>CM065804.1:137562881-138857263 GCA_033398695.1 Orobanche coerulescens
TTACATAAATTGTCCTTGTGGTTTGTCGGGTTTCACAGATTTAGTCCTTATACTTTTTTTCACCGGGTCATGTCCTTGTGGTTTTTGATCGTTACGGGTTTAGTCCTTGTGGTTTATCGGGTTTCACATGTTTAGTCCCTATACTTTTTTTTCAGATGGTCATGTCCTTGTGGTTTTTGATCCGTTACGGGTTTAGTCCTTGTGGTTTGTCGGGTTTCACAGGTTTAGTCCCTATAATGCCCAAATACTTCTAGAGTTTACGATCGACATTCAAATGGTGGACGTAAAACAAAGGGTCATACCCCGCGGAGTAGAAGTTACCCATGTCCTCATTATTAGGATTTGGCGAGTCACCAACCCATCTTTGCACAGCGGTGTGAGTCCAGCTTCGACCGATCAAATGTATGTGTTATTTATACGCCCCATTCCATGTAACTTATGAATGATTGTAATTAACTATCCTCAATTAATAAGGAAATGAAACTGTTAACCTATCATGTCCCAATCGTTTGGTTATTTGTGTTTTATGGTCTTTTGGTTTTCTTGTATTGATGATTGTGTATTATATTCGGATGTTAAAGATAATGAGTTGAAGATTTAAGAGTCCATAATAATTAAGACATAAAAATTGGAATCATTCAGGCCCCACAATAAATTTAAGGACTCGATCTTTATATGTATAAGATAATCATAAAATAAAGAACTAATTACAACGTACTCAAATAATAATAATAATAATAAAATATATGAAAAGATGAAAATATCCTTCAAATTAACGATCAACTAACAGAATTATTGGTCAAAGGACTAAACCCGTAACGGATCAATAACCACAAGGACATGACCCGCTGAAAAAAAAGTATAGGGACTAAACCTGTGAAACCCGACAAACCACAATGACTAAACTCGTAACGGATCAAAAACCACAAGGACATGACCCGCTGAAAAAAAAGTATAGGGACTAAACCTGTGAAACCCGACAAACCACAAGGACGATTTATGTAATTAACTCAAAATTATATGTATGTAAAATAGTTAAAAATAATTAAAACTTAACCATTTAAGCAGATATATAATCAATTATGTATTAAATCTGAAATACTGAGTCCATAATATCCATAATATCTCAGTTTAAGAATTTGTAGTACTATTAGAACAAAATAAAAAACAAAAGAGTATAACCGCCTAGGCATCCGTTTAGTCGCCCACGTAGCTAGGAAATTTGAAACATTGATATAGGTATAAAGTAGTCCATAGTATCTTAGATTGCCTTCATAGGTCCGCGCAGCCAGCCTAGATGACCGATTCATCACCAAAACGCCTAGTACAAGCGCCTAGGCCATAATCGGAACGGTAGAGGACCTTCTGGGGATTAATCGGAGGATTAATCGGCCTGGGCGGGGATTCTTAGAACACTGAATGTGTTATACCAAGAAAGCCTCACCAGGGAGAGAAGGAAAAGCTAACTAGCACATGAATTCAACCCGTATAAAAATAGGACAATACATTCTGCAACTTGATCAAATTCAACAAAAGAAAGCCATAGCTGCATGTCTGAAACACCCAAGTAGATTGGCAAATTTTATATGGGTAGAGGACTGGCAATCTCATTACATCAACATACTTAAATGATCAATACACTTCCGTTTTAAAGTGCAGATAGCATATAAGAATGTTTGTGGTGTTTGATAGCCATGACAGATTATACAGGCATACCAAAAATGAGATGTTAGTTTATATGTCTATTCTTGTTGATGGCTACCTTTTGAAACGAACTTACTCCCTCTGGTCCCTATCCTAAGTCCTTTTTAACCAATTCATCAAGACCAGTATAAGTTAGTTAAAGGTATAAAAAGGTGTTTTAAAAATAATACTTTCCTACTTTGCCCCTATATATAAATATATAGATAAAATATTTATGGAGAGGGAGAAAGAATAAATGTATGTGTTGGAATATGAACCATCATATTTTTTTTCTTTCTTTGGAGATAAAATGAAAGGCGTTTTTGTAAATGCTCTTGAACAATTGTAGAAAACTAGGCAAAGGGACTTAAAATTTGGACCCTTTCAACCTTGTAAAAAGGGAGTTAAAAAGGGACCAGAGGGAGTAAAACGATACACTTGGGTTCAAATTCCAACACTATCCGAATTCCTGAGCATGTAAACATAAAATTAGTATTGGACGTACAACCCACTAAAACAGCACGAAGCACATATTCCTATAAATAAATATATTGAGTTGATTCTTATTTGTTTGTCTTTGATTATGTTGAAGAGAACAATCCCAATGAGCAACAAATAAAACATGTGGTAGACAAAAAAATTGCGTACCTCATGTAGAAACTGCATTTTCACCTTCAAAATGATGGTAAAAGGTTCTCTACAACTTTAAAGATTGAAATCCATAGAAACAGAAGAATATCTTCTTTAATTTGGACATACTTCAGACACCGCCTGAGATGAAATAGATGATGCGAGAAGTGTACCACGAAAACCCTCTTCTGCCTTTTGAATATCCAAATTCGTGTCCGAAAGCTCATCTGCAGATTAGTTAAATCAAAGATAAAAACAGATTGAATAACAGACTCCCCATTGGACAGAACTAATAATGAGAGATGAAGTAAGAAATCCAACAGAAACAATCTATATAGCTTGAAATGCAGTGTTCACTAATGTTAAAAGTTTTATCCAATAAAGAGGAAAAGTTAGACACTAGAAAATGAAGAGACGGTAAAAACTATAAATGGATAACCCAGGCAAGAGAGAAATTGATTTAAATATAAAGCCATATACACAGTATCAAACACTTTCCAACATTTAACAAGAATCAATGCAGCTTCGACAACACTTTTCAACACATAACTGTACAGAATAATTTCCTTACCTTTTAGGCAAAAAGTGGAATGTTCAATTAGCACTAACTCTTGGGATATAACACACTGAGAACAAGATGGATTTGGGACATTGCAAGCAGTGGATAAGATTCAAACTGCAGAGAACCCTCATTTACAGTAGTCATCGCAGGTCAGCTTAATTAAGACTTACTGTCAGATTTTTCAGCATAGTACGGATGACACGATTGATTATCAATCTTGCCAGTAGAACATTGTTTATCTTTTGACACAAAACATTTATAACCCTAATTCTGCTGGAGCATTTAATTTGTTTGGTTTGACTGACATTAGAAAGAATAAATCATAGTGCGGACATGCCCAAATATAAATGGTCATTCTATGGACTGATTATAATTTAATACAGCCATTCAGCCAACTACGGCTTGAGTGCCATTTTTTTATATACTTGAAAAGAACCTTTAAAAGGACATAATCAATTCATTACCATTTTTAAATATGTTTAAAACAAAATAATCCGTTAAATATGGAGGAAGCTCTAAAACGGAATAATCAGAACAATAAAATAAAATTAAACCATACTCCACTGCCGAGCAGAGGGGGAAAAAAGAGGAGGGGGGAGAGAGAGAGGGGGGCTAGCATATATGTTGGAATTCAAGTCACCACATGCCTTACCAGCAATATCACGATTCTCATGAATCTTCGAATCAATCACCCACAGAATGTCTCCAGGAAAAATATTTGCATCAGCAAGACAACCTGTTTCCCCCTCGATTATTTTGGAACCTTTGTGGAGTATCTGGTTTTCCTTAACAACCTACATAAAAAAATAATTAATCATTTTATAAGAAGAGTTGGGTCATTTGGTAATCTGTTGTTAACTGATTTTTCATTCACTTCCCAAAGAAATGGATTAAAACATAATTGTTAGACTTATTCTGCAACCCCCCCAAATTTACTAGGGTTTTCTAAAGGATATTTTATAAATAAGATAATTTTGGAGGGTGTTATGAATTTGTTGGAGATTTTAGAATATTATATATATATATATTATATAATGACAGCGGAAGAATTTCAATTTGTTCAAAGATTCATGCAAGGACAAACTATTTTTTTTAAATTCTCAAGATGACAACTTTCATAAAAATATAAAAAATGCTACAAATAGCAGCATAAGAGGTAAACATACTAAGGCAATAAAATATGTAACTAATAAATAGACAACCAATACTCGTGGTACACCAATTAGCCATGAAATAACATGAAGATCTAAAAATCTTATCGCTATCACATCAATCAGAAATATACCTAATATCATAATTTGACACAGCTCATTCATGTCTTAAAATAAATTATGAAATGAATAATAATCTCATATGTTCATCACACTTCCACTGCGCACTCCTCGTTCAGCTCATTTAGCATGAAAGGAGTCACCTATGATCCTACGATCTGCTCTATAAGACAGCTCAATAAGGAATATATATTATATCATGACAGCGGAAGAATTTCAATTTGCTCATAGATTCATGCGAGGACAAACTAAATTTGCGAAGTTCTCAAGATGACAACTTACATCAAAATATACAAAAATGATACAGATAGCGGAGCATAAGAGATAAACATGCTACTTTAAGGAAATAAAATATGTAACAAATAAATAGACAACCAATACTCGTGGTCCGCCAATTAGCCATGAAATAACATGAAGATCTAAAAATCTTATCCTTATTACATCAATCAGAAATATACCTAATATTATAATTTAACACAGCTCATTCATGTCTTGAAATAAATTATGAAATGAATAATGACTTAAAATATCTCAGATGTTCATCACACTTCCACTGTGCACTCCTCGTTCAGATCATTTAGCATGAAAGGGGTCAAAAATACTTTGGGGTGAGCTACACAGCTTTATGAGGTAGTTATCCATATTAAAAGCTAAGCATATTAAATAAGTATGTTACTACATCACATTGGACCAACAACAACAGCTACAAAAGCTCCAATAGCATTTGCATTTATTCACATAATCGTAGAATTCACTTTGTAGAATTGATGTATTTACGGGCATACCCCCTCTGTGGAACTGTATTTACGGGCATTACCACCTCAGCAGAAATGTATTTACGGGCATTACCCCTCCGCGGAATGTATTTAGGGGCAATACCCCCTCCCTGGAAATATATTTACTGGCAGTATCCCCTCTGTAGAAATATATAGTATTTTCTCATGGAGCACCAATATATTCGCATAGAAAGTTCAAAGTAATGTATAACCTAAATATCGGACAGGCAAAACATATAATAGGACAAATGGAATATAATAGTTCTAAAAATTCCCCAACTTATTTGTCTTGCAAACTTTCCATTGTTTCCAATGGTGCCAAAGACTCTTTGGTTCTGGATTATAATAGAATAAAACAAGATGACTCACTAAACTGACTGCACTTCTTTTTCACATGAATAACTAGTCATTCCATGCAATTCTCGATGCAATTTTCATTTTGGATCATCCGAAAACAGCCTCTCTGTGTTAAGACAGGGGTAAGGCTGCGTACATTTGATCCCCCTGTTGCTACCCAAAATATTATCCGGAGATAGATATTGCTGGAATGGATGGGCAGCAAACAAAGTGCGAGAGCACTTCCGTGAGAAAGTAAATAACACAAGATTTGCCGGGTTTGTTAGGCCCGGGCTTGAATGCTCTCGCGAGATGTTATTAATACGAATACGTTTGAGTACAAATATTAATGGAAGAATGCGATTACAATGAGTGTAAAAGATCCTATTTATCTAGCTCTTGAGCGAAGCTATGTGTGTTCTTGTTCTCGTTTCTGCCGACCGTCTTATGGGTTAAGAGGTCTCGAGAGTGAGAGAGAGAAATGTCTGAAGTGTATAGCGTTGCCAAGAGAGTGAAGCCAATTTATGAGCTGAACTTCTGAACCCATTTTCCGCTGCAGGAGGCTTCCTATTTATAGGACTGGCCGTAGCTGGGCGATCGCCTTTCCTGTGTTATAATAAGGGGGCGATCGTCTTGCAGCACATGGGTTGGTTGCCTTAAAGTCCGCGGCTGCTGCTGGCAGCCAGCTGTGCGAGCCAATGAAGAGCCTGCACGCGTCTTGAGTTGCTGTCCCGGGAGGCCCCACTTTGCACCTTTCGGCGGGTCTGTCGGTAGGTGAGCAGATGGTGACAGGCTGTGGTCAACGATTTATGTTCTACGGCGCCTTTTCCGGATCTGCATGTGGATCTGTATCTGATCTTCGGCCTTCGCCGACCAGACGGATGTTGGCTTCACGTGGCATGAGGCGGTCGTCCTTGGTCGGGCACCAGAGTCGATCGCCGGGTGCCAAGAGACGATCGCCTTAGGTGTCAATCGCTCGGCACTTGATCATGTTCTGGGTCCTTCGATCGGCAAGTCTGCCTTGGCTATTCGACTCTAGCTCGGTCGCCCGGTCTCTGTGCCGATCGCCTGTTGAGATGTAAAAATCTTGAGACAATGACGGGGGAACCGATCATTTGGCGTGCTATCTTCGGTCTTGTACCTGCAATATTCAATTTTGCCGATCCCTCGTGGAAAGCTGATTGTTTCGTCGTTGAGGAACCGTGCACAGTCGCAGAGTTCGATGGACCGACCTCCATGACCGTGTCTTATGCGCGAGCGACATTCTAACTGTAGGCTTGTCTCGTGACTCATTTTATTGTGAAGGTCCTCCGCTAGGCTGCGCCCGCCTCGTACTTAAACGAAGGGCGTGCGGTCTCGGTCTGGAGGAGTCCTTGCGTGGGGCGTCGTCGGATTAATCGACTCCACGTCCGGATCTGCATGTGGGTCTGTATCTGATCTTCGGCCTTCGCCGACCAGACGGATGTTGGCTTCACGTGGCATGAGGCGGTCGTCCTTGGTCGGGCACCAGAGTCGATCGCCGGGTGCCAAGAGACGATCGCCTTAGGTGTCAATCGCTCGGCACTTGATCATGTTCTGGGTCCTTCGATCGGCAAGTCTGCCTTGGCTATTCGACTCTGGCTCGGTCGTCCGGTCTCTGTGTCGATCGCCTGTTGAGATGTAAAAATCTTGAGACAATGACGGGCGAACCGATCATTTGGCGTGCTATCTTCGGTCTTGTACCTGCAATATTCAATTTTGCCGATCCCTCGTGGAAAGCTGATTGTTTCGTCGTTGAGGAACCGTGCACAATCGCGGAGTTCGATGGACCGACCTCCATGACCGTGTCTTATGCGCGAGCGACATTCTAACTGTAGGTTTGTCTCGTGACTCATTTTATTGTGAAGGTCCTCCGCTAGGCTGCGCCCGCCTCGTACTTAAACGAAGGGCGTGCGGTCTCGGTCTGGAGGAGTCCTTGCGTGGGGCGTCGTCGGATTAATCGACTCCACGTCCGCGGCTTGTTAGCACTTTTCTACCTCGGATCGTCATGTTAGATGGCAATCCTCGACGGTATACGTTGTGACGGGGTAGGGACGCGTCGCATTGTCCGGGTCCACCAAGTGAGATGATGAACCTTTGAGGGCAGGCGAGCGTGTCCACTGATTTGTTTGGAGGGTCCTTCGGCTACGCCCGCCTCGTATTTAAATGAAGGGCGAGCGATCGCAGCCCAAATGAACCTTGCATGGCCAAAGCAGTCGGTTCCATCGACCACCAGGACCATGGCTGCACTCTTCTACCTCAGATCGTCATGTTAGATGTCGACCCTCGACGGTATACGTTGTGCGGGGGAGGCGATCTCGCGCCTTAGTCCATCATGTTAGATGATGAATTGTAGATGGCGAGCGAGTGCTCCATTTTTGGGGGATGTTTGATTCTGGCGATCGGGTTGGAAGACTGATGATCGTCGTTCGTCGGCCGATCGCGCTGCTCATAGTTGAAAAAATAACCTCTGCCTGGCCAAAAAGTCTGCGGCCTTAGCGCGGAAGATTGCGTAGGTCGGGGGATGTCCTTCGTAAGGTGCCTGAACATGGGCGAAAGACCATCGAATCCCCCTAGGACCAAGTAGAGGGCGATCTCGTCGCTTACGGGCTCGCCGTTGAGGATTATCTCATCCACCCGGTCGATGTAGTCTGCGTCGGACTCTTCTTCCCCTTGCCTGATTTTCATCATGCGGTGGGGACCTTCGGGTCAAGCGACCTTGGCGGCGAAGTACGACGTGAAGTCGTTCGCCAGTTGTTCAAAGGAACTGATGGATCGTGGTGGCAATGAGACGTACCACCTATGGGCCAAGTCGCCCAGCATTAGCGGGAACATTCGGCATCTGGTTGCGTCTGATGCCCCACATCCGGTCATGTAGATCCAGAACTTGCACAGGTGAGTCTCGGGATCCGATCTCCCCTCGTACAAAGGTGTTTGAGGAGGAGCGATCCTTGGCTGCACGGGGGCGAGCTCGATGTGGACTGAGAGTGGCTCGCTCGGCCCGGCAATCTTCTCTTGGCGTCTGCCCCAGATTCCAGGAGCACCTTCATGTCATCGAGTTGGCGTTGCATTGCGGCCATCGCCGTAGCTTGGTCGCTTGTGGTTTGGCTCTTGGAACGGGCGCCGAGGCGATCGTGTACCAATCTCCTGGCTCTGCGGTAGGCGATGAGGTTGTCGCCGCCGATCTTGGTTCTTCTGCGAGGGGGAGCCAAGTGGCCAACCTGACTTTCGGGAGTTGGGTACACCGAACTCCTGGTGACGGATTCGGGTTCCGTCAACTCGTGCCTGGGGCCTGAATGCCCCGGTCGCCATGATGGGTCGCTGCCTAAGCAGCTGAAAACGGAACCATTCCGCCTCGCAAGTGCTTCTGCTCGTGAGTCGAGGCTTTCTGACGGTCGCTCGTCAAGTAACCCCTTGAGCTTCCGCTTGCCCGCGCGGCGGATGGCCGATGGGGTAACTGCGGGCGCGTCAAATGCTCTCCGCCGCTCCCGCAGGATGGCCATTTCCTCCGGCGCGGGATCGAGAGTCGCGCCGCCGCGGCTATCCTCCGCCGTAGGTTGAGGCTCGGACTGAGCCGAAACAAGACGTTCGGCGATTTTATGAGTGGCTCTCTTCGATGTGGAGGCAGACGTCATTATTCTGAAGGCTTTTCTCTTAAGAACAGTGAGTGTTTCTTCAGGTATATAACCCGGAGAACAGTGAGTGTTTTTCGAGGCGGTTGGAATAAAAATGAAGGTTAAGATCCCCTCCTTCTAGCGCCAATTGTTGCTACCCAAAATATTATCCGGAGATAGATATTGCTGCAATGGATGGGCAGCAAACAAAGTGCGAGAGCACTTCCGTGAGAAAGTAAATAACACAAGATTTGCCGGGTTTGTTAGGCCCGAGCTTGAATGCTCTCACGAGATGTTATTAATACGAATACGTTTGAGTACACATATTAATGGAAGAATGCGATTACAATGAGTGTAAAAGATCCTATTTATCTAGCTCTTGAGCGAAGCTCTGTGTATTCTTGTTCTCGTTTCTACCAACCGTCTTATGGGTTAAGAGGTCTCGAGAGAGAGAAATGTCCGAAGTGTATAGCGTTGCCAAGAGAGTGAAGCCAATTTATGAGCTGAACTTCTGAACCCCTTTTTCGCTGCTGAAGGCTTCCTATTTATAGGACTGGCCGTAGCTGGGCGATCGCCTTTCCTGTGTTATAATAAGGGGGTGATCGTCTTGCAGCACGTGGGTTGGTTGCCTTAAAGTCCGCGGCTGCTGCTGGCAGCCAGCTGTGCGAGCCAATGAGGAGTCTGCGCGCGTCTTGAGTCGCTGTCCCGGAAGGCCCCACTTTGCACCTTTCGACGGGTCTGTCGGTAGGTGAGCAGATGGTGACAGGCTGTGGTCAACGATCCAGGTTCTGCGGCGCCTTTTCCGGATCTGCATGTGGGTCTATATCCGATCTTTGGCCTTCGCCGACCAGACGGATGTTGGATTCGCGTGGCATGAGGCGGTCGTCCTTGGTCGGGCACCAGAGTCGATCGCCGGGTGCCAAGAGACGATCGTCTTAGGTGTCGATCGCTCGGCACTTGATCATGTTCTGGGTCCTTCGATCGGCAAGTCTGCCTTGGCTATTCGACTCTGGCTCGGTCGCCCGGTCTCTGTGCCGATCGCCTGTTGAGATGTAAAAATCTTGACACAACACCCCTCTTACCCTGCTTTTTGCGGGAGCCGTTGAAGCATTGGGGTAATGTTGTTGTTGTATTTGTCTTGCAAACGTAAAAATGTAAAATTTAATTTAGTTCCTTGTGTACCGCCTTAAATTTTCTTGTAATACTTTGAAAAAACTGATTTAAGACGATGACAAAATGGTTTGAAGCATACACTTTTATACTAAAATTTTAACATACAAACCGTTGTAAAATTTACACATCTTAAATATAAAAAATTAGATAGAATTGATGAAGGTGATTTGAAGAGATAAAATTTCCGCCCGTTTCATCCTTCAACAACGAACAGCAATAATTCATTTCTTCAGTTAATAATTTAGGCTTCACATTGACTTACATAAATAAATAATATTTTAGGCTGAAAATGTTAAAAAAATTATAGACCCTAGAATAATATTAAACCTTTGGGGTTAGAAAATTTACCCAAACACGAAAGTATGTATAGTAAACACAGTTTTTTTACATAACATATATTATTCAACTATGCGCCACTTATAGGAACATAATTATTTTGCAAATTAAAAAAAAAAAAAAAAAAAAAAAAATCCTTCAAACAGAAAAGGGTGGTTGCATGTTCTCCCTTTATTTTTCTGCAATAGAACAAGGTGAATAGCCAATTGCTACAGTCCAGCCAAAACAGGATTAGGACTCAAATCTTACCAGTGAGAATGAAAAAAAAAAAAAACAGCAAAGTATGGGAACCAGGATCCCTTTAATGAGTTTTCGTTATTGAGTGCTACCTTCAACACTTCTAGCCAAAATGACCTACATTGACTAAGTTTGGCTCTCATGTCTTCCTGGCACTTTCTTCAGTGGAGAAATCTTCAAGGTACAGTATCCTTCCCCTCCCCTAAATCCATCTTCTTTTTCCTTCTTCCCAAACCACTCCCTTGTTTTCGCTGATAAATCCTATTTCTCAATCAATATCCGTAACGACTTGACCTAGGGTCATCGAGCTTATATTCTGTGGAAGTGGTGTGCTGCATTGGTGATTCTCAAATAAAGCAGCGAAATTTTCACATACATCAACCTTTCTCAATCTACAGCCACTAACTTAGCCAACAAAAGGTGCAACAAATCCAGATTCTGCTTTTCAATGTTCCATCCTTGTGTTTGTTCAAACTCAAACAGAAACTTTAACACGAGGAATAGTTCATGATACTGTCCTTGTATAAGGAAAAGGTATTTTACAGATGCCCGTGTGAAAGAAAAAACGAAGGGATCTAAGATGGTATTTGCTGAATATATATATAATCCAAACAAAAAAAAATACTACCTACATCAATCCACTATGAATGAACTTTAGAATATGAAAAGAAAAGTGGCTCCACAATGTGCGAAACAAGTTCAGAAAAAAGAAACCAGATATAGATTGATAACCACCTTAATTTACACATTGACAAGATGCTCTTGTAAATGCATGGTAGAAAAGAATATGCTACAGTAGAAATAAAAATGCTACAATAGGTTTGTAATTGGCAAAGACGAGATAAGAATATGAATTAGTATATTCGTTACTTAGAAGTGAAACATGCCAAAGTTAGATTGCAGATGAATAATCGTGACAGTTCAGGTCACATAGAATATGTGATTCTGTTGGTATTAGAAGAGGTCAACTAGAGCAACAGGAAACACTACTGATTTAATTTTAAGCTTGAATCTACTATGGAAATACAAGGAGTTGGAATAAGGCTTTCAAGGAGTTATTTACAGAAAAGTATGTTATCACTTGCCTAAAACTAGAAGAATGTGATATCCATGTACAGAAATTTGGAACTAATAATCTAACCACAAACTCAAAAAAGACACTGCATCATTTAAAAGAAAATCGCACTTGACACCAAACGGATTGGAACAGAAACTTAATAAAAGGGATAATCCATCCAACTCAGCACCAAAAGGTCAAGTCATTAAACCACAATTGAACTAACCCCCTTTCATATACATATGTTATATCCAGCTGAATTATCTATCATTTTTTATAGCTTATCAAGTTATGTTAAATTTACTCTTTCCTCTTGCTTTTAGTATTCTCAGGCACCAATCCAAAATTATGATTATCCTCAACTACAATTTCCTAAAATTGAACACATTCTATTTGCATGAATAATTCTAGTGCTCCTGTCTCTAGTTACACATACACACACATTGATACGGTATCAACTATTCCAACCGAAGAAGTCAATTGCTTTGGTGACATTTCTGTTTAGTCCCTTCACTAGTTACTTCCAAACTTTGGACTTGACTTATTTAGGTCTTCCAGAAAATCTCAGTAAAATATTTCTATAAAGTCGAGAGATGGTAGCTGCCAGTACAGGCAATTGCGAAGAATTTCCAATGTAAACATCAAACATGAGAAAATTAAAATAACAGAGTAAACATTAACATGATTAAGTAAATGCCATACCCCAAAGGATTCCCATATCATTATCTTCAGCTGATAAACGGATGTCGACCCAGAAACATTCAAATTTACAGAGTTACCATGTGTTGCTTTCCTGGATCGCTTTGAAGTTCGACGACTTGGATCCATAATGCTCCCTGAAGCTTCAATGACTGACTTTGTAGGTTCCTTTCCCCGAATGAAACAAACACAGATATCCTCATTGGTATAGTTAAGTTTCTTCAACAACTCAGAATTTTCCCTTTCACCAATGCATTCTTCACAAACCTAAACAGAATTGAAGAACCTTGATTACAGGTTGATATAAAACAACTATTGGAAACATCTGAGAGTCAGCTACCAGGCTAAAAGCATTTCCTCGAGAAGCCACAAAATAAACATGATATTGACTAAAAAGAATCAGGCAATGCTATCAGGAAACATAAACTGCGAGTCTTGTTGAACTTGTCTTTCACATCCCCCAATACAACTTTGAATTGGACAGTCATCAAGTAAAGTCATGGGCTTATAAATATGATCATCAGATAGTTGGGCATACTCAAAACTAATCCTGAAGTAACATTTATCTCACAAAATATCAGCTTTGAAATGCTTACAATAACAAGACACAATAAGGATTACGTTCTGCAGAAAATAACCATTCATTTACTTTGTTATTTGGTGAAAAGTAAGTACTTTGTTCAGATGGGCACCAAGCAGGTGATTCAATACATACAATTTTGTTGTAGCTACCCACAAACGTATACATCAGCATGGTAGTGAGATATACTGAATGAAGCTAACATTTGTAGCAGCAAGAACAAATCAAATAATTTGTCCTACTCACTACAAGCATAAAGAAGAAGGATTGAAATTCCAGTTACCTGAGGAGAAGTCTTAACAATAGGCCTACCAGATAGCCTTATATTAACTTCATCAAACATAGTTACATTATCCTCAGAGATTAGCATATCTTTGTAAACCTCGGTCTTATTATCTTCCACACAATTATCAATTTCGATTCTGGCTGAAATACATTTGGACTCTATACCACCCCATTCTTCACGGAGTAATCTCCAATCATCCTCAGTAATGAGTGTTAGTCCATCTATCTAAAACAGAAAAATGGAAATAACGGAAATATCACATTAGAATACTCAATCAGGAGTCGCAACTATATAGACACTATAGGTTTGACAATTCATAAAACATAACAGAATGAGATAACAAAGTCTAATTCAAAAAATTCTTGAGTCGGTTTAAGTATCTATACGTAATTGTAATAGACATTAAAGAGAGAGGATGGCATGCTATGGGTAGGGTTGATTGCTAGAGGGGAAGAAGCTCAAGGAAATTGCAGAACTTACAGCAGCTGACTTTTGGAAAATAAGCTCACGCTTCCAGATAACTTCTGGAGGCCGCTCAAGCAGTTTATAATGCTGGTATCCATAAAGTGTCAGGAACACATATCAGTTTACAACTTAGAGATACTAAAAGAGAGAAGCTAATCAAATCCATGTACAGTGCTCTACCTTATGTATATAATCTCAGACCAAAAACATTATTGGACATATAAACAGATATTTAAAGAGCTTATTTGAATGCAAGGTTCATCAAATCTGAGTCTTCAGTAAAGCATATAGTATTAAAATATAAAAACTGGTAAATATAGTAGCATAAAAGCACTGGAGAAGATCCTGGACAACCTTTTTGCATAGCAGCATATCAACAACAGTGGTCAGTGTGTCCAGCTCTGCGGAAAAAGCATTTTTCCCACTAGCATTAATGTAGCTTCTCCATTTTGAAAGCCAAGATGAAGGCAATATATAGTACTTGGTATCCGGATAAAGAGCTACATTTTTATTCATGGCTAATTTTTCATGGTTCTGCCTCTGCTTCAACTTGAACTCTCTGCAGCACAATACTCCAAGTCAAAAAACATCTGTACCTTTTCAAATAAGTAAATACTCATAGATAACCTTAAAGTGTCTTCTGAGAAAGCAGCTTCTGTAAGTTCAATGCTGCACAAAGCACATGGTTCAGAATCCGAAGGGAAAGCTGAACAGCCCACAAAGTCATCAGGCTTCACCGTCATAGCAGTTTGACGCATAAAATCCCAAAGACTCTCAGACACCAGTAAACGTTTAGCACCAGGAGCTAGTTCAGGCATTAGTTCACCATGGGGACACCTAATCGAAGCTGTCGGTCCAGAATCAGCATCACATGGCAAGTCTATATTTTTCCTACGTAGCCACTGAAGCAACCTACAAAACACAACATCTGTCACTTGAAATAAGAACTCAGGCCAACATTGGAAAAAACAGTCAAGATATTATCTTTTTCCTCAGATTGAACTGTCATACATTTTGCAAGACCTGGTAGGATACAGATAGAAGTAATGCCAGGCATATAAGCTAGGGAGCCCTAACTTACCCCAAAACCATGCTCAAAGGTAAAGAGTTGACTCCCACTTACCCTTCCGCACTATTCATGTGGAACCGGTGCGGGATATCGTAACAATCCACCCCCTTTAAAACTAGATGTCCCCGGACGGCAGACTCCGGGTGGAAACCCATTTTAAGGCCCACTTCCCGGTGACAACAACCTTAACCCCAAATCCGAGGTGGCAACCCCCTAGGCCCACCATCGGGTACCCCTTTACGCAGCCCGCCCGAATCCGGCAGGTTGGACCAAATTGTTATGGCATATAAGCTAGGGAGCCCTAACTTAACCTAAAACCATGTCAAAGGTAAAGGGTTGACTCCCAATTATATACCTTCCCACACTTTCATGTAGAACCGATGTGGAATATCGTAGCAATCAAAATAGTTACACGGGATTCAAAGACTGAAAATCAAGACCAAAATTAAGAACTCAGAAAATAAACAACAAGATAATGTCTTGCCCCAAGACAAAGCTTGAATAATATTAATTTCTCCAGAATAATAATCCCTAACCACATATATATACATACATATAGTCTTATACTTTCCCACAAGCAAGGAAAGTATTAATTAATTAACTAACAACCCCAGCTTGGCCAGCAAGCTACTTATTCCTACTAAGAATTATATGCCTACTAGGACACTTATAAATAACAATACTATTACATCAATAATTAATTAATTGCACTTTGCTCCATAACATGTAAAGTCAAGATGTCTAAAGGAGTGTTCTGAAACACAGAACAGATGAAAACATGACGTGGAGCCATTTAAGGAAGTTTCTGAAATTCCCAGACTACAAGAGACTAGCTAGAAGAGTTCATTCTGCACACTTTTTGTTTAAAAGCAGAAATCATTCTTAGTTTGACATGGAAAAACTTTGACCTGGGCTTGCATAATAAGATCAAGCTACTGCCTCTTCTCAATCAAGTTAGTGTGCCTAATTATGTGGCTGAATGCCGTGAGATTTTATCTTGAAACTCTTTCATATTAACAGATTCTTTGTAAACATAATTCAACAACTAATATCCACAGGATGACATACAATTATGGCAAACATAAATTAGTATGTGTTAATGAATAAAAGACGAGTAAGCCTCAACTAACAGCTCGGCATCTTTTAAGAGCAAGTCAGTAACATGGTAAAAGACAAGAAAATTAGGACTAAGGTGGAAAAAACAAACATTTAATCATACCATGACCTAGATACATAGAACAAACTTCCATCCAAAGGCTCCCCATCAAGTGCAGCCTCGGCAAGTTCTTTCATTAATGATCTCTGGTCCCTATATATGTTTGCACGCTGCATACTGCGACCCATCTCAAAAATGCAATCAATGCAATAATCACCCTTGGCCAAAGTAGGACCTCCATCGTACTTGTCATAGCAATCACAAAAATATTATCAGAAACAAATATTTGCTAAAATACACATAAGAAACTATTAGAAACCTGAACCAGATAATACAATTACATTATCGTCACTTAAGTCATAGCCTAGAAGCACATAAATGAAAATTATCTACCGTTGCCAGCAGTAGACAATTTGCTAGGTTGCACATACCCAATGTCTTACATGTAAGCACTTAGTTAGTATATATAAAAGCTCAGAACTATCAGCACTGTAACTGCCACCATCATATAATTGTGGCATCCAGCCTCAGCACTCATCTTGCTACAATCTAATTTTTTTTTAGAATGGCTGAACACACACACCCTCTAAATCCTACTCCTAAATCTACACCTTATGTACACGAGGGGACTTGAACCCACAACTATTCGGTTGGGGAGCACCTCCAGTACACCTGGTTACCGCTGGGCCAAAGGCCCTTTGGTTGCTACAATCTAATGAGATATCATTTACTTCGTCTATGTTCAGCCTCATTTACACTTTCAATCACCAGAAATCAATCCATATTAGATTTCAAGTATAAACAATAAAGCTTCAGTCCTGCGTGTCTGTTAGTTGTGCATAAATACAAATTCTTATAAAAATTACTTGCACCAAATTAGGCAGTTTTCGAAGCTTCAAAAGCTTATAAGATGTTAAAAAGATTTTCAATAAGCCCTCCATGCTTACAAAGATGTTGTCACAATATTTAAAACAGTAATGTCAATCTTGCAAGTACCGTCCAATTAAGAAACATTTGTTAAATGCTTGAAACTAAGTAGCCCATGTCCTGCTTTCGAAGGCGGCAGCGGCACCAGCAGCAACACCGGCACCATCAGCCCAGCACCACCAACAACAACACCAACACAACAGCCGCTGCCCCCTAACAACCCGTCCCCATGAGCCTCCTCCCGCCCCCCCCCCCACACACACACACACACACCAATCAGCCCAGCACCCAAAAGAAAAAAAAAAGAAAAAAAAAAGAAACACAGCCGCCGACGAGACAACAACAAGAACAACAAAGCCTAAGTTCAAAATTACTTGTATTCGGCCTTATGAGGAGCATATAAAAGCTCCTAAATTTTATTTTTGGATCTAAGAAGCTCCTATAATCTGATTATTCCTATAATCTGATTTTATTGGGTTTACAACCTCATTATTTAAAACATAATAATAATGATAATTATTATTATATAAGCTCTCAAACTATTATGATTTTACATAATGTTCTGAGCTTATAGCCTTCGCTGAACAACCTCTTAAATTCCTCTTAATATCTTTATATTATTTGACCTGACCAAATGATGGTTTAATACATATGATCATGACGTGTAGACATTGATTCGGATAATAAACTTTACCACCCATAACTTATATTTAAAATGAGGATAGACCCCTACTGAGGAATAAGAGTACTAAAAGTATCAAAACTTATACATCTCAATCCCCAACGAGTGAAACTGAAAAGTCCAAAGCCAAGAAACACCAAAAGTTATCCTTGTAAGGAATCTTTCAGAAAGATCAATTTTAATGATATAAGGAAAGAAGAAAATAAGAGCAATAAAACAGATTATTCTCACACCTGACGAACTGGAACAAAAGAAAATAACTCAATTACACTAATTCAAGTATCTATGGAGCCAAAAAAATGAGAAAATATATTGCAGAAAAAAATAAAGCAGTGGTTCAGATAGGATTGGACATTTATGGCAGAAAGATAGAAAATTATCTGAACTACGTTACAGGTGTAATGGGTATCTCACATTTAATCACATAACCAAGGCTATCACGACGCCAAGGTGAGGCGAGGCGTAGCCTATCGCCTAGATGCCTAGCCGACAATTAGGCCCCTAATAATATGTAGTAAAATATAAGACGGTGAGTTGATATTTTAAAATGATACTAATATATTAATGTAATAATATATGTAATAAAATAGAAATTGAATATTAAAGAAGTTCTACCATATACAAAATTTATTGATACAATTTAATATTTATATATATTAGACTACCAAACTTAACCCCAGTAATTTTTTAATTATGCACCTAAAATATAAAATAAAATATCATATAGTAATATATTATTTAAGAAATTATAGTGATTTATTATTATAGTACTAAATGGAACAATACAGAAATTAATATATTAAAAAATTTATTAACAACGGTCGAAATAATAGCGGTCCAAATAATATATTATATATATACTCTTAGCCATTAGTTTATTAATAGCGTCCAGATAATATGTCAGAGAATAAAGGCAAAGTAGAGTTTTTGCCAGAGAAGATTACAAATAATATACGCTTAAACTACAAATTTTGCCACGGAAGAAATGCAAAATAGAAAAGAAACAACATGGTCACGGCGCGAGCAGACTTTCCGTAGTAGGGTTTTATTTTTCCTTTGGCTGATATGGTACTCTCTCTTTCTCTTAAGATGAAAGAATTTTTTTTTTTAAAAAAGGGGCGGTTCAACCTAGATCTGAGTCAAGGCGACGCCTAATCAGCGACTTGCCCGACTTGCTTAATTTAAGGCAAGGCAAAGCCTCCAGGCTGGCTGAACCGCCAAGGTGTCGTTTAAGCGACGACGTGATAACCATGCACATGACATGCATAAGAACACCAGTCACAGATCAATACCTCGGAGTATAATGCAGTCCAAGCCTCAGCTGACAAACGCTTCATGTACTTGGTGCTTGAAACTGGCACCTTGGCATGCAAGCACTGTATCGATGAGTTATCAATAGCCCTGCACAAGTTAGCTGTTTTATCCACATTTATCCATTTAAAGACGAATAAGAGGGTCAGCGAACATACTTGTGCAATATATAAATTAGCAAAACAAAATGTTCTTGCATCAACCCAAAAAATTGTTAGTAAAACAGCAGCCCCATGAGGATGTTAATTGCACACAGTTGTGAAAGGTGAAAGGCGCACCAAGGCGATACGGGCTCCCATCGCCTGACCCACAAGGCGAGGCACGCGCCTAGAGGTCAGGTGCACAAAAAAAAAAAAAAAAAAAAAAAACGAAATTATGAAAACTAGAAACACATAATGACAAGAAAACATAACTATCCAAAAAAACTTAACAATTAACAGAATTAAAGTGTGAGAACAATAAAAATAACATTTAAATATTCTGAAAAAAATAAATTAAAACACAAAAAAGAGACCTGTTACCAAGGCGCGCCTGAGGCATGCCTAGGCACACTGAGGCGCACCGAAAAGGTGCCTGACTGAGGTCGCACACCTTTGGGCTTAAAAAGAGATATGCCTTTTTACCTGCGCGCCTGAGGTGCGCCTTTAACAACTATAATTGCAGACTGAAAAAATATTTATGGAAAATGTAGGATGCAGCAATATTAACAAATAAGAGCATGTACAAACAGATGAGTATGAGGCAACTAAATGGTCTAGGAGACTACGTAGAGAAAATTGTTTTCACTTACAACGGGGTGACACTGTCTGCCCATTGACGCAGCCATTCAGTAGAAATCCAAAAGTATGGCTTCTCAAGAGATAGAACTGGAGCTTCAGAAAGGATTGACCGCACCTCCTGTCGCCGTTTCATAATACGACCTAGCTCAAAGTCCTTCACTAACTTGTACTTTTCACAAGAATCAAGATATTCTGAATTTAACATATCTATATCCGTCAGCAAATGGGATGGAAGAGGGCTACCAATTTCTTGTGAAGTTACAGAACCATTGATTTCCATTCTATGTTCACTAGAATGAGCAGTCCTTCTTTCAACATCAATCTTTGAATGCCTAAGAACATACATTAGCATATAGGCATCACTGGACGAAAAAGTTTTTTCATGATCAGCACCATAAGAATCTGAAGATTGCATCTCGGTAGCATCTACATGATTACCATTCACAAGAACATCCACCAGTTTTGTAGATGGTGTACAATCAACTGGTTCATTTTGCCCAGCTTTAGCCACAGAAGCTGACACAGTGGATGCAAATGGCTGTCTACCCAAGTTTGAGACATGTTCATCATCAAATTCCCACCATTCACCAGTATTCTCATCCCTTATATGGGCCGTATAATGGCCACTGTTGACAGCAGAGCCCTTGTGTATCAATACAGCAGCCAAATCATACACCAATTCCAATTGAGAACACTCAGATAACCTCCGTGCCATGTTAAGTTCTCCAGGAAAACAAAATACTGAAGTGATCTTTTTCTTTGTGGTCGTCTGCAAATAGAACCAAATAACTCATAAATATGGTGGAGGGAAGCGACAAGCCTGTATATGTAATTCGATCAACTTAAACTTTATATAGTTGATTAGTCCTACTAGCCAGAAAATCATGAAACCTAAATATAGTGATAAAACAAGTGCTTGCAACTAAACCAACTCATTTGTTATGAAGTGCGGTCAAGGAGCAATTCCAAAGAGCTGGAACCTTTTACCTAACATGTGACCACATTTACTACATAAGTTGGCCCCTTATGACTCAGGAAAAAGAAAGCCAAACTTTGCAAAAGAGTATAATAAGCTCATTGACATGCATATAGCATATAAACAGCAGTCCCGAATACAATGAAGGAACACCGAGCAGTTCCAGCTAAATCATATAGAACATGTGAATGTTTATGTATGAAATGATACTGAGATCTAAGCATGCAGACACATTACAAACATGAAATAAACATTTGGCAAGTACAGCTTTATTGATCCATCAAACGTGTGTGTATATATATATATATATATATATATATATATATATATATATATATATATATGTATACACATACACGCACACACATCCAGCACAATAGCAAAAGCAAGAATGAATTATACATCAAATATTAGGGCGGAACAGACTAAATGTAAAATAACTAGGTCAGTCAACGAGATATATGGCTACGAAAACAGTATCAAGAGCAGGTATGATAATAAAAACTTACATTTGGAAGGAAAACACAACGCTTGAGCTGAAAGTTTAGAACAGAAGGTAATGACCGCAACTGAATGCTACGAGTGGCATCAGCTCGTGTAACACACACGTCACAGTAATACTGATTATCTCCCTGAAGCTCCTCTATGCTTAGGTAATCATCCAAACTCTCATCTAGACTCTTCAAACCTTTAACATTTAACTCTAGTTCATAAAAATCTTCAATTTTCGATGAAGCTTCTGACTCATTTCCGCATTTCGAGCACCTAATTCAAAGAAAAAAGAAATCATGAATCTTTCACTTCAAGATGCATGAATAGTAGAAAAACAAAGTAAAATATATTACAGTTTTGCTTGCTGACAAATAGAGAGAAAATTGAGGAAAGAGACAAGTAAGTGAAATAAAGGTAATAATCGTCATCAACTTTACAGTTAATTAGACTAAAACAACAATATTAGCCATAAACTCCAAATGAACAACAATGGTCAAGAAAACCAGAGGAGAAATAAGGTGAACAATTAGTGGAAAAAAGCGGCAATATTTTTCCATACAAATCAAAGCATTTCAAGTAAATAATAATTATGCTTTTAATGTAATATAAATGTACACATGTCTAAGTCAAAAAAGCTCACAACCCAGCACCACAATAGAAGTTCAGTATGAAGAGTTATAATTTAGTTGAAAACCTTGATAAGGATTAAAATTCCACCAGAGACTTTAATGCAACTATGAACCTAGTCCTTGTGGGTTTCAAATCTTTCCTTTTATCCTTCCCCTTCTAATGCTAATAAGTAGATAATATATGCCTTCTTACATAAATACTCAAAAATTCTCCAAACAACTCTTTCTATGTGCTGTTTAATTTCTTATTAAGATCGTCAAAGTCTAGAGGTCATGTAAAAAGGGAAAAAAAAGAGCTTAAACCTATAGCAACATCTGAACACCCCCACATGCAAGATCAAGAAGAAATATCTTGAAATTAAATGGTCACACAAACAAGCAGATATATAGCACCCCATCTTACCTAGTAACATGCGAGACACCTCCACGAAAAAGGTCTTGTACAATTGTTCTGGCCTTAGGAACTTTCGACTGGCTCAAGCATCGCTCGAGCAAAGAAAAGAGCAAGGTGAGGAACTCATGGCTGTCCTGTTGAACACCATTATCTAGTTCCAAGGTCTGGATAAAAGGTGCTGAATCCACAAAGGCTTTCTTACTAGAATGCAGCTGTGCAAAAAGTCTAACAAGGTTATTCAGAACAGGCTCCCTAGCTAAAACTTCAGGTTCAACAGAGAAAACCCCCTCCCTGAATGATTTATTCATGTATAGGCATTGCAGAATGCTATTGGCATAGCAAGTAGCACCAAGATTTGTGAGTCCTGCAGGGTTATCAAAGGATGCACGAAGATCCTGGGATGGGTCTGGGCCAAGTGAATTTACAATTTCTGACGTCTTCTGCCACAAGCCAGATTTCCGACTTCCATTAGAAGGTGGGATCAGCCCACAAAAGCAATTGGGATTGTCCTTTGTGTTTACTCGATGTCCTTGACAAACAGGCTTCGATATCATGTACAGCTGATTTACATCGTCTTCAGTCACCTCTCTATTAGAAAGAATCTTCCTACAATCCAAATACAAGTTCTTAAAGAACATAAGAATACCTATTATCAAAATTGAATGGATTCTTCAGTTTAAGAATTATAACTAATTTAACCGTACTTTTGATTCAGAACACAAGATTAGTCTTTATAGAGCATGTTTTTCTCTCTCAAACCATTATCATACAACAAATTTCATAATTTAACCTTACAAAACTTGAAGCAAATGCAGCTTCCAGTATAAGCAAAAGCAGTCAAAAAAAAAAAATGAAGAAAATGATATACAAACTAAAAGAACAAAAAAAGTAAAATGAAACCTCAGATAGTGTCTCGAATTACGCCAACTGGACACGGACAAAATAATTCCATAATAATCTTCCTTAAAAAAGATGCTAGCACTGTCTATATTAATCCATAACTAAGCTCAGCAAATACATAATTCAACGGAAGAAAATAAAAATTTAAAGCCACAAAAATTACAAAATTTAAGATTAAACAAAGAAAATCAAGAGCAGAAAAAGAATACCTAAACATTTCAGAGGTGGTCTCCATATTGTCGTCAGTCCTATTCCGCTTACACTTACTTCTCGTAGCCGGTCGATGACTCCGCATCTTATTAGTTCTTATCACCACAAATAATTAGTCAAAAAGAAACCCCGGAATTCCAACTATATTACGAGCAGCTCTCCTCCAATTCAGCCGATCGGAGACGACGAGTTATCGATCCACGCAGCGAAACGAAAGAATTTGGAGCAACCAATGTTTTGGAGTACACTAGAGTTCCATTTTGAGGGCTCTCCAATTTCTACATACTTGTGGTGTTTATTTATTCGAACAATTTGTTGTCAGTTTTAATTTCGATTAATTTTTTATACAACGAAATAGGTCAAGTATTTTAGGGTTGCGCGGGGTCACTTTCGATTTTCCCTCGCTAAAGTGACAAAATAAAAGAGAGAATTTTGTATATCTATAGAGGGGGTAGGTTTTATTTTTTTTTAATTACAGATAATTGTAAATTCTTAAATTTGGAAATTATAATTCTCTCTTTCTCTTATATGTGTCTTACTTAATACTATGTTATAGAAAGATTGTCTAATTTTGATTTTTCATATATTTACGGAGTTATTATTATATTTCAAAAATATGGAAATACTCATGTAAAAATTGGTCAAATTGCACAATCATTTTGAAATGAATGGAGTATTATTTATAGTAGGATATATAAATGGTAGAGTTCTAGATCCTTCTAGAAGTAGTATGGTTATATTATGTGTCTTTCCTTATAAGAAATATTATATATGGAAGGATTATCATTGTAAAGCGTATGTAAAGCTTCCTCTATCAATGTTATTAAATATTTTGATTACTCGTCTTTACTGCTTTTTAGAATCTCCTAAAATACATTAACAACATATAGGCATACAGAAAAAAAAAAATTCTAAATTCCAAAAGGAAAAAAAGATTGAACCTTATTCGTCGTCGCCCCCAGTCGTCGTTAACCATCGTTTGCCCGACCCTCCATCGCCGATGCGACCTGAGTGATGGAGACGAAATCGCTGTAGCGATCTCTCATAATTATGAGCCAACTCAGAGAATCAAGATTTATATGATATTATTATATTTGATTTTTATAGATCTTACTATTTATGCATTAGGATATTTATTATTACTATTATTAATATTATTTACTAGGGGTTATTTCTTGTTCACCAAGTTTCTTTGATAACATATTGAATATTGAATAAGAAAATATTTGGTTTCATCCATTTCTGGTGTTTTTAATTGTTCTTATTTCAGTATTCATCTTGAATCAACGGAATAATCACGTTAATTACGTTTTGCGTATAATATTCCAGGTAATCTTATAATCAATGGAAGTTTACACTTTTATCACGCTTCTAGCTGTATTAGTTCGTATCAGAGACAATGATTATGTGGATCACAATAAGGATGAATATTTTGACTTCCCATGGTCTCAATGGGTTGCCGCCATCGATGAAATTTTCAGTATCTACCGCCAACGAGACGGATTTGCCACACTAGAATCGCCGGCGACCTTGCCGCCACCATCTCCAGTTCTGGCAGCCTTGTTGCCACTGCAACGCTGCCGCCAACATATCCAGACCCGACCGGCCATGTCATCATTCGCGAACCATCACCTACTATTGTAATTGGGCAATTCGCCCAGAATAATTTTTTTTATTATTCATGATAGTTTTTTTGTTGCCAGTGCTCTGAGACCTCTGTCCCGTCGCCTCAGGATTCTGAGTCATACTCGTACGACAGATATTTTTTAGCTCAAATATTTGGTGGCGCTATTGTATTATTCTGGGGACCGTTCAGATTCGAGGACAAATCGCCTCAAAGGGGGAGAGAATGTTGGAGACGAGATTGCGGTAGCGATCTCTCATAATTATGAGCCGATTTGGAGAATCAAGATTTATATGATATATTATATTTAATTTTTATAGATCTTACTATTTATGAATTAGGGTATTTATTATTACTATCATTATTACTATTATTTATTAGGGGTTATTTCTTGTTCACCAAGTTTCTTTGATATTATAAATAGATATTTTTATTATTATTTTGAGGGGAGTTGAATATTGCATAAGAAAATTTTTGTTTCATCCATTTTCTCATGTTTTTAATTGTTGTTATTCCGGTATTCATCTTGAATCAACGGACGTTTACGCTTTTATCACGCTTCTAGCTGCATCAGTTGGTATCGGAGACATAACGATTATGTGGAGTCCATCAACGATGACACAAGTGTTAGGAGTATGCCCTCGAATGCCACTCAAAGGATGTTAGAGTGAGGGCATTGTACTTGTTATTATGTAAAACATTATCAGAATGCAATTGAATGTTTCTTTATTTACTGGTAGTATGTGGCATTCATGACTTGTAAATATTGTTGGGATTCGGTGCCTAAAAACGAAGGCCCAGCGGAAGCGGTAAAACGAAAATTAATTTGATCCGAATTCCTACGAGGATCGATCAAGCTACGTATATACGAATATATAAACGAAATAACAAGAGATATAAGAAACTCACCTTTGTAGTCCGTTGATTAAATAGATTCCTTCTCTTGAGCTATTCCCCAAGCTTTAATTGTATATCCCTACGATCCAAAGTACTCCAAGCACTTGAATGATCCAACGTCGAAATATAACGCCTCTACTTGCCACGCGCCGGAGAAACGAACGGGACTATCACCTTGCTATCCTCCAAGGATACGGCTAGAGTTAGGATGATGAAGCCTATGATTATAACACTCTAAGTATATAATCTTTATCTCTCAATTAATCCTCATAATATTTCTCAAAGAAAATATGATGAAGGTGAATAACACTTTGAAGACAAAGAAAACTCTTCTTTTTCTCTCTCCTTCTCGACCTTACTGAAGAGATAAATTTACCACTAGAAGGGGGGGTTGAATAGTGTTAATGCGGAATAACGAAATTTCTTGCGAATAAATGAAAAATAGTGCAGAAAATAAAGATTCAAAGATTTATAGAGGTTCGTCAACTTGCCTACGTCCTCTCTCCGACTTCCTTTTCTATTGGCTCAAGAACAACCACAAATTTGACTCGTCTTCGATCGGTCCGAGTTCACAACCGTTACAACCACTTGTCTTCTATCGGTCCAAGCTCAACCTCTCTCTCAATATAAACTTTTGTTTATCTAGTGTTTTATATGAACTAGATAATCCTCACTAAACGAATATGGGAGTATAATCCTAATAATGCCGGATCAAAGATCCTAATAACACCGGATTAGTGACTCTTGATTCGTTTCTCTTACGCTCAAGTGTAAGTGATGCAACACTTACAATCAAATGAAGGAATACAAAGTATAATAAATATTACAAGGTATATCACTCTTTGTATTTCTCTTCTCACAACTTAAAATTGAGTAAAAGATATGAAACTGAACTCAAGTATGCTTTGATTGCTTGTATGCTCGTATGCTTGAAGTTGTGTGTTTTTGATACCCAAGTCACATGGGTATTTATAGGTGAGAGCCATTCTTCAAATACTGAAAATCGTATTATTAGCATGTGCTAATAATTCCTTCTAGCGTGCGCTATCGATTCTGACTTGGCTTTCCTGAACGGTCACAAAACTGTTCCAACGGTAAAATTGTATGGCTAGCGTGCGCTACTCATGAATTCGTAGCGTGCGTTATCAGTTAGTCAACAGGTCTTCAATCTTGACTTTGAACGTGTTGGTTTGTCTCCCCAACGTCTCTTTATCCAACGACTAAATTGAACTTAGCGTGCGCTAGCAAATATGCATAGCGTGCGCTAGTATTGATTAATTCCAGCTTTTCCAGATTTCATGGATCTTCATTGACTCTTGCTTTCCAACGGTAGAAACTCCAACGGTAAGCTTGTTGACTGATTTAGCGTGCGCTAATAATATATCGTAGCGTGCGCTAAATGTATTCTTCAGTAACGTACGTTACCCTGTGTAGCATACGTAAAGCCCTTCTTACTTTGAGTCCAGTAGCTACTGGACTACTGACCATATACGGTAGCGTGCGCAAGTAATGTAGAATAACGTGCGCTAACTCCTTGTATTAGCGTACGTAAATATTTGTTCATAGCGTGCGCAAAACCGTTTTCTTTTTCTTTGCAGACCTTTCTGTCCTCTGACTGAATGATGCGATAGCGTGCGTTAATATTGACTGTATAGCGTGCGCTAACTGTAATAATTTAGCGTGCGCTAATGTTGAAAGACTTGCGTGCGCTATCCATCAGGTAACTTCGCTGGACTCCAGCTGACTGACTAGGCTGAATATGCATTCCTCGATAGCGTGCGCTACTCTGGTATAGATAGCGTGCGCTAACACCATTTTGCTCCTTCAATCTAATAACGTGCTGAGATTGATTTAATTAAATGTTTTGAATGAAATTATCATCAAAATCCTTTTTGAGTCAACAATCTCCCCCTTTTTGATGATGTGAAAACATTTAATTTATACCTGCAAAAACATTTTAAATGATTCGAATCAAGGTAACTTGTTCGATATATTAGTGCGTTTCGGTTTTTGGAGTATTCTCCCCCTTTTTGACATAAACAAAAAGGAACTCCCCCTGAATTTTTGCATTTTTAACAAGTAATACAAATCATTATCCAAAACGAAATCACGGAAACAACAATACACGTAAACAACAAATGCCAAATTTTAACCAACCAAATGAAGCGAAATGCAAGTTCCATTAAAACAAGGTTCACGCAATACATAAAATTTCAAGACATGAAATATAAAGACCATTCAAATGTTAAGCTTCTACAATCAAGCATCAAGATCCTAGATTCTATGGATCGGAAGAGGAGGATAGGAATGGGAACGACGGATGTGTGTATCGAATGAAATCGGAGATCAGCCCACGAACTTCCCCAATTTCCGAACGAAGAGACCCGACTTCCGTGCGTAGAGACCGAACATCCTCTCGAATTTCCAGCTGAGAGGTCTCGATGCTCCTCATCCGAGCGCAAAGATTACTTTCTTCTTCCTCCGTGACGGCGTCTCGCATCTGTCGCTTCCCTTTCGTCTTTGGATGGCGAACAAATTCTCTGGTTTGTATCTCCCTTAGCGTATGGGGTCCTCGGTGAGTCACACGTTCGACCGGTGTTGGCATTCGCGTCCCCTTCGGTACTTGATCATCTTCTCGGAGATACGGAAACAACACCCAACCTCTATTGTATGTTTCAACATAATGCATAGCTTTGAGGGTTAGGTTGCTTATTTCGTGTCCCCGAGACACCGGGATGGGTGCCTCACTCGATAAGTCAATGTGAAAATGTCGGAAGATCACCACGAGAATAGAGCCAAAAGGGAGTCCTGATTTCCGAGTCCTCGACATGTAATTCTTTGAACGAAATGAATCCCCTTTCGCCTTCATCCAGTTTAGCACAATACCGGTAAAGTTCACCCTATCATCCTTCAACACATGATACACAACATTCTTGTCGACGCCTACTAGCTTGTGTTGGGTATTAACTTTTGGCATCAAACACTTGGTTAGGGCAGCCAACAACAAACGAATGTGGATATCGAAATCATTATTCTCAAAAACTTCATCCGTAACTTCGATGATCGTTTTCGAGCACAAAAAGTCAGCGACATCTCTTTCGGACACAAGAGACTCTTCGGCAATAGATTTCCCAACGCAATCGTATCCATCCTTTGGTAAACCAAATAACTCGTGAAGTATTTCCGAGGAAATATTCACCACAGTTCCATTCACCAGGCTACCAAGCACTAATCCACCATTACCACCACTGTCACCCAAGTGCAAATTTGCATAAAACTCGCGGACACAAGCAGGGTATATGATTTCTTTGCATTCCACAAACCGAGCTATCCCTAATCCTTTAAAGAATTCACGAATACTTACCTTAACTCATTCAAGACTGCTGAAATTAAAGAAATAGCAATCGGTAAGATTCTCCTGGGGGAGGATATCGAAGAACACCTTCGATGCGGCGTAGGAAACAAAACGGGTCACGTCATATTCGGTATCGCGAGGGCATTTGTAGGTTTTCCCCATGGTTTTGCGTCCCTTGCTAGACATACTGAAGGAATTTGAAGTTTTGAGGGAGAAGTTGGAAGTTTTGAAGGTTCTGATTTGCTGCTAGGGTTTTTCTGGAAGAGGTTTTTCTTGCGTTTGCGTACGTTAAGAAAAGGGTGAGAGTGTTTCTGGGTCGTACGGAATATATATAGTCAACTGGGTTTTTAATTAGCGTACGCTAGAAACATAAAGTTAGCGTACGTTAGGTAGGAACAAGAAGCTTACTGGACTGTCCAGTAGCTGATTTGGAAAACGAAAGGTTTTGAATTAGCGTACGTAAGGCAGAGACGATTAGCGTACACTATCGAAAGTGGTTTTTAGCGCGCGTTAAGAAAGTGAGGCTAGCGCGCGCTAGCGAATGAAGCGAATCATGGATATTGATTTCTTGAGTAGAAAGCTTATTTCACAAAAATTGTCTATATGTCCCATACCAAGTTGTAAACGAATAGAATTAAACGATTCTTCGAGAAGAGGTTTTGTAAAGATATCAGCAAGTTGATCCTTCGTCCCGACAAAAATTAAACAGATATCCTTTTTCTGAACATGATCGCGTAGAAAATGATGTCTAATGTCTATATGCTTAGTTCTACTATGCAACACAGGATTTTTACTCAGATTTATTGCACTGGTATTATCACATAGAATAGGGGTATTTTCAAAATATATGCCGTAGTCGCGGAGTTGATTTTTAATCCATAACACCTGAGCACAGGCGCTCCCTGCAGTGACATATTCGGCCTCAACTGTAGACAATGCTACACTGGTTTGCTTTTTACTTCCCCAAGATATTAAGCATGATCCAATAAAATGACAAGTACCATTAGTACTCTTTTTGTCAATTTTACATCCGCCGAAATCAGCGTCACTATATGCAATTAAGTTAAAATCTAAGCAAGAAGGATACCATAGACCTAGTCCAATAGTTCCTTTCAAGTAACGAAAAATGCGTTTGCAAGCGATTAAATGTGATTCCTTGGGATTAGCTTGGAATCGAGCACATAAACATGTAGCAAAAATTATGTCTGGCCTAGATGCAGTCAAATATAACAAAGATCCGATCATACCTCGATATAATTTTTGATCTACGGATTTGCCATTTTCATCTTTTTCAAGCTTTAATGATGAAGACATTGGTGTAGATATCACCTTGCTACTTTCTATTTTGAATTTCTTGAGGAGGTCGTTTAAGTACTTCGTTTGATGGATAAAGATTCCATCTTCGCATTGCTTGATTTGAAGCCCGAGGAAGAATGTTAATTCTCCCATCATACTCACCTCGAACTCTCCTTTCATAAGATTAGAGAAATCTTGGCACAAAGATTCATTAGTAGCTCCAAATACAATGTCATCAACGTAGATTTGGCAAACAAGTATATCATCATTCAATATTTTCACAAACAAGGTATTATCGACTTTGCCTCTTTTATAGTAATTTGCAATTAAAAATTGACTTAAACGATCATACCATGCTCGGGGTGCTTGCTTCAACCCGTAGAGTGCCTTGTTGAGCTTGTAGACGTGATCTGGAAATTGATGATCTTCAAAGCCGGGAGGTTGCTTGACGTAGACTTCTTCTTGAATGTAGCCATTCAAGAATGCACTTTTCACATCCATTTGAAATAGTTTGATCTTTTTATGGGCGGCAAATGCACATAACAAGCGGATGGCTTCGAGTCGAGCCACGGGAGCAAAACTTTCTTCATAATCAAGACCTTCCTCTTGATTATACACTTGAGCGACCAAACGAGATTTATTTCGAATTGGATAACCGTCTTCGTCACTCTTGATTTTATGCACCCATTTAGTTCCGATAATTGTTTTATCTTTAGGCGCGGGAACTAAATTCCATACATTATTGTGCATGAATTGCACAAGCTCCTCTTACATTGCCATCACCCAACTTTCATCATCGAGAGCTTTGGATATATTCTTGGGAACTATTTCGGATACAAAAGCACAATGAGCCATAAATTCGGTGGTTCTCCTTCGGGTTTGAGCACCGTCTTCAATGTTTCCAATCACGAGATCCTTTGGATGGTCTTTGATGTGCCTCCAATCTTTCGGTAAATCAACGATTGTGTTCGTTTCGATTTCCGAAATTTTCTTCACTTCGGGTGAGGGATCCGGAAAAGTACCTGCATAATCAAAGTATTCTACATTTCTCGGGGGTGAGATCATATCATTGAATTTAACATGTATGGACTCTTCAACTTTATTCGTTCTAATATTATAGACGTGATATGCTTTGCTATTAGTGCAATAACCAAGAAATATTTCGGAGTCGGATTTAGCATCAAATTTGCCCAAGTTATCCTTACCATTGTTTAAAATAAAAACATTGCAACCAAAAGGATGAAAGTTAGCTATATTGGGCTTTTTGCCCTTTCATAATTCATATGGGGTTTTGAGATGAGTTCTACGAACATGAACCCGGTTAATCACATAGCATGCCGTAAAGATTGCTTCGGCCCAAAAGTATCGTGGAAGAGAGTATTCATTAAGCATAGTCCTCGACATTTCTTCCAAAGATCGGTTTTTTCTTTCAACAACTCCATTTTGTTGAGGCGTTCTAGGAGCCGAAAAGTTATGATTAATTCCGTATTTATCACATAAGAGTTCAAACGGAGTGCAATCAAATTCACCTCCATGATCGGTGCGAATAGAAATTATGGAGAGATTTTTCTCATTTGATACCAAACGGCACCACTTAGAAAACTCGGAAAATGCATCATCCTTATGTGCTAAAAATCTAACCCAAGTAAATCGAGAGAAATCATCAACAATAACCAAAGTATAAAGTTTGCCATTTAAACTAACATGTCTAGATGGTCCAATCAAATCCATATGCACAAGTTCAAGAACGCGACTAGTGGAAACCTCAAATTTTGGTTTAAAAGATTCTCGAGTGTTTTTCCCTTTTATGCATGATTCACACAAATGCTTCCTATCAAACTTGAGTTTGGGCAATCCACGAACGAGGTCATGTCTAGATAAAATAGAAATGATAGGTAGAGAAGTATGCCCCAATTTTCGATGCCATAAATATGCATTATCATCCAAAGTAATAAGACATTTTTCATTAAATGAACTTTTATCATTAAGATCAACAATATAGATGTTTCCACATCTCAAACCAATGAATGCAATTTTATTATTTCTAAATGCCGTGCAATGCGTTTGCTCAAAAAGAATTTTAAAACCTTCATCGCAAAGTTGCGAAACGCTAAGAAGATTATGATGCAAACCTTCAACAAACAATACTTTGTTGATAGAGGGAGAAGGTTCCTTACCGACTTTGCCGATGCCTTTGATTTTTCCCTTTTGATTATCCCCAAAGGTCACATGTCCTTGTTCTTGATATTCGAGGTCTTCAAATAAGTCCTCGGAGCCGCACATGTGCCTTGAGCATCCGCTATCAATGTACCACTTGCTTTTCCTTGGTGCCGGTACCTACAAAAATAGAATTTCTCGGTTGTTTCAGTACCCAAGCCCGTTTGGGTCCTCCAAAGTTAACTATGCTTATAGCATTTGGAACAACTGTCCCTTTAGGAACCCATATTTGTTTAACTTTGATGGTTCTCAACTTTGAACGAACATTAACATCATGAACTCGTTTGGAAGGATCTTTTGAGTTCTCGGTTTCGGTTTTCTTTATTTTGTCAAGGTTGATAAGGGATTGTTCCCGTTTAAAAGGATCGAAACCAAGACCGTGTTTTAGCAAAGGCGATTTTTGAATAGATAGAAGCCTTTCGAATTTCTCGTTTCCGAGAGTAAATTTGTTCAAGATATATTTTAGCTCATTTTGCGTTTTCGTCAAATCGATTTTCAAAACGTTTTCCTTTTCAAGACATAAGGTATGGTCGATCTCAATAGTTTTGCCTTTGTTTTGAAGAGAGGAATTTTCGAGTTCTAAAGATTTTATTTTTCTCTTTAAAGATATGTTTAATTTGACCATCTCGTCATACTCCGTGTTCAAGGATTCAAACGCACTTAATAACTCATCATCATGATGAACTTCTTGTGAATCACACAAATCAAAAGAATCATATTCGTCATCATTGAGTTTAGAACTTACCTCGATATTGCTTTCGGAGTCGAGTGCCATGAATGCGAGATTCGCGTCTAGAGATCTTTCAATCTCCTCCTCGTCATCACTCCAAGAAGCGATTAGAACCTCCTTCTTTTTTGAATTTTTCCATTTGAGGCTTTGAAGAGGATCCTCGGCATTCTTTGGCATAGTGACCGGCTTGACCACATTTCCGACAATTATTGTCGAACTTCTTTATTGGAGTATAGCCACTCTTCCTTTGCTCCGGTTTGCCATCCCGACCAAGAAAACTTCGCCTCTTTTGAATTATGCTTTTATACCTTCTAAAGTTCTTGGCATAGAGAGCAAGTTCCTCGCCGTCTTCATCTTCGGGAACATCTTTCTCAACATCGCTATCAACATTGAATGTGACTACTCTTTCCCGAGGCTTTGGTTTGGTGCCTCTAGACTTGAGAATGATATCATAATTGATGAGTGACCCGATGAGGGCACTAAACTCAAGCTTGTTGAGATCTTTGGATTCCATAATCGCGGTAACCGTAGCATCCCATTCTCGTGGCAACGAGCGAAGAATTTTCTTTTCTTTATCGCTGCTCGATATAGGTTTTTCGAAAGATGCAAGACCATTGGTTATAGCCGAAAATCGATCCAACATGTTTGTGATCGTTTCCTCGTCTTTCATGGAGAAAAGTTCGTAGTCATGAAGTAGCATGTTGATTTTGGTTTCCTTGACTTGGGTGGTTCCCTCATGAGTGACTTCGAGAATTTCCCAAATTTCCTTTGCGCTTTCGTAGGACGATATCCTATTGAGTTCTTCAGGATTAAGAGCGCAATAGAGAAGTTGAGTAGCTCGTGAGTTGATGTTTGTGTTCCTCCAATCCTCGTCATTGAATTCGTTGATCTTTTTCAATGATCCATCCTATTTCTTAGCAAGTTTCGGACCAAGAGCAATAACTTTCCAAATTTCAATATCATAGACTTGAACGAAGATAGCCATTTTCTTTTTCCATGTCATGAAATTGGAACCGTCGAAGAAAGGAGGACAGTTGAGAGCATTTCCTTCGATTTGGACAAGAAGTGCCATTTGCGGATCTTTTTCCCTTAGGTGGTTAAACCTTTAAAAAGAGACCCGGTCCGATACCAACTGAAGAGATAAATTTACCACTAGAAGGGGGGGTTGGATAGTGGTAATGCGTAATAACGAAATTTCTTGGAATAAATGAAAAATAGTGCGGAAAATAAAGATTCAAAGATTTATAGAGGTTCGGCAACTTGCCTACGTCCTCTCTCCGACTTCCTTTTCTATTGGCTCAAGAACAACCACAAATTTGACTCGTCTTCGATCGGTCCGAGTTCACAACCGTTACAACCACTTGTCTTCTATCGGTCCAAGATCAACCTCTCTCTCAATATAAACTTTTGTTTATCTAGTGTTCTATAGGAACTAGATAATCCTCACTATACGAATATGGGAGTATAATCCTAATAATGCCGGATCAAAGATCCTAATAACACCGGATTAGTGACTCTTGATTCGTTTCTCTTACGCTCAAGTGTAAGTGATGCAACACTTACAATCAAATGAAGGAATACAAAGTATAATAAATATTACAAGGTATATCACTCTTTGTTTTTCTCTTCTCACAACTTAAAATGCAGTAAAAGATATGAAACTGAACTCAAGTATGCTTTGATTGCTTGTATGCTTGTATGCTTGAAGTTGTGTGTTTTTGATACCCAAGTCCCATGGGTATTTATAGGTGAGAGTCATTCTTCAAATACTGAAAATCGTATTATTAGCGTGCGCTAATAATTCCTTCTAGCGTGCGCTATCGATTCTGACTTGGCTTTCCTGAACAGTCACAAAACTTTTCCAACGGTAAAATTGTATGGCTAGCGTGCACTAGTCATGAATTCGTAGCATGTGTTATCGGTTGGTCAAGATGTCTTCAATCTTGACTTTGAACGTGTTGGTTTGTCTCCCCAACGTCTCTTTATCCAACGACTAAATTGAACTTAGCGTGCGCTAGCAAATATGCATAGCGTGCGCTAGTATTGATTAATTCCAGCTTTTTCAGATTTCATGGATCTTCAATGACTCTTGCTTTCCAATGGTAGAAACTCCAACGGTAAGCTTGTTGACTGATTTAGCGTGCGCTAATAATATATCATAGCGTGCGCTAAATGTATTCTTCAGTAACGTACGTTACCCTGTGTAGCGTACGTAAAGCCCTTCTTACTTTGAGTCCAGTAGCTACTGGACTACTGACCATATACGGTAGCGTGCGCAAGTAATGTAGAATAACATGCGCTAACTTCTTGTATTAGCGTACGTAAATATTTGTTCATAGCGTGCGCAAAACCGTTTTCTTTTTCTTTCCAGACCTTTCTGTCCTCTGACTGAATGATGCGATAGCGTGCGTTAATATTGACTGTATAGCGTGCGCTAATTGTAATAATTTAGCGTGCGCTAATGTTGAAAGACTTGCGTGCGCTATCCATCAGGTAACTTCACTGGACTGCAGCTAACTGACTAGGCCGAATATGCAATCCTCGATAGCGTGCGCTACTCTGGTATAGATAGCGTGCGCTAGCACCATTTTGCTCCTTCAATGTAATAACGTGCTGAGATTGATTTAATTAAATGTTTTGAATGAAATTATCATTAAAATCCTTTTTGAGTCAACACTTACGTATGGAATTGTTTTTCAACGAGTGAGATGAGTCTTCCTTTTATTCTTGATAATATCCTCCCCAAATCAAGACCAAATCATTAATATGAATTAACTAAAGGATCTTGTCCCCTTGACACTTCAAGTCATCCACCAATTAAGGTGGAGACAATGACCAAGGGAAAGGGGAGGGAAAATGGGCGGCCATCTAGAAGGAGCCGGGACGAGTTCGGTCCGTTTCGGACTCCCGTGAGTCCAAACAGATAAACTCATATTCCTTTCTGATGTATTCGTGTCGATTAATTAATCCAATCAACTAATCACATTAAATACATAATGACATAATTAATTTCTTCAAGAAATAATAATTTCTATGAATTAAATTAATCACCGAGTAATTTATTTAATTCATTAGGCATTAAATCAATTTATCCAATAAATCGATTTACACATCTAATGTCCCAAATTAGATATCCAATATCTAATATTTATAATGAGAGATTAAGCTCGATTCATTCCGTCGTCAATCCTATTGCGCGACTCGGTAGGTCCGTCTCAATCAGCAATGGGAGGAACCAAAGAGTAGTAGCACCACCTAGCCAGCCTGGTGGCCTACATGCACTTAACCGAGAACAAATGATTGGGATCATTCAAGAACCATTCTGTCGTGAATACCAGTATACGTATAAATCCTTCTTTCAAATGTCCCGATCAAGTTATAGGATCACGGTCAGTCAAACCCTATTTGTACTTGATGCTATACATGCGTTAATACAAATCGAGATCATTGAGATCTCGTGTATCCAATACAGCTAGCTCCAATGCTTTGGCCAAAGACTTATGATTTCATCTGCCGATAACTGCATAGGACATATAACCCGCTCACTAACGGGAGAAAGAATTCTATCTTGGTATTCAGTAGGACCTGCTACTTGCCCGTCAAGATGCACATCGAGATTGACCCCCACCTCCCGGTTTATAGGGTCGAACTACTCTAATGAAAATCTTGACGTCACAAGCACATCCCTACTAAATCCTCAAGTCGAAGGTTCACGAATACCTATCACAACCTTTCGATTCTGTCATTGACTGTCCCAGAGTGAAATTCGTGTGACGAATCGAGGGTGAGTCGGTTCGAGTATACTAATCCAATTAGCATACCTATAACATGTGCTCCCACTAACCATTAGTGTTCGACAGGCACTCTCCATGTCAAGGAACACGTCATACAAGTCTTCACATAAACTTAACGCCCAATCAAGTTTCATCGACTTGCGAACGATTTAAGTATTTGAGCTATAAACCTTTCCAGTGCCGACCCTTTTATCCAATAAGGAGTGGAACGTTTTGCTCTTAAATACACAGACTAGTTTCTATATGTATATTTTTGTTAGATTGGTACCGCCACTAGAAGGGGGGTTGAATAATGCGGATAAGAATTTTGAACTCTTTTTGTGCGGAAGCTAAAATATCGGAGTAAGTAAAATGCGGAAAAGAAAGAACACAAGAAATTGTTCGAGAGGTTCGGCTATTAACGAAGCCTACGTCCCCTACCTAGTTTTATCGACTATGACTTTTCTTAGAAACTTAGAATGCACTTTCTAGTTTAGTGCCAACTCTTACAATTTCTTGATTTCTGGGCTCAAGAACAACCTCACTAAAACTCTCTTGTTTTTCCGGGTACAAGATAACCTTTACAGTAAAACAATTACGAGTAGGAACTCGACTTTACAAGATATATCGCTCTTTGATACAAGAATGTAGATTAGAAATAATAGAGCAAATCTTCTCGTATCACAATATGGAATATGTATATCTCTCGAAATATTTGCTTGAAATAGCTTGAGTATGATTGTAAGCTCAGATAACTTGTGTATTTTCCAAATCCTTAAAGTGTGCTATTTATAGCCTTCATGAGCTAAATTTCCCGTTGGAACAGTTGCACAGCTTACGTACGTTATGCAGCCTTGATTACGTACGTTATGTCTTCTACGTACGTTATATAGCTTGAGTAGCGGCCGTAACGAACTGTGAGAAATAGTCCAGTGACATCCGATAAAATCCATTACATACGTTAACTTCCAGTCAGAGATACGTTGAATATGAAGACTTGTTGTAATGGCTAATGACTTTTTGCAACGGGCAGAATGTTCAAACGTTATGTACGTTATACTGAGTGTGTTGCGTACGTTACCTATATAAACTTACTTGCAAAAACTGTGAGTGTTACGTACGTTATAGAAGGGTTGTTTACGTACGTTAAATGAAGGAAAAATATGTTAAGTAAATTTTGGTTAAATAACTCATCATCAAAATGTATAAAATGATTTAAAAAATATTGTTCCAACAATCTCCCCCTTTTTGATGATGACAAAATTTGTAATACCCGGTTGTAATTCATTCTTTACCATTCAGTAATTATCAGTCTGTAATTATCACTCAGTAATTTTCACTCATTAATGATCGCTCATCATTCATGATTCATTCATTTGCGTTCATTTGGCATGTTGTAACCGTGTATCAGTTACTGATCGTCATTTCATCTCCGTTTGAGTGTCAGAGCGGGAGTATTATCATTATCATCGTGATTGGTAGTCTTGTGCTGGAAGTATCATTTTTGACATGTGTTGGACTTGTTCGCATTCACAAACGTATGGTATGTCGAATCATTCATCAATCGTAGCGAGGAATCGGAGTTGTCGGAATTTCATCTTGTCCAGCAACGAGTTATGGCCGTAAGGAGTGTCGGATACGGCCGTAATCGACGTTCGTTGTTTCCGGGCCATTTCGGCCAAGCAGGACTTACGACCGTAAGGATTTCGGCATACGGCCGTAAGTTGGGCAGTACGGCCGTAAGGTTGGCCGGTTACGGCCGTAAGTGTCGAGCAGGGTGCCTAGACGTTTTTGGCCGAAGGCGAGTTACGGCCGTAAGGGTTTCAGCATACGGCCGTAAGGCGAGGGAGATACGGCCGTAAGGCTTGGCCGGATACGGCCAGCCGCAGCTAGGTGCCTGGTCATTTTCGACGAAGAGGGCTTACGCCCGTAAGCTTGGCCGGATATGGCCGTATCATCCGAGTTACGGCCGTAAGGTGTGCGGGTACGGCCGTAAGGATGTCGGCGGATATTTTTGACGAAGGCGGGTTACGCCCGTAACTCAGGAGCGGTTACGGACGTAAATCTGTCGGCAGGCTTTCGGACGAAGCCGAGTTACGGCCGTACGAGTTGGCCGGTTACGGCCGTAAGGCCGTTGACCTGGAATGTTACGGCCGTAAGAGGGCCGAGTTACGGCCGTAACTTCCGGCAGTTTATATAGGGCTGGCCGGGACTTTTTTTTCATCATTTTCATTCTTTCTTCATTTTGTTCCGAGAGAGAGACTTGAGAGAGGGATTTTTCCATCCTCAATCACTTGAGTGTTAGATTTTCATCATCCTCATTCATTTGGGAAGCTCGGATACTCGATTTAACTGGTGTTCATCGGATCGAAGTGGTTGGATCTTCAAGAGGTAATTTCTTCAACATCTTGGGTTTCGATTTTGTGTTGAGATATGATGTTTTGGACGTTATAATCATGTTATATGAAGGGATATGTATATGATTATGAGTTTGTATAATGATTCATTGGATTATTGAGGGATTATTCAAGAACACTTTGAATATCGAGTTGGAATTGGGAGTTTTCGATTAATTGTCGTTATAATCACGTTTTTGGATATTCGTTTTGGATTATTAATCGTATTGAAGATGTTTTGTTGGTTTGAAACACTTCTTGGGGGATTTGATATTGGTATATTGAGGTTTGATTGTAAACAATCGGAGTTTGGCCGCAACGTGTTTGATTTAATGCCTCAATGGACTTGGTTTAGTCGTATCGACGTTTTGAGTTCGTTATATTCGTGTTTGATTCGTATATTGAACGAATTGTTGGTAATTGTATTATTCAAGGTTGTTCGAGCGACCGATATCTCAATTAGGACGTTGTTCGTGGAAGGATAATTGTCACCGGTGTTGTGTAAGTTAATTCTTACTCGGTTAAATGGATACTCATCCCTTTTGTTGTTGTTCATTCATAATCATAACTCATTCATCATTGTATTAACCGTATCAAACTTGTTATTGTCAATTAATCACTTCAGTCATAAGGAACGACGGTTCCAATCATTTCATTGAGCTGTCATTTATTTCACTATCATTCCATCTCGGTGAGTCATTATTCATTTTTGATGTCACTTTTGTTATATCGTGGCATTCCGGTCATCTTGGCGTGCGGTTGGTATGTGTTGGATTTTCATGTCGGGCACGTTTAAGTCGTGTGTTGGTTGTTGGCCTCACATTGATCGTGCACACGAGTCATATGCCTCGTGAGATCGACAGGTACAAGACCACACGTGTATTCGATCGATACTCGTTGGTGGCTTGTGCACGGACACATTTCCATCCCGGGCGTAGTGTGGCACCACCCTTTGAGCCGTAATGTTAGTTGATTCATATAGCATGTTTGATTGCGTATGTTTCGGCAGGATATTTCATAACTTCGTATATAATCATGATTGTGTATTTTCAACCCTTGAGGATTGTTGTTCTTTATAATCGACCCGTTTGGGGATTTTGTTTTTCGTGTCTTGGCAAGGCAAAAGCACGGGAGAACACGCTGACGTCGAGGAGTCCAGTGATACTAGTAGGGGCCCCGATCTTTCGATTATTCATATTATTGTCATTTATCTTCCTATGATTTTCATTTGGATACTCCCTTTCATTCGGTGTTGTGTATTTTATCTTCATATAAAATACACTAGTATTCGTATTGTCTGGTGTGTTGTAATTAAACTCCTCATCGGAGTAATTACCGTTGTAATGTGGTTCAAGACTACATTTATCTGTGTAATTCATTCATTTTCATTTGCACAGTGGGTCCTGGTCGGGATCCACAGACTGTAATGTCCGCCTAGTTTGGGGTGTTACAGAGTTGGTATCGGAGCGTGGTTTTGAATACTACCTTCCGAGTCATGTCTCATTTGAAATCATCGTCATCAGACTAGTATCATTGGACTTTCGCGTCACGTGTGACCTGTGCAAATGCTGAGCCAATCAGACCGAAAGAACTGTAAGATTTCTAACGCCATGGTATAATTTGTGGCAATAGTCATTCATTCATCATTCATCAATTAACAATCCTCAAACATCATCATTCATTGTGATTAGGACGATCACGTTAACTCATTAATCACTTAATTCATTTCATTACTCAGTTAATGATCAGGACGATCATGTTAATTCATTAATTACTCAATTCGTTTCATTACTCAGTTGTCGATCTGGATGATCATATTATTAAATTTGTTAAGTTATTCAAGATAATCATTTCAAGAATTTCATCAGATAATCATGTCACTTCAGTAAATCATTCATATAATCACTAAGTTAGAGCATGTATACTCATTTTCATCATCTCATGACATAATCATAAGTGATAATCATGCGGGAAATATAATCATTATGCGACCTTCCTACTTCAGTATGGGGAGAGCTGTCAGAGGATGCACAGGGAGAGGCCGCGGTGCGGGCCGAAACCCGGGAAATAATCACTCGCTGTCGGGAAATCGTGCCCAGGACTCGGCTCGATCAGGAGATGTTCGGGTTGATCCACTCACTTTTATGCAGGCCATGATGACCCATGTGCAGTTGCTCAATCATCATTGCGCCACTCTGGCCGGATTAATCGAGGGAACTCTCCCGTATGAGCCGGCTGCTAAGGAAAGTGCTCAACAACAACCTTCATCTCAAAGAAGAAATCAACGGCGTAATCAACCCGAAGGCGGTCACCAACCTTCAAGAAACCTCGTGTGAGACCTATCGTTCGGCGACCTCTACGGCGCATAATCGTGCGGGATCTCGATCCGGCGACCGGCCTGCCATCACTGTTTCAATTGTGGAACGCCGGGTCATTTCAGCACCGAGTGTCAAACCGTCTATCACGTGCTATAATTGTGGGAATTTTGGGCATAAGGCCCGTTTTTGCCGAAAGGACTCCAAGTCGGCTCCGGCGGCATCTCAGGCCCCGAAGCAATCAGCGTTTCAGAATCAGACTGCTTTGTCAACGTCGTTTAAGACAATGGAAGCAAATAGAGTTGGGGCTCATATTTATTAGACGGGAGCGTCCGGTTCGGGGGCCGGCAAGTCCCAGATTCATGTGATGAGGAGGATCGACGATCCGGTGGCCCGAATGACCTCAGGTATACTCGTAATTTTATTTCAACATGTGTGTACCTTTTTGGATACTGGTGCACCGCATTCATTCATTTTCGAATCATGTTTGAATAGACTTATTTTGGGATAGTCCTATTGCTTGTGGACCTAATACCATCGGTCTACCTGACGATGGAATATTTTTTCGGAAATCATACCGAATTAAGCTTAATGACCGCGATTGGTTGATGGATCTAATCGTAGTGAATTTATCTTAGGACGATGTAATTTTCGGTATTAGTTGGTTTGATCGTCTTGATACTATCCTCAGTGTTTGTTAGCGTTTGGTCGCTATCTTTCCGTCATTGGTTGTCGAATGTGTGCTTCAGGGAAGTAATCCCCATTGTTCCAGAAGAAGTATTATTATGACGAAAGCAGAGAAATTCCGCAAATCGAGCTATTCAATCATTCATTATATCATTTTCATCGACTGGCCTTTCTAAGGCAATCGAGTTATTCAATCATTCATTGTATCATTTCCATCGATTGGCCTTTCTAAGGCAATCGAGTTATTCAATCATTCATTGCATCATTTCCATCGATTGGCCTTTCTAAGACAATCGAGTCATTCAATCATTCATTGTATCATTTTCATCGATTAGCCTTTCTAAGGCAATCGAGTTATTCAAACATTCATTGTATCATTTTCATCGATTGGCCTTTCTAAGGCAATCGAGTTGTTCAATCATTATTGGTATCACTTTTTATCGATTGACCATTCTAGGGCAATCGAAATGTTCAATCATTCGTGGTATCATTGTCATCGATTGACGATGTATTCCCAGACGAGTTATCTGGTTGCCTTCACATAGAGTAGGGGAATTCAGGAGTGAGTTGGAGCCGGTACGTCCCCTTTATCGAAGGCACCGTATCGGATGGTCCCGACCAGAATGCAGGAGTTGAAGATTCAACTTGAGAAATAGTTCGAGAAAGGTTATCTCCGACCGATTGCGTCCCCGTGAGGAGCACCAGTGTGATCTGTCAAGGAGAAGGATGGCTCGTCTCGTGTGTGTATTAATTACCAGGAGTTGAACAGGGTGATGATCAAGATTAGTATCCCTTACCCCGTATTGATGATCTTTTAGATCAACTTCAGGGAGCTTCAGTATTTTCCAAGATCGACTTAAGATCTGGATATCACCAGTTGCGGATTCGAGAGTCGGATATCGCAAGGACAGCGTTTTGTACACGCTATGGTCATTATGAGTTCGTAGTTATGCCGTTCGGGCTAACTATTGCACCTGCGGTATTCATGGAGTTAATGAATTGGGTTTTCATCGACCTTTTAGATCATTTTGTTGTTGTCTTCATCGATGACATTTTGATTTATTCTCGTAGCCGAGAGGAACACGAGGTTCATCTTCATCAGGTTCTCGACGTGTTGAGACGAGAGCAACTTTATGGAAAGTTTTCCAAATGTGAGTTCTGGATGTCCGAAGTGACTTTTCTCGGGCATGTAATTTCATCTGACAGAGTTCGTGTCGACCCTCAGAAGACGGAGGCTATCCGAGATTGGCAACCTCCGAAAGATGTTAAGTAAATCCGAAGTTTCCTCGGATTAGCTGGTTAATTATCCAACCCACGGCCGGAACTAGCAACCGTGGTTTTCGCGTTGGAAATTTGGCGTCGTTACCTTTATGGCATCACCTGTCAGATCTTCACCAATCTCAAGAGTTGAAGTATATATTTACTCACAAGGAGTTAAATATGCGACAGAGGCGGTGGTTGGAACTAATCAAAGATTTTGATATCTAGATCCTTTACCCCCCCGGGCAAGGCGAATGTTGTCGCCGACGCCTTGAGTCGTAAGTCCGTTCAAGAGCAGATGCTTGCTCGTTTAACAGTTCAGAAGGAGCTTCAGCAGGAGTTCCTTAGACCCGAGATCGAGGTCCGACTTCAGCGAGTTCAGGGACAGCTTTGTATGTTAGAGATTTCATCATCACTTGAGAAGGAAATCACGGAGAATCAGGGTTCAGATTCATTTTGTTGCTCATCCGCGAGGATGAGGCACAGGGGAAAGCCCCTGGATTTGTGGTCCACAAGGATGGACTCTTGAGATTTAAGAATCGGTTGTGCGTACCGGCGAATGATGAGTTGAAAAACTCGATCTTGAGAGAAGCTCATGCTACCCCTTATCCGGTTCATCCGGGGTCTAGCAAGATGTACAAGGACTTGAAACAAAATTTCTGGTGGAGTAATATGAAGCGAGAAGTCGCGGAATTTGTTTCGAGATGTTTAGCCTATCAGCAAGTCAAGATGGAACATCAGCGACCGGCGAGTATGCTGATACCGCTCCCTATTCCAGAATGGAAGTGGGAAGACATTTCTATGGATTTCATCACGAGTTGCCGACGAGTCGTCGTGGCATGAATACGATTTGAGTGATCGCGGACTGCTTAACTAAATCAGCTCTTTTCCTTGAGATTAAGGATACGTGGGGTCCCGAGAGACTTACCCATCTATTCATCAAAGAGATAGTGAGATTGCACGGTACCCCTAAGAGTATCGTTTCTGATCGTGACGGACGATTCGTGTCTCATTTTGGAAATCAGTTCATCGTGCTATGGGAACTCAGCTTAATCTCATTACCGTTTTTCATCCTCAGTCCGACGGACAATCAGAGAGGACTATTCAGACATCGGAGGACATGTTGAGGGCATGCGTACTCGATTTAGAAGACAATTGGGAAGCCCAACTACCGTTGAATTCACGTACAATAATAGTTGGCACTCTTCATTTCAGGTAGCACCTTACGAGGCCTGGTACGGTCGTCATTGCCGATCTCCCTTGTGTTGGGACGACCCATCAGAATCAATCGGCACCGAGCCCGATATGCTTATAGCCGCCCGTGAGAAGGTAGCTTTGATCAGGAGTCGTTGTTGACCGCTCGGAGTCGACAGGAATCATATGCAAGTAATCGTCTTCGACCATTAGAGTTCGAGACGGGTGACCATGTTTTGGTCAAGGTAATCCCGAGTCGTAATATCTTCCGTTTTGGGAAGAGGGGAAAGTTGAGTCCGAGATTCATTGGACCGTTTGAGATTCTGGATCGAATAGGCGAGTTAGCTTATCGATTGGCTTTACCTCTGGCGTTGAGCCGAATTCGTAATGTGTTTCACGTCTCTCAGCTACGGAAATATGTTGCCGACCCGAGTTACATACTTCAGTTCGACGAAATCGAGATCGCAGATGATCATTCGTATGAGGAGCGTCCCATACGAGTGTTAGAGCGGCAAATCAAACAGTTGAGGAATAAGGCGATTCCTTTGGTTAAGTTTCAGTGGTCTAGACACGGAGTCGAAGAGGCCACTTGGGAAACCGAGGAGAGTATGCAGGGGGAGTTATCCCGAGTTGTTTGACCCTTAGTTTCGGGGACGAAACTCTTTTTAAGGGGGGGAGTATGTAATACCCGGTTGTAATTTATTCTTTACCATTCAGTAATTATCAGTCTGTAATTATCACTCAGTAATTTTCACTCATTAATGATCGCTCATCATTCATGATTCATTCATTTGCGTTCATTTGGCATGTTGTAACCGTCTATCACTTACCGATCGTCATTTCATCTCCGTTTGAGTGTCAGAGCGGGAGTATTATCATTATCATCGTGATTGGTAGTCTTGTGCTGGAAGTATCATTTTTGACATGTGTTGGACTTGTTCGCGTTCACAAACGTATGGTATGTCGAATCATTAATCAATCGTAGCGAGGAATCGGAGTTGTCGGAATTTCATCTTGTCCAGCAACGAGTTACGGCCGTAAGGAGTGTCGGATACGGCCCTAATCGACGTTCGTTGTTTCCGGGCCATTTCGGCCGAGCAGGACTTACGGCCGTAAGGATTTCGGCATACGGCCGTAAGTTGGGCAGTACGGCCGTAAGGTTGGCCGGTTACGGCCGTAAGTGTCGAGCAGGGTGCCCAGACGTTTTTGGCCGAAGGCGAGTTACGGCCGTAAGGGTTTCAGCATACGGCCGTAAGGCGAGGGAGATACGGCCGTAAGGCTTGGCCGGATACGGCCGTACGCTGCAGGCTAGGTGCCTGGTCATTTTCGACGAAGAGGGCTTACGCCCGTAAGCTTGGCCGGATACGGCCGTATCATCCGAGTTACGGCCGTAAGGTGTGCGGGTACGGCCGTAAGGATGTCGGCGGATGTTTTTGACGAAGGCGGGTTACGCCCGTAACTCAGGAGCGGTTACGGCCGTAAGTCTGTCGGCAGGCTTTCGGATGAAACCGAGTTACGGCCGTACGAGTTGGCCGGTTACGGCCGTAAGGCCGTTGACCTGGAATGTTACGGCCGTAAGAGGGCCGAGTTACGGCCGTAACTTCCGGCAGTTTATATAGGGCTGGCCGGGACTTTTTCATCATTTTCATTCTTTCTTCATTTTGTTCCGAGAGAGAGACTTGAGAGAGGGATTTTTCCATCCTCAATCACTTGAGTGTTAGATTTTCATCATCCTCATTCATTTGGGAAGCTCGGATACTCGATTTAACTCGTGTTCATCGGATCGAAGTGGTTGGATCTTCAAGAGGTAATTTCTTCAACATCTTGGGTTTCGATTTTCTGTTGAGATATGATGTTTTGGACGTTATAATCATGTTATATGAAGGGATATGTATATGATTATGAGTTTGTATAATGATTCATTGGATTATTGAGGGATTATTCAAGAACACTTTGAATATCGAGTTGGAATTGGGAGTTTTCGATTAATTGTCGTTATAATCACGTTTTTGGATATTCGTTTTGGATTATTAATCGTATTGAAGATGTTTTGTTGGTTTGAAACACTTCTTGGGGGATTTGATATTGGTATATTGAGGTTTGATTGTAAACAATCGGAGTTTGGCCGCAACGTGTTTGATTTAATGCCTCAATGGACTTGGTTTAGTCGTATCGACGTTTTGAGTTCGTTATATTCGTGTTTGATTCGTATATTGAACGGATTGTTGGTAATTGTATTATTCAAGGTTGTTCGAGCGACCGATATCTCAATTTGGTCGTTGTTCGTGGAAGGATAATTGTCACCGGTGTTGTGTAAGTTAATTCTTACTCGGTTAAATGGATACTCATCCCTTTTGTTGTTGTTCATTCATAATCATAACTCATTCATCATTGTATTAACCGTATCAAACTTGTTATTGTCAATTAATCACTTCAGTCATAAGGAACGACGGTTCCAATCATTTCATTAATTGTCATTTATTTCACTATCATTCCATCTCGGTGAGTCATTATTCATTTTCGATGTCACTTTTGTTATATCGTGGCATTCCGGGTCATACTGGCGTGCCGGTTGGTATGTGTTGGATTTTCATGTCGGGCACGTTTAAGTCGTGTGTTGGTTGTTGGCCTCACATTGGACTGTGCACACGAGTCATATGCCTCGTGAGACTGATTAGGTACAAGACCACATGTGTATTCGATCGATACTCGTTGGTGGCTTGTGCACGGACACATTTCCATCCCGGGCGTAGTGTGGCACCACCCTTTGATCCGTAATGTTAGTTGATTCATATAGCATGTTTGATTGCGTATGTTTCGACAGGATATTTCATAATTTCAGATATAATCATGATTGCGTATTTTCAACCCTTGAGGATTGTTGTTCTTTGTAACTGACCCCGTTTGGGGATTTTGTTTTTCAGGTCTTGGCAAGGCAAAAGCACGGGGAGAACACGCTGACGTCGAGGAGTCCCAGTGATACTAGTAGGGGGCCCCGATCTTTTAGTTATTCATATTATTGTCATTTATCTTCCGCTGCAAATTTTCATTTGGATACTCCCTTTCATTCAGTGTTGTGTATTTTATCTTCATATAAAATACACTAGTATTCGGTATTGTCCTGGTGTGTTGTAATTAAACTCCTCATCGGAGTAATTACTGTTGTAATGTGGTTCGGTACTACATTTATCCTGTGTAATTCATTCATTTTCATTTGCCTGGTGGGTCCCAGTCGGGGATCCACGGCACTGTAATGTCCACCTAGTTTGGGGTGTTACAAAATTTATATGGGAGTTTTTGAAAAAGATGAGTTTTGGAAGATCGGGAAAATTTTAAGAAACTCTCCCCCTGAGTAAGACTCCCCTTGAAACGAACAAGGGTTATTTCAAAAACGTGACATATTTTTCTCCCCCTTTTTGTCATTAACAAAAAGTCGAGAGATCCTGTAAAAGCAAGCGAAACATAAAATAGTCAACGAATTTCAAAACAACGAATATTAACGAATAAACACGAGTAATAATACATAGGAATAGAAATATTCAAAACAACATACACATTCATTAAAAATAAAGAGAGTAATAGTTTATGACAGCAAATATGCATGGAATGTTTGGTCTAACAACAAAACGGAAACATCATCATAGGAAAGAGAAAACGACTAATCAAGGTGCGCTTCCGGAGGTGTCAGCGGGATCCCTAAATGAGTGCAAATGCTTTTGACCATAAGTCTTATCTCGCTCATTTCTTTCTCTAATTTATCCATTCGAGCGACCATCTTGGATGAGGAGCTTTCTTGTCTCGGGCGAGAAGGACCGAGCTGAGACGAAGGACGAGGTCGAGTATGAGCAATCCCTCGAGACGTGATCCTCTCCTTCGATCTCGGAAGGACACCACCATCAACTAGGCGATCGTCATCCCTGATGTACGCGAAGTAAATCCACCCACGGTTTCTCGTACGGAGATACCTCATGGTTCGGATGGTCCCTTCGGTAACGAGGCTCCCCCTCGGGATGGGGACCCCATGAAACCCTGTGAGATCGACTCCGGCGTTCTCGAATATTTCAGTCAAAATTGATCCAAAGGGCATTCCGGACTTCCTTTGTCGATTGACCTTGGCATAGCTCTTTTTGTGGAAGATTAGTCCTTTTTCCACAAACCACTTGAGTACGATTGAAGCAAAGTTAAGCTGATGATCCTTCCAGACATGATAAATGATTTCCATATCTATGTTTATAAGACGATGCTGAGCATTCACTTTAGGCATGAGACAACAAGTGATAGCATCGTGAAGCAAATGAATATTTATTCCAAAATCATTATTTTCAAAATGGCCCAAATGTACTTCAATTACAACCTTGTCCGTCAAGAAATCACGGACCTCAGACTCATGAACTCCATGATTTTCATTGCTAAAGAGAATAGTCGATAACTTCACCAGGAGCGGCAAATTCTCCTTTACAACGAAATCCCTCATTAGGGAGACCAAAAAGTTCGGATAATTTGGCAGCATCGAATAAAATTGGTTTACCACGGACTAGGGAGTTAACTACAGCTAAACCGTCAGAATCATAAGTCATGAAAAAACTCGCATAGAATTCTTTTACATAATCCACAAAAATAGGTCGGGCGAGACTAACAAAATAGTTAATACCGAGCATGTCGAAAAATTGTTCGATTCCATTCCAATACCGATAGAATTCAGAGATTCAAAATCGAAGTGATGGCTTGGAGTTACCTCTTCATCGATAAGCACTTCGTTGAAGATTTTGGAAGCTTGAGCATTTCCAAAGGTAGGTTCTCCTGAAGGCGAGGAAGATGATTGAGAGGTCTCGCCTCTACGTTTCTTGCTGATTCTGGACGCCATTGATAGAGATTAATGGAATTTATGAGAGCTTGGTCGGAATTTGTGAGGAGAAGGGTAGGGTTCGTCGCAGTCGATTTAGGGATTAGGATGAAATGAATAGGAAACTGTCGAAAGGGGTTTTTAAGTAGCAGGGTAAAAGCCTCTTACGTACGTTATACCGTGTAAGTAACGTACGTAGCAAAAATCCCGAATTCCCTGTACTAAAACCTGAAGACCGTTACGTACGTAGCCCAAACACCTGTTACGTACGTAATGTCCTATTACGTATGTAATATACCTGCCTTAACGTCCATAAGCATGACCAAATGAGCAGTGTTTTTCTTTCGATGATGTCCCATTTTTAATGACCATTTAATATAGATATGAATATGCAAAACTCAAAATGATCAACATGTCCCATTCCTAAGTTTATGCGTATAAAATTGAAAGCTTCTTCGGGTATTGGTTTTGTAAAAATATCCGCCAATTGTTCATTAGTACCAACAAATTGGAGACGTACATTCCCGTTTTGGACATGGTCACGAATAAAATGGTGACGAATTTCTATATGTTTTGTCCTGCTATACAAAATGGGATTTTTGCTTAAATTAATGGCACTTGTATTGTCACAAAAAATAGGAGTATTTTTAAGCTCAATGCCATAATCTAGAAGTTGATTTTTGATCCAAAGGACTTGTGCACATGCACTTCCCGCAACCACATATTCTGCTTCAGCTGTGGAAGTAGAGACACTAGTCTGTTTCTTACTCCCCCATGAAATCAAACATGAACTCATAAAATGACAAGTTCCGATGGTTCTTTTTCTATCAATTTTACATCCACCGAAATCGGCATCACTATATGCAAAAAGTTGAAAATCAATGCTAGAAGGATACCACAGACCTAACCCAGTAGTATATTTTAAATACCGAAAAATCCTTTTGCATGCAATGAAATGTGATTCTTTAGGATTCGCTTGAAAACGAGCACATAAGCAAGTAGCAAACATTATATCGGGTCTAGATGCAGTTAAATACAGTAAAGAGCCGATCATACCTCGATACTGTTTTTGGTCAACAGACTTACCTTTTTCATCTTTGTCGAGTTTAAGAGTGGAAGACATAGGAGTAGATATTTCTTTGCAATCTTCCATCTTAAACTTATTTAGGAGCTCATTGACGTACTTGGATTGGTGAATGAATATTTCGTCATTGAGTTTCCTAATTTGGAGTCCGAGAAAGTTTTTCAACTCTCCCATCATGCTCATTTCGAACTCTCCCTTCATAAGATTTGAAAATTCTTGGGACAAGGATTCGTTAGTTGCACCAAAAACAATGCCGTCCACATAAATTTGACAAATAAGCATATCATCACCTAAATTCTTAATAAATAGGGTATTATCAACATTACCTCTTTTATACCCATTTGAAATAAGAAAAGTGCTTAAACGATCATACCATGCTCTCGGAGCTTGTTTTAATCCATAGAGAGATTTATGGAGCTTGTACACATGATCTGTATGATCATAATCTTCAAAACCCGGCGGTTGCTTGACATACACCTCCTCCTGGATGATTCCATTTAGGAACGCACTTTTTACATCCATTTGATGGAGTTTGATTTTCTTGTATGCGGCAAAGACACAGAGAAGACGAATTGCCTCGAGACGAGCAACAGGAGCAAATGTTTCTTCATAATCCAAGCCTTCTTCTTGATTATAACCTTGGGCGACCAATCTCGATTTATTTTTAATTGGGAGACCATCATCATCGGTTTTAATTTTATGAACCCATTTGGTACCAATGATTGATTTGTCTACCGGTGCCGGAACTAATTCCCAAACATTATTTCTTTCGAATTGGTTTAGCTCTTCTTGCATGGCAATAGCCCAATTCTCGTCATTTATGGCTTCATCGATATTCTTTGGTTCTGTAAGAGAGATAAACGCAATATTGTTAATACAATCATTTATATTTCTCCTAGTTCGTACACCTTCATCGATTTTTCCGAGAATTTATTCCATCGGATGGTCTTTCACATTTGCCCAATCTTTAGGAAGGTTGTAAGTATTCTCCTCCTGCTTGTCCGAGCTTACGTCGAGCTTCTCCAACTCCTTTGATACTTCTGACACTTCTTTAGCTGGAATCATACCTGCATCATCATCAAAAACAACCTTTCTCGGTGGTAAAACTGAATCATCGAATTTTACATGAATTGACTCTTCTACCGAGCCTCTTCTACAATTAAATACACGATACGCTTTACTGTTAGTTGAATAACCAAAAAATATTCCAATATCTGATTTTGAATCAAATTTACCCAAATTATCCTTACCATTATTATGAACAAATACTTTACAACCAAATGGATGGAAATAAGATAAATTGGGCTTTTTACCTTTAAATATCTCATATGGAGTCATCATTTTGTTCCTTCGAAGATGGACTCGATTAATAACATAACAGGCGGTGTTAACGGCTTCGGCCCAGAAATATTTAGGAAGACCATATTTATTAAGCATTGTCCGACTCATTTCTTCTAGAGAGCGATTCTTCCTCTCGACAACTCCATTTTGTTGAGGTGTCTAAGGTGCCGAAAAATTGTGCCCCATACCATAATTATCGCATCAATCTTCAAAAATATTAGAATCAAATTCTCCACCATGATCGGTTCGGATGGCGATAATTGGTAATTCTTTTTCCTTCTGGGTAACCTTACACCACTTAACAAACTCGTTAAATGCATCATCTTTATTTGCCACGAATTTTACCCAAGTAAATCTCGAAAAATCATCGACACGAATTAAAGTATAAAGTTTACCTGTTAGGCTAGCATGTCGTGACGGACCAATCAAATCCATATGAATTAATTCAAGAATGTGACTAGTGGAAATTTCCATTTTTGGTTTAAACTAGCCTCTAGCATGTTTACCTTTAATACAGGCCTCACAAATGTGGTCTTTTCTGAAATTTAATTTTGGTAGACCACAGACAATGTCATTTTTGGCCAATTTTGAAAGAAGTGGTAAAGAGGCATGTCCCAATTTTCGGTGCCAAATAATGGCATTTTCATCGTATGAAAGTAAACATTTTTCATTGAAAGAAGATTCATCTTGGAGATCAACAATATAAATATTTCCATAACGTAATCCAATAAAAACGATTTGGTCTTTTCTCATTGCAGTGCAATGCGTACTTTCAAAAATTAATTTAAGACCGGTGTCACAAAGTTGGGAAACACTTAGAAGATTATGACAAAGACCATCAACAAATAGAACATTTTCAATGGTAGGTAAAGGTTTCTTACCGATCTTACCTGTCCCTTTTATTTGGCCCTTTTTATTATCGCCAAATGTTACACATCCACGATCTTCCTTTTTCAGCTCCGTGAAGAGATGTTCATTCCCACTCATGTGATTTGAACATCCACTATCAACATACCATTTATTTGATAATGTTGTCTTCCTTGCTTGTACCTACAAAAACAATTTTCTTCCGTTTTATAGGTACCCAGGCTAATTTGGGTCCTGAGGAGTTAGACACAAAAACTTGATTTTTAACAATGGTCCCTTTTGGTACCCAAATTTGCTTGACCCTTATAGTTCGTCTAGAAGTTCTACAGTATGTTTCGGTATGTCCTGGTTTTAAACATTTTGGACATGATGGAATTCCCATTTTTAAAGTATCCGAATCTTTCGTGGTAATTTCTAAGGACTTTTTCATTGGAAATGAATTATATCCGAGTCCTTGTTTTGAAAGAGAAAATTTCTGACCAAATAAGAGTTGCTTAAATTTGTCATTACCACACGAGAATTTTCTAACGTAAAGTTTCAATTCTTTCTGAGTTTTGTGTAAATCATCCCTCAGAATTTTCTCGGTTTCCAAATAATTTATATGATCAGACGAAACATCCTTGTTTTTCAATAATTTTGAATTTTCACTTTCAAGAGATTTTATTTTCTTTTTCAAATCTTTATTACTATTGCGTTTTTCGTATTCATTGTTTAAAGATTCGAAAGCATCAAGAAGTTCTTCATAAGAAGAATCACTAACCTCGACTTCTTCGTCGCTATCTTCGGATGCGCGGGCCATTAGAGCAAGATTGTTTAAACTTGAGGTTCATCATCCTCACCATCATCGCTCCATGTAGCGACATAGACTTCCTTCTTTTTGAACTTTTCATGAGGTGGTTTGAATGAACTCATTGGAGCAGCAACACGACAATCTTTAGCAAAATGGCCTGGAACGCCGCACCTACGATAAGTATTGTCAAACCTTTTATTTTGTGGGAAGTGAGTCTTCTTGGATTCATCCCTTGGTTCTTGTTTGATGTCCCTCCGGCGCCTTTGTAGAAGATTTTTGAATTTCTTTATGTTTTTGGCATAAAAGGCGGTTTCTTCATCCTCTTCTTCGATAGGTTCATCTTCAAGATTGCTATCTTCTTTTGCTTTGAAGGCGATCGTCCTTTCTCTCTCTTTGGGATTTGGTTTCGAACTTCGATATTTAATGACAATCTCATAATTGATGAGAGATCCAATGAGAGCGCTGAATTCAAGCCGTAACAGTAGCGTCCCATTCTCTTGGTAGAGATCGAAGGATTTTATTGGCTTTATCACTACTTGATATAGGTTTCCCGAAGGAAGCTAACCCATTTGTGATAGCCGAGAAGCGGTCAAGCATAGTAGTAATGCTTTCTTCTTCTTTCATAGTGAAGAGTTCATAATCGTGAATAAGCATATTGATTTTTGTTTCCTTCACTTGATTCGTACCTTCATGGGTAATTTCAAGTATTTTCCAGATCTCTTTAGCTGTCTCGCAAGAAGATATTCTGTTGTGATCCTCTGGGTTGAGAGCACAGTAAAGCAGTTGAGTAGCTTTACTATTGAAGTGATCGTTCTTCCAGTCAGCATCGTCGTATTCTTCAAAGCTTTTGATCGAGCCATCTGGCTTCTTAGGAATGGTAGGTCCAAGAGAAATGACCTTCCATATTTCAATGTCATGAGCTGGGATGAATATGGACATTTTCTTCTTCCATGTCATAAAGTTTGAGCCATCGAAGAAGGGAGGGCGATTGAGAGCGTTGCCTTCAAGGGAGGAGTGGATAAAGGCCATTTCTGGATCTTTTCTCTAGCGGGTGTTAATCTGGTGATAAAGAGACTGCTCCGATACCAATTGTTAGACTGGTACCGCCACTAGAAGGGGGGTTGAATAGTGCGAATAAGAGTTTTGAACTCTTTTTGTGCGGAAGCTAAAATATCAGAGTAAGTAAAATGCGGAAAAGAAAGAACACAAGAAATTGTTTGAGAGGTTCGGCTAGTCCCCTACCTAGTTTTATCGACTAGGACGTTTCTTAGAAACTTAGAATTCACTTTCTAGTTTAGTGCCAACTCTTACAATTTCTTGATTTCTGGGCTCAAGAACAACCTCACTAAAACTTTCTTGTTTTTTTGGGTACAAGATAAACCTTTACAGTAAAACAATTGCGAGTAGGAACTCGACTTTACAAGATATATCGCTCTTTGATACAAGGATGTAGATTAGAAATAATAGAGCAAATCTTCTCGTATCACAATATGGAATATGTATATCTCTCGAAATATTTGCTTGAAATAGCTTGAGTATGCTTGTAAGCTCAGATAACTTGTGTATTTTCCAAATCCTTGAAGTGTGCTATTTATAGCCTTCACGAGCTAAATTTCCCGTTGGAATAGTTGCACAGCTTACGCACGTTATGCAGCCTTGATTACGTACGTTATGTCTTCTACGTATGTTATATAGCTTGTGTAGCGGCCATAACGAACTGTGAGAAATAGTCTAGTGACATCCGATAAAATCCATTACGTACGTTGACTTCCAGTCAAAGATCCATTGAATGTGAAGACTTGTTGTAACGGCTAATGACTTTTTGCAACAGGCAGAATATTCAAACGTTACGTACGTTATACTGAGTGTGTTATGTACATTACCTGTATAAACTTACTTGCAAAAACTGTGAGTGTTACGTACGTTATAGAAGGGTTGTTTACGTACGTTAAATGAAGGAAAAATATGTTAAGTAAATTTTGGTTAAATAACTCATCATCAAAATGTATAAAATGATTTAAAAAATATTGTTCCAACATATTTACGAGTCAGGAATTCCAGTAACTACCAGTAAATAAAGAAACATCCGTTGCCTTATATTAATGATTTACATAATTACAAGTACAATGCCCTCACTCAACATCCTATGAGTGGCATTTGAGGGCATACTCCTAACAATCTCCCACTTGCACTCAATGCCACACACTATGGTATCTAATACCCATATTCTCCAGATGACGCTCCAAGCAAGTATGAGAAAGTGGCTTGGTCAGTGGATCAGCGACGTTGTCGATCGAGTCTACTCTGTGCAGCATAATGTATCCCTTGCGAACAAATTCTCTTACGAGATGATACTTCCTCTCAATATATTTGGTGTTGTTGTGAAACCTCGGCTCATTGGCCTGTGCTACAGCTCCATCGTTGTCGCAGTACAGCAGAACAGGCAGCTCAGCACATGGTATCACTTGAAGTTCTCCCATAAACTTCTTAATCCAGAACCCTTCCTTGGAAGCCTCCGAGGTTGCTTGATACTCAGCCTGACAGGTGGAATCAGCAGTCGCACTTTGCTTGGCGCTACGCCAAGATACTGCTCCTCCATTAAGAGTAAATATGTAGCCAGAAGTAGACATCGAGTCGTCCTTCAGTTCTTGGAAGTCCGAATCAGTAAATCCCACCACATCCAATTCTCCACCGCCATACATCAGAACCATATCTCTAGTCCTTCTTAAGTACTTGAGAACGTTCTTTATGGCAGTCCAATGTTCCCTACCTGGGTTTGCCTGAAACCTACTCACCACACTTACAACATGCGCAATGTCAGGTCTCGTACACAACATAGCATACATAAGGCTACCCAAGGCCGAGGCATATGGTATATTACTCATTTCCTTTCGTTGTTCCTCACTTTGAGGACATATCTTCAAGGAGAGTTTTATTCCATGTCGCATCGGTAGGAACCCTCTTTTAGAATCATCCATCTTAAACCGCTTTAAGATTTTATCTATATAGAGGGCTTGTGAAAGACCTATTGTTCTCTTCACTCTATCCCGGTAGAGTCGAATTCGAAGAATATAGGTTACTTCTCCTAAGTCTTTCATGGAGAAATTACTCGAAAGCCAAGCTTTCACAGAACTGAGCATTCCCACATTATTTCCTATTAGTAGAATATCATCCACATATAGTACTAAGAATGCGATCTTGCTCTCACTAACCCTCTTGTATACACAAGGTTCCTCCTCATTTTGCCTGAAGTCAAACTCTTTGATCGCCTCTTCAAAACGAAGGTTCCAACTACGCGACGTTTGCTTCAGTCCATAAATGGAACGCTGAAGCTTGCACACTTTCTGAATATCAACTTCGGACACAAAGCCTTTAGGCTGCTCCATATAGATTTCCTCCTCGAGGAGTCTATTAAGAAAAACCGTCTTTACGTCCATTTGCCATATCTCATAATCGTGGTAGGCAGCTATAGCAAGCATCATGCGAATAGACTTGATCATGGCTACGGGCGAGAAGGCATCGTGGTAATCGATCCCTTACTTCTGGGTATAACCCTTTGCCACAAGCCTGTCCTTATAGGCGTCAACCTTGCCATCTCCATCAGTCTTTCTCTTGTATATCCACTTGTTCCCAATAGGCACTATGCCCTTGGGGCGGTCTACTAGAGTCCAGACCTGATTGACATGCATCGAGTCTATCTCAGCTTCCATAGCTTCACGCCATTTCGCGGAGTCTACATCTACCATCGCTTGGTCATAGGTCGTTGGGTCAGTCTCTTGGCTATCACTTGGAACCTCATGGAGACCCAGCTCCTCCAAGTGCACAAGCCCATACCTCTCAGGTAAATGAGACACCCTACTTGACCTACGAGGTGGTTGTACTTCTGTTTCAGAAGGTTCGGTTCCAGTTTCTTGCACAGGTGTCTCCCGAGGAGTTTCATTGTATTCTTCTAAAGAAATACTTCTACCTGCTCCGCCTTCCTGAATGAACTCATCTTCCAGGAAGTGTGCTTGTAAAGCAGCAACGATCTTTCAATCTTCGGGTATGTAGAATAGATATCCCATCGTCCCAGATGGGAATCCAATAAAACGTCCCTTCACGGACCTAGCTTCCAACTTCTCCACCTTAGTCTTCTTGACATAGACGGGACATCCCTAAATCCTAATATGATTAAGACTTGGTTTCCTGCCCTCCCACATCTCATGTGGAGTTTTAGAATGGATTTGGAAGGACATCTGTTCAAGATGTTAGCGGCAGTCAGGAATGCATACCCCCAAAGGTAAATCGGTAAGTCAGTATAGCCCAGCATGGAACGGACCATGTTCAATAATGCCTGGTTCCTTCTTTCTGACACACCATTTAACTGAGGAGTACCTGGAGGTGTTAGTTATGAAACTATTCCATATTCCTTCAGGAACTCATCAAACTCCATACTCATATACTCGCCACCTCGGTCCAACCGAAGTGCTTTGATATGATTACCAGTTTGTTTTTCGACTAGGGCCTTGAATTCTTGGAATTTTTCAAAGGCCTAAGATTTATGTTTCATTAAGTATACATAACCATACCTAGTATGATCGTCTGTAAACATAATGAAATATTGATATCCGTCACGTGCTGCTTCCAAAGCACCACATACATCAGTATGGATTAATCCTAGTTTATCAGCAGCTCTTTCAAAAGTCCCTGTGAAGGGGGACTTAGTCATTTTGCCTTTAAGGCAAGATTCACAAGTAGGAAAGTGATCCGATCCCAATGGACCCATAAGTCCATCTTTTTCCATCTTGTAAACCTTGGTCTGACCAACATGACCAAGTCTAAGATGCCATTTCAAAACTTGATTGGTTTCATCCCTACCACATTTTCTAGTCATAGTATTTACAACTACTTTGTTGTTGAGATTTAGATGATACAATCCATTTAACAATGTAGCAGTACCCACTAGTTTATTTCTGAAATAAATTTTGCAGGAACCATCACCAATGAAAAATGAAAAGCCTTTTTGGTCCATGACCGGAATGGTTATAATGTTTTTGTGCCCCTTGGGCAAAACAAGTATATCTTCTAAAGTCAAAACAAATCCGGATTCTAAACCTAAAAGAAGTGATCCTATGTCGGTTGCCTCGACACTATGCTCGCTTCTGACTGTGATCATAAATTCTCTAGCTCCAAGCTTCCTACTTTGTTCCAGATCCAGATTCACGGTACAAATATGAAAACTAGCACCAGAATCTAGTATATAGGAAGTAGAAAATACAGTAGCAGAACAATTTGTTTCCAAAACTAAAAGTTCTGTACCTGAAGTGCCATGAAGAATCGGACAGTCTCTAGCCCAGTGGCCCAGCTCACCGCACTTGAGATAGGCATCCTTCTTCTTCTTGTTATTCGGAACTGTCGGGGCCTTGCCCTTACCCTTAAGGTCCTTAACTTATAGTCCAGTTTGCTTCTTGGTCTTTTTCTTCTTATTCTTATACCTACGAGGTCCAAAAGAAATCACAAGGGCAGACTCCTTCATCCGCGGAGTCTTCATCTGAGACTGAGCGGTCACCAGTTTGTTCATTATCCCAGCTAAGTTACATGCAATCTTATTGTAGTTGAAGTTCATAACAAACTGTGAGAAGGAATTAGGGAGAGACTGTAGGATAAGGTCAGTTTGGAGAGAAGTATCCATTTTAAAATAAAGAGCCTCCAATCTCTCGATCATGGATATCATTTTGAGGACGTGTTCCCCAACCTTTTCACCTTCCTTCAACCTTGCACCGAACAGTTGCTTGGATATCTCATATCTAGCAGTTCTGCTGTGCTCACCATATTGTTCGGTTAAGTGAGATAGAATCTGCCTAGTAGAAGTCATTTTCTCATGAGCTCTCTGAAGATCATTAGACATATCCATCATGTAAGCATGGACTTTTACGTCATCCTTAACCCACTTTTCGTGGTTTTCGATCTCTTCCTGATTGGCTCTAGTCCGTACAGGAGGCGCTGGAATGTCCGTCTCCAAGACGTATCCCAATGCCTCTATACTGAGGACAATCATCAGATTGCGGAGCCAGTCCACTGTAACACCCCCGATATATTCAGGAATATTACAGCGCCGTAAATCCTTTACATAAGAATTTACAAGGCTAAATAAAGGAAATGACAATAACAGATACCAGTTTATGAAATTGCTGAGGTAAAATACAACCGTCTGGTTTAAAAACCGAAATACAAATATCCAATGAAGAGTTATTATTACATCACTAAAATCCAAACATTATAAACGGACGACGTACTCGAGTACTTATTGAAATAACCAACAAATAACAGACATTAAACCCGGCCGGAACATCACTTTGCACCCTCGTCGTCATGCATCTCCAGTGGTTGTTTCCCCGCCCTCCTGGATCCTGAACACAAACAAAATGTTCACCCCCGAAGGGGTTAGCACAACGATGCTAGTACAAGTACAATAATCATACAACAGTGATATAATCAACAATTATATCATAACAAGTTTCTCCAACGAGAATATCCACAACACATATCATATCATATCAGTTTCAACATACTGGTGGTATTCCAACGATCCAGCGCACACAGCTATAGATTCCCATGATGATCCCGTCGGACCAACACATGGTGGAACTACCTGTCCAACGATCCAGCGCACACAGCTATAGATTCCCATGATGATTCCCGTCGGATCAACGCATGGTGGACATATATTCACAACATATTTACACGATACAATCACATCATAATTGTCATAATATAAACAATTCTAATTAGAGTACTTGCCTCGATTAGAAGACAGAACAATACTTCCACGAAAACGAGACACTCGAAGGTCGCCCCTCTCGATCAATCACGCAACAAGATCAAACCTTAACAAAAGAAATGATATAGGATTTATCTCACGTCGTATGAATGTTTAACAATTCGATTCACGGTCAAAAGTTCATAAAATGCAATCTGCCCGAACTGCTTAGCGCACGCTAAGTACTCTATGTAGCGTGCGTTAAGTCTGCCCGATAGCGCACGCAAACAACAAAGACTAGCGTACGCTAATTACGCATGTTCAGTACTTCACTGACCAGCCAACTGACTCGTCTGATGGTCTAGCGTACGTTACGTACCAAACGTAGCGCACGCTAACTCGTGCTCGATAGCGCACGTTAAACATCATAGCATAGCGTGCGCTATCTATGCATGGCAGTTTACTGCCGAGCAGTAAACTGTTCTTGCCATGATCGAAACAATGAAATCTTGCGTGATAATTCATGTTACTTCCATGAATACCATGTTCATACCCTTATGAATGATTTTACAGATAAAGACAACTTCGGATTCAAGGATATGCATACCAATTTAAAATCATATTCCATTCCGACTTCAAATCTTCATACGACAATTCGAAAAGCTTAACGGTTGATATCAACACCTCTATATCAATCCATCTTATCATGCTGAAGTTGTTTAGACGCTCTATCTATACTAGATAAATCCTTCCATGATCAAACCTTTAGATTTATCTAACAATAAGGATGTTAACGTCTAGTCCAAGATTACTATGAAATCATCTATTAGATTCGATTTACCAATGATAGAAGCTTCTCTTCACGTATTCAGTGTAATAAGATTCAAATCATGATGATTATAATCAAGGTATTTAAGGCTTATTCATATCACTATTCCAAACATGATATACTTGGATAATTCATCTATGAAAATCCATATCTAGTTATCATGATCATTAGAATCCAACTCTCAGTCTTGAGATAGATTGAACATACCTTAATATGATGAAAATCACTGAACCGTAGGGTAGAATCCAACTCCGGTTGGTTGTATGCCACTCCAAGGTGCTATTCCACTTCCATGAACATTCCCAAGTGATAACCAATATTCAAACACCAACAAGGTGTGTTCTAAGTGTATAGGAGTATTACTACGGCTCTCTGAACTCTCAAGGTTGAGGAATGGCGAAAGAAATGAAAGCCAAAACGGTTGTTGTCCCATTTATAATATTCTGCATTATTGACAAGTTAGCACACGCTACCAAGCATTCCTTAGCGTCCGCTAATAATGGTTGACTTCAGAATTGTCCGGGTGCGTCCGCGGGAATCTTATCCGAACCCATGTCCCGGCTGGCGCATGTGCTAACCGTCCCGCTCAATAATTGAGTTCTTAGCGCACGCAACTCCTATATTCATATAATGGCCCGATAGCGCGCGTTAAGATACATTCTTAACGTGCGCTATCACGAGGTTGCATGAGCAATTTTGCATGTTTCTATACTTATGTACAATGATGTCAATGCACGAAATATCATACTTCAATAATCAAAACCACCAATCCGAATAATACATGGTTTGAATACAGATGAAATACACCGTAATAACTCCGGATATTACATACTCTCCTACTAAAAAGGAGTTTCGTCCCGAAACTCAAGAAAATAACTCGGGATATCTAGACTTCATATCAGCTTCCGTTTCCCAGGTGGCTTCTTCCATTCCGTGACGTGACCACTGAACTTTGACCAAAACGATTGGTTTGTTCCTCAGCTGCTTAACTCGACTCTCGAGTATCTTGACCGGTCTTTCTTCAAACGTCCCATCCTGCGACTTGATCTCACCAAATCAATGATATGGCAGGATCTCGTATATACCTCGTAATCGGGATACGTGGAACACGTTATGAACATGGCATAATGACGGCGGCAATGCTATCGTATGCCAACTCCCCAACTCTCTCGAGGATCTCAAATGGTCCGATATATCTCGGACTCGGCTTTCCTTTCCTTAGAAACGAAAGATTCCCGAGTAGGAGAAACCTTCAAAAGTACATGGTCTCCAGTGTTGAACTCCAATGGGCGACGACGTGCGTCCGCATAGGATTTCGCGACTGCAGGCGGTCAATGACCTTTCACGAATCAAGGCTATCTTCTCTCGAGTGCACGATCAACTCTGGTTCTGTTCGATCAAGTCCGATGAATCGTCCCGGATAGGGCGATCTGCATCTCCTTCCGTATAATGCCTCAAACGGTGCCATCTTAATGGAAGCATGCCAACTATTGTTGTAAGTAAATTCAATCAACGGTAGATGAACTTCCCAATCGTTTGACCAATCTAAGGCACGAGGCCCTTAGCATGTCTTCCACCATTTGTATAGTTCTCTCAGTTGTCGTCGATCTGCGGGTGATAAGCCGTCTTGAAGTTCAATTCGGTCCCCAAGGCCTTATGAACTGCTTTCCAAAAGTGAGTCACAACACGGCCGTCTCGATCAGTAACAATGGTCTTCGGCGTACCATGCAATCGAACTATCTCAGAAATAAATACTCGTGCCAACCTCTCTGGTCCCCACGTATCCTTAATGCCTAGAAAATGAGCCGATTTGGTTAAACGATCAACTATCACCCAAATCATGTTCATTCTGTCACAGTTTTCGGCATATTAGTGATAAAGTCCATCGATATGTCCTCCCACTTCCATTCAGAATCGGGAGCGGCTTCAACATTCCGAGGCCGTTGATGCTCGATCTTAACTCACGACAAGTCAAGCATTTGAAACATAGTCCGCTACGTCTTTCTTCATGTTGCCCCACGAAGTGCAGCTTCAAGTCCTTATACATTTCTTGGTGCCGGGTGGATAGAATAGGGCGAACTATGAGCTTCCTTCATAATCGTGCGCCGAACATCAACATCGGGAGCAGTCGGTTACGAAATCTCAAAACTCCATCGTCATGAATTATGAATCCGGGGGCCTTTCCTTTGATCACTTCATCATGTAACCGAATCATCAGAGGATCATCTGCCTGTCTAGATTTGATTTCTTCGGTTAAAGATGAAGTTATCTCCATCACGCACAGTTGTCCTTGGACTCTTTGTAACCATACCTCAATCCCTTCACGAATCATCTCTCGTTGAAGGCTAAGTTGGGATGTCAGCATCTCCAGCGTCTGAATAGAGACAGGCTTGCGGCTAAGTGCATCGGCCACTACATTCGCTTTGCCTGGATGATATAAAATCTCCAAGTCATAATCCTTAATCAGTTCTAACCATCTTCTTTGCCGCATATTCAACTCTTTCTGACTGAATATGTACTTGAGACTCTTATGATCCGTAAAGATCTGACAGTGAGTCCCATACAGATAATGCCTCCAGATCTTCAAAGCAAAAACTACTGCTGCTAGCTCCAAATCATGTGTCGGGTAATTCACTTCATAAGGTTTCAGCTGTCGCGACGCATAAGCGATCACCTTATCATTCTGCATCAACACGCACCCAAGTCCTTGGTTCGAAGCATCACTGTAAACTATAAATCCTTCAGTTCCCTGTGGAAGTGATAGAATCGGTGCCATCGTCAATCTCTTCTTCAATTCATCAAAACTAATTCGACACAACTCATTCCACTCAAACTTTTGAGTTTTCTGCAGGAGTCGAGTAAGTGGGCGGGAGACTTTAGAAAACCCTTCCACGAATCGAAGATAGTATCCAGCAAGTCCTAAGAAGCTTCGGACTTCTTTCACGTTCTTTGGAGGCTTCCAATCTAATATTGCTTCGATTTTCTGAGGATCTACTCGGACTCCTTTAGCTGACACCACATGTCCGAGGAACATTACTTCCTTTAGCCAGAATTCACACTTAGAAAGTTTGGCGTACAATTGCTCATTTCTCAAAAGTTCCAATACAATCCGCAAATGCTGCGCATGTTCTTCCGGGCTCTTAGAATACACCAAAATGTCATCAATAAACACGACCACAAATTTATCCAAAAATTCAATGAATACACGGTTCATCAATTGCATAAATACAGCAGGTGCGTTAGTGAGACCAAACGGCATTACTACAAACTCATAATGTCCGTAGCGAGTTCTGACGGCCGACTTGAACATCAGATTCCTTAATCCTCAGCTGATGATATCCTGATCTCAGATCGATTTTAGAAAATACTGTTGCCCCTTGCAGCTGGTCAAACAGATCATCAATCCGTGGCAACGGATACTTGTTCTTAATTGTCATCTTGTTCAGCTCCCGATAGTCAATACACAGTCGAAGCAATCCATCCTTCTTTCGGACAAAAAGAACTGGCGCTCCCCAGGGTGAAACGCTTGGCTGAATATAGCCCTTATCCAGTAACTCCTCTAGCTGTTTCTTCAGTTCGTACATCTCAGTAGGTGCCATACGATACGGCGCCTTGGAAATTGGTGTAGCTCCGGGTTCCAACTCAATGGTAAATTCTACATCCCTTCGTGGAGGTAGCCCAGGTAACTCGTCAGGAAATACATCTGGAAATTCGTTCACAACAGAAATGGATGAAAGTTCCACAATTTCGTCCTCTTTCTTCATTGCGTAACACCGGTGCAGTGCATACTGTTTCAACAATTTCTGACTTTCATCGCCTTGATCAATTTCCCTGAGCTTCCTGGTTTCCACCCCTCGAACAATATTTCGGAACCATCGTCAGCGATCAACGAGATATTCCTCCTTCGGTAGTTCACAATTGCTCCATATCGATTAAGCCAATCGTCTCCGAGTATCAGGTCGTCTCCTTGCATTTCTATCACGATCAGATTTGAGAGCCACTCTCTGCCTCCAAATGATACAGGGAAATTTCTAGTTTCTAAATTTCCGACAATCCTCTCTCCACTCGGTAAACCAACAACATAAGGTTCACAAGTATAAAAACCGGAAATATTCAAACGATTTATACAAGACAAAGATATAAAAGAATGCGTAGCTCCTGTATCGAATAAAACGCTAACTGGCTGGGAAAGGATCTGGACGATTGCACGATGCGGCAATGACATCGATCGTATGTCCTCCTCATCTCATACAGGCGTGGGGGAATAGATCCGGCACTCGATGCCCCCTTTTGGTCCCATTGTCCTCTTCCTCGTCCGCGGCCAAAATTTTGAGGCATCTGAACACTTTGCTGCGTCTGTTGGATACTAGCTTCCTTCTGAACTGGCTGTGATGAACGGGTTCCATTGTACTTAGTGGCGTCCTTACAAAACGTCGCACGGTGCCCTTCCTGTCCGCACTCAAAACATGTAACTGGAGTGCGCAAACAATCACGCCAAAGGTGGCCTGGGCGACCACAGTTAAAGCATTTCCTAGCTGTATCCATCGTGGCTGACATTGTTCCGTAGTTCTTTCCGCTCCTAGATGGGTGCGGAGGTTTCTTGAAAGAAAAAGAAGACTGGGCCTTGCGGGGCCCACTGCTCTTGTGCTCTGTAAAAGTACCAGAGACTTTTTGTTTCTTCGACTCCATAAACTTCTCCATTGCTGCTTCTTTTATTTCGTATGCCAATGCCTTATCCTGGTATTGGCGGAGAGTGGTACATTCAAAACCGGACATGTACCTCTGGATTTTTGGTTTCATCCTCATTTCGAAATGAATCATCATCTCTGCATATGTTCTGACCAGATGTCGAACAAATGCTAACTGCTGGTTAAACGTCTTAATCGTCTGGGATACGGGTTCGTCTGATGGTTGAGCGGAGAAAAATTCCCGAATTTTGGCTTCCCTCACAGGACGAGGGCAATACTGAGCTTCCATCATCATTTTAAATTCCGCCCAATCGGCATCATGATCTGCGGGTCAGATAGCTTCCCACCACTCGGATGCTTCCCCTATCAGAAAGTACTGGGCAATAGGAGCTCTCCTGTCATTCGGGCAATTAATTCCAGCAAATATTTTCTCCAATTCCTTCAACCAATGGTCCCAAGTGGGAGTCTCGGAAAAGCCGTCAAATTTGGGTGGTTGCATCTTTGCCACCTCTTGTAACCATCGGTCACCACGATTTCCCATGTCTGGAATCCTTTGTTGTCCATCTCCCTGCTGAATTCCTGCCGCCACATACATTCGGTCCACGACCTGTGCGAACTGAGTCATCTGGTTCACGACTTGACGAAGGATTTCTGGTACACCAGGTTCCGGTTCGTTATTGATGGATTGTTGCGGCTCGCCTGAGCTATGACTAGCCTGATTAGAAGGCGACGCCTCCCTTTCAGCATTCCTTCGTCCGCGTCCACGACCGCGACCATGTCCACGTCCTCCTCTCAACATACTGTAAGCATAAATACTCAATATACAGGAGATAACATCGTTCTAATATTCGAGTATAAAGAGGCACAACATGTAAAGAACGAGATAGAGTTTAGGAACTTACAACCACCGTTCGCATGAAGACGTAGGCAGTGCAGTGATGTCATTCACGGCCGGTTATCTCAAAAGACATAAATGACCCCTATTTTAACCCAACGGCCAAGATATCCATAATCTTAGCTCCGATACCATATTCTGTAACACCCCCGATATATTCAGGAATATTACAGCGCCGTAAATCCTTTACATAAGAATTTACAAGGCTAAATAAAGGAAATGACAATAACAGATACCAGTTTATGAAATTGCTGAGGTAAAATACAACCGTCTGGTTTAAAAACCGAAATACAAATATCCAATGAAGAGTTATTATTACATCACTAAATTCCAAACATTATAAACGGACGACGTACTCGAGTACTTATTGAAATAACCAACAAATAACAGACAGTAAACCCGGCCGGAACATCACTTTGCACCCTCGTCGTCATGCATCTCCAGTGGTTGTTTCCCCGCCCTCCTGGATCCTGAACACAAACAAAATGTTCACCCCCGAAGGGGTTAGCACAACGATGCTAGTACAAGTACAATAATCATACAACAGTGATATAATCAACAATTATATCATAACAAGTTTCTCCAACGAGAATATCCACAACACATATCATATCATATCAGTTTCAACATACTGGTGGTATTCCAACGATCCAGCGCACACAGCTATAGATTCCCATGATGATCCCGTCGGACCAACACATGGTGGAACTACCTGTCCAACGATCCAGCGCACACAGCTATGGATTCCCATGATGATTCCCGTCGGATCAACGCATGGTGGACATATATTCACAACATATTTACACGATACAATCACATCATAATTGTCATAATATAAACAATTCTAATTAGAGTACTTGCCTCGATTAGAAGACAGAACAATACTTCCACGAAAACGAGACACTCGAAGGTCGCCCCTCTCGATCAATCACGCAACAAGATCAAACCTTAACAAAAGAAATGATATAGGATTTATCTCACGTCGTATGAATGTTTAACAATTCGATTCACGGTCAAAAGTTCATAAAATGCAATCTGCCCGAACTGCTTAGCGCACGCTAAGTACTCTGTGTAGCGTGCGTTAAGTCTGCCCGATAGCGCACGCAAACAACAAAGACTAGCGTACGCTAATTACGCATGTTCAGTACTTCACTGACCAGCCAACTGACTTGTCTGATGGTCTAGCGTACGTTACGTACCAAACATAGCGCACGCTAACTCGTGCTCGATAGCGCACGTTAAATATCATAGCATAGCGTGCGCTATCTATGCATGGCGATTCTTGCGAGCGATGCTTATTCTTGCCATGATCGAAACAATGAAATCTTGCGTGATAATTCATGTTACTTCCATGAATACCATGTTCATACCCTTATGAATGATTTTACGGATAAAGACAACTTCGGATTCAAGGATATGCATACCAATTCAAAATCATATTCCATTCCGACTTCAAATCTTCATACGACAATTCGAAAAGCTTAACGGTTGATATCAACACCTCTATATCAATCCATCTTATCATGCTGAAGTTGTTTAGACGCTCTATCTATACTAGATAAATCCTTCCATGATCAAACCTTTAGATTTATCTAACAATAAGGATGTTAACGTCTAGTCCAAGATTACTATGAAATCATCTATTAGATTCGATTTACCAATGATAGAAGCTTCTCTTCACGTATTCAGTGTAATAAGATTCGAATCATGATGATTATAATCAAGGTATTTAAGGCTTATTCATCTCACTATTCCAAACATGATATACTTGGATAATTCATCTATGAAAATCCATATCTAGTTATCATGATCATCCAAATCGTTAGAATCCAACTCTCAGTCTTGAGATAGATTGAACATACCTTAATATGATGAAAATCACTGAACCGTAGGGTAGAATCCAACTCCGGTTGGTTGTATGCCACTCCAAGGTGCTATTCCACTTCCATGAACATTCCCAAGTGATAACCAATATTCAAACACCAACAAGGTGTGTTCTAAGTGTATAGGAGTATTACTACGGCTCTCTGAACTCTCAAGGTTGAGGAATGGCGAAAGAAATGAAAGCCAAAACGGTTGTTGTCCCATTTATAATATTCTGCATTATTGACAAGTTAGCGCACGCTACCAAGCATTCCTTAGCGTGCGCTAATAATGGTTGACTTCAGAATTGTCCGGGTGCGTCCGCGGGAATCTTATCCGGACCCATGTCCCGGCTGGCGCATGTGCTAACCGTCCCGCTCAATAATTGAGTTCTTAGCGCACGCAACTCCTATCTTCATAGCGTGCGCTAATAATGGACCGATAGCGCGCGTTAAGATACATTCTTAACGTGCGCTATCACGAGGTTGCATGAGCAATTTTGCATGTTTCTATACTTATGTACAATGATGTCAATGCACGAAATATCATACTTCAATAATCAAAACCACCAATCCGAATAATACATGGTTTGAATATAGATGAAATACACCGTAATAACTCCGGATATTACATCCACAAAGTTAGGTCCAATCAGGGTGTTCTTCTCGAGTAGAATTGCGAGTGGATTCATTGTCATATTGAGAGTTATGTCTGCATTAAGTATAACAGATTAATTAGTGACTTGTTATATTATGATCTGAGTATAGAATTAAGGTCTTTTATATTCTTGTTACCCAACTCCCACTATTTTTATCGAAATAACACACTCCCATGTGAAATCTGGAAGTATCGTCGATCTACTTCATAGTGGTGATCGAGTTCTTTATAAATCTTAATAGAGGGCAACCGAACAGGTTTCTAGTCTATTAATTTTCATAAAGTGGTGTCCAACACCAACCCATCTAATGGATGATTCGATATTCTTTTTCCCCTTGTTCACTCCTCTCAACCTATACGGTTTCTATGGTCCGTGAACAAGTTAAGTTTATACCATCGACGTAAATCAGTTTCACAATTGAATCTTATCCGGCAACCTATCAGGTTTCTAGGGATAAAATTTGCTCCAACCGAAGGCATCCAATGCGCTCCCGGTAATTTATCCGTACTCCCCGAATGACTACCCCGATAACTCGGAAGCATAGCACAACTGGTTTGGATTTTAATTTCCCGAAAACTCGATGGAGGGAAGGAAAACCTTGAAACCTTATAAACTTAATAATTTTTCGTGGGAGAATTTTCACGATTAATCTTACACTTTGCACATTAATTCATTTAAGCGCGTTTGAGACATTCATACAATATGAAACAATCATTCACGACCTAGTTGCTACCAACATGTGGTATATGGACCGTTCCTAGAAAACAAAAACTCCGTAATCTAATTACAAGTCTTCGTCTTGAATCTTCGTCTTCTCGAAACGGATATTCCTCCGGTCTTAGTCATTACATATAAATTTTACATTGAAAATTGCATCCTAGATACAAATATTTCTAGTAAAATAAATAGGCTCAAAACGGCCTTTACAACCCAATCGAATAAAACGAACGATTCAAAACTAAGTCCACGAACCACATCCCCATTCAAAAGCATTCATCCAATAAATACTATATAAATGGAAAGCATAGGATAAATTGATCCAATCAACAATACGAACCGATCCAATCGATTCACATAATCGGTAATATGAAAAACATTCAAAATAATTCGGTCGATCACAAGTATTCCAATAAATAAATTTTCCCTTATAAAATGAAATACCATAAATCATTTTAATCATATTAAATCCAATTTAAAATGTGGGAAATCATTTTTAGGAATACACGAAGAAAACAATCCCGAAACGGGTCCGAAAAGGGGCTGGACCGCGCCCGAAATGAACCAGGCAGCAAGCAGGGCTGCCCAGCATCCCTGGACCGCGGCCCCCTGAGCCTGGGCCGCGGCCCTCAGTCCAGAAAGTTTAAGTGGGCTGCCCAGCAGCCCTGGGCCGCGGCCCTCGAGCCCTGGGCCGCGACCCCCTTCTTCCGGACCACTCCCGGACCGTCCAACGACAATTCGGGGCTTGTTTTTCGACCGGATATTCAATATCTATATTTTCCAACATTCATATCTTCAATATAAATCATATTTCCAAGAAACAAAGATTTATATTTAGACATAAACTTACGAAAAATATAACTACAATGAACATAAAATATATACCACGATTATGACTATAATGATTCCATATCATTCACCATCTAATCGAGCATTCCAAATGCCAATATCGTATATATGATCACAAGACCTACGCTCCGATACCACTGTTGGGATTCAGTGCCTAAAAACGAAGGCCTAGCGGAAGCGGTAAAATGAAAATTAATTCGATCCGAATCCCTACGAGGATGAATCAAGCTACGTATATACGAATATATAAACGAAATAACAAGAGATATAAGAAACTCACTCTTGTAGTCCATTGATTAAATAGATTCCTTCTCTTGAGCTATTCCCCAAGCTTTAGTTGTATATCCCTACGATCCAAAGTACTCCAAGCACTTGAATGATCCAACATCGAAATACAACCCCTCTATTTGCCACGCACCGGAGAAATGAACGGGATGACTATCACCTTGCTATCCTCCAAGGATATGGCTAGAGCTAGGATGATGAAGCCTATGATTATAACACTCTAAGTGTATAATCTTTATCTCTCAATTAATCCTCATAATATTTCTCAAAGAAAATATGATGAAGTTGAAGAACACTTTGAAGACAAAGAAAACTCTTCTTTTTCTCTCTCCTTCTCAACCTTACGTATGGAATTTTTTTTCAATGAGTGATGAGTCTTCCTTTTATTCTTTATAATATCCTCCCAAAATCAAGACCAAATCATTAATATGAATTAACTAAAGGATCTTGTCCCCTTGACACTTCAAGTCATCTACCAATTAAGGTGGAGACAATGACCAAGGGAAAGGGGAGGGAAAATGGGTGGCTATCTAGAAGGAGTCGGGATGAGTTCGGTCCATTTCGGACTCCCGTGAGTCCAAACAGATAAACTCCTATTCCGTTCCGATGTATTCGTGTCTATTAAGTAATCCAATCAATTCATCACATTAAATACATAATGACATAATTAATTTCTCCAAGAAATAATTATATCTATGAATTAAATTAATCACCCAGTAATTTATTTAATTCATTAGGCCATAAATAAATTTATCCAATAAATCGATTTACACATCTAATGTCCCAAATTAGATATCCAATATCTAATATTTATAATAAGAGATTAAGCTCGATTCATTCCGTCATAAATCCTATTGCGCGACTCGGTAGGTCCGTCTCAGTCAGCAATGAGAGGAATTAAAGAGTAGTACCACCACCTAGCCAGCCTGGCGGTCTACACTGTACCCCAACTGAGAACGAATGATTGGGATCATTCAAGAACCATTCTGTCGTGAATACCAGTATACGTATATACCCTTCTTTAAAATGTCCCGATCAAGTTATAGGGTCACGGTCATTCAAACCCTATTTGTACTTGATGCTATGCATGCGTTAATACAAATCGAGATCATCGAGCTCTCGTGTATCCAATACAACTAGCTCCAATGTTTTGGCCAAAGACTTATGATTTCATCTGCCAATAACCGCATAGGACATATAACCCGCTCACTAACGGGAGAAAGAATTCTATCTTGGTATTCAGTAGGACCTGCTACTTGCCTATCAAGATGCACGTCGAGGTTGACCCCCACCTCTCGGTTTATAGGGTCGAACTACTCTAATGAAAATCTTGACGTCACAAGCACATCCCTACTAAATCCTCAAGTCGAAGGTTCACGAATACCTATCACAACCTTTCGATTCTGTCATTGACTGTCCCGGAGTGAAATCCATGCGACGAATCGAGAGTGAGTCGGTTCGAGTATACTAATCCAATTAGCATACCTATAATGTGTGCTCCCACTAACCATTAGTGTTCGACAGGCACTCTCCATGTCAAAGAACACGTCATGCAAGTCTTCACATAAACTTAACGCAAAGTCAAGTTTCATCAACTTGCGAACGATTTAAGTATTTGAGCTATAAACCTTTCCAGTGTCGACCCCTTTATCCAATAAGGAGTGGAACATTTTTGCTCTCAAATACTTAATCGTTCGCAAGTCTATGAAACTTTATTGGGCGTTAAGTTTATGTGAAGACTTGTATGACGTGTTCTTTGACTTGGAGAGTGCATATCGATCACTAATGGTTAGTGAGAACACATGTTATAGGTATGCTAATGAGATTAGTATACTCGAACTGACTCACCCTCGATTCGTCACACGGATTTCACTCCGGGACAGTCAATGAAGAAATCGAAAGGTTGTGATAGGTATTCGTGAACCTTCGACTTGAGAATTTAGTAGGGATGTGCTTGTGACGTTAAGAATTTCATTAGAGTAGTTCGACTCATAAAACCGGAAGGTGGGGGTCAACCTTGACATGCATCTTGATGGGCAAGTAGCAAGTTCTGCTAAATTCCATGATAGGATTCTTTCTCCTATTAGTGAATGGGTATATGTCCTATGCGGCTATTGGCAGATGAGATCATAAGTCTTGGGCCAAAGTATTGGAGCTAGTTATGTTGGATGCATGAGAGCTCAATGATCTCGATTTGCATTAACTCATGCATAACGTCAACTACAGATAGGGTTTGACTGACTGTGACCCTATAACTTGATCGGGACATTTGAAAGAAGGGACTATACGTATACTGGTATTCACGATAGAAAAGTTTTGGAATTATCCTCAGTTAGGTTACAGTGTAGGCCGCGGGACTGGCTAGGTGGTGCTATCACTCTTTGGTTCCTCCAATTCCTAAACTGAGACGAACCTACTGTAATACCCAAGAATTTCGTTTCCGGCTGCTTTGAATTATTGGACGATTATGCTGGTTATTTTGTTGCGCTATTGATTATTTGGAATTTTTCCCTATGTTGTGTACGGTATGATGTATCGTGTTGTGTTGAGTCTCCGGAACTGTCATGCATGCTTGTGTAGTAGGCATACCGCACGCTAAGTATTGTAGTTAGCGTGCGCTAATACTTCGTGATTAGCGCATGCTACTTAAATAGGCTATGACAGTCCAGTAGTTACTGCATTCAACAGGGAGATCGATAGCACACGCCATGCGATTGATAGCGCGCGCTAAGGTGCAACAGTTAGCGCACGCTACGACATGGTAGCGCACGCCAACTAGTAGTTTTTGGGCAGTCCAGAAGCCACTGGACTGGTATTGGGACTTGTTAGCAAACGCTAGTACTTTGCGATTAGCGCACGCTAATTGTGTTGTGGGGCAGAACATTGATCCGATAGCGCACACTAATCTGGGGTGATTAACGCACGCTAAGCTGTCCAGTATATAAACTGGACATCACATTACTTCTCTGATTTCTCACTTCTTTCTCTCCTCTCCGCGGGTGTGAGCCAAGGGAGATTAGGGTTCGTGGTCTGGGCCGATTTTGTTCCATTCCAAGGTGTTTTGGAGCATCCTAGGTGATTATAACATCATCTAATCCATTGTTCTTCATCGAATCGAGGTATTTTTATTGATTCCCCTAGAGTTGACTTTTTGGAGATTTGTTCTTGATTTCGTATTCAATCCGATTTTGATGGATCGATTGGTGTTAAATGATGTTGTTAAACATGTTCTATGGATTGTATATCCATATTTCCGATTCGTTCGGACCGATTGATGATTTTAGTGTTCTTGAGGAACCGTGAACATTTAATGTTCAATTAAATGTTCATATGAGTTTTCGTCCGGTCATTGAGGGCGATTTCCGTTGTTATTAGTCTTGCTTCTCATTGTGATCGTGATTTCATTGTTTCTTGCGGAAGTTGTAGGTATTTGAGGTTTCCGGTCGAGCCATGTTCGTCGGAATTATCGGTATCGATTGTCAAGGCAAGTATCTTGCCCATGCCTTTCGTATTTTGTAGATGTGATAATTGGTAATGGACTATGTGTGTTATTTTGAGTAGTCTTGACGAATGTTCAAAAAGGATTGATAAAATCCCTTTAATGACTTTCTTTCAAAAACGCTCGAGTACATTACGAACGAGTGAGTTCTACGGATATGTGCATTATGGATGCGAATTGATATGTATTGCCTTCGTATTATGTGATTATAAAAGCCCTGTTCTCTTGTTAAGGGTTGTATGTTCGAATGTGTATTCCTTTGATGAGTGCAAACTGTTGTGTTAATAATGGTTATCGACCCCTTGGTAAAAGGTGGTATTATTTGGTATTGTTCGAGAGGTATATCTCCTCGTAGTATGTGATCATTTGTAAGTGATGTTCTACCGGGTAGGGTTCGTTGAGAAACATCTGCAAGCATCGAGGTAGATATTCCTTAGTTAATTGGTAGAGAGGAACTGAGCATGATCCCTCCAGGAAGTCTTCCAGACAACAACAATATAGAAGATAAATCCTGACAGCTGTATCTTTTCATTTCTATATGCTCCCCGATGTAATATTTCAATTTCGAATAGCACTGTAATCTAGTTTATTAATAAAATTTTATTTTACCTCAAAAGATTATAGCTCGTGATCTTCAATCACTGCTTTGATTGCGTTACATATTGAAATATTTGCTAGTATAAAATTGCTACGTACAGTACATAAGTCTTCTAGACAATATCAATATAGAGATAACTCCTGACAGCTGTATCTTTTCATTTATATATGTTCCCCGATCTAATATTTCAATTTCGAATAGCACTGTAATCCAGTTATTATTAAAATTTTATTTTACCTCAAAAGATTAGAGTTCGTGATCTTCATTTAATGCTTTGATTGCGATACATATTGAAATATTTGCTAAGTATAAAATTGTGAAGTCTAAAAGCAATATTAACTTGTCTGCGAACAGTTTATAGATTAAGTTGTATTCGAATAAGACTATTTGCTGTAAGATTGTGCCTATGAGCCAATCATAACTTAAGTTGTAATACAGTAGTCTTGTTGGATTTAAAGTTTTAGAACTTACATGCGAGCAATTTAAATTTCAGTCTAAGTCTCGAGGATCAGATCATTCGACAGAAGACTTGAAGACAGCCTTATGTTTCAAAAGTATTTTGGTATTATCAAAAAGGGGGAAATTGTTGGGAAAAATAATACCCAAGTGTTTTGATAAATGCACCTTATAGTCTGTCCCTAAAGCGTAACTTCATACAACACCCAAGAAGTCAAAATCCTATAGCTAATAGAAGTTCCAGCATACAGCAAGAAGACTGTTGGCTACAGCAAAGAAGCTGTAGGTGTTTTACTTAGAAAAAGTAAGACACAATCCAACAGGATATAGACTTAAAACTTTAGACCATTGTGAGATAAACATTTCTTTTTTCACAAAGTATTCACGATTTTAAAGTAGCATTTAATGCTGACAAGAGAGCATTTAATGCAGCGGAAAAGACTGCAAACAGAAGAGCATTTAATGCAGATCAAAAAGAATATCTGAAGCATTAAATGCAAAACATCTTTAATTCAAATATTCTGAAGCAGCCAATCAGATCTATCTAAATCTCACCAACTGGCCAATGGCTATATTTACAACGGATCTATTTCCAAGGTTATAAATAGCAGAAACAAGAGGACATTGCTCATTTACTGACTCAATGAACTATCGCTCAAACACAAACTTATCATCCAAGAGCAAAAAATTTCTTCAAGCATACAACGTATATCTTGAGTGAAGAAGTATCAAAGTCCTCAATAGAGAACAGCACAACTACATCGAAGCCTACAAAGCCTACAACTGCTGTTCTATTTGTGTTACTTCAAAAACCTTATTGTTGAGACCCTTAGCTCTGTGTGGACTAAGTTGATCTACTCCGACCTATGTGGGAAGAAAAGAGTTCAAAGACAAAGCTTCAATATGTGTGAGAAGAAGCAAGTTGAAAAAGCCTACAACCAATCGAGATAGTATATGGGTATCACAACCAGTTGAGAACTTATATACAACAAAATTGATAACACATAAGTTCAACCCCCCCTAAGCTGTAAGATAGTATATTGTGGCCAACATCGAGGAAACTCAAGAATACAAGATGACACTTCACCGATGGAAACTGAATAGGCTCAACAATTAGTTGAAGATCCAATTCAGAGTACACATGTTCCTCGCATATCTGATAGGGTGTGATATTAACCTGAGATATATGGGTATCTCGTGACAAAGGATGATGACACATCGCTTATATTTGATGAGCCTAGTACCTATCAAGAATCTGCATTGGGACCAGAGTCTGAGGAATTGCTAGAGTCCATGAAGTCCGAAATTTAGTCCATGTATGAAAATTAAGTTCGGCACTTGATAGATCCACCTGGTGGTATAAAAACCATTGGGTGCAATAGGTCTTAAAAAACAAGAAAGCCTATAAATCTAGACTATTTGTAAAAGGTTATAGACGAATTCATGATATTGTCTATGATGAGACCTTCTCACCAGTAGGCATGCTTAAATCAATAAGAATTTTATTTACTATTGCTGCATACTATGATTATGAGATATGGCAAATGGATGTCAAGACAACATTTCTTAATGGAAACTTACTCGAAGATCTATACATGACACAACCTTGGGGTTTTATTGATATAGAAAATTCTAAAAGGTTTTGCAAGCTTTAAAGATCCATTTATGGATTGAAGCAGGCTTCTCGGAGTTGGAATCTTCATTTTAATGAAATTGAAAGAAAATTTGGGTTTATTCAAAATGAAGATGAATCGTACGTGTACAAGAAGGTTAGTGGGAGCATCGTTGTCTTCCTAGTCTTGTATGTAAATGGCATATTACTCACTGGAAATGACATACCAACCTTGCAAACAGTCAAGACTTGATTGGGAAGTTGTTTTTCCATGAAAGACTTAGGAGAAGCTGCTTACATTCTTGGGATCAAGATCTATAGAGATAGATCAAAGAGAATGATTGGTCTAAGTCAGAGTACCTTGTACTCGACCAGATGTATCATTTGCTCTAAGCATGACAAATCGGTACCAATCTAATCTAGGTGAGAGTCAGTGGACAACAGTGAAAACTATCCTAACGTACTTAAGAAGAACTAAGGATGCATTACTAATTTATGGAGGTGTGGGATACGAGGTGGATGTAAATAGTTATGCCGATGCGAGTTTTAAAACCAATGGAGATGATTTAAGATCGCAGATGGTTTTGTGTATTTGTTTATAATCAAGGTGATGTGAGTTGGAAGATTTCCAAGTAAAGCACGTGCATATATTCTATAAATTAAGCTGAATACCTGGCAATATCGGATGAAGTCGAGGAGAATGTGTTGATTTTTTAGGTCCAATAAGTCTTTCCTGCGACAATAATGGTGCTATTGCGCGATCTAAAGACTCAAGGTCCGACCAGAGAATCAAAACACATACTCGATATATGTAAAGTAGCAACTATAAAGAATGTTGCTGATCCACTTACCAAACCTCTTTAACAAGGCAATCATGAAGAGTATGCTAGATCGATAGGCCCTAGAGTCATGAATGACTGGTCCTAGTGCAAGTGGGAGATGGTTGGAAATTGTGCCCTAGAACATTGATGTGCCTATATTTGTAATTGTCACATTTATATAAAGTTATTTGATAATATCTATTTCTCATTGATTATTACAATATGTGCATGTTTTAATATTATAATGAATTGAATCATAGTTATTCATCAATAATAATGTTATTCAAACATCCCTGGTCCAATCATGTAGAGTAGAGACTCTAGTGGTTTATATACTAGTATAAGTTTGAATCATCAGATGATTATGCATATGGTACGGATCAAACTTATTAGTATTGATTGGAGAACATAATACTGGACAGACCTAAATTGAGATCACTGCATGAAAATGTTATAAGTGAATCTCAATATAACAGTATGTCAATAAATCCTTGAACTTGTGATTATCATAGAGTCCAACATGTTATGTCTTGATGTAACCCAACGTATCTAAAATATGATGATCATAAAGGTTATCAATCGATATTAGTGGAAGTCATGTATAGGAAAATAAATAGTCAAGATGGGAATTTATCCCTCTCTTTCGGGGAGAGGTATCTGTTGGGGCCCTTGATAAGTTGGATTGAAGGAAATGGAAGGCCATGCTCAAATAAAGAGTCACTCGATCCAATCAGTCTACTTAAGATCGAGAAAGCATTTGAACATAATAAGTATGATAGTTTCCATAACTCATAAAGATCTAGCAATCCGGTTTGTGCAATTTTTCGTATGTGGATCACCAAAAGAGGAAGGTAACTTTCATCAACTTCTGATTCGGATTTAGATTCCTTAATCAGATTAAGGTAATTCAATGAACTCTTTTAATTAAATAATTAAATTACAACATGAGATCATCATCTTGGGTTTTTTCCTTTATTCCGCTGCAGTTTTCTCCTATTCGATGTATTAGATACATAAAAAACCAACAGGAACTCTCAGGACTTGCAAAAGATGCACAAACAACCTCATCAGGGCGCGCTATCTCCAATTCCGGGTGATATTTATCTGACTCACTCACACCAATGTCGATGCCAAGCGGTCATGCCACAACTGGCATGCTTTGGAATCACAAAACTCATGACTCAACGTATAGGTAGGGATGGCAATGGGGCGGGATGAGGCGGGTACTTAAAGACCCAGACCCGCCCCACTAGGTGAAGGGGAGGGGCAGGCCGACCCACCGCGGGTCACGGGGAGAGTCGAGCCCCGAAGAAAAAATATTACTTTAAATTTAATAAAATTTTTTTTTATGAATTTATATTTAGTATTTTACTTTTATAATACATACTATTTATAAAATTTGTCATAATTAACATAAATATATAAGATTTAATAATAAATATATAAGATATAATAATAAATATATAAAAAAGTATATAAATCTATATAGTACTATAAAAAAATTATACATAACATACTTAAAAAATAAAGAAGCCTGTGCGGGGCGGGTGCCCACAGGGCAAGAGTGATATCCAGACCCGCCTTACGTGATGCAGTGAGAAGCGTGATTGACATGGTTATTCCGTTGATTCAAAATGAATATCGGAAGAACACAATTAAAACACGAGAAATAGATAAACCCAATATTTTTTATTCAATATTCAACTCCCTCAAAAACAATAATAGACCTATATATTTATAACATCAAAGAAACTTGATGAACAAGAAATAAACCTTAATAAATAATAATAATAATAATAGTAATAATAAATATCCTAATTCATCAATAGTAAGATCTATAAAAACCAAATATAATAAATCAAACCAGTCGGGGGGCCATATGTCACGGGTTAGGGTGGGACAATGGGGGTGTGGCCAAAATTATCATCCTTACGCATAGGCGTTATTGTAGTTTGGTATAAATCACTACTTAGACTCATTAGTTTCTAGAGAACACGGCGTCTTCCGTATTGTGCCAGAGTAACACACAAGAATTACTTTCCATTCTCACAATGTGTATCAAGGTGATAACTTTGGCACAGATGTCTCTTAAACTTAACAAGGTTCGGTTCGAACTTGGGCATAGAGAGCATTTGTGACATTGATATACGTAGCATTACGTAGTAAGAAATGAGTAGGTCATCTCTCTTGAGTTATTTGGTAGGAACCAATCACTATTGTCCTAGAGGATACATATGTCATAATATCCATAAATAAATGCGTAGTTAGAAGAATTGTGTAGGTTGTTCCACTATCAGCAGGACACTCAATTTCATCACGAGACATCTACAACAAGACATGAAAGTCGATTAGTCTTAGTGTTGGTGGAATTCGACCAAATTGGTTAGAATCAAAGTTAGCACAATAGCTGGAAATATTTTCCGTGCAACTTTACTTTTTTAACTAAAATAGTGATAACTTCTTTGTTAAGAAGTTATGAACGAACAGTCAGTTGTTCTGGAAACTAGACTTCCGTATATTTCCACTCTTATGTCGTTCACTTTCTATATCATTGAACTCAGATCGTAGTACTTATTTCAAGTTGTTGTTTTGGCTTTTTCCTATTTTTGAGGGATAAAGCAAAATTGAAGCCATCTTTAAAGGCATTAGTATTGATGCAAAAATATGACAATAACAACCTTATACACATTTAAACTCATCGGAGTGTTCAATTTCTATCCTAACTTTTATGATCCTTTCGATAACTCTTACTTGGTAGACTTGCAGATAAAATAGAAATGTCAGTACAACTAAGGCTATTTAAAGACCACTGATTCTCTTTGAACTTTCAAAGCATAAAAAATACCATAAGGATGTGCCTAGTCATGATAACAGTTTTGACAAAATCCACCCAAATGCATCAAATCAACCAAGCAATTTCGATTAAGCAATTATTTTGTAAAAACCAAACTAAACATGCTATTGAGGGGAAAATAAGTACGCGTTTCTTGCACAATCACAACAATGAAACTAATAGAATTTTATTCATGATGGTCAACTTTATTACATTCGTAGAAAATCCTAAAGTAGTTCTCAAACAAAACTACAAACAAGACAAGACATAAATCAAACCGTAAAACTAGTCAAACTACGATGATCTAGTCAAAATAAGCCGCATCCAAATTCTGAGATTTGTCCGCGTGGTGAGAGGAGGGATCTCTACATGGTTCACCTCTGTATTTTTATTATCTCCTTCCATGTAATTCAACTCTTGAATCAAGTACTGTCTATAGTGCTTGTAGTAGGATTGCATGTTTTTTGGCACTTTGCAATTGCGGTAAGCACGCTTCTTTGAACCGCATGTATAACAATTCTGGCCTTCACTCGAAGTGGGTCCATTCCTGACAGCAGTAGGTGGTCAATGTGGTTAGGGGCCATTTGGACCAGTGATCGAGCCACCTTATCTCTTCCATACATTGGAATGGCAACCTCATTTTTTCCCTCGCTTGCTCATGCCATGCACCCATGGTGCTTGTAAAAAACTGAGCAGCATTACCTTCTCTATTTTCTCTATTCTAGAATTGGGTTCATACCAGCTGTACGTGCATTACTATTGAGAATGATATCATGATTCTATTTTTTTCGCAAGGTGGGGAATATGGTGGCTAAAGTTTTTGATTCTCCCTTCCTCATAGGCAACGCGCATAAGATGAGCAATCACACTTACTCCCATATCAAACTTGTTAAGAATGTTCTCGATCAAGTATTGATCGAACTTCTTAACACCACAAAAACTAAGATCAACGCAAAAATTGACAAAGACTTGATTATAAGCCTCCACATTCGCATAATCCATAAAATCGAATTCGCTCCTGTTGTGGTTGTAATTTGGGAAATCCCTGATCATGCACATTATTAGAATATTTTTCAAGTGTATCCTATAGTTATTTGGGAGTTTGCAAGTTCATATAATATTTTTCCAACAACAATTGTATATATCTACGCAAGTATATCACTGCATTAGCCTTGATTTTCTCGTTCGATTCCTGAGCGGCAAGCCCATTAGAGGAAAAGATGGTGATAGTAAATCTCTTACCGACGAACATCAAGTAAATGTATGAGACCCACCTATGATACTCCTGACCAACCTGGTCAAGGATTCCGAACTTCAGGTTTATATTAGAGCTCTATGACATCTACAAGATATAAACAAGAGCTTTATTCCATCTATAAGATATAAACAAGAGCTTTATGCCATCTACAGGATATAAACAAGAGGAAGTTAGTCTTGTTGGATTTTCAGTGATAATGTAAACGATCACAATTGATACATTTTAGAGCGTGTAACATAATCGTTAGTCGACATATTTCTCTTAATTGTTGTTAATAAAGTTGACAAAACAATGATATCAAATCGCACCTAGACACGTGGTGTATGCAACAACCACATGTATCGACTTTCAACAATTATGTGAATTGCCTATGACCGTCACACAGTTTACGTCGACATGCAAAGATACCGAATTCTCTCGCGGTGTTATCCACCGCAAAGTAACATGGGAGATAAAGAGCCCAAGATCCCATGTCCCAAAATATAAATTCTCCAAGAGAGAATTGAACTAGGGACAAGTTTAGATAATTACCTCGATAATAAAATTAGGCACGTGTTATGGAGTAATAAGTGATGTGCTCCGATCAACCGATTGTTATTTGATGCGACGACGTGAAACTTAAGATGCTATTTTGGCGGGTCCGAAAAATCCCAGAAGAATTACTGTTTAGATCTTCGGGCCGAAATTTTGAACTCAGTCGATCGGGATAAGCAGGATCTGGTTGTGGCTTCTGACCTGTGGGCGGCTGGGCGATCCGGGCTGCTAGACTAATCGAATAGGATGGTGGGAGGTGGGTCTTGGTCAGTGCGGGGGATACAGGCTGGAGCTCGGGTCGTGGTGCAGGGCTGGTTAGGTCGGATGACGGGAGGCGACCTTCGGTCAGCGCAAGCAATCTAGGCTGGAGCTCGATCGGGGCCGAGCAGGATTGGATCGGCACGACTAAGATAGATGGGTCGCTGCAGAGGGCGAGATAGACTGGATCACGACAATGTGCAGTGGAGGGCTGGGCAGACTGGATCGCGGCAGTGTGCACCGGAGGGCTGGACAGACTGGATCGCGGCAGTGTGCGAGGGTGTGCAACAGAGGGCGGGAGATTGGAGCCAAGCTCAGTGATGTAGCTAAAAGTATGATAAAAGTGTAAACGTCCACTGATTTTAAGAATACCCGAAATAATATATGTAAAACGTGATTATTTTTATGGATTCAAGATGAATATCAGAAGAACTGTTAGGCGTATTTTTATATGCTTATTTATCATTATTTTGTATTATTTTGGAGAGTAAATTTGATTAAATGAGCTTTTAATGCCTTAATTTTGTATGTTTGTCAGGAGATTGGAGTCCGGAAGCTAAAATGAGGCGAAACAGGCGAAAACGGTGAATTTTGGCCGTGAGCCGCGGCACAGTCCAGGTGAGCCGCGGCCCAGACGTAACACCCAGCGCCCAGGTTTTGAATTACACGCCATGTGCCGCGGCACACTAGGCGGTTTTTGTGTGCTCCGCGCGGATTTGGGCCGTTTTGAAGTCAGTTCTCGACCTACTCACATGGACGCGATTTGGAGACTGCGAGAGCTATAAATAAGGGTTTAAGACCCTAATTAATTATCTTGAAAGCTTTGGAATCTTGGAGGCTTGAGAAAAGGAGGAAGACAGAAGATTATCGCAGACGAGAGAGGCAGAAGAGATCAAAGGCAGAGGGCGGAAGCCAGAAGAACGGAGGAATCCGAGCTCTTCATCTGCGTTTGATTTTCATGGTTTTATCTATAAATTTTGTATTTTCATTAATTAGCATGTCAGGCTAAAACCATAATCTAGGATTTTGATGAAACCTTTGTTTTAACGGAATTGCTTGAGATTATCTATTTAATTCCCTTTTTGTGTGAGTTTTCCCAATCGTGTTTAATGCTTTCAATTATCTGGACAATAGTTGTATTGTTTTAATCATTCAATTCGAATCAGGAGAGGAGAGTTGGTGAAGAACTATTGGTGAGGACCGTTTTATTCTGTGAGATAGGAATATACTCATAGGAATTATGTGGCCTTTTGGAGATTTTATGCTTTTTGCCTATTGACGAATTAATTCACCTAGGGATAGAGTGCGTTATTCGCCTTTAGAAAAATCTATTGACCTCGGGAGAGGCGGTAGAGTATATTAGCAATCTCCGCCTTCAATAAATCGGGAAAATCATTAACTTCAGATAATCGAGAGTAAATTCGGATAAACCGAGGTGGATTCAGAATCCTAGACTTATTCATCAATTGATTCTCTTTCTTCAAGCTATAGTTTTTACTGTTTAGTCTTTTATTAATTCTTTTAGTAATTAATTGCAAACCCAAAGTTCGATTGTTCAAATAAAACTAGAATACATAAAAATCGGTAGTTAGTGATTCAGTCCTCGTGGGAACGATACTCACTCATCACTTTATTACTTGTATACGATAAAGTGCACTTGCGTTTAAGAATTATCGCAACAAGTTTTTGGCGCCGTTGCCAGGGACTGAAATTTTTGCTGATATCGATTTCAGTATTTCTAGTCTTAGTTTGAACGTTTTTATTTATTTATTTTCGTGCATTTAATTGTATTTATTTATTTGTTTTTCCTTTCAGGATCTTTCGCGTAGTGCATGAGAAAACTCGGTAACGAAGGCCTACTACCTTTGGATACCGAACTCGAGCGCACTCTTCGAAGGAACAAGAAGGAGAAACAAGAGTTACAGACGAAAGTCAACATGGCCGAAAATATCGAAATTCAAGGAGGAAATAATATTGTGCAGCAAGCTCAACCGGAAATGGCACTTCGAGACTATGCTATGCCACAAATTAACGCAAACTTTTCGGGGATTCGGCGTCCCACTATCCAGGCGAACAATTTCGAAATCAAGCCTGCTATTATTCAGATGGTGCAGGCGAGCCAATTCTGTGGATTGCCGAATGATGACCCAAACGCACATATTGCTTCTTTTCTCGAGATTTGTGACACGTTCAAGAACAATGGTGTCACCGACGATGCTATCCGATTACAGCTTTTCCCTTTCTCTTTGAGGGATAAAGCGAAATTTTGGCTGAATTCCTTACCGCCGGGGTCGATCACGATATGGGCAGAGTTAGCGCAAACCTTCCTTGCTAAATTCTTCCCACCTTCTAAGACGGCGAGACTGAGAAACGAGATCACTACTTTTGGTCAGTATGATATGGAATCACTCCACGAGGCATGGGAGCGATACAAAGATTTGTTACGGAGATGCCCACATCACGGCCTTCCAGACTGGCTTCAAATTCAGACGTTCTACAATGGATTGAGTGCCTCTACACGCACTCTCGTGGATGCAGCCGCCGGTGGAGCTTTGATGGGAAAGACGATGGCTGAAGCACACACGTTGTTGGAAGCTATGACCGCTAATGCTTATCAATGGCCATCCGAACGAATAGCGCCGAAGCGAGTTATGGAAATTTCGAGTAATGACCCGATATCTACATTGTCAACTTAAGTCGCCGCCTTGACTCAGCAGCTGCAAGCATTTTCGCATGCTCCTCCCCACGTTACCATTGAGTCTTGCAATTGGTGTAACGGATCTCACCTTAGCGCGGAGTGCCAAGTAGGGAACCCTTTCGAGCAAAATCCGATGGAGCAAGCTCAATTCGTGGGAAACGGAAATCGACAAAATAATTCTTACCCCATCACTTATAATCAAGGGTGGCGAAATCAACAAAATTTTTCGTGGAGGAACGGTCAAGCTTTAAAACCTCCACAAGCCCAATTCGCGCAGCCCCCACAGCAGCCCCCTCAATCACCAAAGGTATCATTGGAAGATGCTCTTGCTCAATTGGTGGCTAACACGAGCCAATTCATGACCCGCACCGAAACGACCCTCCAAAATCATTCTACCTCCATCCGAAACCTAGAAACACAAATGGGGCAGATTGCTAATCTATTGTCCTCTCGGTCTCAAGGTGCATTGCCCAGCACAACCGAAATGAAACCCAAGGAAAACGTGCAAGCAATCGAATTACGAAGTGGAAAGGAGTTGAAAGGGCAGCCTATCAATAACAAAGAGCAGCCGATCGAGCAAAGTGAGAAGGAAAAGGATGAGGCGCCCAAGCTAAAGGAAGTATCGACTACTCAGCCCACTCCTCAAATCCCATTCCCACAGCGTTTCCAAAAGCAAAAACTAGACAAGCAATTTTCCAAGTTCCTCGACGTCTTCAAGAAATTGCACATAAACATTCCATTTGCCAACGCGTTGGAACAAATGCCGAGTTATGTAAAATTCATGAAAGAAGTCTTGTCAAACAAAAGAAAGCTCGAGGAATATGAGACGGTCGCATTAACGGAGGAGTGCAGCACTATTTTACAAAAGAAGCTCCCACCTAAATTGAGAGATCCGGGAAGTTTTACCATCCCTTGCATCATCGGAAATTCGTCTTTTGAAAGGGCCCTATGCGATCTCGGAGCCAGCATAAACCTTATGCCCCTTTCTATTTTTAAAAAGCTGGACATTGGGGAAGCCAAGCCGACGACGGTCTCCTTACAATTGGCCGATAGGTCTATCAAATACCCGAGAGGAGTAATAGAGGACGTGTTAGTAAAGGTTGACAAATTTATCTTTCCAGCCGATTTTATTGTGCTCGACATGGAGGAAGATCAAGATATCCCAATTATCTTGGGAAGACCATTTTTGGCGATCGGCCGAACTTTGATCAATGTGGAAAAGGGGAAGCTGACTCTACGTGTTCAAGAGGAGCAAGTAACGTTCAATATCTTTCGATCCATAAAATATCCGAGTGACGCTGAAAATTGTTTCCAAGTTGACGTCATTGACTCGTGCGTGAGTAGAATCTTTTGAGAGAATTATCCACCCGATCCATTGGAATCCATTTTGATTGGGGCTGTTTCTGAACTAAATGCAGAGCATGCAGCCTACGTACGCCACATGGATGCTTCCCCGCCAATTTTCATTCGTAAACCATTCGAGGAGCTCGGAAGTTCACTAACTCGACCAGCCCCATCGATCGAAAAACCTCCAAAGTTGGAACTCAAGAAGCTGCTGCCTCATTTAAAATATGCATTTTTGGGGCCCGACGACTCCCTTCCAGTTATTCTTTCGGCCACTTTAGTGGGGGATCAAGAGGCGAAATTATTAAGAGTTTTGAGGGAGTACAAATCTGCTCTTGGATGGTCTATTGCGGATGTTAAGGGGATCAGCCCGTCAATTTGCATGCACAAGATTTTGATGGAGGAAGACTACAAACCATCCGTGGAGCATCAACGCCGGTTGAATCCAAACATGAAGGAGGTGGTAAAAGTCGAGGTTTTAAAACTCCTCGACGCAGGTATGATCTTTCCGATTTCTGATAGCAAGTGGGTAAGTCCGGTCCAAGTTGTGTCGAAAAAGGGTGGGATAACGGTTGTTCAAAATGATAATAATGAATTAATTCCCACTAGGATTGTCACGGGGTGGCGTATGTGCATAGACTATAGGAAATTAAATAAGGCCACTAGAAAAGATCATTTCCCCTTACCTTTTATCGATCAGATGTTAGATAGATTAGCCGGACATGATTTCTATTGCTTTCTCGATGGTTACTCAGGGTATAATCAGATTTATATAGCCCCCGAAGACCAAGAGAAAACGACGTTTACATGTCCTTACGGCATTTTCGCTTATAGGCATATGCCTTTTGGATTATGTAATGCGCAGGCTACTTTTCAACGGTGTATGATGGCTATTTTTTCTGACATGGTAGAGCAATGTATTGAGATTTTTATGGATGATTTTTCTGTTTTTGGAGATTCGTTTGACATTTGTTTGAAAAATTTGCAGAATGTCTTGAGATGATGCGAAGAGACAAATTTGGTCTTGAACTGGGAGAAGTGTCATTTTATGGTGCAGGAGGGCATTGTGCTTGGCCATCGAATATCCTCACATGGAATTGAAGTCGACCGGGTGAAAATTGAAACAATTGAGAAGATGCCTCCGCCTACTTTGGTCAAAGGGATTAGAAGTTTTTTGGGACATGCCGGTTTCTATCGCTGATTTATTAAGGATTTTTCGAAGATCATGAAGCCGCTGTGCAATCTACTCATGAAGGATGTTCCATTTACTTTTGACGAGTTGTGTAAAGAAAGTTTCGATTTATTGAAGAAAGCTCTAAGCACGGCACCGGTGATAGTCGCTCCGGACTGGGACCTTCCGTTCGAGTTAATGTATGATGCAAGCGACTTTGCCATTGGGGCTGTTTTGGGGCAGAGACGAGGGAAGGTGTTCCATGTCATATACTATGCGAGCCGAACACTCGATGACGCCCGAAGAAATTATGCCACAACGGAGAAGGAATTGTTGGCGGTGATCTTTGCATTTGATAAATTCCGGGCGTATCTACTGTAATACCCAGTCGTAATGCAGTTATTATCATTCAGTATTTATCATTCAGTAATTGTCATTCAGTAATTTCACTCATTAATGATCATTTGTCACTCATATTCAATCATGGTATTCATCATTCAGAGTAATTGTATCATTTATCAATCGTCATTCATCACTAATCTAATTGGAGTTTCGTGCCGTGTTTATCATCGTCGTCATTTTCATTGTGGACTGTGTGTGAGGAAGTAGCGCAGGCTACGTACTCTTTTTAGCGTACGCTAATTGAGTATAGGTAGCGCACGCTACCACTCAGCATTAGCGCACGCTAATGTTACTGGCCGCACCCGTAAGGTACTGACCGCAGTGAGTTATTAGTAGCGCACGCTACGAGTGGTAAGTAGCGCGCGCTAGTGGGTTGTAGTAGCGCACGCTAATAATTGCTGTAGCGCGCGCTAAGGACGGATCAGGTTGAGTCCAGTGGCTACTGGACTGCACTGGATTAATTCATAGCGCACGCTATGAGTGATATTTAGCGTACGCAAACGGTGTAGTAGCGCACGCTAAATATTGGTTGTAGCGCACGGTACCGAGGTCAGATCAGAGGACAGACGGTTTCTGGATTCCAGTACTGGGCATCTAATAATTCATTAGCGCACGCTAACCATGGGTATTAACGCACGCTAATGGTATGGTTGTAGCGCACGCTACAAAAGGTACGTAGCGCGCTACCGCTTTCTGACAAAGGTACCGGACTACCCAAATTACCCGTTAGCGCACGCTACGCATGCGGGCTAGCGCACGCTAACCTCGGAGTGACTATATATCGACAGCTTAGCCTGAGTTTCGTCATTTCTCTTTTCCCTTCGTTTTTGGAGCGACTTCGGGCGATTTTGGGCGACTTGGAGTGTTCTCTTCGAGCTGCTATCACCTATCATCATATTCAAGGCTTTGAGTTGGATTATCACCACTTCATCATCTCCTTAACATCAAATCAAAGGTATTAATCTCTTGGATTTAGAATTTCGGATTTTTGGGTTTTTCCTTCCGATTTCTTCGTGTAAGCTTGGATTATTGTCAGAGTACATTAGATATGGATTATCTACCTTGGATAAATGTATTCCTACGGATTTAATGGCTATTTTCGGAATTATTTCAAGAAATCTTGGGGTTGACTTCGATTAATTGGGGATTTTCCGATTGATGTTGTTGTAATCTTGAATTATGGATTCCTATTGGATCATTGATATCATTGAAGTGTTTTGATAGTTCGAAATACTCATTTTGGTGTTGGTTTCGATATATTCGGGATTGGATATTTTCGAAGTTGTGTGGTTGGTTACGTATTCGTTAGAATGCCCCTATGAGTTTGATTATCGTTGTATCGACTTTTGGGTTAGTCGTGTTTTGTTGCTTGACACGTGTATTGATCGGTTATTGGTAATTATTGTTATTCAAGGTTGTTCGAGCGACCGGTATCTCGATTAGGACGTTGTTCGTGGAAGGACATTGTCATCGGTATTGAGTAAGTTAATTCTTACTCGGTTAAAAGGATACTCATTCCTTTTGTTGTTGATTGCTCATAATCATAACTCATTCATCATGGTATTAATCATATTGAGACTTGTAATTATCGAATAATCATTTCATTCACGAGGAACGACGGTTCCAAATCATTTCATTGGGTTATCAATCACGTCACTATTATTTTCATCTCGGTGAGTCATCTTGGCCTTGTCGAATTATTATTCATTGATATTCATTGTGGTCATTCTCGTTCATATGACCTTCTGGGTTTATATTGCGTGGCCGGGTGTGGCTGTGTGGAATTTTTAGTCGGGCACACGATGGTCATGTATTGGGTTCACCGATACATTGGACCGTGCACACGGTAACGCTTACCTCCGTGAGACTAATTAGGTACAAGGACGGGTGTGTCCGGTCATTCGTCTTGTACACTTGCACAGAACATTACGGGCGTACTATGATACTCCTCTTCAGCGTAATTCATAACTAAGGATATTTCATAACTTCAGTTAATTCATGATTGTGAAATTTCAACCCTTGAGGATTGTTGTTACGTATAATCGACCCCGTTGGGGGATTTTGTTTTCAGGTCACGGCAAGGCAAAGGCACGGGAAGAGCATGCTGACGGCGAGGAGTCCCAGTGATACTAGTAGGGGGCCCCAGTCATTTCGTTTGTTTCAGTCATTTCAGTTATTCCGTCATTTGTATTTTCCGCTGCAAATTCCGTTTGAGATGTTTAATGGTTCAGGGTGGTGTATTTTATCTCCATATAAAATATACTAGTATTCGGTTTAGTCCTGGTGTGTTGTACTTAAACTCCTCATCGGAGTAATTGGTAATATAATGTGGTTCGGTACTACAATTATATTATTTAATTCATCATTTTCAATTGCTTGGTGGGTCCCAGTCGGGGATTCACGGCACTGTAATATCCGCCTAGTTTGGGGTGTTACATCTACTCGGAATGAAAGTGATAGTGTGGACCGACCATTCAGCAATAAAATACCTTTTGGAGAAGAAGGATGCCAAACCAAGGTTGATTCGGTGGGTGCTTCTCCTTCAAGAATTCAACTTGGAGATTCGGGACAAGAAAGGGACTGAAAATGTTATAGCCGATCACCTTTCACGATTAGAGAGTCCCCTTGAGAAAGGAGAAAGTCAGCCACAAATCATGGAAACCTTCCCCGACGAGCAGCTCTACAAGTTGGGTTCAAAACACGCACCTTGGTATGCTAATCTAGTGAACTACTTGCAAGTAAAACAATTCCAAACGACCTCTCACGCCATCGAAAGAAGAAGCTAATCTCAGACACTAAGTATTATTTGTGGGACGATCCTTTTCTATTCAAGAGATGCCCCGATCAAATCATTCGTAGATGTATTCCGGATGAGGAAATCCACAGTATGCTAAACCATTGCCATGCATCACCCTACGGTGGACATTTTAGTGGAAATAGAACAGCGGCGAAGGTCTTACAATCGGGGTTCTATTGGCCGTCATTATTCAAGGATGCTCACTCCTTTGTGTCCGCGTGTGATCGGTGTCAACGGACGGGAAACATCTCAAGACGACACGAAATGCCGCTGAACACCATACTTGAAGTTGAATTGTTCGATGTATGGGGGATCGACTTCATGGGTCCATTTCCTCCATCAAATAAGAATCTCTATATTTTGGTAGCCGTAGACTATGTCTCAAAATGGGTTGAAGCGGTGGCACTACCTACGAATGGGTCCAATGTCGTAATCAAGTTTATAAAACAATATATCTTCACACGTTTTGGGACTCCACGTGCCATTATCAGTGATGATGAGTCACACTTCGACAACAAATTTCTTGATGCGGTCTTGAGAAAATACGGAGTCACTCATCGTGTTGCTACAACATACCATCCTCAGACGAGCAGTCAAGTCGAGATATCAAATCGAGAGCTGAAGTGGATCCTAGAAAAGATGGTTAGCTCGTCTCGAAAAGATTGGTCGTTTAAACTAGATGATGCACTTTGGGCGTACCGGACTACGTATAAAACACCTATCGGAATGTCGCCCTACAGATTGGTTTATGGGAAAGGTTTCCATTTACCCGTAGAGATGGAACATCGTGCTTACTGGGCGATAAAGAAACTAAACTTTGATCTGAAATCTGCTGGTGAAAAGCGTTGTTTTCAGCTGAACGAGTTGGAGGAAATTCGCCACGATGCATATGTAATACCCGAGATTTCTGTTATGTAATTAGAACTTGTGATATTGTAATGATTGTACTTTTGTCTGAGTACTATTCTCCGTATTTCATAATCCGATGTTGTCGAGTGTATAATTTCGTGTATGTGTTTTAGAGATTGAAATTTCAGACATGTAGCGCACGCTACAGCCGAGTGTAGCCTACGCTAACGGGGATTCATAGCGCACGCCACTGAGAGGGTCATTAGCGCACGCTATGCATGGTCAAATCGATTGAGACGTGCGGTAGGTGAGATCCGGCCGGGACCTGCCGGATTGTGTCGGATGTACTGGACGGCTTTCGGGAAAAGCCGAGTCAACGCCTTTAGCGCACGCCATGTATATGCGTAGCGCACGCTAAGTGCCGAGTACGCTTAGATCATGAGCGTTAGCGCACGCTACGAACAGGTCTAGCGCGCGCTAATAGCCATTTATTATAAATAGGACAAAGATCCTATTCGAGATTTCGCTTTTCTACTCTCATTACCCGAATTCCTACACTTAGAACATAACTTCCTTCACCCCAAACACTTCATATCAACATCCTGATTCGTGATTTAAGATCGTATATCATTCGAGATTGGTGTTCAAGCTTTCGGTGTCGGATTGCTTCATTTTCCTCCGTGTTCTTCACTACTTGAGGTAGGTGATTCTTCACCAATGTTAGTAATGTTCCTAAGGAAGTTTTAATCATGTTTGGATAGCTGGTATTTCGTTTATAATCGGTCATCACATGTTAGAAGGATATTTTCGACGTTTCGACACTTATTCATCGTATGAACCTTTGAACCATCTTAGTAGTATGAACTCCTAAGCGTTTTCAAATCGATTTATGGTTAGTAATCGGAGATTACCTAGTTCGTATGTTTTACGTAAGGAATCATATGTTTTGGGACTTGGAATAATCGGAACTTGGTATATTTCGTGAAGATCTTAGAAAAGATATGTTGATGAGAGGATTATCCGTATATTTGTGCCTCGTGATCATGGAACTTCCACAACCTTATTAGCATGTCAGACTTGAGGATGATTTGTTGTATCAACATAGAATTCATAAATTCACCACTGTTCAACCCAGCTTTTCCGTTAGCGATTCTCACATGCAACGTTAGCGCACGCTAACATATGTGAGTTAACGTGCGCTATCGGGTTCGATTAACGTATTAAACGTGCGTAAGCGTACGTTATGTATCGGCCAGTTCAAACTGTCACCATAACTAGCGCACGCTAGTCTTACACGATAGCGTCGCTAACAGCTGCTTAGCGCACGTTACGTAGAGTACGTAGCGCACGCTAAGCGACCCAGATTGATTATTTTGAGCTTTTCGCCATAGACCGAATTGTTAGGCCATCGTTCGACTTGAGATGATTTGTATATCGTTCCTTTTGTTAAGGTTCGAGCTTGTTACGTTGATCGAAGGAGGCGGCCTTCGAGTGTGTCGAGATCTTTGAAGTGTTTCGTCCTTGCCATTTTCGAGGCAAGTATCATATGTCGAGTTTGATTTATCATGCTTATGGTTTTGTTCATATTTTTGTATATGAGGTGTATTTCTGGAAATTCGCGTGATATTCGTTGTTGTTTGTTCGTATTGATGAACATATTGAAATGCATATGTGTATGCATAATTGATTGATTATGGTATAAATGATCCGAGGGGGGTCATGAGGATCTATGCTGAGGGCGCTGGATCGAATGTCCACCATGCGTTGGTCCGACGGGATCATCATGGGGATCTATGCTGAGGGCGCTGGATCGCTGGACGGGTTTTCCACCATGCGTTGGTCCGACGGGATCATCATGGGGATCTATGCTGAGGGCGCTGGATCGCTGGATTACCATGTATTGTGTAGATGGAATCGTGAGGATTCGCATCGTTGGATTCCGTGGCGGAAGTCCGTTTGCATGTTTTATGATGCATTAATGATTTATTGTATGACGATACTTGTACTAGCATTGTTTTGCTAACCCCTTCGGGGTGGACATTGTTTTGATGTTCGGGTAGTCGAGGAGCGGGAGATGGCCTGACTGCATCTGTGACGGTGAGATGGCTCGATGATGTGGTTGATGTTCTTATTATTGTGATTTGTCTTCTTGGTTCGTTTAGTAATCGAGTATGTCCGTATTAATAAAGTCTTTTCGATATGGTTGTATAAGTCAGCACTTTTGATCGTTTGATTCCAAATCTGTATGTGAATTCCAGTGTTCGATTGGTTTATTTCTACACTTCTTTTAAAATTAGCCTTGTAAATCCTTATCTAAAGGGTTTACGGCGCTGTAATTATTCCGAATATCTCGGGGTGTTACAGAATATGGTATCGGAGCTAAGATTTATGGATATCTTGGCAGTCGGGTTAGTTGGGTCTGTTTATGTTATTGATTATTGGTCGTTCGTAACATCACTGCTGAGCCAGCATCGTCGTGTGGACTGTGGTTGTAAGTGTCCTAATCTCGAATACTACTGTTTTATTTAATTCACGTCTTGCAAACATTAATGAATGTACTTTGAGAAAGTTTGTCCTGGATATTGAGTATTTATGTTTACAGTATGTTGAGAGGAGGTCGTGGACGCGACGCGGTCGTGGACGCGACGTGGTAATGCGAGGCAAGAAGAGTCGGTATCTACCCCGAGAGATAGCCGCTAGTCAAACGGATTCACATTCCGGGGACAGCAGGATCGGCAAATAATAATGCATCCTAACGTGCCGGAGTGCTTCAAGAGTGGTTGCCCAGATAAACCAGTTTGCTCAAGTTGTGGATCGCATGCGACGGCGATGGGACAAAGAATAACGTGGATAATCGGGAGATAAATGGCTTACCGAGGTGGTCAAATTGCATCCTCCGAAATTTGACTTCCACCGAGACGCTTTCGTGGGATCATTGGTCAAGGAATTAGAGAAGATTTTTGCGGGATTAACTGTCCCAACGATAGGAAGGTTCCGGCCGCCAAGATCTTTTGACCGGGAGGCTTTCGATCGGTGGGAGGCCATTCGACCGCAGGAGCATAATGCCGATCGGACAGAATTCAAGTTGATGATGGAGGCATGGATTGTCCTCGCCTGCTAGAGAGGCCCGAGTTCGGGAGTTTTTCTCACCACAAAATTCTAAGCATCTGTGACGGAAGTGATTAAGACTTTTAATCACCGGTGACTTATGTGCGCCACAGTCAGACCGAGGCGGAAAGGATTTTCCATTTTGACATGCGAATGAAGCCGGAAATTCAGCAATATATGTCCGGATTTGATTGTACCACCTTGAGGCAAGATCGGGACAAGGCGTTGGCCTACGATATGAAGGAAGCAGCAGAGAGAAATCGACGGAAGCAAAGAAATGAAGGTGTCGGGCAACTTCGCGGAGAATAAGAATAGCGGGCCCCGCCGGTCGGGTCCTCTTTTCACTCATCCAGAGACCTCCGCATCCTAGTCGAGGAGGAAAGAAGTTCCGGCAAGACCGATCAAGCTTCGACACAGGAAGAAGTCTTACAACCGTGGCAAGGCGGGACATGTTCGACGGATTGTTTCGCACTGCTGTGACCTGTTTCGAGTGTGGATATGAAGGACATCGCGCAACATTTTGTGGGAATGCGACCCGATCTTTTGGTACTCGCACTCCAGCGCCAGTTCCGAAGGAAACAAGTGTGAACCAGACGCAGCAGAGTGGATTTCAGCAGCAGAACGTTGGGAAGAGAGAGGCATCCAGTGCTGGGTCCGTTCCTCCACGCCTGTATGAAATGAGGAAATCTGATGATCAGAACACAGCTGTTGCATCAGGTACGATTCAGATCCTTTTGCAACCAGTTAGTGTCTTGTTCGATTTGGGAGCTACGCATTCTTTTATATCTTTGAACTGTGTTAATCGTTTGAACATCTCGTGCTTGTATAATTGTGAACCTTATGTTGTGGGATTACCGAGCGGAGAGAAAATTGTGGGAACACTAGAAGCTAGGGATTTCCCAGTATCTATAGAAGGAAGAGAGTGGCCATCGCATCTCATTGTAGTTGACATCTACGGTGACGATTTAATTCTCGGAGATGATTGGCTCAACCGTTATGGAGTCATGGTCAATTACCGAGAGAGAGTCATTTCCATCATTGCCGATGACGGATCTCGAACACTTATTCCGAGGATGGAGACCGAAGCTCGGGAAAATTGATCAAGGCAATGAGAGCCGTGAAATTGTCAAACAGGATGTCATGGACTTTGGTGTTATGCCATGAGGAAAGAGGAAGGAGTAGAGCTCTGCCTATTTCAATTGTGAATGAGTTCTCGATGTATTTCCCGACGAGCTACTGTGGTTACCTCTGCAAAGAGAAGTGGAATTCACCATCGAGTTAGAGCCTGGAGCAGCCTCCTATTTCCAGAGCACCATACCGCATGGCGCCAACCGAGATGTATGAACTCAAGAAACAACCGGAGGAATTGTTGCGTAAGGGCTATATTCAACCTAGCGTTTCTCCTTGGGGAGCGCCTGTTCTCTTTGTCCTAAGAAAGACGGATCCCTCCGACCGTGTATTGATTACAGGAGCTTAACAAGATGACGATCAAGAATAAGTATCCTATACCTCGGATCGACGACTTGTTTGATCAACCGCAAGGGGCAAGGGTATTCTCGAAGATTGACTTGCGATCGTGATACCATCGATTGAGAATTAAGAATCGGATATACCGAAATCGCTTTCGCATCCCTGACGGCATTATGAATTTGTAGTGATGCCATTTGGACTTACCAATGCTCTGCGGTATTCATGCAATTGATGAATCGGGTATTCTTGGAGTACTTGGATAAATTTGTGGTCGTTTTCATTGACGACATCTTGATATATTCGAGGGACGCAGAGGAACATGCCGAACATTTACGTGTGGTTTTGAGCATCTTGAGAAAGGAACAGTGTATGCTAAGCTTTCTAAATGCGAATTTTGGCTTAAGGAAGTAACCTTCCTTGGGCATGTGATATCATCCGACGGAGTTCAGTGGACCAAGAAAGTCAAGCAATCTTGGAGTGGGAATCTCCTAAAACGTGAAAGAAGTCCGAAGCTTCTTAGGACTTGGCCGGATATTATCGCCGCTTTGTAGAGGGATTTTCCAAAATTGCTCGTCCGCTCACTCAAATATTCTGTAAAACTCAAAAGTTCACGTGGAATGAGAAATGTCAGTGGTTTTGACGAACTTAAGAGGAGGACGACGGCACCTATATTAGCACCGCGCAGGGAACCGATGGATTCATGGTATACTGATGCTTCAAATCGGGGTTTGGGTTGTGTGTTGATGCGTAAGGATAAAGTGATTGCTTATGCTTCTCGGCAATTGAAACCGTACGGGTTAATTATCCGACTCATGATCCGGAGCTAGCAATGTGGTCTTTGCCTTGAAAATCGCGACATTATTTGTACGGCACTCATTGTCAGATCTTTACAGATCATAAGAGCCTCAAATACATTTACAGTCAGAAAGAATTAAACATGAGGCAGAGAAGGTGGCTGGAATTGATCAAGGATTACGACTTGGAGATTCTCTATCATCCGGGGAAAGCAAATGTAGTAGCCGATGCTTTGAGCCGAAAACCCGTTTCTCTTCGAGTGTTGGAAGCACTTACATCCCAAACCAGTATTCAACGGGAACTGATCCGCGAGGGGATTGAAGTATGGGCACCGGGAATCCAAGGACAACTTTATGTGATGGAACTGACTTCATCACTAGTCGAGGAGATCAAGTCTAAACAACTGAACGATTCTCTGATTCTTCGATTATATGACGAAGTCAAGAAAGGAAAAGCCCCAGGATTCGTGATACAAGACGATGGAATTCTGAGATTTCAGAGTCGACTTTGCGTTCCCGAGGACGATGATTTGAGACGGACAATTTTGAAGGAAGCTCATAGCGCGCCCTATTCTATTCACCTGTGCAAGAGTAAGATGTATAAAGATTTAAAGCAAAACTTGGTGGGGAATATGAAGAAGGACGTAGCGGAGTACGTTTCAAAGTGTTTGACTTGTCACAGGTTAAGATTGAACATCAACGACCTGCCGGAATGTTAAGACCGCTTAGATCCCCGAGTGGAAGTGGGAGGATATCTCGATGGAATTATTTACTATAATTCCAATGACTAGTACGGGAATGAACATGATATGGGTTGTAGTTTATCGAATAACCAAGTCGGCTCATTTCCGGGAATTAAAGATACTTGGGGACCCGAGAGATTGGCACGAATATTTATTGCGGAGATAGTCGATTGCACGGACGCCGAAGACCATTATTTCGGATCGAGATGGTCGTTTCGTGTCACACTTCGGAAAGCATTTCACAGGCTTTGGGGACTGAGCTCAACTTTAGCACAGCTTATCATCCCCAAACGGATGGTCATCTGAAAGAACTATACGCATAAGAGAAGACATGCTTAGAGCTTGTGCATTAGATTGGTCGATCTATTGGGAAGTTCACTTGCCCTTGATCGAGTTCACCTATAATAACAGTTGGCATGCTTCTATTAAGATGGCCCCATTTGAAGCTTTATACGGGAGAAGATGCCGATCGCCCCTGTGCTGGGATGATTCTTCGGATTTGATCGGGACGGAACCGGAATTGATTATTCAGACTCAAGAGAAGATAGCCTTGATTCGAGAGAGACTGCTGATCGCCCAGTCGACAAGTCTTATGCCGATGTACGTCGTCGCCCTCTAGAGTTCGACCTGGGACCACGTACTATTGAAGGTGTCTCCTACTAGAGGGATTTTCCGTTTTGGGAGAAGAGGCAAGCTTAATCCGAGATATATCGGACCATTTGAGATCCTAGAGAGAGTTGGGGATTTAGCATACCGGTTGGCCTTACCGCCATCCGAGTCATGTTCACAATGTGTTTCACGTATCCCAACCGCGAAGTATGTACCGGACCTCCACGTCATTGATTTCGACGAGATCGAGATAGCTAATGATGGCACCTTCGAAGAGAGACCAATCAAGATACTTGAGAGCCGGATCAAACAATTGAGGAATAAACCAATACACTTGGTTAAAGTACAATGGTCACGACATGGAGTCGAAGAGGCCACTTGGGAAACGGAGGACGGTATGAAGGCTAAATATCCGAGTTGTTTTCATCCTAAGTTTCGGACGAAACTTCTTTTTAGGGAGGAAGGATGTAATACCCGAGATTTCGTTATGTAATTAGAACTTGTGATATTGTAATGATTGTACTTTGTCTGAGTACTATTCTCCGTATTTCATAATCCGATGTTGTCGAGTGTATAATTTCGTGTATGTGTTTTAGAGATTGAAATTGCACATGTAGCGCACGCTACAGCCGAGTGTAGCGTACGCTAACGGGGATTCATAGCGCACGCTACTGAGGGTCATTAGCGCACGCTATGCATGGTCAAATCGATTGAGACGTGCGGTAGGTGAGATATGGCCGGGACCCCGCCGATTGTGTCGGATGTACCTGGACGGCTTTCGGGAAAAGCCGAGTCAACGCCTTAGCGCACGCTACATGTATATGCGTAGCGCACGCTAAGTGCCGAGTACGATTTAGATCGTGAGCCATTAGCGCACGCTACGAACAGGTCTAGCGCGCTAATAGCCATTTATTATAAATAGACAAAGATCCTATTCGAGATTTCGATTTTCTACTCTCATTACCCGAATTCCTACACTTAGAACATAACTTCCTTCACCCCAAACACTTCATATCAACATCCTGATTCGTGATTTAAGATCGTATATCATTGGAGATTGGTGTTCAAGCTTTCGGTGTCGGATTGCTTCATTTTCCTCCGTGTTCTTCACTACTTGAGGTAGGTGATTCTTCACCAATGTTAGTAATGTTCCTAAGGAAGTTTGAATCATGTTTGGATAGCCGGTATTTCGCTTATAATCGGTCATCACATGTTAGAAGGATATTTTCGACGTTTCGACACTTATTCATCGTATGAACCTTTGAACCATCTTAGTAGTATGAACTCCTAAGCGTTTTCAAATCGATTTATGGTTAGTAATCGGAGATTACCTAGTTCGTATGTTTTACGTAAGGAATCATATGTTTTGGGACTTGGAATAATCGGAACTTGGTATATTTCGTGAAGATCTTAGAAAAGATATGTTGATGAGAGGATTATCCGTATATTTGTGCCTCGTGATCATGGAACTTCCACAACCTTATTAGCATGTCAGACTTGAGGATGATTTGTTGTATCAACATAGAATTCATAAATTCACCACTGTTCAACCCAGTTTTTCCGTTAGCAGTATTCTGCCATGCAACGTTAGCGCACGCTAACATATGTGAGTTAACGTGCGCTATCGGGGTTCAGTTAACGTATTAAACGTACGTAAGCGTACGTTATGTATCGGCCGGTTCAAACTGTCAGCTCATAACTAGCGCACGCTAGTCTTACACGATAGCGTACGCTAACAGGCCTGCTTAGCGCACGTTACGTAGAGTACGTAGCGCACGCTAAGCAGTCCAGGCAGATTGGTTATTTTGAGCTTTTCGGCCATAGACCGAATTGTTAGGCCATCGTTCGACTTGAGATGATTTGTATATCGTTCCTTTTGTTAAGGTTCGAGCTTGTTACGTTGATCGAAGGAGGCGGCCTTCGAGTGTGTCGAGATCTTTGAAGTGTTTCGTCCTTGCCATTTTCGAGGCAAGTATCATATGTCGAGTTTGATTTATCATGCTTATGGTTTTGTTCATATTTTTGTATATGAGATGTATTTCTGGAAATTCGTGTGATATTCGTTGTTGTTTGTTCGTATTGATGAACATATTGAAATGCATATGTGTATGCATAATTGATTGATTATGGTATAAATGATCCGAGGGGGTCATGAGGATCTATGCTGAGGGCGCTGGATCGAATGTCCACCATGCGTTGGTCCGACGGGATCATCATGGGGATCTATGCTGAGGGCGCTGGATCGCTGGACGGGTTTTCCACCATGCGTTGGTCCGACGAGATCATCATGGGGATCTATGCTGAGGGCGCTGGATCGCTGGATTACCATGTATTGTGTAGATGGAATCGTGAGGATTCGCATCGTTGGATTCCGGTGGCGGAAGTCCGTTTGCATGTTTTATGATGCATTAATGATTTATTGTATGACGATACTTGTACTAGCATTGTTTTGCTAACCCCTTCGGGGGTGGACATTGTTTTGATGTTCAGGTAGTCGAGGAGCGGGGAGGCAGCCACAGTACCGACAGGACGATGAGATGGCTCAGTGATGTGGTTGATGTTCTTATTATTGTGATTTGTCTTCTTGGTTCGTTTAGTAATCGAGTATGTCTGTATTAATAAAGTCTTTTCGATATGGTTGTATAAGTCAGCACTTTTGATCGTTTGATTCCAAATCTGTATGTGAATTCCAGTGTTCGATTGGTTTATTTCTACACTTCTTTTAAAATTAGCCTTGTAAATCCTTATCTAAAGGGTTTACGGCGCTGTAATTATTCCGAATATCTCGGGGTGTTATAGCATACGAAAATGCGAAACTTTATAAGGAGCGGACAAAGACTTGGCATGATAAGCACATCACGCAGAGAGAATTTGTCCCGGGACAAGAGGTGTTGCTATTTAATTCTCGCTTAAAGTTATTTCCCGGGAAATTGCGTTCACGATGGTCGGGACCGTTCACCGTAGTTCAAGTGTTTCCACATGGTGTGGTAGAAGTACAAAAAAATGACCGAAAATTCAAAGTTAATGGACAACGGTTGAAGGCATACTTGGGAAATCCAATAGACATGTAGAAAACGAGTGTCGTCTTATCCACCGCCGTATGAATGCGAGAAAAGTCTGACTGAAGACTATAAACTTAGCGCTTCTCGGGAGGCAACCCGAGTATTAGTTGTAGAATCTTTATTGTTTTCTTGCATATTTAGAGTCTTTATTTGTCGTCATTTTTCTTTGATCCGTCTATCCCTCTCGTCTTGACGTTTTCGTTTAAAAATTCTGTGCAGGAATCACCCCAGGGGAGGAAATTAATGATGGGCCGCGGCACAATAATAGTGAGCCGCGGCACGCACCAGTTGATGAAACATGGCAAACAAACTGTACTATGTGCCGCAGCACGATCTTACTGAGCCGCGGCACACCAGGTCGCTGAGCCGCGACACACATTCCCTGAGCCGCGGCACACAAAAGGTTCAAGAAACGCCCAGGAGTCAGATGAGCCGCGACATACTAACCCGTTGAGCCGCGGCACGCCTAAACTGAGCCGCGGCATGCGGCGATATACAAAAAAGTCCCAGGCCGACTGTACTCTGGGCCGCGGCTCACTTATGTTGAGCCGCGGCCCCCGTCGCAATATAAGAATACCCAGGTATACTTCATGCTTTTGATCGGCCAGCACAAGGTTCCTTCCTTCCTTCCTTCCTTCGCACAATGAGGTCGGTCGATACACTTCTCTTAGTCTTCTTCTCAAATTCTTCAGGTAAATCTCAATCTCTTACTCATAAGTGATACATGATTTGAAAAGTGAATTGAAGTTATATGTTGCTAGTTGTTCTTCAATGTTTTCTCTAAAATGGAGTTGGAATATGGGAATTTGGTATTTGATTATGATGGAATTGATAATTATGAACGAATTGTGATGTTAGTTGTCGTTATTCATGGCTATTATCTGTGTTATTATTTTTGGGATTGGGAGTTAACCATTAAAATTCTTGTTCTTCATTTTAACTTGTGCATACCAAGTGTTTGATAAATTACAGCAATGAAAAATTGGTAAGCCAAGCATTTTCAAATTATATGCAACGAATCATTTTATCGAGTTACATTGTCCCCAACCCTTACATCATGTTAAACTTGAGAGATCATACTTAACTTCCTCTTTGATGATGCAAGCTCATTTATTCACGCTCCGCATGATGTAGTCAAGAAGCATGCAAGCTTGCCGGATGATGCCGGCACCAGTTCGTGAGCTGTTTGTAGGGGAGTACTTGACCTTTCACTTTTTATTGCATATTATATTGTGTCCATTGAGGTCAATGTACGTCCTAAGTTTGGGTGGGGGGGGGGGGGTTTACTTTCTGTTGCTACGTTTATTGCTATACTTATTTCGTTGCACTTTTTGTTATTTTTAGTTATCTTTTTGTCGATAGCCTTGCTTGTCTTGATTTTACTCTTATTCGTAAATTTTTCGTGCTTCTATTTGTGTAATACTGATGTTACGACACTGTTTTCCTCTCTGAAGAAACGGTCGAGTTTTAGTCGAGTTGTAGTCAGTGATTTCTGTTTCTGCTAAGTCTTCATTTAGGTCCGAAATTTTTTTCGTTTTTGTAGAGACCTTAGCGGATAAGAGAGGATACATACGTGTTTTAAAATCACCGTCGATACGTTTGGTTACATTTTTCGGTTAGCTATTCGTCCAGTTACATAAGTCGTGTTGGCACTGAGATTGAGTTTAGAGTCGGTCAGTTTTTCCCAAAAGTCGAGATATTTTTGTTCTATGATGGGAAGTCTAGTAACCGGGGGTATTCACGTGACCCGTTGTTTACTCTCGCGTAAAACGACGACCCTGATTAGACTAGTGATTTAGAAATTTCACATGTGCCGATAATAGGGAGCCTAGTAACCGGGGGTACTCACGTGACCCGTTGTTTACTCTCGCGTAAAACAGCGACCTTGATTCGGACATGCGGGAATTAGCTATTCGAGTTGTTTCTCCGCTGTGGAGGGGAACTTAGTAACTAGAAGCATCCATGTGCCCCATGAGTGTCTTTTACGTCAAACGGTTTCCCAATACATGAGAATGGAAGTTCCACCCTAGGATTATCCCGATGAAACATCCCGAGATCCGAACCTAATGGTCAACTCGAATCAATTTCTTGAGCATATATATATATAAGGGAATACTATCCGAGGATTATTTTTATGAAACTCGTGAAAATTTTGCCATTAGACTGTGGAACAGGGCGAATTTAGCTCGTTTATTTTAACCTTTCATATTGACGGTCGATTTGATTCACGTTTGTTAATCTTTGAGCTGGATTTTCTTCATGAACGAGTAATTAGGACTGAACTTGGTTACTTTGTAGAATCAGTGTTCTGAGTGTAGCTCGCTATTACGATACTCGTATTATTCAGAGAGAATTTCAGGATAGTATTGATTAGGTTGAGCACTATGAGTTGCATGATTATTCACGACACTCTTTTGTTGAATTTAATTCTTTTTGCTTGAGGACAAGCAAAGGCTTAAGTTTGGGGGTATTTGTTAGGCGTATTTTTATACGCTTATTTATCATTATTTTGTATTATTTTGGAGAGTAAATTTGCTTAAATGAGCTTTTAATGCCTTAATTTTGTATGTTTGTCAGGAGATTGGAGTCCTAAGCTAAAACGAGGCGAAACGCTAAAACGGCAATTTTGGCCATGAGCCGCGGCACAAGGCGCAGGGCCGCGGCACACGCAGAGGACCAAAGAAGCACCGAGTAGATCAGACTGTGCCGCAAAGATCCCAGTGAGCCGCGCCTGCACATAACACCCACGCCTGTGTTTTGAATTGCACGCCATGTGCCGCGGCACAGATTAAGTGAACCGTGGCACACTAGGCGGTTTTTGTGTGCTCCGCGTGGATTTGGGCCATTTTGAAGCCAGTTCTCGACCTACTCACATGGACGCGATTTGGAGACTGCGAGAGCTATAAATAAGGGTTTAAGACCCTAATTAATTATCTTGAAAGCTTTGGAATCTTGGAGGCTTGAGAAAAGGAGGAAGACAGAAGATTATCGCAGACGAGAGAGGCAGAAGAGATCAAAGGCAGAGGGCGAAAGCCAGAAGAACGGAGGAATCCGAGCTCTTCATCTGCGTTTGATTTTCATGCTTTTATCTATAAATTTTGTATTTTCATTAATTAGCATGTCAGGCTAAAACCCTAATCTAGGATTTTGATGAAACCTTTGTTTTGACGGAATTGCTTGAGATTATCTATTTAATTCCCTTTTTGTTGAGTTTTCCCAATCGTGTTTAATGCTTTCAATTATCTGGCCAATAGTTGTATTGTTTTAATCATTCAATTCGAATCGGGAGAGGAGAGTTGGTGAGGAACTATTGGTGAGGACCGTTTTATTCTGTGAGATAGGAATATACTCATAGGAATTACGTGGCCTTTTGGAGATTTTATGCTTTTTGCCTATTGACGAATTAATTCACCTAGGGATAGAGTGCGTTATCCGCCTTTAGAAAAATCTATTGACCTCGAGAGAGACGGTAGAGTATATTAGCAATCTTCGCCTTCAATAAATCGGGAAAATCATTAACTTCAGATAATCGAGAGTAAATTCGGATAAACCGAGGTGGATTCAGAATCCTAGACTTATTCATCAATTGATTCTCTTTCTTCAAGCTATAGTTTTTACTGTTTAGTCTTTTATTAATTCTTTTAGTAATTAATTGCAAACCCAAAGTTCGATTGTTCAAATAAAACTAGAATACATAAAAATCGGTAGTTAGTGATTCAGTCCTCGTGGGAACGATACTCACTCATCACTTTATTACATGTATACGATAACGTGCACTTGCGTTTAAGAATTATCGCAACAAGAACACACATAAAACACGAGAAAAGGAATAAACTAGACATTTTCTTATTCAATATTCAACCCCCTTCAAAACAATACCTATCTATTTATAATATCAAAGAAACTCGGTGAACAAGAAAACCCCAATAAATAATAATACTAATAATAAATATCGTAATTCATAAATAGTAAGATCTATAAAAATCAAATATAATATATTATATAAATCTAGATTCTCCAAATTGACTCATAATTAAGAGAGATCGCTACCACGATCTCGTCTCCATCATTCTCCCTCCCTTTGAGACGATTTGTCATCGAATCGGAATCATTTTCGTCACCAGAATAATAAAATAGCGCCACCAAATATTTGAGCTAAAAAATATCGACCGTACGAGTGTGACGCAGAATCCAGAGGCGATAGGAGAGAGGTCTCAGAGCACTGACAACAAAATAACTATCATGAATCATAAAAAATAAAAATTATTCTGGGTGAATTGCCCAATTGCAACAGTAGGCGATGGTACACAAATGGTGACTTGGTCGGTTGGATCTGGAAATGTTGGCAGCGTCATTGTGGTGGCAACAAGGGCTACCAAAACTGGAGATAGTGGCAGCAAGGTCGTCGGCGATTCCAGTGCGGAAAATTCGTCTCGTTGGCGGTAGCTATCGAAAATTCCACCGATGGAGGCAACCCATTGAGACCATGGGAAGTCAAAATCTTCATCCGTATCGTGATCTTGTTGTTGAGATTCGGTGCCTAAACCGAAGGCGCAACAGAAGCAATGAACGAAATAAAGTTTGATCCGAATCCCTAAGAGGATCGATACAAGCAACATATATATGAATATATAAAACACACAAAAGTAAGATTCTAAATCATACCCTTGTAGTCCTTTGATTTAAATGGTTGTGAAGATGGTGATGTCCTCCACGAATCCGATGCGTCAAAGCTTTAGATATCCCGAGCACTGAAAGCACCGTGCCTCTACTTGCCATGCACCGAAAGTCAATCGGAATAACTCCCACCTTATTATCCTCCAAGGATACAGCTAGAACAAGGTAGACTGGAGCTTACAAATGTGTTTATAACACTCTAAGTGTGTATATAAACTTTCTCTCAATTTTCTCCAAGAAAATGAATAAGAAAGATGAAGAAGACAAGACTAAAACTCTATCCCCTCACAAATGATGTTGGCCGTAAATCTTCACAAATGAGAGAGTAGAAGCTTTTTATCATTTTGTCTTCAACTTGTCAAAGTCTCCCTTCAATATGATAATAAATCACATGCCTCCTTAAGTTTACTTTAATATTGGTCTTCCTCTCATTAAGGAGAGCAATCAAGACCAAGCTTTATGCATGTGAGAGGGAGGCCTCTAGAAGGAATTTGGGGAGTCCAGTTCGTTTCGGACTCTCCTGTGTGCATGTTTTAATATTATAATAATCTAATAATGGTTATTCATGAATAATAAGATTATTCAAATGTCCCTGGTCCAATCACGTAGAGTGGAGACTCATGTAATTAATATACTAGTATAAGTTTATTTCATAATCCTGAGATGATTATGTGTATGGTATGAATCAAACTTATGGGTACTGGTTGGAGAACCAATATTGGACAGACCCGCATTGAGATCACTGCAAGGAAATGTCATAAGTGAATCTCAATATAACAGTATGTCAATAAATTCTTGAACCTGAGATTATCATAGAGCCCAACATGATAACTGCTATGCCTTGACGTAATCCAACGTCATCTGAAATATGGTGATCATAAAGGTTAGCGCTAGTGGAAGTCATGTAGAGGGCAACGAATAATCAATATGAGGATTTGTCCCTCTCTTTAGGGAGAGAGATATCTGTTGGCCCCCTCGATAAGTAGGAATGAAGGAAATGCATGGCCATGCTCAAATGAAGAGTCATTTGATTTAATCAGTCTACTTAAGATCGAGAAAGCATTTGAACATAATATGTATGACAATTTCCCTGACTTAGTTCAAATATGATATCGTGCGACAAAGGGATTTGACAAGTTAAATGTTTAATGGACTATAAAATTATATTATTTTGGTAGTCATAATGTCTTGCTAGAGACCGCTTATGACTTATAATTTAATAAGGTATTAAATAATTGTCAACATAATATAAGCATTTTGGATCACACATACGACAACTAAAGATAAGCAAGAATAATTAATAGATATAATATTGTATATTATATTTATTAAAGAAATTAAAGATATAATATAGGATATTATTTATTATATTATTTACTTATATAAATTGGGAAATATAAATATAATACTATATATTATATTTATTAAAGGATTAAATAATAACTAATATATAATATAATATATATTATGTATTGTATTATTTAATAAGTTGAGGGGTAACTAAGCAAATACTAGAGTTTGACTCTAGAGTTTAGTTAGTATAAATAGAGGGTCTTGGACAAGGAGTTGTCATAATACAAAAATTACACAATCCTAATTGTGTAAGATAAAAATCGGACCTCCCTCTTCAAATCGGCCGAACCGTTTTTCTGTCCGCGAAGTCCGTTTCGGCCATCTCCGTATTTTTCCCTTAGTTGATTTTGATCAACAACACAAATCCTTCTAGCAAGGAATTATTTGTTATACTGTTAATCAACGTTATTCGTAAGGATCTAGCAATCCGGCTTGTATCAGTTGTTCGTGTGTGGATCACCGCAAGAGGAAGAGGATTTTAATTATCTTCTGGTCTGGGTTCAGATATGTTCATAGAATTAAGGTAATTTGATGAACTCTTTATAAATCAATTAAATTACGGCATTAAGATCCTCATCTAGATTTTTCGTTAATTTATTCTGTTGTATCTTGCTCATATTTATTGTATTTGATACACATAAAATCCAGCAGTCATGTCCTCGTCCTCAGAAATAATACGTTCTTGAATCATAGAGCAACAGAAATTCTCTCATCAATTATAGTTTCCTTCTTTTTCAGAGACAGAGAAGAAGTATCTGAAGGAGTCATTTTTGCATAAGAGAGAAAAGTGAAACTTAAATAAAAAACTTTGCAGAAAAAGTTGTAAGTGTTTAGGCTATATGTTGTAGGCTTGTTTAATATGTAGAAAGCGTAAAGAGTCTGTAGATCTGCATATATTACAGTGGAGGTCAGATTTAAGGGATGGGAACCATTTTTGAATAAACGTATAGGATGAATTTGGATGTAACTGGTACATCTAATCTATCATTTTTTGAATTTAATGCCCGGTCCCACTTCGGCATGTTATAGTCTCCACTACTACACGTTCAGGCAGTTTGAATTTTAAAATCTCGTGTTTTAAGGTCTTAAAGTCCAGGTGTTGTTCCAGTAGTGAAAGTTAAATCGTTTTAAATTCATACGATGCACGTGGACTAAAACTTGTTTGAAAAGGTTAAGTGTACGGAATTTGATACGCTTATATAGTACTTGTGCTGTATCCACGAAAACGCAGCAATCCACCTTACAAGGTACATGTAACACCCCAAACTAGGCGGATATTACAGTGCCGTGGACCCCCGACTGGGACCCACCAGGCGAAAGAAAATTAATGAATTAAGTAATATAATTGTAGTACCGAACCACATTATATCATCAATTACTCCGACGAGGAGTTTCATTTCAACACACCCAAGATAATACCGAATACATGTATATTTTATATGAAGATAAAATACACAACACTGAATGAAACGGAGTATCCAAATGGAAAACTGCAGCGGAAAATAAATGACGACAACATGAATGACTTGAAAGGATTGGGGCCCCCTACTAGTATCAATGGGACTCCTCGCCGTCAACATGCTCTTCCCGTGCTTTTGCCTTGCCGTGACACAAAAGATTCTAACGGGCCGCCATACGTAACAACAATCCTCAAGGGTTGAATATACACAATCATGATATATCTCAATTATGAAATATCCTTAGTTATGAATTTAAGATAAAGAGGAGCATTATAGTACGCCCGTAATGTTCTGTGCAAGTGTACAAGACGAGTGCCCGGACACACCAGTCCTTGTACCTAATTAGTCTTACGGAGGTAAACGTTACCGTGTGCATAGTCCAATGTATCGGTGGACCCAATATATGACTATCGTGTGCTCGACTAAAAATTCCACATATCCGCACCCGGCCATGCAATATGAACCCAGAAGGTCATATGAACGAGAATGACCATAATGAATATCAATGAATAATAATCCGACAAAGTCAAGAGTGACTCACCAAGATGAAAATAATAGTGAAGTGAATGATAGCTCAATGAAATGATTGGAACCGTCGTTCCTCGTGAATGAAGTGATTATTCGACAATTACAAGTCTCAATACGGTTAATACAATTATGAATGAGTTATGATTATGAATGAACAACAACAAAAAGAATGAATATCCTTTTAACCGAGTAAGAATTAACTTACACAACACCGGTGACAAATGTCCTTCCACGAACAAACATCCTAAATGAGATGTCGGTCACTCAAACAACCTTGAATAACACAATTACCAACAATCCGTTCAACATACGAATCAAACACGATGATAACTAACTCAAAACATCGATACAACTAAACCAAGTTCATTGGGGCATTATATCAAACACGTTGTGACCAAACTTTGATTGTTTACAACCAAACCTTAACTATACCAATATAAAATTCCCAAGAAGTGTTTCAAACTGACAAAACATCTTCGATACAATCAAAAATACAATATGAATATCTAAATTCTTGATTTCAACAATAACTAATCAAAAACCCCCAAATCCAACTCAATATTCAAAGTGTTCTTGAATAACCTTTCAATAATCCAATGAATATTCATACACACTCGTAATCATACGTACATATCTTCATACAACATGATTTTAACGTTCAAAACATCATATCTCAACACAAAATCGAAATCCAAGATGTTGAAGAATATTACCTTAGAAGATCCAAAGACTTTGATCCGATGAACATGCGTTAGATCGACTATCCAAGCTTCACAACCGAATGAAGATGATGAAAACCGAGTATTCAAGTGATTGATGAAGAAAAATCTCTTCCTCAAGATCTCTCTCTCGGACAAGGTGAAGAAAATGAGAGAAATGATCTCAAAAACCTGTCCAGGTCCTTATAAACTGCCGAATGTTACGGCCGTAACATCCTAGGTCAACGGCCATACGGCCGTAACCAGCCATCTCGTATGGTCGTAACTCGGCTTCGTCCAGAAACTGCCGACAGCCATACGGCCGTACCCGCACCTGTCTTACGAGCGTAACTCGCCCTCGTCCAAACACCTGCCGATAGCCATACGGCTGTACCCGCACACCTTACGGGCGTAACTCGACCGATACGGCCGTAACCGGCCAAACTTACGGGCGTATGAAGCCTTCGTCGAAACTACCTCGGCACCCTGCTCGACACGTACGGCCATAACCGGCCAAGCCTTACGGCCGTACCGACCTCAACTTACGGCCATATGCCGCAACTCTTACGGCCGTAACCCCTCCTCGTCCGACATTTCCTGCAAACCACGAACACGTCTTACGGCCGTAGCCTGCCTACCTTACGGCCGTATCTCGTCTTTGGCCAAACAACCTTAAGCCAACGAATGCATGTTATGGCCGTAATGTATGATTTGTTACGGCCGTAACTCGTTGCTGGAAATGACGAAAATGCGACAACTCCGTTTACTTGCTACAAACGGTGAATGATCCGACATGCAATACTCGTATGAATGTAATTAAGTCCAATAACACGCGATAGATGATACTTCCATCATAAGACGACCATTCACGATGATAATGATGATACTCTCGTCTCGATCCACAAGCAGAGATGAATGACGATCGGTAACTGATACACGATTACAAAATGCCAACGATGAATCCAAATGAATGAATCATGAATGATGAGTGATTATTAATGAGTGAAAATTACTGAGTGACAATTACTGACTGATAATTACTGAATGATAATTACTGAATGATAATGAATGAATTACAACCGGGTATTACATTACATGCAAGATTTAATTCTTACAACAATTGATGACTAATATTATATTCTGTGGTCCTATTGTGTCCCCCCTTAATTAATGCACACTTCAGCTGTAGGAAGGTAACTTTAACTTTTTTTTTGCTACAGTAAGAATATGACTTGTAGCTCTGAGTGTATCATTAAATAGGATAGAGACTGTATTCATCGGTCTTGTAGCATTCCCCCTCAATTGATGAGTAAAATCTAATAACTTACAAGGATTTCAATTGAGCTGTAACATTCCCAATTCCTGACAAAGCATATAGAACCTCATTATGCTGAGAGGCTCTATGAAGATGTTGGCTAACTAAATGTCTGTATGGATTTTCTCAATCCGAACATCTATATTCCCCACATGATTTATGATGAAGTGAAGCTTCATATCAATGTGCTTAGTCCTCGAGTGCAATATAAGATTGTGCATGATTTCGAAAGCATTCGTGACATCGCACATGATTGGAGTTTCTATTTCCTCGATGCCATAGTCTTATAGCTTTTGCTGCATCCACAATACCTGCATGCAGCAGCTTCCAGCAGCATAATATTCTGACTCAACTGTAGAAAGCGAGTTGGCTAATTGCTTCTTACTGAACCATGACACAATTCTAGGTCCAAGAAAGTGGCAAGTCCCGCTCGTACTCTTCCTATCCAACTTGCACCCTCCGAGATCCGAGTCACTGTGGCATCCCAAATTGAATCCTCCTTCCTTAGGATACACAATCCTACATCGATTGTTCCTTTGATGTACTTAAGGATTCGTTTGGCTATGGTGAAGTGTGACTCTTTTGGTTCTACCTGATATGAGCACACACTCCTACAGTAAATTGGATATCGGGACTGCTGGGCATTAGGTACAGAAGTGAGTCAATGAGCTTCCTGCAGAGGGATTGCTCAACTGATTTTCTTGTTTCGTCAGCACTTATCTGTGTGGAGGTGCTCATGGGAGTAGGTTATGACTTTGAAGTGTTCATCCCAAATTTGTTGAGCACCTCCTTGCTGTGTTTATCCTGGTTGATGAATATACCTGTAGGTAGTTGTTTAACCTGCAACCATAAGAAATAGCTAAGTTCTCCAATCATTCATTTCAAATTTACTTTGCATGATATGAGAGAACTTCTTACACAGATCAAAGTTAGTTGAACCAAAAATAATATCATCTATATATATTTGTACTATAAGAAGATAATCACCTTCCTGGATAGAGTTTTGTCAACATCACCTTTCTCAAATCCACTTTTGATAAGGCACAATGGAAGGTTTCATACCATGCCCTGGATGCTTGCTTAAAATCATACAGTACTTTTCTTAGCCTGTATATAAGATCTCCTCCCTCTGGGTTGGCAGACCCTGGTCTTGTTCAACATACACTTCTTCAGCTAGGTCTATATTAGGATATGTGCTATTTACATCCATTTGATATACGATAAAGTTCTTATGAGTCACAAATGCTAGGAATATCCTAATAGCTTCTAGTCTGGCTATAGGGGGAAATGTTTCATCATAGTCTATCCCTTCATCTTGTTTGTAGCCTTGGGCAACTAGTCTGGATTTATTTCTTATGACAAAACCATTCGCATCCTTCTTGTTTCAAAATACCTATTTGGTTCCTATTATAGCTTGATGGGTTGGCCTAGAGACTAGGTACCAAACATTATTCCTTTTGAAACCATTGAGCTCTTCTTCCATAGATGAGATCTAATGAGATTTATTAAGAGCTTCATTGGTCGAGATAGGTTAAGAATATGCTAAGAATATAGCTAGTATGCACATGGGAGGTCTCCTAAGTTCACGTTTGGATTTCCATACAGGGAACGGGGACTGTTCAGAATCGAATTCTATATCCTCTTGTGCAGAGAGTACAATTTATTGTGTACTCTATATTCTTCTTCTGGTAGAAACACTAACATAAATATCACCAATTACGAACTCCTGAGGGTGATCTCTTAATCACCTTCCGTCAGGTTCTAGTTCAGCATCCCTTGATGTGTCATGTTGGGCTATAGGATCAGCATCAACTACTTTATCTATTCTTATAGTAGCGAGATTAATTTCTAGATTAACAACAGGATCTTCATGAGGCTGTGGGATTTCCTCAAGAGATAAAGTATGGACGGATTGGGTTTGGTTTATCTATTCGTGTAAGATTGCAATGAGGTTCATCGAAGACCACATGGACTGTGTCAGTTTCCTTTTGTTGAAAATCATAAATGCCTTGCTGACAGAGGAGTATCCAATAAATATACCCTCATCAAATTTCTTGTTAAAGGTCCTGAGATGGTCCTTACCATTGTTAGGAATCCAAAAATTTGAATATACGCAACCATATGAGTTTTATTATTCCATACCTCGTATACGGTTTTGTTGTGATACTTGTTGATGACATAGCGGTTTTGTGTGTAGCACGCTGTATTTGTTGCTTCTCCCCAGAAACACTGTGGCAACTTGCTTGCAGCAATCATTATTGTTGTTGCCTCCTGCAGTGTCCTGTTCTTTCGCTCGGCAACACCATTTTGTTGTGGAGTTCGGGCTACCGAGTATTCGTGTTGTATGACATTGTCTGCAAAGTACTGCTCTACGAAGCGATTTGTGAATTCTGTGACTCTGTCGGACCGAATGGATACTATGCTCAGCCCTTTTATATTTTGAAGCTCTTTCAGGTGTTCTGGCAACTTTGTGGTTGTCTTTCTTTTATTTCTCATGAAGATAGTCCATGAGTACCTGGAGAAATCATCAACTATAACAAGACAGTATTTCCTGCCTCCTAGGCTGACAGGGTCTACAGGGCCATAAAGATCCATATGCAGTAAGTCCAGGACCCTGTGGGTTGAGAGATATGACTCGCTCTTCAGAGACGACTTGGCTTGCTTGTCTTTCAGATAGGGTCCATAGATGTTGTTCTTATGAAATAAAACATCGGGCAAGCCTCTGACCATTCCCCATCGGGCCAATTTGTTGATGGTCTTGAAGTTGATGTGAGACATCCTTTGGTGCCATAGCCAGCTTTGATCTGCACTGCCTTTGGCAATAAAACAAGGAATTACAGCACTAGTGGGTTTCCAGTCAGCAATATACATGTTACCAGACTGACTTCTTGTGAGGATAATTTGTTTGGTCTTTATGTCCTTCACCCTACAGTGATCTACATAGAGTTTGACCGAAAATCATTTGTCACAGAACTGTCCAATACAAAGAAGATTATACTGTAGTCCTTCAACATAGGCTACGTCGAGGACCTTGAATTTTTCTACAAGCAGGGTTCCTTTCCCTCTTGTTCTTACTTTTGATTTGTCACTGAATCGCACGTTTGGACCATGACCTTCTACATATTCTATTAGCTTGGTGATATCTCCTATCATGTGGCGAGAACGTCCACTGTCGAAGTACCACATGCCCTTCTCCTTGATATCCCACATTAAAAAATTAAGTAGATTTAGGTCCCCTTTGATCTTTGAGACCTTGATTATTAGTGCCTTTAGTTACTCATGTTTGCCTGACAACAGTGGGTTTGATGTAGGTTGTTTTATGTCCTTCTTTTCTGAGATTTACGTGGGGCAGGCACATAATCAGTGTAATCATTATTATTATGCATGTAAAATTTCGATTTTTGGCCCCAGTATGGTTGTTGTCTAGCAGGATGAACTGTATTTTTCTGCCTTATAGATTGCCCTCTGGGTTTCCAGTTAGATTCAGACTTGCTGTTGGTAGAACTGAGCGGCATCTTGCTTACGAGAAATATACCTGGTTTCTGTACCCAGTCTTGAGGATCAATGTACTGTTGATAGTACTAAGGTGCATGATGTTGATGGTACTTGGGTACAACCTTTGTTCTTTTCTGCTGCCGATGCTGTCGGTATGCTTGAGGAGCATACTGTTGATATTGAGCATATCTTCTTACAGGCTTGTGAGGTTGTGCTTTCCGCTGCTTATGATAACAGATAGGTGGCAGAATGGCAGCCTTTGATTCTAAGAAGGGACATTTGTATCCTTTCATGTTGTCTACAAGTGCAACCTTTGGATTTATTGGTTTTAGGAATGGGTTCCACTCATTTAAGAAACATCATACTAGTTTTGCCTTTGTTGGAGAACGAGTCATATCCTAAGCCAGGTTTGTCATGGACATGTTGTCCAGTGCTTAGCATATCTTCCATCCTCCTAGATGATTTCTCTAATGATTTAAGGATGGTCTCGAGTTCTCCTTCTCTTTTCTCGAGAAGTTGTATCTTAGCTTTTAGTAAAGCATAATCATTTGTATTGCATTCATTATGAGACTTTACATTATTTATATCAGTTGAAAGTTGATGATTACTTTCCATGAGTTTTTTTTTGAGTGAGCTTGCTATTTTCGTAATCTAAAGACATGTTTTCATAATTATTTTTAAGGAGGTCATTTTCATCTGTAGGTTTTCTTGTTTAAGCATCTCATGGGATTTTTGAATGGTCTTAAACTCATTCATAATATTTTCAAAGGTATGTGATGCATTTATAGGATTAACTGAGGTTGAGCTTACCTCATCATCCCCGTCATCATCATCCTCTTTCTTTGCCATAAAGCACATATATGCTTTATCTTCAATTTCATCATCGAAGGAGTCATTATCAGTGACCACCTTTATGCATTACTCTTTTTTGATGGATGTGGGCATGGCTTTTGATTCTCCAATCAGTGCTTTAAGCTTGTTTCTCCAGGCACGTCTTTTCTCATCCTTGTCCTGTTTCTCAGCTTCAGGCAGCTTCTGTACTTTAGGATGAGGACATCTATTTGTGTAGTGTCCTGGTTTCCTACAGTTATAACATAGATTAGAGTCTACAGACGATGTTCAATCAAAGCTTACCTTGTTGAAGGGTTTATGCTTTTACGGAGTCTTTCCTGATTTCTTAATGAATTTCAGAAAATTTGTGCATGAGCAAAGTCATTTCATATTGTGACAGGATGTCATCATCCCTCTCCACAGCTTTAGATGTGCTGGGGGCAGAGCTGTGTCTCTTGTCGGATACAGCAGCCAGTGCAGTAATGTAATGCCCGGTTATCCCCTAAGCCAATAACCATTTAATACCTAAATGCATTTACATAATATGCATTATGGAAGCATGGCATACAAGTAGACATTTCATGAGCATGAATAACTGCTATGCCCATTCGCATTACGTTTTATACGACATGTTAATTATCTCCTCTAAGATGATAAAAGTCATTGTGAGATGTTTTGTTGCAGTGAGGAGCTCAGTTTCTCAGTAAGGAGATCGATGTGCTAAACGATTATAAAATAATAATTGTAATACCCTAGAAAATTCAAAGACTTAATTAAATGCTATTTATTTTGCTAATGATCATGGATTTCAATATTTACAAGTTGTCCAATACTTGGACCGATATGTTTCCAACATAAAATGAAGGATTTAAAAAGAAAAGATTTCAAAATAAATTATAAGGATTATTTTAGAATTTATGAAAGTAATTTCGAAAATTTTCGACGAATTGATACGATAAAATTTTCATTACGTAACACTTATACGCAAAAATAATATTAAATTATTATTTTAATATTATCGAAAATCCGCTCCAAGCATATCGAAGATTTAACTCAGCAAGTCCTAACAGTCGGAAAATCGAATTTGGACATCGGAAGGGGTCGAACTGGCCGAGCCAAGTTGATGACATTTTCCGGCCACCACGGACACGCTAATCGACAATCACGGCCACGACCGGATGTAAGCTTCGAGGCCACTATCCGGATAAGGCCGTCCCAAATTGTCTGGATAAGGTCGATCACGACCGATAGAAGCTTCTAGGCCACTATCCGGATAAGGCCATCCAATTGTCTGGATAAGGTCGGTCACGACCGACAGAACCTTCTCGGCCAGCTGTCCGGATAAGGCCTCCAGCTGTCCGAGTAAGGTTGATTTTCAGCCGATTTTAGACTCCTATAAATATATGTATACGTACGTATTTACCAACAAATGATATACCATTTTGAAGCTGTGAACCTCTACTTTAAGACCCCCTTAACATATTTCACTTACAAAAATTATAAAAGCTACAAAAAGCCCGATCAAACACGAAGATCAAATCTAACAGTTTTTCCAAGGTGTTTGTTAAAAGTCCCCAAAGAGATTTCAGATTGTTTCTTCAAGGATTTTAGCACATCCATCCATATAAACTGATATTTTCACATCAACAGGCACAGGGATTGAGGTAAGATGAGGCTTTTCCTTGCTGTATCATAAGGCTCATATATTGATTGATATTTTCATACGTGACTGTTATTGAATGATCATGCATAACATGTGTATGTAAAAGAATGTTTAAGAACAGGAAGTATGGTACTTGATTGATGGCGGGTAGGCACGGGACGCGGGGGACCGGCGGACCCAACACATTGTGTCAAATACTTGCGGCTGAAAGTCGGTCAAGGAAACCCACACTATATGAAAAAAGGTTGAATACGGCTAATACCATTGGTTGAAAAACCAGTATGGGAACCCCCATATACACCTTTTATTGGCCAATTATATGAACAGGTTCCGAAAACCATGGTCTGTCACTATCAGTCGAGTACCACGCTTCAAGGGTACCCGAAGAAAGGATTTTACAAGAACATGACTATATATATATATAGCAGTTATTTGTTGATAAATGTGATACGTGATACTTTGCTATTACAGAAGTCTTATCTTACTGAGCCATTAGCTCATTAGATTCTTATGATACAGGTGATGATGCTCGTGTTTAGGAGTTGAATATCTCTTCAGTATTGACACCCGGAGACTTGTCCATATGCCATTCCCCAGCTATTTCGCCCCTATGCTGGAAGACTATGTTTTGTTTTTAATAAGAGCACTCTGTTATGGTTTTTATGTATTAAACTTAAGGTTGTGTAATATTTTGAATAAATAATACCGGTTTGCATTAGTTCCCTGAGTACTCACATTACCAAATCTACTTTTATTGGTTTTCAAAGTTTAAAAGCGTGATACTCCCCAACTTAGTAGCACGGACCCCTTTGCGGTTTAGCTGCTAGGTTAGGGGGTGTTACAGTTATGGTATCGGAGCGAAGGTTTAAATCTTTCCTGCAGACAGAAGATGGCATATGGACATTCTCGACTGAAGGATATGGTCAACTTTTTGTGTTTAATAGATTAAAATATATTAGTTGTCATCATCATTGTTATGTGATCGTTATTGGCTTATGAATGGGTGAGATTGGGCAGTACAACGGATGTGATGGCACCCAAAAGAAAGGCAAGAGATGATCCAAATCCAAACCATAACCTTCTTGAGAATTTGGCTGAGCTGATACAACAACAGACAAGGATATATGGTGAACAAATGCAACAATTGCTGAACATGCAACAACGAAATGAAGAACAAAACCGACAACCTCCACCAAGAAACAATAATGGACCAGCAGTGTAATACCCGGATTTTCAGTATAAGTTTTTCGCGTATTCTATCTGAGATATATTGTATAGTTTGGTGTCTATACAGTATGGATAAAATAAATTGTAGACTGAGACAGTTGTAATTGTGTAATTGTCGTACTTGGTCGACAATTATATTTGAGGATATCGTGTATCAAGTTATTGTATTTTCGATATTGGATATATCATATGAGGATATTTTTGGATCCAGTATATGTATTCAGTATGTGTATACGTATCCGTTATGTCGAGACGAACAGGAACAATTGGATTTTTGGCTAAGTATTGAGGCCATTACGTACGCTAAATTTTATGGCTAACGTATGTTAAATGGACAGTGTTACGTACGTTATGTCTAGTGCCTTACGTATGTAACAAAGGGATCGGACAAGGACCGAGTCATGGCCGGCAGGTGGGACCCTGTGTCGGCTGCTTTCAGCGGAGGATGTGGACATCGAGTCAACCTCGGCCATTACATACGTTATGCATGGCGTATTTCGTACGTAATGTGGGTGGTACTATAGCAAGTCAACGTACGTATTACGTACGTTATGGGACAAGATTTACGTACGTAAGGAAGTGCCCAAAATGAGTCAGTTAACTCTAGACTTTCGTTACGTACGCTACCAAGGTCAGATAGCATACGTAATGGTGTGTTACGTACATTAACTATGGAAGGTTACGTACGTAATGAACATATTGTTTTATAAATGGACGCACGTTTTTCATTTCACTTCAGCATTTCTCTTCGGTTTTCATCCCCAAACATTGAGAGAGGGATATTTTGGCTCTCCTAATTCGACTTTGAGCTTGAGGGCTTGGATTTGGAGCTTGCATATGGAGTTATTGATGATTCTTGAAGTGATTTCTTGTGTATTCCATCTTCTAAGAGGTATGTTGGATAATCCTCCTTTTCATTTCGGATTTTTGATGTTGTTATTGATAAATGATTCGTATGAAGATGATTAAGATGTTGTTGTTTCGATTCTTGAGGTTATATGAGGTGTATGTTGAAGGAAGATGATGATATGTTGGATTATGTCTTGATTATGTTGTTGTTATATGAGGTGTATGTTGAAGGAAGATGATGATATGTTGGATTATGTCTTGATTATGTTGTTATGATTATGGAATCATAATATTCTTGATGTTCTTGGTAGTATTGCTTCGATTTTTGATGCTAAGAAGATCATATGTTGGAAATGATGATATATACATTGAATTATGATTAAAGATTTGTTAGATGTTAGAAAACATCGGATTATGTTCTTTTATGGATTGTGAATGTGAATTCGGATAATTCTTGTTCTTGAAGAATTCATAAGTTATACATGTTATGATGATTACGCTTTTTATTTTCTTTCCTTTTGCTTTTCTTTTGAATTTTTGTCTGACTCTTGAGTCTTCGACTTTTGTTGTCTAATTGTTGTTTTTCTTTGATCATCAACACATCTTCAAAAACCTTTAATATATTTGTGTGCAATAAAATATTCCAACCATCTCCCCCATTCTGATGATGATAAAACAACAATTATTGATAGGATTTATACCTGTAAAATACAACTGAAAAATATACAGATCAAAGTTTTTGGCTCTGTCGGTCATCGATAGTTTTTCCATAGGAATATATTTTGTCCTTCTATTTCGAATCTTGATGTATAAATCTACATCTATTCTCCCATCACTTCTCCTCCTTTTTGTCATTAGCAAAAAGTATATGAAATCCTTTAAATATGAACAAAATCACTAAAACTCATTTTGACCAAAAAAAATGGGTATACTCCCCCTGAATTTATGCAAAATATACTCCTACTAAATATAATAACTCCCGTTGAGTCTAGTACCATATTATTGAAAATATAAAAACAAACAAATAATCATCTATTAATCTAAACTTTGTGGATTCAACCAACTCTGGGTTGTTTTTGATTCGGCAAATAGATGATATTTGGCACTTTGTTTCCTTTTAGAATATAAATTTTCTTTATTTCAATTGTTCGTATTGGGCTTTTGTAATTTGAAATGTGATGCCTGGTTTTCAAATATTTATCACAATGGGGAATTTTAAAATTTAAAGATTTATTTGATTCGCTTTTATTAAATTGTTCTAATCTAATTCTTATTTATTTAACAAATTTTTTGAATTGAAAGTAGTTTTTCAAATTTATCATTTCCAAATGAAAATTCATTCGTTAAATCCTTAAGTTCTTTTTGGACTTTTGTAAATCATCCTTTAATTTATTTTCTTTATCTACTGAAATTATTAAAGCAAAAAAGGAAGAAAAATGATAAAGCAAATGTCGATGGAATGATTAGTTCATACAAACACTTTTGATCGTGATACAAACTATACGGAGGATACGCAACGAAGCAGAAGTAATCAAAGCAGAAAAGAAAATAAATATAATTGTTGGCCACAATATAGAGTATAAACAACTTAGAAGGGGGGGTTGAATAAGTTGTATTATTTTTCGATGTTTTCAATTAAAGGCAATTCATATTTAATGCTTTAGACATTCTATTTGACCCGCATTAAATTCTCTTCAGACTGTAGTCTCTTAGGCTGCATTAAATGATGTCCTATCAGCATTAAATGCCACTTTAACTGTGAATACTTTACGAATAAAGAATGTTTGATTTCACAATGGTTTAAAGTTTCTTTAGTCTTACTGGTTTTGTGTTTTACTTTTCCTAAGTAAAACACATACAACATTGTTTGTTGGAACCTGAAACACCTCGGATATTCAAGATTATTACAGTGCCGTAAATCCTTGATATAAGGAGTTACTAGGCTAAGAATTTAAAACAACATTATTAAATACCAACCATAAAATTTATTATTACATCATAAGTCTGAAAAGTACAAATCGGCCAACACTCGAAAGTAAACCTCAAAAGACAAACAAAACGATAGCGTACTCGGGTACTTTATTAAAACAAAACACAACTGACAAACCATCCCGACCTTAACATCACACTGCACCCTCGTCATCATGCAGCTCTAGTGGTTGTTTCCCCGTCTGCCTGTATCCTGAACATAAAATAAATGTCCACCCCTGAAGGGGTTAACTACTCAAAGAACACTACGTCGAACGAATACCATACTACATGCGAAACGAAAAGGTCATAACGGGGATAACACGTTGATGTCTATGGGTTTCCAACATATTTAAATCTTTACAATTCACTTTCAAATCTGTCCAACTATTTCTAATGCATGTGTCGGTTATCTAAATGAATTCATAATCATGAAAATACGTTCAACCGAATTCTAAGTTAATCCCACTTATGATTCTCATTCTTCCGCAAGTAAATTCATCTAGTCCAAGTTCTACGCTCACCACGATTGTTACAATATGATCATATCGTTCTAACCATTCATATGAAGATTATCAATCCAAACAATCTTTACAAACCCTGGATTATACTCGAAGAAAAATCCCTACGTTCATCATCTCGAATTCACCTAGTCTAGGTGATAACATAATCGATTCGTTCATCATATAATCATCACGAAATCATCATCAAGGCAGGTTAAAATCTTCGAAAATCTCATCCTTATGATAGGCATAATCAAGGTTCAACTATTACCAATGAAAAGCCTACGTTTATCCAATCCAATCTTTCTAAACTTGTTGTTTGATTCATAATGTTCATAACAAACTCCATAATCTCAATGGCATGTTCATAATAGACACTAAGGATTTGAATTTCAGGTGGTTAAAGCATCACATACCTTGCTACGGAAGGAAACAACGAAACACTTGATGAAACTCAACGTCGGATGCTTGAACACTAATCCCCAATGCTCATCGTCTTCAACAATCACATTCAGAGGCTGATATGAGGGGTTAATGTCACGAGGGTAACTCTCCAAGTCGTAGAAGTCGGATAATGGACGAAGGGTAAAGTGAGAAATGAAATGAATAATGTCTTATTTATAGGAAATAACCCTTAGCGTGCGTTATTGCTCCACTTAGCGTTTGCTAAAGGGCTCACATCCCACTATCTCTTTCTGTCCTCGGCTTTACGTACGTTAATGCAACAGTTATCAAACGCTAATGCCCTATCATAGTGTGCGCTAAGCAACATTGACCTGACTTTTCCAAAAGTCGTCCAGACGCATGCAAAGCACTTCGCGATTCCCGCGATCTGTTTCCCACCTACTGATCCTGTCTCAATCTGGTTGACTATGCATAGCGTGCGCTAAGTATTTTCCTTAGCGTGCACTATCTCACCAGTTAGCGTGCGCTAATTATGCATAAGTACATGCATGAATTTAACATCTATAAAACTCAACAATACTGGATTATGAATACGTAGGAATCATACTTCGATCAATAATACGACATAAGCAATATCATAAGGTTAAAATACAGATCAAAATAGATATCAAATATCCGGGCATTACATACTCTCCCTCAAAAAAGACGTTTCGTCCCGAAACTTAAGATGGAAATAATTCCGGGTATCTCACCTTTACACTATCTTCTGTATCCCAAGTGGCTTCTTCGACTCCGCGTCACGACCATTGAACTTTAACCAAGGTGATTGGTTTATTTCTCAATTGTTTGACTCGACTCTAGAGTATCTTAATTGGCTTCTCTTTGAACGTGCCATCATTAGCTACTTCGATCTCGCCAAAATCGATGACATGACTGAGATCCGGTACATTTCCGTAACTGAGATATGTGAAACACATTATGAACATGACTCGGCGATATAAACTAATATGCGGAAATAAAAAAAAAGCGGCAAGGCTAACCTGTACGCCAACTCCCTAACTCTTTCAAGAATCTTGAATGGTCTAATATATCTCGAACTCAACTTACCTTTCCTCCCAAACAAAAAATTCCTCGGGTAGAAGAAACTTTCAGAAGTACATGATCCCAAATTTCAAATTCTAACGGGCGACAGCACACGTCGGCATAAGACTTCTGTCGACTCTGGGCATTCAACAACCTTTCACAAATCAGAGCTACCTTATCTTGAGTCTGCACTATCAATTCTGGTTCCGTCCCGATTAAGTCAGACGAATCGTCCCAACATAAGGGTGATCTACATCTTCTTCCGTACAATGCTTCGAAATGTGTTCTCTTAATAGAAGCATGCCAACCATTATTGTAGGTGAATTCAATCAACAGTAGATGAATTTCCCAATCAATCGACTAATCTAAGGCACAAGCCCTCAACATGTCTTCTACTGTCTGAATAGTCCACTCGGACTGTCCATCAATCTGAGGATGATAAGGTGTGCTAGAGTTCGGATCGGTTCCCAAGGCTCGATGAACCGCTTTCCAAAAATGTGACACGAAACGACCATCTCGATCTGAAATAATGGTCTTTGGTGTACTATGCAATCGGACTATCTCCGCAATAAACACTCGTGCCAACCTCTCTGGTCCTCCAGGTATCCTTAATGCCCAGAAAATGAGCCGATTTGGTTAGGCGATCAACTATTACCTAAATCATATTCATTCCCGTCCAGGTCTTCAGCATATTGGTGATAAAGTCCATTGATATATCTTCCCACTTTCATTCAGGAATCGGTAGTGGCTTCAACATTCCGGCGGGTTGCTGATGTTCAATCTTAACCTGATGACAGGTTACACTTCGAGACATATTCCGTCACATCTTTCTTCATGTTGCCCCACTAAAAAATCTGCTTTAGATTCTTATACATCTTACTGGTGCCTGGGTGAACACAATAGGGCGTGCCGTGGGCTTCCTTCATGATTGTCTGCTTCAAAACATCAATATCGGGAACACAAAGTTGACTTTGGAATATCAAAACTCCATCCTCACGAATCACAAATCCCGCGGCCTTTCCCTTGCCCACTTTATCATGTAACCGAATCATCATAGGATCATCTAATTGCTTAGATTTGATTTCTTCGATCAATGATAAAGTTAATTCCATCACACATAATTGTCCTTGAATCCCTTGTAACTATACTTCAATTCCTTCACGGATCAATTCTTGCTGTATGCTGGACTGCGACATGAGTGTCTCTAGCATTCAAATAGAAATGGGTTTGCGGCTCAGTGCATCAGCCACTACGTTCGCTTTTCCTGGATGATAAAGAATTTCTAAGTCATAGTCTTTACTCAATTCCAGTCATCGCTTCTGTCGCATGTTCAACTCTTTCTGACTGAAGATGTATTTAAGAATCTTATGATCTGTAAAGATCTGACAGTGAGTCCCGTACAAATAGTGTCTCCATGTCTTCAGGGTGACAACAACATCTGCCAATTCCAAATCATATGTTGGATAATTAACTTCATATGGGATTCAACTGCCGTGAAGCGTAGGCTATCACATTCTCATTCTGCATCAGTACACAATCGAGACCTTGATTTGAAGCGTCACTGTAAACTATGAATCCTTCAGTTCTTTGTGGTAGTGTTAGAATTAGAGCCGTTGTCAATCTCTTCTTCAGTTCATTAAAACTGGCCTGACACATCTTGTTCCATTCAAACTTTTGGGTTTTCTGCAGTAATCGAGTAAGTGTACTGGTAATTTTGGAAAACCCTTCAATGAACCAACGATAATACCCAGCAAGTCCTAAGAAACTTCTGACTTCCTTCACATTCTTAGGAGACTTCCATTCCAAAATTACCTCGACTTTCTGGGGATCTACTCGAACCCCTTCCGCTGATTCCACATGACAAAGGAACATCACTTCCTTTAGCCAGAATTCACATTTATAAAGTTTGGCATATAACTTCTCGCTCCTCAAGAGGTTCAAAATGATCCGTAAGTGCTGCACATGCTCTTCCGGACTCTTAGAGTAGACCAAGATATCATCGAAAAACACAACTATGAATTTGTTCAAGTACTCTATGAATACTCGATTCAATAACTGCATTAACACATCAGGCACATTAGTGAGACCAAACAGCATCACTACAAACTCATAGTGTCCGTAACGAGTTCTGAATGCTGACTTAGAGACATCAGATTCTTTAATCCTCAACTGATGGTATCCCGATCTCAAATCGATCTTCGAAAACACTATCACTCCTTGCAAATGGTCAAACAAATCATCAATCTGTGGCAATAGGTACTTATTCTTGATCGTCATCCTGTTCATCAATCCAAGGAGAATCACTTGTCTGAATATAACCTCTGTCCAGCAATTCTTCCAGTTGCTTTTTTAGTTCATACATCTCAGTAGGTGCCATTCGATATGGCACCTTAGAAATCCGTGTAGCTCCCGGCTCTAGCTCGATGGCAAACTCTAAATCTCATTGTGGAGGTAGTCCAGGAAATTCGTCAGGGAACACGTCTGCAAATTCGCTCACCACAGGAATAGTTGAAAGCTCTAATCCTCCTTCTTCTTTCTTCATCGCATAACACCAGTACCCGGTACAGCCCTGCTTTAGTAGTTTGACGGCTTTCATAGCTTTGATCACTTTCCCTGAGCCTCTTGGTCTCCATCCTTTGAATAATAATTCGGAACCATCTTCGGCTATCATCGAGATATTCCTCTTTCGGTAGTTCATAATAGCTCCATAACGGCTAAGCCAATCGTCTCCGAGAATCAGATCGTCTCCTTGTATCCCTATTACAATCAGATTTGAGGGCCACTCTTTGCCTCCAATTGATACAGGAAAATCTCCAGTTTCTAAATTCCCCACAAATCTTTCCCCACTAGGTAAACCCACAATAAAGCGCTCATATTCATGAAAATAAAAAATGTTCAAATGATTAACATAAGACAATGATATAAACGAATGTGTAGCTCCTGTATCAAACAAAACACCAACTGGTTGCGAAAGGTTCTGAACGGTACCTGATGCGACAGCTGCATTCTAATCGTCTTCCCTTCTCATCTCATAAAGGTGTGGAGGAGCGGACCCATCTCGAAGCTTCTTTTTGGTCATACTGTCCTCTGCCTCTACCTCGACCGAAATTCTGGGGTAGCTGAACACTCTATTGCGTCTGAGGGACACTCGCCTCTTTCTGAACTGGATACGAAGTACGATCTTCAAAAGATTTTGCAACCTCTCCACAGAACACCGAACGATGTCCTTCTCGTCCACAATCATAACACATCATGGAAGGAAATGAGCAATCACGTCGATAATATCCTGTTCGACCACAGTTAAAACATTTCCTGGCTGCATCTGCCATAGATGATACTGATCTGGAGTTCTTTCCACCTTTTGGATGGATGCGGAGGCCTCTTTAATGAATGAAAGGATGGATGGGCTTTGCGGGGTCCACTACTTTTGTGCTCTGCAAAACCACGAGAGACTTTCTGTTTCTTGGACTCAGAGAACTTTTCCATAGCTGCTTCTTTCATTTCATACGCGAGAGCTTTGTCTTGATTCTGGCAGAGAGTGGTTCATTCAAAACCTGACATGTACTTCTGTATCTCCAGCTTCATTCTCATATCAAAGTGAATCATCATTTCTGCATCGGTTCTGACCAGGTGTCGAACAAATGCCAGTTGCTGATTAAATGTCTTAATCGTTTGGGCCATGGATACGTCTGACGGTTGTGCGGAGAAGAACTCTCGAACCTTAGCTCCCCTCACCGGACTAGGGCAATATTGGGCTTCCATCATCAGTTTGGACACTCCCCAATCGCATCATGATCAATAGGTCGGATGGCTTCCCACCACTCGGATGCTTCTACCGTCAGGAAATATTGGGCAACGGGGGCTCTCCAGTCGTCCGGGCAGTTAATCCCTGCAAATACTTTCTCCAGCTCTATCACCAGTGATCCCATGTCGGCGTCTCAGAAAAACCATTGAACTTCGGCGGTGCATCTTCGCCACCTCCTGTAGCCATCTATCTCCTCGATTTCCCAACTCTGTAACGCCTTGCTATCAATCTCCCGGCTGCAATCCTACCGCCACCTTCATTATGTCCAGAACTTGAGCAAATTGGGTCATTTGGTTGACCACCTGATGAAGGATGTCGGGAACAACAGGTACGGCATTTGCTTCCACAGTTTGCTCTCGTTCATTGTTGACGGACTCTTCTTGTTCGCCAGAACTGTAGTTAGCCTGATTTGACAGTGAATCATGAACAGAGGGTGAAGCTTCCCTCTCAGCATTTCTACGTCCGCGTCCACGACCACGACCACATCCACATCCTCCTCTCAACATACTGTAAGCATAAATACTCAATATATAGGGAACAATATCGTCCTAACATCCAATTATAAAAAGGGTATAACATGTAAAGGACAAGATAGAGTTTAGGAAACTTACAACCACCGCTCACATGAAGATGTAGGTAGTACAATGATGTTTTCACGGCCGATTACCTCAAAAGACACATATGAACCCTATTTTAACCCAACGGCCAAGATATCAATCATCTTATCTCCGATACCATATTTTGTAACACCCTGAGATATTCATGATTATTACAGTGCCGTAAATTCTTGATATAAGGATTTTCTAGGGTAAGAATTTAAAAACAACATTATTAAATACCAACCATTAAATTTATTATTATATTACAAGTCTGAAAAGTACAAATCAGACAACACCCGAAAGTAAACCTCAAAAGACAAACAAAACGATAGCGTACTCGAGTACTTTATTAAAACAAAACACAACTGACAAACCATCCCGGTCGTAACATCACTCTGCACCCTCGTCATCATGCAGCTCTAGTGGTTGTTTCCCCGTCCTCCTATATCCTGAACATAAAACAAATGTCCACCCCTGAATGGGTTAGCACAACGATGCTAGTACAAGTACGATAATTATACAACAACAGATTATTCAACATCTCAAGAAAAATAATGACAACATCATCAACGACAACAATAACAATGAGTCTCTACTATGAGAAGACTCACAATACCGTACACAACATGATAACCACAACATGACATCACAACATACACATGGCAATTTTGATGATCCGGCATCCACTGCATAGATCCCAAAATGATCCCGTCAGACTAACACGGGGTGGAAAAACCTGTCCAATGATCCAGCGCACGCTAGCATAGATCCTAATATGATCCCGTCGGACCAATACGAGGTGGACATACAACAACGACACATATGCACGACAACATGTATAACATCAATACATAAAACATAATTAAAGTACTTGCCTTTGAAATATGGCAAGAAATAAATACTTCAACGACTTCAACAAACTCGAAGGGCGCCCCTTCGATCAACAGTTCGCAAACCTCAAACCTTACATAAAAGGAAATAACGACAACTCAACTTACGTAACAAGACTATCACACGAACATTCTAAACGTTCCAATAATGACCGAGTATAATCATCGTTGTTCGGCCAATTCCCGGTTAACTACTCAAAGAACACTACGTCGAACGAATACCATACTACATGCGAAACGAAAGGTCATAGGGGATAACACGTTGATGTCTATGGGTTTCCAGCATATTTAAATCTTTACAATTCACTTTCAAATCTGTCCAACTATTTGTAATGCATGTGTCGGTTATCTAAATGAATTCATAATCATGAAAGTATGTTCAACCAAATTCTATGTTAATCCCACTTATGATTCTCATTCTTTCACAAGTAAATTCATCTAGTCCAAGTTCTACATTCACCACAATTGTTACATGATTATATCATTCTAACCATTCATATGAAGATTATCAATCCAAACAATCTTTACAAATCCTGGATTATACTTGAAGAACAATCCCCACGTTCATCATCTCGAATTCACCTAGTCTAGGTGATAACATAATCGATTCGTTCATCATATAATCATCACGAAATCATCACCAAGGCAGGTTAAAATCTTAAAAAATCACATCCTTATGATAAGCATAATCAAGGTTCAACTATTACCAATGAAAAGCCTACGTTCATCCAATCCAATCTTCCTAAACTTGTTGTTTGATTCATAATGTTCATAACAAACTCATAATCTCAGTAGCATGTTCATAATCGACACTAAGGATAAAAATTTCAGGTGGTTAAAGCATCACATACCTTACTACGGAAGGAACCAACGGAACACTTGATGACACTCAATGTCGGATGCTTGAACACTAATCCCTAATGCTCATCATCTTCAACAATCACATTCAGAGGCTGATATGAGGGGTTAATGTCGTGAGGGTAACTCTCCAAGTCATAGAAGTCGGATAATGGACGAAGGGTAAAGTGAGAAATGAAACTAAGGTAATGTCCTATTTATAGGAAATGACCCTTAGCGTGCGCTATTGCTCCACTTAGCGTGCGCTAACGGGCTCACAGCCCACTGTCTCTTTATGTCCTCAGCTTTACGTATATTAATGCCACAGTTAGCGTATGCTAATGCCCTATCATAGCATGTGCTAGCATTCTCTCATAGCGTGCGCTAAACAACATTGACCTGACTTTTCCAAAAGTCATCCAGACGCATGCAAAGCACTCCGCGATTCCCATGATCGGGTTCCCACCTATGGATCCTGTCTCAATGTGGTTGACTATGCATAGCATGTGCTAAGTATCTTACCTTAGCGTGCGCTATCTCGCATGATATAGCTTATGCTACATTCACCGGTTAGCGTGCACTAATTATGCATAAGTACATGCATGAATTTAACATCTATAAAATCATACACTCAACAATACTGGATTACGAATATGTAGAAATCATACTTCGATCAATAGTACGACGTAAGCAATATCATAAGGTTCAAATACAGATAAAAATACATATCAAATATCCGGGTATTACAGAACCAACGTCTTGTCTTGCTTTAACATTAAGGCTAATCTATAAGATTTGACTCTTGGCTCGCTGTAAGATCTTGCACTGTATGGACAGGCTGTTCGGGCAAGGCTGTATGTAGATTTCCTAACAGCATCCATAATTAGCTGATATTCTGACTTGATGGGCTTTTGCTGTATGAGGCAATTATCAAAACATCACGGGGATTTTTCCCAATAATTTCCCCTTTTTTTATAATGTCAAAACTTCTATTAGAGAGGCTGACTTCAAGTCTTCTGTCGAATGATCTGGTCTTCGAGACTTAGACTTAAAATTTAAACTACTCGCAGGCAAGTTCTAAAATAATAAATCCTACAAGACTAAGTGTATTACAACTTAAATTATGCTTGGCTCGTAGGCATAATCTTACAGTAAGTAATCTTATTTAAATACAACTTAATCTATGAACTGTTCGCAGATAAGTTCTTACAGCTAGAGGCTTATCAAGGATTTATACTTCAAAAAACATTCCAATATAAATTGTAATAAAAGAAATAACAGTAGATCATGATCTGTAATCTTTTGAGGTAAAAGGTATTTTTATTGCTAAATGGATTACAGTGCTGTTGGAATTGAAAAATTACATCGGAGAGCATATAGAGAAAATTAAGTACATCTAGCAGAAGTTATCCCCTATAGTACTGATGCTTCCAAATCTTCTGAGAGGGATCATGCTCGATTTCCTTCCACCACTTGACTAGAGAGTCTCTTCATTGGTCCCTGTAGATGTTCCTTCCTTCCTAGGAGACAACATAGGAGAGAATCCGGTCTTCTGGGTGGGTTAGCCGTTCATCCTTCTGAATCTTAGATTTCAAATTGATTTAAAGATGTGTTGATGATGAAATAAAAGCAACAATTAGACATCAACATTCGAAGACTAAAGAGTCGAACAAAAATTCAAAACAAAAGCAAAAGGAAAGAAAAGAAAAACCGTAATCATGAATTTAGTGAAATTATTAAAGCAAAAGAGGAATAAAAATGGTAAAGCAAAAGTCGATGGAATGATTAGTTCAAACATACACTTTTGATCGTGATACAAACTCTATGGAGGATATGCAACGAACCAGAAGTAATCAACGCAGAAAAGAAAATAAATATAACTATTGATCACAGTATACATTATAAACAACTTGGGGGCGGGGGTAAATAAGTTGTATCCTTTTTCGATGTTTGTTTGCATAGTGGAGGTCTAAAGTTAAGTTGTTGTAAATACAACAACTGAATAGTCTCCTGTTAGCTTGGTTCGCATAGGGTTTTTACAATATGTATACCCAAAATCACATAGGTAAATAGAAAACAGTAAAGACAGTAAGTAAATACATCTGATTAAAGTGCTTCGAGGTAAACCCCTCTACGTCCATTGGTCCTGCACACAGGAGAAAAAAGTTTATTAAAATCATGACGTACACAACTATATGATTTTAATCAAACACGTCGCTGAATTATTCACACAGATTGATACAACCAACAGTAGATTTGACCGTTCACACAGATTGGATATGGCTTCTTCAACTCGCTTCTTCTCACACAGATTGAACCTTCGTCCTTAACACTATTCGTCCAACACAGGTCAGATATAGCTTAGCTTAGTCCACACTGGGCTAAGTAACTCAATAGAAAGATTGTTATCACGAGTACGAACAACAGCTTTAGGCACTGTAAATGTGCCGTTCGTACTGAGGACCTATATATTTATTCTTTTCAGATGACACTGTATGCTTTGAAGAAATATAATGCTCTTGTAAGCTTGATATTTAGATGTTGTCAAAGTTCTTCAATGTCCTCTTGTTTGGGGCTATTTATAACTTTGAAAATAGATCCGTTATAAATGTAGTCGTTGGTCGGTTGATGAGATTGAGACAGATGAATGGCGGCTATAGAATGTTTCAATTAAAGGCGATTCACGTTTAATGCTTTAGATATTCTCTTTCACCCGAATTAAATGCTCTTCAGGCTGTAGTCTCTTTGGCCGTATTAAATGATGTCCTATCAGCATTAAATGCCACTTTAATCATGAATACTTTATGAATAAAGAATGTTTGATTTCACAATGGTTTAAAGTTTCTTTAGTCTTATTGGTTTTGTGTTTTACATTTCCTAAATAAAACACCTACATGTTGGAACCAATGTCTTGTCTTGCTGTAACATTAAGGGTAAGCTGTAGGATTTGACTCTTGGCTCGCTATAAGATCTTGCACTTCATGGACAGGCTATTCGGGTAAGGCTGTATGTCGATTTCCTAACAACATCCATACTTGGCTGATATTCTGACTTGATGAGCTTCTGCAATATGAGGCAATTATCAAAAATTAAGTGCATCTAGCAGAAGTTATCCCATATAGTACTGATTCTTCCAAGTCTTCCGAGAGGGATCATGCTCGGTTTCCTCCCACCACTTGACTACAGAGTCTCTTCCTTGGTCCCTGTAGATGTTCCATCTGTAACACCCCCAATCCGCTCAGGGATATTACACACCGTAGAACCTTTCCTCAAGGATCTACCAGGCTGGTAATAACATCGAACAACTCAATAATGCCTTTAAGGCTAAAATGACTCAGTAGACCGATTTGGTCTTTCAATAAATACATACAACTCAATCACAACACATGCCCACGCAGGGGTCGAGTACAACACATTCACATACAACGGGGAAAGAATACTGCAGCGGAAAATCAAATACAACTAAACCAAACACGACATCAACGGGTCCTCGTGTGATTAGTATCGTTCATCTTTCATCATCCTTCATGCCGACCCTGTGCTATGCTCCAAAACCTGAATGCAATACAGACATCCACCCCCGAATACTCGGGGGTTAGCAAAACTCCACTGTTTTGCTAGTGCAAGTACAAGTGCAAAAATACGAGCCATACAATATAAGCTCCAAAGACAATAATAACCAGGAATCCTCAAAGATTCAAATACAATGAAACAAACACTTCCCGAGGCAAGAGTTTGGGTAAAACGTTCCAAAACCAAAAGATCACAATCCAGGAGAAAACAATTTACAAAATGGTTTAATAAGCCATTGGGAGTTTGAGTAGAAAACAATTTAGGATTATCGAATCCTTCTCTTTCCAAAATCAATAGGGGTCACAGCCCAAAGGTTTTTGTTTTCACAAAATAAAACCAACAACAATTCACAGGGCCAGAGCCCACATCAAGGGTCCTCAACGGACATAAAATCAACACAACATAGTCACATACAAGCATCGCCAAGGACCGGGACGAAGCCACAAATCCCACTCGAGGCCTCTAAGGACCCTCCCGACCTGGCCACAATCATAAAACAAACCACGCACACGCATCGCCCAGGATCGGGACGAAGCCAGAAATCCCACTCGAGGCCTCTAAGGACACTCCCGAGCTGACTACCTAAACAAACTCACAACATCTCATGGTTGGATCAATCACTTGTTGCATCCTGACCACATGATCACAAGCCATGTGTCACCGTAGATTATCTTTGGCGCTCACGGTTGGATCAATCACTTGTTGCATCCTGACCACATGATCGCATGCCATGTGTCACCGTAGTTTTTATTAGGCTCTCACGGTTGGATCAATCGCTTGTTGCATCCTGGCCATATGATCGCATGCCATGTGGCACCGTAGGCTCCGCCCACATCCATACATTCACACACAGTACAATACAACACAGATATTCAAACAATTCAACTAGAGGCATCAAACACTTAGCAAAACACCACGTCAAACCACAACGCACCGAAATGAAATAATATACATACACACACAATACCAAGTGAAACATCAACACCAAACATATCTATAGGATTCACATAGTCATTCACAAACCACACCATTCACAAAACACACGCATTTTGCAAGCAAGCCTTGAACAAGGCTAAACCGAATCTTTTGAAAGTTCAATTCAAACGACCAAAAAAACATATTTAGACGACCACTAATTATCATATCCACAAAACAAGAATTGTATGGACAAGGTACTTGCCTAGAATAACCACAAACGCAAAGAATCGATTGAAGTAGGTTGGCACGAACCGACTACGAACCCGCCGACTCCACCGAGCGCTAACCCGCGACAATAAACTACGAACAACAATAACAACAATGAAAATGAATTCCATAGCACGACCTAAAGTCGCTGAATCCAAAGAACAAACGACGAAAGTTCAAGGGTTTCCCCCAAAATGGCCAAGAACACGAATCGACCCATCAAAACATGAAAACGGAATTCCAACCCGAAATATAGATATACAATCCATAGGATATGTTTAACAACATCATTAAACAATAATCGGTTTATCAAAACCGGATGGAAAACAAAATCAAGAACAAAACTCCAAAAAGTCAATGATAAGTGTCAGTTTTATACACTTATCCATGGTTTATATTGATATATTTCACCCATAATTGAGCTATTCTACTCGTTTTTGCTTCTAATTAATTAGTTTTTAATGATTTTATTATTTATCAAATGAAGATGTAAATCTAGTCTTAATCGGATTGAATTACTGATTTACTCAAGAAATAGCATGTTTATAAAATATTCTCTTTGTTGAATTTTTATGTATTCATGTTGTAGGGCTTTCCGAGACGAGTTTGGCAGTCTTTCCGGATTCAAAATCAGAGTTATATATCAAAAGTTATCATCCGAAGAAGATTTGGGGCAAAAACGCAAAGTCTAAAAAATTCTGGGCTGAAAATGAAGTCTGAAACTCCATACGGGCGTAACATCATAAATTACGGGCGTAATTCACAAAGCAAAAATCCGTAGCCATGTTACGGCCGTAACTACTGAATGTTACGGCCGTAAGCCATCCTAGTTATGGCCGTAACTCCTAAATGTTACGGCCGTAACTCTTGACAGATTGTGATCATTTGTCTAATTTTTTATACTTTTGGTGTATTATTGAGGGGATGGTTGGCATTGATCCGATCTATTGTAATAATGCTGGAGTTTTGGAGCTATTAGATGACTTTAGGTGTATAAATAGACCCCTTAGATCCATCATTATTCATCATTCATCTTATATTTTTCCACTTTTTGTAATATTTTCGTTTTGTGTGAAGAACACACTTGTGTTCTTGAGTGACTTGTGTAATAATGGTATAGCATATGATGTTAAGGGAGTTTATTGTTTCTTTCTCCTTTATCTACAAAGGGAGTTAGGATCAATTCATTCTCTTTTTCAACTAATTATGATCACTCAAGCTTGTATTATGTTTATTAAACCCTTCATGGGCTAAGTTACTTAAGTTGAGATTATGAACAAGGTTAGTCATGTTATTTAAGTTTGTGTAAAGATCTATTATGAATTACTTATTATTGTGTGTGATTTTCATCGTTTTACCAATCTTTATTTATTTGGCCAATAAATGACGATATTTATGGTCTTCATATGTTTCGAAAGAAAATATGTTTGATTAGATCAAATGATCTTTACTCTAAGTTGTTCTAGGGGATAGAAATATACCTCTAGACCTTAGATGATTCTTTGAGTTATTTTCATAAAACCTAATGCTATGTATTGAAGCCAATCAACATAGAAATATAGTGGATTCATTCAATATATAAGGGGCATTTTATAGTTCGAAAGAGAAACCGTCTTTTTAAGGAAAATCGAATCTACACAACATAATAAGTAAATTCATCTTATGATCTCCTATACATATTCTATAACTAATGATGAACTAAGTTTGTAATCCCAACTATTTCATTTTATCTTTTATTAATCTATTATTAGTGCAATCTTTCATTTCCTTGAATATTAGAACTATTATTGCATTTTATTTGCAATTGTCAAACCAAACTCTTAAATTGTGTTTCAATCATATAAATCTCTGTAACAAATAGTTAAATAGTTTATCATTCAATATATAACCTAACTTGCTCGTGGGATCGATAAACTGGACTCAAAAAGTCCACTTACTACTTGATACGATATCGTGAACTTGCGATAGTTACACTAAAGACGTGTCAAGTTTTTGGCGCCATTGCCGGGGAAGTATAAGTGTTATAATTGAAATCTTACATTGTAAACTATTTTTATAGATACAATTTCTCGACGTTGTAACTTAATACTCAATTGTGTTTGTCCGGTGAAGTGGCAGATAACGGTACTCTGTGACTATTAAAGTCGGAATTTTCAGTTTCTCACAACAACTGATATTTGTAGATATTTTCTCCTATTATTTCCATTTTATTTTTTTTATTTTTTTTTATCATGGAAGAAACTTCGAATAAAATTTAAAAAAGATTTCCCTTTCTGAGCAAAAATGTCATTTTAAAAATTTACAAGAGAAGACTTCAAAGGATGAGGTTGCTTATGAATAAAAGCATACCTTTTGCCATTAGATTCATAATTGAAGCCAAAGTGAGAATAGCAGGTGAATTCACAAAAATACCTACTAGATTTTTACCAGGGCTAGGAAAAAGTTCATATGCCAGGAAACGACGAGCAAAGATAATAGCCGTTTGCTATAAATGTGCTAGATGGAACTGTAATTTAAAATGTCGATCGTTAGGAATTCCATCTACAAACAGAGAAGATAAAATTTAGTTCATTAAGGATGGTCTGAATAAAGAGAATTTAGATAATATCTAAATTTCTCTTGACACACATCCTACTGGACTCATACATTATGGAATTCGATGTTTGTGGAAAAAATTCAAACCAGAATATGAACAACGTCTTGGGAATCTGACGTTAAAAGACCCTGTTTGCCAATTTGTAAGAAAATTGGATGGCAAGCTTCTCCCCGACTCATATAAGGCGTTTAGGCCGTTTCTGAATGTAAAATCAGAGAAAGATGTGAGCCACAATCACAACTATTGTACATACACGTGAGTATCTTTAATTTTTGTCGTATGGTTAGATTTTCTGAATAAAAAAGGGTGATACGCAATAAATGCATTCATTATTCTATTGAGTAGTTGAAGCGCAATCAACGCAATCACAAGCTTGTTAAACAATTTTACCTCATTTTTCTTCTATAAATAAACTTTGAGCTTGTTTCTTTTATTCATCCCTCAAACTTGTACTTTTCTCTTTTTCTCTCAAATAAATTTCTTTTCAAAAATAAAATCATCATCTTCCACAAAAAAAAATTTAGCACAGTCTGCATTTTTGGTGGAGCTAGTTATGGAAAAGAGGCATGCTTTACTAAAGCAGCCCACAACTTGGGCCGTACCTTAGGAGAAAAATGCATTCATGTAGTTTACGGAGGAGGAAGTCTAGGATTAATGGGACGAGCTACTGCTTCTGCCTATATGGAAGGAGTAAGAGTGTTGGGAATAATTCCAAAACCTCTGGCTGAAAGTAAAATCACCGGGGCAACTATTGGTGATGAGTTTAGAGATGTAAATATGCAAGATCGCATAACTCCCATGATAAATAATTATGGAGCCTTTATCACCCTTCCCGGTGGTTTTGGCACTCTTGAGGAACTTTTTCATGTGGTTACCAGAGCCCAGCTAAATGTTCATCAAAAACCAATAGGTCTGTTTAATGTCAATGGTTTCTTTGATGGTTTACTATCTTTCATCGACTACTCTGCTGAAAAAGGTTTTATTTCTGAGCGTGCTAAACGAATCATAGTCATTGCAACAACACCAGAAGAACTAATCAAAAAACTCATTGAATTTGTTCCTCAACCAGATCCAGCTCTAGCTAAAATTATCTGGATGGAAGATTTTACCGTGAGAAAACGAAAAGTGGATTCATTCCTCTCCCTTTGATAACTCATGTCGGACCTCTTGTATTTTTACTTTCAGTTGTGTGTAAAAATCAAGCATTGATGGCAGCTTAAGGAGTTTCTTCGTGAACTCTTGACGCGCATCTATTCGCGATTTATGTATTGTTATTTTATTGCTGTAATTTTTATTGTTTTTTTTTTAAAGCATTGATGGCAGCGTAAGGCGACTCTTAGGACTTTCTTGAAGCGCATCTTAAAAATTGTGTTATACTTACGAGTATATTTTATTTTCTTTTGTTGTTTGCCTCATATATTTATTCTCTTGCAGATTCTAAAAGGCGTTAGCTCAAGCATCAACTTTCATAACAGGGAGTATTCTGTTTTTCTCCTTGCTTTTTATTTTATTTTTTTATTTTTTTTATTTTTAAACTGAGGACAGTTTTATTTTCAAGTTTGGGGGTGGTATGTTTTAATTATTTTGGTGTGTTGGTTTTGATTATTTTGGTTATTTGCCTTAAATTTTATATATATATATATATATATATATATTATTTTGATTTGTGGCCATAAAACCAATAAATTAGCTATATACAAGCTTCTAAAATCGTTTTAACCGGTAAAAAAATTATATATTCCAAAATTTTTGAGCCTTAATATCTCTTTCCAAGCCTTGTAGTTATCATATAAAATCGAGTCATTCGTTACCTTGAGAAAAGAAGAATCAGTCGGTTGCTGAAAAATAGAATTGAAATTTACTTAATTTGTTGAGTTTTTGATTTTTCATGTTTAGCTAATAAATGATTTTCTGCAAAAATTCTATTCCCTAAAAAAAAAGGAGTCATTGGTGAAAAGAGCTACACGTTAGCAAATAACGGTGTGAAAGCTATCACCAAAAAAAAAGATAGAAAATGTGTTGGTGAAAAGAGCTACACGTTAGCAAATAACGGTGTGAAAGCTATCACCTTAAAAAAATGGAAATTGTGTTGGTGAAAAGAGCTACATGTTAGCAAATAACGGTGTGAAAGCTATCACTAAAAGGGATGTAGTTTATGAGCAGATTTGAATTAATTAGCGGCTGAATTTCAATACACTCAATTTCGTGAACAATCACAATATTTGATGATGCCGATGAAATTCTTCTTCATATTGAGTCGAAAAATAATCGAGTGATCGAGAGCAACCATTAAAGGGAGTCGTGTGTGTCACGAGTGGGAAAGAAATAATCAACCTTTTGGGGGGAAAACCTTGCATTTTGGAATTACAAAATAAAGCCGTGTTTTAACTTTAACATCATTAGTAGATTTATTTTGAATCTTGATTCATTTCTATCTACTGTATAAAGCTGGTTGTTGTGTATTAATGGCATTTTGATCTCCTTTTCTCTTTTTATATGATTATTTTTCTTAATTTATGTGTGTATTATTATTTTTGTGTCTTATTTTTATTTTTATTTTTGGAGTGTGATTAATAAAGAGTCTTGCTCGGGACTAGCAAGAATTCAAGTTTGGGGGTGTGATAAGTGTCAGTTTTATACACTTATCCATGGTTTGTATCGATATATTTCACCCATAATTGAGGTAGTCTACTCGTTTTTGCTTTTAATTAATTAGTTTTTAATGATTTTATTATTTATCAGATGAAGATGTAAATCTAGTCTTAATCGGATTGAATTACTGATTTACTCAAGAAATAACATGTTTATAAAATATTCTCTTTGTTGAATTTTTATGTATTCATGTTGTAGGGCTTTCCGAGATGAGTTTGGCAGTCTTTCCGGATTCAAAATCAGATATATATCAAAAGTTATCATCCGAAGAAGATTTGGGGCAAAAACGCAAAGTCTAAGAAATTATGGGCTGAAAATGAAGTCTGAAACTCCATACGGGCGTAACATCATAAAGTACGAGCGTAATTCACAAAGCAAAAAGCTGTAGCCATGTTACGGCCGTAACTACTGAATGTTACGGCCGTAACTCCTAAATGTTACGGCCGTAACTCTTGACAGATTGTGATCATTTGTCTAATTTTTTATACTTTTGGTGTATTATTGAGGGGATGACTGGCATTGATCCGATCTATTATAATAATGCTGGAGTTTTGGAGCTATTATAGTGATGTAATCATTTCATGGCAAAAGGGATCATCCCATCTTATGAGGACCTCCATGTTCTGGGTGTCCATGACTTCCAGAACAAACAACTCTTCCTCCTTCCAGTCTTCTCAATTATACAGGAAGTCGTATGGGGCGACCTTGTATGCTTTCCATGTCTTGAAGAGTTCAAATGCCTCGTCGATCTGGACTTGGAGGAGTGTTTCATTTATGACTGCTATGGGGGAGGGACTCCAAATAGTAGAGGGTTATATTGTCCGGTTGGGATCCTCTACAAGAAAGGGAGCCTATTGAGGTGAAGGATCCCTGACAGGGTGGGATTCCCTATTGGGAGAGGGACTCCTTACACGGGTAGGGGCCCTGTTAGGAGTGGTGACTGTTGGATCTGAAAGGGCAGCCAATTTACCGGTACCTTCCAGTTTGACAAACAACTGGTCATCCGTCCTAGCCGTCACAGGCTTAGGATCTGGAGTGGGAGCAACCAGCGTTTCTTCCATAGGGGTTGCGCCCTGTAGGTCAACTACTTCGTCATATGGTGGAGTAGGCGGAACTGCCTCAGTGACCATTTTAGCCACTGGAGGTGCTGTAAGAACGGCTTATGTAACACCCCCGAAATCAAACCGAGAATATTACACGCCGTAGAACCTCTTCGTGAGGATCCACCAGGCTAGACATCGAAACAACACATTACATTACATACCGACGTAACAAAATAACAAACCAATAGACCGATTTGGTCTTTTATCTCTAACATCCAATCAAAGTATACATTTCTATCTCGACTCATACCCATGCAAGCGTAAAATACACTCACAAATAAAAGTACGACAGCGAAAAAGACCATACAATGAACTCCGACCGACTGTACCCAAAACTGGCCTTCATGTGATTAGTATCATTCGTCTTCCATCATCCTTCGCACCGATCCTATGTTTTGCTCCCAAAACCTGCATGTACCTGGACGCAGAACAGACATCCACCCCCTGAATACTCGGGGGTTAGCAAAACTCCACTGTTTTGCTAGTACAAGTATTAAATGCAAATACGAGCCATACACAACACATTCCGAGAATACAACGAAAGAATTCCCGAGATATATTATTTAGTTAAAATAGTTCAAGTCTTGAAACTAGAAACGAAACAAGTAAGCACTTTGAAAACATTTCCAAATCTCGGGAGTTTTGAAAACATTTGAAATTGAAAAGTTCTTAATTCCTCGAAAGCCACTTAGGGTCACAGTCCCAAAGTTCATTTTCCAAAATGCAAATCCGTTAACAAAACACGGGGTCCACGACCCAACAATTCCAGTCACAAAACACAGGGTCCACGACCCGATCATCCACTTCAATTCACTTACAGGGACACATTACACATAATACATTATTCTTATGCCATTCTAGCCAAGCATCAAGACTTGATATATAATGTCTCTCGACCCCGAGCGCAAAGCATTGTGATACTCCGGACAACATCCCAATTAACGAAAACATCAACATCAATATCACACAAACCACACTTGGTAACCCACGACCGTGCCCCCTAGCATCGGCCCCAGACGCCCCGTCGAACGCTCCGGGTGGGAAACCACTTCTGCGGCCGTACCCCTTAGTATCGGCCCCCAGACGCCCCGTCGAACGCTCCGGGTGGAAGATCAATGACACATGCATCCAAGTCCACTTCCGTGGCCGTACCCCTTAGTATCAACCCCCAGACGTCCCGTCGAACGCTCCGGGTGGAATGACAACAACTCACACACCCAAAAGATCATAATTCTTAGTTGCAAACCACAAGCCTCGAAAGTTAATCACAGTATATATAGTCGAGGTACCTTACTAGAATGGCTAGTTCATCCAACACATACTCACGACCAAGTAACAATACAATTAACACTAGAATTCAACGATGCAGCTAGTACCAATAACATAGCAACGAGAGAAAATACCTTTCCAACCACGCCGAACGGCACAACCTCCTCATAAAGGAGTTACCACCTTTATCACACAATGTCACATGATCATCAATAAACAGACGTTCCCCCAAACTTACCTCAACGAAAGGTTAAACTTTAAATCTACAAATGACATAATCACAAAAAATGATACCCTACGAAAGTAAGGTATTCCTATACTCAACAATAATACACATACTTAGAAAGCACATTTAACAACGAAATCATACGAGTCATCTTTAAGGAAATATTGAAAAGCATATCGATTCCTTTGAAAGTTAATTACACACATTCATTCAGCATGTATCGTCGATTACCAACTATTAAATCCGCAAAACACGTTATGTATGGGCAAGATACTTGCCTCTATATCAATTTCTGAATACTCCGACAAACGCGGCTCGGCCGAAACAGCCCCGAAAACCGACCACCTTCGCGAGAAATCAATAACAACACAATCACTATGAGAATAACACCGCTACGAATCCACAACACTAAACGAAATACCAATCGACTCTAAGAAACTATAAGGGTTCAAGGGTTTGTTCCAAGAAAGCCAAAATCATGTTCTGGGTGAAACAAAATCGATAAACGAGTTTCTAATCTGTAGATTACAACCAATACAACAAGAATTACATGACCAATTCATCATAATCGGCCCAGAATTGAAATCAAGAGGAAAACCCCAAAATAATTGAAAAAGGATTTTTCGAAGAATTACCTCAATCTGACGAAGAACAATGGATTAGATGATGTTAAACATGATCAAGACTTCAACAATATGATGATAATCTACTCCAGGATTGAAATCCCCATCAAATCGCCCAAAAACCGAGAGACAAAAGTGAAAATGGGCTGAAAAACACGACTGTCCTATTTATACAACTTGACAACAAGGCTCAGAACACGGCCCAAATTAGCGCCGTGTTTACCGCCGTGTTATAAACGACTCAGACAAAACGGCGCAAATAGCGCCGTGTTCCAGGGCCATATTCTGACAGTGGAGACTTTGCCATTACGGCCATAACTTCTTCGTCCGGACTCCGATTGACTTTCCGTTTGAACCATTGGAAAGCTAATTTGATGCTCTATCACATTGTAAAGTTTCAGAATTTTTAGACTTTATAAGTGATGGTGGTGATCTTAGAATGTCGACCAAATGCACAATAATGATACTCCTCGACAAAACAATGATTATTCAACATGCAACCAAACACTAACGGACAACACCAATGATCCAAATCGAAAACAAACATATAACAAAGCACGACATACTATTAGGTATACTTACACAATGATAAGTCGTACCCGATGAACACCATAACACGGTATATTATGCCGTACCCAACATAGGGGAAAATATCAAGAAATCACCAACAGAACAAAATGACCGGCGCAACCGACAAAAATCTAAAAATAACCGGAACTGAGAATATCGGGTATTACATTCTACTCTACTAAAAATAAGTTTTGTCCCGAAACTTAAAACAAGAGCAAGGCGATTCTAGATAACACACGTTATCTGATATTTGCAGCGCACAAGAGCTTCATGCAGTACAGAGCTACTGAGGTCCGATTCAATACGTAAGAATGTTTACGAAAAGCTGAACAAGAATGTAATTCCAATAACCTCAGATATTTGGAAGATCAAATACGAAGACGATTTCCCAACACTTATGGAAATTTTGAAGTGGCCCAGATGTTCAATAATCACGATTACAAGATCAAACAATAATGATTAGACAATGACGAATGAATAGTAATGATCGAGCAACAATGATCAACTCGGAAGTTCATACCTTAAATCAAGACATTAATAAACTTGTAGGAACCATGGGGTGTTAATTTCGCACACGGTTCACAGGAAATTGATCTGAACTTGGAAAGATCACAACGATATATAGATGGATTTGGGACAATATCAGAACTCGCTCGAATGACAAAGGTGAGAAACAACACAAGGTCATAAGCATCAACTAACACAATCGAGTCAATACGGTGGAATGAAATGGAAGCGAAGAAAAAAAAATGGGTACTACAACTTACAACATTGGAGACTTCTTTGTCTTCATCTTCTTCTTCTTCTCGACAATTGTAGGGGAGCTGCTGTCGGGAATAGGTCTATTTTTGATGACAAGCTTCTTCTTGCTGTCAACATATTTATATTTTTCCGAGTGATCAGTGACATCTCGAGGATCACTCGACATGGAAAGGGAAAATGGGCTTGGCCTTTCAGTGAGAAGCGGTGCGTTGTTGAATACTATTGGCTCGGAACCATCGAGAAACTTCCCATCAAGGATCTTCTTGGTGTTGGGTGACTGTTGTATGCCACAGCTGGTCAAAATGTAGTTTAAGATCAAACCAAAAGGCTTCCTGGAAGAGTCCGATTTGGATGCCTCCTCCTGAAGTCGTTTTAAGATCACCTGGCACCAGTTGACTTTCTCTCCGGACATGATAGCCACCATCATCCGAAATTTCAAGCTAGTGCACATCTCGGATGCTCCAGTTCGATTTTCAATGACTCTGCAGCAAAAGTCATGTAGATACAGATTAGGCAAAGTGAAATTCTTCTTATGGCAGGAAAGATGTGTAATACTCATACTTTTCATGAATTTTTGGCTTTGATGTTCTTTCACAATTGTCGCTCTTGTAAGCGCTTATTGAGATGTTTATTTTAGAGTTTCATATCTTTCGGACATGTTCGTATTGATCGGACTTCGCAGTGGTATTATTGAGTGGAGCAGTTCGCGCACGCTAGGCGGTAGGCTAACGCATGCTATTTGTGTTTGGTAGCGCGAGCTAGCTTTGCCAGTATCGCACGCTAATTACTCGGGTTTTGCAGTGGTAGTAGGTTGGTTTCTGTTCTCTGGATGAACAGTTAGCGCATGTTAGGCATGAGCTAACGCATGCTATTGGTGTTGAGTAGCGCGCGCGAGCATCGCCTATAGCGCACGCTAATGAGTTGGGCAGTGAGATCGGAATTTCTGCATGGTAACAGTTAGCGCATGCAATGCTGTTGGTAGCGCATGCGTAGAGCTAAGGTGTGACTTCCTTCTAGCCTCTCAGCTTACATGAACTAAAAATAGGCCGGGGCTATAATCCTTTATTTCAAACACCAGAGCATGTGTAGGTGAAAAAAAGAAAGAGAAAGAGAAGAAATCAATTAGCTTTGCCCAAGTTGTAAGACAGTCCGAAGAACCTATCGTTTTCAACCGGGATCGATTACGTTCACCTACTCCGCGAAATATAGCTTCTATTCAAACTCTTTCCGCGGGAAGAAGTGGTAACTGGACTTCTTAAGTGGAAACCAAGGGCATTGCTCGCTCGTGGAAGCCACTGGATTCCATAATAGAACCGGTCAATCAGAATTTAGAGTTTCGCCCCAAGCCCACCAATCTCAACGTGGGATGTCGGTCTTGTTTGTTACCATCACCGAATAAGTCCGGGCTAAGCTAATATGCACTTGAGAAAGCCAGGTGCCGTAGGTAAGCTCTATAGCCTTTTTTCCAACCCCACACTTTTTCTTAGTAGCGAATCTTATGACAGAGAGGTCTGCTCCGAAACGGATAGAAAGATTTATTACACTAACTAAAGTCACGATTCTCCCTGGCGAGCATGAAAAAGTTGTATGCTCCCATACTTGTTGTTTTCACTTTTTTCCCGCGGCTGGGTTTGGAAAGTTTTATAGGCCTGAATTCTGATATCTAATCTTACACTACGCCATAATCAGACATAGAAAGAAGAGCTTCTTATCTTAAGATATTCATATTCTTGAGAAAGGTGATTTTGGATCGAATTCTCTTTTCTTTGAGTCTATCTTACTTATATAGGTTGCGCTTGGGACTTCTTACTTTCCTCTTGCTGTTGATTCCGACTTGATAGTGCGAATTGATGCAAGATCGAATTGTGAACTCTCATTGATTGTGCTTTTTCCAACTAGGTGACCCCGTTAGCGCGCGTTATCCTTATGAATTAGCGCACGCTAATTAGACCCAGTATATAAGGTTGGTCAGCCGTGTTCTTCGTCATTTTCTTCTCATTTCTTACACTTCCGATGAGGGCACGAGAGACAGACGATCTTGAGGCGATTTGGGACAACCTTTCATCATCCATCATCATATTTGGTTGGATAACAAGGATTTTAAAACATCTAATCCGTTTCTTCTCTCTGAATCGAGGTAAATTCCATAGAACCCTAGTTTGGGGAATTTGGGGATTTTTCTTAGTTTCGTCCGGTTAATACATTTTGAATCTTGAAATCCTTGAGATTATGATGTATCTACCCCGTACCCACATTTACCTTATGATTATATGAATGTTTTGTGTATTAATAGAAGTGGTGAGGGTTTGGATGATTTCCAAACTCTATGGGAATACTTTGAAGCGGGAGTTTTCCTTGAGAATTGAGTACTAATGATTGATTATCGTATTTCCTTACGAACCATTTAGGGCCGAAAGTGCATTCTTAGACCTCCCAAGCTTGAATACCATTTTTACTTCGATTCTAATGTCTCAAAGGCAAACATATGTTTATGATTGTACGTTCTAGACTTTGAAAGTGAGGTATATGAATTGTGTGATTATATATATTCACTCTGGGACGGACCAACGGGTCCTCAGAGGGTTCATTACCTTTGGTGCAGTTCCACGAATATTTTTCGGTTAACCACTCTGGGAGGGTGTAGGTCACAAGTCGTCCAGGAAGTCTATAGGGAGGGGGGGTGAATAGTATTATTGAAACTCTTAAAGTCTTTTAAGAAAGAGTAAGTTTCTTCAGCTGATAGATATGCAAATGACTTAGAGTCGTTTGTGCTCAATACGTGCGGAAGTCAGCTGATGACGAATGCAAACAACTAATGAAACACTTAACAATGAATGCAGCAGTTAAAGTATGATGCTATAAAACAGTAAAATACGCAGGCAGTTATAGTGGTCTCAGAGGTGGGGTAATCCTCTACTAATCCACTTTTCTCCAAACCAGTTGGAGATGAATTCACTATAATTGTCAACTAGTGATAAAGATTATAGTGATTCAACCAAATTACAACAGCTTCCAACCAGTGGAAATCCTTACCGTTGCAACTCCCTTGACTGCCTTGCACCTCTTGATCCGCAATCCTTGGATGCCTTTACAGTCTTGAACTTCAACCAGTGAAGTACCCGAACTCAAGATTAAAGACACAAGTTTTTAATAAAAAATAATTTAAAATACAAGCACAATAAATTTAAAATAAACCCCACCCCCACCCCTCCACACCCCATTCCCAACCCAAACCCACCCCATTATGCCACCATATACGCGTTTGTCTAGAATTATTTAACTATATTTAAAATCAATATACGCGTTTGTCTAGAATTATTTTTATTATATACAAAATATGATCATTGTTTGACTACAAATATATCAATTGGAACTTAATGAATCTGGAAGCTTTTGTAGTTATCTGCGTGTTGCTGCATCTTACAAAATCTACTGCTACAGTGTTTTATCAAACCAAGCAACACCGAGTAGCGTAATTTCTGAGTCGATGTAGCGTACTACTCTATCGCTGTAGCGTCAAATCCACATATGCAAACCTGCATCCTTGCACGCAGTGAAGTCATCTAAAATCAACCATCTTTGAAAATTTCTCCACCAGCAATTGTTGAACCCATCAACTTTGTTGGAAGCTTCATCTATTCAACTTTGAAGCCACCAACAATTGTTGAAGCCATCAATTTTGAAGTTGGAAGCTTCATCCATTCACATCATCCTTTCACACCACATTTACTCACAGGGCCGGCCCTATGGGTAGGCGGGCCGGGCGGCCCAGGGCATCAAAGCCCAAGGGGCATCAATTTTAGGCCCAGTGATGTTATTACTAGGAAAAAACGAATTAAAGTGTTGCCAACAAAACTTGAACCATGGACCTTTAGGATAGATAAGCACTCCTTTACCACTAGGCTAATGATGCTCTAGGATGTTTTTTCTGCAGTAATATATATCAGTATTTCACATTTCAATTTAAAATTCATTGTCAAAATCTACATTCACCTATAACTAACCATCAACCACGAGCTCAATAATATAAGAACCAACAATTTCATATCATCCCATCTAAAAAATAACATGCGTTACAACTAATTCAAAATCAGATACATATCATAACAAAGACAAAGAATGTGTAATAAGATTCTATCTATTTCATCATGAACACCACAAATAGGACAAAAAGGATTAAAAAATCATATACTTCGAAACGACCAAGTCTCTCTTCAGCACATTATTGCTTTTCATCAGACGATCATACTAGTTGAAGAAGACAGATCCAAATTCTTGAATAAACCTGTATTTCTACGCCTGCCAGGAGATGCTCGACTGAAGGTATAATCTCTGCATGTCGAAAGATTTAATGTCAATCACAATTTCAAGAAACCGCACCTACAGTCACTTACAGAAAGAACCTACGGTCACTTACAGAAAGAAAATGATTCCAAAACGGCCAGAACTAGTTTAGAATTCCCACAGAAAAGAAAAACTGGGCCCACCTCTCTGCAGATACTTGGATCCAGGTTCCTTCTAAATATTTCACGACCTTGTCTGCCATAGACGAGCAATCCCTGTAATGCATAATTGACAGCAAGTATGAGACAATTTAAAGTTGAAAACAATTAACTCTTTATGTTTTTTATTTTTCAGTTCTCCACAAAAACAATTAATTTAAGGGATTCACTAGACCTGCACAAATACACCAGGAGAATAATTCGAAATAATGCCATCTTTGCCAGCTAAATTTACCATCTTGAAAATGTTTAATACAGTTGGACGAGTCTGCATTCCAGAACAATCCAATGAGAGTGAGAATAGCATCAGTGTCAAGCAAAGACTACATTACAGTCACATGGAATATAAAGTCCAATCAAATGAGAGGCGATAGCGAAGAGCAAAGATTTTTAGCACCATGCCCAAGAGATGTCAAATTGTCAGTTCATGCATTTAATTCAATCGGGAGATTGAATATGTATTCAGAGCCCCTACCTTATATTATAAGCAAATAAAACCAAAATGAGAGAAAGTTGAGTTGCAAACATTGACTCGGAGAAAATCTTTACAGAGCGGGGAGTCCTCAAGGGACGATCCTTGAGGTCGAGATCCAAAATATGACTGATCCCCTTATCATCCAACAAGTTTGTATCAATCCCTTCACCTGCAACAACATCCTTAAATTTCCAATCATCTACAATCTCCAGGGTGTCAATAGAAATCTTGCCGCCAGGATAAGCAAGACAGCGAAACTGTAAACATGTCCCTTTGTCATTTAAGAGACTAAAAATGAAACGTATCAAATGCCGATTGCACGCCTTACCAAAGTCAGAAATGATGACATCCACCTCTTCAATGCAAATTGTTTCATCTTTGTCTTCCCTCGTCATCACATGAATCAGCCAGTTGGGATGCTCACAAGGTTTACAAATTGGGTCTTCATATAAACCATTATCAATGCTTCCATCCTATGTCAATGATTAATGCATTACTACTTAATTGTACATATTTCTCTCTCTCTCTCTCTCTCACACACACACACACAAAAGTACACACAAAACAAATATGATCAGAACCAATAAAGCCCCAATGACAACAAAAGTACTACTATAATTTAGACATGCTGCAATACTGTCAAGTCAAACAAAAGATGTTCCATAAAGAAGTATTAATTATATCAGAGTTCCAGAAAGTGTAAAAATATTAACATTCCAACCTTTTGTTGCAGAGTCACAATCTATTCCTTTTTGGTGGTCAGCCGCGCATCATAGAATTCAATGTAATAATAACGTTGTGAAACCCTAAAAATTCTTTCTATTTACGAAATGCATCATTGACGATATTCATGTTCATGTGATTACACAAAATATTTCAAGTATTGAGATCCAGAGAGAACTACTTCATATTAAGACCTAGACCTTAGAGATATAAAACCAAGACAGCTCCTCAACAGTGAAAAGAGGAACTCACTACCAAAGAAAGTACTTTAGCCGACGACCCGAAAAAAAACGGCCGACGACTATAAAGTGTCATCGGCTAAACTTCGCACTTTAGCCGACGACTCAATTTTCCGTCGGCTAAAGGGTTTTAGTCGATGACTTGGCGGAGGTCGTCGGCTAAAGTTCGAAATAGTCGTCGGCTATATTAAAGAGGTTTAGCCGACGACCGAGATAACATTTAGCCGACCGAAAAAAAAAAGAAAAAAAATTTTAGCCGACGACTTGATCTCGGTCGTCGGCTAAATTCCTTTCGAAAAAAAAATAATATTGCAACGGTTTAGCCGACGACCTAGAAACACTTTTAAAAAAAAACTAAAATACTTTAGCCGACGACCTCAATCTAGGTCGTCGGCTAAACTCCTTCCGAAAAAAAAATAATATTATAATGGTTTAGTCGACGACCTAGATCGAGGTCGGCGGCTAAACACTTTTTTTAAAAAAAAGAATATACTTTAGCCGACGACCTAGATCGAGGTCGTCGGCTAAACTCCTTCCGCAAAAAAAAATAATATTGTAATGGTTTAGCCGACGACCTAGATCGAGGTCGGCGGCTAAACACTATTTTTAAAAAAAAAAATATACTTTAGCCTACGACCTCAATATAGGTAGTCGGCTAAACTCCTTCCGAAAAAAAATAATATTGTAATGGTTTAGCCGACGACCTAGATCGAGGTCGGCGGCTAAACACTTTTTCGAAAGAAAAAATAATATACTTTAGCCGACGACCTATATCTCGGTAGTCGGCTAAACTCCTTCCGAAAAAAAATAATATTGTAATAGTTTAGCCAACGACCTAGATCGAGGTCGGCGGCGAAACCCTTTTTCAAAAAAAAAATTAATATACTTTAGCCGACGACCTCGATCTAGGTCGTCGGCTAAACCTCCAAGTGAAAATGATTTATAGTTCAGGGAACACCAACCCAATCTTGCCCCTCTCCCCGCTAAAGAGCACATTTCTATTCCCGATCCTGTCAGTTATTCCCGAAAAAAGCTTGTGAGTTGCTACTTTGAGTTGTGCTAGCTGGAGTGACGAAGGTTTCTACCGGTTGTTATAATCACCATTTCGATTAAGGTACATATTTTATTATATTTTTTATTGTGATTTCGAAACTTTGTATTATTCATGTTACATTCGATAGCTTTTATGTAAAACGATTAAGTTTTATGATGATATTCATTATGATTAATTGTTTGTTGTGACTTCATTTATAATTTGAACAATATTAGTTAGTTGGATTAATATTGGAAAATGTATACATTTTCAGGATGGACAAGAGTTGGATTGGGTTACGAAAATGAGATCCAAGTGTAATGGATGGGATGAAGCATTTTATGAGATTTGTAAAAGAGCACGACCGTGGTAATACGTTGCACTACTGTCCATGTAATAAATGTAGATGTCGCAGTGATATGTTTCGTTTTCCATTTGATGAGGTCTGGGAACACCTAAAGAAGAATGATTTTTGGAGTAAATATACATGTTGGATATACCGCGGTGAAGCACCGAATTCTGTTATTCCGTATGATCACAGACAATTTAGTGTTAACGACGGGTTCACCGATCCGAAGAGGAGGTTGATTGATGATGTGTTTGGTTTTTCTGAGACGTTTGTACCAACTGAGCAAATCTCACGACCCCGTAGACCGTTGCCTTGCAATACTACTGGGCTTGACAGGTACAACAAGCTAATTCAACTCCAACAGACCCCTCTATACCCAGGGTGTAATATGACTGTTCTTGATTGTGTCATGGAAACGATGAGATTAAAGGTGGAAAACAAGTCATCCATCAAGTCTGTAGATGATTACTTGGAGCTTACGAGTAATATGCTTCCACAGGGTCATCATCTTCCTAATACATATTAAAAAATGAGACGAATTTTGAAAGATCTTGGTCTTTCCTACATTAAGATCCACGTCTGCATGTATGATTGTGTTCTATTCTGGGGGCATCCTAATGAAGACCTCACGAGATGTCCTGTATGTGATACAGAGAGATATACGATCACTCCTTCTGGAAAAGAGAAACCGGTGAAGGTACTTTGGTATTTTCCACTGAAAGACAGGTTGGAACGGCTTTTTATGTCTCCTCACACGGCAAAAGCAATGAGATGGCATGCCGAGCCGCGCACTAATGACAGGGATACTATGATACACCCTTCAGATGGAGAAGCGTGGAAGCATATAGATAGGGAGTATCCGAATTTTTCTTCAGATATCCGAAATGTGAGGCTCGGGATTGCATCTGATGGTTTCAACCCTTTTGGTAACATGAGTCTTTCATATACCATATGCCCTGTTGTAGTGATTCCTTACAATCTTCCTCCGTGGATGTGTATGCGGAAGGAGTATAATATGTTGACCTTGTTAGTCTCGGGGCCGGGATATTCAGGAAAGTGTATCGATGTGTATATGAGACCTTTGATAGAGGATCTGAAATTGTTGTGGGAGCAAGGTCATCCCACGTACGATAGTTATTCGTCCGAGACGTTCTACTTGCATGCCATGTGTATCGGCACTATTAGTGATTTTCCTGCATATGGAATCTTTATGCGGATCTTATTAGCGGATATAGAGGTTGTCCAGTGTGTTTGAATGCAGATTGTGCTAGGTACCACTGTAGGAAAGTTATCCGAATGTGTCATCGGATATGGCTTGAGAGGGAACATGAGTGGCGTATGGATGCTGCAGCATTTGATGGCACTGTAGAAATGGGCGAGCAACCACGACAGTGGACAGGTGATGAAATACTATCAATTCTTAATGAGTACGATTTTGGTCAGCTTAGCAACCATCCTGATGTGATTGCAAAGAACCTGAAAGGCCCGGCAGTATAAGTATTGGTCGCACAAAAGTATATTCTGGGAATTGCCTTACTGGTCCAAGTTACTGATAAGGAACTTCTTGGATGTCATGCACATTGAAAAGAATGTTTGCGAAAGTGTGGTTGGGACAACCTTAGGTTGGGATGGAAAGACCAAAGACGGGCCAAAAGCACGCAAAGGTTTGGAAGAAATGAGCATAAGAAAACATTTGTGGTTGAAAACTATCAAGGGAAAACAAAAAATGCCTAAGGCAGCTTACACCATCACTGCCGAGCAGAGAAATGAGATATTTTGCTGGATAAAGACTGCTAGGTATCCTACTGGGTACGCTGGAAATATAGGAAGATGTGTTAATTTCAGGGAGAACAAGTTAACTGGTTTGAAGAGTCATGATTGTCATATCCTACTCCAACGCCTATTTCCGGTATTTATTCGACCGTACTTACCAAAACAGGTGGTCGAGCCGTGTGTTGCATTGTCAAGATTTTTCCAGAAATTATGTACGAGAGAAGTTAAGAGATCTGATTTGCGTAAAATGTAAGATGAGATCATCTATATCTTGTGCAAGTTTGAGCGAATATTTCCTCCAAACTTTTTTGACCTCATGATCCACCTTCCCAGGCAGTTATTGGTCACTGGTCCAGTGCACTACACGTGGATGTACCCGGTTGAAAGGTAACATAATTTTGTATATATATATATATATATTGTCAAATTAAGTATGGTTTTTAACACAATGACAATATTACAGGCAACTCGGTGATTACAAAGACTCCGTGGCCAATAAGTCTGCACCAGAAGGATGCATTGCAGAATCTTACCTTGCGTCGGAGTGTATTACGCATATCAAGTTGTATTTGGGCACCTTCGAGCCCCCTTCCCGCTCTATTCCAGCAGATAAAATACAATTCAATCTTTCTATCATATCCACTGAGGTTGACGTCTATGGGAGGTTGCCAGGAAGACAATTAGACCCGTACGAGTCACGAATTGCACATTGGTGGATATTGCTCAATTGTCCAGAAGTTCAGTACTGGAAAGACATCAACTTGTCATGCGATATGGTGCAAGGTGACACTAGATTCCACAATGACACTTTTGATGACTATTTTGGAGAATGGGTACATATACATTCAGTTGCTATTGCATTTTGGACTTAAGATATTTTTTTACATAAAAAGTTTATTTACGACATATGACACACATACAAGATGACGGACACCCTAACTGGTCGCGTGAACTTATGCTTCTTTCTATGAAGCCGGTTATGTCAAGAATTTATTCGATGGCCAAAGTCAACGGTGTCACATTCGTATGCCTTGAGAGAGACCAAAAAAGAAGATGTCAAAATTCCGGGGTTATGATAGATGGTGGATATTACGGTGTTCTTTTGGAAGTGGTTGAACTAATTTACGGGGAGGGCATGACAATTTACTTGTTTAAGTGTCAATGGTACGACACCAGTCTTGGAACCGATATGCAAGACGACTACGGGCTGTTATCTGTTGACACTTCCACTTCATGGTATGAAAGTGATCCTTTTATATTTGCTACATCAGCAAAGTCGGTGTATTATTTGGACGACTTGGTGAAGAAAGGCACATGGAAGGTAGTGAACGTTGTGACAACGAGGAATATTTTTAGTGCTGCTACACTGGGAGAAACAACAGGTACTGATGACGATGATGCTTATCAAGAGCCAAATAAAGCAAATATTCCACCATCAACGACAATTACAATGAATAATATTCCTGAAGGACGAGTCGTCCGACTCCGTGGTGATGCTCGCGGGTACGTTGACGTTGATACAAACGAATTACTTGAAAATTCTGATGACGATAATGTGGACGACTTGAGGCATATGTTGCCGGATATCAACTCAGATAATGAGACAGACTGTAATGATGACTCAAACTATGAGCCATAAATTTAGTAGATGTATATTTTCATTTGTTAAATATAATTAAAAAAAGAGTAATAATAATAATCATAACATTAATATAATATCAATAATATTATTATAAAAAAAATCGGGAGGTTTAGCCGACGACCTTCTTATAAGTCGTCGGCTAAACTTTTTTTAAAAAAAAGTATACTTTAGCCGACGACATATAAGACGATCTTCGGCTAAACCCCAGCAATGACCCGACCGTGTTATACAACATGGTCGGGTCAGTCATACAGTTTGTTTTCCCATTCTGGGCAGGTGCGACATGGCCCGTGTCCCCTGACACGATCGACTAATGTTTTTTTAAAAAAAAAATAAACTTTAGCCGACGTCTTATAAGAAGGTCGTCGGCTAAACACCCGACCGTGTCCATCGACACGGCCCGTGTCGCACCCGCCCAGAAATTGAAAACACACTGTTTGCCTGCCCGACCGTGTTGTCTAACACGGTCGGGTCATTGCTGCGGTTTAGCCGACGACCGTCTTATATGTCGTCGGCTAAAGTATAATTTTTTTTAAAAAACTTTAGCCGACGACGTAGATCTTGTCGTCGGCTAAACCCCCACCTTTTATACGTTTCTCGTACCTCCCTTTTGTTATTTTCTTCTTCTGGTTTAGCCGTCGCCCATCTCCCGTCGCCCAGCCCCAACCGCCCGTCACTTAGCCGCCCGTCACCTAGTCCCCGTCCCGCCGATCGTCACCCAGCCGATCGTCCCGTCGCCCCATCTTCTGGTTTAGCCGATCGTCGCCGCCGCCATGACCCTCACTTGCCGCCACTTGACCGGTCCCATCGCCGCCCGCCCGCCCGACGCCCTCGCCCGTCGCACTTGGCCGTGGTAACCCTTGTCCTTATTTTTTTTTTGTTTGTTGAATTTATTGTATTTGTTTGATGAATTTGTTTAGATTATGTGATGAATTGTTTAATGAGTTGTGATGCAATATTTGATGAATTTAGTATTTTCACTATTTTGTGTTTAATGAGTTGTGAATTTGATGAATTTTTTTGAGGAGGAAGGGATTGTATAGCCGGCATTAATCGAAAGATTAACGTGGTATGGCATTGATAATTACTGTTGTGTTGAATTGTGAATTTGATGAATTTGTTTAGATTATTTGATGAATTTGTTTAGAAATATTTGATGAATTTGTTTGAGGAGGAAGGAATTTTATAGCCGGCGTTAATCGAAAGATTAACGTGGTATGGCATTGATAATAACTGTTGTGTTGAGTTGTTAATTTGATTTATTTGTTTCGATTATGGATAGAATAAAGAAAGCGTTGGGGAAGAAGTCGACAAAGTCGACCACTCCCGATTCGGGGGGAGTTCCGCAGCCTCTAGTAAGGCGGATCCCGGTACACTATACATATCTCAGAGCAGCGTTCGTGCCCGCCAGATAGTATAAGCTACCGGCATGAACGCTGACGATTTTTATAGGGCGACAGATGAGCCCGCTGTTCATAGGTGTGGTTTGTCATTCCCGACTCTCTACTACGTACTTGGTGTGACGAGGTGCAGTCTACCAAGTAAGTCATTTTAATTTATTTTGTATCTACATTGTTTGCGTATTTTTTTTCTTACTAATGATATATGTTGTGCAACGTGTGTTGTAAGTACAAATCTTGGAAAAATGAGATGCACATGTTACAGATGACTGGGTGATACTGAGAGGCTACCCCGGAAGAATTCAAGTTCCGGGAGTACGAGTGGAAGTGGCTACGCGCCCATTTTCGCGACCCAGAGTTCATGGTATGACTAAAATACCCTCATTTCATTCTTCCTCTTTCAGATTTTATTTTTTTGAATTCTAAATATAAACTCCATTTTTTTAAATTAATGTTTCAGAATATAAAAATTACTTGAAGTTCCGGTTTTTTTAAATTAGAAAAAATCGGAACTTCATGTTTTTTTTTTTAAATTCTGGAATATTATTAATATTAAAAAATCGGAATTTTTTTATTCAAAAGTAGAAAATAAATTGTTTTAATAAAAATAAAAACTAGAATATTATTTTCCATAAAAAAAATAAAAATCTGAATATTGTATTTTATTTATTAAAAAATGCTAGTATTTAATAAAAAATAATAATATTTCAGTTTTTATTTTTTTTGAATTCTAAATATAAACTCGATTCTAAATAATATTTTTTTGAAGGCGACTAGCTTGACCAACACGACCAATCGTGTTGGTCTGACTGACCATCACAGTCTGGGTTCCCGGTCGTTAGCCAGAGTTGCGCACGAGGCCATTTCTTCTGATTCGTTGGACGCATTTGCCTACGTGACTCAGAAAGCATATCTGAACCGTCCCGAGGAGCATGCAAGTCTTTTTTATTTTATTTTGGTAATAAAATAAATGCCTTTGTATCATACTTTTATTGATATTCAAATATTTATTTTCATATTAACTTAGGAGCGTGTGCGGGAGGAGTCTTAGAGGATGCTTGCTGAGATTGCTCGGGAGCAGTATCCGGACTTAGCGGAGACTGACCTCGATCCTGCCATTGGACAGATCGATCAGGCCGATCCTTATGTTCGCGCTAGGGTGTGGGGTACCGTCTACCCTCCTAGAGGTAGTCGGTACCGCACTAAGATGATGGGAGCCGAGGGTCACCATGTATTGAAAGATACCCCCGGCTTCCAGCGCCCTCGCGGAAGGGATGCACGGACTGCCTATCTCGAGGAGCAGTTGAGGGCGGAGAGGGAGCTCCGAGCTGAGAATGAAAGGAGGACTCAGACGCGGTTACATGAGAGCGAGCAGAGGACTAAGTCGCGGTTAGAGAGTTTCCAGAGACAGCAGCAGGCCATGATGGACTATATGATGGCCCGACTCAGACCATTACTCAGGCTGGACTGCAGGCACCTGCTCCACCGCCTTCTCTCTTCGGACAGACCCCGTCTTCACAGCCTCGTGACGAGGATCTAGGGGATGGTGGTAATCCTTCTACTACTACATTTCGACATTTAGATGATTTTGGCAGTGGATTGTAGTTGTGTTGTTGTAGTACTCTTGTATATTTATATTTGTGTTACAATTGTGTAAGTGATTTTATTGACGCTACTAGTATGTTGATGAAATTAATGTTCTTGAATGTGTTGTGCGTTGTGATGCATATAATGTTGGGCATATTATTAATGGTATTAGTTGAATGTGTTGCGCGTTGATTGTTGTTGATAATGAGAGCTGGTGTATAAAAATTGCAGGTGCAAAAAATACAGGTTTTGAGATCTCAAAATCTGAATTAAATTTTTTTTTTAAAAAAGGGTTTTAGCCGACGACATATAAGACGGTCGTCGGCTAAAGTAATTTATTTATTTTTTTCAAAAAGGGTTTTAGCCGACGACATATAAGACGGTCGTCGGCTAAAGTAATTTATTTATTTTTTTTTAAAAAAGATTTTTAGCCGACGACCTGTAAGACGGTCGTCGGCTAATATAATTTACTTTTTTTTTAAAAATGGTTTTAGCCGACGACTTATAAGACAGTCGTCGGCTAATCTCTATTTTTTTTTTAAAAACGGTTTTAGCCGACGGGCTCATTAAGGTCGTTGGCTAAAATTTTTTTTTTTTCCAATAGGTTTAGCCGACGACCGTGTAGTAGTGGTCGGCTAAACGTTAAACTTTAGCCGACGACTGCACAAAAGTCGTCGGCTAAACCTTGGTCGACGAATATCGGCCGACGGTTTTTTAGCCGACGGATGGCATGATTAGCCGACGACTTTCGGGTTTAGCCGACCACTTTAAGTCGTCGGCTAAAGTCTGATTTTTGGTAGTGACTCTTACTTAATCGAGCCACTTATTTTTAGTTTTATTTTTTTGGGGAAAAAAAGAAAATGATCTATTTTAAAATCAAAGGCAACATTACACATTCAATGTCATACTGTAGTTGGTTATGAAGAAGAAAAAAAATAACAGATAAAAAAATATTGGGAAATGGAAACAAAATTGCACCTGCTATAGATCATTGTCATCAGAAAAGTCTTGATCATCATCTGAAGGAGCACTGCACCCATTTTCAAAACTACACACATTTTTAAAATTAAAGCGCCGCCTGCATGCATAATCTAAGACAGATAAAAACAATGACCAACAGAAGAACTTTTCCAAGTTTTTAGCAAAGCATTTTTTGAATTCATTCAGCTCAAGCATCAATTCACTCAAGCAGAATATTGTGCTGGGCTTAATTGCTTCACCATTTAGATGCATACGATAAGTCTTGACCAGATTCTCAAGCATATCCCTATAATAAAGCAGACACCACCAAGTTACATTTGATAGTTACACCTACTGAAAAGTGAAGACTTGGAAGGGCCAGAAAGAACGATCTAAGATCAAAATTTCCAGTAATTAGGCAAATAAACTTCTATTAATATCAGTAAGAAATATTGGAACTTCTAGATGTAACTGCAGGGAATATCATATTCTCAATGATACTTATTTATCAGATGGGATTCATGCAGGATTGTTATCAATTTTGGTCACAGGTGATGATGACCATGAAGGAACTGCCAAAATAGGTTTTCTGGCATCTTGAAAAGGAGATAAAAATAAATAAATAATGCACTCTTCGTATAAATTAAAAGATAAAATAAACATAAACAGTAAGAAATAGAAATCAAAGGAATCAATAGCAGCAGGTTCTTGGCTTGGGTCATATACAATCGGGTGACTATGGAATGGCAAGCAAGCAACGGCCTGGCCTTCCCGACGTGATGAAGTATTTTTGAGGACTTTCCTCGGACACTATACGTGCGACCGAAGAGCAAGTTTTAGCAGCATCAGGCATTGAAGCACAACCAATAACATCAACCAAAGGGGGAAAAGGGTCACCCTCTCTGCAAATAGAAGGCCCACCCTCAGCCCCATTCTGGTATACAACCGCCCCAAGGGCACACGCCCGATTTGTGCCAGATAAAGAAAAAGAAAGACGGGCTACAATACCTTTGGAGAGACCCGATTGAGAATTTTCTGATACGGCGGAAGATGCAGCACCTCTGAAAATGGTCCTCTTGTCCGCCGTGATACCTTTTATACCCGCCATAGAAGACGGCGAAGTGGTCAACTGGGGCGGAGCACCACCAAGGCAAAAGAGGAACTGGGTAATAAATCCGATTAAAAATATCGAAAGGAAGGTAATGAAATTCCGAACAACAATCATTCAAACAAACTCTCTGATAAAATCACGAGATTAGGGAATATAGATGAAGATTGGCTGAAGAGAAGGGGGAAAATCCGCCGCCCAATGAATGATACGAGGGCGACACGATGAGGAAGCGGCTATCGCAAGGGAAGAATCAAGAGAACGCTCCTTGAAGGGTTGGACGAGGCGTGGGCCGGCGGCTACAAGCGGTAGCAGGTTTTTATCGATGGATCTGTGAAAAAGAAATGGAGTGGGAAAAAATTTTGGGGACGAAATAATGGAGGAAATAATTGAGCGGGTGAAAAAGGCGAGGGTTTTTTGGAGTCTCAAAAAAAATGAGGTTAAATATACATTTCACTTGTAAAAATATTGCGTCAAAAATAAAATTAAATATTTTTTACTTCAGTAATTATAAAATTAGTGAAGTATTTTGAACTTAAAATTTCTAACTAGCTCCTGCCTTTTTGTTTGGTACCATTTACTGAAGTCTATGTGTGTTGTTTACTTCAGTAAATTGAAAAGCGAAGTTGTTGTTTGTTTTTACTTCGCTAATATACATTACCGAAGTGAGACGTACCGAAGTCTTTGATGTTTTTTCTACTAGTGTTTGTGATAATATTTAAACTCTACATGAAACAATTTAAATTACTAACTAATTTCAACTCGAAACCACAAATATCTTTTGTTATACTTTCTAAAATCAAGTCATGTACGAAATAATTTTAAATTGCTACATAGTTTCAACTAATTTTTGTGATTTCCACAGTCATAAAATATGATTATTGGAGGTTATTATTTTTTTTATATATTTTTAGATATAGAATCTTGTGAATCCAGTTTTGTTGTCACCCATAGTGTGGTCTGTTGCCTAAAGCTATATAGGACTATTTAAACTATATAACACTCGCTATTTAAGTATGTTTAGCTTATTAAAAATATGATACAAATATAGTATTAAGTTTTTCTATGTTTTAAGATGACTTAAAGATCATATATAGTTGTATACTTTTAGTCCGAGCACAACTATCATTATATGCAAGTCCCTAAAGATTATTTAACTTGATATAACATTATAATTATAAGATATGTATTACGAAGAACACATTATCATTTAATAACAGTAAAAAAAATGGTCCTTAAAAATAATATGCTTTTTTGTTTTGTAGTTTTTAAATATGAGGGCATTTTTTTGGCCTTTTCGGCCAGGACATGAAAAACCCGAGGACCGGTCCTGTTTACTCATATAAATAGCAAGGTATTTTGTTGATTTGTATCTCATCTCCAAGAGTGAGTTCAAAGAGTGAATAACAATCCAAGTTGAGATTGAGTGAGTTTGAGAGTTTTTATTTTGTGAGTTTGTAAGTCTATTCTTGATTGATAATAGAATAAATATTTTTCTCTCAAATCATCGATAATTCACTATAATGATCCTTTGATATCTCAACAACTGGTATCGGAGAAAGGTTTTGGAGTGCTAGCCGGAAGTGGTAGAGGAGCTAAAAATTTTGAGTTTTACAAAGGTGGTCGAAACTCAATTTTGATGATACTGTTAGATTCCTCGCGTCGAGACGAGTTCGGTGGTATTTTCAGAATACAAAAGAGTCCTACGGGCTTCCGAAAGAATTGTCTCAAGGTTGAAGAAGATGAACAGTACTTCCTGCAAATAAATTTTCCAAAAATTACATACTGGTTCCTGAACTTTTTGGAAGATTTTAATTCAGTCTCTAATCTTCTGAAATTTTTTATTTTGACCCCAAAAGTTTTAAAAATTGTACTTTCGGCCCCATAAGCTTTGTTAAAATCGTGGCTGATTTTACTACCTCTATTGAGAAGCTCAATAACAACAATTATGGGTCATGGAGTACTCGTATAAAATTTTACCTGCTCGGGCAGGACTTATGGGATATTGTTAACGGAGGTGAGACAACACCACCAAGGGTGGCCAAAAGCACAGACACAACCTCCAACATCTCAACCTCAACACCGGTACGACTAGATGTTGCACATCAAAGGCCAGCTGCCGACCCTGGTGCTTTAAAGAAATGGAAGGTTAAGGCAGGCAAAGCTATGTATGCCTTAACTGTAGCTGTAAAAGATGAATTTCTCCAGCGGATCAAAGATGTCCAAACACCGAAGGAAGCTTGGGATACATTGGCGGCTATTTTCGCGAAGAAAAATGATGCAAAATTGCAAAGGCTTGAAAATGAGCTTTTGTCGATCTCCCAGAGAAATATGTCTGCCAGTCAATATTTATCAAATGTGAAATCTCTTTGTGATGAGATTTCTAAACTAGATCCTGAAAATGGCATTACACAAACCAGGATGAAAAGAATTATCATCCACGGACTGAAGCCGGAGTATAAGAGTATTATCATGGTAACTCGGGGCTTGGCCACCGAGCCAACTTTAGCAGATGTGGAGAATTTGCTAATTAATGAAGAAGATCTAGACAAATCCATGTCTAGTCGACCAACCAATGGTGAAGAGAGAGCCCTTTTCACTAATAGAAGAGACAATCAAGGACGCGGACGAGGACGCGGTCGTGTTCGAGGACGAGGACGTGGTTTCGGGAGATTCAATAGTCAAGAAAGAGATGTTCGAGGAAACCAAGATAGAGGTTTCCAGTCAAGGGGAGTTCGAGGAGCTCAACATAATCAAAATGGTCAGAACCGGTGGCAAAAAAGGATCTTCAAAGTGACGAATGTTTCAATTACGGCAAGAAAGGACATTATGCAAAAAATTGCTGGTCCAAGAGAGTTGAAGGAAATGCAGCAACAACATCTAATGACGAGGTTCCAGGAGAATAAGATTGGGATTTCGAGACTTCCTTCTATGCCGAGGAGGTAGACACTGCTGATACACGAGGGAAATGCCCAAGAGAGGAATTCGCACTTACTGCGGTATGTGAGCAGTTAGTCAATTACAATAATGATTGGATTGTTGACTCTGGTTGTTCCAATCATATGACCGGAGATGAGTTGAAACTTGTAAGTATGACCAAGTACAATGGAGATCGAGTTATTGTGACAGCTGATAACACACAATTACCAATAGCCCATGTTGGCAAGACACAACTGCCACAAAGGTACGGACATGAAGAAGTACAACTCGACAATGTCTATCATGTCCCAGAAATGAAGAAGAACCTTGTTGGGATAACAATAAACCTGTATCGAAACAGCCGGGTTAATCAATCCCTGTATCGAATTGTGTTGATAAGAGGTTTTGACATATATGCCAATCCTCAATACAGTAAGGAAACTGTATCGATAAGTTGAAGTGTCAACCTGTATCGAAGACCTATCTCGTATCCAGCACATAGTGGAACCTTTCAGTACAGCGAAGAAGTCTTATAAAGACAAAGTATGGAAACTGTCTCGAATCACCAATACAGTGATCTTCCATAAAGCTCTCAACAGGACAAAGAAGGAATCTTCAGAAGTTAAGTCCCGTTGATGAAGAAGTATTTAAATACTCAAGGATAAAATATTTAAATACTGTCAGTAAGAAGATCTTCAAATCCCGCTAAATCCGGATCGTGCCTTTTCATCCCGTTGGAACGGAATCTTGCTCAACGGATATATCTCAACGGATATATTTTTCAGAAGACTATATATATCTCATCAAGACGTTGAAGATCAGTTACCCAAGTAACAAAGCTATTAATATATTCATCAGAGCAAAACATATCTCCAAAGCTTACTGCAACTCAGATCTAAGAGATATACAGTGCTCAACATCTTGAACAACACTTCATCAGCTAGAAGCTCATAAAGTCAAAGCTGTTGTTCATACCCTGTTCTATCCTTTGAACAAACCCAGATCAGCCCTGTGTGGACTGAGTAATCGTTGCTACTCCAGAACTGTGTGTGAAGGATTTGCATCGAAGAAGACGAAGCTTCAGAACTGTGTGTGAAGAAGCAAGTCAAAGCATTAGCTCAAACCAATATGTGTGAACGGTTGAAGCTAAGATCTTTATATCAATCTGTGTGAACGATATATTGATTGTGTGTTGTTATAATTACGTAGTTGTGTACGTAGTAATTATAATAAATTTTTTACTCCTGTGTGGAGGACCAGTGGACGTAGAGGGGTTTACCTCGAACCACTTTAAATATTGTGTTATTTACCTTCTGTCTTACTTGTTTTAATTAATGTGATTATTTAAGTATACACTGCACATCGAGTTGCTGTATCCACAACAACTTACTGTATTTAAGACTTCCGCTACGCACTCAGATTTAAAATCAGTATAGCTTGTTGTTTAAACTACTTCCCAAGCTGTATCTAGTATACTTAGTGGCCAACAAGTGGTATCGGAGCGCTTGATTCTAAAAAGAATCAGTCGTATTTTTAACCGAATCAGATCCAAAATCACTTACTCTTTAAAACAATCTCTTTCATTTCTTTATTTTCACATGGATACATCTATGATCAACAAAGTGCCTATGTTCTCTATTAACGAATTTGATGATTGGAGAATTAGGATGGAGGCTCATCTTGCAGCAATGCACGAAGAGATGATTTTTGTTATACAGGATGTCCCCATCAAGATCATGAAGGAAAACACGGCCGCAAGGATTGAAGGCCAAGCCCATGCTGAGATGCTCGAGAAGGAACGCGAGCAATGGACCACAGATGAAAGAAAGCGATCCAACCTCGACAATGTGGCTAAGAACGCGTTATTTGTCACTCTTGACAAAGGCACGTTCTCGAAGGTAAAGAGTCAGAATCAGCCAAGGAAATCAGGATAAACTAAAGATGATTTGCGAGGGAACCGAGCTCTCAAAAGAAAACAAAATTTCAAAACCGACTCAAGAATTTGAATCTTTTGAAATGAAACCAACTGAGACACTTGAGGAACTTGACCTCAGATTCACTGGTATTGTTGGTGAACTTGAAGCTTTGGGCAAAATTTATACCCAAAAGGAGAAGAATTTAAAAAATTTCAGATCTCTCCCTGCCCGATGGGACATTAAGACCACAGCTATGCGTGTAACTTCCAAACTTAATGAAAGATCTACTTTTGATCTCTTCTCGACCTCAAAGCTTTTGAGTATGATATTGTGAAGAGAGAAAGTCAAGAATCTCCTTCAAAGGTCACAACACTAGCCAGATTATCGAATCGACACGGATGCCCAGCTCGTCGAAGCCTAGTCACAAGAATGCTGACAGTGACGACGACATCCTGTCTCAAGATGAAATGGCGCTCATGCACAAATTCAAAAAGTTCATCAAGCAGTCTGGAAAGACTCTCTACAGGCCCAAACCTGTCCATAAGGTAAGTATCAAAACTTCATCCGGCGATGCTAACCTATGCTATAATTGCAGGAAACCAGGGCATTATGCAAATAAATATCCTCATCCCAAAGTTCAAAGGTTGCTGGAAGCCGAGCAACAAGAGAGAGATGAAAGCTTGGAAAAACAAGCTCAAGGCCCTGATTAGAGAATCAGAAGCCTCCCCCACACCATCCAAATCAGAAGAATGTCTTCAGGTGGTCACTGAAAGTGATTCATCTGACGATGAGTTTGATGATAAAGCATATATGTGCTTTATGGCCAAGGACATTCCGGAAGGTGAAGATAGCGATGATGAGGTAAGTTCAACCTCAACTATTCCATCAAATGCATCTCATACTTTTGAAAACATGATGAATGAGTTTAAAAACATTCAAAAGGCCCATGAGACATTGAAAAATGAGAATATACAGCTCCAACTGTCTAACCTAGAGCTGAAAGATGAAAATAATTTGCTGAAGATAAATTATGAAAATATGTCTCTTGACTGTGAAACCAGCAAATTCGATTTTGAAAAACTCATGGAGGGCAATCATCAACTTTCTCATGAACTAAGTGAGGTTAAAACTCACAACGAGAGCAAGACAAATGATTTGGTTCTACTTCAAGCCAAAGTCACAACTCTCGAAAAACGAGAAATTGAACTTGAGACCACTCTGAAATCGTTCGATAAATCGTCCAAAAGAATGGAAGAAATTCTGAGCACTGGGCGACATGGTCATGATAAAAGTGGCTTAGGATACAGCTCATGTTCAAATAAAGGGAAAACTAGTACAATGTTTGTCAAGAGTGTGGAATACATTCCTGTTTCAAAAGAAACTTCGAGTCCGGTGAAGGAACCTGTTGCACAGCGAACAGCAAAGGCTGTCATTCCACCACCACAATCCTATTCCAGACAGCGGAATCATCAGCCATTCAGACCTGAAAGGCGTACTCAACAGCATGCTCCCCGAGCATATCAACAGCGCCAACAGCCGTTCAGAAGGAAGACTGTATCCAAATACCAAAGGCCCGCACGGCAGTACTATCAGTACAGCACGCCGAAGTATTGGATACAGGAGCCCCGTTATTCCTCGAGACAGCAGGTGTCCGCTCAGTATCAACAACAGCGTTGAGAATCCAACTGGAGACCCAGAAGGTAAGCTGTTAGGCTAAAAAAATGGCTCCACCTCCAAGACGGCACTCGTACTGGATCAATAATAATAACCCTGAATTTTTCATGCATAATAATTATCATGGTTATAGCGACTACGGATATGCCCCATGTAGATATCACAATAATGTACCGAGTGTAACCTAGAGTAAACCAATTGCTGCCAGGAAAACTTGGGTACCTAGAGGAACTAACATATATGGACCCAAAAATCAAAGGGGACCTAAATCTACTTAATCTCTTTGCTACAGGACATCCTAGAGGAGGACACCTGGTACTTCGATAGTGGATGCTCTCGGCACATGACCGGAGATAGAAGCAAGCTATCAGATTTTGTAGAAGGTCGCGGCCCAAAAGTTCGTTTCAGTGATAAATCTAAAGGAAGAACAAGAGGGAAAGGAAACCTACTTGTCAGAAAATTCAAAGTCACCGATGTTGCATATGTTGAAGGCTTACAGTACAATCTACTTAGTATTAGCCAGTTCTGTGATAAACAGTTCTCGGTGAAATTCTATATAGATCGCTGTAGAGTCAAGAACATCCAGACCAAAGAAGTTGTGCTTATAGGAAGCAGATCAGGTAACATGTATATTGCTGACTGGAAGCCTATGAGCTCCTCAATTCCATGCTTTGTTGCCAAAGGCATTGCAGATCTTAGCTGGTTATTATAATACCCAGTTGTAATTCAGTCATTATCATTCAGTATTTATCATTCAGTGATTGTCACTCAGTAATTCTCACTCATTATTGATCATTTATCACTCATATTCAATCATTGTATTCTTCGTCCAGAGTAATTTTATCGTGTATCAATCTTCATTCATCAACAATCTAGTTGGAGAATCGTGCGGTGTTTATCATCGTTGTCATTTCATAGTGTGCTGTGTGTGAGGAGTAGCGCACGCTATGTACTCTCTTTAGCATGCGCTAATTGAGTACGGGTAGCGCACGCTACCTCTCAACACTAGCGCACGCTAGTATGTTTCTAGCAGGCAGTCCAGAAGGCACTGGACTGCAGTTGGGTTGTAAGTAGCGCACGCTATGAATGGTAAGTAGCGCGCGCTAGTAGGCTGGAGTAGCGCACGCTATGCAGTCGGTATAGCGCGCGCTAAGGTCGGATCAGGTTGAGTCCAGTGGCTACTGGACTACATTGGATTAATTCATAGCGCACGCTATGAGTGGTTTTTAGCGTACGCAAACGATGTTGTAGCGCACGCTAAATATTGATTGTAGCGCACGCTACCGCGATCAGATCAGAGGACGGAAGGTTCTGGACTCTAGTACTGGGCATCAGATAATTCGTTAGCGCACACTAACATTTTGGGGTTAGCGCACGCTAAGTGTTCAGCTGTAGCGCACGCTACAAGAAGGTACGTAGCGCGCGCTACCGCTTTCGGACAGAGAGTACTGGACTAACCAAAACACCCGTTAGCGCACGCTAAGAACTGGGGCTAGCGCGCGCTAAACTGGGATTTCTATAAATTGTACAGTGTAGCCCAGATTTTGTCATTTGTCATTTTCTCTCATTCTCTCATCGGTTTCGGGCGATTCCGGGCGTTTTGGAGAGTGTTCTTCGAGGTGTAATCATCAATCATCATCTTCAAGTCTTTGAGTTGGATTAATCATCACTTCATCATCTCCATTACATCAAATCAAAGGTAATGATTTCTTGAACCTAGAATTTCGGATATTTGGGGTTTTCCTTCCGATTTCTTCGTATGAACTTAGATTGTTGTTGGAATATGTGAGATATGGTTTATCTACCTTGTATACGCGTATTCCTGTGGGTTATTCGGTGTATATCTCGGATTTAATGGCTATTTGGGGAATTATTTTCAAGAACCCTTGGGGTTGACTTCGGTTAATTTGGGGATTTTCCAATTGATGTTGTTGTAATCTTGAATTGTGGATTCCTATGGGATTATTGATATCATTGAAGTGTTTTGATGGCTTGAAATACTCATTTTGGAGTTGGTTTCGATAATTTGGGGTTGGTTGTAACCCACGGGTAGGATGTTTACTACGTATTCGTTAGAGTGCATCTTTGAGTTCGGATGTTGTTGTATCAACGTTTGAGTTGGTTATAATCGTGGTTGATACGTATATTGAGCGGTTGTTGGTAATTGTCATTCAAGGTTGTTCGAGCGACCGACATCTCATTTAGGACGTTGTTCGTGGACGGACATTCTTCATCGGTGTTGTGTAAGTTAATTCTTACTCAGTTAAAAGGATATTCACTCCTTTCGTTGTTGTTCATTCATAGTCATAATTCATTCATAAAGTACTAACCATATTGAGACTTGTAATTGTCACTTAATCACTTCACTCACGAGGAACGACGGTTCCAATCATTTCATTGAGCTGTCATTCATTTCACCATCATTTCATCTTGGTGAGTCATTATTGATTTTCGATGTCACTTTTGTTATATCGTGGCATTCCGGGTCATACTGGCGTGCCGGTTGGTATGTGTAGGATTTTCATGTCGGGCACATATAAAGTCGTGTGTTGGTTGTTGGCCTCACATTAGATTGTGCACACGAGACGATCACTTCGTGAGACTGATTAGGTACAAGACCACACGTGTATTCGATCGATACTCGTTGGTGGCTTGTGCACGGACACATTTCCATCCCGGGCATAGTGTGGCGCCATTCCTTGAGTCGTATTGTCAGTTGATTCATATAGCATGTTTGATTGCGTATGTTTTCAACAGGATTGTGATTATTCAACTCTTGAGGATTATTGTTACGTATGGCGACCCGTTAGGGGATATTGTTTTTCAGGTCATGGCAAGGCAAAAGCACGGGAAGAGCACGTTGACGGCGAGGAGTCTCAGTGATACTAGTAGAGGGCCCCAGTCTCTTCAGTCATTCTTGTTTTCCTTCATTTGTAATTCCGCTGCAGAATTCCGTTTGGGATGTTTATTTATTCAGGATGGTGTATTTTATCTTCATATAAAATATACCAGTATTCGGTATTGTCCTGGTGTAGTGTACTTAAGCTCCTCATCGGAGTATTTGGTAATATAATTTGGTTCGGTACTACGATTATATTATTTAATTCATTAGTTTTCATTCGCCTGGTGGGTCCCAGTCGGGGGTCCACGGCACTGTAATATCCGCCTAGTTTGGGGTGTTACAGAGTTGGTATCGGAGCGTGGTTTTGAATACTACCTTACGAGTCATGTCTCATTTGAAATCATCGTTCATCAGACTAGTATCATTGGACTTTCGCGTCATGTGTGACCTGTTCAAGAGCCGAGCCCTTCAGACGAAAGAACAGTAAGATTTCCTCATTTATCATTTTCATTGGTAATCAAGTCAATCATGCGAATTCATTAATCACTCAGTTCATTTCTTTGTTCAGTTGTTGATCTTGAGGATCATGTCATTAATCTTGTTAACTTGTTCAAGATATTCATTTCAAGAATTTCATCAGATAATCACGTCAATTCAGTTGATCATTCATGTAATCATTGTATTTGAGCGCGTATGCTCATTTTCATCATTTCATAATATAATCATAATGTGATATTCATGCGAGATATATAATTATCATATGACTTTCCACTTCAGTATGGAAACAGCGGGCAGAGGACGCGGGGGAAGAGGCTGCGGTGCAGGCCGAAACCCGAGAGCTCGTGTGAATACACGTGCGAATGCTAGGAATAATGCTAACTCATCGAGCAGTGACGCTGCCACTCATTCACCTGGACGTGATCATTCACTATCGGGGAGTCGTACCCGGGACACAACTCAGTCAGAAGGTATTCGGGTTGACCCACTCGCTTTTATGCAGGGCATGATGGCCCAAATGACTCAGATGGCTCAACTAATGAAGACAATGCATAACTCAACTACTCAAAATCAACAGGCTCCTCCGCCGCCACCTCAGAGGCAAGAGAGGGGTGTAAGCAGTATCATTGGCGATATCTCTCGCCAGCGACCACCTACCTTCGAGGGCTCATCTGAACCAGCGGATATTGTTCATTGGATTAGGCATTTCGAGAAGTAATTTGCTATGGTGGATTGCCCTAAAGGGAATAAAGTTTCAGTTGCGGCCTACTATCTTGGTAAGAGCGCTCATTCATGGTGGTTATCGTTGAAGCCCACCGACGGATCATGTACTTAGGATCAGTTCAAAACTCTCATGATGGAGAGGTATTATCCAGCCCCACTCAGGGAGGCTAAGTTGTCAGAATTACTCACTCCCGACCTCTCAGCGGACGATGATGTTCTCTCCATCGCCGAAAAATTTCAGGAACTCCTTCCGTTCGCCTCATCTATCATTCACTCTGAGGTTGACAAGATCAAGTATTTCAGCAAGAGGCTGAAACCTCGTATGCGGCTACAATGGCTTAATCATAATTGCACCACCCTAGCCGAATTCATCGAGAAAGCTCTTACTTACAAGCTTACTGCTAAGCAGATTGCTAAGCAACAACCTTCATCTGCTGGCAAGAAGTCTAAGAATCGTAATTAGTCCGACGGCAGTCAGGCCACTTTCAAGAAACCACGTGCGGGCTCTACTTTTTCTGAGCGACCTCCTATGGTGCCTAAACCCACGGAATCTCAGTCACGAGCGGCCAATTCGGCCATCACCTGTTTCAACTATGAAGAACAGGGTCATATCAGCACCAAGTGTCCGAGGCAGACTGTCACGTGCCACAACTGTGGGATTGCTGGGCATAGGGCCCGCTTTTGCTGAAGGGACTCTAAACCTACTCCAGCGTCATCTCAGGCCCCAGGACATTCAGCGGTGCAAAATCAGGCCACTCAGTCAGCATCGTTCAAGACGACAGGAGCTAATAAAGGCGGAGCCAAGAGCTATCAGACAGGAGCGTCCGGCTCGGGGGCCGGCAAGCCCCTAATTTATGAGATGAAGAAGACCGACGATCCAGAGGCCCGAATGATCTCAGGTACACTCGATATTTTATCTCAACCTGTGTGTACCCTTTTTCATACTGGTGCATCACATTCATTCATTTCCGAGTCATGTTTTAGTAGACTACGTCCGGGTAGTGCTACTAGTTGTGAGCCTTATGTCATTGGTCTACCTGACGGTAGAAGAATTATCGGAAATCGCGAGATTCAGAATTGTCCGATTCAGCTTCATGGCCGTGTATAGCTAGCAGACCTAATCGTGGTAGATTTACTGAGAGACGACGTTATTTTGGGTATTGATTGGATGGATCGTCACGATGCCATCATTAGTGTCCGTAAACGTATGGTCACTATCATTTCAGATGATGGAGTCGAATGTGTTTTTCAGGGAGGTAATTCCAGCTGTTTCGGTAGGGTCATCAACTTGATGAAAGTAGTGAAATTACTCAGTCAGGGGTGTGTTGGTTATTGGTGCTATATGACCAAAACCGAGAGATCACGAGTAATGTTGACGGATATTCCGGTAGTGAGGGAATATGCCGATGTTTTTCCAGACGAGTTACCTGGTTTGCCTCCACAGAGAGATGTGGAATTCACGATTGAGTTGGAGCCCGGTACGTCCCCGATATCGAAGGCACCGTACCGGATGGCCCCGACCGAAATGCAGGAATTAAAGAACCAACTTGAGGAGTTGTTCGAGAAAGGTTATATCAGACTGAGTGTGTCCCCGTGGGGAGCACCGATGTTGTTTGTCAATAAGAAGGATGGTTCATTTCGCTTGTGTATTGATTATCGGGAGTTGAACAGGGTGACGATCAAGAATAAGTATCCTCTACCCCGTATCGATGATCTTTTGGATCAACTTCTGGGAGCTTCAGTATTTTCCAAGATTGACTTAAGATCTGGATATCATCAGTTGCGTATTCGAGAGTCGGATATCACAAGGACGGCGTTCCGAACACGCTATGGTCATTATGAGTTTGTAGTTATGCCGTTTGGGTTGACTAATGCACCTGCGGTATTCATGGAGTTAATGAATCGGGTTTTCATCGACTATTTGGATCAGTTCGTGGTTGTCCTTATTGATGACATTTTAATTTATTCTCGTGACCGGGAGGAGCACGAGTTTCACCTTCATTAGGTGCTCGACGTGTTGAGACGAGAGCAACTTTTTGGAAAGTTTTCCAAATGTGAGTTCTGGATGTCCGAAGTGACGTTTCTCAGACATGTAATTTCATCAGACGGAGTTCGTGTCGACCCTCAAAAGATGGAGGCTATCCAAGATTGGCTACCTCCGAAGAATGTTAAGGAGATCCGAAGCTTTCTCGGATTAGCCGGTTATTATCGGCGGTTTGTTGAAGGATTTTCTAAAATCGCTCAACCCATGACGAATCTTTTACGGAAAGATAAGAAATACATGTGGTCCGACGCGTGTTAACAGAGTTTTGAGGAACTCAAGATCTGGTTAACTTCAGCACCTATCCTTTCTTTACCGCAAGGGACGGAAGGATTTGTGGTTTATAACGATGCGTCCGGACAGGGTCTCGGATGTGTACTCATGCAGAACGGGAAAGTTATTGCTTATGTTTCACGGCAATTGAGACCTTACGAGGTTAATTATCCGACCCACGACCTGTAGTTAGCAGCCGTGGTATTTGCATTGAAGATTTGGCGTCATTATCTTTATGGCGTTACCTGTCAGATATTCACCGATCATAAGAGTTTAAAGTATATATTTACTCAGAAGGAGTTAAATATGCAACAGAGACGGTGGTTGGAACTAATCAAAGATTATGATATCGAGATTCTTTACCACCCGGGCAAGGCGAATGTTGTCGCCGACGCCTTGAGTCGTAAGTCCGTTCAGGAGCAGATGCTTGCTCGATTAACAATTCAGAAGGAACTTCAGCAGGAATTTCTGAGACCCGAGATCGAGGTCTGGTTACAGAGAGTACAAGAGCAACTTTGTACGTTGGAGATTTCATCGTCACTTGAGGAGGCGATCAGGGAGATTCAGGGTTCGGATCCATTTTTGTTACGCATTCGAGATGATGTGACTCAGGGGAAAGCCCCTGGATTTGTGATCCACGAGGATGGACTTTTGTGATTTAAGAATCGGTTATGCGTACCGGCGAATGACGAGTTGAAAAACTCGATTTTGAGATAAGTTCATGCTACCCCTTATTCCATTCATCCGTGGTCTAGCAAGATGTACAAAGACTTGAAACAAAATTACTGGTGGAGTAATATGAAGTGAGAAGTCGCGGAATTTGTTTCGAGATGTTTGACCTGTCAGCAAGTCAAGATAGAACATCAGCGACCGGCGGGTATGCTGAAACCTCTCCCTATTCCAGAGTGGAAGTGGGAGGATATTTCAATGGACTTCATCACGAGTTTGCCGACGAGTCGTCGTGGCATGAATACAATCTGGGTAATTGTGGATCGCTTAACTAAATCAGCTCATTTCCTTGAGATTAAGGATACGTGGGGTCCCGAGAGACTTGCCCAGTTGTTTATCAAAGAGATAATGAGATTGCACGGTACTCCTAAAAGTATCGTTTCCGATCGTGATGAACGATTCATGTCTCATTTTTGGAAATCAGTTCATTGTGATATAGGAACTCATCTTAATCTCAGTACAGCTTTTCATCCTCAGTCCGACGGACAATCAGAGAGGACTATTCAGACTTTGGAGGACATGTTGAGGGCATGTGTCCTCGATTGGAAAGATGATTGGGAAGCCCAACTACCGTTGATCGAGTTCACTTACAATAATAGTTGGCATTCTTCGATTAAGATGGCACCTTACGAGGCCTTGTACGGTCGTCGTTGTCGATCTCCTTTGTGTTGGGATGATTTATCAGAATCAATCGGCACTGAGTCCAATATGCTTATGGCCGCCCGTGAGAAGATAGCTTTGATCAGGAGTCGTTTGTTGACTGCTCAGAATCGATAGAAATCTTATGCAGATAATCGTCGTCGACCATTAGAGTTCGAGACAGGTGACCATGTTTTGGTCAAGGTTTCCCTGAGTCGTGGTATCTTCCGTTTTGGGAAGTGGGGGAAGTCGAGTCCGAGATTCATTGGACCGTTTGAGATTTTGCATCGAGTAGGCGAGTTAGCTTATCGATTGGCCCTACCTCTGGCGTTGAGCTGAATTCATAATGTGTTTCACGTCTCTCAGTTACGGAAGTATGTTGCCGACCCGAGTCACATACTTCAGTTTGACGAAATCGAGATTGCTGATGATCATTCATATAAGGAGCGTCCTATACAAGTATTAGAACGGCGAATCAAACAGTTGAGGAACAAGACGATTCCTTTGGTTAAAATTCAGTGGTCTAGACACGGAGTCGAAGAGGCTACTTGGGATACCGAAGATAGTATGAGGGAGAGTTATCCCGAGTTGTTTGACCCTTAGTTTCGGGGACGAAACTCTTTTAAGGGGCGTGTATGTAATACCCAGTTGTAATTCAGCCATTATCATTCAGTATTTATCATTCAGTGATTGTCACTCAGTAATTCTCACTCATTATTGATCATTTATCACTCATATTCAATCATTGTATTCTTCGTTCATAGTAATTGTATCGTGTATCAATCGTCATTCATCATCAATCTAGTTGGAGAATCGTGCGGTGTTTATCATCGTTGTCATTTCATAGTGTGCTGTGTGTGAGGAGTAGCGCACGCTACGTACTCTCTTTAGCGTGCGCTAATTGAGTACGGGTAGCGCACGCTACCTCTCAACACTAGCGCACGCTAGTATGTTTCTAGCACGCAGTCCAGAAGGCACTGGACTGCAGTTGGGTTGTAAGTAGCGCATGCTACGAATGGTAAGTAGCGCGCGCTAGTAGGCCGGAGTAGCGCACGCTATGCAGTCGGTATAGCGCGCGCTAAGGTCGGATCAGGTTGAGTCCAGTGGCTACTGGACTGCATTGGATTAATTCATAGCGCACGCTGATAAGTGTCAGTTTTGTACACTTATCCATGGTTTGTATCGATAAAATTCACCCATAATTGAGCTAGTCTACTCGTTTTTTGCTTTTAATTTATTAGTTTTAATAATTTTATTTTTATCGGATGATGATCGGATTAAATAACTAAATTACTCAAGAAACAACATGTTTAATAAATATTCTATTTATTGAATTTTGATATATTCATGTTGTAGGACTTTCCGAGACGAATTCGGCAGTCTTTCCGGATTCAAAATCAGAGTTATATATCAAAAGTTATCATTCGAAGAAGATCTGGGGCAAAAACGCAAAGTCCGAGGGAATTCAGGCTAAAAACGTAACTATCAAAGCTTCAAATGAGCAAATTTACGAAGCCACGTTACGGCCGTAACATTCGTGAGTTACGGCCGTAAGTCACCTTAGTTACGGCCGTAACTCCCGATCACACTACGTAACTCTTGACAATTGCTATGATTTGTCTAATTTTTATACTTTTTGTGTATTATTGAGGGGATGGTGGCATTGATCCGATATATAGTAATAAAGCTGTAATTTTGGAGCTTTTTGTTGACTATAGTTTTATGATTAGACCCCTTAGATCCTTCATCATTCATCATTCATCTTATAATTTTCCATTTCTTGTAAACTTTTCTTTTTGTGTGAAGAACACACTTGTGTTCTTGAGTGATCTTTGTAAGTGTGGTATAGTATATGTTGTTCAGAGAGTTTATTGCTTCTATCTCCTTTATCTACTAAGGGAGTTAGGATCAATTCTTTCTCTTGATTCAACTAATAATGACCACCAAAGCTTGTAATATGTGTAATAAACCCTTTATGGGCTAAGTTTCTTAAGTTGGGATTATAAACAAGGTTAGTCATGTTATTTAAGTTTGTATAAAAGATCTATTGTGAATTACTTATTATTGTGTGTGATTTTCATTGTTTTAACAATCTTTATTTATTTGGCCAATTAATGAAGATATTTATGGTCTTCATATGTTTCGAAAGAAAATATGTTTGATTAGATCAAATGATCTTCACTCTAAGTTCTTCTAGGGGATAGAAATATACCCCTAGTCCTTAGATGATTCATTGAGTTATTTTCACAAATCCTAATGCTATGTATTGAAGCCAATCAACATAGAAATATAGTGGATTGGTTCAATATGTAAGGGGCGTTTTATAGTTCGAAAGAGAAACCATCTTTTTAAGGAAAATCGAATCTACACAACATAATAAGTAAATTCATCTTATGATCTCCAATACATCTTTTATAACTAATGACGAACTAAGTTTGTAATCCCAACTATTTCATTTTATCATTAATCAATCTATTAATATTGCAATCTTTTTATTTCCTTATAATATTAGAACTATTATTGCAATTTCTTTGCAATTATTAAACCAAACTTTTTAATTGTGTGTTTCACTCATCTTAAGTATCTATAAAAATAGACTAATAGTGTATAATTCAAATTATAACAAAACTTCCTTGTGGGATCGATAAACCGGACTCAAAAAGTCCACTTTACTACTTGATACGATATCGTGCACTTGCGATAGTTACACTAAAAGCGTGTCAAGTTTTTGGCGCCGTTGCCGGGGAAGTATAAGTTATATTTGAAATCTTATATTATAAACTATTTTTGTAGGTACAAATTTCTCGACGTTGTAACTTAGTACTAAGTTGTGTTTGTCCGGTCAAGTGGCGGATAACGGTACTCCGTGACTATTAAAGTCGGATTTTTCAGTTTCCCACAACAACTGATATTTGTATATATTTTTTTTTAATTATTTTCATTGTCTTTTTATTTTTGTTTTTTTATCATGGATGAAACATTGTTTAAAATTGAAAAAAGATTTCCCTTTCTAAGCAAAAATGCAATTTTAAAAATTTACAAGACAAGGCTTGAAAGGATGAGGTTGCTTACGAATAAAAGCATACCTTTTGACATAAGATTCATAATCGAAGCCAAAGTAAGAATAGAAGGTGAATTCACAGAAACACCAACTAGAATTTTACCAGGGCTTGGAAAAAGTTCATATGCCAAGAAACGACGAGCAAAGATTCTAGTCGTTTGCTATAAATGTGCTAGATGGAACTGTAATGCAAAATGTCGATCTTTAGGAATTCCATCTACAAACAGAGAAGATAAAATTCAGTTCATTAATGATGGTCTGAATAAGGAGAATTTAGATAATATCGAAATTTCTCTTGACACGCATCCTAGTGGACTTGTGTATTACGGAATTCAATGTTTGTGGAATAAATTCAAACCAGAATATGAACAACGTCTTGGGAATCTGACGTTAAAAGACCCTGTTTGCCAATTTGTAAGAAAATTGGATGGGAAGCTTCTCCCCGACTCATAGAAGGCGTTTAGGCCGTTTCTGAACGTAAAATCAGAGGAAGATTTGAGCCACAATCACAACTACTTTACATACGCGTAAGTATCTTTTATTTTTGTTGTGTGGTGAGATTTTCTTAATAAAAAAATGTGATACGCGATAAAAGCTTTCATTATTCTATTGAGTAGTTGAAGCACAATCAAACGCAATCACAAACTTGTTAAACAATTTTTACCTTCTTTTTCTTCTATAAATTAACTTTCTACTTGTTTCTTTCATTCTTCCCTCTAACTTGCACTTTTCTGTTTCTCTCTAAAAATTTTTTTCTTTTCAAAAATGGAGTCATCATCTTCAACAAAAATTTTACACACCGCATTTTTGGTGGATCTAGTTCGGAAAAGAGGCATGCTTCACCGAAGCGACCCACAACTTGGGTCGTACCTTAGGAGAAAAATGCATTCATGTAGTTTACGGAGGAGGAAGTCTAGGATTAATGGGACGAGTGCTTTACGCCTATATGGAAGGAGTAAGAGTGTTGGGAGTAATCCCAAAACCTCTGGCTGAAAGTAAAATCACCGGGTCAACTATTGGAGATGAGTTTAGATCTGTGAATATGCAAGATCGCATAACTCACATGATAAATAATTCTGGCGCCTTTATCGCCCTTCCCGGTGGTTTTGGCACCCTTGAGGAACCTTTTCATGTGGTTACCAGAGCCCAGCTAAATGTTCATCAAAAACCAATAGGAGTGCTTAATGTCAATGGTTTCTTTGATGGTTTACTGTCTTTCATCGACTACTCTGCTGAAAAAGGCTTTATTTCCGAGCGTGCAAAACGAATCATAGTCGTTGCAACAACACCAGAAGAACTAATCGAAAAACTCAATGAATTTGTTCCTCAACCAGATCCAGCTCTAGCTAAAATTGTCTGGGTAGAAGATTTTACCGTGAGAAAACGAAAAGTAGATTCATTCCTCTCCCTTTGATAACCCATATCGGACCCCTTGTATTTTTACTTTCTGTCGTGTGTAATAATCGTGCTAAATGATGGCAGCTTAAGGAGTTTATTCTTGATCTCTTGACGCGCATCTATTCACGATTTATGTATTTTTATTTCATTACTGTAATGTTTATTTCGTGTTTTGCTTTTATAAAAACTTTGATGGCAGCGTAAGGCGACTCTTCGGACTTTCTTGATGCGCATCTAAAAAATTATGTTATACTTACGAGTATATTTTATTTTCTTTTGTGTGTGCCTCGTATATTTATTCTCTTGCAGATTCTAAAAGGCGTTGGGCTCAGACATCAACTTTCTTAACAGGGAGTATTCTGCTTTTCTGCATTGATTTTTATTTTATTTTTAAACTGAGGACAGTTTTATTTTCAAGTTTGGGGGTGGTTTGTTTTAGTATTTTGGTGTGTTGTAATTTTGGTGTGGTTTGTTTAATAATTTTGGTGTGTTTTGATTGATTTGGTTATTTGCCTTAATTTTTTTTTATTATTATATATATATATATATATTTATATATATATTTATAGTATTTTGATTTTTGAGATTTTTAGATCTGGCCATAACACCAATAAATTAGCTATATACAAGCTTCTAAAATCGGTTTACCCGGTAAAAAAGTTGTATATTCCAAAAAAATTTTGAGCCTTAATCTCTCTTTCCAAGCCTTGTAATTATCATATAAAATCGAGTCATTCGTTACCTTGAGAAAAGAAGAATCAATTGGTTGATGAAAAATAAAACTAAATTTACTTAATTTGTGGAGTTTTTGATTTTTCATGCTTAACTAAAAATGATTTTACGCAAAAATTCTATTCCCTAAAAAGGAGTCATTGGTGAAAAGAGCTACACGTTAGCAAATAACGGTGTGAAAGCTATCACCTAAAAAAATAAATGACGAAAAGGAGAAGTGTTGAGCGGAAATTTGCTAATTTTGGAAGTCTTAAATTTTGCGAAAAATAAAGGACTAACCATTGTTGGTGCGTAGCTGCCGTCTCAGAAAAATTAGTGAAAAGAGCTACACGTTAGCAAATAACGGTATGAAAGCTATCACCTTTTTACGAAAAAAATGAGATAGAAATTGTGTTAGTGAAAAGAGCTACACGTTAGCAAATAACGGTGTGAAAGCTATCACTAAAAGGGATGTAGTTTATGAGCAGATTTGAATTAATTAGCAGCTGAATTTCAATACACTCAATTTTGTAAAAATCACAATATTTGATGACGCCAATGAAATTCTTCTTCATATTGAGTCGAAAAATAAACGAGTGATCGAGAGAAACCATTAAAGGGAGTCGTGTGTATCACGAGTGGGAAAGAAATAATCAACCTTTTTGGGGGGAAAACCTTACATTTTAGAATTACAAAATAAAAACCGTGTTTTAACTTCAAAAACATTAGTAGATTTATTTTGAATCTTGATTCATTTCTATCTACTGTATAAAGCTGGTTGTTGTTTATTAATGGCATTTTGATCACCTTTTCTCTTTTTATATTTTAATTTATGTGTGTATTAATTTTCTTATTTTAGTGATTTTTATTTTTATTTTTGGAGTGTGAATAATAAAGAGTCTTGCTCGGGACTAGCAAGAATTCAAGTTTGGGGGTGTGATAAGTGTCAGTTTTGTACACTTATCCATGGTTTGTATCGATAAAATTCACCCATAATTGAGCTAGTCTACTCGTTTTTTGCTTTTAATTTATTAGTTTTAATAATTTTATTTTTATCAGATGATGATCGGATTAAATAACTGAATTACTCAAGAAACAACATGTTTAATAAATATTCTATTTATTGAATTTTGATATATTCATGTTGTAGGGCTTTCCGATACGAATTCGGCAGTCTTTCCGGATTCAAAATCAGAGTTATATATCAAAAGTTATCATCCGGAGAAGATCTCGGGCAAAAACGCAAAGTCGAGGAATTCAGGCTAAAACGTAACTATCAAAGCTTCAAATGAGCAAATTTATGAAGCCACGTTACGGCCGTAACATTCAGGAAGTTACGGTCGTAAGTCACCTTAGTTACGGCCGTAACTCCTGACTGTTACGGCCGTAACTCTTGACAGATTGCTATGATTTTTCTAATTTTTTATACTTTTGTGTATTATTGAGGGGATGACTGGCATTGATCCGATATAATGTAATAATGCTGTAGTTTTGGAGCTATTAGATGACTTTAGGTGTATAAATAGACCCCTTAGATCCTTCATCATTCATCATTCATCTTATAATTTCCATTTCTTGTAAACTTTTCTTTTTGTGTGAAGAACACACTTGTGTTCTTGAGTGATCTTTGTAAGTGTGGTATAGTATATGTTGTTCAGAGAGTTTATTGCTTCTATCTCCTTTATCTACTAAGGGTGTTAGGATCAATTCTTTCTCTTGATTCAACTAAGAATGACCACCAAAGCTTGTAATATGTGTAATAAACCCTTTATGGGCTAAGTTTCTTAAGTTGGGATTATAAACAAGGTTAGTCATGTTATTTAAGTTTGTATAAAAGATCTATTGTGAATTACTTATTATTGTGTGTGATTTTCATTGTTTTAACAATCTTTATTTATTTGGCCAATTAATGAAGATATTTATGGTCTTCATATGTTTCGAAAGAAAATATGTTTGATTAGATCAAATGATCTTCACTCTAAGTTGTTCTAGGGGATAGAAATATACCCCTAGTCCTTAGATGATTCATTGAGTTATTTTCACAAATCCTAATGCTATGTATTGAAGCTAATCAACATAGAAATATAGTGGATTGATTCAATATGTAAGGGGCGTTTTATAGTTCGAAAGAGAAACCGTCTTTTTAAGGAAAATCGAATCTACACAACATAATAAGTAAATTCATCTTATGATCTCCAATACATCTTTTATAACTAATGACGAACTAAGTTTGTAATCCCAACTATTTCATTTTATCATTAATCAATCTATTAATATTGCAATCTTTTTATTTCCTTATAATATTAGAACTATTATTGCAATTTCTTTGCAATTATTAAACCAAACTTTTTAATTGTGTGTTTCACTCATCTTAAGTATCTATAAAAATAGACTAATAGTGTATAATTCAAATTATAACAAAACTTCCTTGTGGGATCGATAAACCGGACTCAAAAAGTCCACTTTACTACTTGATACGATATCGTGCACTTGCGATAGTTACACTAAAAGCGTGTCACACGCTATGAGTGGTTTTTAGCGTACGCAAACGATGTTGTAGCGCACGCTAAATATTGATTTTAGCGCACGCTACCGCGATCAGATCAGAGGACAGAAGGTTCTGGACTCCAGTATTGGGCATCATATAATTCGTTAGCGCACGCTAATATTTTGGGGTTAGCACATGCTAAGTGTTCAGCCGTAGCGCACGCTACAAGAAGGTACGTAGCGCGCGCTACCGTTTTCGGACAGTGAGTACTGGACTAACCAAAACACCCGTTAGCGCACGCTAAGAACTGGGGCTAGCGCGCGCTAAACTGGGATTTCTATAAATTGGACAGTGTAGCCCAGATTTCGTCATTTGTCATTTCCTCTCATTCTCTCATCGGTTTCGGGCGATTCCGGGCGTTTTGTAGAGTGTTCTTCGAGGTGTAATCATAAATCATCATCTTCAAGTCTTTGAGTTGGATTAATCATCACTTCATCATCTCCATTACATCAAATCAAAGGTAATGATTTCTTGAACCTAGAATTTCGGATATTTGGGGTTTTCCTTCCGATTTCTTCGTATGAAATTAGATTGTTGTTGGAATATGTGAGATATGGTTTATCTACCTTATATACGCGTATTTCTATGGGTTATTCAATGTATATCTCGGATTTAATGGCTATTTGGGGAATTATTTTCAAGAACCCTTGGGGTTGACTTCGGATAATTTGAAGATTTTCCGATTGATGTTGTTGTAATCTTGAATTGTGGATTCCTATGGGATTATTGATATCATTGAAGTGTTTTGATGGTTTGAAATACTCATTTTGGAGTTGGTTTCGATAATTTGGGGTTGGTTGTAACCCACGGGTAGGATGTTTACTACGTATTCGTTATAGTGCATCTTTGAGTTCGGATGTTTTTGTATCAATGTTTGAGTTGGTTATAATCATGGTTGATACGTATATTGAGCGGTTGTTGGTAATTGTCATTCAAGGTTGTTCGAGCGACTGACATCTCATTTAGGACGTTGTTCGTGGACGGACATTCTTCATCGGTGTTGTGTAAGTTAATTCTTACTCAGTTAAAAGGATATTCACTTCTTTCGTTGTTGTTCATTCATAGTCATAATTCATTCATAAAGTACTAACCATATTGAGACTCGTAATTCTCACTTAATCACTTCACTCACGAGGAACGACGGTTCCAATCATTGCATTGAGCTGTCATTCATTTCACCATCATTTCATCTTGGTGAGTCATTATTGATTTTCGATGTCACTTTTGTTATATCGTGGCATTCCGGGTCATACTGGCGTGCCGGTTGGTATGTGTAGGATTTTCATGTCGGGCACATATAAAGTCGTGTGTTGGTTGTTGGCCTCACATTAGACTGTGCACACGAGACGATCACTTCGTGAGACTGATTAGGTACAAGACCACACGTGTATTCGATCGATACTCGTTGGTGGCTTGTGCACGGACACATTTCCATCCCGGGCGTAGTGTGGCGCCATTCCTTGAGTCGTATTGTCAGTTGATTCATATAGCATGTTTGATTGCGTATGTTTTCAACAGGATTGTGATTGTTCAACTCTTGAGGATTGTTGTTCTATGTAACTGACCCCGTTGGGGGATATTGTTTTTCAGGTCATGGCAAGGCAAAAGCACGGGAAGAGCACGTTGACGGCGATGAGTCTCAGTGATACTAGTACAGGGCCCCAGTCTCTTCAGTCATTCTTGTTTTCCTTCATTTGTAATTCCGCAGCAGAATTCCGTTTGGGATGTTTATTTATTCAGGGTGGTGTATTTTATCTTCATATAAAATATACTAGTATTCGGTATTGTCCTGGTGTAGTGTACTTAAGCTCCTCATCGGAGTATTTGGTAATATAATGTGGTTCGGTACTACGATTATATTATTTAATTCATTAGTTTTCATTCGCCTGGTGGGTCCCAGTCGGGGGTCCACGGCACTGTAATATCTGCCTAGTTTGGGGTGTTACAGAGTTGGTATCGGAGCGTGGTTTTGAATACTACCTTCCGAGTCATGTCTCATTTGAAATCATCGTTCATCAGACTAGTATCATTGGACTTTCGCGTCACATGTGACCTGTGCAAGAGCCGAGCCCTTCAGACGAAAGAACAGTAAGATTTCCTCATTTATCATTTTCATTGGTAATCAAGTCGATCATGCGAATTCATTAATCACTCAGTTCATTTCTTTGTTCAGTTGTTGATCTTGAGGATCATGTCATTAATCTTGTTAACTTGTTCAAGATATTCATTTCAAGAATTTCATCAGATAATCACGTCAATTAAGTTGATCATTCATGTAATCATTGTATTTGAGCGCGTATGCTCATTTTCATCATTTCATAATATAATCATAATGTGATATTCATGCGAGATATATAATTATCATATGACTTTCCACTTCAGTATGGAAACAGCGGGCAGAGGACGCGGGGGAAGAGGCCGTGGTGCAGGCCGAAACCCGAGAGCTCGTGTGAATACACGTGCGAATGCTAGGAATAATGCTAACTCATCGAGCAGTGACGCTGCCACTCATTCACCTGGACGTGATCATTCACTATCGGGGAGTCGTACCCGGGACACAACTCAGTCAGAAGGTATTCGGGTTGACCCACTCGCTTTTATGCAGGGCATGATGGCCCAAATGACTCAGATGGCTCAACTAATGGAGACAATGCATAACTCAACTACTCAAAATCAACAGGCTCCTCCGCCGCCACCTCAGAGGCAAGAGAGGGGTGTAAGCAGTATCATTGGCGACATCTCTCGCCAGCGACCACCTACCTTCGAGGGCTCATCTGAACCGGCAGATATTGTTCATTGGCTTGAGCATTTCGAGAAGTTATTTGCTATGGTGGATTGCCCTGAAGGGCATAAAGTTTCAGTTGCGGCCTACTATCTTGGTAAGAGTGCTCATTCATGGTGGTTATCATTGAAGCCCACTGACGGATCGTGTACTTAGGATCAGTTCAAAACTCTCATGATGGAGAGCTATTATCCAGCCCCACTCAGGGAGGCTAAGTTGTCGGAATTACTCACTCCCGACCTCTAAGCGGACGATGATGTTCTCGCCATCACCGAAAAATTTCAGGAACTCCTTCCATTCGCCTCATCTATCATTCACTTTGAGGCGGACAAGATCAAGTATTTCAGCAAGAGGCTGAAACCTCGTATGCGGATACAGTTGCTTAATCATAATTGCACCACCCTGGCCGAATTCATCGAGAAAGCTCTTACTTACGAGCTTACTGCTAAGGAGATTGCTAAGCAACAACCTTCATCTGCTGGCAAGAAGTCTAAGAATCGTAATTAGTCCGACAACAGTCAGGCCACTTTCAAGAAACCACGTGCGGGCTCTACTTTTTCTGAGAGACCTCCTATGGTGCCTAAACCCGCGGAATCTCAGTCACGAGCGGCCAGTTCGGCCATCACCTGTTTCAACTGTGAAGAACATGGTCATTTCAGCACCAAGTGTCCGAGGCAGACTGTCACATGCCACAACTGTGGGATTGCTGGGCATAGGGCCCGTTTTTGCTGAAGGGACTCTAAACCTACTCCAGCATCATCTCAGGCCCCAGGACATTCAGCGCTGCAGAATCAGGCCACTCAGTCAGCGTCGTTCAAGACGACAGGAGCTAATAAAGGTGGAGCCAAGAGCTATCAGACAGGAGCGTCCGGCTCGGGGGCCGGCAAGCCCCGAATTTATGAGATGAAGAAGACCGACGATCCAGAGGCCCGAATGATCTCAGGTACACTCAATATTTTATCTCAACATGTGTGTACCCTTTTTGATACTGGTGCATCACATTCATTCATTTCCGAGTCATGTTTGAGTAGATTACGTCTGGGTGGTGCTACTAGTTGTGAGCCTTATGTCATTGGTCTACCTGACGGTAGAAGAATTATCAAAAATCGCGAGATTCAGAATTTTCCGATTCAGCTTCATGGTCGTGTATGGCTAGCAGACCTAATCATGGTAGATTTACCGAGAGACGACATCATTTTGTGTATTGATTGGATGGATCGTCACGATGCCATCATTAGTGTCCGTAAACGTATGGTCACTATCATTTCAGACGATGGAGTCGAATGTGTTTTTCAGGGAGGTAATCCTAGCTGTTCCGGTAGGTTCATCAACTTGATGAAAGCAGTTAAATTACTCAGTCAGCGGTGTGTTGGTTATTGGTGCTATATGACCAAAACCGAGAAATCACCAGTAATGTTGACGGATATTCCGGTAGTGAGGGAATATGCCGATGTTTTTCCAGACGAGTTACCTGGTTTGCCTCCACAGAGAGATGTGGAATTCACGATTGAGTTGGAGCCCGGTACGTCCCCGATATCGAAGGCACCGTACCAGATGGCCCCGACCGTTATGCAGGAATTAAAGAACAAACTTGAGGAGTTGTTCGAGAAAGGTTATATCCGACCGATTGCGTCCTCGTTGGGAGCACCAATGTTGTTTGTCAATAAGAAGGATGGTTCGTTTCGCTTGTGTATTGATTATCGGGAGTTGAACAGGGTGACGATCAAGAATAAGTATCCTCTACCCCGTATCGATGATCTTTTGGATCAACTTCAGGGAGCTTCAGTATTTTCCAAGATCGACTTAAGATCTGGATATAATCAGTTGCCGATTCGAGAGTCGGATATCGCAAGGACGGCATTCCGAACACGCTATGGTCATTATGAGTTTGTGGTTATGCCGTTTGGGTTGACTAATGCACCTGCGGTATTCATGGAGTTAATGAATAGGGTTTTCATCGACTATTTGGATCAGTTCGTGGTTGTCTTTATTGACGACATTTTAATTTATTCTCGTGACCGGGAGGAGCACGAGTTTCACCTTCATCAGGTGCTCGACGTGTTGAGACGAGAGCAACATTTTGGAAAGTTTTCCAAATATGAGTTCTGGATGTCCGAAGTGACGTTTCTCGGACATGTAATTTCATCAGACGGAGTTCGTGTCGACCCTCAAAAGATGGAGGCTATCCGAGATTGGCTACCTCCGAAGAATGTTAAGGAGATCCGAAGCTTTCTAGGATTAACTGGTTATTATCGGCGGTTTGTTGAAGGATTTTCTAAAATCGCTCAACCCATGATGAATATTTTACGGAAAGATAAGAAATACATGTGGTCCGACGCGTGTCAACAGAGTTTTGAGGAACTCAAGAGCCGGTTAACTTCAGCACCTGTCCTTTCTTTACCGCAAGGGACGGAAGGATTTGTGGTTTATAGCGATGCGTCCGGACAGGGTCTCGGATGTGTACTCATGCAGAACGGGAAAGTTATTGCTTATGCTTCACGGCAATTGTGACCTTACGAGGTTAATTATCCGACCCACGACCTAGAGTTAGCAGCCGTGGTATTTACATTGAAGATTTGGCATCATTATCTTTATGGCGTTACCTGTCAGATATTCACCGATCATAAGAGTTTAAAGTATATATTTACTCAGAAGGAGTTAAATATGCAACAGAGACGGTGGTTGGAACTAATCAAAGATTATGTTATCGAGATTCTTTACCACCAGGGCAAGGCGAATGTTGTCGCCGACGCCTTGAGTCGTAAGTCCGTTTAGGAGCAGATGCTTGCTCGACACGATTGTAAGGAACTTCAAAGAGAATTTCTGAGACCCGAGATCGAGGTCTGGTTACAGCGAGTATAAGAGCAAATTTGTACGTTGGAGATTTCATCGCCACTTGAGGAGGCAATCAGGGAGATTCAGGGTTCGGATCCATTTTTGTTACGCATTCGAGATGATGTGACTCAGGGGAAAGCCCCTGGATTTGTGATCCACGAGGATGGACTTTTGCGATTTAAGAATCGGTTGTGCGTACCGGCGAATGACGAGTTGAAAAACTCGATTTTGAGAGAAGCTCATGCTACCCCTTATTCCATTCATCCGGGGTCTAGCAAGATGTACAAAGACTTGAAACAAAATTACTGGTGGAGTAATATGAAGTGAGAAGTCGCGGAATTTGTTTCGAGATGTTTGACCTGTCAGCAAGTCAAGATAGAACATCAGCGACCGGCGGGTATGCTGAAACCTCTCCCTATTCCAGAGTGGAAGTGGGAGGATATTTCAATGGACTTCGTCACGAGTTTGCCAACGAGTCGTCGTGGCATGAATACAATCTGGGTAATTGTGGATCGCTTAACTAAATCAGCTCATTTCCTTGAGATTAAGGATACGTGGGGTCCCTAGAGACTTGCCCAGTTGTTTATCAAAGAGATAGTGAGATTGCACGGTACTCCTAAAAGTATCGTTTCCGATCGTGACGAACGATTCATGTCTCATTTTTGGAAATCAGTTCATCGTGCTGTGGGAACTCAGCTTAATCTCAGTACAACTTTTCATCCTCAGTCCGACGGACAATCAGACTTTGGAGGACATGTTGAGGGCATGTGTCCTCGATTGGAAAGATGATTGTGAAGCCCAACTACCGTTGATCGAGTTCACTTACAATAATAATTGGCATTCTTCGATTAAGATGGCACCTTACGAGGCCTTGTACGGTCGTCGTTGTCGATCTCCTTTGTGTTGGAATGACTTATCAGAATCAATCGGCACTGAGTCCGATATGCTTATGGCCGCCCGTGAGAAGATAGCTTTGATCAGGAGTCGTTTGTTGACTGCTCAGAGTCGACAGAAATCTTATGCAGATAATCGTCGTCGACCATTAGAGTTCGAGACAGGTGACCATGTTTTGGTCAAGGTTTCCCCAAGTCGTGGTATCTTCCGTTTTGGGAAGAGGGGGAAGTCGAGTCCGAGATTCATTGGACCGTTTGAGATTTTGGATCGAGTAGGCGAGTTAGCTTATCGATTGGCCCTACCTCTGGCGTTGAGCCGAATTCATAATGTGTTTCACGTCTCTCAGTTACGGAAGTATGTTGCCGACCCGAGTCACATACTTCAGTTTGACGAAATCGAGATCGCCGATGATCATTCATACGAGTAGTGTCCTATATAAGTATTAGAGCGGCGAATCAAACAGTTGTGGAACAAGACGATTCCTTTGGTTAAAATTCAGTGGTCTAGACACGGAGTCGAAGAGGCTACTTGGGAGACCGAAGATAGTATGAGGGAGAGTTATCCCGAGTTGTTTGACCCTTAGTTTCGGGGACGAAACTCTTTTAAGGGGGTGTATGTAATACATAGTTGTAATTAAGTCATTATCATTCAGTATTTATCATTCAGTGATTGTCACTCAGTAATTCTCACTCATTATTGATCATTTATCACTCATATTCAATCATTGTATTCTTCGTTCAGAGTAATTGTATCGTGTATCAATCGTCATTCATCATCAATCTAGTTGGAGAATCGTGCGGTGTTTATCATCGTTGTCATTTCATAGTGTGCTGTGTGTGAGGAGTAACGCACGCTACGTACGCTCTTTAGCGTGCGCTAATTGAGTACGGGTAGCGCACGCTACCTCTCAACACTAGTGCACGCTAGTATGTTTCTAGCAGGCAGTCCAGAAGGCACTGGACTGCAGTTGGGTTGTAAGTAGCGCACGCTATGAATGGTAAGTAGCGCGCGCTAGTAGGCCGGAGTAGCGCACGCTATGCAGTCGGTATAGCGCGCGCTAAGGTCGGATCAGGTTGAGTCCAGTGGCTACTGGACTGCATTGGATTAATTCATAGTGCACACTATGAGTGGTTTTTAGCATACGCAAACGATGTTGTCGCGCATGCTAAATATTGATTTTAGCGCACGCTACCGCGATCATATCAGAGGACAGAAGGTTCTGGACTCCAGTACTGGGCATCAGATAATTCTTTAGCGCACGCTAACATTTTGGGGTTAGCGCACGCTAAGTGTTCAGCCGTAGCGCACGCTACAAGAAGGTACGTAGCGCGCGCTACCGTTTTTGGACAGTGAGTACTGGACTAACCAAAACACCCGTTAGCGCACGCTAAGAACTGGGGCTAGCACGCGCTAAACTGGGATTTCTATAAATTAGACAGTGTAGCCTAGATTTCGTCATTTATCATTTCCTCTCATTTTCTCATCGGTTTCGGGCGATTCCGGGCGTTTTGGAGAGTGTTCTTCAAGGTGTAATCATCAATCATCATCTTCAAGTCTTTGAGTTGGATTAATCATCACTTCATCATCTCCATTACATCAAATTAAAGGTAATGATTTCTTGAACCTAGAATTTCGGATATTTGGGGTTTTCCTTCCGATTTCTTCGTATGAACTTAGATTGTTGTTGGAATATGTGAGATATGGTTTATGTACCTTGTATACTCGTATTCCTATGGGTTATTCGGTGTATAACTCAGATTTAATGGCTGTTTGGGGAATTATTTTCAAGAACCCTTGGGGTTGACATCGGTTAATTTGGGGATTTTTCGATTGATGTTGTTGTAATCTTGAATTGTGGATTCCTATGGGATTATTGATATCATTGAAGTGTTTTGATGGTTTGAAATACTCATTTTGGAGTTGGTTTCGATAATTTGGGGTTGGTTGTAACCTGCGGGTAGGATGTTTACTACGTATTCGTTAGAGTGCATCTTTGAGTTCGGATGTTGTTGTATCAACGTTTGAGTTGGTTATAATCGTGGTTGATATGTATATTGAGCGGTTGTTGGTAATTGTTATCCAAGGTTGTTCGAGCGACCGACATCTCATTTAGGACGTTGTTCGTGGACGGACATTCTTCATCGGTGTTGTGTAAGTTAATTCTTACTCAGTTAAAAGGATATTCACTCCTTTCGTTGTTGTTCATTCATAGTCATAATTCATTCATAAAGTACTAACCGTATTGAGACTTGTAATTGTCACTTAATCACTTCACTCACGAGGAACGACGGTGCCAATCATTTCATTGAGCTGTCATTCATTTCACCATCGTTTCATCTTGGTGAGTCATTATTGATTTTCGATGTCACTTTTGTTATATCGTGGCATTCCGGGTCATACTGGCGTGCCGGTTGGTATGTGTAGGATTTTCATGTCGGGCACATATAAAGTCGTGTGTTGGTTGTTGGCCTCACATTGGACCGTGCACACGAGACGATCACTTCGTGAGACTGATTAGGTACAAGACCACACGTGTATTCGATCGATACTCGTTGGTGGCTTGTGCACGGACACATTTCCATCCCGGGCGTAGTGTGGCGCCATTCCTTGAGTCGTATTGTCAGTTGATTCATATAGCATGTTTGATTGCGTATGTTTTCAACAGGATTGTGATTATTCAACTCTTGAGGATTGTTGTTCTGTGTAACTGACCCCGATGGGGGATATTGTTTTTCAGGTCATGGCAAGGCAAAAGCACGGGAAGAGCACGTTGACGGCGAGGAGTCTCAGTGATACTAGTAGAGGGCCCCAGTCTCTTCAGTCATTCTTGTTTTCCTTCATTTGTAATTCCGCTGCAGAATTCCATTTGGGATGTTTATTTATTCAGGGTGGTGTATTTTATCTTCATATAAAATATACCAGTATTCGGAGTATTTGGTAATATAATTTGGTTCGGTACTACGATTATATTATCCTGGTGTAGTGTACTTAAGCTCCTCATCGGAGTATTTGGTAATATAATTTGGTTCGGTACTACGATTATATTATTTAATTCATTAGTTTTCATTTGCCCAGTGGGTCCCAGTCGGGGGTCCACGGCACTGTAATATCCGCCTAGTTTGGGGTGTTACAGAGTTGGTATCGGAGCGTGGTTTTGAATACTACCTTCCGAGTCATGTCTCATTTGAAATCATCGTTCATCAGACTAGTATCATTGGACTTTCGCGTCACGTGTGACCTGTGCAAGAGCCGAGCCCTTCAGACGAAAGAACAACTTTTCATCCTCAGCTTAATCTCAGTACAGCTTTTCATCGTGATATGGGAACTCAGCTTAATCCCGGTAGTTTGGAAATCAGTTCATCGTGATATGGGAACTCAGCTTAATCTCAGTACAGCTTTTCATCCTCAGTCCGACGGACAATCAGAGAGGACTATTCAGACTTTGGAGGACATGTTGAGGGCATGTGTCCTCGATTGGAAAGATGATTGGGAAGCCCAACTACCGTTGATCGAGTTCACTTACAATAATAGTTGGCATTCTTCGATTAAGATGGCACCTTACGAGGCCTTGTACGGTCGTCGTTGTCGATCTTCTTTATGTTGGGATGACTTATCAGAATCAATCGGCACTGAGTCCGATATGCTTATGGCTGCCCGTGAGAAGATAGCTTTGATCAGGAGTCGTTTGTTGACTGCTCAGAGTCGACAGAAATCTTATGCAGATAATCGTCGTCGACCATTAGAGTTCGAGAAAGGTGGCCATGTTTTGGTCAAGGTTTCCCTGAGTCGTGGTATCTTCCGTTTTGGGAAGAGGGGGAAGTCGAGTCCGAGATTCATTAGACCGTTTGAGATTTTGGATCGAGTAGGCGAGTTAGCTTATCGATTGGCCCTACCTCTGGCGTTGAGCCGAATTCATAATGTGTTTCATAGTGTGTTGTGTGTGAGGAGTAGCGCACGCTACGTACTCTCTTTAGCGTGAGCTAATTGAGTACAGGTAGCGCACGCTACCTCTCAACACTAGCGCACGCTAGTATGTTTCTAGCAGGCAGTCCAGAAGGCACTGGACTGCAGTTGGGTTGTAAGTAGCACACGCTACGAATGGTAAGTAGCGCGCGCTAGTAGGCCGGAGTAGCGCACGCTATGCAGTCGGTATAGCGCGCGCTAAGGTCGGATCAGGTTGAGTCCAGTGGCTACTGGACTGCATTGGATTAATTCATAGCGCACGCTATGAGTGGTTTTTAGCGCATGCAAATGATGTTGTAGCGCACGCTAAATATTGATTTTAGCACACGCTACCGCGATCAGATCAGAGGACATAAGGTTCTGGACTCCAGTACTGGGCATCAGATAATTCGTTAGCGCAGGCTAACATTTTGGGGTTAGCGCACGCTAAGTGTTCAGCCGTAGCGCACGCTACAAGAAGGTACGTAGCGCGTGCTACCGTTTTCGGACAGTGAGTACTGGACTAACCAAAACACCCATTAGCGCACGCTAAGAACTGGGGCTAGCGTGCGCTAAACTGGGATTTCTATAAATTGGACAGTGTAGCCCAGATTTCGTCATTTGTCATTTCCTCTCATTCTCTCATCGGTTTCGGGCGATTCTGGGCGTTTTGGAGAGTGTTCTTCGAGGTGTAATCATCAATCATCATCTTCAAGTCTTTGAGTTGGATTAATCATCACTTCATCATCTCCATTACATCAAATCAAAGGTAATGATTTCTTGAACCTAGAATTTCGGATATTTGGGGTTTTCCTTCCGATTTCTTCGTATGAACTTAGATTGTTGTTGGAATATGTGAGATATGGTTTATGTACCTTGTATACGCGTATTCCTATGGGTTATTCGGTGTATATCTCGGATTTAATGGCTATTTGGGGAATTATTTTCAAGAACCCTTGGGGTTGACATCGGTTAATTTGGGGATTTTCCGATTGATGTTGTTGTAATCTTGAATTGTGGATTCCTATGGGATTATTGATATCATTGAAGTGTTTTGATGGTTTGAAATACTCATTTTGGAGTTGGTTTCGATAATTTGGGGTTGGTTGTAACCCACGGGTAGGATGTTTACTACGTATTCGTTAGAGTGCATCTTTGAGTTCGGATGTTGTTGTATCAACGTTTGAGTTGGTTATAATCGTGGTTGATACGTATATTGAGCGGTTGTTGGTAATTGTTATTCAAGGTTGTTCGAGCGACCGACATCTCATTTAGGACGTTGTTCGTGGACGGACATTCTTCATCGGTGTTGTGTAAGTTAATTCTTACTCAGTTAAAAGGATATTCACTCCTTTCGTTGTTGTTCATTCATAGTCATAATTCATTCATAAAGTACTAACCGTATTGAGACTTGTAATTGTCACTTAATCACTTCACTCGCGAGGAACGACGGTTCCAATCATTTCATTGAGCTATCATTCATTTCACCATCATTTCATCTTGGTGAGTCATTATTGATTTTTGATGTCACTTTTGTTATATCGTGGCATTCCGGGTCATACTGGCGTGCCGGTTGGTATGTGTAGGATTTTCATGTCGGGCACATATAAAGTCGTGTGTTGGTTGTTGGCCTCACATTGGACTGTGCACACGAGACGATCACTTCGTGAGACAGATTAGGTACAAGACCACACGTGTATTCGATCGATACTCGTTGGTGGATTGTGCACAGACACATTTCCATCCCGGGCATAGTGTGGCGCCATTCCTTGAGTCGTATTGTCAGTTGATTCATATAGCATGTTTGATTGCGTATGTTTTCAACAGGATTGTGATTATTCAACTCTTGAGGATTGTTGTTCTGTGTAACTGACCCCGTTGGGGGATATTGTTTTTTAGGTCATGGCAAGGCAAAAGCACGGGAAGAGCACGTTGACGGCGAGGAGTCTCAGTGATACTAGTAGAGGGCCCCAGTCTCTTTAGTCATTCTTGTTTTCCTTCATTTGTAATTCCACTGCAGAATTCCGTTTGGGATGTTTATTTATTCAAGGTGTTGTATTTTATCTTCATATAAAATATACTAGTATTCGGTATTGTCCTGGTGTAGTATACTTAAGCTCCTCATCGGAGTATTTGGTAATATAATGTTGTTCGGTACTACGATTATATTATTTAATTCATTAGTTTTCATTCACCTGGTGGGTCCCAGTCGGGGGTCCACGGCACTGTAATATCCGCCTAGTTTGGGGTGTTACAGTTATGGCACAAGAGGATGTCTCACGTCAACTTCAAGAAGATCAACAAGCTCTCAAGACAGGGAATGGTAAGAGGATTGCCAAACGTGTCATTCAAAAAGGACAGCGTCTGCGGACCATGTCAGAAAGGCAAGCAAATCAAGTCAACCCTGAAGAGCAAATCCTACCTTTCAACCCAAAGAGTGTTGGAAATGCTACATATGGATCTCTACGGTCCTGTAGACCCAGTAAGTTTGGGAGGTAAGAAATATTGTCTTGTTGTTGTTGATGATCACTCCAGGTATGCTTGGACAATTTTCCTAAGCAAGAAGAAGGAAACAACATCAAAGCTGCCCGAGCTCCTGAGAAAGTTGCAAAATGAAAAGGCATTAAGTATCGTGTCCATTCGTTCCGACAGAGGTACAGAATTTACTAACCGCTTTATAGAGCAATACTGTTCGGAAAATGGGATACAACACGAATACTCAGCTGCCCGTACACCTCAATAAAATGGTGTTGCCGAGCGAAAGAATAGGACGCTGAAAGAAGCAACAAGGACAATGATCGCCGCAAGCAAGTTGCCACAGCGTTTCTGGGGTGAAGCAACCAATACAGCATGCTACACTCAAAACCGCTGTATCGTCAACAAGCACCACAACAAAACAACATATGAGGTATGGAACAACAAAACTCCGTTAGTTTCATATTTTCACATTTTTGGATGCAGGTGTTATGTGTTGAATAATGGGAAGGATCAACTTAGAACCTTTGATGAGAAATCAGATGAAGGAATATTTGTAGGATACTCCTCCGTTAGCAAAGCTTACAGGATCTTTAATAAAAGGAAGCTGACGATCGAGGAATCAGTCCATGTAGTGTTCGACGAACCTCATCATGACCCTACAGGAGTAGATGATATTACTCAGAACATCCAACATCTCTCTATCTTAGATCCTCCAACTCCCAAAGAACCTGTTGTTGACCTAGAAATCAACCCCGCAGTTGTAAGAATTGACATAGATGAAGCCGACAGATAAGTCAAGTGTATCTACGTAAACTCTCGTCTGATACGGGACCCTGAATTAGAACCCGACCGATGATGGTTGAGATATCACCCACAAGAGCTGATCATTGTAAACATAGATGGTGGTGTTTCTACCCGTAGGAGAATACAGAGTACACAAGGAAATGTACTTTGTGCACAAGAAGAACTAGATACTGAGATATCACCGTTCCCTGAATGGAAATCTCAATCCGAGCTTAGAAGACTCAATATGTGCACTATCGATGTATTCTTAGCCCAGTCCGAACCTGTTTCGACCATAGACGCTCTTAATAATTCTCATTGGATAACATCTATGGAAGAAGAGCTTAACGGTTTCGAAAAAAACAATGTATGGTATCTTGTACCCAGACCTACAAATCAATCGGTTATAGGAACCAAATGGGTGTTTCGAAACAAAAAGGATCGAAATGGACTTATTATAAGGAACAAATCCAGACTAGTCGCACAAGGCTATAGTCAGGAAGAAGGCATAGACTATGATGAAACATTTGCCCCTGTAGCCAGACTAGAAGCCATTAGGATATTCTTAGCCTTTACCGCCCATAAAAGCTTTATTGTATACCAAATGGACGTCAAGAGTGCATTCCTAAATGGAGACCTTGCCAAAGAAGTTTATGTTTAACAACTACCAGGGTTTGCCAACACAGACGGCATCGACCTAGTATACAGGCTAAGGAAAGCACTGTATGGACTTAAACAAGCCCCTAGAGCCTGGTATGGGACCCTGTCCCAGTATCTAACCAACAATGGATTTGAGAAAGGTGCTGTGGACAAGACATTGTTCAAAATACAGGAAGGTGATGACCTTCTAATGGTGCAAATCTATGTAGATGATATAATTTTTGGTTCAACTAACCTTGCTTTGTGTCAAAGGTTCTCTCATCTCTTGCAAAGTAAATTTGAAATGAGTATGATGGGGGAACTTAGTTATTTCCTAGGTTTGCAGGTAAAGCAGTTGCCTACAGGTATTTTCATGCAACCAGGAAAAATACAGCAAGGAGCTTCTCAACAAATTTGGAATGAACACTTCCAAATCATTGTCAACCCCCATGAGCACTTCCGTGCAAATTAGTGCTGATGAAGCCGGAAAGCCGTTTGACCAATCACTCTATAGGAAGCTCATTGGTTCGCTCCTGTACCTAACGGCTAGCAGACCCGATATCCAGTTTGCTACTGGAGTGTGCGAGGTATCAAGTAGCACCTAAGGAATCACACTTCAATACAGCTAAACGAATCCTGAAGTACATTAAAGGAACAGTCGATGTAGGACTATGGTATCCTAAAGAAGGCAGATTCAATTTAGTTTGATACAGCGAGTCAGATCTCGGAGGCTGCAAGCTAGATAGGAAGAGTATAAGTGGAACTTGTCACTTTCTTGGACCTAGACTCATTTCTTGGTTCAGTAAGAAGCAATTAGATAACTCTCTTTCCACGGCTGAATCAGAATACTATGCTGCTGGTAGTTGCTGTATGCAGATCCTTTGGATGCAGAAACAGTTATCAGATTATGGAATTGAAGCTAGAGAGACGCCAATCATATGTGATAGCACGAGTGCAATTGCAATAACGCACAATCCTGTCCTGCACTCGCGCACTAAGCATATCAACATGAAGCATCATTTTATAAGGAATCACGTTGAGAACAACAAAAAGGTTCATACAGATATTCAGTTGGACGACATCTTCACCAAGCCGCTCGACACAGCAAGATTCAACATGCTTAGACAAGAATTGGGAATGCTACAGCCCGACTCCCTGTAAATAATTTACTGTTTTTACTCAACAATTGAGGGGGAATGCTGTAAGACCCAAGAATACAGTATCTACCATTAATTATCTGTACACTCAGAGCCTTCAATACAGCACTATAAGGAACAAAGATATAAATCATTCTATAGCTGACATGTGCAATAATTAAGGGGGAATACAGTATGACCCATGAATACAACATTAATCCAAAAGTTGCTATATGGAATTTAAAACCTATATGTACCTTTTAAGGGGGAACGCTGTATCGTCGCGAATACAGCACATACTATAGGATTTCGATTCAGTATATATATATTATATTATATTATTTTATTTTTAAAATAATTTTTTTCCACGTGCCCTGTTTTTATGTCAAACGTCATTTACATTAAATGCCTTACACGACATCTGGACAACTGAATCTCAAAAGCCGCGATGTTTTCAAATTGTTTAATGTTTTAAAACTGCCGTTTCAAGCATTTAGGGTAACAACAAATGTCAGAAGTGGGACCCGCTCATATTTTAATATACCGTGGATAAGTGTACCAGTTACACTCAGTTCATCGTGACCGTTCTTTTCAAAAACCGGTTCCCATCCCTTAAAATCTGACCATTCATACTCTGCAAAACCCTACTTCGCCGCCCACTATAAAAGGACTGATACTGTCATTAGAGACTCTTTACGCTTTCTGCAAAAATTAAGAGTTCTCAAGCAAATACAGCCTACATAGTTTTCTGCATTTTACTGCATTTCGTTTATTCTCTTTCACATTTTTCTTGAGAAACATCAATGGCTGGTCAGACATCTTCTCCCGCACTCAAGAAATCCGCGAACATCATCGATGGACGGATCTTTTCAAGATCTGTCGTCATCGAACGCTTTCTCACTGAAACAAATCATGTCGAACCCATGGAGTTCATCATCACTCGTCTCCGTCAACAAGGACTCTACCGCCTTTGGAGTCAAACCGCTGAGAAATACGATGTTCACCTAGTTGAGGACTTTTACCTCAACGCCGCCGTTCGCTTTTTGTCGCTGGCCCAGGGAGGTCATATTGCTGACATCACTGCTACCATTCAAGGAGTGGAGATGTGTATCGATCGAGATCTTCTTCAGAATATTTACAGGCTACCTGCTGATGGCCTGACCATGGAAGAACTTGAGACTTTTGGGTCTCAAGAGCTGATAACGAAGTATTATGGGCTGTTCACCGGCTCAACTGTTGTTGACATGGTTCACACCACATGTCACAAGAAGAATTTATGTTTGCCATATGTGTATTTACATGATTTTTGCTGCAGGATCATCGAGAATTGAACTGGTGCATTCGAAATGTGCACTAATCTGAGATTTAGGATGATGGTTGTAATTTTGACCTGTGAAAAGGTCAACTGGTGCCAGATAATTTTGAAACGCTTGCAGGAGGAAGTATCCAAGCCTTCCACTCAAAAGAAGTCATTTGGTTTAATTTTAAACCATAATTTGACGAAATGCGGACTCTCGCAATCCGCTGATGCGAAGAAAAACAGCTCTCGGATATACTTAGGAGGCGTCAAGCCTTCGTCGTATAACCAGAGCACTCTGGTCTGCAACCACCCTAAAATCCATAGTATGCCCGTGTCTGAAGATCCAAGGAATATTTCTTTGAAGTCCCAGGATATGGAGTCTTCAAGGAAGAGGAAAAGATCTCACAGCAAGACACCCATTGCTGGTGAGAAGCCAAAAAGGAAGCTAAGGAGGCTTTCTAAAGCTAAAACCACCAAAACCTCCGAGGAAGTTTCCACCATGGCGCAACCCATTGAAATACTACCCCAGGGCCCAACCCCTGTGGAAGAGGTGCCCGCTACTGTATTGACAGTAGATCCTGAGCCTTTGGCGGCTAAGACGGATGATCGGACATCTGCCAACTTAGAAGACTCTGGCGAGTCGGCTGCCCCTACGGAGCCAAAAGCTACTTCTCCTATGCGGGATTCTACACCCGTACAGGATCAATCTTCCTTCGGGGCACCATCCCCTGTAAGGAATCCTACTTCCCTACAGGATCCCACACCTGTAGAGGAACCCCTCGCTACAGCAGATTCAGACATTGTACGAAGTCCCTCCCCGGACACAATTATCAACAAAACCCTTCTCTCTGTGCAGATTGATCATGCTTATGAAAGATTCCTTAAATGGAAAAGCTATAGGCTAGCTCCGTATGACACCTTATACAACTGGAGCGACTGGAGCCACGAAGAGAAATTTGTATTGGAAGTGACGGACTCAACACAGGTTGAAGCCCTGATCTAATGGGACAATATCTACTGCAAAGAATTGATTGAAAGCCATTTATTGCAAAAATCTGACGCAAGAAGAAAAGGAAAAGATAAGTCCGAGGACTCTCCCCAAAATCCAAAAGATGACGATGACTCAGATGACGATGATGATGCTTTACAAGCTGGTCTGAGAATGAGTCGTGAGGAGGCTCAAGACAGAGATGCCTCTCAACCCAAGGATGAAGAAGGGCCATCAAATCGAAGTGAGCCCCCTTCGCCACAGCAAGAGAACATTCCTGACGACGAGGAATCAGTCCCTCAAGTCGAGGAAGAAGAAATTGTTTTGGAACAGGCACCCGAGCCTGCTGCCAAAGAAGAAGAAGTTGTTGGTGAGAGACAACAGGACGAATCAGTCCCTCCTGTATCGATGTCTACAGACGCACCTTCGCAACAGGAGGACACAGCACCCCCTGCCACCGAACCCGAAAATGCTGCTCCCGCCCCATCAAGTGTGGAATCCGAGGACGGTAATGTACCTGAGGATGTCCAACTCAATTCACGCCCTACCGTGAATCTGAGGAGGTTGAATAGATCCGAAGATTTTGCCAAACCGGATTCTCCCAGAACTGCTACTAGGAAAGAGCGCCTGCGTGCTCTTGGTCTTCAAACTGTCTTCATCCATGATGCAGTTAATGCCTTGTACTCAGTCGAAAAAGCTCTTAATTGGATGCACACTTCTGCAGTCGAAGAGATGACTACATTACAACATGAAGTCTCTCGCGTAGTAGAAGCCTTCACTTTATTGCCAGAAGTCTTCAAGCAAGCCCTGAAGATCATGCAAGAAAAACAAGAGCAACTCCTGAGAGAAGAGGCATCCAAAACGCGCATTTCTGAGGCCAAGACCGCAGCTGCTATAATTGAAACCACTTCTCATCTTCGAGCCCACGACAAAATTATCAAGGATATGTCGGAGGTGCTTTCCACCCTTGTAGAAAGAATGACAAACATTGAGACAAAACAGGATGCTGCACTGGAGATTCTGGTACATCTTGATGACGCCAAAAAGGGGGAAGAAGCGAGAGAAGCTGCTAGGAGAATAAGGTTACAGCACGAAAGGAAATTTAATGCTGCTCAAGACAGCATTACCGCTGAATTGAACAAGCTAGCCCCTCCCTCTCAAAGTTTTAAGATTTCAGGCTCATGACTTGAGTTTCATGAATATCCCGTGGCAAAGCTTAATCCAAAGACCTTCTGAAATTCGTCTTCCAACCAACCGCCATCCAACTGCCGAAGAGGTGAAGCAATGGAGGAAGAATGAACTGATGAGATACTTTGTTAAACTCATCAGGGAATTAGCCATCTTCAAAAGCTATAAGACATTAGCGGAGGCTGCAGATAAATTCACGAAGATGTTAGAAGAAGGAAAGCTCCCTCTCCAGCTAGATATGAAATCCAAGCATAGAAGAGGAGATCGGATCACCCATCTAGAAGACTGGATTCTTGCCTTTGACAGATCCTATGAAGGTAGAGCTATATACCTAGATCGAGGCAACGATTCCCTACAGCACTGGTGGCGTGGAATCGAGAATGACCCAGGGAAAAAGCCATGGAGACATGCGGACTATAGGAGCTGAAATCCTTGTAATATTTTTTTGTAATTTTTCCTTCAAAACAGCAAACCATGTACTCTATCTTTGAATATCAATAAAAGTGTTTGTTTGTCTTGAAAGATTACAAATCATAATCTAATGTGTTGATGTATGATTACATAACTTAATTATTGAGATAACAATCACAGGTATAGAAACTTGTTTGAAAATTAAGCTGTACGAACTTGTCTACGAACAGTTCATAATTTCAGTTGTATGCTTAGAATACATTGTAAGATTGTGCATGCGCGCCAATTATAAGCTTAAGTTGTAAAAATTCTTAGCTGTATCGAACTCGCCTGCGAGCAGTTTATAAATTAGACTAAGTTGCTAAAAGACAGACCATTTGACAGAAGACCAAGAAATCTGCCAGAAGTCATCAAAGAAGATTATTTCATGAAGAAGGTTTTGGCATCATCAAGAAGACTTGAAAGTTTTAAAGTCTTGGCAAATTGTCAAAAAGGGGGAAATTGTTGAGATAACAATAAACCTATATCGAAACAGCCGGGTTAATCAATCCCTGTATCGAATTATGTTGATAAGAGGTTTTGACATATATGCCAATCCTCAATACAGTAAGGAAACTGTATCGATAAGTTGAAGTGTCAACCTATATCGAAGACCTGTCTCGTATCCAGCACATAGTGGAACCTTTCAATACAGCGAATAAGTCTTATAATGACCAAGTATGGAAACTGTCTCGAATCACCAATACAGTGATCTTCCATACAGCTCTCAACAGGACAAAGAAGGAATCTTCAGAAGTCAAGTCCCATTGATGAAGAAGTATTTAAATACTCAAGGATAAAATATTTAAATACTGTCAGTCAGAAGATCTTCAAATCCCGCTAAATCCAGATCGTGCCTTTTCATCCCATTGGAATGGAATCTTGCTCAACAGATATATCTCAACGGATATATTTTCCAGAAGACTATATATATCTCATCAAGGCGTTGAAGATCAGTTACCCAAGTAACAAAGCTATTAATATATTCATCAGAGCAAAACATATCTCCAAAGCTTACTGCAACTCAGATCTAAGAGATATACAGTGCTCAACATCTTGAACAACACTTCATCAGCTAGAAGCTCATAAAGTCAAAGCTGTTGTTCATACCCTGTTCTATCCTTTGAAGAAACCCAGATCAGCCCTGTGTGGACTGAGTAATCGTTGCTACTCCAGAATTGTGTGTGAAGGATTTGCATCGAAGAAGACAAAGCTTCAGAACTGTGTGTGAAGAAGCAAGTCAAAGCATTAGCTCAAACCAATCTGTGTGAACGGTTGAAGCTAAGATCTTTATATCAATCTGTGTGAACGATATATTGATTGTGTGTTGTTATAATTACGTAGTTGTGTACGTAGTAATTATAATAAACTTTTTACTCCTGTGTGGAGGACCAGTGGACGTAGAGGGGTTTACCTCGAACCACTTTAAATATTGTGTTATTTACCTTCTGCCTTACTTGTTTTAATTACTGTGATTATTTAAGTATACACTGCACATCGAGTTGCTGTATCCACAGCAACTTACTGTATTTAAGACTTCCGCTACGCACTCAGATTTAAAATCAGTATAACTTGTTGTTTAAACTACTTCCCAAGCTGTATCCAGTATACTTAGTGGCCAACAAACATGTTGTCAGTACCACAATTAACTGCTTCAGTTAATTATGTGTTGTTTGGCCCAAACGATGTGAAAGTGTATCGTAAATTGAAAGTTATAGGTACACCGTTCGTGGAAGGACCAAAAATGAAGGCTATCTATGTGATGTTTGCTGAAGAAGCTTACGTTGAGAAAGCTCGAAGAAGTGACACTGGAGACCTATGGCATGCACTAGGCCTGGCAATTCGTGCGTGTCAGGTCGTTATCGTGTCGACATGATAACAACACGACACGATAAGGCTCGACACGAACACGATCCGTTAATGTTACGCTAAACACGAACACGAACACGGCCCGTTAAGGTTAGACACGAACACGCACGAACACGACACGATAATTAACGTGTCATAATTTTTTTCGTTTCGACACGACACGATAACTATACGACAATGACACGATACAATAAAGAACTATAATAGCAAGACACGATTGAAACCTGATAATGCATAACACGATAACAACACGATTTACCATAATATCCCATAACAAAAACAACATATTAATACACAATATCCCACAACAAAAACAACAAATTAATACACAATATCCCACAACAAAAACTAATTACAATCAATCCCAAAGAAATACAAAATATTCTTGGCAAATATTCCATAATAAAATCCAACAGTAAACAGCAACACATTTCAACTTTCAAACTTCTAAATTCCAAATCTTCAGCCATATAGCCAGCCAACAGTCCAAAACCTGTTAAGTTCACAAAAAAAAAGATAAGTATTATTATGTAGTACAAATATTATAATCTACAAATTATAATCATAACTTACGTACCAAGTTTTTGAATTAAATCCTAAGTGAGCATGGCAGAGGCAGCGGTGCCTATGCTCTCTATTTCAATTGAAGTTTCATCATTGACTTTGATGTTTAAGAAGTCTTCGATCAACTCAGCAGTTGGTAATTCACTTTGAATAGCTTTGGGGGGAAATATGATTAATAAGAGACAAAGAAAGTTGTTTATAATTGTTAGTGTTATAATAGGTATTAAAAAAAAATAATACCTTTTTCTCCAAATAACCAATCTCTAGTGCAAATAATTGCCGCGGCTGTGCTTGGCTTAAGTGAGCTACGATACTGATGAAGTACTCTTCCACCAACACTAAACACAGATTCAGAAGCCACTGTAGTTACCGGAATGCTCAAAATATCATGAGCCATGCAAGCAACTATTGGATATTTAAATTGCATCCCTTTCCAATAAGTAAGAATATCAAGATTGTTTTTTACATCCATTCTTGGCTCTTCCAAATACATCTCCATCTGTGATTTTTGTTGACTTAAGCCAAATTAGCATCTAATTAATTAAACTCCTACAATAAAGAAACAAATAAAAGGGTAAGTATTCAAACAATGGCAGGTATCTCAAACAAATATGAAACAATGGGTAAGAAACAAATAAAAGGGTAAGGATCTCAATAAAAGGGTAAGTATTCAAACAATGGGTAAGAAACAAATAAAAGGGTAAGTATCTCAATAATTGAGACTGAGTAGTGTACTGTACCTCCACTACAGCTTTGGATTCTTCATTCATAAAGTCAGATGCCGGATCAACAATGGCTAGATATCCCACTTTTGCAATGGAGTTCTTGCAAATCTTACAATAATCTCCATACAGAGCCATTAACTTATCTTTGCCTTGCAACAGATAATGAAAACCAGATTCTGATCCATATAGCCTTTTATATGAAAAGTCTACAAATTGCAGCTTATAGCGAGGATCAAAGACTACGGCTATAGTCAAGATCATACTAAAATCTGCCCAATTCTTCTCAAACTTTGGTAGCATTTGAAAAGCAATTTTCTTGATATATTCATCATCACTATTCTTACTCTGTTTCAATGTAGTGTAGCACATAACAACCGGACGAAAATATAAATTGGCTGTGGGATACTTGCTGTCATAAAACAAGTTCGAGACATCATAAAACAAACTCAAAAACCCATGAATCTTTTCAATCCTTTCCCAAACAGCTGTTGAAGGACAATGCTTGTAATTCAGATCACTTATCTGAAAATTCATGAAAGCTTTCCTATAATACAAAGCACTGTCAAGCATCAAAAAGGTGGAATTCCACCTAGTGGGCACATCTTGCCTTAATCCTCTCTTACTAGTCAAAGATAATTTGCTTACACAATCAAGAAATTTCTGCCTCCTCATTTGTGAACCTCGTACATACTTGACACTTTCTCGAACCTTAACAACAGCCTTCTCAATGTCATCCAAGCCATCTTGGACAACCAAGTTGATTATATGCGCATAACAATGTATATGAAAGAATTCACTGTTGCAAAGAAGTGAATTATTCATGTTCAATTGTGTAAGCAACAACTCAACAGACACATCATTAGCACTAGCATTATCCAAGGTCAAAGAAAATGCTTTCTTCTCAATATCCCATTCACAAAGCATAGAATATATTTTATTGGATAATGCTACACCAGTATGCGGAGATGGCATCAAGGAAAAATTTAACACCTTCCTTTGTAACACCCATTCTTCATCAATAAAGTGGCAAGTTAGAGAAATATAACCATCAGTGGTAATAGAACTCCAACAATCAGATGTCAAACATATTCGACCAGGAGCTTCATCCAACATACATTTAACCCTAATCTTCTCCTTTTCATACATTTTTAAGACATCAGCCTTCATTGTGTTTCTAGTCACCATCTTAACATCCCATCTAAGGTACTCAAAGGCAGCTCTAATACGTTCATATTCAACAAACTGAAACGGAAAGTCGTGAACAATAACGGCAGAACACAATAACTCCCTAAAATGGTCATAATCAAATTTAGACAAACTACTAGAATTAGACATTATTTCACCAATATCACATGTCTTCTTTCTTGGGCAATTTTCTATATGGCGTTGTAGATTTCCTGTTCCAGTTCTACTTGAAATTTTGGGATACTTATGTCCACAATAATTGCAAGTGCATGACTTGAAACCATCACTCACATCAGAAGAGGTAAAGTGATGCCAAACCTTTGACCTCAGTTTTCTTTTACGCCGGTCTTTGTAGACTTTGAAGGAAGATGAGCCTCTAAGTCAATAACTTTATCTTTGCCATGTTTGCCATCTTCATCCACTATCACCTCATTGCTACTCCCACAATAAGCAGACATAGTTTCCTAATCGGACAAAAGAAAGAAATATCATAAATAAAAGCCGAAAACACACATCGAAAGCTATAAAAATCATCACAAATTGCACATTTAGAATACACAATTCGAACTATTTTTCTAACAGAGTAAGAAGATTCAATCATATTGAAACGACTGGAGAAAACTACAATTTTGAAATAATTAATCAGCCAAATCATATTTTTCTATCAACAATTAATATGCCAGAAGATTGAATTTCGAAACGAATAGAGAAAACGAGACGGCGCGGAAAGGCAAAAGCTGCTTACCTAAAATATCCGAAAGAGATGGAGGCGGAACAGATTTGCTGGCCTACTGCTATACTGGACAGGAGATGGGCTCAATTCAAAGGAGATTGGCCTGCTGCTATATATTATTGACAGGAGAATGGTTGTAGCGGCGCTGCATAATGAAAGTAGAGAGAGAGAGAAGAAAGTTTCAAAGTAGAGAGAACTGAGAAGAAGGCAAGAAGAAGCGGCGCTGCAGAATGAAAGTTGTAACACCCCCAATCCGCTCAGGGATATTACACGCCGTAGAACCTTTCCTCAAGGATCTACCAGGCTGGTAACGACATTTAACATCTCGACAATGCCTTCAAGGCTACAATGACTCAGTATACCGATTTGGTCTTTCCACAAATACATACAACTCAAATACAACTCATGCCCACGCAGGGGACAAAATACAACTACACCCGCACAACGGAACAATACAAAGAATGGAAAATAAAGTAAAACTGAACCAACACACGATGTACGGTTCCTCATGTGATTAGTTTCGATCATCTTTCATAATCCTTCGTGCCGACCCCGTGTTATGCTCCAAAACCCGAATGCAAAAACAGACATCCACCCCGAATACTCGGGGTTAGCAAAACTCCACTGTTTTGCTAGTGCAAATACAAAGTGCAAATACGAGCCATACAATTCACATTCCACGAATAACAATAACCGAGGATCCTCAAAGATCCAAACGAAACGAAAAGTACTTCCCGAGGCAAGGGTTTGAGAAAACATTTCAAAAACGAAATATTATAAATCAATGGAAGTAATTTATAAAACAGTTTAGAATGCCATCGAGAGTTTTAATAGGAAACAATTTAGGATTATCAAATCCTACTTTTCGAAAACCAAAGGACAAAAGGGGTCACCGCCCCAAAGGTTTACCTTCTGAAAAATGACATTAACCAAACCATTGGGATTTTAGCCCCAAATCCGTAAAACGACTTTTATAAAACCATTGGGATTTTAGCCCCAAATCTTAGCAACTCACAGTACACAAGAACGACCACAAGGTTCGTCTTCCAACATCAAAATCCACGATTAAAGGATTTAAAACAAACAATAAAATACTCTAGTGCCATCCTAGCCAAGTAAGCCAAACGAACAACTTACCTCTTACACACTTAGTCAATGCATGCAAATGAAAACCGTTCAAAAGCGCTCATTTCCGGAAATGCCATTATCAAATCACATTTGTAAAATGCACCACAATTAACCATCGATCCACGTCTCTGTGGACCCCTACCGAGACCCCATCGGATCTAACCCGTAGTGGTTAAAAGCAAGCTCGTCGATCCACGTCTCTGTGGACCCCTACCGAGACCCCGTCGGATCTAACCCGTAGTGAGCATACACACACACACGTTACTCATGCAAAACTAACATGCTAAGAATGTAAGTTCATTAAGAATACTCACTAGAGATGGCCATTAACTCGACAACATTATCAAACTCTTCAAAACACAATAACAAGATTAAATACGGAATACACGATTCCATAACTTTAAACAATAGGAGTATCATTGTCAAATCCTTCAACGTTCAAAATAATCAAATCATAATCAATTCCCAAAACACGCCGTTCACAAAACACACACGCATTTGAAAGAAAGCCTTTAACGAGGCCAAACCGAAATCTTTTGAAACTTCATTTCAAATAACCAAACAAACGCATCAAGACGACCACCGATCATCATATCCATAAAACGAGAAAAGTATGGGCAAGGTACTTGCCTCGAATAAGAATAACGCGGAGAATCGACCGAAGTAGGTTGGCCCGAACCGACTACGAACCCGCCGACTCCACCGAACGCCAACTCACGTTCATAAACTACGAAGGACAAATAATAACAATGAAATGAACTCCATAACACGACTCAAAGCCGTTGAATTCAAAGAACGAATGACGAAAGTTCACGGATTTTCCCCAAAACGGCCAAGAACACGATTCGTTCCGTCAAAACCCGAAAACGGAATTCCAAGGTGAAATATGGATATACAATCCATAGAATATGTTTAACAACATCATTTAACCATAATCGATCCATCGAAAGCGGATGAAAAACGAGATCGGGACAAATCCCCCAAAAAGTCAATTCGAAGGAAATCAAGAATTATACTTCGATTCGACGAAGAACAATGGATTAAATGATGTTAAACACAAGAATACTACCAAGATTAATCATACCCATCATGAATTAATCAACAACACGAATCGGACGAAAATGCAAAAATCCCCAAATTCACGAAATTAGGGTTCTAAGGAAGATTACCTTGATTCGCTGGATCAAAGGTTGATAAAGGACGATCGATTGATGTTATGAACCCAAGGACTTCATGGATTTGTTGTTAAACAACATGGCTTCGTCGCCCATGAATCGCCACTCGCGGATGGAGAAGGAAGGAAATGAAAAACGAAGTGAAATGTGACTCGCCACCATATTTATACTGGGCCAGCCTAGCGTGCGCTAGCCTTCCCGGACTAGCGTGCGCTATCGGCCGGTATCGGCCGAGTACCCTCGGCCAGGGCCCACACGACCCGGCATCACCGACCAACCCTGCCGACCGAACCTGTCGACCCAACTCCCGCTAGCGTGCGCTAAGGCCGGAAGCCTGCGCGCGCTAGCCGACCATCGGAGCCATCGAATCGCCCGGCCAGTAACGTCGCTAGCCGGCCGACGGCGTGCGCTACGCTGCCGACTAGCGCGCGCTACGCTCAGCGTGCGCTACCCGCCGATCTGGCCGAGTCCGTAACCTCGAAACCCCATCGCCCAGGCGATAGCGTCGCTAGCCACCGGCGGCGTCTACACTGCCCGGTTAGCGCGCAGCCTTCCGGCCAGAAGCGTGCGCTATGCCGGTTCTGCGCACCCGTCGGCCGGTGCCGCAATCGTCCGGCGATCCGCCACTGTCCGGCCGATCCGCCACCGCCAGGCTCGACGACCCGATTTCCGAAACGTCACGGGCGAACACGGCGAAAAGTTCGCGGACAACATAAACGACTAAACGAAAGCGTGATACCATAATTAGTCATACGCGACCAAGAAACGGGTCGAGACAACAATTACAGTACGGATACCCGTAACTTTCAAGAAATTACAAAATGGCCCAAACGCCGGAAATCACGATACGTGATCGAATAACCAAACCGAAGTTCACAACACGTCCAACAAAGTTAAACGGACTTGCGGGAAACTCGAAACAACAGCTTCGGACGAGATTCGCAAGAATCGAACTCAAGTGCGGAAAAGTCGCTAAAAAGCACAGAACTCAACGAAACGACACCGAAACGAACTCGGATGTCAAAAGTGTAGAATTAATCATTCTCGAATGACGAAACGGTCATGAGCGAAGTCGCCAAAACGGACTCCGACCAAAAAAGAAATTTACCGAAAATCGAAAATTGCGGATATTACATTCTACCCTCCTTAAAAGAAGTTTCGTCCCGAAACTTAAAACAAGTAGGGGAAGAAATATTCCGCCAGAAAACTCAACGAGATACACAAGAATGCGTAACTAACGCCCAACGGCGAAATGTTACAAACAACGCAAAGGAACATACGGCGTGAAAACACGCTCCACGGCGACCAACACAACGTCATTGTTAGGGATATAATAAAACCAACAAATGACAAGCGTCATCAAACGGATAATATAGCCAAGTCAATTATCCGACAATCGCAAAACACAACGAAAATCACTATGATTGACCAACCCAACGGTACATCAATCAAAACGCGAGCCAACCGCTGAACAAACACGGAATCCCACCGCCTAAGGGATGGAAGATCGAAAACGAAACTAATTTCCCGACCTGAAGGGAATTACGAAGGAGTCTGAATGCTCAATAATCACGAAACGAGAACAAAAACCGAACAAACAAACGATCGAGACAACAAAAATCGAACAATCATGTCCGAAACACGAAGGATAATAAAATTCAAACAACAACTCCAAGGTTCACATCTCGACTCGAGACAATATATGATCCGGTGAAAACAACAGGATGTGCATTCACATAAGATCCACAGGAAAGGGAATAGCAATTGAAAAGTCACAACGACGAACGAGTTATTCCGAAACGATACCACACTCGTTCGATAAACAAAAACAAGGGCAGGACAAGCTCAGAAATGTCAACGAACATAAATGAGTCGACAGAGTCGAGAACATAAGAATTCCAAACCCGATCCACTTCGAATGAAAGAACTAATAGAACCAGATGATGTCACTCCCAAACAAGGTTCACAAGAATCGAACCGAACCCGAAAAAGTAACATCGATAACCAGATCGACCCACAACAAGGTCGTAGCTCGTTCGGACGATGAAACCGAAATACAAAACAAGTTCGTAAAGTATCAACGAACATGAGCGAATCGATAGACTGGAGAAAGAGAAAATACAGAAGTCAAAATAGTACGGGCATTACCTCCGACCTCGTCCACGAAATTCACAAAACGGGAGTAAGGTAACAAGACGTTAAACAACCGACACATAACGGAACCATCACCGATGCACACGGTTATACCAAACCAAGCTCTAACAGCTCGCACATGCGCGACAACGCAGGAATCACTACGAGGCGATAATATTCAACACCAACATCCCGCCTCTCACAGGGGGCTAACGCAACAAATGGGTGGAAATCAACTCAACGCTCACACCGCCAATTCGGTCATACTCGGGAGAAAGTATCAAAAGGACAACGCGAACATCACACATACATACCCAGCTCTCAAACGGGAATGGATAGGTTTTAAAAACGAAAACCTCATTTTGAAAATAATTTAGAAGAACACCGATTGATCTTGAGTATCACCTTTCAAAAAGTACAAACGTGAAACATCATTATCGAGACTTTGGAGAACCATATCACATTTGATAAAAATGAGGACATTTTCTCTTAGTGAAAACTTTCAAAATATTCGACCTTCGGGTCTAAATAAAAGTGTTGAAAATATCTCAAAATATTTTGGTCCTCGAGGTAGAAAATTTTTGAAATACATTGTGGCACCTAGGATGTACCACAAGAAAATAAGTCATTTGAAAAGTATGTCTCGAAGTTTATTTTTCTAAGATACTCAAGGTTTTCAAAAATCCAATAGGCCAGAATGCCCAAAACTCACACATACCGACGTTCACTAAAACAACTCCTAGCACACGCATCAAAACGTTTAAAATCAAGACAATACATGTCTTTAAACGGAAATAAACGATAAAATGCCACATTCAGAACAAAACCACCGATAAAATACCCTCCCGCACTGGCTAGTGAACAAGTCGAACGCGTATAAGCACAAAGCTTCCACAATAGAACTTGTAAAACGTGCAAATCGATTCGAAAATCATCAACAACGGAGAAAAACAACAATAAAAAGACATCACAAACGACGACACTCCTCGTATAAATCAAATACGAGAGTCGACTAATTACATATCGTGAAATCAAAATTCACATAAAATTCCACCACTTAACAAATAATCATAAAAATAGCTCGTGTCACACGAGGCACAACACAAAGAAGGGAGACTTACTTCCACAGGTCGCACGAAGATGATGATCGCCCCACGATACTAATCACGACCAACAAAATCAAACGACGCGTCGCGACACGACTCAGTCAGATAAAAATCCAACGAAACAAGACTCAAACAACACGACTTGACCCGACAGCCTAGGTTTCCTCAACCTAAGCTCCGATACCATTTATGTAACACCCCCAATCCGCTCAGGGATATTACACGCCGTAGAACCTTTCCTCAAGGATCTACCAGGCTGGTAACGACATTTAACATCTCGACAATGCCTTCAAGGCTACAATGACTCAGTAGACCGATTTGGTCTTTCCACAAATACATACAACTCAAATAAAACTCATGCCCACGCAGGGGACAAAATACAACTACACCCGAACAACGGGAACAATACAGCAGTGGAAAATAAAGTACAACTGAACCAACACACGATGTACGGTTCCTCATGTGATTAGTATCGATCATCTTTCATCATCCTTCGTGCCGACCCTGTGTTATGCTCCAAAACCTGAATGCAAAAACAGACATCCACCCCCCGAATACTCGGGGGTTAGCAAAACTCCACTGTTTTGCTAGTGCAAATACAAAGTGCAAATACGAGCCATACAATTCACATTCCACGAATAACAATAACCGAGGATCCTCAAAGATCCAAACGAAACGAAAAGTACTTCCCGAGGCAAGGGTTTGAGAAAACATTTCAAAAACGAAATATCATAAATCAATGGAAGTAATTTATAAAACAGTTTAGAATGCCATCGAGAGTTTTAATAGGAAACAATTTAGGATTATCAAATCCTACTTTTCGAAAACCAAAGGACAAAAGGGGTCACCGCCCCAAAGGTTAACCTTCTGAAAAATGACATTAACCAAACCATTGGGATTTTAGCCCCAAATCCGTAAAACGACTTTTATAAAACCATTGGGATTTTAGCCCCAAATCTTAGCAACTCACAGTACACAAGAACGACCACAAGGTTCGTCTTCCAACATCAAAATCCACGATTAAAGGATTTAAAACAAACAATAAAATACTCTAGTGCCATCCTAGCCAAGTAAGCCAAACGAACAACTTACCTCTTACACACTTAGTCAATGCATGCAAATGAAAACCGTTCAAAAGCGCTCATTTCCGGAAATGCCATTATCAAATCACATTTGTAAAATGCACCACAATTAACCGTCGATCCACGTCTCTGTGGACCCCTACCGAGACCCCGTCGGATCTAACCCGTAGTGGTTAAAAGCAAGCTCGTCGATCCACGTCTCTGTGGACCCCTACCGAGACCCCGTCGGATCTAACCCGTAGTGAGCATACACACACACACGTTACTCATGCAAAACTAACATGCTAAGAATGTAAGTTCATTAAGAATACTCACTAGAGATGGCCATTAACTCGACAACATTATCAAACTCTTCAAAACACAATAACAAGATTAAATACGGAATACACGATTCCATAACTTTAAACAATAGGAGTATCATTGTCAAATCCTTCAACGTTCAAAATAATCAAATCATAATCAATTCCCAAAACACGCCGTTCACAAAACACACACGCATTTGCAAGAAAGCCTTTAACGAGGCCAAACCGAAATCTTTTGAAACTTCATTTCAAATAACCAAACAAACGCATCAAGACGACCACCGATCATCATATCCATAAAACGAGAAAAGTATGGGCAAGGTACTTGCCTCGAATAAGAATAACGCGGAGAATCGACCGAAGTAGGTTGGCCCGAACCGACTACGAACCCGCCGACTCCACCGAACGCCAACTCACGTTCATAAACTACGAAGGACAAATAATAACAATGAAATGAACTCCATAACACGACTCAAAGCCGTTGAATTCAAAGAACGAATGACGAAAGTTCACGGATTTTCCCCAAAACGGCCAAGAACACGATTCGTTCCGTCAAAACCCGAAAACGGAATTCCAAGGTGAAATATGGATATACAATCCATAGAATATGTTTAACAACATCATTTAACCATAATCGATCCATCGAAAGCGGATGAAAAACGAGATCGGGACAAATCCCCCAAAAAGTCAATTCGAAGGAAATCAAGAATTATACTTCGATTCGACGAAGAACAATAGATTAAATGATGTTAAACACAAGAATACTACCAAGATTAATCATACCCATCATGAATTAATCAACAACACGGAACGAATCGGACGAAAATGCAAAAATCCCCAAATTCACGAAATTAGGGTTCTAAGGAAGATTACCTTGATTCGCTGGATCAAAGGTTGATAAAGGACGATCGATTGATGTTATGAACCCAAGGACTTCATGGATTTGTTGTTAAACAACATGGCTTCGTCGCCCATGAATCGCCACTCGCGGATGGAGAAGGAAGGAAATGAAAAACGAAGTGAAATGTGACCGTCGACCATATTTATATCGGGCCACTTAGCGTGCGCTAGCCTTCCCGGACTAGCGTGCGCTATCGGCCGGTTTCGGCCGAGTACCCTCGGCCAGGGCCCACACGACCCGGCATCACCGACCAACCCTGCCGACCGAACCTGTCGACCCAACTCCCGCTAGCGTGCGCTAAGGCCGAAGCTCGCGCGCTTAGCCGACTGGCCCAGAGCCACCGGATCGAATCGCCCGGCCAGTAACGACGCTAGCCGGCCGACGCCAGGCGCTACGCCCGCCGACTAGCGCGCTACGCCGGCGTAGCGTGCGCTACCCGCCGATCCCGACCGAGTCCGTAACCTCGAAACCCCATCGCCTGTGCCCGAGCACAGACGCTAGCCACCTGGCGGCGTGCGCTACACTGCCGGTTACAGCCTTTTCCGGCCAGAGCGTGTGCTACGCCGGTTCTCGCGCACCCATCCGGCCGGTGCCCGCAATCGTCCGGCGGCCCCGCCACCGTCCGGCCACCCCGCCACCGCTGTGGCTCGACGACCCGATTTCAAACGTACGGAACGAACACGACGAAAAGTTCGCGGACAACATAAACGACTCGAAACGAAAGCGTGATACCATAATTAGTCATACGCGACCAAGAAACGGGTCGAGACAACAATTACAGGTACGGATACCCGTAACTTTCAAGAAATTACAAAATGGCCCAAAACGCCCGGAAATCACGATACGTGATCGAATAACCAAACCGAAGTTCACAACACGTCCAACAAAGTTAAACGGACTTGCGGGAAACTCGAAACAACAGTTTCGGACGAGATTCGCAAGAATCGAACTCAAGTGCGGAAAAGTCGCTAAAAAGCACAGAACTCAACGAAACGACACCGAAACGAACTCGGATGTCAAAAAGTGTAGAATTAATCATTCTCAGAATGACGAAACGGTCATGAGCGAGTCGCCAAAACGGACTCCGACCGAAAAAAAAGAAATTTACCGAAAATCGAAAATTGCGGATATTGCAAAAGTAATGAATGATGTTTTGACTTTTAAGTGAAACCCTAGGAATAATAATTACAATTACAATAATAATAATAATAATAAAAATAAAATAATAATATATTGTTAACAGGTTATACAAATCCGACACGAATACGACACGAAATTAACGTGTCGTTATTGTGTCGACACGATAACGACATGAACACGATAAGGTCAAACGCTAACCCATTAATTTTGTGCGTGTTCGTGTCGGGTTATCGTGTCGCGTCGGAAATTGCCACCCCTAGCATGCATGACTTGGACATATCAATTATGGCAAACTGAAGATTATGATGCAGAAGTCCATGCTGAAGGGACTTTCTCAACTCGAGATCCAACATGATATTGTGTGTGCTGGATGTCAATATGGTAAGGCACATCAACTGCCTTACAAAGAGTTAAAGTTCAGAACAAGAGAGCCATTGGAATTGGTCCACTCAGATGTGCTTGGGAATATTAAACAAAAGTCAACAAGCGGTTATCAATATTTGTTAACCTTTATTGATGATTTCTCAATGTATGTATGGGTATATTTCTTGAAGCATAAAGATGAAGCTTTTGAAAAATTCAGGAAATTCAAGGATACGGTAGAACGTGAGTTTGGAAGGAAGATCAAGTGCCTCCGTACTAATAATGGAGGAGAATACACTTCAAATGAATTCAACAACTACCTCAAGGAGTGCAACATCCGAAGGCAACTGACTTGTGCAAAAACTCCACAGCAAAATGGAGTAGCGGAGAGGAAGAACCGCCACCTAGCAGAGACATGTAGAAGTCTTCTACATGCAAAGAATGTTGATATAAGATTTTGGGCAGAATGCATGAAGACAGTAGTCTATATCACCAATAGGCTACCACAACCCAGGCTGGAATTTATTTCACCATTTCAAAAATTGTATAATGTAAAACCAACAGTGAATTATTTTCGAGTGTTTGGTTATGTATGTTATGTGTTTATTGCAGATAAAGATCGCAGCAAATTCGACAAGAAAGCTGTCCGCTACATATTCGTTGGATATGATGAACAAAAGAAAGGGTGGAGATGCTGCGATCCAAATACAAACAAAGTGGGCATTACCAGATACACATGAGCTGCAAGAAAAGCTACAAACCAAGTTGCAGCTACATTCCTCTCAAGAGAACAATGACATAGAAGAACCAAGATCCCCGTCGGATCAAATTGAGGTACGGTCCAAATCAAGAAGCTCTTGGAGAACAAGTGTACATGAAATACCAGATGAAGTACAGACTAGTCAACCGGAAGAGCAATAACCTTCACAACCTCAAGTGCGAAGGTCCACCAGAGAAAGACGGCCAAATCCAAAGTATGTAGATGCTGCTTATGCTGAAGTCAAAGAGCAAAGTACATTTGAAGAAGCATCAAATAGTCCAGAGTGGAGAAAGTCCATGGAAGAAGAGATTTCGGCACTAAAACAAAATCAAACTTGGAATTTAGTGCCAAAACCTGAAGGTGTTAGACCCATATCCTTCAAATGGGTTTACAAATTGAAGATTCGTCCAAATGGCACAATCGAGCGGTACAAGGCTCGATTAGTCCAGTTGCAAAGATTACTACAATTCGTGTCTTACTAGCCTTAGCAGCAAGTAAGTCTTAGAAATTATGGCAAATAGATGTGAAGAATGCATTTTTACATGGGGAACTTGATTGTGATATCTATATTGATCAACCCAAAGAATTTGTGAATCATGAAAAGCCTGAGTACGTGTGCAAGTTGAAGAAGGCGTTGTATGGCTTGAAGCAGGCACCCCGAGCATGGTACGAGAAAATTGCTGAGTTTCTAGTCCAAAATGGTTATCATGTTGCCCCAGTAGATTCAAGCTTGTTCGTGAAAACTCAAGGAGGCAAGCTAGCAGTAGTTCTTGTATATGTGGTTGATCTTATCATCACTGGCGATGATGAAGACAAGATTCAATGAACATGGGCAAACTTGTCAGTCCGATTTCAAATGAAGAAACTTGGTGAACTGAAACACTTCCTAGGATTGGAAGTCGAAAGAACAGATGATGGTATATTTCTTGGTCAGCCGAAATATGCAAGAGATTTAATCAAGAAGTTTGGGTTAACTGACTGCAAGTCAATATCTACCCAAATGGAGCCAAACTCGAAGCTGTGTGCCTACGATGGGAAAGACTTGGAGGACACAAGAATGTACTGACAGATAGTAGGTAGTGTAATACCCGTAATTTTGATCCCCAGAAATTTTCTATTTTTGGCGGAAGTCTATTTTGACGACTTGCTTGGGACCGTTTCGTCATCCTGAGAATGATTAATTCTACACTTTTTGTCATCCGAGTTCATTTCGGTATCGTTCTGTTGAATTCCGTGTTCTTTAGCGACTTTTCCACGTATGAGTTCGACTTTGTTAGATCACCATTAATTTTTGGTAACTCCAAAAATTCTAAATCTTTGCAATATTATAGAGCATCGAGTTAGCTTTCCAATGGTTCAAACGGTGAGTCAATCGGAGTCCGGACGAGAGAGTTATGGTCGTTTTAGCTCACCCGCTCATTTTTCAGCTTTTGGCCGATGACCGCCGACCGGACTCGGTCGTGTCGTCCGACACGGCCCGTGCCGTACTCGTCCGGAAATGCCGAAGTTTCTGCCGACCGAGATCGGCCGTGTCGTCCGACACGGTCCGTGCCGTACTCTTCCGGATAAGCCAGAACCGACTGCCGACACGCCCGACCGTGTTCCGGGACACGGTCGAGTCATGCCGAGTCGCTGTCGGACGGGTCACTATCGGAAGGCCCTCCGCGCCGCGACCGTGTCAAGCAGGACACGGTCGAGTCCCTGTCGGCCAGCTGTGCGACACGACCGTGCCGATCGGCACGGGCCGTGTCCGGCAGGGCAGTCAACCCCTATAAAAGGCCCTGCAGACGTTTTTATCGCCATTTTTCACCTTCTTCTTCTCCTCTTCCGCAGCTGGGCGTGTTCTAAGCTTGAAGCCATGTTGTTTAACAACATATCCATGGAGTTCTTTGGGTTATATCATCAATCGTTCGTCCGATATCATCCCTTGATCCAGCGAATCAAGGTTAGATCTTTAGAACCCTACTTTTGGTAAAATTGGGGGTTTTCACGTTTTTGTCCGATTCGTTCTGTTTTGTCGATTAATTCATGATGAATATGATTAATCTTGTTGGTATTCTTAGTTTCCCTATGGACTCATGGTATATTTCGTGATTTTTACGGAATCGAGAGGGTTTGGTTGTGGTCCGCCCTCGTTGTTGTTTATATACGAATATACATGAATCGTAGGCGAGTTTCGGGAGTCTCTTCGTGTAATTTGAGTATGGATAATTAATTGTCATATTCCTTGCGAATCGTTTAGGTGCCGGAAGCGCGTTCTCGGACCTACCGAACTCATACCTTTCCTCCGTTCGATTTCTCGATGTCTCAAAGGCAAGTATACATTTATGATTGTACGTTCTCGACTTTGAAAGTATGAAATATTGATGGTATGATTATTTCTAGCCACTCCGGGACGGGCCTATGGTCCTCTGAGGGTTTCGTAGCCTCTGGTGCGATTCCATGGTTGATATGAACGAACCGTTTCTACGGCATTCATATGAAATAATGTTGGCATGTAATGAACGAACCGTTTTGACGGCATTCCTACATGTAACGGCATATGATATGAACGAACCGTTTCTACGGCATTCACATACGTCTTGAGATTTTAGTCATTCCGGAATACTAGTCTTGAATTGATGAATTGACGGATATTGATGAATTGACGGATTACATTTACTTTATTGTCGAGAAGTATTATGTTTCATATTGTTATACTTGCACTAGCTATTCGACGGCTAACCCCTTTATGGGGGAAATACGTTTCATGTATTTCAGGTTCCAGGAGAGCGGACAGGCGGGTACCGGGTCGGCATGAAGATGATGGGCAAGTGTGATACTGTGTCTTGTCTCCGGTTATCTCTTTTGGTTTCCTCCATTCAGTGTTGTTGTACTGGAATGGATTTTTAAATACTCGAGTATTGTATTTCAGTTTCCTTGATGTTCCGGCCTGTGTTGCCGAGGTATTGATTTGTGCAGTGATGTATATGGTTTCATTGTTTATGGTTTCGAATACCATTTGTATCGTCTTTCTTTCTATTGTATGTAGACCTTATCGGTCAAGTTTATAATTCCGCGTATGTTTAGCCTTGTGGGTCCCACGGCGGGGCTCACGGCGCTGTAATATACCCTGAATAACTTGGGGGTGTTACAGAATATGGTATCGGAGCTTAGGTTTATGGATACCTAGGTTGTCGGTCTTTTGGGTCGATTGAGTCGGCATTTGCCCACAGTATCACTACTCTGCCATCATCACAGTGCGACCGGTACTTGTAAGTCCTCTCACTCTTCTCGTATTTTTCTTAATCGTTTCGTTTATAGCTTGGTATTCTTGGGAATTGGTCACTTCGAGAATGTGCGATTCGGATTATACTTACGCACGTGTGTGCCTTTCAGAATGTTGGCTGAAAGTAGGAAGAATCGTGACCGTGGTCACGGACGTGAACTCTTCCTTGAGATTTTGTTAAATTGCTAATTGCGATATTGGTGTGTATCGGTATTATGTTGAGACTTTGTTTAGGAGTCGCATGCTAGTATCACGGGAGATTTTCGACTTCACAGACTTGTAAGTATGTTGTTCGGATTATTCGATAATTCTTGGTGAATTTGAATTCCCGTTGAAATGTTGTTTGTGCGAGTGATTGCGAGTTTCGAGGACGAAACTTGTTTTTAAGGGGGGTAGAGTGTAATACCCCGATTTTTCGGATATATTTTTTTTTCGTTTATATGTTGGATGTCGTTGATGGATAATTGTTCTTGAGGATGATGTGAACGTATGGCAATGTTATTGAATGTGTTTATGTATTCATTGTGCCGTATGATCGTTTGGTATGTCGAGATGTTGGTCGAGAATAGCGAAAAATGGCTAAGTACAGCTACGTTAGCGCACGCTACAAGGTATGCCTAGCGCGCGCTAAGATATATACTTAGCGTACGCTACGGTGCATACTTAGCGCACGCTAAGAGGTTCGGTTACGTACGCTAAGGAGGACCCCTAACGTACGTAACGACTTGCTGGGTTAGTTCGGAAGGCGACCGGCTGCAGGCCTAGGTTGATTTTTATATTCGATTAGCGCACGCTAACGCATGTTGGTTAGCGCACGCTAACACCGCATCGCTATTAATGGAACCTTAACTTTCGGCGGAGGATGTTGACAGTGAGTCAACGCGTCGTGTTACGTGCGTTATACAAGACGTGTTACGACGTGACACAACCATCAGATCAGAGCAAGTTAACCGGTATATTACGACGTTGTATGGTATGGGTATGGACCGCATGGAATGAGACAAGGAGTTGGTTACGACGTTATGGATTTTGGATTACGACGTTAAAGTTGTTACGCACGTTAAGAAAGGACACCTACGTACGTAATGAGAGTGCAATTTATATATCAAGTGTTGCCTTTCATTTCTCTCACGATCCTTTGAGATATTTCTCTCCAAAACTCGTCCCTCTTCACTTTTAAGAGTGTTCTAAGCACTTTTAACATGATTGTGAGCTTGGAATCATGGAATTAGAGCTTGGTTATGGAACTATTGTTGATTCTTGAAGTGATTCCTTGTGTTATCCATATTCTATGAGGTTTATGTTGAAGGAAGATAATGATATGCTTTGAATATGTTGATTATGATTATGGAATCATAGAGATCTTGATGTTCTTGAGGCCATATGATGACTATGATGATTTAATGATTCTTGGAATGGAGTTCAATTATTCTTTCTTCGTGGTTCGTCCATACAAGGTAATCCTCATATCCCTTTGATAGTGGCTCATTTTTTTCTTTTGGATTACTACTTGGGAGGGAGTATGTTGGGAATCGTGTATTTTGATGTTCGTCTTATTTCAATGAAAATGCATAAATTGGACTGTACTTTTATCCATTGCGTGAGTATTTTTGAAATGGATTTTGGTATTTTGCCAATCAAATTTTATTTTGTAAAACCGATTCCCTAAACTGAGTTTTTTTGGCATTTTAACCTTGATCGTTTTGACGGTATTTGGAAAATGATTTTTTTAGTATTTGAAAAATATTACCGTCATCGATCTTTTGACATTTTTGAAATAACGTGGAAAATTGTGCTTAGCCTGGTAAATCCTTGTGAGAAGGGTTTACGTGTAATATTCCCAGGAGGATCCAGGGTGTTACAATTAGGGTATCATGTGATAATGTTATACGAGATTTATTGGAATTGTAATAAGAGATTTCGGATGTTGATATGATCATTGAGATCTTCTTCATATGGTGATAAGGGTTTTGTTGCGATTCTTGAGATTGTATGAATGACATGATGAAGAAAATGGTAACATGGAGATATATACCTCGGATATGTTGTTCTGAACGTGATTTCGGATATTTCATGTTCTTGAAGAACTCTTGAATTATACGAGGTGATAAAAAAAAAAAAATTTTAGAAGTGTTGATGTTTTGAAAATGAATATGGAATATTCATATCTAGAGCTAAACTATGTGTTGGAAATAATATTCGTATAAGAATACGAATGTGATTACGAGTTTGATGAGACTATTATTCATCTCTGAATTTGGAAGCCCATACGTATGGAGCAAATATTCAAATCGAATGATTGGATTGTTTGATAACCTTTTTAATATGATTATCTATTGTTTTGAACCAGTCGGATGATTCGAATTGATGACGGTCATAAGTAAATTTTAACGATGGATTTACGAGAAGGGAACCTTGTCAATTCGTATTTAAGAATTGAGTTTGGAACATTTAGACCCTTATTATTGGTCCGAATTGGTTGCTGATATGATCATCATATTTCGACTCGTATTGTGGACAGGATTTGTAAGTGTCTGAGTTGGATTGTTCAGACTGTGATTAGTCGAGATATGGTAAAACGATTGAGTTCGTGGTTTGGTGGTATTGATATTGGTCGTCATCGAACCGGTTGATTATCAATCCTTCGTTTTACAATAAGGTATGATGTTTGATCGTGAATTATGACTGTTGTGTTGCGGTTAAGGTTGAAGGGTTCGTAGATTAATTTGGTCGAGACTGAGGGAATTCGTAAGACGAAATCAACTGAATTGGTAACAGTACGTTGTATTGATATCGAGGCAAGTTTTATACTTGTACTGGTCAATGAGATTAATGTTATCATGTATGTGTATGAATGTGTGTATCATTTCGAGACTTGGTCTCTTTGTGATTTTGTTGATATTAGGGGATTGTTTGATACGATACCCTTCGGCAAATTATGCCAAATATTATTGTTGTTCGTAAATGGCCGATTTAAGGCATTGCGATACTTGTTCGTAATATATTTGTCGATAGCCGGTTCGCGGTATCGACATATCGATTGTTATTGTTGATTGATGTTCCTTTGAGATATTGTTGTTGATAGCCGGTTCGCGGCATCGACGTATCGATTGTTGTTATTGATTGATGTTCCATCAAGATATTTTTTGTGAATCGTCGTTATTGATATCAGTGTTTTTCTATTGATGTCGTTTTGGCCGATTGAAGGCATTGACGTATTCGATTATCATCTTCGTTATCGGTAACCGATTAAGGTGCCGAGACATCCGTTGTACAATTGTTATCGGTTAACCGTTCTGAAGGTTATCGATATATTGAATTGGGATTATCAAAGATAATTCCCATCCGTTGTATAATTATTATCGATTGTCCGCTCTAACGGTAATCGATATATTGAATTGGGATTATCAAAGATAATTCCCATCCGTTGTCAAAAAGATAATTCCCATCCGTTGTATAATTGTTATCGATTGTCCATTCTACGGTAATCGAAGTATTGAATTGGGATTATCAACGATAATTCCCATCCGTTGAATTATTATTGTCGTGTTGACCGATTCAAGGCAGCACACTATTATTCTTGTGAACTCGGTAATTTTGTGATCGTTGCTCGTGTTAATCGGTCCTTGGGGAAATTCTGATCCCAGGATGGTTGTTTTGAATATCGTTGGTCGTGTCGATCTTTCATTATTCGTGTGTCATCGTTCACTTGGTGTGTCGTATGATCCATATTGGATGTTTTATCCCTTGAGTTTCGTTGTCATGTTGTATCGTGGCATATCCTAATCATGTCCGCATGCCGATTGGTTATGTGTAGGATTTTTAGCCAGCACTCGATGGTCATGCGTGGATATTTCCGCATTGGACCGCACACGAGACGTAGTTCTTGAGGCTAATTAGGTACATTGTCACACGTATATTCTGGATTCCGTATACGGGGTGGACATGTGCACGGACACATTTCCGGATCGGGCGTCTTGTGATGTCCCTCTTGAGCTTTATTGATTGATCGTTCGTAGTCCATGTTGTATTGGATATGTCCGACGATTTGCGATCGTTGTTCATACGCCGAGGGGTATGTCCGATGATCAGTTTGCTCCTTTGAGATCTGTATTGTGATGATTTACTGACTTTGGGCTGTTCGGCTTTCGTGCCATTGTGATGTATCGGTATTTCCGTTGGAGTCTTCGGGCATTGTGAATCCGTATCTTTTCGCATTGGTTTGGTTTGCCTTCGGGTAATGTATTGTGGTGTTCTATATTGATGATTCGCCGTTTGGGCGTAAGTTTCGGTTCTTGTGCATCTTGTTGAGTTTTTCCTGGCGAAATATTTCTTCTCGCTACCTGTTTTAAGTTTCGGGACGAAACTTCTTTTAAGGAGGGTAGAATGTAATACCCGTAATTTTGATCCCCGGAAATTTTCTATTTTTGGCGGAAGTCTATTTTGACGACTTGCTTGGGACCGTTTCGTCATCCTGAGAATGATTAATTCTACACTTTTTGTCATCCGAGTTCATTTCGGTATCGTTTTGTTGAATTCCGTGTTCTTTAGCGACTTTTCCACGTATGAGTTCGACTTTGTTAGATCACCATTAATTTTTGGTAACTCCAAAAATTATAAATCTTTGCAATATTATAGAGCATCGAGCTAGCTTTCCAATGGTTCAAACGGTGAGTCAATCGGAGTCCGGACGAGAGAGTTATGGTCGTTTTAGCTCACCCGCTCATTTTTCAGCTTTTGGCCGATCACCGCCGACCGGACTCGGTCGTGTCGTCCGACACGGCCCGTGCTGCATCGTCCGAAATGCCGGGTTTCGCCGACCGAGCTCGGCCGTGTCGTCCGACACGGCCCGTGCTGCATTTCTTCCGGATAAGCGAACCGATCGCTGACACGCCCGACCGTGTTCCGGACACGGCCGAGTCATGCCGAAGTCATTGCCGGATGGGTCACTATCGGAAGGCCCTCGCCGCGACCGTGTCAAGCGGGCAGACACGGTCGAGTCCCTCGCCGGTGTGCGACACGACCGTGCCGATCGGGCACGGCCGTGTCCGGCAGGCGCCAACCCCTATAAAAGGCCCTGCAGACGTTTTTATCGCCATTTTTCACCTTCTTCTTCTCCTCTTCCGCACCGGGCGTGTTCTAAGCTTGAAGCCATGTTGTTTAACAACATATCCATGGAGTTCTTTGGGTTATATCATCAATCGTTCGTCCGATATCATCCCTTGATCCAGCGAATTAAGGTTAGATCTTTAGAACCCTACTTTTGGTAAAATTGGGGTTTTCACGTTTTTGTCCGATTCGTTTCGCTTTTGTCGATTAATTCATGATGAATATGATTAATCTTGTTGGTATTCTTAGTTTCCCTATGGACTCATGGTATATTTCGTGATTTTTACGGAATCGAGAGGGTTTGGTTGTGGTCCGCCCTCGTTGTTGTTTATATACGAATATACATGAATCGTAGGCGAGTTTCGGGAGTCTCTTCGTGTAATTTGAGTATGGATAATTAATTGTCATATTCCTTGCGAATCGTTTAGGTGCCGGAAGCGCGTTCTCGGACCTACCGAACTCATACCTTTCCTCCGTTCGATTTCTCGATGTCTCAAAGGCAAGTATACATTTATGATTGTACGTTCTCGACTTTGAAAGTATGAAATATTGATGGTATGATTATTTCTAGCCACTCCGGGACGGGCCTATGGTCCTCTCGAGGGTTTCGTAGCCTCTGGTGCGATTCCATGGTTGATATGAACGAACCGTTTCTACGGCATTCATATGAAATAATGTTGGCATGTAATGAACGAACCGTTTTGACGGCATTCCTACATGTAACGGCATATGATATGAACGAACCGTTTCTACGGCATTCACATACGTCTTGAGATTTTAGTCATTCCTAATACTAGTCTTGAATTGATGAATTGACGGATATTGATGAATTGACGGATTACATTTACTTTATTGTCGAGAAGTATTATGTTTCATATTGTTATACTTGCACTAGCTATTCGACGGCTAACCCCTTTATGGGAAATACGTTTCATGTATTTCGAGTTCCGGGAGAGAGCGGACAAAGGGTACCGGGTCGGCATGAAGATGATGGGCAAGTGTGATCGTGTCTTGTCTCCGGTTATCTCTTTTGGTTTCCTCCATTCGGTGTTGTTGTCTTGGAATGGATTTTTAAATACTCGAGTATTGTATTTGATTTCCTTGATGTTAGGCTGTGTTGCCGAGGTATTGATTTGTGCAGTGATGTATATGGTTTCATTGTTTATGGTTTCGAATACCATTTGTATCGTCTTTCTTTCTATTGTATGTAGACCTTATCGGTCAAGTTTATAATTCCGCGTATGTTTAGCCTTGTGGGTCCCACGGCGGGGCTCACGGCGCTGTAATATACCCTGAATAACTTGGGGGTGTTACAGGTAGTCTTATCTATCTAACTCTTTCCATACCTGACATAGCATTCGTTGTAGGTATTGTTAGCAGGTTCATGCAGAAACCGAAGAAGTCACATCTTGAAACAGTTAAAAGAATCCTCAGATATGTTAAAGGCACAATTGATTGGGGACTTTTCTACAAGAAAGGAGTACAAAGCAAGGCCAGCGGCTATTTTGATGCTGACTATGCCGGAGACCATGACAGCCGGAGATCGACTACAGGATATATATTCAATCTTGGTTCAAGAGCTATATCATGGTGCAGTAAGAGACAACCTACCGTTTCTCTTTCAACTACTGAAGCGGAATATAGAGCAGGGGCGATGGCAGCACAAGAGTGTGCTTGGTTAACTCAACTCATGAAGGATTTGAACCAACCAATAGAAGATGGAGTTAGATTACACTGTGACAATCTGTCAGCAGTTCGTTTGGCTGAGAATCCAGTATTTCATGCTCGGACCAAACATGTGGAAGTACAATATCATTTCTTACGTGAGAAAGTACTTAAAGGAGATATTGACATGAAGCCAGTCAAGACCGAAAATCAGGTTGCAGACATATTTACGAAGGGCTTATCTGCAACAAAGATTTTCGAATTTCGAGACCTACTTGGAATGGTATTACGTATGAGGAGTGTTGGTAATGAAGGGGAGTATTAAAAATCATCACCAACCCACCTTCTCAAATGTCAAGTCATCTAGAAGCCACCATCTTTGAAGATTTCTCCACCAACAATTGTTGAAGCCATCAACTTTGAAGTTGGAAGCTTCATCCTTTCACACCATGATTTCACACCACATTTACTCCTATAAATAGCAAGGCATTTTGTTGATTTGTATCTCATCTCCAAGAGTGAGTTCAAAGAGTGAATAATAATCCAAGTTGAGATTGAGTGAGTTTCAGAGTTTTTATTTTGTGAGTTTGTAATTCTATTCTTGAGTGATAATAGAATAAATATTTTTCTCTCAAATCATCGGTAATTCACTATAATGATCCTTTGATATCTCAAAATATATATATATATATATATATATATAAGGGTTCAAATAGACGTAATATGTGGGGGTTGGGGGTAAGGGTGGAAGGTTGGGGGTGGGTGGGAGGCTAACTTTTTTTAAATTAAACGTTTAATAATATAATCAATAAGTAAAAGGATAATAATTAGATAATATTTACTTTTAAAGTTACGTTACTAATTTTAATTAATATTTATATTTTTTTATGATGTGGGAATCCGCAGCCGCTACTCTTCGCGTGCGCACTAGATAAACCCTCGGGCTGGACGTAATAGCCTGCAAACTACGCCAACTAGGTAAACCACACTAGGCAAGCCCTGTTTGACAGGCTCAACAAGAAAGTATTGGTAGGGGGAATCGAAGTCATGACCTTTTAGTCTCTCGCACACCAACTCCACCAACTTGGCTACCCCTGTTGGAATATAAAACGCAGCGGAAGCAAGTTGATGGTGATAATTTAATAAAAGGTTTTATAAACTAACCAATGCAAAAACCGGATCTATTTAGGCTTGTCAACTAATTAACTAAACAGATTAATAAACAATTAAATAAACATATTTACGTATGGGAGTCGGTAATTTTTACCTTTGACGCGAAGTGGTAGAAAAATCCCTTTTGGTCGATTTATGTCCTCTTCGTGTTCCTCTCCGATCTTCTTGTATTTCTACCTCAAGATCTTCTAGAGTATATCCCGCCTACGTCCGGATGCCGTGCGGGCAACAATCTACCAGACTAAATTTGCACAGCTAGGGTCGGCCGAAATCTCCTCACAAGAAAACTCACGATTTTTGTTCTCTCTATTTTTCTTGAATATTTTGGTATTTTAGAAAAATATTGTGTTAACTAAATTATGGAATCCAAGACACAAGTCAATATCCACAATTAAACACACACACAAAAAAATCGATTTTCTTGGGCAATTATGAGTGTAAAAAATCGGCCAACACTAAGTATGTATTTATAGGTGTTTTGGGCTACTCTAGGGACCTTAAGGAGGATATGGTAAGGACTCCCAATAGATATCTTCCTTCCATTATTAGGACTCTTCCTAATATGAAGACTCTATTAATATCAACTTAGTCCACTAATAAATTAATATTGCACTTTCTACCAAAATCCCAAATTACGAAATTGGGCTCCTTTTTAAATTAATTATTTCCCGTGTTTAAGATATTCCATGTCCATTAATTAATTTAAGCTACTGACAGCTTTTAATTAATTAATGTGTTATACATGAGTATACCACTCGACCTTTATTATTATATCGGAAAATTAATTCCACATGCATGGTTTAATATAATAATCTTTTCGAGTGCCTCAAGGGACATGATCAACCCGACTGGTCGGGACACGATTTCTAGCTATAATATTAATTATCATGTAAATAATAATATTGCCCAAAATATCGAGCATATTGAGTCAATCATTGTGGCTCTCACCCATGATAAATCAAAGCAATAAATATTAAATATATATAATTAAATATTAATCACTAGAATTAAGAAATAATAATTATCCGAGATGTACGTTCTTCTTATAGTCAGTACAGAAGAATCTATCGCACCTCGATCTTGTTCAACGTATAACGAATACGCTAATATATGCTAATGGTCAAGACCAACCAATCTCAAGCATATACGACAACCTCTCACATAACGGTCTAATGTTATATAGGTTGTGAACTAAATATTACTACATAAGGAACCGATAATGTGATCTTCTGTGTGACACGACACACCACATTATCTACAATATAAAGTAATTTAGACTGCATTTGCATAACCATAGCGTGAATAAATATGCAAAATATGTGATAAATAAATTAAATATTCTCATAGATAAAGACCGGGAAATTAGGTAATACAAGCATAAAGTATGCTTTGACGTATACAACCCTAACAATCTCCCACTTATACTCAAAGCATGCTTCTGAAGTATACTATCTAGACTATGTCTATCTATCTCCCACTTATACTCAAAGCAATGCTGCCATACATCTCAACCCCATTCCTTCCACATACCCTTCAAATGACTTTGAGGGCAACCCTTTCGTGAAAGGATCAGCTAGGTTGTCTTCAGATACTATCTTGGAGACAATAATCTTCATTCTCTTCACAAAATCTCGAATGATATGATATTTGCGCTTGATATGTTTGCTTGCTTTGTGGGCCCGTGGTTCCTTCGAATTTGCAACAGCACCGGTATTATCACAATATAGTGTAATACTCCTGGGCAAATTAGGAATCACACCCAAATCCTTTAGGAAGTACTTGAGCCATACCGCCTCTTTAGCTGTCTCTGAGGCTGCTAGATATTCGGCTTCCATGGTAGAGTCCTCTATGCATTTCTGCTTCACACTCCTCCAACTGATGACTCCACCTCCCAAAGTGAAAACATATCCGGAAGTTGATTTCGACTTTTCTTTGTCCGCACTGAAATCCGAGTCAGTGTAACCCAAAGGACAAAGCGTATCTGATTGATATACAAGCATATGCTCCCTAGTCCTTCTCAGGTACTTGAGTATATGCTTGACAGCAATCCAATGTCCCGGTCCTGGGTTCGACTGATATCTCGCCACCATGCCTACAGCATGACAGATATCAGGTCTAGTGCAAAGCATAGCATACATGAGGCTTCCCACTGCCGAAGCATAAGGGACCAGCTTCATGTCATCTATCTCCTTCTGTGTCTTAGGACACATAGCCTTAGATAGCTGAATTCCATGTCTGTAAGGTAAGAAACCTTTCTTGGAATTCTCCATGCTGAACCGCTTTAGCACCGTATCGATATAGGATGCCTGAGATAAGCACAACATCCTTTTCTTGCGATCTCGAAAGATCTTAATACCAAGGATGTGCCCTGATTTTCCTAAATCCTTCATATCGAACTGCTCAGACAGCCATACCCTTACGTCTAATAATACCTTCACATTGTTTCCAATTAAAAGTATATCATCTACGTATAGTACAAGAAACACCAACACATTTCCATCGCACTTTTTGTATACACAAACCTCACTAGGACACTGTTCAAAACCATACGATTGAATGACCTCATCAAATAGCATGTTCCAAGACCTTGATGCTTGCTTAAGACCATAAATGGCTCTCTTAAGCTTGCACACTAAGTGCTCCTCTCCTTCAGCAATGAATCCTTCAGGTTGGCGCATATAGATTTCCTTATCAAGACTCCCCTTCAAGAACGCAGTCTTGACATCCATCTGCCAAATCTCCATATCCAAATGTGCAGCTATAGCTAAGAGAATTCGGATCGATTTAAGCATGGCTACTGGCGAAAAGGTATCATCGTAGTTGATGCCCTCCTTCTGAGTGTAACCTTTAGCAACAATTGCTTTGAAGGTTTAAACCTTCCCTTTCGATTCTCTCTTACGCTTGTAGAACCACTTACTTCTAATGGGTTTTACTCCATTGGGTAGCTCTACTAGCTCCCACACTTGGTTAGAATCCATAGATCCCATTTCGGATTCCATTGCTGTTTTCCAGGATTCAGCATCCTTGTCTTGAACTGCCTGTTTGTAGTACATGGATCCGTTTCATCCTGGTCCGGGGAGTGGTCCGAAGACGCTCCCACACCGATGAAACGTTCGGGTTGACGAACAACCCTCCCACTACGACGAGGCGTGTCCTTGGTTTGTGTATCCACAATAGTGTCGATACGTGGTACACTAGGTGTTTGCACAATTGGTATTGTCGAAATCTCGCCCCTAAGTTCTTCTAGAATAACCTCACTCCTAGGCTTGTGGCTTATCACATAGTCCTCCTCTAAGAACCGGGCATTGGTGCTAACAATGACCTTCTGGTCTTTAGGACTGTATAATAAGCCACCCTTCACACGTACTTCTGTACGAGATGCCAACTTATCAGCTTCCTTGTTCAGCACGTGTGCTGGTGAACCCCAAATCCGAACATGTCCTAGACTGGGCTTGTGCCCATTCCATAGTTCTGTGGGTGTTTTTGGAACTAATTTCGAAGGTACAAAGTTTAGAATGTACGCCGCTGTTTCCAAGGCATATCCCCATAACGAAATAGGCAAATCAGAATAACTCATCATTGACCTAACCATCTCTAATAAAGTACGATTCCTTCGTTCAACAACACCATTTTGTTGTGGTGTACCAGGCGCTGTGAGCTGGGAAGTAATCCCCTCATGTGCCAAGAAATCCAAAAACTCTCCACTAAGGTATTCGCCACCACGATCAGATCGTAGTGACTTGATACTCTGCCCATGACGCTTCTCCATTTCAGCCTTAAATTCTTTGAACTTATCAAAAGATTCAGACTTACGTCGCATCAAATAGATGTATCCATATCTCAAATAATCATCTATAAACATGATGAAGTATTCGAAACCACCTTAGCCTGGATGTTCATTGGACCACATACATCGGTATGAACCAATTCCAACACCTTTTGTGTACGATCTCCTTTGCTTTGAAAAGCCCTTTTAGTTATTTTACCTTCTAGACAGGATTCGCAGGTTGGAAATGACTCAATTTGGAGCGAATCCAATGGGCCATTGCACACCAATATTTGAATCCTTCTAAGGTTAATATGGCCCTATCGTAAATTCCACAAATATGTTGGATTTATGCTCGAAGGCTCTTTTCTTTTATTAGGATTAATCAAAAAATTAAGTGATTTATAAGTATGCAAAGGAGCTGGTGCAGCATTAATGATATAAAGTCCTTTATTATAAGTACTCGTGCAAACATATTCACCATTTCTTTTAATAACTGCATTATCTTCAAAAGAAACTGAATATCCATCACGACACAATTTAGAAACTGAAATCAAATTCATTCTAAAATCGGGTACCAATAATACATTATTAAGAACTAAAATCCTATCTTCAACTTTTAGCTGCACGACTCCCACTACAACAGCCTTCAGCCTGGAATAGTCGCCCCAACTTATTGTAATCTCATCCGCACTAAGTACCTTGGTTACTTAGAACCCTGCGAGTCATAACAAACATGATCAGTGGAGACCGAATCCACTATCCACGAAGTGATGGAACAGGCAGCCAAACATGTTTTGACTACTAGTGCATGAGACGTACCTTTCTTTGGGCAGTCACTCTTGAAATGTCCTTTCAGACCGCAGTTGAAGCACTTGCCCTTCGGCTTTTTGTTCGCTTCTGGCTGGGGAGCCTTTGACTGAGGAGCCTTGCCCTTAGCTTTGAAGGTCGCCACTTGCTTCTGGCCAACCTGCTTTTTCTTTTTTCCCCATTTGGGTTTTGAAGAAGCAGCACCGGTTGCCGCAAGAATTTGATGATAACCTTGTTTGAATAGACCTTCGGCAGATTGAAGCTCTGTCAGAAGTTCCACCAATGTGTAAGTCCTACGATTCATATTGTAGTTGAGGCGGAACTGCTCAAAGCTTCTTGGTAAACTGCCCAAGATAATATCGACCTGCGACTCCACATCGATAGTGGCCCCCAGTATGCTCAGTTCGTTCAAATGAGACATCATTTTAAGAACGTGATCCCTTACTGGGGTCCCTTCACACATTTGGGTTGTCATCAATACCCTCATCGCATTTTGCCTAGCCGCTCGGTTCTGATGACCAAACATCTCTGTGAGATTTTTCATCATTTCCGCGGCTGAGCCCATCGTCTGATGCTGATGCTGCAATACATTTGTCAATGAAGCCATAATGTAACAGCGAGCCATCGCATCAGACTTTTTCCATTTCCGGAATTCAGCCAACTCTTCAGGAGTGGCATCCGGTTCTGGTTCAAAAGGACTCTCCTCAGTTAAAACAAATTTATGCCCCTCGGCAGTTCAAGACAATATCAAGATTTCTTTTCCAGTCGGCAAAGTTAGTGCCATCAAGTTTGTTTTCTTTGAGAATAACAGCTAGTAGATTGAAAGACATCTGAGAATAAAATTAAAACACCATTCATCACATAATTCGACGCCAAATATATTGAAGAAACCTTAAAACAATATATATGCAATCAACCAACACCTTGAAAAATCGCACATGCAAGCCACGATAGTGTGGACGTTTACATATACTTTTTCAAGTAGATTTTAACGTCTTTAATTTTACTATTTAGCCAAGACACATTTTGACAAGTAAAATTAATAGTTAGTTCCTCTTGGCCATGTATTTAATTAACATAGACTCCGATGGGGAGCTTATTAATTAATACACCTAAGTGAACACCATAATTTAACAAACCTTGAATATTATTTAATGATAATAGTCCTACAGATGGAGAGGTCCTATCATAAAAAATAATATTCACCTTTTTGTTATCAAATTTGAAGTTTAAAACCAGTGAGCCAATAATTTAGCACATTCGATGTGGAGGAAGACTCTAATGTCAACGCGCATGCTAATCATTTCACAATTTAAACCAATTATGGAGGCCAATTTGATTTTGAAAAATCAATTTAAAATCACTTAGTTATTTTGAAAGATTTAGGTTTTTAATTTTCTCGTCCTAACATGCAAGGAAACATATCACGCATACATCCATACATGCCATACATCAAAACAATAAAAACCAACAAATAATAAAATTGGACAATTATATCCAATTATCATGGCTTTTAATTCCTCGTTTTGAATAACGAGAAAATCTTCGGCTCATTTGCTCCCAATGCTTCAAGCATCTCGCGGAAAAACGAATTAAACGACCCGAACCGGACAACTTGACCTGCTACCATTGCCCAGGCCATTGCCCGACCCGCCGATTGGTTTGCCCAGGCCAGCCCATTGCCCGAATCGCCCTTGGTCAAGCCCATTCTTCTTGATCACGGCCGAGACCACCGCTGGCCGAGTCTCGATCGGCATTCTGTCGGTCTCGGTCGGTTCGTCTGATCGGGACTCCTCTTCACGCTGGACTTCTTTCTCTTTCGTACTTTGAGTGTTCCAATTCGATTACAATTCTATTCAAAATTCGATTACATAGCCATGATAATTGGATCATATTTTCCTGCAAGACAAATTCTAGCAAAATATTTCAAAAAAATCATACTATACGAATATTTAATTGCTAGCATATTAATCACCAAATTAATTAAATTGAACAGAACCTAAAGACCGGCTCTAATACCGATTGTTGGAATATAAAACGCAGCGGAAGCAAGTTGGTGGTGATAATTTAATAAAAGGTTTCATAAACTAACCAACGCAAAAACCGGATCTATTTAGGCTTGTCAACTAATTAACTAAACAGATTAATAAACAATTAAATAAACATATTTACGCATGAGAGTCGGTAATTTTTACCTTTGACGTGAAGTGGTAGAAAAATCCCTTTTGGTCGATTTATGTCCTCTTCGTGTTCCTCTCCGATCTTCTTGTATTTCTACCTCAAGATCTTTTAGAGTATATCCCGCCTACGTCCGGATGTCGTGTGGGCAACAATCTACCGGACTAAATTTGCACAGCTAGGATCGGCCGAAATCTCCTCACAAGAAAACTCACGATTTTTGTTCTCTCTATTTTTCTTGAATATTTTGGTATTTTAGAAAAATATTGTGTTAACTAAATTATGGAATCCAAGACACAAGTCAAGATCCACAATTAAACACACACACAAAAAAAAAATCAACTTTCTTGGGCAATTATGAGTGTAAAAAATCGGTCAACACTAAGTATGTATTTATAGGTGTTTTGGGCTACTCTAGGGACCTTAGGGAGGATATGGTAAGGACTCCCAATAGATATCTTCCTTCCATTATTATGACTCTTCCTAATATGAAGACTCTATTATTATCAACTTAGTCTACGAATAAGTTAATATTGCACTTCCTACCAAAATCCCAAATTACGAAATCGGGCTCCTTTTTAAATTAATTATTTTTCGTGTTTAAGATATTCCATGTCCATTAATTAATTTAAGCTACTGACAGCTTTTAATTAATTAATGTGTTATACATGAGTATACCACTCGACCTTTATTATTATATTGGAAAATTAATTCCACATGCAGGGTTTAATATAATAATCCTTTCGAGTGCCTCAAGGGACATGATCAACCCGACTGGTCGGGACACGATTTCTAGCTATAATATTAATTATCATATAAATAATAATATTGCCCAAAATATCGAGTATATTGAATCAATTATTGTGGATTTCACCCATGATAAATCAAAGCAATAAATATTAAATATATATAATCAAATATTAATCACTAGAATTAAGAAATAATAATTATCCAAGATGTACGTTCTTCTTATAGTCAGTACAGAAGAATCTATCGCACCTCGATCCTGTTCAACGTATAACGAATACGCTAATATATGCTAATGGTCAAGACCAACCAATCTCAAGCATATACTACAACCTCTCACAGAACGGTCTAATGTTATATAGGTTGTGAACTAAATATTACTACATAAGGAACCGATAATGTGATCTTCTGTGTGACACGACATACCACATTATCTACAATATAAAGTAATTTAGACTGCATTTGCATAACCATAGCGTGAATAAATATGCAAAATATGTGATAAATAAATTAAATATTCTCATAGATAAAGACCGGGAAATTAGGTAATACAAGCATAAAGTATGCTTTGACGTATACAACCCTAACAACCCCTGCGGGTAATTAATATTTTTATTAATATTAGAATTTATATATATTATTTTTGTAATGATGAATTAATGTTAGTTGATGTTGGTCTGAACTGATTCCAGCTAAGGGGCTGTTTACTTTCGACTTAATGAGACTTAATGGGCTGGACGACTTATTCGCGCAGACGTGGATAAATGTTTACTTTACGACTTAATGAAAAATGATGAGTCTGGATCGCTAATTCACCTCCTCCCATCTTGTCCCCATACAAACACAAAAATGACACCCGCTATCCCTCTCCCCTTTCACGACCTATTATTTAGCAAAAAATCTGAAAAAATAATATAAACTTAAAATAATAAAACTAAAATAACCAGATTTTTTATTATTTTATTTTTATGTTCATAAAAAATCTGAAAAATAAAACAAACATAAGATAATAATATAAATTATAATAAAAAAAACTACTGTTTATTTTCGTAAAAATATAAAGAATATAAAAAATCTATAAAATCTGAAAAAGTTAAAAAAAATCGGAACTCATTTATTTTTATTTAAAAAATCTGCAAAATTTAAAAAATTCTGAAATTTAGGTAATTTTATTTTTAATTCTGAAATATTAATATTAAAAAATAAAAAAAAATATTTTAAATTCGGAAATTAGAAAATCTAAAAAATTCTGAACTATTTAAAAAATTTGGAAATTAGTAAAATTATTCTTGCCATTTTTGGATTATATCATTTATATGGCTTAAAAAATAAACAACAATTTATAAAACAACTTATAATTCATATTCCGAGGTAAATCAGTCATTTCTGTTATTCAGACAGTTTATTCAGATGAAAAAATAAACAACATCAATTTACCCAAACAAACATATTTACCCAGACAGACAAATTTATCCATACAAAACTTAATGGAGAATTTGATAAACATCCCTGAGTCACTGACGGTAACAAATAAAACTTCCGCGAGTACATCGAAACACTTTTTATCTTATAGTATATGTGTATTGGAAAATGCTATGCTACCCACTCGACAAGTCCCTAATTTCCCCGATGGACTCTAATTGGGGTGTGTAGCACAACTCTCATGTAGTTTGGACATGATGGAAATTTACTCCTAAATGAAAAGGTGGACGATCCTATAATTTGAGTCATACCCCTATCCTTAGAAGTTCACTGGCGCTAGGGTTTAACTTTGTAACTTCGTTACTGCTCATTCCTCTTGCTGCCTCACACTCCACTCGCCTTCTTCCCCGAATTGCCTCCATACCTGCTCTACATCACAGCTTGCAGAGGTAATTATAGTCTGACCTTCATCTTCCACCCTATGTCTACATGTGGACATTCGATCATTCTCAGGATTTTTTAATGTATATATATGTGTGTATGTGCGCGCGCTTAAGCGTTGGCGGGTTTGGATGTGTAGCTTCGTCATCAGGACCTGTTTAATGGTCATTTTTTTGGGGGGGGTTTCGATTTTTTTTATCTTGTTTGTTGTTTGAAAATGTCAGCTACATCGACAATAGGTTTTTTATCTTCTTGTCCTTTGTACTTTGCCTTAGTTTAGTTATGGTTTAGAGTGATTATGTACGGAAATTTGATCCCAAACTTGTTGCCGGAGATTGTTTGGTCATTCGTTTTTTCTTTTTGGTTAATTTTCTTGTGAAGAGCGTGACCTGTTTGCTTAGCGCACGTGTTTATTTATTTTGTTGAGTACATTTTAGTTGTCTCTATCTATGCTTGTGTAATGACCTTCATTTACAGGAAGAAGACTTTATTGGTTGGACCTGACCATATGAATTATTTTCTAGAAATTTGTTTTGCACTTTCAGTTTTATTTTGCTTGATGACTTTACTGTTTGTTCAATTACAGATGAATGTGGAAAAATTGACGAAAATGGCTGGTTCGGTCCGCACTGGTGGAAAGGGTACCATGAGAAGGTTTGTCCTCTGGTTGTACCAGCATTTACTTTTCTAGATACTAAAATTTTAGTTCTCTGGATGAATGACCTTTAAGTTGCCAACATGCTCGAATTATGTTAGAATACCTGATATTTCCCTTTTTGCTTGGTAACTGAATATCTTGTGTTGGTTGCAGAAAGAAGAAGGTTGTACACAAGACAACCACCACTGATGACAAAAGGCTTCAAAGCACCTTGAAGAGAATAGGGGTGAATGTCATACCTTCAATTGAGGAAGTCAATATTTTCAAGGATGATACGGTTATCCAATTCATTAACCCGAAAGGTGTAATATGCCTCTGGAATTGCAATTTTCAAATGGACTTCCATTCTGTTGTTTGTATGGCACCTAAAATGTTTTTTTTTTCTTCAGTTCAAGCATCTGTTGCAGCCAACACTTGGGTTGTTAGTGGTACTCCTCAGAACAAAAGTATGTATTGTTTTCTGAGCTTCAAATGTTCTCCAAATCGTTAACATGGTTGATATATTAATCATATCAAATCTGAGAGTGACTTTTGACCCATCTCCACTTTACCTCATTCAACTCTTTGTGTAGATACTTGGATCATCTTCTCATTACGGAACACGACTTTTAGTGTCAGTTAAAATAATACTAGTTTTCTACTTCATGGAGCATCTTAAAACATATAATCATATATTTGCTCTTATTGTGTTACCCCCCCCCCCCCCCCCAACACACACACACACACACATCTGTTTCTAAGATGAAGAAAATCCATTTTGCTGAAGTTTTTTCTTGTGCAATATTTAACTTGTTGTTTTTAGTTTAATTTGACTTTTTTGTTTCCTATTCTTACAGAATTGACTGATATTCTCCCTTCAATTATTCATCAATTGGGTAAGTATAGTTTTGCCTTGTTTTATGTATTTATTCTGTCCAGTTTCTACAGAAATGTTAAGTGAATAATAATTGTTGTTGTAAAAAATTCTCAGGTCCGGATAACTTGGAGAATTTGAAGAAATTGGCAGAACAGTTGCAGGGTCCAGCTGCTGGGAGTGATACTGCTCCTGGTGCCATAGAGGCAGCAGCAGATGATGATGAGGTGCCTGAACTTGTTGCAGGTGAAACCTTTGAAGCTGCTGCAGAGGAGGAGGGCCATACCCAGACATCTTAAAAGGCTTTTTTTTTTTTTTTTGTCTTTTCAATTTTGTACCATTGCCTATATTTTCAATGGTTTTGAAATCTTTTGTGTTACTTTTGTCCATTATGATGATCCATAAAAGAGATCTAGTGTTATGTTTCAAGTAGTCATTTAATGTTTTGAAAGGGTATTTGTTTTATGTTTTAATGATCTTTAGCAAAACCCTTTGAAACAATAGGTCTTTAACTAGGTGGTCTGCTTACGGATCAGAGAAGCGTTATCACGTATGCAACTCACGTAAATTCCTGGTTGGATATTTTGCTTTAGGGTTGAGTGGCGTTCTCGTTTTCCTAATGCTTTACATGATTGAGTTACATAATATATAATGCTTTATATGAGTTACATAATGACGTATGTCATTTTATCATTTATCATTTTGAAACCGTTTAACCATTTCATCTAATCATTTCTTTGCACAAGATATTTTGTAATTTTATGTACACAATTCGGGAAATTATCCCCCCACTTGAACCAATTGAAGTTGGATTATATGAATAAATGTTAAGGTTAGTTACAAAATCTATCCTTGTTAATTTAGTTAAAAATAAAAACAAATCTATATTTCAATGTTAAGAAAACTCACTATTTGTACAAACATGTCGTGTGTGGCCAATACTCGATCTTTCTGCCTTTCTTTGTAGGAAGAGAGAAAATGACTATGCGCCAACTCGAAGTATGGGTGCGGTATTCTCGCAGAGTGGATGGAGGCAAGCAAAAAAGGTTAGTTCACAATACTAATAAGGATAATGGGATGTGCTTTAGAACTTGAAACATTGGCTTTTTGACGGGGAGTTAATGGAGGTGGGGGAGCTTATAAAATGTAGGACTCATATAATGTGTCTACAAGACACTAAGTGAGTTGGAGAAAAAATAAAGGTATTAGAGGTTACAAGTTTTGGTAATTGAAAAATGATAGAGGTAGAAATGGGGTAAGTATTGTCATTGATAAAGATTTCATTGATGATGTGATGGAGGTGTCAAAAAGAGTGTTAAAATTATGAGTATTGAGCTTGTGATAAGGATGGATTTCTAACTATCATGATAAAAGAGGAGTGTTGCGGTAGGTTAGTGGCAGCCAGCGTAAAACTCGTCACATCCCATGGACATGAATCAAACTTTGAAAATCGTTGGGGCGTCACCTCAGAAGCGACGTGCTGCATTTCATAGGCTCGAGTGCAGTGATAAGTATGCGAGGGTTGATAGGTCGTCGCTCAGAAGCGGCACGCCACCTTTACATCTGAGGGTGGTGTCAAATGAGCAAGGATGCGCTACACTTCATAGGCCTGGGTGTAGTGGAAAATATGCAAGGGTTGCTAGGTCGTCACCCGGAAGCGGCGCGCCACCTCGAAGTATGGGTGTGGTGTCAAATGTGCAAGAATCCTTGCAGCGTGGACGGGGACAGACAGAGAAGTTAGTTCATGCGGCTAGTAAGGGTAGTAAGATGCGGTTTGGAACTTGGAACGTTGGTTCTTTGACAGGGAGATCAGCAGAAGTGGGGGAGGTTATGAAAAGGAGGAGGATTCACATAATGTGTCTACAAGAGACTAAGTGGGTTGACGAGAAGGCAAGAGTGTTAGCAACTTGGGGTTACAAGCTTTGGTACTCTGGAAAGGATATAAGTAGAAATGGAGTGAGTATCGTCATTGATAAAGAATTCATTGATAATGTGGTGGAAGTGTCAAGAAAGAGAGATAGAATAATGAGTATTAAGCTTATGATATGGGATGAGTTTCTAACTATCATAAGTGCTTATGCACCACAAGTAGGATTGGATGCATCGATAAAACAAGAATTTTGGGAAGATTTGGAAGAGGTTATCGAATGAATTCCTATGGGTGAGAAATTGATCATTGGTGGTGACCTCAATTGGCATGTCGGTGTTAGCAGAGATGACTTTGAGAGCATTCATGGTGGCTTTGGTTTTGGGGATAGGAATGAAGCAGGAAATGGTATATTGGATTTCGCATTAGCTCATGACTTGGGTATTATGAACACTTGGTTCGAGAAAAGGGACTCTCATTTGGTGACATATAGAAACGGAGGTAATGCAAGTCAGATTGATTTGTTTTTAGTAAGGAATGTTTGGAGGAAAAGTTTTACTAATTGCAAGGTGATACCCGGTGAGAGTGCTGCAACGCAGCATAGGGTTGTGGTGCTTGACTTTCGAGGTAAGAGGCACTTAAGAAAGAGTAGACCACAAGTTGACCCTCGAATTAAGTGGTGGAAGCTCCAAGGGGAGAGTCGTCATACTTTTGTGGCTAAGATTGCTGATAGTGGTATTTGGTCTGATTGCACGGAGATGGATATAGATTCGATGTGGAACTTGTTGGAGCATACACTAGTGCATAATTGACCTAATGTAACACCCCAAAAGTGTTACTTAAAAGCCTAAAAGTGTTGCTTTAGGTAATAGGTAGCACTTTTATAAGTGAAACATCTGCTCGTGCTACCTATTCTCTTAGGTAGCACTTTCCAATACTAATGTATCACTTTTTCAAGTGCTACTCAAAATTTCCTAATGTAACACTTTCTTCAAACTAATGTAGCATATTCATAGTGCTACTAATAATTTTTTATGTATCACTTTTTACTCTTTAGTATCATTTTTTACTTCATCTTTTGAACTATAGTAACACTTTATTATATATTATGTATCATTTTACGTCAGCATATGTAACACTCTATTAGATATTGGGTGACACATTTTTTTATTAACCAACTTTATAGTATCATTTCTATACGTGTCTTGTATATTGATAATAACATTAAAACTTACAAAAGCAAGAAAAGAAGGTAAAATAGAATGATATTATTGATATTCAACTGTCATCGTAAAAAATGAGCCACAAAGTAGTATTCATCAATTGAAACACACTATATTGTGTTCAAAACAAAAAAAAAATTAACCCAAAAATCCAATCATATAATATATCTCTTCCTAAAACATAATCTCTAAAAGAACATTTATTTGTTTCTTCATCTTCAATTTCAACGTCCTATCCATGCATGTTTCTCGAAACTTCATCGGTCCTTGCTACCATAATACATCATCTTCATCATCCTGCAGTAAGAATAAGGTAAAATAAATAAATAATAAAATAAAAGTAGCTCCAGAGTTCCCATCAGAGTTCCATATTCAAGACCAAAGTTGATCCTTCAATTCAGGCCAACCATGCATATTCAAGACTGTATGAACATAATGAAATGGTAAAACTGAAAGAACTACTGTGAACCACAAAATGCTTTGTATTCATCAATTACGAAAGCAATACTACTGTGAATATGAAATTGATGAATACTAGTGGGAACCACAAAATGATACTACTTTGTGGTTACAAAGCAATTACGAAAGCAAGAACTACTGTGAACCACAAAATGCTTTGTATTCATCAACCCACAAAATACTACTGGGATCCCAAATTACGAAAGCAATACATTGTCTTGTTGTTGCAAGTCGGGAACCTAGGAGTCTTTCTAATTAAACCGCACCCTTTGATGATGGTTACATCCACCAAAAACTCAATCTGTAGAAACAATGATAGTGCACATTCCTCAAAAAAACGAACAGTTATTACCTTTGCAAAACGAGTTATACTGCCATCTTTATTGAATGGTCTACAGCTAATCCGTGATCTAACTAAGCAAGGGAAACCATAGCAGACAGTTCATCTTTTTAAACCCCAAATCAACTAAAATTACCTGATATAATGCAAGCTGAAGCCTAACTTCAGAAGATCTTATATCTTTTTAACATCCAATCCAAGGGAGTAGGATTATAGTCCCAAGTGTATCCTCTCTAAATGTGATAATATGTGTCAAGTAACAAGGACCGTACATTTTTTACATAAATACTTGTCCAATTTTCAACAAATTCAGGCTCATGAACCGCACCTTTTGAGCTTATTGCATTATTACCAATATCCAAGGCTGAAAGGCTCCCAACAAACCAACAACTCAGTATTAGCAGAGTGCAAATTAAGAAACACAGAGATCTTCAAACCTTAATGACTCCATTGAATTTAAAATCAAAACCTTTTATGTGAAACTAAGCCAGACACTAAAGTGCGAACACCTTCATCTCCTATAGAGTTTCCGTTCACATAAAGTTAGCCACCAAACAAAATGGAATATAAAAACAAAAATTTATCTACCGGTAGTTTGACAAGATATTCAATCTAGTACGGAAAAAGCAGACACGGATTCATCCGAAAAAAAAATACACGAAGCACTCCAAAATACTACATTAGGTAAAGTCCAACACCACTTTGCAATATACTCTTACTATAACATTACTTCAATTGCTCAATCTGTAACATATCAACATAAACATAGTCACAGGAATCTTTCAGAAGGACAAATGCAACTTACATATGAAATTAGCAATACCAACCAAGCATATATTATATTTCCATGAAATTGAGGACTTGAGTAAAGTATTTCCTCCATCATCTTTCATGCATCAAACCGTAACCCAAAAAAAAAAAAAAAAACAGAAACCAGAACCAAAAAAAAAAAGAAGAAACAAAGAAAATAGAGCAACCAAAAAAGAAACACCAAACCATAACAACAACCAAAAAAATAAACAGCAAAAATTAAAAAATACCTCCTGAAGCTCTTCAGCATTCGGATCTTTAGAAGGATGCTTCGTGATTTCTAAATCAGATGACACGTTTCCGAGCGATTGAGCCAAATTAGTAAAAGTTTCAGGAGGTAGTTGTTGCTTGAACATCTTCATGACTTCTCCAACTGTATCTTTCACTATTTGATCCTTATATGGTTTCAAAAATTAAATGCAGGATGATTACACCACCCACTACCGTAGTGCTCTTACTCTTTTTTCCTTTGATAGTTGAACACCTTCCAAGCTGCCTTTGATTAACTCTGTTATCAATCTTCATTACTTCATGATATACTTTATCTCCATCAATCTGCCTTTCCATTTGAAGTTCATCCATCTTGTCCTACATTAGAAATAATAGAAGCATTATTAAAATCTAGCAAAGTTGAGATGGGAAAAGTGAAGCCTAATAAATGTAAAGGTAATAAAACTTACAATATTAGCTTTAATAGGCTCGTAACATGTTTTGTATATTTTCCCACTTTCCTCTTACGAGACTCTTTGTACAATTGTGCTTGGATGGTCGTTTCTTCTCATTATCTTGTTGTTGCTAGTATGGAAATATTAAAAGACATCGAATTCAAAAAAATAACATGACCATAAAGTCAAGGGTGGCCCTTGCTATATTCCTCGATGCGGAAAAATAAACAAGCGAATTATTATTCATTGTAATTAACTTACCAATTCATATTCCTTCCTTGCAAAGTGATGGGACCCATAGTGTGCCTATCTTTTTGGTTAGTCTTGCTTTTTACATTCTTCTTACTTTCTTCCCCTTGTTAATAAAATAAACACAACTTAGAAAGTTTCTTTGAAAAAGCCACTTTGTGAAATTTGACATGAATATCTTGGATAACATAAAAGAATAACAATTACTTCAATGACATCTAACTTCCGTAAATCTAATAATTGCTCAAAATAAGCTTTTGGTATATTATCGGGAGCGTTTGCCAATCTCTCATTATCATTGTCGTAAGCACTAAAGTGCCTTTTTTTTACAATGCTTTTATGTCGGCGCCAAAGCCTTCCAACTGCTGAACACATAGTCCTTCCCTTCTTCAGAGATTATGAATTTAGTCTGCATAGATAATAAGACATTTTGAGGGATATTCAAAGAGCTAAGAATTTAATAATCCCTAAGCATATTAAAAGACTCGAACCTTGACAAATTCCCAAATGTTGTCCTTATCGGACCTTATGCCAATTAATTTTGTTCAATGGCGCAAGACATGAGTTACGAGCTAAAGTGCCAAGAAACCTTGAAAATTTATCTAAGGTCTTCTTGTCGGGGCGATAGGCTTCCCCTTTCATTCAAAATTAATGGCTTACGATCATCTAATGTCCATTCATGGACATCTTTGCACGTAGTTGGTCCTCTAGTCCGCTTCACTTTTGACAATGCTATATATAAACCAACAAAGGCAAGTATAAAAATGTATAATTCCACCATTATGAATAATCAGAATTAAAAGCTTTAAAATTCTTGGATAGTGAAACATTACCACTTTGTTTATCAGTACCACTTTGAACACCATCATTCCCACCTTGAACATCATCATTACCACCTTGACATCATCATCAGTTCGCACCGATTCCAGTTCATCTGAGTACATACTATTTTGATTTTCTTCCTCTAAGTCATATAGGAACGAATTTGCTGCACAAAATCTCTCCATTTGCGAACCAGCAATTTGGTGTTTCAGAACATGCAAAACATTTGTCTGAGTATTAGTTTGTTGCATGAATACCTCATTTTGTTTCTTTCTCACTTCCTTTTCTTTTAACATTGCTTTCATCTTAATGTAATCACTGAGTGAGCCAGTGCAACCATTGTCTTGGTCTGCCCCATCTTTGTTTGTGACCACGCTCAACCTCTTTGTCCGTTGGCTTTGGAGCCGGTTTTTGCGCGCTAGACTTGCTTACCCTTTCGTCGAGAATTCTCTACTATAGTTGGATAACACATCTTAGCTTGAGCCGCCATCGACATCGAGGAAACATCTGCTTCTCTTTCATCTTACAGTAGGGTCTTTAACCCGAAACCTTTCAAAACATGAACGATAAATATGATTGAGGCGTATATATAATCCATTATTTTGAGTGATTATGTATTAACTTATGTACTTTGGAAAATTGGCAAAAGAAAGTATTTTCCACAGTTGCAAGCATAAATAAACTTATACACCTATCTATAACGATGCATGATTTTCTCCATGAATAACAAAAACTTAAGTGTACGAGTTTTTCATTTTGATAAAATTCACATAAATCACTTATTTTAACTCGGCTGAAAATACGAAAGAGATCATGGGAATACCTAATCACAATTTCCTCAACAAAGCATTGATAGAAAATCGTTGAAAAGGAAAATTACAATATTTAAATAACGCAACTCTATCAGGATAACATTTCGACTTCAACCACTTTACTAAATCAACGAATAAAATCAATTCAATCCCACAATTATAATGAAGCGAGTCATAACAAAAACATAAAAAGCTAAAAACAAACAAAAAAATTTATCATATCAAACATTCATTTCGTTCAAATTTTTCAAATCATTAAAAAACCTGATTTTCAACATATTCTTAACCACAATAATTTACTCCATGAACAATAAAAAAGAAAGCAAAAAAAGCTTCAAAAGTAGCCTAAGTGTATGAGTTTCTCATTTCGACTTAAAACCACAAAGGTAATGTTAACAGTTATGCTCATCAATTTATGCTGCCATGTTCATTAACCACATCCAACTCTCGCGCTCTATGTAGCAATATTATGTACGAAGCATGGAATGTAAGTTTTTGCTTAAAAACAACCTATATAAATATAATGATATGTTGTGTGTTGTTTTCAGCAGCCATTTTTTGCTGCTGCCAACATCAATATTAGCACATGGTAGCATAAATTGATGAGTCTGGGCTTTTTGGTGATGTAATAAGACCTGCTGCCCACTACGCGATGTATCGGAACACATAAGCAACCTGATGATGCAAAGAAGACCAGTCTGGGCTTTTTGGTGATGCAGAAAAATTTTAGAGTGCTTTTACATGCTTCTTAATAAATAGCATTACTATGTAGATATGAATTTTCTTTAACTTACAAAGATCACATTCAACTTATGAAGATTATACCTTCTTAGAGCGAGACCTCAGGTTTACAGCTTTTGTCCTTATCTCCATGCCGTTCTCGTCACTCAATTGGTTCTCGTCTTCACTAGGTGTGTACGTGTCGGTACCTTCACCACCTTCTTGGATTGCTTTTTACTTTTCATTGACTGAATAAATTCATAAGCCATTGTATTAAGTCCCATTTCCTTCATTTTCATTTTATTTTGTGCGATCCTTATTTCCCTGGCTTTTTCATAACATGCCATATTAACCTTACTTCCTGCAAAAAAAGAAGACAACTGGAGTATATTAAAAAAGAAGATTAATATTCATCCCACGTAACAAACTACTATTATTCTCAACTTTAAATTGCACTTTTAGTGAAATAGCCAATGCATCTTTCTACCTTTGGAATCAAACCTTTGGAAGAACTCAAAGTGGATTAAATGAGCAAGATAATGTATTGTTTATTATAGTTGATGTTTTTGTTTGATTTGGAATATAGTACATTCTCTATTTATTCGATTTATGATTGAGGATTGCTCTGCTTTGGTCATATCTTTGCAAGCAATCTGTTTGTTTAAGAGAATGGTAGTAGTTTGTTTTGGAAAGAAATAGGAATATGTCTGCTCCTTACGCATTCACCTTATAGTTTGCAGAGATTATAAATCATATACTAGATTGGAGCTTAATTTCTTCCGGTCGTTGTAATTGTTATTTGTTGAATTGAGGTCGAATAATAATTACTAGTTTGTTTCTAATACATTGCTAATCATAGCTTCTTCTGGCTTAACAAAATCTTCAATCTTTATATGTGTGTCATGTAAGTCTGTCATGTAGTTGGCCTATGTAAAAGATTATCAAATTATAAAGTTTTATTAATGTTGTTTTTGTGGTTTGCTTTAGAGTTCACACATGCATTAAGCAAGAGCCAAGAAGCATAGTTATTTTTGTTTTTGTGCGTTATACTGAAACCTACCTTGGATGCCTTGTCTGTTAAGCAAGAAATCATACAAATACAACTTTATGATCAACCTGTACCATGATAACACTACAACACACTTACAGTCACAACCTCATTACTGCATTGATCTCCCATGACTGATAATTGAAATCTTCAGTATATTTTTCTCTAATCTATATAGTATCAATTAAATTTGCATCGAAATCTCATGGATGTTTATGATTTCTCTTATAATGTAGGTAGACCAAGCAATACGGATGTACGAGAGAATGATGCAAGAGAAATTTATGTTTATACGTCATCGAACGCATTACGGTTTTCACCAAAATATCAAGCTAGTTTTTCCAAGAGAAACAAGCTAGCTAAGGACAAATACAATCTATTGACAAATAAATTCCTACAAGCCTAGAATCCAATGAAAGGATGGAACATCCAACTGGAAGAAAAGTTGCAAAGAAGTTGAAAAGAGCCGCAAATGAAGCAACAAACGAGGAAAGCCTGGAATTTCTTAAAGCAATGCAGAAAGATGCATTGGCTATTGCTTCTTCAATAATCTTGAGATCAGCAATAAATCGACAACATAAAAATCAGGATCTGGTAAAATCCAAGACAATTGTCTTCTTAATATTCATCCCACGAGACAAACTACTACAATATATTCTCAACTTTAACCTCAACTTTTACTGAAATAAGAAGACAACTGGAATATATTTAAAGTCACGAAAATTCCAATATATCTAATTAATCAGCATTCTTACCCTTAACGCAAAATTAGAAAAAAAAAATGTTATCGCTAAATAAGAGCAGATCTTAAAGTACAATAAAAGTATTTATCATTTTCCTTCAAATTTGTTGATAGATACACCAAACCAACTTAATTCAATGGTTCCATCCAATCCCAATCTGTCTCATCTATATCAGAATTATCTTCCTGGCTCTCAACGCAAGGTTCAATGTTGGTATTTTGACGAACTTCAACTATGTCAGATGCACCATCTCTACACCAAGTTATATCATCATCGGAACTCTAGCAATATTTAAATCCTCAAGAGGTTCACGAACTTTGCTCCAAGATGTGTCTTCGCATTGTACCTCTTCGTTAAGGAAGTCTCTAGGCAACTTTCTATGCACATAATGCCAATCTTCCTCAATACCATCTTCTATATAGAAAACTTGTTGCACTTGTGATGCCAAGACAAAAGGGTCATCTATTGAACACAATCTCTTAAAGTTTACACGAGTCATGCCATAGTTGTCAGTTTCCACATGAAACCAATCACATTTGAACAAGACGACGCTAAATGCACTCCAGAATCTATCTCAATTATTTCTTTTATCATCCCATAATAGGTGACATTACCAAGAATGGGGTTGCTATCTTTGCTACTAGCGAAGCTTGGAGTTAAAGCTGTCAAGGAGACTCCACTATTTTGTGTTTTACACTTCTCATCATGCTCTCTGGTGTAAAACGTATAGCCATTGCAAAAATATCCGGTGTATCTCCTTGCAACATTTGAAGGACCCAAGGACAACCACTTAATATGGTCACTGACTTCATCCAACTCAACCCTTTCTCTAAACCAATCCATGAATTCATTACTATGTTGTTGCGCCTCCCTCCACCTTGTTTTCCGCTTGTCTCTGGAATTTTTTCTTACAAACTCTTCATGCGCCCTAAATTAATCGGTACCATAAAACTACATTAGAGTCTAATGTATAAAACATATAAGACAAGATTTGATAAAGGTGTTGCCTATACTAAAAAACATGTGCATTGTGCAGGTTCTTAGTATGTATAAAACTTAATATTGGTACATAAAATTACATTAGAGCCATCTTTATGTACTACACTCCCTCCCTCTATATATAGAACTTAACACCTTTATGTAATAAAACATAAAGTTACTACACTCACGGTAGCATAAAATTACATTACAGTCTAATTTATAAAACATATAAGACAAGATTTGATACAGGTGTTGCCTGTACTAAAAACCTGTACATTGTGTAGTGTTACAATAATTGGTCTAATGCAATATTGTAACATAGGATAAAACATACATGATTTGATTTTCAACTCACTTGATATATTTCTCAACTTGCTCGTCTTCACAATTGAACAATGCATATCGATGAGCTAGAATTCTTGTATTTGAATCCAAGTTGAATGTGGTCCCTTTTTTCTTCCCTTTTTTCTTCTTCCCAAGAGGATGGCCTATCTTAGGGAACAACGGAGATCCCTCATCAACTTTACCACTTTTCTCATAAATTCGGTAGAATCCTCTACGTCGCTTCTTTGCACCATCATGCAAATATCTAGAGCAGAATATTAGACACTCTTCAGCCAGATAACCTTCCGCTATAGAAGCCTCTGGGCGACTTCTATTTTTAACATAAGATTTCAACTTCCCCAAGTACCTCTCTATAGGATACATCCACCAACCACACACTGGTCCACCAAGTTTTATTTCATCGACCAAATGAACCGGCAAGTGGACCATTATGTCAAAAAATGACGGTGGAAATATTCTCTCAAGTTCACAAAGAGTCTCATTAATCTCAGTCTCAAGGCGATCTAAATCTTTCGGATCAATGGTCGTACTACATATGGCTCTAAAAAATGCACTTAATCTAATAAGTGGTAAAGCCACATGCTTTGGCAAAACTTTTCTAATCGCAACCGGAAGTAAATGCTGCATTATGATATGAGCGTCATGACTCTTATACCCTAGTATTTTTCCCTCCTTTACTTGCACACACCGAGCAATATTTGATGCACACCCCTGAGGTAGCTTTGCTTTCTTCAGAACACGACAAAATATACTTTTCTCCTCCTTCGTCATTGAAAATGATGCTTTAATGACAAAGCGTACCGCTCATCATTTGATTTCTTGGGATGCAATTCTGTCTAACCCCATTTCTTGCAAATCTAATCGAGCCTTATGATGATCTTTGGACTTTCTGATCGTCTAACAAAGTTGAAAGCACATTGTCACACATATTTTTTCTATGTGCATGACATCCAAATGATGGGGGCAAATATTATCTTTCGATGCGGCAAAGTTTGAAAGATAGAGAACTTCCTCCAAGGACAATCTTTATAGTTCTTCTTTGGCTGTAACTTTCCGAAACTATTTTCCCAATTTTCCAGCAAGCTTCGAATTTCGGCCCCACTCAAACGATATGGATATATTCTCTCTTCCTTTTTCCCATCAAAAGACTTCGTATCATACCGCCAATGATGATTGGGATCCAAACCATGACGATGAGCCAAATAGCATGATTTGTTACTATTGCTCAAATGTCGATGATCAGTTTCATAATGGCAATAGGGGCATGCAAATTTCCCTTTGGTGCTCCAACCAGACAACATAGCGTATCCTGGAAATTCACTTGTGGTAGACTGTAAGGCTGCATGCATTTTAAATGTTTGGTGCTTTGACGCATCATACGCGTCCAACCCATACTCCCATAGTTCTTTAAGCTCTTCTACCAAAGGTTGCAAGTAGACGTCAATGTCTTTTCCAGGAGAGGTAGGACCTGGAATAAGCAAAGACAACATCAAGAACTCTGACTTCATGCACAACCATGGTGGCAAGTTATAATTAATTAAAATAATCGCCATGTGCTATCTTTGGGTGCTCATGGTCGAAATGGATTGAATCCATCACTCGCAAGACCGAGACGAACATTACGTGACTCACTAGCAAAGCTCGAGTATTGTCGATCAAACTCCTTCCAAGCCTCTCCATCAACGATGCCTTAAAAATCCATCTTTTTCCCTCCTTTCCTCATGCCACCTCATCAACTCTGCTGTTTCCGAGCACATGTATAACCTTTGTAGCCTTGGTTTAAGAGGAAAATGCCAAACTACTTTCGCAGGTACTTTATGTGCAAGCTTAGTAGATTCATTACTAGTGTCCCTTTGGTTCTCATTTTCTTTCCACCTTGAAGCTTGACAAACACGGCAAGATGTAGCAGCTTCATGCTCCTTCCAATAAAGCATACAATCATTACGACATGCATGAATTTTGTCATAATGAAGACCCAAATCTTTCACCAATTTTTTTGCCTCGTTGAAAGACTTAGGCAATTTGGCCTCCGGCAATAATTCTCGCAACAAGTGCAAGATATCTGAAAAGGCAGAATTAGTCATCCCATGAACACACTTCAAAAGGTACAAACGAATAAGGAATGATAGTTTTGAGAATGTTTTACACCCTGGAAATAGCTCTTGTTTTCCATCTTCAACCAACCGATAAAACTTCTTAGTCTCTGCATCAGCCACACCTCCTACCCCTTCGAGATTGTGCGGAAACCTTTCTGCAATATCTCTATGAGTATCATATATGAGACCGTCCATGTCATCTTGGGTGACATTGTCTTCACCTAAACTCTCCACATTTAACATTGAGGAGATACCCTTCTCACGAAAATTCCATCCTTCAGTGCCGGGTTGAATTCCATTCGCAATCAAATGATTATACACTTTCTCTCTGCGGTGCCAAAAACGGTTATAACACACCTTACATGGGCAAGTGATCTGATCACCAATTGCTTGGGTAGCAAATGCTTTATCTAGATAATCCTCCACTCCCTTCTCATACTCGTTGCTAGATTGTAAGAAATTGGTCCAACTACTCATTCTGTCACCTTTACAATATGCAAAGTCAAATATACACTCATATATAAATTTGGTAACAATAATTTAAATATAAAAATCAAATTAAGTATGCTTGAAAAATGATGTAGATCGAAAGGACATTGAATAAGAAGGAAATGATGGAAAAAGTATGTACTTTGTAACTAATATGAGATGGAACAATAAGCCCTACTAAAGAACAATATGGAACAGTAAAAAAAAAGAACAGCATACACACTCTTCTTACTGGGTCCGATCATTGAATATCAATTCTGCAAGAAAAGAGTATCGTGAGCCACATTTGAGGCATTCAAGCATGTTTACGATAAATTTTCAGTTTTACGATCTTTTCTTGTCTTCTCCGTATGTATTTTTAGTTCCATTTTTTTTGTTCTTCTTTTCTTCTTTGCATAATTTCAGCTCTATTTGGTTTCTTCATTTTCTTCTCTTCTTTTCTTCTTATATTCTTCTTTTCTGACCATTTTTTCTTTCCGTTTTCTAGTTTTGTGTTTTCTTTTTCTTTTTTAGCATACCTCTTCTATTTCTTTCTTTTTCTCTACTTCCTTTTCATTATTTTTTTTCTTTCTATTCTTCTGTTTGTTCTGTATTTTATTTTCTTGTTCTATTTTTTAATAGTTATCATAGTATACTCGTATTCTAAAATGTCTATCATAGTATACTCGTATTGTATGAAACATGCAATGTTCTCACAATCAAACACGATGAAATTTTCAGTCTTAAGGAAACAAACCCCATTATCCAAATAGCTAAAATTGAATTTTACAGTGACATCATGTAAACTAAATTCCCAACTTCAATCATAGTGTTTATATTGGTATATTACTATATCTAGTTGCCTTTAGAACTGAATCGGCAACTTATTCCAACATAAAACCACCAGAAGCTATCATGATTAATACACGCATAACAGGAAGTTGGGGTGAAATTTGATTCCATCTGAACCTACCCAGTTTAGTATGGACATTAAAAAAATAAATACACATTTTTTGTGGTTAAATTTTTAGGCTCAAATCTCACCTGAATCTGACTACTAAAATATCATTCCCAACTTCAATCACACTCACAGTCCATAGCAAATAAAATCAAGCAGAAAAAAACCAAATTCAGGAAATTAACAGTGCTCAATTAAATCCTCAAACAGGAAAAAAACCCAAATTCAGGAAATTGAAAAAAAAACGTAAACAGGAAAAAATTTCTGCTACCAGAAACATATACCCCAACCAGAAAATTTTCGCCGGAATGACTTACCCGTGCAATCTCTCCTTGAGTCGTGGAATCGGTTCTTGAGTCCTGAAGAAACAGAGCCTGCCCGTGGAATCTCTCAAATCGTGAAGAACAGGCTTGAGTCGTGGTTGTGTGCGAGGGAATTTTGGGAAGAAGCTGCGGGAGAAATTTTCAGTCTTTTTTTTTCGTTCAAAATATTTAATAATTATATGAGAATTCATAAATCACCAATGATAATGTATGTAGCCTTGATAAATCTGCCATCACTTGGCCACATTTTCGATGGCCCTGATCACTTCTTTTTTTTTGGTGGGACGGCCCTGATCACTTCTTATAATTAAAAAAACATTAAGTGATACCTAAAAGTGTTACTACAAATGCAACCTATTTTAAAGTGTTACTTCAAAGTGTTACTCAATTAAAAAAGTGTTACTTCAAAATGTTACTAATAAAAAAAGTGATACATTAAGTGTTACCTATTGATTAAGTGTTACCAAGGTGTTACTTAAATATTCGATAAACTTGAATTTCGAAAAGTGTTACCATACATATGTTACCTTAGGTCAATTATGCACTAGTGATAACATAAAGGAAGTTACAAAAGAAGTCCTAGGAGAATCTAAAGGAAACAGACCATCAAGTAAGGACACATCTTGGTGGAATGATGAAATTAAGCAAGCGATAAAGACCAAACGTGAATGTTATAAGGTACTGGGTAAATGCTCGAGCGATGAGAATTATGAGAAGTACTAGAAAGCTCGAACAGAAGCTAATAAGGCAGTGCGAAATGCCCGATCAAAGGTCAATCAAGAATTATATGCAAGATTAGATACAAAAGAAGGGGAAAAAGATACCTATAAACTTGCTCGAATGAGAGAGAAGAAGACGCGATATATTGAAAAAGTTAAATGTGTAAAATATACTGACTAAAAAGTTTTGGTTCAAGATAAAGAGATAAAAGAGAGATGGAGGTCATACTTTGATACCCTATTCAATGGCCATCAAGAACAAGATATTGGGAATTTAAACATCCCCTCAAGTATGGTTAACCGAGAGTTTAAGAGGAGAATTCAAAAGGGTGAAGTGACAATTGTATTGAAGAAGATGGGGTCAAAGAAAGCAGAAGGACCAGATGGTATACCTATTGAAGTTTGGAGGTGTTTGGGGGAGAGAGGGATCGAATGGGTAACTATGCTTTTCAATAAGATTTGGAGAAGCAATAAGATGCCATCAGCATGGAGGAAAAGTATTCTCGTCCATTTGTATAAGAACAAAGGTGATGTTCAAGATTGTTCTAATTATCGCGGAATTAAACTAATGAGTCATACCATGAAGTTGTGGGAACGAGTGATTGAACAAAGGATCAGGAAATGTGTGAAGATAACAGAAAATCAATTTGGATTTATGCCTGGAAGATCGACCATGGAAACAATTTATCTTATCCGGTAGTTGATGGAACATTATTGAGATAAAAAAGAAAGATCTACATATGGTTTTTATTGATTTAGAGAAGGCATATGATAAAGTACCAAGAGAAGTACTTTGGTGGGCCTTAGCAAAGAAGGGTGTATCGCGGAAATATATTGACATTATAAAGGACATGTATGAGGGAGCTAGTACAAGTGTACGTACTAATGTTGGGAGGACAGAAGAATTCCCTATTACGATTGGGGTGCATCAAGGATCTGCTCTTAATCCTTTTCTCTTTGCCATAGTCATGGACGAATTGACAAGAGAAATTCAAAATGACGTTACGTGGTGTATGATGTTTGCAGATGATATTGTGTTGATTGATGAAACGAAGGTTGGAGTGCAACAGAAATTGGAACTTTGGAGGGATACTTTGGAAGCTCGAGGCTTTAGGTTGAGCAGAAGTAAGACTGAATATATGGAGTGTAGGTTTAGCGAAAACAGTGATAGAGAGGCGGGGATGATCACATTTGATGGGAAAGTTGTTCATGGATCTACTTTCTTTCAGTATCTTGGATCTATTATCCAAAAGGATGGAGAGCTAGATGACGATGTGGCTCACAGAATAAAGGCCGGGTGGTTGAAGTGGAAGAATGCCAGAGGGGTTTTATGTGATCCTGACATGCCTCATAGATTAAAGGGTAAATTTTACCGCACTGCAATTAGGTCTGCGGTGTTATATGGCACCGAGTGTTGGGCTGTAAAATAGTGTCGCGTTCAAAAGATAAATGTGGTGGAGATGCGTATGCTACGATGGATGTGTGGTCATACAAAAAAGGATCGGCTTAGAAATGAGGTGATTAGAGAGAAGGTAAGAGTTGCAGCTATAGAAGACAGGATGATGAAGAATCGATTACGATGGTTTGGTCATGTGAGAAGAAGACATGTTGATGCCCCAGTGAGGAGGCTAGAAAGTTGGGGACCAAGTAATGTTGTGAAAGGTAGAGGAAGACCCAAGAAAACTTGGATAAAGATGATTGAAAATGATATGCGGTTTCTTGGAATTGGAGAAAGTATGGCGATAGAGAGGCAAATGTGGCGGGAAAGAATAAGGATGGTGGATGAATCTGATTTTTTTTTAATTCCATGTTATCTTTTAATTTATTTTTCAGGATTTTTCATTTTTTTTAACATTCATTCTCTTTTTTATTTGATTTTTTCTCTACTTTTTTCCCTCTTTTTCTCCTTTTATGTTATTTGTGTAACGGTCATTGACGGTTTCAAAGCTTGATTCATGTTAGCCGACCCCAAATTATTTTGGGACTAAGACTTAGATGTTGTTGTTGTTGTATGAGTGAATATGCACCAAAAATAAGATTTAATGCACCTATTAACAAGAATTTTGGGAGATCTGGATGAGGTTGTTAGATAAGTTCCTTTGGATGAGAAATCAGTCATTAGTGGGTGACCTCCACGATCATGTGGGTGCTAGCCGAGATGGTTTTATAAGCGTTCATGTCGGCTTTGGTTTTGGGGATAGGTACGAAGAAGAAAGTGGTGTATGGATTTTGCGTTAGCATACAACTTGGGGATTATAAAAATTTGGTTCGAGAGTCTCACCTGGTGACATATAAAATTGAGTAATGCAAGTTCGATCGACTTCTTTTTAGTAAGGACTGTTTGGAGGAAAGTTAGAGTCGTTGCAAGGTGATACCCGGTGAGAGTGTTGCGATGCGACATAGAGTTGGGGTGCTTGATTTTCGAAGTATGAGGCTCTTAAGAAAGGGAAGACCACAAATTGACCCTTAAATCAAGTGATGGAAGCTCCAAGGTAAGAGCCGACATACTTTTGTAGCTAAGATTACCAATAACGGTATTTGGTCTGATCGTACGGAGGTGGATATAGACTCAACTTGGAATATGTTGCAGCATAACATAAAGGAAGCTGTAAAAGAAGTTATAGAAGAATCGAAAGAAAAAAAGTCATCAAGTAAGGACACATTTTGGTGGAATGAAAAGTTATAGAAGAATCGAAAGAAAAAAGGTCATCAAGTAAGGACACATTTTGGTGGAGCAATAAATCTAAGAGAGCGATAAAGACCAAACATGAATGTTATAAGGTATGGGGAAAATGCAGGGGCAATGAGAATTATGAGAAGTACAAGGAGGCTAGAAGAGAAGCTGAAAAGTCAGTGCTAGATGGTAGAGCAAAGGTCAATTAAGAATTATATGCAAGATTTTATACAAAGAAAGGGAGACGAAATATCTACAAAATTGCCCATATGAGGGACATGAATATGGGGGATATTGGGAGAACGAAAATAAATGGTATTTATCTTACTATCGAGTTAAAAATAAAGATCCATATAATTTTTTTATTGATATAGAGAAGACATATGATAAAGTACCAAGAAAAGTATTTTGGTAGGTCTTAGCAAAGAATGAGATATAATGAAAATATATTAACCTCATAAATGACATGTGTGCGAGCGCTAGTACAAGTGTACGAATTAATATTGGGAGGATAATGTTAGGAATATACTTGAGATTTTGATGATGTCATACATTTGATAATGTTAGGAATATATTTGAGAGGTAAGTTAAGTTACTTGGCATTATAAAGAACAACAAATGAGTATCTTCTATAGGCCCTAAAAATATATGAGTTAGAAGATATCAGAATCTAAGTCTAGATAGGCGACATCTATAATATCCAAGTGTATATTGGTATCCATATTGCATTCATACTTTGGGTGATTATATTGGATTGTTGTTGTTAGTACTTAATTCGTGTATTGAACGTGTCTGGGAACCGAATGTGACAAGCTTCATATTGTACTACAGAGGCCAGTTACGGCTGAATATATTGGTTTTACGACTGTAACACAATGGAGATATGACCGTATGAGGGTTACAGTACAGCCGTAGATGTAATTTAAGTCATTGGTTTTTGATGTAGAATTGTACGATCGTATATAATGGAATACTGTCGTATATGTAGAGGAGACGACCGTATGTCCGAGGATATACCCATATCGGTTAATGGGAGCTACTGGAAGTGTTTGTATTTTTCCTTGGAATAGGGAGTACGGCCGTACTCATGGTTATTACGGTCGTATGTCATGCATATATGATCATATGGTACTGAAGTTACGGCCATATGCTCGTGCCTGTTAATTTCGTAAACTTTCAACGTAAGATTAGTGCACACGTTCGCATGCATGAATACGACCCTATATTTCGATTATACTACCGTATACGACTGAGGTACGATCGTATGTCTGTTGACCTCCGAGCTGAGTAGATGACAACTGCACGACCGTATGAAGGAAACATACATCAGTATACACTACGCCATAAGTGTTCATATGCAACGCTTCCTATTGTTGCATTATGCCCCATTTTCTGTTGCCTTAGGCCACAAATTGATATATCCAACACTTTGTGGGTGTTGCATCTGATCGTGTGGCATTTGACCTATAATCCAACACTTTTCCTTTCTAATGCAACAGAGGGAAAGTATTGCATTATGTACATAGTGCAACACAAAACAAAATATATGCAACAGAAAATAATGTTGGCTTAGAGGAGAATACAGTTTAGAAAAGTGGGGCCCTTTTGCCACGTCAGCAGTGGGTTCCACTTCATCCACGTCACCAGTGGGTCCCACCAGACATAATGCAACACTATTCTTATATCCAACAGTAATATGGTTGTTATATGCACACTAATTTGAGAATATGCAACAATAATTGGAGAATATGCAACAATAACTGAAAGATAAATGCAATACTTTAAATAAAAATTTCGCAATAACTATTTCGTACGTACATCATTCCATACAAATAAAATACCATATCCAATATTCACACCCTGCCATTCAGTATCAAATACCAACATCCCAACAAACAGTCGACGCAAAATACCAACTCCAACTACTATCCAACAAATCTTATACTAACAATTCGACACGCAACACCCTCAGCGCTAAGTAAGCATTTACTGAACCAGGAGATGCTCCGTTGGTTGCCTGTTGAAACACTTTACTGCATGTTGGTTTTAAAGCTGGTGCACGGTATGAACTTGTCACTTCCTTCTCATTTTCAGTTCCAGCATTCCTGGGTTCCTTCCCAGCTGCAGCTGCATTCGCTCGCGAACGGGTTCTCGGTCCCTGTATAAACTTCTTTTTCTTAGCATCTTTGGCTCTCTACAAAACAAAATTTAAGTTTCGCATTAGTGCAATTCATAAAATTCGTATGCATAAAGCCAAAACAGTAAGCAATTAATGTTCTATTTTTATGTGAAACATATGCAAAAAGTACCTTTTTTAAAAAATATTTTTTTTTTGTATTTTCAGCTAGCACCTATCCAATTCATTATGCTACACCCCAAAATATCAAAATCCAATATACATCTCAACCCCAACAATATAAAATTATTAACATATAACAGACTGCTAGAGTGCTATAACAGAACATATAACAGACCACTATAAGTAAACACAGGAAAAATTACAAGTATGAATATTTATATGCTTTCGAATTTGCATGTACAAAGAGTTTTGGCATTATCAAAAAGGGAGAAATTATTGGGATAAAATACTCTAAGTGTTTTGATCACTGTAGAAATATTTGATTGTCCACTATTCAGAAGTAAGAAATAGTTCCCCCACCCCCAGAATTTCTTTAATAATCACTATGCATGATGTAATGCTCATACATAGCCCCTTAATGAGTTGGTAAATTGTAGTGTATGAATGAGAACACACATGATTGTACCATCTGCTAATGCCCTTGTATGAGATGATTTGATCTTAACTAATTGCTGCATCGTGTTCTAGGTAATTCATACTGAAGCATCCATTGGAAGATCAAAAGTAGAGTCTGCTTCTTCTTTGCATGTCGAAGTACGTTACTGCTCATTTTTTTATTCTAATATTTACTGAGATAAAGCGCATGCGAAGATGAAGTTTTTTTTTTGTGTCTATCTAATTTGAAAAATAACAATATACATCTTACATGTCATCGGTTTACCGTTTGTTTATCGAAATAATCGTTCTTCAGGATTAACTCTTCTGTCCACATAGTAGAGCACAAGGAAGCATTCCGCACATCGAAGCATTCATGCACCTGTGCACCTGTACAAAGAGTTGCTAAGTACACAGGTATCTCACCCAGTTAGCTAGCTTCCTGCCATAAGACTAAAACCAGGGAAATGAAACGATGCGCTGTCAGATAAGAACAAAGCTGAAAGAAGATATGACTTTATTAGTTTTAATGTACCTCTGGGACTAACTGATAAACAGAGTTCAAACTAAAATTTCACATACATGTTAAAGGACTAAATACCGAGGGATAAACAACATTGGAGAGGGAACATATGCATGCAAGGCACCCTTGAGCCTTCCCCTAGATAGAAAGAAGAACAAATAAGTTGGTAAAATAACAAAGTAGCATATTAAAAATGAGATGAAGTAAATAATACACTAAAACAAATGTTACTAATAAAGCTATACTTGTTATTAGTCTCTTTTAAAAATTCTTCACGAATCCTTATTAATCCTGTAAGCTACTTCTAATGACCTCCCTCCTCTGGTTTATTCATTGTAATTAAGTTTAATACCGCCAACTGGATAAAAGGAAGTGTAATTAAGTTAAAATGAAGTTTTAAAACCCTCAAACAAAGTGAAATTTGATAATAGTGAGACGGCAGGACTTGGAAAAGAAGGCAAACCAAACTATCAATAGAAAAAAGAAAAAATAATATGTCAAGAATGCCCAAGGCAACAACAAAATGACAAAAAAAAAGGGTTCAACTCGCCTCACTTGATGTCTCCTCCACCCTTATATGCTTATTCCACGCTAACAATGCATGGTAAGTAGTACTTTTTTTTACCTTCGTTCTTGCTGCTAAACGATATATATCAGCAAAATCAGCCTGCTTGTGGTGCTTAGGATAAGCCATTTGTCCATAGAGATCATTATGATCAATCAGCTTGAAATTTGATCTGACTTAGGACTCGTCAATTGCAGAAAGTAATAAAAGGATACATAAGAAGTCATCATAAACATATTCGAAGGGTGAGGCAACCAGATTATAAATAGTTCAAACGTATTTTACATAGTTCATAGTTCACAATTATTTAAACAATTCTCTAATTAAGCATACCATCAGTTCCACAAATCTCATCTCAGAACAATTCGCACAAACAACAGAAAGTAGAACAAAGAAGTCATTTGCTTTTATTAACACAAGAGTTGTTTACACAAAAATTATTCTTACTACAAGTTCTACTGCTAAACAAGAAGAAGAATCAGTGACCTCCAGCCCCGAATTGAAGTTTCTGCCCGGTTTTCATCCGATATCTCAAAAAAAATTCTTTTAGGCCCGCCATTCGCAATCCTCTCTGACACCTAAATTTTTCTCCAACAAGGTAAACCTCAACAGATTAAATCAAACATCAAACATCAACTCCATTCCTTCAAATCACAAAACAGATTAAATCAAACATAAAACATCAACTCCATTCCTTCAAATCACATAAAACAGATTTAATCATCAAAAGAGATTAAAACGAACTTCAACTAAATGATTTTGCCCTATCAATTTCGTCTTCGAATATTTTCACACAAACTCCAGCACAATTTCATAGACGAAGAACGATTTCCAAAATCACATAACACATAAAACCCCATTTCTTTTAGAAGTAAAATCTGAGCAGAAAGAAACAAACCTAGAAAATTTTCCTCGGCCGTGGCAAACTTCAGCCCTCAACCGATTCGCCACTATCAACCACTCGCTGTCCGAGAACAACCTTGTTCCGCCGCCGGTTCGAACTCATGACCGACGAGCAAATCCTATCGCCTCCGCGTACCAATGATCTGTCCAGATTGGAAACCTATGGTCCACGGGCTATGCTCACGCCGTCGCGCCTCTCTTTCCCATCTGCTCGAACGCGGTTATTACCTCCCTATTCCTCGGTCACTTGCATTGTCACTTTGGTTTCGCCACAAGTAGGAGAAAATCCTCTAGGAAGCGGCGGTCCAAATCTGATAGTGAAGGGATAGAGAGAGAGACATGAGGGATACGCCGTTGAATCTGATTTAGAGATGTGTATTAGTTGAGTGGTAATTATTGTAAATATTAAAGTTGTATGAACTTTTAATTATTTTAGTGGGCTCATGAACTTACCAAAAATAGAACGAGCAACTTAGAGTGGGACACCTAAAATTGAAAGATGAGCGACTTAGGCTGGGACGGAGGGAGTATTTCTTATTATATTTTAAAGAGTTAAATTTATAAATTCAATTTTTATTTTAATTTTAGATTATAATTTTCAAAAGAAAAATATATGTATATATAATATATTTTATTTATTATAAGTTTAAGGAATTATTTTCTTTTTTAATATTTTCAAATTTATTAATTTTAATCCGAAAATTTTTTAAGTAAAAAACTATATGTGCTCTTATAAAAAGTTCGTTATAAAATAATTAAACAAATTCAAATAATTTATTTTGTTTTAGTGTAAAAAAATAAATTTGACTATATTTTTTAAAAATATTTAAAATATTTTTCGTAATTATTAAGATAATTTAGTCTATTGCAACGCTTTAAGTTCACGTATAATCCAACACTTTAGGTTGGTGTTGCATTAACGTCTTTTGCAACAGTGCATTGAGGTCTAATTCAACACTAGTTGGGTAGTATTGCAAAAGACCAAAGATCAGAGGGCTATTGCAATACTTTTCCTTGCAACACTGGAGATATGTGTTGCATATGAGCACTTATGGCATAGTGATAGTGGAGAGTTACGACTGTAATATTTGGAGATACGACCATAACTCATAGTAGTATACTCCCTCCGTCCACAATCAATGTTCCTTTTTTGCCATTTTGGTATGTACACAAAAAATGTTCCCTTTCTATTTTTAAACACTACCACACAATACAATTTACTAAAATATCCTTATAATTTTCATATATTTACATATTTTATCAGGCTGACCCACATATTAAATTATTTAACCAACTTAATTAATATTAAATTACTTTTAATGTGGGACCCAAACTCCACTCACATCACACTCACCTAGCATTTCTTAAAACCCGAACTCAAAAAGTTGGGACGGAGGGAGTATAAGACTACAGTTCAGGTTTTACACTCATTTATTCTCTTCTTCTTTTTATCTGAGAGGTGCGATATTTGGAGAGGTTTGTGAGTTTCAAACACTTGAGTGTTCGTGGAATTGATCGTCTATATAAATTGTTGAGCTTGGGAAGAGTATTAAAGCAGATTCAACAGTGGGTTTTCATCCGAATCTTTAAGAGGTAATTGTTCTTCAACTTGGATTTCGTTTTTGAAGGGATTATAATGTGTATGAGGTTATAATTATGATATATATGAGTTTATATGTATGATTATGAAGTGGGTATGTTATCCCCTGGGATTATCGAAGTTGTTGTGAAGAACACTTTGATGGTGAGTTATGAACTCGAATATATATATATATATATATATAACTGTAAATTATGATGTTCTTCTCGATTGTGAGTTGGAATAATCAATGGACAAGATGTTAGAACATGTTATCATGATTTAGAAGGAAGTTGATAAATTATTCTTGGCGCTTTTGGTTCTCCTAGTGTTCTTGAAGAAACCAATTATTTTTCTCGATTGTTGATATTGAATGAATTATACTTCATTCAAGGTTGTTAGAGAGGTTTCTGATTTCGTTCAAGGAAGTCTGTTCATGGAAGGACATTTCATCTTCGGTATCGATGCAAGTTAATCATTGCTTGGTTATGAAGATTATGATGCTTATGAATGTTTTACATATTGTTGTACATTTTTTGTATTTTATAAATTGTGATTCATATTGAGGCACTATTGTTGATCGTGCCGGTTGTTCATTGAGGGATGATGATCCCAAGACCGTTGTTTTGATATCATTTATCGGGTTGATCATTCGTTATTGATATATCATTGTTTGACTTTGTGATTTGCTTTTGGTCCTTATTACATATGTTGATTCATTAAGTTTCGTTAACATGCTGATATTGTGACATCTCTAGAGTCACACTTGCTTGTCGGTTAGTATGTGTAGGATTTTTGGTAGGGCATATATAGTCATGTATTGATAGCTTAATTCACATTGGACTTTGCACATGGGATGGTTATTTTGTGAGACTAATTAGGTAGAGGACCGCAAGTGTATTCAATCTGTAATATCCGGATTTATTACTGTGTATTTTACCTGTATTCGAACCCTGTATTATTCGAATTTATGGTTTTGATTATTGGAGTATGATATTTCTTGCATTGGCATCCTTGTACTTAAGTATAACAACATGCAAATTTTCTCATGCAAACTTATGATATCGCACGCTAAGAATGTAGCTTAACGCGCGCTATCGGCTATTACTAGCGCACGCTACGTATGTAGGAGTTGCGTGCGCTAGACACTGAATTATTGAGGTAGGTGGCTAGCACATGCGCCAGCCGGGACATGGGTCCGGGTAAGATTCCCGCGGACGAACCTGGACAGTTTTGGAGTCAACTCTTATTAGCGCGCGCTAAGGAATGCTTAGTAGCGTGCGCTAATTAACTAAAGTGCAGAATATTATAAATGAGACAACCACCCGTTTTGGCTTACATTTCCTTCGTCCATTCTTATTTCTTGAGAGGCCAGAGAGCTTTAATCATCCCTCTAACACACTTAGAACACATCTTAGTGATCCTTGAATATTGGTTATCACTTGTGAGTGATCATTGAAGAGAAGTAACACCTTGGAGTGGCACATAACCAATCGGAGTCGGATTCTACCTTGTGGTTCAGTGATTTCGGCATATTAAGGTATGTTCAACCTATCACCAGCCTTAGATTTGGATTCCAAAAGATTAGATGATCATTCTAACGTGATATTGAATTTCATTAGTGAATTATTCAACAAACATCATGTTTTAAAATTGGAATGTCTGTGCTTATGATATTATCGTTGGAACCTCGTAGTTGGAATCCTAGTACTTCAAGTGATAAGAGAACATTCTGAAGTTTATTATCCATATGATTTATGTTATCTTAGTGATCATAAATTGGAGGTGGTATTATTTTCGGTTATAAGGACTTAAGGGAAGAATCGTCTTAGGGAATATTCTTTTGTATAAGTTGGAATTGTTAGTTCACCTCCTGATGAAGTCTGAATATGTATAATGATAGTAGAATCTAATACATCAACCGGAGATCACCAACTTCGCATGAGAATTGTAATCAAGACGGATTATGGTGTTATGATGATTATACGTATACTTGCACCTCGAAGTTGTTAGTATCCATGAGATCATTCATAAAGGTTATGATCATAACATGAAGCCGGATAACAAACATTAATTACTGAGGGATTTGCTTACTTCATCACCATTTGTATAATTTGCTGCCCTCCAGTGAACTGCCATGCACTCTCAGCGTGCGCTAAGCTACGAGAATTAATGTGCGCTATCGAGTATGTTTAGCGTACGCCACGATTGGGACTTAGCGTGCGTTAAGTCATCAGCTGAGTCAGTCGGCTGATCAGTGAGGCACTGACCACGCCTGGTTAGCGTACGCTAGGTTGTGTGTACTGCGTGCGCTAACGAGTAGCATTAGCGTACGCTACATAGGATTCGTAGCGTGCGTTAAGCTATCCAGACAGATTACATATTAAGGACTTTCTACCGTAATTGTTGAATTGTTAGACGTTCATTCGACATGAAATGAATTCTATGCTATTTCTTTTGTTAAGGTTCGAGCTTAACACGTGATTGATCGAAGGGGACGACCTTCGAGTATTTTTATATTCGTGGAAGTTTATTCTTGTCAACGAACCGAGGCAAGTACTCTAATTAGAATTGTTTATATTATGACAATTATGATGTGATTGTATCGTGTAAATATGTTGTGATTATATGTCCATCATGCGTTGATCCGACGGGAATCATCATGGGAATCTATAGCTGTGTGCGCTGGATCGTCGGACAGGTAGTTCCACCATGTGTTGGTCCGACGGGATCATCATGGGAATCTATAGCTGTGTGCGCTGGATCGTTGGAATACCATTAGTATGTTGAAACTGTTATGATATGATATGTGTTGTGGATATTTCTCATTGGAGAAACTTGTTAAGATATAATTGTTGATTATATCACTGTTGTATGATTATTGTACTTGTACTAGTATCGTTGTGCTAACCCCTTCGGGGTGAACATTTGTGTATGTTCAGGATCCAGGAGAGCGGGGAAACAACCACTGGAGATGCATGACGACGAGGGTGCAGAGTGATGTTCCGTAGGGTTTCTCGTCTATTGTTTGTTGGTTATTTCAATAAAGTACTCGAGTACGTCGTCAGTTTATAATGTTTGGATTTTAGTGATGTAATAATAACTCTTCATTGGATATTTGTAATCTCGGTTTTGAACCAGTCAGTTGAATTTTATTTCAGCAATTTCATAAATTGGTATCTGTTATTGTCATTTCCTTTATTCAGCCTTGTAAATTCTTATGTAAAGGATTTACGGCGCTGTAATATTCCTGAATATATCGGGGGTGTTACACAATCTATATATGTTGGAGGCTTGTGCATGGACACATTTTCATCCCGGGCGTAACATGACATCCGGCCTTAAGTGTGATTGGGTGTGTTCGACAATTGTGATTATCATTTGGTTCATGCTCATATTGTATTAGGTATGTGTGACATCTTGAGATTGTTATCTTGCATATCTGACCCTGTGGTTTTAGGCGAAATATGTATTCTATATCGTATTTTAGGTTGACGTAGGCAAGGGCACAAGATTAAACAGTGACACGAAGAATCTCAAGGATACTAGTTTGGGGCCCGAGTCGTATTGATTTATGTTGTGATGTTGTATTTTCATTCCGCCGCATTAGACTCCTTCCACTTTATGATCTATATTGATTTGGTGTATTCCACCTTCATATCAATTATACACTTATTTTTAGATGATCGTGTTGATTGTTTGGTGTAGTTGGCCAAGTACTGTATAAACTCCTTGTCGGAGTATTTTGTAATATAACGTGGTTCTGTATTATGGTTATATTAGGGGTTGATTAGTGTTATTGTGTTTCGCCTGGTGGGCCTTAGTCGGGGGTCCATGACACTGTAACAATCGTCTAGTTTGGGGTGTTACAGAAGATGGTGTCGGAGAGTTGTTTTAAATATTTCGCGTCCGGATTGTTTCTCTTTGTGAGTCATTTTTGTTCGGACTAGTATCAACAGATTCACGTTAAGCGTGACATGTGCAATGCTAAACCCTACCTATAAACCAAACCAAACCAAACCAAACATACCCAGTATATCCCACTCAGAGCAGGGTCTGGGGAGGGTAAGATGTACGCAGACCATGCCCCTACTTATTCGGTAGGGAGGCTGTTTCCGTGAAGACCCCCAGCTTAGTGCACAGAAAAATATTGAGTGATAAATACAAAGCAGCAAATGATTCGGAAGAGCTCAAAACCATACCTGAGCCCATGGCTTAATTCACATGAGAATTACCTAAGAGGACTTTGGCTACTACACTCCCGATGATCGCTACTCTACTAGAAGAGTGGTTGACTCTGTGCACAACTCCCTGTCAAAAATAAACCACACGCAAAAGCCAATAGGATAAAATATACAATAAAAATAATAAAAAAATTACCATGCTCTAGGTCAACGCTAACCGAGACAACCCAACTCTGAGGCTCTCTACTACAAAACCGCTCCCTAACAAAGAATCCACAACTCTGATCTGGCGTCTCCAAGAGCACCTATCCATAATGATGGCCTCGGATAAGTTTAAGGCCTTCAAATCTAATCTCAGCTGCTCCTCCCACGTCCTCCTTGGTCTGCCTCTCCTCCTCCCACCCACGACTAATAAACTCTCGACCCTCCTCACCGGAGCCGAGGCCTGCCTCCTGCGGACGTGGCCAAACCATCTCAATCTCCCTTCCCTAACTTTTGCTGAAATGGGCGCCACTTCTAGTGCGTTTCTGAAATTCCCATTTGGGATTCTATCCAACATTGTGCGACCACACGACCAACGTAATATTCTCATTTCAGCTGCTTCCAACTTGCTCTCAAATGACTTCTTCATCGCCGAGCAATCGGAGTCATACAGCATTGCAGGTCTGATTGCCGCTCTATAGAATTTACCCTTCAACTTTAGAAGGACTTTCTTGTCGCACAGGAATCCTGTCGCTGATCTCCACCTTAGCCACCAGCCTTGATACGATGGGTGACATCATCTACACACTCACCTTCCTTCTGAATGATCGAACCCAAATACTTGAACTTATGCGTACGGGGTACGATATGATCAGCAATCATTACCTCTACTCCTTCCTCGTTGGTCTCACCACTAAAGTTACACCAGAGATACTCGGTCTTTGACCGGCTTACACGCAAGCCTTAGGATTCTAACTAGACCTTGTCGTTGGGCAAATTTCCGCCGAACCTCTTGTGCTTGTCGAATCCTCAGTTCTGCCTGTTCTGCGACCAATGCTCTCTCAGCAATTATTGAATAAGTCGTCCCTTGAATTCCTGCCATGCTGACATCTCTGTATAGCTCTGGTCTCAAGCCTTCAAGGAACCTCTCCACTTTCAGTGCTTTCGTGCTAACCATATGCTCAAGAAACTAGACAAAGATTTCGAACTTACAGATGTAGTCCAAACCGTCATGCTTCCCCTGTTTCAAGTATAAATTCGTTCATCTTCATTGCACGAGCGGAGTCAGAAAGTACTTATTTCTGAATAGTTCCTTGAACTTAGCCTAAGTCATTGTTGCCACATTCTCAATAGCGCTTATCGTATCCCACCAATGACCTGCACTGCCCCGTAACATGAAGGATGCACAAAGTACCTTGTTCTCTTCAGAAACCTTACTATACTGGAACATGTTTTCTATAGTCCTTAGCCAATCTTCTGCTTCTGTAGGATCCACTGCGCTCTCAAATGTTGGTGGATTCAACTTCCTAAACCTTCCTCCATCTAATTCAACTTGTTCTACTCGAGGTGGTGGTCGATTCATGTCATCTCCCTACTGTCCTCGCATGTCTCTTTGTTGGATGAGTTGTTGGATTTGTTGAGATTGCCTTTCTACTAGTTCAGTCAATCGACCAATGATCAGATCACGATCAGAACTTGTGGATGTCATTTCTGGGTCTTGTGTTCTACCCCCATCACTGCCTTCAGCTCTTGTTCTCGGCATTATTTTCTATTTATGACCGAGCCATATATCATATGGTCAATATAATTCATGAAATATGAGTGCACACAAATAAAATAACACTTACTGGATTTGTTGTGCTCCACATGCTCTGAGCTCGTGTACATGGACAGTCTACAGGGCACAAACCGGGCTCCGATACCACCTGTAACACACCCGCACTAACTACCTAAATTACACTATCTTATATCATATTAGTACTTATAAATTACGGTGAAATTTCGACAGAATTTCCCCTAAACTAGTACCTATCCTAAACCTGTGATATAAAACCAACACAAGTATCATACAGAGACATCTAGTCTCAATCCGAATCAAACTCCTGACATCAATATCCCCATAGCTATAACTACAAGAGATTAGTAAACAACAAAACTTCGAGCTTCCCGAATCACTCATTTATTTTACATTACGATATTTAAACAACCTCATAGGTTAAACAAACATACTAAGTGAACTTAAAGTACCCATCACACCATCAACGACACTCTAACATATGAGTACATTACTGCAATACATATTTATAAAGTAAGGTTCACAAACAAGAACGAAAATATGTTAAGCCCATGGTTAAGCCCGACAGGTCGTCATCCATGTACGTCGACCCTCAGAAACAGTGGAACTCCAACTCATCCAGCAAGGGAACATACTCAAGCATCCGAATTACCTACAATGCATAAACTACGTGAGCTAAAGCCCAATAAGTAGAAATCATGCATGTTATGTATCATGTCTGATGCAACATATGACATATCATTATAAATGAGAATCTCTCAAAATTATTTTCTTATCCTTGGGCCCGTTGAACCACGTACTAAGCACCGTAATGAACTCAATATCATATCATATCATGAGGCATGTATCTACCATGCCAGATATATAAGGCATGCATCTACCAAACCAAATATATCTTGAGAACATGCATCTACCATGTCTCACACATGACATAAGCACGCATCTACCATACTAAACATATCGTAAAAGCATGCATATACCATGCCTCGGTGCTCTAGCAGCGGCCAACAAAACATTTTTCTTTTCTTTCTTTCCATGATCGTACCATGCATGCAGACACTAGTGAGTATCCTATTATGCATGCATGTGGAGATGCTAATGGATGTTATGATCATGTAAGGTGAAACCAAACACTTTAAGCATAATACAGATCAATCATCCAATACAATACACTCTCAAGATATCATCAAGTTTACAAACAATATTATGTTTATGCATTGTAGTTGCAGATGGATTTCTACTTACCTTGATCTGGTAATACCCTTACGTTTATACCAATAGGGGGTGGTTGGGATGATATATCTTCAGAACCTGTTTCAAGGAATGTGTTTCAAGGATTTACATACCACACGCAAGGTTTAACTCTCTTCATATCGAAAGGGTTTACCACTTCGCATAACCGGTATTCTATGTACTTTATGTCGGTTTATCGATGTATACCAGCCCATTAACCAATCAATTTTGGACTTATAATTCATTAATAAGTCTATTAGTCTCTGTTTATAAAGTTCATTCAACTCTCACAACTTAAAATTTCAAGGTTTTATAACAAACACTTGATTAAGAGAGTTTATCAAAGTCTTGTCATAATCAGATTTTGTTTTGCTTATAACCACTATAATATAAATTGAATTTGCACCAATTTTTGACATAATATCCCTAAGATACTTAAGAATAAGTATACGGAAACTCCTGACCCTGAAACATACGGATCAAGTAACATATACTATTAATTCCAAAAGGTGGCAGAATTGATTCCTTTATTGCCTTAGTGAGTTTTAAGCCTTATAAATCCATATTAAACACAAGGGTTTGCCATGGCTGAATTCTTAACATCATTATAACATGTATAAGAATATATAAAAGCTCTCACACCTTCCAAATAGCTAAGAAACATAGCAAGAATAAGGAAGAAACAAAGGAAACTCACCTTGATTGTCAAAGGAATTGAGGTGTTGATGTTTTTGATGATTTCTTCTTGAATTTTTGGTGATTTTTCGAAGTGGGGAGCTTCTTAATAATGTTCAGACTGTAAATGAGGGTTAAGGGTCGGATTTATCCATCAACCAAGTGTGTTAAGTCGGTTATGAAGGTGAAATGTCCAAAATACCCTCGAATGACTACTAGAGACTAGGTTTGAAATAATTGATCGATTCAAGTAGTTATGATCCGGTTCTTGGAGTGTTTGAACCGGTTCCTAGTAGAAATTGATCTCATTTAGGGTATGGATGATCTTTAAAATGGTTTAGTAGAAGTTTAGGGTGTATTTTTATTACTTAAACTCGATTACCCATGCGAACAATGTTGAAAATGCTAGTAAGGACTTTATTGTCAAACTTTCTAAAACTTCACAAATGCGACACTGTAGGTAAGAATGGAAGGAATCATTTATAAAAATATAATTAATATGATAAACTAAAAGATAAGTTCAATTCCTACCGCAGTTGGAACGAATGAGGTATAGACAGATCATAGTATTTTACAGACGTTATCAGATACAATCATAAATTGTATCCTATTAGGTATTGACAAGAATCAAAGGCACTTGACACATGTAGTTTATTGAGTGATGGTTATCCACTTGAATCGTCAATTTAAAGTGACCCACTACACGCGCCGACTAAAATCTCGAGATAAGCTAGTTAACCTCCGATAGACACGTTAGTGACACCTTTATGACTTCTAGGCTTACCACGTGTACTCAGAGTTTTATAGGATCTTTACATATATTTTATTTTCGTATTAGAAATAATATGAATAACGTAACTTAGTTCCGTAACATATGCCACGATATTGTTTTAGACTTTAGTTCAAATGTTTAGCACATTTCTATTTAGTGAAATTAACTATAAGATCAAATGAACCATGAAACATCAAGTAATCCAAATAACACATAATTAACAAGTTATGCATGAATCATATTGACCAAGTGAGTAGTGTTAGGCTCGGATATCACAGCTTAGCGCCGACCCCTGGTGTAGCCCTATCTCAACCGAGAAATACTGGGTGTCACCAACTGGGGTCCTAACGCAAGTCCTAGCTTGGGAGTACATGTCTTGGATCGCCCTAACGTACGACGATGACACCCTCCTCTCTTCTAGGCTCCTCCAAATAACATCACGCGGAATGCTATCATAAGCCTTCTCTAGATCAATGAACACCATATAGAGGTCCTTACGCCGCTCTCTAAACTTCTCCATAAGGCGTCTGACGAGATGAGTGGCCTCAGTCGTGGACCTCCCCGACATGAAGCCAAATTGGTTCTCTGAGATCTCAACTTCTCTTCTAACCCTGCATTCCACCACTCTTTCCCACAGTTTCATAGTATGACTAAGGAGTTTAATACCCCGATAGTTACTACAACTCTGAGCATCGCCTTTGTTCTTGAAAAACGGCACCACATTACTACGCCTTCACTCCATCGGCATCTTAGAATCTCTGAGGAGGGTGTTGAACAGCTCTGCAAGCCACTGTACTCCAACTTCCCCCAGACAAAGCCACACCTCAATAGGGATTTGATTCGGGCCTACAGCCTTAGCTCTACCCCAGCTAAACCCTACCTATGAAATACGATAATAATTTTTGTCCCATGGTTCAATTACTTTCAATTACTTGCAAGATGAATTAAGTTGTTGATTCGATCTTTGTTGATCATGTTGGAGTCTATCATTTTGTTGGCAGTTGACAATTTTTTCCCAACCCGTGTCGATGTTCAGGACTTGTGAGGCGCAGATTGTGTGGTTGAGTAATTGATGATTATGTTAACTTAGTGTTTTATTTGAGCTAGCTCATGATTTTGATTTCATGCTTTCATTATGGAAAGGGGAACTAGATGATGAGGCCGAACATACAGAGGTTGTAGAGCGAGCCAAAACCCAGAACCACTAGTTGACACGCATGCGAACGCATCAGCAGTTCGTATTTTGGCGGGCAGTGATGCGGCATACTCAGTTGATAGTGCTACCATTTCATGGTGGCTAGTGACTCCCATTCAGGAAGCCGAACCGACAGGACTTAATAGAATGAGGGTGTGCGAGGCGACCCTTACTCATTGATGCATGGCTCTAAAATACTATAAATATTATAATGGCTCAAAAATACTATATATAGAGGCCTTTGAAGGAGTTGAGATACACAATAATTCTATGAACATATCAAGCGATTATCTGATTCACCTGAACTTAAAATAGCATATACTTTGAGAGATAATATTACGAATTGTAGCTGATACAAGAGGAATTGCTCGAACATTCTTCTATATGCATTCTTATATCACTTGATTATTCTGTAAGTCGAGTAATTGTACTCGTAAAATTATTTTTAATCATGTGAGGTCGTCTTCTACCCAGAAAAATAAGAGCGATTGAAGTTGTGGTTGTTCTTGAGCCCAGGAATCAAGAAATCGAAGTTCGGCACTAATCTTGTAAATGCTATTATAAAGAGTTGGCATTGAACTATAAACTGCATCCATCTTGAGAAAAGCCCTAGTCGTTAATGCTATGTAGGGGATGTAGGCTTTTGGATAGCCGAATCTCTGGAACAATTTCTTGTGTCATTTTATTTCCGAATTTTTTCTTTACTTCTTATATTTGCTTCCGCACGAAAAGAGTTCAATACTCTTCACCGTACTATTCAACCCCCCTTCTAGTGGCGGTACCAACCTAATAATTGGTATCAGAGCGGTCTCTTTTTCATCGGTCTAACACCCGCTAGAGAAAAGATCCAGAAATTGCCTATACTCCTACTTTTGAAGGCAATGCTCTAAATCGTTCTCCATTCTTCGATGGTTCAAACTTTATGACTTGGAACAAGAAAAGGTTTATTTTCATTCGAGCTCCTAATATCGATATCTAGAAGGTCATTGCTCTTCAACCAATAATTCAAAGAAAACTGACGGTTCTCCTAAGAGTTTTGAAGAATATGATGTACCGACTGGAAAAATGGTCACTTCAATTCTAAAGCTACTCAACTGATTTACTGTGCTCTTAATCCAAAAGATCATAACAGGATTTCATCTTGTGAGATGGCCAAAGAAATTTGAAAAATGCAGGAGATCACTCACGAAGGTAGGAGCTAGGTCAAAGAGACTAAAATAAATATGCTTCTTCATGATTATGAATTATTCACAATGAAGGAAGATGAAAGCATCACTACCATGCTTGACGGTTTCTATGCTATCACAAATGGGCTAGCCTCATTTGGAAAACCTATCTCGAGTATTGATAAAGTTAAGAAAATTCTAAGATTACTACCAAGAGAATTGGATGCAACATTAACGGCTATTATGGAGCGAATGATCTCAACACAATGGAATTCAGTGCTCTCATTGGATCTCTTATTAATTATGAGATCGTCCTGAAATCTCGAAACTCTAAGCCGAAGCCCAAGGAACGAGAGAGGCCAATAACGTTCAAGGATAAAGAAGAGAGTGATCCGAAATATGAACCAACCGAAGAAGAAGATGAAAAATCCGCACTCTATGCTAGAAATATCAAAAAATATAAAAATTGTTTGCATACACGCCGAAAGGATATCTCTCGAGAACCTAGGGACGAATCTAAAAAGACCCATTTCCTTCAAAATAAAAACTTCAAAAATACTTGTCAAAGGTGTGGTGTCCCGTGATATTTTGCGAAAGACTTCCGGGCTCCTGCTCCCGTAAACTCATCCAAGCCTCCACAAGAAAAATTTACAATGAAGGAACACTATCAAAATTACCACTTTAGCCGACGACTTGTCGGAGAATGATCGACGGAAGACCGGCATCTTCGGCTAAAGTCTGAAAGTTTAGCCGACGACTTTCGTGTTGTCGGCTAAATTACTTTAGCTGATGACTTTGCTTTTGGTCGTCGACTAAATTCCTGCTAGCTGTATGCTAAAGTGGTATACTTTAGTCGATGACTACGAGACATTATCCGACAACTTCATAATGTTTATCCGACGACTACTATACTTTAGCCAACGGCTTGTCGTCCGCTAAAGTCTTACCTATTTTTTTGTGCAGAATATATACCATCTCACACTTCAACACACTATTTATACATAATAAGAACACGAAAAACAATAATTTCATCTAGTTTGATCATTCAAGAAATCATATGAAGGTATGTTTATTGAACTCTGATATCAATTATAATTATATTATGCATATAATATATTCGTTTTGCTGATATGAACATGTTTAAGAATTAATTCATTTCTTGAAGATTTCTTAGTGTATGTACAACACATATATCGATGATTATATGATCAAGTATTTTTTTTGAATAATATGTATATATATGGATTTCACATCTTGAATTCGAGCTATGAGGATTGTAGTCGTAATTTTTGTATGTTCTTGACAAATACGAATTATGATTGTGTAATGTTGTTGTTATTTTTGTTATAGGATGGGTAAAAGTTGGATTGGTCTACAAAAATGGGATCCAAGAGTCATAGATGGAACGAGAGGGTTTATTCTATTTGTGAAGGAGCATGATAGTGATAGTATAATTCATTACTGTTCATGCAATAAATGTAAGTATCGCAGTAATATGTACCGTTTTACACTTGATGTTGTATGAGGGCACTTGAAAAAGAATGGATTTTGGGATAAATATATATTTTGGATTTACCACGATGAAAGATCAAATTCACTTACTCCCCATGATCATGGAAAGTACAATGATACCACATCTAATGATCCCACAAGAAGGTTGATTGACGACATGTTTGGTTATTACGAGAGGGACGTATCGACTGAAGGTCAAGAGTACCATATAGCTGATCAACAAATCATCCAAACGCCTACATTGATACCCGTTAACACTATTTCTGTTGATAGATACAATAAGCTAATCCATCTCCAACAGACTCTTCTTTACCCTGGGTGTCACATGACGGTTCTTGATAGTGTCATAGTGACTATGAGATTCAGGATGGAGAACAAAATCTCGATTAAAGCCGTGGATGATTATTTAGAACATACAGGGAAAATGCTCCCAGAAGGACATCATCTTCCTAGTAATCACAGTAAAATGAGACGTATCCTAAAAGTTCTTGGGCTATCGTCCATCAAGATCCAGGTATGCATATATAATTGTGCTTTATTTTGGAGAAAGCCTAATGGAAACCTAAAGAGATGTCCGGTATATGACACATTTCACTCCTGGTAAAGAGAACGCTATGAAGCTCCTTTGGTATTTCCCTCCTAAGGATAGATTGGAGAGGCTTTTCATGTCTCCTCACACAGCCAAGGCGATGAGATGGCACGCCGAGCCTCGCGTCAATGATGAGGATACTATGATACACCCTTCTGATGGAGAGGCTTGGAATCATATAGATAGGGAGTTTCCAGAGTTTGCAATCAGATGTCCGAAATGTAAGACTCGGGCTCGCATCTTATGGATTCAACCCTTTTGGCAACATGAGTATTTCATATAGTATATGGTCGGTGGTAATGGTTCCTTACAACCTTCCTTCATGGATGTGCATGAACAAGGAGTATAATATGTCGACTCTCTTAGTACCTGGCCCTTGGTATCCAATAAAGTGTATTAGCATTTATTTGAGATCTTTGATAGAGGAGCTGAAGTTGTTGTGGGAGCAAGGTCATCCGACGTACGATAGTTAGTCACATGAGATGTTCTACTTACGTGCTATGTATACTAGTACCATCAGTGATTTTCCTGCTTACGGGATTTTGTCTGGATCTGTTATTAGTGGATGTAGTGTTGGCCACAGAGTATACAGTAAAAATCTTGAAAAAGGGGGGTTGAAGAAGCTGTATCTTTTTCGAAGTTATTTGCATAGCGAAAGACTGATATTAAGTTGTTGTAAGTACAACAGCTAAGTGTTATCCTGTTTGCTTGATGCTTATGGGGTTTTCACAATATGTATACTTTAAATCATAGGTTGATATGAAAACAGTAAGGATGTAATGTAAAATACACACAAATATTAGTGGTTTGAGGTAAACCTCTCTGCGTCCACTGGTCCTCCACACAGGAGTAAGAAGTTTAATAAAATCACAGCATGCACAATTGCGTGACTTTAACTAAACCTGTTGTTGTATCGTTCACACAGATTGATACAGTGACAACAGCTTGGTCCGTTCACACAGATCGGCTTTGGCTCTTACGACTTGCTTATTCTCACACAGATTGAAGATTCATCTTCAAAGCTATTCTTCCCACACAGGTCGGAACTAGCAGGGGCTTAGTCCACACAGGGCCAAGTTTGACCTCAACGTAAACATCAGTAGAACAAGTGCAAACAGCAGCTGTATGATTTGATGATCGTTCGCTGTATGATGTGCTATTTGCGGTGAGGACTGTATATTTCTTCGCTGGATGTTGCTTTATGCTCAAGAAATATACTACTCTTTGTTAGCTTGATATTCTGATTTTCAGAGATAATTGTCAGATATATTGCACGAGATGATGTCTCTCTTGTGTCTAATATCCTCTTGCTTGAGGCTATTTATAACCTTGTAAATAGATCCGTTATAAATGTAGTCATTGGTGACATTTATACAGCTCTGATTGGCGGCTGCAGAATGTTTGAATTAAAGGCGATTCACATTTAATGCTTTATACATTCTCTTTGACTTAGCATTAAATGCTCTTCAACGTGTTCAGACTGTAGTCTCTTTCAGCTGCATTAAATGTTGTCCTATCATCATTAAATACTACTTTAACCGTGAATACTTTATGAATAAACAATGTCTATTTCACAACGGTTTAAACCTTTTCTTCAGTTCTGTTGGATATGCGTTTTACTTTTCCTACGTAAAACACCTGCAACAAGGTTGTTGTATCCAAATTTCTTCATCTCTAGTGTATAGTAATGTATGCACTGTAAGAACGGACTATGCAGGAAGATCTCTTGCTGTATGGACAAACTTTATGAAATTTTCTAATAACTTCCATATTTAGAGCGAAATGCTGACTTTGAAGACCTTATGCCGTATGGAGGCAATTATCAAAACAAGGCTATATTTTTTCCAACAATTTCCCCCTTTTTGATAATGCCAAATCTTCCTTGATGCGTAGAGGCTATCTTCATGTCTTCTGTCGAAAGATTTGATCTTCATGTCTCAGTCTAAAAATTTTAACTGCTCGCAGGCAAGTTCTAAAATGAAAAATCTTATAGGACTAAGTGCATTACAAATTTACATATGATTGTCGCGCAGGCACAACCTTACAGGATGTAATTTTAATTGAATACTGTAATACCCGGTTGTAATTCAGTCATTATCATTCAGTAATTATCATTCAATAATTGTCACTCAGTAATTTTCACTCATTAATAATCATTCATCATTCTTATTCGATCATTATATTCACCGTTCAGAGTAATTTGTATCGTGTATCCATTATTATTTGTCTTTCTGCCTGGTTGGAGGATCGAGCCGTGTTTATCATCTTTGTCATCATCGTAATAGGCTGTGTGTGAGGAGTAGCGCACGCTACGTACTCTCTTTAGCGCGCACTAATTGAGTACGGGTAGCGCACGCTACCTCTCCGTATTAGCGCACGCTAATATGGTTCAGGCCTGCAGTCCAGAAGGCACTGGACTGCAGTCGAGTTGTAGTAGCACACGCTACGAATGGTAAGTAGCGCACGCTAGTAAGTTTGGATAGCGCACGCTCTGCAGTTAGTGTAGCGCGCGCTAAGGCCGATCAGGCAGAGTCCAGTGGGTACTGGACTGATCTGGAATAATTCATAGCGCACGCTATGAGTAGATTTTAGCGTACGCTAATGGTGTTGTAGTGCACGCTGAGTTTTGGGTGTAGCGCACGCTATCGCGAGCAGGTCAGAGGACAGAAGGTTCTGGACTTCAGTTACTGGGCATCAGATATTCAGTTAGCGCACGCTAACATTTTGAGTTAACACACGCTATCGCGGAGGCGTTAGCGCACGCTACCAAGTTCGTAGCATACGTTAACGAATCAGTCAGAGTTCACTGGACTGTCCGGTTAACCCGCTAGCGCAAGCTAATTATCAGGTCATAGCGTGCGCTAATCTGGAACAATATAAATTGGACAATCCAGTCCAGTTTCATCATTTTCATTTCTCACTTTGTTTTTGGGCGAGTCCGGGCGATTTGGACGATTTGGAGAGATTTCTTCGAGCTGAATCCATGTATCAATATCTTCAAGTTTATCATTCGGATTAATCATCATTTCATCCTCTCCAACACATCAAATCAAGGTAATAACTTATTGGATCTAGAATTTCGGATTTTGGGTTTTTCCTTCCGATCTCTCCGTGTAAGCTTGGTATTATGTTAGAATATATTATATATGGATTATCTACCTTGGATATATGTATTAATGTGGATTTCTTGGCGTATATTTCGGATTTCATGAATGTTGGGGTTTGATTCAAGAACACTTTAGAGTTGACTTTGATATTTTGGGGGGTTTCGATTAGATGTTGTCGTTAACTCGAGTTGTGGATTCCTATGGGATTATCGATATCATTGAAGGTGTTTTGTCGAATTTTACTACTCATCTTGGAGTTTGGTTTCGTTATTTTTGGAGTTGGTGTAATCAAAGGATGATGTGTTTACAAAGTATTCGTTAGAATGCCTCTATGAGCTTGGATATTGTTGTATCGACTTTTGAGTTGGTCGTGATTCATGCTTGATGCGTATATTGAGCGTTTGTTGGTAATTATGTTATTCAAGGTTTTTCGAGCGACCGATATCTCATTTTGGGACGTTTGTTCGAGGAAGGACATTCTTCACCGGTGTTGTGTAAGTTAATTCTTACTCGGTTAAAAGGATACTCATTCCTTTCGTTGTTTTGCATTCATAATCATAATTCATTCATAGTGTAATAATCATGTTGAGACTTGTAATTATCAAACTAATTATTCAATTCACGAGGAACGACGGTTCCAATCATTTCAATGAGCTACCATTCATTTCATTATTATCTCATCTCGGTGAGTCATTCTTAACCCTTGTCGGATTGTTATTCATTAATTGTTCATTGGTCACTTTTGTTCTTGTGGCCTTCTGGGTTCGTATTGCGTGGTCGGGTGGGTATGTGTGGAATTTTTAGTCGGGCACATGAGAGTCATGTGATCGGGTTCACCGACACAATGGACTGTGCACACGGTAATGTACCTCCGTGAGACTAGTACAAGGGCGGGTGTGTCCGGACACTCGTCTTGTGCACATGCACATACCATTACGGGCGTACTATGATGCCCCTCTTCAGCTTAACTTCATAATTAAGATATATCATGATTGTGTTTATTCAACTCTTGAGGATTGTTGTTACGTATGGCGGCCGTTGGGGGATGTTGTTTTCAGGTCATGGCAAGGCTAAAGCACGGGAAGAGAACGTTGATGGCGAGGAGTCCCAGTGATACTAGTAGGGGGTCCCTGTCCTTTTCATTTATTCACGTTTCTTCATGTTTAATTCCGCTGAAGATTTCCGTTTGAATACTCATTTATTCAGTGTTGTATATTTTATCTTCATATAAAATATACATGTATTCTGTATTATCTTGGGTGTGTTGTACTTGAAACTCCTCATCGGAGTAATTGATGATATAATGTGGTTCGGTACTACAATTTTATTATTTAAGTCATTAATTTTCATTCTCCTAGTGGTTCCCAGTCGGGGGTCTACGGCACTGTAATATCCGCCTAGTTTGGGGTGTTACAAATACAACTTAATCTATGAACTGTTCGTAGACAAGTTGTTATAGCTTGAGGATTATCAAGTTTTTGTAATACTTGTTGAATATTTCAATATTTCATCGTAATCAAAACAGTAAAGCCGTAAGAGTAGATTGCGAGCTGTAATCTTTCAAGAAATCTAAGTTTTATTGATAATCGATTACAGTGCTGATTGAATAGAAAGTTACATTGGAAGCAGACAGGAAACATGACCATGTAGAAAAACACAAGTACTATCTCGTGTATGACTGATGTCGCCAAGTCCTACGGGAGGGGTCATTCTCGGTTCCCTTCCATCAGTTCACAAGAGCATCTTTTCCTCGATCCCTGTAGAGGATTCTACCTTCATGGGTCGCATCAAAGGAAATGATCCAGTCTTCTGGATGAGTTAGTCGTTCGCTTTTCATAGCTTGGGATTTGAGCTTTATCTGTAGGGAAGCTTTTCTTCTGCAAGAAAAGGCGAAAACTCTTTAGCTGCATCCTACAGCGTCTTGAATTTATTGGACATGGGATATTCCCTGAAGGGAAAACAAAAGTATCTCATCAGTTCATTATTTGTCCATGCCTTCAACTCCTCTGCTGTAGGCTATCTATCTGCTGGGAGCTTCATTTCTGCAAATTGTTCTTCCACGGAAAGTTGGGATCCTGAAATTCTGGACGAAGACCAGACACCCTGTATCCATTGTTTCCTTGTCCTAGCCCAGGTCTAGCTAGTCTTCCAATGGCAGCAGCAACACTGTCATCGACTATGGAGTCTATCTGCTTCTCTCTATCTAATCTCCACTTTCTAGTAGCCTCTCTCGACTCTTCCCCCTTTTTGGCATTATCAAGATCTGAGACTTTGCCTTGAATATCCCAAAGGAGTTCCATAGATTCAGCCTGATTGTCTTTCAGACCGGTGACACTTTCAACCAGTCTCGTAACCAGTGATGTTAGATCATTGATCTTGTGATCGTGGTCAGTGAGCTTTGATCCTGTGAATTACTCTCAATCAATAAGTTCATCAATATGAAATTATTGAGCCAACGTTCTAACTACATGGATGTCATACATGTGGAAGCCTTAATCTCTTTTCAGAAAGAAGACTGGTTCTCTAACAAATAACCTCATTGCTATCACACTGTCAGTGAGCCTATTCCACATGACCACCTTCGAGCTATCTTATACAATTTGATTGTGTGTGGGTAGAGGCTTGGGTCTGGATCCTTTAAGTAGGGTGGCAACAGTCTTGGCTTTAGCGACACGTAGCTTCTCTTGCTCTTGCCTCAGGATTCGCTCCTGATGCTGCTTTATTTGATCCAGGACTTGCCATAGTGCATTGGGCATGAGTCAAAAAGCCTCTTCCACATCTGTAATAGCCCTTTGCATCTTTGGGAGCTCATCCTAAGATGTTTCACTCATCCAGCCCAATTCCTTACCGACATCGTACAATGCCTTAATGGCATCTTGTAGGAAAATGGTTTGGCGATCGATGTCTTCGAGTTGCTCGTTCGTACCTCTGTGCGTGGAGAGTGTGGGTGTGCGATCTTGGAATCCGAAGATTCTCCGAGCTGTTTAATGACCACATTGTGACAAGGCCTATGGGGCGCGTCATCAGCGAACAAGAGATCTTCGTCCAATCTAGATGGAGATCCAGGTTGGAGAGGAGTGGGCACTTCTTCTTGCGGAGAAGGAACCTTAGATGGTTCTGCTTGAGATAATGGAGAGACAGATGGGACTAATTCCTCTTGTCTCTGTTCGGATTATGTAGCTAGTGGTACAGGAAAGACGGGGTCCTCCTGTTGGTGTTAGGAATATACCCTCGCATGCCACTCAGAGGATATATGAGAGAGGGCATTGTACTTGTTATTATGTAAACTCTTATGAAAAGGCAATTGTTTGTTTCTTTATTTACTGGAATTCACTGGCATTCCTGACTTATAAATATATATATAGAAAAACTAGTTCATGTATTTGAGAGAAAACATTCCACTCCTTATTAGATAAGGGGATCGACACTGGTATAGTTTATGGCTCAAATACTTAATCGTTCGCAAGTCGATGAAACTTGACTGGGCGTTAAGTTTATGTGAAGACTTGTATGATGTGTTCTTTGACTTGGAGAGTGCCTGTCGTCACCAATGGTTAGTGGGAGCACACATTTTAGTATGCTAATGGGATTAGTATACTCAAATCGACTCACCCTCGATTCGTCACACGGATTTCACTCCAGGACAGTCAATGACAGAATTGAAGGTTGTGATAGGTATTCATGAACCTTCGACTTGAGGACTTAGTAGGGATGTGCTTGTGATGTTAAGATCTTCACTAGAGTAGTTCGATCCAGAAAGCCGAAAGGTGGGGGTCAACCTCGACGTGCGTCTTGACGGACAAGTTGCAGGTTTAATAAAATGCCAAGAAAGGATTCTTTCTCCTGTAAGTGAACAAGAATATGTCCTATGTGGTTATTGGCAGATGAGGACATAAGTCTTTGGCCAAAGCATTGGAGCTAGTTGATTTGCGTTAACTCAAACATAGAATCAAGTACAAATAGAGTTTGACTGATCGTGACCCTATAACTTGATCGGGACATTTGAAAGAAGGGTTTATACGTTTACTGGTATTCACGATAGAATGGTTCTTGAATGATCCTTATCATTCGTTCTTAGTAAGGTTACAGTATAGGCCACAGGACTGGCTAGGTGGTGCTATAACTCTTTGGTTCCTCCCATTGCTTACTGAGACGGACCTACCGAGTCGCGCATTAGGGAGACGACGGAATAATATGAAGTGGATCTCTTATTGTGAATTTAGACATTGGATATCTCATTTAATTTATTGGATTAATTAAATCGGTCTAGTGAATTAAATAAATTACTAGGTAATTAATTTCACTCATAAATAATTATTTTTTGGAGAAATAATATTTTAATATGATTGATTAATTAGATTAATCAATTGTATTAATTTTATTTGAGACGAACCAAGATGTATCAGTGGGACTGAAGACATGACGTCCGTTTCATGGACTGAAATAAACCGAATTTTTCTCTATCATGGTAGGGGGGCCCACATCTTGAAGCATCCTTGGTGATGACTTTGTCCTCATGGTTGCATGTGTTGAGGTTGTTTCATAGCACTTGAGGACAAAAGGGTGATAAGATGGGATCTTATCATTATCAACCCTTAGGTGTGAGGCTTGGAGGTTTGTGTGGACTTTGTTATAAAACAAAGTTCATCCCCTACACCATAATCAAGAAAATCGCCATCACACATAGAGAGAGTTCATTTTGTTCATGTTCTTACATTCTTAGAGAGAGAAAGAAAATCAAGAACAAAAACTTATATCACTTAGAGTGATCACATACTTGAGAGATCATTTCCTACTACCCTTTTCTAGCCGTATCCTTAGAGGGTAATTGAGTAGTTGTTCCGATCATCTCCCGGCGTATGTCCAGTAGAGACGTCGTGCTTGCATTTGGATCATTGAGGGCTTATCAAATCGGATTTGCGGTCACCGACATCAACTTCAACATTCAATCAAAGGACTTCAAGGGTATGTTTTCATATCTTAACTCTTGTCCTTTTATATTCGTATATACATTGCATGATTGGTCCTCTTTAGGGGTTCGGTAAAATTTGTTTTTGCTTTCGCTGCGCCTTCGTTTTAGGCATCGAATCCCAACAGTTGGCTCTCAGCAACCGCCTGTTCCTTAAGAGGGACTAATTCCTCTCGTCGGACTGCGTGGGTCACACAGTGGTATCGGAGCGAGGTCTTGCGATCATATATATGATATTTAGCATTTTGAATGCTTGATTGGATATTTTTATGATTTAGAATCATTATTGTTTTAATCATTAATTTTTAATTGTTCATCTAAATATTATTTTTCATGATTTTATGGTACAATATAAATCTATTTTTCTTTTGAAAAACTGACTTAAATATGTAATATAAAGATTAGAAAAATATTTTTTTTGGATTCGGGATGAAAAGACGAGTCGGAAATGTAGCCGGACCCGGCAGCTCGGAGCTGCCGGGAGTGAACAGGCTGTTGTCGTGCGGTCCCTTTTAGTGAAGGACCGCAGTCCGACTTTCGGACAACGTGGCAGCGGCAGCGGCTTGGCCCGGGCTGTAGGTTTTAGACTCTGATTCTATATTTCGTTCGGTAATTAATTTCCTGCAAATTAAATTGGATTTAATTTGACTAAAATCTGATTATGGTAATTTTATTCTTAAGGGACTTAACTTAATGAAATGTGTTCTCATCTGGAACAAGTAAAAATTAACGGTTATGTGAATTGATCGGATTAATTCTTATGGATGGATTAGTTTATTTTAATTGGATCAATATTTAATTAATTATGTATGCCATTAATTTTAATATGATTTCTGCATTATTTATTGAATAGTGATGTAGTTTATGGACCTAATTTTTGAATTGTTTGTTCGATTGGGTCGTAAAGGCCGTTTTGAGCCTATTTATTTTACTAGAAACAATTTGTATATATGATGCAATTTTTTAATGTAAAATTTATATGCAATGACGAAGACCGGAGGAAGATCCATTCGAGAGGACGAAGATTCAAGACTCAAGACATGTAATTAGATTATGATGTTTTTTGGTTCTAGGAACGGTCCATGAACTACATGTTGGTAGCAACTAGGTTGTGTATGTTTATTCATATAGTATGAATGTTGACAAACGCACTTAAATGAATTAATGTGCAAAGTGTAACATTAATCGCGAAAATTCTCCCACGAGACAAAATATTAAGTTTAAAAGGTTTCAAGTTTTTCCTTCCGTCCATCGAGCTCTCGGAAAATTGAAATCCAAACTAGATGTGCTATGCTTCTGAGTTATCGGGGTATCCATTCGGGGAGGGTCGAAAAATTCTGAGAGTGCATTGGATGTCTTCGATTGGAACAAATTTTATCCCTAGAAACTTGTTCGGTTGCTGGATAAGATTCAATTGTGAAACTGATCAGCGTATATGGTATAAACTTAATTTGTTCATGAACTATAGAAATCGTATAGGTTGAGGGGAGTGAACAAGGGAAAAAGGAAGATCGAATCATCCATTAGATGGGTTGGTGTTGGACACCACTTTATGAAGATTAACAGACTACTGTTAAAATTTATAAAGAACTCGACCACCACTATGAAGTAAAACCAACAAATACTTTCGAATTACACAAGGGAGTGTGTCATTCTGATAAAAATAGTCGGAGCTGGATTAAATGAATAGAAAATACCTTAATTCTAAACTGAGATCATAATCAAATGAGCCACTAATCAATTTGTCTTACTTAATGCAGACAAACAAAGTAACAACTCTCATAATGACAATGAACTCACTCGCAATTCTACTCGAGAAGAACAACTTAACCGGAGCAAACTTTATGGACTAGAGGCGCTAGGATATGTCTTGGAGACGGACATTCAGGCAGCCCCAGTGCGGACCAGAGCCAGTCAGGAAGATGTTGAAAATCACTAAAAGTGGGTTAAGGATAACATTAGAGTCTGTGGCTATATGTTGGGCTCTATATCTAATGAGCTTCAGAGAGCTCATGAGAAAATGACTTCTGTTAGGCAGATCTTATCTCACTTAACCGAACTTTAGGATGAGCACAATCGAACTACAAGATATGAGATATCTAAGCAGCTCTTCGGTGCCAGGATGAAGGAAGGTGAAAAAGTTGGGGACAACGTCCTCAAAATGATCTCTATGATCGAGAGATTGGAGGTTCTTGATTTTAGGATTCATGTTTCTCTCCAAACTGACCTTATCCAACAATATCTTCATGATTCCTTCTCGCAGTTTGTTATAAACTTCAACTGCAATGAAATTTCTTGCAATTTAGTAGGGTTGGTGAACAAACTTGTAACCACTCAGTCTCAGATGAAGACTCCACAGGTGAAGGAATCTGCCCTTGTGATCTCTTCTGGATCTCGGAAGTCCAAGAATAAGAAAAAAAAGACCAAGAAGCAGATAGGCTCACAAGGTAAGGCTTTTAAGGGTAAGGGCAAGGTCCCAATGGTTCCTAAGGTCAAGGTGGAGATGGACGCATGTCTCAAATGCAGTGATCTAGGCCACTGGACAAGAGACTATCCGATCCTTCATGGTGCTTCAGGTAAGGAACTTTTAGTTTTGGAAACGAATTGTCCTGTTACTGTTTTTTCTACTTCTTGGATACCGGATTCAGGTTCTAGTTCTCACATTTGTACCATGAATCAGGATCTGGAACAAAGTAGGAAGCTTGGAGCTCGAGAAGTGATGATTACTGTTGGAAGCGGGCATAGTGTCACAGCAACTAATATAGGATCACTTCTTTTGGATTTGGAATCCGGCTTTATTTTAACATTAGATGACGTACTTGTTTTGACCAAGGTGCATAAAAATATTGTATCCATTCCGGTCATGGATCGGAAAGACTTTTCATTTTTCATTGGTAATAGTACTTGTAAAATTTATTTTGAAAAAAATTAGTAGGCACTGCTACTTTGCTAAACGGATGGTATCATCTAAACCTAAGTAACAAAATCATTGTGAACACTATGACTAGGAAGCGTGGTAGGGATAAAACTAATCAAGCTTTGAAATGGCATCTTAGACTTGGTCAAGTTGGTGAGACCAAGGTTTATAAAATGGGAAAGGATGTAACGGGCCCATTGGTATTGGATCCCTTTCCAACTTGTGAATTTTGCCTTAAAAGCAAAACGAATAAGTCCCCCTTCACAGGGACTTTTGAAAGAGCCACGGATAAACTTGGATTAGTCCATACCGATGTGTGTGGTGCTTTGTGTAATACCCGGTCGAAAGTCATGTCATTTCAAACCTTTCATATTCTTCGGATCGTGATTTGTTGAGCGAACCCTTGTAATCATTGCTTGGAACCACCGTTTTGGGGTTTCCGTACTTCTATTTTCGTGTTATTGTTGCCCGGACATTGAATCCTATTACTTTTATTCTCTTCCCGGGCCATTTTCCATTATTTTAGGACCCGAAGGGGGTGTGAGTCACACAAGGAGTGTGCGCCGCGGCACACACATTTCCTAAATTTGGCCGAGCAGTGCACGGTGCCGCGGCACACTCCAAAGAAAGGCCGCGCACACTGCCGAGCCAATGCCGCGGCACACCTATGCCGAGCCGCGACACCGGTGTTGCATCCTCGCCAAAACTCCGCCAGATCCGGTGTGCCGCGGCACACCTGAAATGAGCCGCGGCACACCGCCAAAACACAGGAACAATTTTAGCTCGTGCCGCGCACACCTATGCCGAGCCGCGGCACACAATGCGGTCAATCGCATAATTCGGCTTTTAAGCGAGATTTCAGCCATTTTCCTCCATTTCTTCTTCCATCGCGAGAGAGAGAGTTGAGGGAGGAGCTCTTTTCATAGCTATCACTTGTGTGTTGAAGATTTACCACTTTCAATCGGTTGGGAAGCCCGGATAGTCGATATATCGCGTATTCCTTGGATCTTAGCGCTTGAATATTCAAGAGGTAATTTCTTCGACATCTTGACTTCTCGATTTTGTGTGGGTTTTGACGTTTTGGATGATAAAATCATGGTGTATGATGTGATATATGCGTGATTATGGACTTGATTGGGTATTCATCGGATTATTGAAAGTTTATTCAAGAACACTTTGATTTTTGTGTTGGTTTTTGGGGGTTTTCGTAGACTCGTCCGTTTTATCCGATTGAAACTTGAGAACCTTGGGATTTTGATATATCTCTACCGTATGAGTGTTTTCTTCCGACTTTACGGGTTGGATTGTGCCGTTTTCGGACTTGTGGGGAGTTTGGGCGATTTCCCAACCTTTAGTTATCCACCCGTATATTTTCTTGAATCGTAGACGAGTTTCGGGAGTCTCTTCGTATAATTTGAGTATGGATAATTAATTATAATATTCCTTGCGAATCGTTTAGGTGCCTAAGCGCGTTCTCGGACCTACCGAACTCATACCTTTCCTCCGTTCGATTTCTCGATGTCTCATAGGCAAGTATACATTTATGATTATACGTTCTCGACTTTGAAAGTAAGAAATATTGATGGCATATCATGAACGAACCGTTTTTACGGCATTCATAGATATATTGATTGGCATGTAATGAACGAACCGTTTTGACGGCATTCCTACATATATCGGCGTATGAGGTGAACGAACCGTTTTGACGGCATTCACATACGTAACGGCGTATGAGGTGAACGAACCGTTTCTACGGCATTCACATACGTCTTATGAGATTTAGTTATTCCGGAATACTAGTCTTATATTGATGAATTGACGGATTACATTACTTTATTGTCGAGGAGTATTGTGTTTCATATTGATATACTTGCACTAGCTATTCGACGGCTAACCCCTTTATGGGGGAAATACGTTTCATGTATTTCAGGTTCCAGGAGGTCGGACAGGCAGGTATCGGGTCGGCACGAAGATGGTGGGCAAGTGTGATACTATGTCTTTCTTCCAGTTATGTTTGGAGTTTCCCGTTCAGTGTTATTGTACTGGGTTGACTATTGAGTACTCGAGTATTGTTTTCCCTTTTTCCTTGATGTTCCGGCCTTTGTTTGCCGAAGTATTGAATTGAATTGTGATGTCCGTGAATACATTGGTTATGTTTCGAATACCTTTGTATCGTTTTTCATTCCTTTGTGTGTAGACCTTATCGGTCAAAATTTATGGTTCCGCGTATGTTTAGCCTTGTGGGTCCCACGGCGGGGCTTACGGCGCTGTAATATCCCTGAATAACTTGGGGGTGTTACAGAATATGGTATCGGAGCTTAGGTCTATGGATACCTAGGCTGTCGGTCTTTTGGGTCGATCGAGTCGTTAATTGTCCACAGTATCACTACTCTGTCATCATCACAGTGCGACCGGTACTTGTAAGACCTCTCACTCTTCTGGTGTTTCCTTATTCGTTTTGCTTCCTTTTATCGGTATTCTTGAGAATCGGACACTTTGTTGATGCGTGATTGAATTGTGATTACATGACTTGTGTGTTCTTATGTCAGCTGGTAGGGGCCGTGGCCGTGGTCGTGGCCGTGGGCGAGGAAGAGGTCGTGGCGCGGCCGTTTCCATCAGTTCAGTTGCGGGGTCGACCAACCCCAGTTTGTCGAACTCGGTGCATCCCGATACCGAGAGTCAACACGACCAGTCAGATGGTCAGGGGAACAACGCAGACGCTGGAGTGGCGAATGCACTTCAACAATTGGCTACTCAAATGACTATTTTGGCCCAAACTGTTCAGCTCAATAACCCGAACCCAAACACGGATGCCCTGCTTCAGAATGTAATCCGTATGCACCCTCCGCAGTTTGGCGGTGCCACAGACCCGTTAGGCTGGGAGGATTGGCTAGCAGAATTAGAGAAGATTTTCGAGGCAGTTCATTGCCCCGAGGTGAGGAAAGTACCAATTGCTCAGTACTTCCTCACTAAGGAGGCCGCTACTTGGTGGAAGGTCATCAAGCCACAAGATCGTATCGCCTCGTGGGATGAATTTAAGGAGCTCTTGGAGGCCGAGTTTTGTCCTTGGCCGGTACGAGAGAGCCGAATCCGAGCCTTCTTCGAGGCTAAACCACAAGATATTCCCGTTTCGCAGGCGATTGTGGAGTATCAAACAATTAATCCATGTGAAGGTTCAAGTACATAACGAGCGTGATAAGATCCGTTATTTTGATATGCGGATGAATTTGGACTTACGACGGTACATGGCCGGATTTGCTTGTACCACACTGAAAGAGTATCAGGACAGAGCTTTAGCCCATGATATGTTGAGCCCCGACAATGATACCGTTGAAGAACTGAAGAAGTAGAAGGTCGGGGGAAATTTTTCTGGCTCTAAGGGTGGCAACTTTCAGAAGTCATGCATTTACTAACCGCTTTTGCGACAATCGTCACGTTCTAATAAAGGGAAGAGGGGTTACCGTCCCACTCGGTACCTCAAATCGCATGTTGACTTGCTATAATTGTGGTCGTCCGTGCCACTTTAGTTCGAATGCTACTTCCCACTATTAAAGTGTCACACGTGTGGTCGATGGGGCATAGAGCGGTTTATTGTTCCGAGCCGAACTGACTTTAGACACTCGGGCTTCGCCCCAACACCCCTTGATCAAGGTGTTAATCGGCAATCTTTCGGTCAACCTCGGCGGAATTTTGGCAGGGCCTGGCCTGGGTCGAACGCTGGAGGGGGAAACTCTAGCGTCGGTTCGGTGCAACCATGGGTTTATGAGATGCGTCGAATGCACGAACCCGATGCGGCGGTGGCTTGTGTACCATCCATATTCTATCCTATCCAAATCCGTGTACTTTTGATTCGGCGCTACACATTCTTTTATTTCTTTGGAGTGTGTACGCCGTTTGAATATAACTTGTTTATCCGCTTGCGATCCCTTTATCGTGAGACCGCCTAGCGGGATAGGATTGTGGGGAATCGGGAGATTAGAGAATTTCCTGGTTATATCCTAGATGGAATGGTTATCAAATTTAATTGTAGTTGACATGGAAGGCGAGGACGTAATCCTCGGCGAGGATTAGCTTAATAATCACCAGCGATTATGAATTACCGTACCAAAGTTATCACTATGATGACTAAGGACGGATCGAGTACTCATTTTGGGACGTAAGTCGGGCCAATCCAAGTTACTTATCAGTGCCATGAAGGCCGTAAGACTTTTAAATAAAGGTTGTACGGGCTATTGGTGCTATGCTTTGAAAACGGAAAGAAGCGAAGTCGATTTCTCTTCAATTCCGGTTGTTAATGAGTATCCCGACAGTTCCTGACGATCTTCCGGGATTACCGCCAGATCGAGAGATAGAATTTACCGTAGACTTAGAGCCAGATGCGGCTCCGATCTCTAAAGCACCTTACCGGATGGCACCTTCCGAAATGCAAGAATTGAAGAATCAGTTGGGAGAACTTCTGGAGAGAGGGTACATCAGACCGAGCGCTTCGCCTTGGGGCGCGCCTGTTCTTTTCGTGAGGAAGAAAGATGGTTCACTACGTTTGTGCATCGACTACCGCGAGTTGAACAAAGTAACCATCAAGAACAAGTACCCTCTACCGCGTATAGATGATTTATTTGATCAATTGCAAGGAGCTACGGTTTTCTCGAAGATTGACTTAAGATCCGGGTATTATCAACTCAGGGTGAGGGAGTCCGACGTTCCGAAGATGGCGTTCCGGACGAGATATGGGCATTATGAATTTGTAGTTATGCCTTTTGGGTTGACGAACGCGCCGGCGGATTCATGCGATTAATGAATAAAATATTCATCGAGTACCTCGACAGGTGTGTAGTCGTCTTTATTGACGACATCTTGATCTATTCTCGAGATAAGGAGGAACATGCCCGGCACTTGCGTTTGGTCTTAGACATTTTGAGAACCGAGCACCTCTATGCAAAATTCTCGAAATGTGAGTTTTGGTTGGAAGAAGTTATATTTCTCGGCCATGTGATTTCGGCCGAAGGGGTTCGTGTGGATCCGCAGAAGATCGAGGCAGTGCTAGATTGGGCACCGCCTAAAAATGTTAAAGAGGTTCGTAGCATTTTGGGCCTTGGCTGGTATTACCGTCGGTTTGTCGAGGGTTCTCGAAACTCGCTCGACCGCTACGAAATTACTCCGTAAGACCGAAAAGTTTGTTGGACGGATGAGAGACAGCAGAGCTTCGATGAATTAAAGAAACGATTGACTTCAGCGCCGATTTTAACTTTACCACATGGTAGCGAAGGCTTTGCAGTTTACAGTGACGCTTCGGGTCAAGGCCTGGGCTGTGTTCTTATGCAACATGATAAGACAATAGCTTTTGCGTCACGACAATTAAAGCCTTATGAGATGAATTATCCTACTCACGATTTGGAATTGGCCGCAATTGTCTTCGCACTCAAGATTTGGCGGCATTATTTGTATGGTTCACCGTGCCGGATTTATACCGATCACAAGAGCACAAATATATTTTCAGCCGTAAGGAGTGAATATGAGACAGAGACGTTGGCTAGAGTTGATAAAGGATTATGATCTGGAAATTCTTTACCACCCCGAAAGCCAATGTCGCTATGATGCTCTGAGCCGCAAATCAGCATCTCTTCAAATGCTCAAGTTCTTACGCCCTGCATTTAAAATTCGTCAAGATCTAATTGAGCAAGGGATAGAAATTTGGTTTCAACGAGTACAGGGACAGTTGTGTACTCTCGAAATTACTTCATCCTTAGTTGACGACATCAAAGGGAAGCAGTGGAGTGACCCGATGATTTCCCAACTAAAGGAAGACGTGATTAAAGGAAAAGCTCCTGGATTTATGGTACACGAGGATAGTATTCTGAGATTTCAGGGCAGACTTTGCGTTCCGAACGATTTAGAGTTGAGACAGAGAATCCTCCGAGAAGCCCATGCTACGCCTTACTCAATCCACCCCGGGACGAGTAAGATGTACAAGGACTTGAAGCGAAATTTTTGGTGGAATAACATGAAGAAGGATGTTACGGAGTTTGTATTACGGTGCTTGACGTGTCAACAAGTCAAGATCGAACATCAACGACCGGCGGGGTTGTTGAAACCACTTCCCATTCCCGAGTGGAAGTGGGAAGATATCTCAATGGATTTTATCACTGGCATGCCGAGAACTCGGACTGGAATGAATATGATGTGGGTAATTGTCGATCAATTGACCAAGTCTGCACACTTTTTGGGTATTAAGGATACTTGGGGACCGGATAGATTGGCTCGAACCTTTATCGCTGAGATCGTGAGGTTACACGGTACCCCCAAGACCATTGTTTCTGATCGAGACGGCCGTTTCGTATCGCATTTTTGGCAGGCCGTTCATCAGGCTTTGGGTACTGAGTTGAGATTGAGCACCTCCTTTCATCCTCAGTCGGACGGTCAGACAGAGAGGACGATTCAGACGTTGGAGGATATGTTGCGAGCTTGTGCCTTAGACTGGAGTAATGATTGGGAGCTTCACTTGCCATTGATCGAGTTTGCTTACAATAATAGTTGGCATGCGTCGATCAAAATGGCACCCTTCGAGGCTCTCTACGGTAGGCGATGTAGGTCGCCATTATGTTGGGACGAGGCTTCTGAGCTAGTTGGGACGGAACCAGATATGTTGTTGGAAACCAAGGAAAAGATTTCTATCATCCGAGATCGACATCGATCGCCTGCAGTCGTCAGAAATCTTACGCCGATACTCGTCGTCGACCCTTGGAGTTTGTAGTGGGGGATCACGTCTTGCTCAAAGTGAGTTTTCCGCTTCGGTAAAAAGGGAAAACTCAGTCCAAGGTATATCGGACCTTTCGAGATTTTAGACAGAGTTGGAGACTTAGCTTATCGCTTGGCGTTGCCTCCAGCTTTGAGTCACGTCCATAGTGTTTTTCATGTGTCCCGATTGAGGAAGTACGTGCGGATCCGAGCCACATTATCGACTACGGTGAGATTGACGTAGCCGAGATATTACCTTCCTGAGAGACCCGTGAAGATCCTTGAACGTCGTGAGAAACAAATCGGCATAAGACCATTCCACTCGGTTAAAGTACAATGGTCGAGGCATGGAGTCGAAGAGGCGACTTGGGAGATGGAAGAGAAGATGCGGTGGAATACCCCGAACTATTTGTTTCTTAAGTTTCGGACGAAACTTCTTTTTAGAGGGGGAGAATGTAATACCCGGTCGAAAGTCATGTCATTTCAAACCTTTCATATTCTTCGGATCGTGATTTGTTGAGCGAACCCTTGTAATCATTGCTTGGAACCACCGTTTTGGGGTTTCCGTACTTCTATTTTCGTGTTATTGTTGCCCGGACATTGAATCCTATTACTTTTATTCTCTTCCCGCCATTTTCCATTATTTTAGGACCCAAGGGGGTGTGAGCCACAGACAAGGAGTGTGCGCGCGGCACACACATTTCCTAAATTGGCCGAGCAGTTATACCGGTGCCGCGGCACACTCAAAGAAGGCCGCGGCACACCGCCGAGCCAATGCCGCGGCACACCTATGCCGAGCCGCGGACACCGGTGTTGCATCCTCGCCCAAAACTCCGTCAGACTCAGGCCGCGGCACACTGAGCCGAGCCGCGCACACCGCCAAACTCAGGAACAATTTTAGGCTGTGCCGCGGCACACCTATGCTGAGCCGCGGCACACAATGCGGTCAACTGCATAATTCGGCTTTTTAAGCGAGATTTCAGCCATTTTCCTCCATTTCTTCTTCCATCGCGAGAGAGAGAGTTGAGGGAGGAGCTCTTTTCATAGCTATCACTTGTGTGTTGAAGATTTACCACTTTCAATCGGTTGGGAAGCCCGGATAGTCGATATATCGCGTATTCCTTGGATCTTAGCGCTTGAATATTCAAGAGGTAATTTCTTCGACATCTTGACTTCTCGATTTTGTGTGGGTTTTGACGTTTTGGATGATAAAATCATGGTGTATGATGTGATATATGCGTGATTATGGACTTGATTGGGTATTCATCGGATTATTGAAAGTTTATTCAAGAACACTTTGATTTTTGTGTTGGTTTTTGGGGGTTTTCGTAGACTCGTCCGTTTTATCCGATTGAAACTTGAGAACCTTGGGATTTTGATATATCTCTACCGTATGAGTGTTTTCTTCCGATTTTACGGGTTGGATTGTGCCGTTTTCGGACTTGTGGGGAGTTTGGGCGATTTCCCAACCTTTAGTTATCCACCCGTATATTTTCTTGAATCGTAGACGAGTTTCGGGAGTCTCTTCGTATAATTTGAGTATGGATAATTAATTATAATATTCCTTGCGAATCGTTTAGGTGCCGGAAGCGCGTTCTCGGACCTACCGAACTCATACCTTTCCTCCGTTCGATTTCTCGATGTCTCATAGGCAAGTATACATTTATGATTATACGTTCTCGACTTTGAAAGTAAGAAATATTGATGGCATATCATGAACGAACCATTTTTACGGCATTCATAGATATATTGATTGGCATGTAATGAACGAACCGTTTTGACGGCATTCCTACATGTATCGGCGTATGAGGTGAACGAACCGTTTTGACGGCATTCACATACGTAACGGCGTATGAGGTGAACGAACCGTTTCTACGGCATTCACATACGTCTTATGAGATTTAGTTATTCCGGAATACTAGTCTTATATTGATGAATTGACGGATTACATTACTTTATTGTCGAGGAGTATTGTGTTTCATATTGATATACTTGCACTAGCTATTCGACGGCTAACCCCTTTATGGGGGAAATACGTTTCATGTATTTCAGGTTCCAGGAGGTCGGACAGGCAGGTATCGGGTCGGCACGAAGATGGTGGGCAAGTGTGATACTGTGTCTTTCTTCCAGTTATGTTTGGAGTTTCCCGTTCAGTGTTATTGTACTGGGTTGACTATTGAGTACTCGAGTATTGTTTTCCCTTTTTCCTTGATGTTCCGGCCTGTGTTTGCCGAAGTATTGAATTGAATTGTGATGTCCGTGAATACATTGGTTATGTTTCGAATACCTTTGTATCGTTTTTCATTCCTTTGTGTGTAGACCTTATCGGTCAAAATTTATGGTTCCGCGTATGTTTAGCCTTGTGGGTCCCACGGCGGGGCTTACGGCGCTGTAATATCCCTGAATAACTTGGGGGTGTTACACTTTGGAAGCAGCACATGATGGATATCAGTATTTCATTACGTTCATGAATGATATTGTTAGGAGTATGCCCTCGAATGCCACTCAGAGGATGTTAGAGTGAGGGCATCGTACTTGTTGTTATGTAAATTATTATCAAAAGGCAATTGAATGTTTCTTTATTTGTTGAAAGTCATTGGTATTCCTGAATCGTAAATATATATACAAAAACTAGTCCTTGTATTTGAGAGCAAAATATTCCACTCCTTATTGGATAAGGGGATAGATACTGGAAAGGTTTATGGCTCAAATACTTAACCATTCGCAAGTGGATGAAACTTGACTGGGCGTTAAGTTTATGTGAAGACTTGTATAATATGTTCTTTGACTTGTAGAGTGCCTGTTGTCACTAACAGTTAGTGGGAGCACACGTTATAGGTATGCTAATGAGATTAGTATACTCAAACCGACTCACCTTCAATTTGTCACACAGAATTCACTCCGGGACAGTCAATGACGGAATCGAAAGGTTGTGATAGGTATTCGTGAACCTTCGACTTGAGGATTTAGTAGGGATGTGCTTGTGACGTTAAGATTTTCACTAGAGTAGTTCGACCCAAAAAACCAGAAGGTGGGGGTCAACCTAGACATGCATCTTGACGGGCAAGTAGCAGGTTCTACTAAATACCAAGATAGGATTCTTTGTCCTGTAAGTGAACAGGTATATGTCATGTGCAGTTATTGGCAGATGAGATCAAAAGTCTTTGGCCAAAGTATTAGAGCTAGTTGTATTAGATACACAAGAGCTCAGTGATCTCGATTTGCATTAACTCGAGCATAGTGTCAAGTACAAATAGGGTTTGACTGACCGTGACCCTAAAACTTGATCGGGACTTTTGAGAGAAGGGTTTATACGTATACTGGTATTCACGACAGAAAGGTTTTGGAATGATCCCCATCATTCGTTCTTAGTTAGGGTACAGTGTTGGCCGCCAGGCTGGCTAGGTGGTGCTACTACTCTTTGGTTCCTTCCATTGCTAATTGAGACGGACCTACCGAGTCGCACAATAGGATTGACGACAGAATGAATCAAGCTTATTCTCTCTTAAATGAATATTAGATTTTGGATATATAATTTATTGGACATTGGATGTCTAGTTAATTTCGGGACATTAGATGTCTAACTTAATTTATTGGATAAATTAATTTATGGTCTAATAAATTAAATAAATTATTGGGTGATTAATTTGATTCACATGTATAATTATTTCTTAGTGAAATGAATTATATATTGTATTTTATATAATTGATTAATTGGATTAATTGATTGATATAAATATATCGAGACAAAATGGAGTTTATCGGACTGGACTTGCGGGAGTCCGAAACGAACCGAACTCCCTAACTCTTTCAATACCCCCCCACCACCACCACCACCACCACCACCACCACCACCACACACACACATCTTGAAAAGATGTTGTTTCTTCCACCTTTCATGGTGGAAGACTTCTGATTTTTTAAAATTAAAGGCATCTTGTGATGTACTAATAAACATAAGATGTTTATTGTTAAGGGGACAAGGTTAGGTGAATGATTGTGAAGACATGTTAATAAAAGTCTTCTCCTCCCTCTCTTATTTGATCCTTTCATTTACATTGAAAGTGAGAGAGAGACTTTAGTTGTCTTCTTCATTCTTCAATAACCATTGTCATCATCTTCATATTTTTCTTAGAGAAAAATTGAGAGAAAAAAGAGAAAAAAAATATATCTATACACTTAGAGTATTATAAATAATATTAAAAGCTACTATCACTTTGTTCTAGTTGTGTCCTTAGAGGACAACGAAGTGGAAGTCGTTCCAATTATTTCTCCAGCGCGTGGCAAGTAGAGACGCGGTGCTTTCGGCGTTGGATCATCTAAGAGGTTGTTGCGGATTGGATTCGTAAGGGACATCATCTTCTCAAAGTTTAAATCAACGAACTACAAGGGTATGATGTCTTATCTTCCTCTTTGTTCGTTTTATATTCGTATATACGTAGCTTGAATCGATCATCTTGAGGGATTCGTGTTAAACTTCTTGTTTTCGCTTCCGCTGCACCCTTCGTTTGTATGAGAATCCCAACAGTGGTATCGGAGAGAGATCTTGCGATCGTATATACGATATTTAGCATTTGGAATGCTTGATTGGGTGTTCTTATGATTTAGAATCATAATCGTTTTAATCGTTGATTTTAAATTGTTCATCTAAAAATTAATTTTTCATGATTTTATGTTACAATATAAATCTATTTTTCTTTTGAAAAACTGATTTAAATGTGTAATATAAATATTAAAAAAAATATTATTTTTGGAATCGGGGCGAAAAATGTGCCGAAAACGTGAACGGACCCGACAGCTTGGAGCTGGTCGGGCGCTGCCGTGCGGTCCCAGGCAGTGGATCACGATCCGTTCATGCGGTCCGGCCCTACTCGGCAGCCTGCCGGGTGCTGCCAGGCAGTGGATCGCGATCCGACCATGCGGTCTGGCCACCTTTCGCGGCACTTTGGCGATTCTGCTTGGTCCGATCGTGTTTTTCGACTCCGTTTTTTTATATTTCGTTCGGTAATTAATTTCCCACAAATTAAATTAGATTTAATTTGACTAAGATATAATTATGGTAATTTTATTCTTAGGGGAATTAATTTAATGAAATATTTTCTCGTCCGGAACAAGTCAAAATTAACGGTTGTTTGAATTAATTGGATTAATTCTTTTGGATGGATTAGTTTGTATTGATTGGGTCAATAGTTAGATTAATTATTATCCCATTAATTTTAATGTGATTGTTGCATTATTATTTGAATGGCGATGTAGTTCGTGGACCTAGTTTTTGAATCGTTTTTCGATTGGGATGTAAATGTCATTTTGAGCCTATTTATTTTACTAGAAATATTTGTATCTAGGATGCAACTTTTCAATGTACAATTTATATGTAATGACGAAGACCGGAGGAAGATCCATTCGAGAGGACGAAGATTCAAGACTCGAGACATGTAATTAGATTACGATGTTTTTGGTTCTACGAACGCTCCATGAACTACATGTTGATAGCAACTAGGTTGTGTATGATTTATTCATAAGGTATTAATGTTACAAACGCGCTTAAATGAATTAATGTGCAAAGTGTAACATTAATCGCGAAAATTCTCCCATATCAAAATATTAAGTTTAAATGGTTTCAAGGTTTTCTTTCCTCCATCGAACTCTTGGAAAATTGAAATACAAACCGGATGTGCTATGCTTCCGAGTTATCGGGGTAGTCGTTCGGGGAAGGTTGATAAATTCCAAGAGTGCATTGGATGCCTTCGGTTGGAGCAAATTTTATCCCTAGAAACCTGTTAGGTTGCCGGATAAGATTAAATTTTGAAACTGATAAGCGTCGATGGTGTAAACTTAACTTGTTCACGAACTATAGAAACCATATAGGTTGATGGGAGTGAACAGGGGAAAAAAGAAGATCGAGTCATCCATTACATGGGTTGGTGTTGGACACCACTTTATGAAGATTAATAGACTAGAAACATGTTCGGTTGCCCTCTATTAAACTTTATAAAGAACTCGATCACCACTATGAAGTAATGTAAATATATACTTCTGGATTTCACAAGGGAGTGTGTTATTCCGATAAAAGTAGTGGGAGCTGGTTAAAAGAATAGAAAAGACCTTAATTCTAAACTCAGATCATAATTGAATGAGTCACTAATCAATCTGTCGTACTTAATGCACACAAACAAAATGTCAACTCTCAAAATGACAATGAACCCATTTTTAATTCTACTCGAAAAGAACACCTTAAAAGAGCCTAACTTTGTGGATTAGATCCACAACCTGATGATAGTCCTCAATATGGGGGCGCTGGGATACGTCTTGGAGGCAGACATTCCGGCGGCTCCGGTGCGGACCAGAGCCAGTCAGGAAGATGTTGAAAACCACGAAAAGTGGGTTAAGGATGAAATTAGAGTCTGTGGCTATATGATGGCCTCTATGTATAATGAGCTTCAGAGAGCTCCTAAGAAAATGACTTCTGCTAGGCAGATCTTATCTCACTTAACCAAGCTTTATGGTGAGCACAGTCGAACTGCTAGATATGAGATATCCAAGCAACTGTTCGGTGCCAGGATGAAGAAAGGTGAGAAAGTTGGGGACCACGTCCTCAAAATGATCTCTATAATCGAGAGATTGGAGGCTCTTGATTTTAGGATGCACGCTTCTCTCCTGACCGACCTTATCCTGCAGTCTCTCCCTGATTCCTTCTCACAGTTTGTTATGAACTTTAAATGCAATGAGATTGCTTGCAATTTAGCAGGGTTGATGAACAAACTTGTAACCGCTCAGTCTCAGATAAAGACTCCGCAGATGAAGGAGTCTGCCCTTGTGATTTCTTCTGGATCTTGGAGGTCCAAGAATAAGAAGAAAAAGACCAAGAAGCAGATGGGTCCACGAAGCAAGGACTTTAAGGGCAAGGCCCCAATAGTTCCTAATAACAAGAAGGTGAAGTCATACAAATGTCTCAGATGCGGTGAGCTGGGCTACTGGGCAAGAGACTGTCCGGTCCTTCATGGCGCTTCAGGTACAGAACTTTTAGTTTTTGAAATGAATTGTTCTGCTACTGTATTTTCTACTTCTTGGATACTAGATTCATGTGCTAGTTCTCACATTTGTACCACGAATCAGGATCTGGAATAAAGTAAGAAACTTGGAGCTGGGGAAGTGATGATTACTACTGGAAGCGGACATAGTGTTGAAGCAACTGTTAAAGGATCACTTCTTTTGGGTTTGGAATCCGGTTTTGTATTAACTTTAGATGATGTACTTGTATTCCCAAGGGGCGTAAGAACATTGTATCCGTTCCGGTCATGGATCGAAAAGGCTTTTTATTTTTTACTGGTGATGGTTCATGCAAAATTTATTTTCTTAATAAATTAGTAGGCACTGCCACATTGTTAAATGGACTATATCATCTAAACATTAGTAACAAAGTCGTTGTGAACACTATGACTAGAAATCATGGTAGGGATGATACTAATCAAGTTTTGAAATGGCATCTTAGACTTAGTCATGTTGGTCAGACCAAGGTTTACAAAATGGAAAAGGATGGAAAAGGATGGACTTATGAGTCTATTGGGATCGGATCCCTTTCCAACTTGTGAATCTTGTCTTAAAGGCAAAATGACTAAGTCCCCCTTCACAGGGACTCTTGAAAGAGCTACTGATAAACTTGGATTAGTCCATACCGACGTGTGTGGTGCTTTGGAAGCAGCTCATGACGGATATCAGTATTTCATTATATTCATGGATGATCATACTAGGTATGGTTATGTGTACTTAATGAAACACAAATCCGAGGCCTTTGAGAAATTCCAGGAATTTAAGGCCCTAGTCGAAAACCAAACTGGTAATCATATCAAAGCACTTCGGTCGGACCGAGATGGCGAGTATATGAGTTCAGAGTTTGACGAGTTCCTAAAGGAGCATGGAATAGTGTCACAACTTACACCTCCAGGAACCCCTCAGTTAAATGGTGTGTTGAAAAGAAAGAACTGAACCCTGTTGGACATGGTTCGTTCCATGCTTAGCTACACCGACTTACCAATTTACCTGCAGGGTTATGCACTCCTTACTGCTGTTTATATATTGAATAGATGTCCTTCCAAATTCATTCCTAAGACTCCACATGAGATGTGGGAGGATAGGAAACGAAGTCTTAATCATATTAGAATTTGGGGATGTCCCGTCTATGTTAAGAAGACTAAGGTGGAGAAACTAGAAGCTACGTCCGTGAAAGGACATTTCATGAGATTCCCATCTGGTACGATGGGTTATCTATTCTGCATGCCCGAAGATCGAAAGATCATTGTTGCTTTGCAAGCACACTTCCTGGAAGATGAGTTCATTCAGGAAGGTGGAGCAGGTAGAAGTATTTCTTTGGAAGAATACAATGAAACTCCTCAGGAGACACCTGTACAAGAAATTGGAACTGGACCTTCTGAATACAAGTACAACCACCTCGTAGGTCTAGTAGGGTGTCTCATTTACCTGAGAGGTATGGTTTTATGCCCTTGGAGGATTTGGGCCTCCATGAGGTTCCAGGTGATAACCAAGAGACCTACCCAACGACCTATGACCAAGCGATGGTGTATGTAGACTCCGCGAAATGGTGGGAAGCTATGGAAGATGAGATAGACTCGATGCATGTCAATCAGGTGTTGACTCTAGTAGACCGCCCCAAGGGCATTGTGCCTATTGGGAATAGGTGGATCTACAAGAGAAAGACTGATGGGGATGGCAAGGTTGACACCTATAAGGCCAGGCTTGTGGCAAAGGGTTATACCGAGAAAGAAGGTATCGATTATCACGATACCTTCTGTTAGGTATACTTATTAGATTTTGATGATATCATACCTATATTTGATTATTCAAAATATATGTTTAAGTACTTCGAAAAATGTAAAGAGTAACCAAATGAGTATCTTCAGTAGGCCAGATTATGAATAGTTGAATACTTGGCAAAATTTAAAGAAGAACCAAATGAGTATCCTTTGTAGGCCATGTAAGTTAGGCTAAGAATCGGCTAAGTATAAATCTCAGGCAAGTTCAATATCAGACAAGTTTTGGCAAACGGATACATCAGAGAGGTTTGACCAAAACACTGTAGAAAGCCGAGTTGCAGACAAGTGTAAATCAGAGAAGTTTTGGTCAACTCAACTGTTCAGAGAAGATTGACCACAGACGACTTATCATCAGGCAACGTTCTGAAGAAAGTGATTTATCAGAGAAGTACTGGTCAAAATAATTATCAGAGAAGTTTGAGCAATCTGCAGTCAAGTAATCAAACGGAGTCCAGTCAACTATAGTTTGACCATCAGACCGGATAAGTTCATCAGGCCAGAAGACTTCAGACAGATCGTCAGATCAGAGAAGATTCATCGGGATAGAGAACTTCATCTCAGAGAAGTTACATCAGAGAAGTCCGACAACAGATAAGGTTGACTGTACGTCAAACAGTTTGACCAAGAGAGATCAGATAAGTGATCAGCCAAGTAACTCAGTCCACGTCAGCATGTGTTGAAAAGTCAATAATCACGGAAAGTCACATGCAAGCAATGACTTAAATATTCACCGAGATCCACACTCTGAAGACTTTATGCATATTATAATCTAAAGATTCGGCGCTACAACGTGAAAGTCTTCACAACGGTTGGAATTGAATTAAATTAAGGAAATCTAGCCTTGCAACATTTGGAAAGAAAAACAAAGAAGTCCATTTCTCCAACGGACGGATTTGTTACAGTAAGTGCAACAGCTATGAAGGAAGCTCAAGGATCGTACTCTATTAATATCTAAAGATTTGAATTGAGCAGAACACAAAGAAACGAACAATATTCTCAAGTGAACAAAGCAATCAAAGCATTCAAGATATCAAAAGCATTTTATAGCTTCGTGAAAAGAGCAGCTTAACAGATCTTATTCGAAGAAGCTCTTTGTTGGAGAAGACAACACTCGTGTCTAAAACTTGAGTACCGGGGTTACTTTCTTGGAAGAGGTTCTTTAAAGTAGAGAGGTTGTAAAGGCATCCAAGGATCGTAGATAAAGAGGTGCAAGGCAGCCAAAGGGAGTTGCAACAGCAAGGAATTCCACTGGTTGGAAGCTGTTGTAATTGGTTGAATTACTGTAACATTTATCACTAGTTGAGAGTTATAGTGAATTCATCTCTAACTGGTTTGGAGAAAAGTGAATTAGTAGAGGATCACCCCACCTCTGAGACCACTATAATTGCCTGCGTGTTTTATTGCTTTAATCATCATACTTACCTGCTGCATACATATTTATTGTTCCATTGTTTAGTTATCTGCTTTCGTCATCAGCTGTGTCTTCCACATATCTTTTCTACATACGACTTTAAGTCATCTGTACTTATCAAAACTGAGAAACTCCTGACCCTTCGTGGAAAAAGAGTTTCAATAAGTCTATTCACCCCCCCCCCTCTAGACTTATTCCTGACGTCTTGTGACCTACAAGTGGTATTAGAGAAGTTGGTTCAATTTTTCAGAACCAGATCCATATATCGAGGATATATATTTTAATCTCTCATTTAGAATGAAACACATGCAACACATGCGCTCTAGGTTACCTGTTTTTTCAGTTGATAAGTATGATCTCTGGAAGATAAGAATGCAGGCACATTTATCATCCATACATGACGACATGTGGTGCATAATTGAAGACGGTCCCTTCATCTTTGAGAAAGACAATTCCCCTGAAGAAAGGAAGCTGGCCAATCTTCACAACCGAGCCAGAGATGTGTTGTACTTGACCCTTGACAAGTCAACCATGATCAAGATAAAGAATTGTAAGAGTGCCAAAGAAATTTGGGACACATTAGCTGTGATGTGTGAGGGAACTGAGCTGATAAAAGAGAATAAGTTGTCAATTGCTACTCAAAAGTTTGACAACTTCAAAATGAAGAATGGTGAATCAATTGATAATGTGGACACAAGATTCACAGAGATAATAAATGAAATCAATTCCCTGGGAAAAACATATGGCAACAGAGAGATGGCCCTGAAAGTTCTAAGATCTCTCAACCCAGAATGGAGTATGAAGGCAGTGGCCATGAGAGAGTCCAAGGATCTCAACAAGATAAAGATCCAGGATCTGTTCTCTGATCTAAAGTCTTATGAATTTAAGCTTCCATGTTCATCATCAACCGAGCCTAGAGAGAAGGGAATAGCATTTGCAGCTGAGTCTCTTGCCAAGAACCTATCTAAATTCAAGCCTCCAAATCCCCAAGATTTTGAGGAAGATATGGCATTCATAATGCAAAGATTCAGCAACTTCCAGAAAAACTACTCCAAGTATAAGAAGAATTATAAAGAAAATCCAAGGAGGAATCAAAAGGCTGGAAGCTGGAAGGTGTAATGCTACAATTGTCATAAGAAGGACATATACAAATTGACTATCTTGATCTTAAGAAGGATGAAGGCAAGAAAGAAGTGGGCAGAAAAGAAGACAAGAGAAAAGCTTTCATTGGAGAAGACCAAGAGAGAGTAGAATCTAGCAGTGGATTCTTCTCTGATGATGATTAGGAGTACAATTGTCTGATGGACAACTTAGCTGATGAAGAGGTAACATCCAAACCCTCAATTTCAAATAATAACAGCTCAGACATGTCTCAGGATATGGACTTACATGAATCTATCAATCAGCTCCTCAAAGACTTTGAGAAATTAAAATCTGCACATTTAATTGTATCAGCCGAGAAGTCCCAGCTGCAAGATGAGAATAGGCAGCTGAAAAATAACTTTGAAAACTCAGCCTAGAGTTAAATAAACCAAATCTGAATTTGAAAAACAGGCTGAAGACAAAGTTGATAATACTACAGCTGAGATCAAAAGATTAACTGTTTTAAATTGCGAGAAATTAGCTGCACTTGCTCATGTTAAATATGAGTTTGCTAAACTGACACAGCTAAGTAATACACAATCTAAGGAAATAACTTCTCTCAATGCATCTATAACCTTTGATGAGTTGTGTATAAATAAAAGGCCACTTTATTCCAGATCAGGCCTTGGATATAACCCCAACACTCCCTCTAGTTCTAAAACTACTTTCATCAAGGGAGAAACACTTGTCCCGACTGCTGAGCCAACTTACAAACCTGTATTTCAAAATAGGCAGCAGCCAAGTCAAAAGTTTAGGCAGCAGCCAAGGTTCACAAGGCAGCCACCTAGACAAGAGATTAGGCAATGGCCAAGGCAAAAGCAGCAGCCTAGACAACATGCCCACTATTATCAAAGACTCCTAAAAATAGATTTCAAAATGAGAGGGGCAAATGGAAACCTCAAGGCTATCCAAGTTTTCAAAATGAACAGGTGTGGAGACCCCAAAGATTTTATAAATGGTCTCAGCCAAGATTTAGAAATGGCCCACACCACCAATTTTATGAGGCATATCTAGTACACAATCCTAACCGAGGATATAGGCCCAGACAATACACACCTTTTAGGGGCAATCACCATAACTTCCATAATACAAGGAGAAATCAATTCTCCAGGAAACAAACTAAACCCGAAGGACCCACACAGATTTGGGTACCTAAATCTCTGCTTGTTTGATTTCAGAAAAGGTGGAAGTACTACTACCACATCTCCACAAATTCAAATATAGGAGGTGAAGAATGGTTTGTAGATTCTGGATGCTCAAGGCACATGACTGGGAACAATAAGGTGCTATCAAATTATACCAAGGAAAGAGGCCCAGATGTAACTTTTGGAGATAGCTCTAGAGGTCAGACAAAAGTTTTTGGAGAGCTGCACAGAGGAAACATAACAGTATCCAAAGTCCATTATGTTAAATGGCTCAAATACAACCTCTTGAGCATAAGTCAGTTATGTAATGAGAAAAATCTAGTAGTCTTCACCATTTGGAAATGCATGGTGATAGATATCTTATCTGGAGAAGTGAATCTACAAGGATTCAGAAGGAGAGATGTCTACATGATAGATTGGAACACAGGAACTCCCAACACCTGTTTTCTATCGAAGACAATAGATGAAAATGGATGGTTGCGGCACAAAAGACTCTGTCATCTGAACTTCAAAGCCATCAACAAGATTAGTTCTCAAAAACTGGTCAGAGGACTTCCAGAAGAAGTATTCAGGAAGGAAGCTCTCTGTGATGCATGTTAGAAAGGGAAACAAACAGAGCATCATTTAAACCAGTTCAGCCTACCACTCTCACCACAAGGATTCTAGATCTAATTCATATGGATCTATTTAGCCCTATCAAGCCAAGGATATTGAGTGGAAGGAAGCATGCTCTAGTAGTAGTAGATGACTATTCAAGATAGACATGGATTGTTTTTCTCTATAAAAAGAGTGAAACTTTGACAAAGCTACCTGAGCTGCTAAGGAAGATCCAGAATGAGAAATCCCTCTCAATCATCAAGATCAGATCAGATAGAGGAGGAGAATTTCTCAACAAGGCAATCACTGAGTACAGTGATCAGAATGGGATTCAGCATGAAGTCTCTGTAGCCAGAAGTCTACAGCATAATGGTGTTGCTGAAAGAAGGAACAGAACCCTGAAGGAAGCTGCCAGGTCCATGATTGCAGAAGCTGACCTGTCAAAGAGGTTCTGCGCTGAAGCTGTCAACATAGCTTGCCACACTCAGAACAGGAGTATGATAGTAGGGAGACATGGCAAAACTCCCTATGAGGTTTGGAATGGCAGAACACCAACTGTTGCATATTTTCATATTTTTGGTTATAAGTGTTTCATCCACAATAATGGTAAAACCCAACTAAATGCCTTTGATGCTCAAACTGATGATGGTCTCTTTATGGGATACTCACAAATAAGTAAGGCATACAGAGTATTTAACAAAAGAACCTTAGTTGTGGAAGAAACACCTCATGTTGTGTTTGATGAGTCTACTGTTGAGTACAGGAAACATGTGGAATTGATTGAGAATAAGCTCAAAACTGCCACCCTGGAAGAAGTCAAAATTCATGATACAGTAATGATGTACTCACCTGCAGATCAGCCTGAAGACCCAACTGCAAATCAGATAGGACCTCAAAACCTACCTGATCCAGATGCAGCTAATGAAGATCCATCTGTAGCTGATGAAGACCCATCTACAGACCAGATAAGATCCCCACCTGCAGAAGACAAGACCGTAGCTGATCCAGCTGCAGAACAAGGAGGCCAGAACCAAGCTGATGTAGAGAGAGAGGAAGCCCACCAAAGCAACTCAACAGGGGGAACAAACCCTGAAGAAGAAGACATCCCTAAATGGCTTAGAGATCATCCTATCCAACAGATCATTGGAAACCTAACTGATGGAGTCAGAACCAGGCAGTCCACAATATCTGCAGGAATGACAATGTTCTCATGTTTCATGTCTCAAATGGAACCCAAGACAATAGAGCAAGCACTGGAGGATTACTCATGGATCAATGCAATGCAAGAAGAGCTCAATCATATGGAGAGAAACAATGTCTGGTAACTAACAAACAGACCAGATCACAAGAAAGTTATTGGTAACAAATGGGTGTACAAGAACAAGTGTGATGAAGATGGAGCCGTTGTTAGGAATAAAGCCAGACTTGTTGCTAAAGGCTATGCACAATGTGAAGGAATAGATTTTGATGAAACTTATGCACCTATTGCAAGATTTGAAGCCATCAAACTATTCCTTGCATATGCAGCATTCAAAGATTTTGAAGTCTACCAAATGGACGTGAAAAGTTCCTTTCTCAATGGAATTCTAGAAGAAGAAGTCTATGTGGAGCAACCCCCTGTATTTGTCAAAGGAGACAAAGTCTACAAGCTTCTAAAAGCTCTATATGGAGTCAAGCATGCACCAAGATCATGGTATGAGACACTGTCTGTGTTTCTTGAGAAGAACGGTTTCAGCAAAGGAAATGTGGACAAGACCTTATTCAGAGTAGAGCATGAAAACCACATATTATTAGTTCAAATATATGTGGATGACATCATATTTGGCTCAACCAACCCGGAGCTATGTGAGAAGTTCTCAAATCTCATGCAAGGAGAATTTGAGATGAGTATGATGGGCCAGCTGAATTTATTTCTAGGATTGCAAGTCGAGCAGATGAAAAATGGAATTTTCATCAATCAAGCTAAATACACAAGAGATTTAATAAAGAGATTTGGAATGGAATCATCCAAACCAGCAAGAATACCAATGAGCACAAGCCTACACCTAGATGTAGATGAAAGAGGCATATCAGTGGATCCAACCCACTACAGAGGACTTATTGGATCACTCCTTTACCTAACTGCAAGCAGACCAGACATATCATACGCCGTAGGAGTGTGTGCAAGATTTCAATCCAAGCCAAAGCAGTCTCACCAGGAAGCAGTTAAGAGCATTATCAGATACCTTAAGTCTACAGTCAATGTTGGACTATGGTATCCTAAAGATGACAACTTCGAGCTATCAGGATACTCAGATGCAGAGTTTGCAGGATGTAAAATTAATAGGAAAAGCACCAGTGGAACATGCCAATTCCTAGGAACCAGACTTATATCTTAGTTTAGTAAGAAGTAGGTATCTAACTCAATATCAACCACAAAGTCAGAATACCTAGCTGCAGGTAGATGTTGCGCACAAATTCTATTGATCAGACAACAGCTAAGGGACTACAACATCATTGCAAACGAAGTTCCTATATGGTGTGACAACAATAGTGCAAATGTAATTACGAACAATCCAGTATTGCACTCTAGGACAAAGCACATTGATGTTAAATATCACTTCATCAGAGATCATGTGCTAAATAAAAGAGTCAGAGTAGAAAGAGTCGGCACGTAGTTTCAAATTACTGACATATTCACTAAACCTTTGCCAGAAGAAAGGTTTTTGGAGCTAAGCAGGGAACTTGACCTACTAGATTGGGAATCTAGTACAGACGAGAAAGCTACCTGATAATCATATCAGACGAGCGAAGGAAGTTACCTGATGCAGTCAAGGAGGATCTACCTGATCAGAAGCAGACAAGCATCACATCTGGACAAATCAGACAAAAAGCTAAAAGGATAGACGAAGCTGACCTCGGGAAACACATCCTACCTGATGCAGATCAGACAAGGAAAATTTAGCTGACCCACAGGCGACACAAGCTACCTGATGAAGAGCAGACAAGAAGTCAAACGGTCAACCAGTTAAGTTTTCCTATCCCTGACCGACTCTTGAATATTATATGATTATTTATTTATACATGGCAACTACACGTTTACACGACCTCGACTATGTCCAATTAAAATTCAACCGTCATTTTTCAAATTCTCAAAAACTGGACCACCGCCTAATTTAATTTATTATTAAATTCAAAATGTCTTTTCGAATGGCTATTTAAGACGGCATAATTATTTTACAGAAACTTTATCGTCTTCAAACTTGAAATACCCTAATTCCCTAAAGCAGAAAATCCTTTGAATATTCAATACACTCAGCGAACTCCTCCTGTTTAGAAAGAAAGCAGCCATCCAAAACTATCTTTTGCATAAATGGAAGCATATTTCGAAGTAGTTAACCTAAAACTCGTAAAGGACCAGATAATTTTTAGTCTGGTGGTCGACTTTGAAGGCTTATTGGAGGCGAATCTGGCGCCGGATATGCACTTTATCATCCGTATGATGAAGAAGAATGGGATCTACCCATTTCTGGACATTAACCCTAAATATCTCTACAAGGAAGCAGTTATTTCTTTCTTCAAGGAAGCCGAAGTCACTGAAGAAGGAATCAAAAGCTCGATTTTCGGAGAAGAAGTGACGATTTCTCCTCAGACAGTTTCGGAGGCATTCGGAATGAGATCTCGGGACATTGCTATTGAAGCCCTCAAACAGAGCACGGTGGAGACTTGGAATGAAATTAAGCCACCGGAACAGCCGTCGAAGCTCAAACTGACGGCGAAGAGAGGTGATTTGAAGAAAGAATACAGATATGTTTTGGATATCACCAATAAGATTGTGATGAGGTTGGCAGGCAGTTGCGACCAGCTGTCATCCGCCAGGTTTATGGTGCTGGGAGCCCTTATTCAGCATCAGAGGATTGACTGGGCTGACTACATCTACAGACAGTTGGTCCGCGAAGTCAACAAAGTGAACTGGATGGAAGATAAGAAATTCAAAACTAAGTTGGCATTCGGAACCCAAATCAGCTGGATTTTGGAATTTCTTGGAAAAGCAAAAGGGAATGCAGACCCCTTTCATGTGAACAAGAGACTTGGTCATCTAGACCAAGAGACATTGAAGAAACTGGGAGTAGAGAGGAAGGCAGCCCAATTATTGAAATAAATGTCGAGTGGACCTCCCCCCTATAGAGCACCTTCGGACTCAGACGAAGACCGCTCTGATGCCGCAGACCTACCTGTAGTGCAGAAGTCACCTGCAGTCAGCAAGCCATCTGCATAGAAGGATTCATCTACAGATCACTCAGACTCGGACAATACCCCTCTGGCACTAAGATTCAAGAGGAAGGCACCAGTTGCAAAGGAGGTGGTTCAAGTTACTTCATCTCCAGATCACTCACCGAAATGGCCGAGACGCCTTGATTTTGAAGAAGCAGAGCAGCTCCCACAGTCACCTGCACCTGAGCCATCTGAAGACATTTCAGCTCAGATGCAGATAGTTACAACTCCTGCACCTGCTCCTACCCTTGAAGAGGATCAACCTGATCACTCAGACCTGATGGCTGACATAATCCTACTGCTGAACCTTCCTAGTATGACAGAGGAGGAAGAGGCAGATCTGATAATTAATATCCCTGAAGCAGGATATTCTCTAAATCTTCTAGAGAATAATCCATTGGAGCTGACAATCGAACAACTGCACCTGGTAAAACATCATTCCCTAAAAGTTTCATTTATCAATGTGTATGAGGAATGGAAGAATTTAAAATCTCTTTCATTTACTCAATTACAACTGTCTGTTGAGAAGAGTAGCTGGGAATATCCCCAGGCTACAAAGCAACTTCTCGTGAGTTTCTGTCATGAGACAAACGTGATTTGGATGCTCAAGGAGAATTGGTTCCTGTCAAATTTCAAAAATAACATGGACCAGTTCGTCCTCTTTGTTATGGAGGGTGTGTTGGCGGGGAAGGTAGTTGAAAATGAAGATGAAGGAGAAGTGGAAAATGAAAAAAGGATCAGGATAGAATAAGTTGAAAAATAAGAATCTGAGATAAGAGTGGAAGAAGAAGGAAAAATGGAAGAAGTTGAAAAATATCCTGGAGAAGAAGATGAAAATGAAAAACAGAAGAGATTGACGAAGATGAAGAATGAGAAGAAGTTGAAGAAAAAGAAGATGATGAGGAGGAAGAAAAGAGGGATAAAGATGATGATGCTGATGAGCCTCGGGCACCTAATCAAGCCTCCAGCTCACATCAGTCAGAGGATGAGGACGACAGACCGGGGACCCCTGACAAAACCCCATCTGATCAACCACCTGCAGACAGGAGTCTGCCATCATATAGGTCGACTGCCAAGCGACCTACAGTTGTTTAAGGCTCTGGAGAAAACTCACCTCAGGCAGCACATATCTCCTCTGAGATGACTGACCTGATCAGGCGCCTAGTAGAAGAAACAGTTGGCAAGCTAATAGCAACTAACATCAAGCCTGACCTCCAGTCCCTCAATTCAAAAACGGACACCTTGTTGCAGAAAAAGGATCCTCCCCCTTCACCTACTAATACCAGAATGCCTCTAGGCATGTCTGATTGGATGTCAAGAGTGGAACAGCAGCTAGCTATATTAATTAATGCTGTCAAAAGTGTAATACCCGGTTGTAATTCAGTCATTATCATTCAGTAATTTCATTCGGTGATTGTCACTCAGTGGATTTTCACTCATTTATAATCATTTATCAATCATGTTCATTCACCCGTGTTCACCGTTCGGAAAAACTTCGAGTTGTGTATCGTTATTGTCCATTGTTTCAACTTTCCGCATATGAGTTCGAATTTGTTAGATCACCATTAATTTTTGGTAACTCCAAAAATTCTGAATCTTTGCAATATTCTAGAGCATCGAGTTAGCTTTCCAATGGTTTGAACGGTGAGTCAATCGGAGTCCGGACGAGAGAGTTATGGTCGTTTTAGCTCACCCGCTCATTTTTCAGTTATTGGCCGATCACTGCCGACCGAACTCGGCCGTGTCGTACGACACGGCCCGTGTTGTACTCGTCCGGAAATGCCGAAGTCTCTGCCACAGGACCCGACCGTGTCGTCTAGCACGGCCGAGTCGAACTCTTCCGTATAAGTCAGAACCGACTGCCCAGACGCCCGACCGTGTTCCAGGACACGGTCGAGTCATGCCGAGTCGCTGTCGGACAGGTCACTATCGGAAGGCCCCTCCGCGCCGCGACCGTGTCAAGCAGGACACGGTCGAGTCCTCGCCGCCACCGCACGCCGCGACCGTGTCGCGGACACGATCGAGTCCGACGAGTCAACCCCTATAAATTCGTTTTTGAGCATTTCACCATTTCTTCCATTTCTTCCACATTCATACGAGAGAGAAAAGCTTGAGGGAGATATTTTGTCATCATCAATCACTTGTGTGTTCGGATTTCATCATCTTGATTCATTGGAAAGCTTGGATAGTCGATTTTACACATTTTCATCGGATCGAATTGGTTGGATCTTCAAGAGGTAAATTCTTCAACATCTTGGATTTCGATTTTGTGTTGAGATATGATGTTTTGGACGCGATAATCATGTTATATGAAGGGATATGTATATGATTATGAGTTTGTATAAGGATTCATTGGATTATTGAGGGATTATTCAAGAACACTTTGAATATCGAGTTGAAATTGGGGGTTTTCGATTAATTGTCGTTATAATCACATTTTCGGATATTCATTTTGGATTATTGATAGTATTCATGAGGTTTTGTGGGTTTGAATCATTCATTGGAAGTTGGTTTCGGATGTAATTGAGTTTTGGTTGTAAACAATTGGAGATTGTTTACAACGCGTTTGTTTTAATGCCCCAATGAGTTTCGGGTGTTGTTGTATCGACTTTTGAGTTGGTTGTGATCATGCTTGATTCGTGTATTAAGAGAATTGTTGGTATTTGTGTTGTTCAAGGTTGTTCGAGCGGCCGATAATTTCATTAAGGACGTTGATCGTGGAAGTACCTTTTCGCCTTCGGTTTGAGGCAAGTTTTATACTTGTACTAGTCAATGAGATTAATGTCATCATATATGTGTATGAATGTGTGTATCATTCCGAGACTTAGTCTCTTCATGAATTCATTGATATCAAGAGATCGTTCGATACGATACCTTTCGGCAATTATGCCAAATGTTTATTGTTGTTCATTAATGGCCGATTCAAGGCATTGTGATACTCGTTATTAATGTCATTGTCGATAGCCGGCTCGCGGCATCGATGTATCGATTGTTGTTAATATTGATGTCGATCTAAGACATCGTTCAGATCATCGTTATTCATGTTGGGGGTTGTTATTAAAACCATATTGGCCGAATTAAGGCATTGGCTTATTCATTTCTCATCTTCGTCGTTGGTCACCGATTAAAGGTGCCGAGGCATCCTTCATATCATTGTCATCGATTGGCCGTTCTCAGGCAAATCGAAATGTTCAATTATTCACCATCTCATTGTTATCGATTGACCGTTCTAAGGCAATCGAGGTATTCTAATCATTCATCGTGTCATTCGTAGCGATTGGCCATTCTAAGCCAATCGAAGTGCTTACTCATTCATGAATTCATCCGCTGCATCATTGTTATCGGTTGGCCATCCTAAGGCAATCGAGGTGTTAAATTGGGACTGTCAAGGACGGTGTCTATCCGTGTGTTACTGTCATCGTGTTGGCCGACTCAAGGCAGCACACTATCATTAACTGTGATACGGCTTCGTGCCGTGGCTTCGGCCCTAATTGTGATACGGCTGGATGCCGTGGCTTCGGCCCTTATTGTGATACGGCTTCGTGCCGTGGCTTCGGACCTAATTGTGATACGGCTGGATGCCGTGGCTTCGGCCCTTATTGTGATACGGCTTCGTGCCGTGGCTTCGGCCCTCATTGATACTGACTTCGGCCGTTTTGACTTCAGTGTTTGTGATATTTGTTAATTTCCACTGAAAGACTTTCGGGCCTTTTGTAATGTCTTGGTATTTTCATTGGAGCCTTTGGGCATTATGATTCATATTAAATTCGATCTGGTTTGGTTCATGTCGTTTAATTCATTGTGGTATTCTCGTGATTATGATTCGCGTTGGGCATTTATGCTCTAACCTCGAGCATTATTAATAGTATGCCGTGGGCATAGTATTTCACGAATGCTCGGTTCTTACCTTGGTTTGTGAGCATCTCGTATTATTATCATCATTGTACCGCTTGCTCGCTTTGGATGCATATCATGTTATACATGTATTTGATGTTCATTGTCTGATGATCACGTGGGCGGAACATGTTTTTCATGTTTTAGGTGCTTGCGAGGAGAGAGTTGAGACACGTGGGCATGATGATGGTGACGAGGCATTCGAGCGATACTAGTCCGAGTTGTTCATGTTGGTCACTCGGTTGGAGTGTTCTTGATTGTCGATCATTGTCATTTTGTATTACCCGAGCAGATGCTCGTGGATGTTGTATTTTTTACTCTTGGCCATGTAGGCCCATCGTTGTCGTTGAAATTCCTTATCGGAATATTGTGACGGATATCATGGTAGGGACTATGATTTTCCCTTGTTGTTTAATTTAATGTATTTTAGTCATGTTCGCCTGGTGGATCTCCTGGCGTGGGGTCCACGGCACTGTAATAACCCAATAGGATTTTGGGGTGTTACAGAAATGGTATCAGAGCCCTTGGGTTGTGAAATACCCTGAGATGTGAGTTATGTGGTCCTACCGACGCGGTAGTAGTGGGATTGTCAGGTTATGACAATCTAGTCAGTCAGGTTTTGTGAGTCGTAATATTAGTGCGACTGCACGAGTCATTCATTCATCGAGTCATCGTCAGTGAAGACTAGTATCGCGAGACCTCGAAGCTTCGTATGACCTGTGTAAGGACTCGATCCTCTTTGTGTTCATACATTCATCATGTCATTAATTGTTCATGCTTTGCTGAAACCTATATGTGATATTAGTGTTATGATTGATTCATGACTAATTGTTTTGGAGCACGTGTGACTTGTGTAAGCATTAAGGATCAACTCCTTTATCAGTTAATAATTCTCAATCATCATTTTGACCTCATCACTCGCTTAACTCATTCATCACTCACCAATAACATCACTCGGATAATTCATTCATCACTCGCTTAATTCATTCATCACTCGATCAATAATATCACTCGACAATTCATTCATCACTCGATTAATTCATTCATCACTCACCAATATCATCATCGCTTAATTCATTCACCACTACCAATATCATCGGATTAATTCATTCCTCACTCACCAATATCATCACTCGATAATTCATCCATCACTCGTTAATTCATTCCTCACTACCAATATCATTACTCGATAATTCATCATCAGTTAATTCATTCATCACTCACCAATATCATCGTTGATTAATTCATTCATCACTCGATCGATCTCATTGTTCGATTAATTCATTAATCATTCAGCCCATCTCACGGTTCGATTGTTGATCTTGAGGATCGAATTTTCAACCTTGTTAACTTGTTCAAGGTAATCATTTCAGAATTTCATGCAATCATGTTACCTCATTTGATGTTTCATACGATCTTATCATACTCGACGTAATGTCGACGATCATTTCATTAAATCATTAATGCATTCATTGTGCGAGAGCGTGTATGCTCATTATTGTCACTCGTAACGTAATCATAATGCGATATTCATGCGGAATCAGAATCATCATGTGACTTTCCTACTTCAAGATGGATAGAGTCGAGAGGACGCAGGGGAAGAGGCGCGTGCGGGCCGAACCAGATCTCGTGTGCATGCCCACACGAATGCGAGGGATATCATTAATTCATCAAATAGTGAGGCTACGCATTCACCGCCGATAACCATTCACCGTCAGTGAGTCGTACGAGAAGCACTCACTCGGAAGGTGTTCGGTTGACCCATTCATATTTATGCAGGCATGATGGCCCAGATGACTCAGATGACGCGGATAGTGGAGACCATGCAGACCTCGATGGTTCGTGGTCCACTACAACAGGGATGCCAGGTGCCATTTCATGGACAGACTGGAGGAGTGAATCAGATTGTTGGCGATATCTCTCGGCAGATACCGCCTACTTTTGAGGGTTCGTCGGAACCGGCTGATATTGTTCATTGGCTCGAGCATTTTGATAAACTCTTCGACATGGTTCAAAGGTCCTAAGAGAGTAAAGTGGCAGTAGCGGCTTATTACTTGAGTAAGGGCGCTTATTCGTGGTGGCTTTCTGTGAAACCCATCGATCGTGATTGTTTTTGGAGTGAGTTCAAGACTCTCATGTTAGAGAGGTATTACCCGGCTCCACTTCGTGAAGCCAAATTGTCAGAAGTTTTGAACCCCGAATCCGTCGAGGACGAGGGTGTTATTGTCATTGCTGAGAATTTTCAGGGACTACTTCGCCGCTCAATTATCCGTCTTGAGGCGGATAAAATTAAGTATTTTAGCAAGAGGCTAAATCCGCATTGAGGATGCGATTGTTCAATCACAATTGTAATTCACTTAGTGAGTTCATCGGGAAGGCTCTTGGAGCAGAGCTTTTGATCAAGGAGCTTACTCGAAGCATCCTTGATTTCTTCAGTGAGAGGACTAGAATGCCGGCTCGTTCTGAGGGACATCGGGCCGACGTCCAAGGGGTCGTTTTCTAGTCGTCTTCGTCCGGGATAGCATCGTCCTCTCGGGCGACGAGTTCGACCGTTGTTTGCTTTAATCGTGATTCAGCAGGTCACGTTAGTACCCGGTGTACGGTGCCGGCTATTGTTTGTTTTCTGTGTGGGAGGCGGGGACACCGCGTAAATCTGCAGGGTTCTAGCGCCAGTAAATCTCAAGAGAGCTCAAGGGCCTCGAGAGACTTCGTTACTCCAGTCCGTGCATCATCCAAGGGACCCTATCAGGCCTCGAGGGCCAGAGGTAAGGACATTCATCACCGGTTTGAACAAGTTAATTCTTGTTCGTTAATAGTATAATCATTCATTTTGTTGTCGTTCATTCATTCATATAATTCATTCATCATACATCAATCATGTTGAGACTTGTCATCATGAAATTAATCATTTAATTCACGAGGAACAACGGTTCCAATAATTTCACTTGAACTATCACTCATGACGTTATTAATTCACCTTGGTGAGCCATTCTTAATCCTGGTCGGATTTATAGTCAATTATCATTCATCATTCATTTTAGCCACTTTCATTCTCGTGACCTTCTGAGATCATATGCAGCGGCGAGTTGATCTTCGGATATACCTTAAATCGTTGAGATAAAGGATATCGATGTTGGGTACATTTGAGATGTAACCTTGTTTTTGGATGACTGTGTAAATCTATCCGTATTAATGTATCGTGACTGTGGATCATTTATGGTTGATCTGTCTTATTATGATCATATTCGAGAATCTTGAGATTTGGGTTATTTGTTGGGAGTTCATCCTTTCGGCGTTGTGCTCAAGATTTCATGATAATTTAGGAAATCGTTCACTGTGTTTCGAGATGTCAAGTCTTGGGGACTTGGGCTTGCGGTTGATTTGGTCCCGAGGACTAGATGTGCATTATTGTTTTCAGATCAAGATGGATAGTTCATATCCAGAGTCGTTTACCCTTAGTTTCGAGGACGAAACTCTTTTAAGGGGGGAGTATGTAATACCCGGTTGTAATTCAGTCATTATCATTCAGTAATTTCATTCGGTGATTGTCACTCAGTGGATTTTCACTCATTTATAATCATTTATCAATCATGTTCATTCACCCGTGTTCACCGTTCGGAAAAACTTCGAGTTGTGTATCGTTATTGTCCATTGTTTCAACTTTCCGCATATGAGTTCGACTTTGTTAGATCACCATTAATTTTTGGTAACTCCAAAAATTCTGAATCTTTGCAATATTATAGAGCATCGAGTTATCTTTCCAATGGTTCGAACGGTGAGTCAATCGGAGTCCGGACGAGAGAGTTATGGTCGTTTTAGCTCACCCGCTCATTTTTCGCTTATCGACGATCACCGCCGACCGAACTCGGCCGTGTCGTCCGACACGGCCCGTCCGTACTCGTCCGGAAATGCCGGGTCTACGCCACGTGACCCGACCGTGTCGCCAGCACGGCCGAGTCGAACTCTTCCGGATAAGTCGAACCGATCGCCCAGACGCCCGACCGTGTTCCGTGACACGGCCGAGTCATGCCGAGTTGCCGCTTGACGGGTCACTATCGGAAGGCCCTCCGCGCGACCGTGTCAGCGGTGACACGGTCGAGTCCTCGCGGCCACCAGTGCGCGCGACCGTGTCAGGCGGACACGGTCGAGTCTGTCAGACGAGTCAACCCCTATAAATTCGTTTTTTGAGCATTTCAGCTCATTTCTTCCATTTCTTCCACATTCATACGAGAGAGAAAAGCTTGAGGGAGATATTTTGTCATCATCAATCACTTGTGTGTTCGGATTTCATCATCTTGATTCATTGGAAAGCTTGGATAGTCGATTTTACACGTTTTCATCGGATCGAATTGGTTGGATCTTCAAGAGGTAAATTCTTCAACATCTTGGATTTCGATTTTGTGTTGAGATATGATGTTTTGGACTCGATAATCATGTTATATGAAGGGATATGTATATGATTATGAGTTTGTATAAGGATTCATTGGATTATTGAGGGATTATTCAAAAACACTTTGAATATCGAGTTGAAATTGGGGGTTTTCGATTAATTGTCGTTATAATCACGTTTTCGGATATTCATTTTGGATTATTGATAGTATTCATGAGGTTTTGTGGGTTTGAATCATTCATTGGAAGTTGGTTTCGGATGTAATTGAGTTTTGGTTGTAAACAATTGGAGATTGTTTACAACGCGTTCGTTTTAATGCCCCAATGAGTTTCGGGTATTGTTGTATCGACTTTTGAGTTGGTTGTGATCATGCTTGATTCGTGTATTAAGAGAATTGTTGGTATTTGTGTTGTTCAAGGTTGTTCGAGCGGCCGATAATTTCATTAAGGACGTTGATCGTGGAAGTACCTTCTCGCCTTCGGTTTGAGGCAAGTTTTATACTTGTACTAGTCAATGAGATTAATGTCATCATATATGTGTATGAATGTGTGTATCATTCCGAGACTTAGTCTCTTCATGAATTCATTGATATCAAGAGATCGTTCGATACGATACCTTTCGGCAATTATGCCAAATGTTTATTGTTGTTCATTAACGGCCGATTCAAGGCATTGTGATACTCGTTATTAATGTCATTGTCGATAGCCGGCTCGCGGCATCGATGTATCGATTGTTGTTAATATTGATGTCGATCTAAGACATCGTTCAGATCATCGTTATTCATGTTGGGGGTTGTTATTAAAACCATATTGTCCGAATTAAGGCATTGGCTTATTCATTTCTCATCTTCGTCGTTGGTCACCGATTCAAGGTGCCGAGGCATCCTTCGTATCATTGTCATCGATTGGCCGTTCTCAGGCAAATCGAAATGTTCAATTATTCACCATCTCATTGTTATCGATTGACCGTTCTAAGGCAATCGAGGTATTCTAATCATTCATCGTGTCATTCGTAGCGATTGGCCATTCTAAGCCAATCGAAGTGCTTACTCATTCATGAATTCATCCGCTGCATCATTGTTATCGGTTGGCCATCCTAAGGCAATCGAGGTGTTAAATTGGGACTGTCAAGGACGGTGTCTATCCGTGTGTTACTGTCATCGTGTTGGCCGACTCAAGGCAGCACACTATCATTAATTGTGATACGGCTTCGTGCCGTGGCTTCGGCCCTAATTGTGATACGGCTGGATGCCGTGGCTTCGGCCCTTATTGTGATACGGCTTCGTGCCGTGGCTTCGGCCCTAATTGTGATACGGCTGGATGCCGTGGCTTCGGCCCTTATTGTGATACGGCTTCGTGCCGTGGCTTCGGCCCTCATTGATACTGACTTGGCTGTTTTGACTTCAGGTGTTTGTGATATTTGTTAATTTCCGCTGAACGACTTCCAGGCCTTTTGTAATGTCTTGGTATTTTCATTGGAGCCTTTGTGCATTATGATTCATATTAAATTCAGTTCTGGTTTGGTTCATGTCGTTTAATTCATTGTGGTATTCTGTGATTATGATTCGCCGTTGGGCATTTATGTTCTAACCTGTCGAACAGGTATTAATAGTATGCCGTGGGCATAGTATTTCACGAATGCTCTGTTCTTACCTTGGTTTGTGAGCATCTCGTATTATTATCATTATTGTACCGTTTCGTTCTGCCTTTGGATGCATATCATGTTATACATGTATTTGATGTTCATTGTCTGGATGACTGACCCCGTGGGGGCGGAACATGTTTTTCATGTTTTAGGTGCTTGCGAGGAGAGAGTTGAGACACAGGGGCATGATGATGGCGACGAGGCATTCGAGCGATACTAGTCCGAGTTGTTCATGTTGGTCAGTCGGTTGGAGTGTTCTTCAGTTGTCAGTCATTGTCATTTTGTATTACCCGAGCAGATGCTCGTGGATGTTGTATTTTTTACTCTTGGCCATGTAGGCCCATCGTTGTCGTTGAAATTCCTTATCGGAATATTGTGACGGATATCATGGTAGGGACTATGATTTTCCCTTGTTGTTTAATTTAATGTATTTTAGTCATGTTCGCCTGGTGGATCTCCTGGCGTGGGGTCCACGGCACTGTAATAACCCAATAGGATTTGGGGGTGTTACAAAAAGGGGGGAAGTGAGAGGACAGATGGAAGAAAAAGGAAAGCTGCAATAGCAAATAAAAAACCCCATCAGGCAAGGAGAAGATTCTGTTGAAGAAGTCATAGAGGAATAGAGGACCAAGGCAAGGCATGACCTCCCTCTGATACGAGCTGGGACTTCTCATCTAAAGAGAAAAGAGATGGCTGCTTCTGCTGATGACCAACCTGCATCCAAGAGGAGGAGAACCAGACTGGAGGATGAGCCAAGATATGAATGGGAAGGCAAACAACTTTGGTATGTTGAGGAGTTTTTACCTGCTGAATATTGTCCAATTTTGGGAGAGGTAAAGAAGTAGTTCATTGAAAAGTATTATCTCTGGGAGTTACTCCAGGATAAAGACTACTCCCCACAGCAAACGTATATTAATTACATGGACTCAACCTGGCCAAAGCTCTGGGCTATTCAAAGAAAATATGCAAAGAAATTTGATGCCTACCCCAGAATCCCAGAGTTCAGACCTGAAGAAGCTCCTACCTTAATGAATAGTGAGTTGGATGAGTTGGCTCTTCAGAATGAAATCAAGAAGCTATGTGTAGAGCACAACTTCTCATCTGCAGAGGAGCAAGCATTTGCCTCTCTGATCATTAAGAGGAAATATGGCTTAGCACCTATCTCCAAAAGACATATTGGTGCAAAACTTCTGAGGTCTCTCCCTTCAGCTAAGCACCCTGTGAGAAGAGTAAGACGGAGAGGTAGATAGGAATTCTGTATTTTACTTGTAATTTTTACTTTGAAATTTACTTGTAAATTTTGCATTACTTGTAAAAAAAAAAATTTGTATTTTTTTATCATTCAAAATAGCACTGTACTTGTAATCATCAATGAAAGTTTATAACAGTCATTTGAATGACAACTACTAGTTGTATCAAAAGAAGACTGAGTTTCATTTGTGTCTTGCACTTGATCATGTGCAGTGTAATATCCTAGAATTTCACTATGAATTTTTCGCATTATTTTATCTGAGTTGTACTGTACAGAGTGGGACCGATACAGTATGGATAAATAATTTTGGGAACTGTGACAGTCGTGTCAATATATCTATCGAGATTATATCTAATTCTAGGATATTACATGCTTGATGTGTTTTTCGATGTCGGATATGCTGTATGAGTATTTGTACAATTGTCGTACTTGGTCGACAGTTGTATTTGAGGATATCGTGCATCAGATGTATCATATGAGAATGTTATCAGAACAAGCATATGTATTCAGTATGTCGCGTGTACGTATTCAGTATATTGAGACGACAGACAGGAGCAAAAATGACTAAATATGAAAGCTATTACGTAAGTTAAGTGATGAATCTTACCTACGTAAATAAGCAAGCTTAACGTACGTTAAGTTTGGTACATAACGTATGTTAAGAAAGGAACCAGACAAGATCGAGTTGTGGTCAGCAGGTGGGCCCGGTGTCGGTAGCTTTCGGCGCGAGCGAGTCAACTTCGAGCCTTACGTACGTTAAGGATGTACCATTACGTATGTTAAGAAGGTGTGTTACTGTAGCAAGTCAACGTACGTATTACGTACGTTATGTGGCAATGGTTACGTATATAAGGAAGTACACGAAATGAGTCAGTTAACTCTAGACTGTCATTACGTATGCTACCAAGGAAAGATAGCGCACATAATAGGTTGTTATGTACGTTAACATGGACATGTTACGTACGTAACGAATAGAAATGTTTTATAAGTGGACGCTCGTCATTTCATTTCTCTCCGGAAGTTCACTTCGTTTTTCACCTGCAGCCCTCAGAAATGGATTCTTGATTCTTCTAAGTTGATTTTAAGCTTGGGAACATGGGATTGGAGATTGAGAAGAAGAGATATTGATGATTCTTCAAGTGTTTGATGGTATTATTCATCTTAAAGAGGTATGTTGGATAATCCCTCTCTTCTACTTCGAATTTTTATGTTGTTTTTGATGTCTTCCTCGTATGATGATGGTTACGGTGTTGTTGTTGTGATTCTTGAGGTTGTATGAATCATATGTTAAGGAATATGATGATATATACCTTGGATTATGAACTAAATGATGGTTTAGATTATAAAACCCATCAAATCACGTCGTTTTGTTGGCTACGAACATGATTATGGATTTGATTCAAATCCTTGAAGAACACTTGAGTTATACATGTCATGATTTTATGGAATTGGGAAGGATTGTGGTTAATTTTGGCCTATGATTATTCGTGATGAAAATCGGTAAATTTATTCCAATGAATTTACAAAGATGAGTCGTGTTAATCTGAAATTAAGATTGAAGTCGGAACCAAGAATGTTGAAGACATTGTTAGAATTATTGATTATCGAATCTCGGATTGTATTCATATTGTTAAGAGTTGATATGGTTGGTTTCGTATGATCGAAATGTTGTTGAACCGTTGAGTTTGATTAGTTGGTTATATCGGTTGTATTGATTGTTATCGAACGTATTGTTAATTGATCATTGCGCTAGGTTGTGTTAAGTGATCGTTTTGTGCTGTGATTGGAATTGGAGGATGCATGAATCGCCTTGGATGGGGCTACGGAGCTTGTAGATGAAGACGACGGGATTGGTCACAACTTCATTATATTGGTATCGAGGCAAGTTATGCTTGCTCAGTTCATAATGTTAATAAATGATTTCGTTTTCATTTCATTTATGATTTGTATAGCAATGGTATCATGGAATATGAATTGTCAGGATGATGATATGTATATTATGCTTGGATTAAGATAAATCATAATGTATATGATTTAAGGGTGTCTAGTGGGAACGGAGACGTGAATTATATTGGTCTATTGTGTGAGAGATTAGATATCAAGGTTAGTTATCTTGCCGACATTGAACTCGAAGTGGTGGTTTGGTACTAGTTATGGATTGTACTTCATTTTGGACTATTTGGATAACTGTGTGTTCGTTTAGGGATGTTGGTCGTGGAAAGGTTAGCGTCTCCAGCTTGAGGTAAATTAATATTGCTAGATTATGATAATCATCCTGTTGCATTATAGCATGTGTGTGTTGATATTTCATGTGGTGAGTGTGCATCATTATTTGTTATGTTTTGTGATGTGCTCTTTCTTTGAGCTGTAATATGTGGGGCCGAAGTGTTGGGGATAAAACCTGTATGGTATCCATATGGAAATGTGTTAGGGGATAAGACCTAAATGGCACCTATGTCCGGTGTATTCCTGAGTAGATGCTTCCGTGACCCTTGGCTATTGCCTTGGGAGTTTATGTGATATTGTCTGGAGTATTCCTGAGTAGATGCTTCCGTGACCCTTGGCTGCTGCCTTGGGAGTTTATGTGCTATTATTATATGCATTGTTGATCATGCTGTGAACTGTTGTCTGACGGAATACGACATTGTGGTCATGTCGGTCTTTCATGATCGAGTTATTGTTGCCCTTTTGGAAAATCTTCTGATCCTTGTTGGATATGCGTTTCTTCGAGATTTGTTGTCATGTTGTATCGTGGCATATCTGGAGTCAGATACGTTCTGATCGTTCATGTGTAGGATTTTCGGGACGGGCACGTGTAGCATAGGTTGGTTTCGACCTCATATTGAACCGTGCACACGAGACATACTTCGTGAGGCTGATTAGGTACGAGACCAGACGTGTATTGATCAATACCCGTGGCTGGCTTGTACATGGACACCTGTCCGGATCGGGCGTATCGTGACGTCCATCTTGAGTCTTATTGATTGGTTGTTCACAGTCCATGTATAATCGTATCTGTTCGGAATTCAAGTTGTCTTTATAATTCCGTATACATGATCCGTATATGGTCGACGATTTTATTCTCTCGTGTATATGTCATCGTTGAACCTTTACTAATCTCGTTCGGAGTTACCATATCGATGGTCAACTCATTTGATATTGATCCTTCATTAATCTCGTTTGGATTTCACCGTATCATTGGTAATCTCGTTCGTTATTGATCCTTATTGATTCTGTTTGGGAGTTGTCTCACCGTCGGTATTCCCGGTTGTTGGTCCTTATTTCTCTTGTTGGAGTTTACCGTATCGTTGGTATTCCCGATTGTTGGTCCTTATTGATCTTGTTAGAGTTTACTGTGTCGTCAGTATTCTCGGTTGTTGACCCTTTATTGATCTTATTGGAGTTTATCGTACCGTTGGTATTTCTGGTTGTCGATTCTTTATTGATCTCGTTGGAGTTACCGTATTGTTGGAATTCCCGATGGTTGATCTTTCATTGATCTTGTTGGAGTTACCACATCATGGTATTCTCATTCATGGTTGATCCTTTGTCGATCTTGTGTGGAGTTATCATGTCATTGGTATTCCGTTTTGATGCATTGGTTGTTTATCATTATTGATTGTGTGAACATTCATGTTTTGCATCGATATCCGGGACTTTCCATTTTCTCGAGACGGTTGGTTTACAGATGTACCGTGTGATATCAGTTTCATCAGAATTGGAATCTGATTGTGCGATTCCGCGGACAGAATCGGACTTGGCCAGATTATTCCATTAGATATGTTTATGTTTGAGAATCTTGGTATCGTTTTGGATACAGTACAGATGGTTACTTTGAATTCATTCGTCACTTAAGAACGTGAGACGTGGATTATGGTAAGGATTGATTTGATATAGATTGTGATGGGCTGGTAAGCTTATGTCGGTTAGACTACATTGGAATTATTCTTACCTTGTAATTACATTTATATGTATTGTTTTTGTGATGTGATCGTTATCATTGTTGAGTATTATGGCTGACTCCGGCATGGACTTTATCTTTTAGGTACTCGGAGTTTGAGCTGGTAGCGGTCGTGAAGGGATGAGCTTTCCGGTGATACTGGTTATGGCGTGGTTGTTGGGCTTCGAGTGTTCTTTCTGGTTTTTATAATTCCGCTGCAAATGTATTTAATTATGTCTCTATTCGCTGCGTGTGAAATTTTATAATGGCTTCAGTATTTTTCCAACTCGTGTTTACTCTCTAAATGCCCTATTGGCGTCTTTGTCTTGAGTTTTCAAACGGTATTTTCTAATGGTAATTGGGAACAACGTTTTGAAAAATATTTGAATATTTAAAACATTACCGTCATTGGCCTTTTGGAATTTTTTAAACGTTTGCGAAAATGATTTTAGTCTTGTGGTTCCAATATGGGGCCCACGGCACTGTAATATTCCCGGTCGGTTTGGGGGGTGTTACAGAAGATGGTATTGGAGCTTGGGTTTCGTAAAACTTGGGCATGTGTGTTATGTGGATCTACCGGTGCGGTAGTAACGTGACTTTTGAATATAATTTTCTGACTTTTGAGTCAAACCGATTTTAGAGATTTCGAAATTTTTGAAATATTTTCAATTTGCTATATTGCAATACCGGTGTGTTGTTATTGTGTTGAGGCTTTATATCGGAGTCGTGTGCTAGTATCACGGGAGATCATCGACTTCACGGGCCTGTAAGTATGTTCTTTTAGTTATTTAGTTTTGATGATGATTATTTGAGCATGGTGTCACGATTTTGAGATATTCCGGGATTGAGATATTGATTTTGACAGGTGTTGAGTTTCGAGGACGAAACTTATTTAAGTGGGTAGATATGTAATATCATAGAATTTTACTATGAATTTTTCGCATTATTTTATCTGAGTTGTACTGTACAGAGTGGGACCGATACAGTATGGATAAATAATTTTAGGAACTGTGACAGTCGTGGCAATATATCTATCGAGATTATATCTAATTCTAGGATATTACATGCTTGATGTGTTTTTCGATGTCGGATATGTTGTATGAGTATTTGTACAATTGTCGTACTTGGTCGACAGTTGTATTTGAGGATATCGTGCATCAGATGTATCGTATGAGAATGTTATCGGAACAAGCATATGTATTCAGTATGTCGCGTGTACGTATTCAGTATATTGAGACGACAGACAGGAGCAAAAATGACTAAGTATGAAAGCCATTACGTACGTTAGGTGATGAAGCTTACGTACGTAAATAAGCAAGCTTAACGTACGTTAAATTTGGTACATAACGTACGTTAAGAAGGGAATCAGACAGGATCGAGTTGTAGGCCCGGTGTCGGTAGCTTTCGGCGCGAGCGAGTCAACTTCGAGCCTTACGTACGTTAAGGATGTACCATTACGTATGTTAAGAAGGTGTGTTACTGTAGCAAGTCAACGTACGTATTACGTACGTTATGTGGCAATGGTTACGTATGTAAGGAAGTACACGAAATGAGTCAGTTAACTCTAGACTGTCATTACGTACGCTACCAAGGAAAGATAGTCCACGTAATAGGTTGTTACATATGTTAACATGGACATGTTACGTACGTAACGAACAGAAATGTTTTATAAGTGGACGCTCGTCATTTCATTTCTCTCCGGAAGTTCACTTCGTTTTTCACCTCCAACCCTCATAAATGGATTCTTGATTCTTCTAAGTTGATTTTAAGCTTGGGAACATGGGATTGGAGCTTGAGAAGAAGAGATATTGATGATTCTTCAAGTGTTTGATGGTATTATTCATCTTCAAGAGGTATGTTGGATAGTCCCTCTTTTCTACTTCGAATTTTTATGTTGTTGTTGATGTCTTCCTCGTATGATGATGGTTACGGTGTTGTTGTTGTGATTCTTTAGGTTGTATGAATCGTATGTTAAGGAATATGATGATAAATACCTTGGATTATGAACTAAATGATGGTTTAGATTATAAAACCCATTGAATCACGTTGTTTTATTGGCTACGAACATGATTATGGATTTGATTCATATCCTTGAAGAACACTTGAGTTATATATGTCGTGATTTTATGGAATTGGGAAGGATTGCGGTTAATTTTGGCCTATGATTATTCGTGATGATAATCGGTAAATTTATTCCAATGAATTTACAAAGATGAGTCGTGTTAATCCGTAATTAAGATTGAAGTCGGAACCAAGAATGTTGAAGACATTGTTAGAATTATTGATTATCGAATCTGGCTTGTATTCGTATTGTTAAGAGTTGATATGGTTGGTTTCGTATGATCGAAATTTCGTTGAACCGTTGAGTTTGATTAGTTGGTTATATCAGTTGTATTGATTGTTATCGAATGTATTCTTAATTGATCATTGCGCTAGGTTGCGTTAAGTGATCGTTGATGATTAATCGTTGTGCTGTGATTGGAATTAGAGGATGCATGAATCGCCTTGGACGGGGCTACGGAGCTTGTAGATGAAGACGACGGGATTGGTCACAACTACATCATATCGGTATCGAGGCAAGTTATGCTTTCTCAGTTCATAATGTTAATAAATGATTTCATTTTCATTTCATTTATGATTCATATAGCAATGGTATCATGGAATATGAATTGTCGGGATGATGATATGTATATTATACTTGGATTAAGATAAATCATAATGTATATGATTTAAGGGTGTCTAGTGGGAACGGAGACGTGAATTATATTGGTCTATTGTGTGAGAGATTAGATATCAAGGTTAGTTATCTTGCCGACATTGAACTCGAAGTGGTGGTTTGGTACTAGTTATGGACTGTACTTCATTTTGGACTATTTGGATAATTGTGTGTTCGTTCAGGGATATTGGTCGTGGAAAGGTTAGTGTCTCCAGCTTGAGGTAAGTTAATATTGCTAGATTATGATAATCATCCTGTTGCATTATTGCATGTGTGTGTTGATATTTCATGTGGTGAGTGTGCATCATTGTTTGTTACGTTTTGTGATGTGCTCTTTCTTTGAGCTGTAATATGTGGGGCCGAAGTGTTGGGGATAAAACCTGTATGGTACCCATATGGAAATGTGTTAGGGGATAAGACCTAAATGGCACCTATGTCCGGAGTATTCCTGAGTAGATGCTTCCGCGACCCTTGGTTGCTGCCTTAGAAGTTTATGTGATATTGTCTGAAGTATTCCTGAGTAGATGCTTCCGTGACCCTTGGCTACTGCCTTGGGAGTTTATGTGCTATTATTATATACATTGTTGAGCATGCTGTGAACTGTTGTCTGACGAAATACGACATTGTGGTCATGTCGGTCTTTCATGATCGAGTTATTGTTGCCCTTTTGGAAAATCTTCTGATCCTTGTTGGATATGCATTTCTTCGAGATTTGTTGTCATGTTGTATCGTGTCATATCTGGAGTCAGATGCGTTCTGATCGTTCATGTGTAGGATTTTCGGGGCGGGCACGTGTAGCATAGGTTGGTTTCAACCTCATATTGAACCGTGCACACGAGACGTACTTCGTGAGGCTGATTAGGTACGAGACCAGACGTGTATTGATCAATACCCGTGGCTGGCTTGTACACGGACACCTGTCCGGATCTGGCGTATCGTGACATCCATCTTGAGTCTTATTGATTGGTTGTTCACAGTCCATGTATAATCGTATCTGTTCGGAATTCGGGTTGTCTTTGTAATTCCATATATATGATCCGTGCATGGTCGACGATTTTATTCTCTCGTGTATCTGTCACCGTTGAACCTTTACTAATCTCGTTCGGAGTTACCATATCGATGGTCAACTCATTTGATATCGATCCTTTATTAATCTCGTTTGGAGTTCACCATATCATTGGTAATCTCGTTCGTTATTGATCCTTTTTTATTCTGTTTGGGAGTTGTCTTACCGTTGGTATTCTCGGTTATTAGTCCTTGATTGATGTTATTGGAGTTTACTGTGTCATTGTTATTCCCGGTTGTTGGTCCTTATTGCTCTTGTTGGAGTTTACCGTATCGTTGGTATTCCCGGTTGTTGGTCCTTATTGATCTTGTTAGAGTTTACTGTGTCATCAGTATTCTCGGTTGTTGACCCTTTATTGATCTTATTGGAGTTTATTGTACCATTGGTATTTCTAGTTGTCGATTCTTGTTTGATCTCGTTGGAGTTCCCGTATTATTGGCATTCCCGGTGGTTAATCTTTCATTGATCTTGTTGGAGTTACCACGTCATGGTATTCTCATTCTTGGTTGATCCTTTGTCGATCTTGTGTGGAGTTATCATGTCATTGGTATTCCGTTTTGATGCATTGGTTGTTTATCATTATTGATTGTGTGAAAATTCATGTTTTGCATTGATATCCGGGACTTGCCATTGTATCAGGACGTTTGGTTTACCGATGTACCATGTGATATCGGTTTCATCAGAATTGGAATCCGATTGTGCGATTCCGCGGAGAGAATCGGACTTGGCCAGATTATTCCATATTGGAGATATGTTTATGTTTGAGAATCTTGGTATCGTTTCGGATACAGTACAGATGGTTACTTTGAATTCGTTCGTCACTTAAGAACGTGAGATGTGGATTATGGTAAGGATTGATTTGATATAGATTGTGATGGGTTGGTAAGCTTATGTCGGTAAGACTACATTTGAATTATTCTTACCTTGTAATTACATTGATATGTATTGTTTTTGTGATGTGATCGTTATCATTGTTGAGTATTATGGCTGACTCCGGCGTGGGCTTTATCTTCTAGGTACTCGGAGTTCGAGCTGGTAGCGGTCGTGAAGGAATGAGCTTTCAGGTGATACTGGCTATGGCGTGGTTGTTGGGCTTCGAGTGTTCTTTTTGGTTTTTATAATTCCGCTGCAAATGTATTTAATTATGTCTCTATTCGCTGCGTGTGAAATTTTATAATGGCTTCAGTATTTTTCCAACTCGTGTTTACTCTCTAAACGCCCTTTTGGCGTCTTTGTCTTGAGTTTTCAAATGGTATTTTCTGACGGTAATTGGGAACAACATTTTGAAAAATATTTGAATATTTAAAACATTACCGTCATTGGCCTTTTGGAATTTTTTAAACGTTTGCGAAAATGATTTTAGCCATGTGGGTTCCAATATGAGGCCCACGGCGCTGTAATATTCCCGATTGGTTTTGGGGGTGTTACATGCAGACTTGTCTACATTTGAATATTTTGTTTTAAGTTTTGCCATCATCAAAATATGGGGAATTTGTTAGGAATACTTATTAGATTTTGATGATGTCATCCCTGTATTTGATTATTCAAATGTATGTTTTAAATACTTGGCAAAATGTAAACAAGAACCAAATGAGTATCTTCTGTAGGCCAGATTATGTATAGTTGAATACTTGGCAAAATGTAAAGAAGAACCAAATGAGTATCCTCTGTAGGCCCTGTAAGTTAGGCTAAGAATCGGCTAAGTATAAATCTCTGGCAAGTTCAATATCAGACAAGTTTTGGCCAATGGATACATCAGAGAGGTTTGACCAAAACACTGTAAAAAGCCGAGTTACAGACAAGTGTAAATCAGAGAAGTCTTGCCCAACTCAACTGTTCAGAGAAGATGGACCACATACGACTTATCATCAGGCAACGTTCTGAAGAAAGTGATTCATTAGAGAAGTACTGGTCAAAATAATTATCAGAGAAGTTGACCAATATGCAGTCAAGTAATCATATGGAGTCCAGTCAACTATAGTTTGACCATCAGATTAGATAAGTTCATCAGGCCAGAAGACTTCAGACAGATCGTCAGATCAAAGAAGATTCGTCGGGACAGAGAACTTCATCTCAGAGAAGTTACATCAGAGAAGTCCGACAACAGATAAGGTTGACTGTACGTCAAACAATTTGAACAAGAGAGATTAGATAAGTGATCAGGCAAGTAACTCAGTCCACGTCAGCATGTGTTGAATAGTCAATAATCACGGAAAGTCACATGCAGGCGTAGAGAGACAAACTAGTGAGATTCCCAGAAAGCAATGAATTAAATATTCATCGAGATCCACACTTTGAAGACTTTATGCATATTATAATCTAAAGACTCGGCGCTACAACGTGAAAGTCTTCACAACGGTCGGAATTGAATTAAATTAAGGGAATCTAGCCTTGCAATATTCGGAAAGAAAAACAAAGAAGTCCATTTCTCCAACGGACGGATTTGTTACAGTAAGTGCAACAGCTATGAAGGAAGCTCAAGGATCGTACTCTATTAATATCTAAAGATTTGAATTGAGCATAACACAAAGAAACGAACAATATTCTCAAGCGAACAAAGCAATCAAAGCATTCAAGCTATCAAAAGCATTTTATAGCTTCGTGAAAAGAGCAGCTTAATAGATCTTATTCGAAGAAGCTCTTTGTTGGAGAAGACAACACTCGTGTCTAAAACTTGAGTACCGGGGTTACTTTCTTGGACGAGGTTCTTTAAAGTAGAGAGGTTGTAAGGGCATATAAGGATCGTAGATAAAGAGATGCAAGGCAGCCAAAGGGAGTTGCAACAGCAAGGAATTCCACTGGTTGGAAGCTGTTGTAATTGGTTGAATTACTGTAACATTTATCACTAGTTGAGAGTTATAGTGAATTCATCTCTAACTGGTTTGGAGAAAAGTGAATTAGTAGAGGATCACCCCACCTCTGAGACCACTATAATTGCTTGCATGTTTTATTGCTTTAATCATCATACTTACCTGCTGCATACATATTTACTGTTCCATTGTTTAGTTATCTGCTTTCGTGATCAGCTGTGTCTTCCGCATATCTTGTCTACAGAAGACTTCAAGTCATCTGCACTTATCACAGCTAAGAAACTCCTGACCCTTCGTGGAAAAAGAGTTTCAATAAGTCTATTCACGCCCCCTAGACTTATTCCTAACGACTTGTGACATATACTTTCTCGCACGTAGCTATGATCAAGTCTATTCGCATGATGCTTGCTATAGCTGCCTACCCACGATTATGAGATACGGCAGATGGACGTAAAGACGGCTTTTCGTAATGGATTCCTCGAGGAGGAAATCTATGTGGAGCAGCCTAAAGGCTTTGTGTCTGACGTCGACATTCATAAGGTTTGAAAGCTTCGGCGTTCCATTTATGGACTGAAGCAAGCTTCTCTTAGTTGGAACCTTCGTTTTGACGAGGCAGTCAAAGAGTTTGACTTCGTGAAGAATGAAGAGGAACCTTGTGTATACAAGAGGGTTAGTGGGGTCAAGATCGCATTCATAGAACTATACGTAGATAACATTCTACTAATAGAAAATGATATGGGAATGCTCAGTTCTGTAAAAGCTTGGCTTTCGAGTAGGTTCTCCATGAAAGACTTGGGAGAAGCTACCTATATTCTTGGTATTCGGCTCTACCGGGATAGAGTAAAGAGAATGATAGGTCTTTTTTAAGCCCTCTATATAGATAAAATCTTAAAGCGATTTAAGATGGATGATTCTAAAAGATGGTTTCTACCGATGCGACATGGAATAAAACTCTCCTCGAAGATGTGTCCTCAAAGTGAGGAACAACGAAAGGAAATGAGTAATATACCATATGCTTCGGCGGTGGGTAGCCTTATGTATGCTATGTTGTGTACAAGACCTGACATTGCGCACGCTGTGAGCATGGTAAGTAGGTTTGAGGCAAACCTAGGTAGGAAACATTAGACTGCCGTAAAGAACGTTCTCAAGTACTTGAGAAAGACTAGAGATATGGTTCTTATGTATGGTGGTGGAGAACTGAATGTGATGGGCTTCACTGATTCAGACTTCCAAGGACAGAAAGACGATGCTATGTCTACTTCTGGCTACATATTTACTCTTAATGGAGGATCAGTATCTTGGCGTGCCAAGCAAAGCGTGACTGCTGATTCCACCTGTCAGGCTGAGTATCAAGCAGCCTCGGAGGCTTCTGAGGAAGGGTTTTGTATTAAGAAGTTTCTGGGCGAGCTTCTAGTAACACCGTGTGCTGAGCTGCCTGTTTCGCTTTTCTGCGACAACGAAGAAGCTATAGCACAGGCTAAGGAGCCGAGATTTCACAACAGTACAAAACACATTGAGAGGAAGTATCATCTCGTAAGAGAATTTGTTCGCAAAGGATACATTGTGCTGCATAGAGTAGACTCAGCCGACAACGTCGCTGATCCACTGACCAAGCCACTTACTCATATTTGCTTGGAGCATCATCTGGAGAACATGGGTATTAGATACCATAGTGTGTGGCATTGAGTGCAAGTGGGAGATTGTTAAGAGTACTCAGAGGATGTTAGAGTGAGGGCATCGTACTTGTTGTTATGTAAATTATTATCCGAAGGCAATTGAATGTTTCTTTATTTACTGAAAGTCATTGGTATTCCTGACTCATAAATATATATATAGAAACTAGTCCTTGTATTTTAGAGAAAAATATTCCACTCATTATTGGATAAGGGGATCGGCACTGGAATGGTTTATGGCTCAAATACTTAATTGTTCGTAAGTCGATGAAACTTGACTGGGCGTTAAGTTTATGTGAAGACTTGTATAACGTGTTCTTTGACTTGTAGAGTGCCTGTCGTCACTAATAGTTAGTGGGAGCACACGTTATAGGTATGCTAATGAGATTAGTATACTCGAACCGACTCACCCTCGATTCGTCACACGGAATTCACTCAGGGACAGTCAATGATGGAATCGAAAGGTTGTGATAGGTATTCGTGAACCTTCGAGTTGAGGATTTAGTAGGGATGTGCTTGTGACGTTAAGATTTTCACTAGAGTAGTTTGACCCAGAAAACCGGAAGGTGGGGGTCAACCTCGACATGCATCTTAACGGGCAAGTAGCAGATTCTACTAAATACCAAGATATGATTCTTTCTCCTGTAAGTGAATAGGTATATGTCTTGTGCAGTTATTGGCAGATGAGATCATAAGTCTTTGGCCAAAGCATTGGAGCTAGTTGTATTAGATGCACAAGAGCTCAGTGATCTCGATTTGCATTAACTCGAGCATAGCGTCAAGTACAAATAGGGTTTGACTGCCCGTGACCCTAAAACTTGATCGGGACTTTTGAGAGAAGGGTTTATATGTATACTGGTATTCACGACAGAAAGGTTTTGGAATGATCCACATCATTCGTTCTCAGTTAGGGCACAATGTAGGCCGCCAGGCTGGCTAGGTGGTGCTACTACTCTTTTGTTCCTCCCATTGCTAACTGAGACGGACCTACCGAGTCGCGCAATAGGATTGATGACGGAATGAATCAAGCTTATTCTCTATTAAATGAATATTACATATTGGATATCTAATTTATTGGACATTGTATGTCTAATTAACTATAACACCCCAATCTAGGCGGATATTACAGTGCCGTGGACCCCCGACTGGGACCCATCAGGCGAATGAAAATTAATGACTTAAATAATATAATTGTAGTACCGAACCACATTATATCATTAAATTACTCCGATGAGGAGTTTCATTACAACACACCCAGGATAATACAGAATACATGTATATTTTATATGAAGATAAAATATACAACACGGAATAAATGGGTATTCAAACGGAAGTCTGCAGCAGAAATAAAAATGAAGAAAACATGAAGACTGAAAAGGACTGGGGCCCCCCTACTAGTATCACTGGGACTCCTCACCGTCAATGTTCTATTATCGTGACTTAGCCTTGTCATGACCTGAAAACAACATCCCCCGACGGGGTCAGTTACACAGAACAACAATCCTCAAGAGTTGAACAATATACAACAATCACATAAATGAATTAATGAATTAAGTTGAATGATGAGCATCAATGTACGCCCTAATGAAAAGCGTGAGAACACAAATGCCGAGTTTCCAGAGCCCCGCATATACACCCGCTATTGGCCTAATTAGTCTCACGGTCCAATGTGTCCGGAGTTCCGCGTATACACATTACCGTGCGCACAGTCCAATGTGTCCGGAGTCCCGCATATACACATGACCATAGTGTGCCCGACTACAATTTCACACATGTGCCAACTGGCCATGCAATATAATTCCGGAAGATCACCAGAACAAAAAAGGCCAAGGTGAGGAGTAATGAATAGAATCCGATAAGGATCAAGAACGACTCACCGAGATGAAATAATGATACAACGACTGATAGCTTCAATGAAATGTTTTTGGGAACCGTCATTCCTCGTGAGTTACATGATGGGTTGATAAATACAAGTCTCGACATGAACGATATATTATGATTGAATTACATGTATGAATGAAAAACAAAATAAGGAATGAATATCCTTTTAACCGAGTAAGAATTTACTTACACAATACCGGTGTTGAAATGTCCTTCCTCGAACAACGTCCTAAAAAGAGATGTCGGTCGCTCGAATAACCTTGAATGACACAATTACCAATAATCCGCTCAATAAACATATCAAACATGATTATAACCAACTCAAACGCCGATACAACAATATACAAACTCATTGAGGCATTCTAACGAATACTTAGCAAACATACATCCTTTGATAATATTCAATCCCGAATATATCGAAACCAAACTCCAAAATGAGTATTTCAAACCACAAAACACCTTAAATGATATCAATAATCCCATAGGAATCCACAACTCGAGTTAACGACAACATCTAATCAAAAACCCCCAAAAATATCAAAGTCAACCAAAAAGTGTTCTTGAATTAACCCCAATATTCATTAAATCCAAAATATATGCCAATAAATCCGTAGGAATACATTCATCCAAGGTAGATATCCATATCTAACATATTCCAACAACAATCCAAGCTTACACGAAGAAATCGGAAGGAAAATACCCAAAATCCAAAATTCTAGATCCAAGAAATTATTACCTTGATTTGATGTGATGGAGATGATGAAATGATGATTAAACCGAATGATAAGCTTGATGATGATGATAGGTGAGTGCAGCTCAAAAAGATCTCTCCAAATCGCCCGAAATGCCCGAAATCGCCGAAGGAGTGAAGAGAGAATGACAAATGACGAATCTGGACTGCACTGTCCAATATATACCGTTCCCAGATTAGCGCACGCTACGACCTGTTATTTAGAGTGCGCTAACGGGTTCACCGGACAGTACAGTGAACTCTGACTGCCTCGTTAGCGTACACTACGAACTTGATAGCGTGCGCTAACGCCCTCCCAACAGCGTGCGTTAACTCCGAAAGTTAGCGTGCGCTAGCTAAATACCTGATGTCCAGTGACCGAAGTCCAGAACCTCCTGTCCTCTGACTTTATTGCGATAGCGTGTGCTACATCCAAATCAGCGTGCGCTACTGCCCCAATAGCGTACGCTAAAATCCACTCATAGCGTGTGCTAGGAATTATTACAAAATCAGTCCAGTACCCACTGGACTCTGCCTGATCGGCCTTAGCGCGCGCTACACTGACTGCATAGCGGGCGCTATCCAAACTTAATAGCGTGCGCTACTTACCATTCGTAGCGTGCGCTACTCCAACTCGGCTGCAGTCCAGTGCCTTCTGGACTGCAGGCCTGAACCACATTAGCGTGCACTAATACGAAGAGATAGTGTGCACTAGCCGTACTCAATTAGCGCGCGCTAAAGAGAGTACGTAGCGTGCACTACTCCTCACACACAGCCCATTATGAAGATGACAATGATGATGACCATTGTTCGATCCTCCAACCAGGTAGGACGATGGATAATAACTGATGTACGATACAATAACTCTGATCGGTGAATACAATGAATGAATATGAACGATGAATGATCATTAATGAGTGAAAAATTACTGAGTGACAATTACTGAATGATAATGACTGAATTACAACCGGGTATTACATACACCCCCCTTAAAAGAGTTTCGTCCCCAAAACTAAGGGTCAAACAACTCGGGATAACTCTCCCGCATACTATCCTCGATTTCCCAAGTAGCCTCTTCGACTCCGTGTCTAGACCACTGAATTTTAACCAAAGAAATCGTCTTGTTCCTCAACTGTTTGATTCGCCGCTCTAAGACTCGTACGGGACGCTCCTCATATGAATGATCGTCTGCGATTTCGATCTCGTCGAACTGAAGTATGTGACTCGGATCGGCAACATACTTCCGCAACTGAGAGACGTGAAACACATTATGAACTCGGCTCAACGCCGGAGGTAAGGCCAATCGATAAGCTAGCTCGCCTACTCGATCCAAAATCTTAAACGGTCTAATCAATCTCGGACTCAACTTTCCCCTCTTCCCAAAACGGAAGATACCTCTACTCGGGGATACCTTGACCAAAACATGGTTACCCGCCTCAAACTCTAATGCCCGACGACGGTTATCTGCGTATGATTTTTGCCGACTCTGAGCGGTCAACAAACGACTCCTCATCAAAGCTATCTTCTCACGGGCGGCTATAAGCATATCGGGCTTGGTGCCGATTGATTCTAATAAATCATCCCGACACAAAGGAGATCGACAATGATGACCGTAGGCCTCGTAAGGTGCCATCTTGATCGAAGCATGCCAACTATTATTATACGTGAACTCAATCAATGGTAGTTGGGCTTCCCAATCATCTTTCCAATCGAGGACACATGCTCTCAACATGTCCACCAATGTCTGAATAGTCCTCTCTGATTGTCCGTCGAACGGAGGATGAAAAGTTGTGCTGAGATTAAGCTGGGTTCCCATAGCACGATGAACTGATTTCCAAAAATGTGACATGAATCGCCCGTCACGATCAAAAACGATACTCTTAGGAGTACCGTGCAGTCTCACTATCTCTTTGATGAACAACTGGGCAAGTCTCTCGGGACCCCACGTATCCTTAATCTCAAGGAAATGGGCTGACTTAGTTAGACGATCCACAATTACCCAAATTGTATTCATGCCACGACGACTTGTCGGCAAACTCGTGATGAAGTCCATTGAAATATCTTCCCACTTCCACTCTGGAATAGGGAGAGGTTTCATCATACCCGCCAGTCGCTGATGTTGTATCTTGACTTGCTGACAGGTTAAACATCTCGAAACAAATTCCACGACTTCTCGCTTCATATTACTCCACCAGTAATTTTGTTTCAAGTCTTTGTACATCTTGCTAGACCCCGGATGAATGGAATAAGGGGTAGCATGAGCTTCTCTCAAAATCGAGTTTTTCAACTTGTCGTTCGCCGGTACGCATAACCGATTCTTAAATCGCAAAAGTCCATCCTCGTGGACCACAAATCCGGGGGCTTTCCCCTAAGTCACATCATCTCGAATGCGTAACAAAAATGGGTCTGAACCCTGATTCTCCCTGATCGCCCCCTCAAGTGGCGATGAAATCTCTAACGTACAAAGTTGCCCTTGTACTCGCTATAACCAGACCTCGATCTCGGGTCTCAAAAATTCCTGCTGAAGTTCCCTCTGAACTGTTAATCGAGCAAGCATCTGCTCCTGAATGGACTTACGACTCAAGGCGTCGGCGACAACGTTTGCCTTGCCCAAGTGGTATAGTATCTCAATATCATAATCTTTGATTAGTTCCAACCACCGCCTCTATCATATATTTAACTCCTTCTGAGTAAATATATACTTCAAACTCTTATGATCGGTGAATATCTGACAGGTAACGCCATAAAGATAATGGCGCCAAATCTTCAATGCGAACACCACGGCTGCTAGCTCCAGGTCGTGGGTCAGATAATTGACCTCGTAAGGTCTCAATTGCCGTGAAGCATAAGCAATAACTTTCCCGTTCTTCATTAGTACACATCCGAGACCCTGTTCGGACGTATCACTATAAACCACAAATCCTTCTGTCCCTTGCGATAAAGAAAGGACAGGTGCTGAAATTAACCGGCTCTTGAGTTCCTCAAAACTCTGTTGGCACGCGTCGGACCATGTGTATTTCTTATCCTTCCGTAAAAGGTTCGTCATGGGTTGAGCAATTTTATAAAATCCTTCCACAAATCGCCGATAATAACCAGCTAATCTGAGGAAACTCAGGATTTCCTTAACATTCTTCGGAGGTTGCCAATCTCGAATTGCCTCCGTCTTCTGAGGGTCGACACGAACTCCGTCAGATGAAATTACATGTCCGACAAATGTCACTTCGGACATCCAGAACTCACATTTGGAAAACTTTCCATAAAGTTGCTCTCATCTCAACACATCGAGCACCTGATGAAGGTGAAACTCGTGTTCCTCCTGGTCACGAGAATAAATTGGAATGTCATCAATAAAGACAACCACGAACTAATCCAAATAGTCGATGAAAACCCGATTCATTAATTCCATGAATACCGCAGGTGCATTAGTTAACCCAAACGGCATTACCACAAACTCATAATGACCATAGCGTGTTCGGAACGCCGTCCTTGCGATATCTGACTCTCGAATTCGTAACTGATGATATCCAGATCTTAAGTCGATCTTGGAAAATACTGAAGCTCCCTGAAGTTGATCCAAAAGATCATCAATACGGGGTAGAGGATATTTATTCTTGATCGTCACTCGGTTCAATTCCTGGTAATCAATACACAAGCGAAACGAACCATCCTTGTTCTTGACAAACAATACAGGTGCTCCCCACGGGGACGCACTCGGCCGAATATAACCCTTCTCGGTTAGGTCCTCTAATTGATTCTTCAACTCCTGCATTTTGGTCGGGGCTATATGGTACGGTGCCTTCGATATTGGGGACGTACCAGGTTCCAACTCAATCGTGAATTCCACATCTCTCTGTGGAGGCAAACCAGGTAACTCGTCTGGGAATACATCGGCATATTCCATCACTACAGGAATATCCGTCAACATTACTGATGGTTTCTCGGTCTTGGTCATATAGCACCAATAACCGACACACCCCTGATTGAGTAATTTCACTACTTTCATCAAGTTTATGATTCTACCGAAACAGCTGGGATTACCTCCCTGAAAAACACATTCGATTCCATCGTTTGAAATGATAGTGATTGTATGCTTACGGACACTAATGGTGGCATCGTGACGATCCATCCAATCAATACCCGAGATGACATCATCTCTCGATAAATCTACCACGATTAGGTTTGCTAACCAATCACGGCCATGAAACTGAATCGGACAATCCTTCATCTCACGATTCCCGATAATTCTTCTACCATCAGGTAGACCAATGACATGAGGCTCACAACTAGTAGCACTAGCCAGACGTAGTCTACTCAAACATGACTCGGAAATGAATGAATGCGATGCACCAGTATCAAAAAGGGTACACACAGGTTGAGATAGAATTTCGAGTGTACCTGAGATCATTCGGGCTTCCGGATCATCAGCTCTCTTCATCTCATAAATTCTGGGCTTGCCAGTCCCAGAACCGGATGCTCCCGTCTCGTAGCTGTGGGCTCCGCCTTTGTTAGCTCCCGTCATCTTAAACGACGCGGACTGAGTAGCCTGATTCAGAACCACTGCTGTTTCGGGGCATGAGATGACGCCGGAGTAGGTTTGGAGTCCTTTCGGCAAAAACGGGCCCTATGTCCCGCCATTCCACAGTTATTGCACGTGACGGTTTGCCTCAAACACTTCGTGCTGTAATGACCCTGTTCTCCATAGTTGAAATAGGTAATGGCCGAACTGGCTGCTCGTTACTGAGATTCCGCAGGTCTGGGCACCATAGGAGGTCGCTCAGTGAAAGTAGAGCCCGCTCGACGCTTCTTGAAAGTTGCCTGACTGCCTTCAGGCTGATTTCGATTCTTTAACATCTTGCCAGATGATGGAGTTTGATTCTTAGCAATCTCCTTAGCAGTAAGCTCATAAGTATGAGCTTTCTCGATGAATTCGGCCAGAGTGATGCAATTGTGATTAAGCAACTGCATCCGCATACGAGGTTTCAACCTCTTGCTCAAATACTTGATCTTATCCGCCTCGGAGTGAATAATAGACGAGGCGAAAGGAAGAAGCTCCTAAAATTTCTCGGCGATGGCGAGAACATCATCATCCGCCGAGAGGTCGGGAGTGAGTAATTCCGATAACTTGGCCTCTCTGAGTGGGGCCGGATAATACCTCTCCATCATGAGAGTCTTGAATTGGTTCCAAGTACATGATCCGTCGGTGGGCTTCAACGATAACCACCATGAATGAGCGCTCTTACCCAGATAGTAAGCAGCAACTGAAACTTTATGCCCTTCGGGGCAATCCACCGTAGCAAATAACTTCTCGAAATGCTCAAGCCAATGAACAATATCCGACGGCTCAGATGAGCCCTCAAAGGTAGGTGGTCTTTGGCGAGAGATATCGCCAATAATACTGCTCACATCCCTCTCCTGTCTCTGAGGTGGCGGCGGAGGAGCCTGTTGATTCTGAGTAGCTGAGTTCTGCATTGTCTCCATGAGGCGTGCCATTTGAGTCATCTGGGCCATCATTCCCTGCATAAAAGCGAATGGGTCAACCCAAACACCCTCTGAATGAGCTGTGTCCCGAGTACGACTCCCTGACAGTGAATGATCATTTCCAGGAGAATGAGTGGCGGCATCGCTGCTCGATGAATTAACATTATTCCTCGCTTTCGCATGCGTATTCACATAGGTTCTCAGGATTCGGCCCGCACCGCGGCCTCTTCCCCCGCGTCCTCTGCCAGCTCTTTCCATACTGAAGTGGGAAAGTCATAAGGTGATTATATATCTCGCATTAATATCACATTATGATTATGTTATGAAATGATGAAAATGAGCACACGCGCTCAAACACAATGATTATATGAATGATCAACTGAAGTGACGAGATTATCTGATGAAATTCTTGAAATGATTATCTTGAACAAGTTTTTTTTTAAGGAAAAAGCGTCCAGTGTGGACGGGGGGTTGAGGCGGGACCAATAGAAATACAAAGTATTAGCTGATATCAAGAAATACAAAGTATCAGGCCCGAATTATGACCAAAAATGGGCCATAATTCGGGTCCAAGCATCGAAAAAATCTACGGCCCGCAAAAGAAATACAAAGTGCACCACAAAAAGTGGGCTAATGTGCGGACCCGTAGACCAAAATAACTCAACTCCGAATTATGACCAAAAATGGGCCATAATCCGGAACCTAAAATCTAAAGTGCCTACGGCCCGCTAGATCAGTACAAGGTGTACCACTAAAACTGTGGGCTAATGTGTAGACCAATAGGCAAACAAACAATCGATCAAAAATAAAAACTATCTAAATCTAAAAGACGGATAACCAAGATGATCCATCCGTATAAGGGAGAGAAGGAACGGAGGAGCAGTATCGTAAGTATAAGTCTGAATGCCGAGGGACGACATGCCAAGATCAGAAAGATAGTCGGCCGGCCTGTTGCCCTCCCAGAAAATATGAGTGACTCTGAACTGAATATCTCTGAGAATGTGTCGGATACGCATAAGAGTGTGACGAACCTGCCAAGAGCCCCGATGGCCAGATGATAGCAGGGTTACCACAGCAGCAGCATCAAGCTCAATCCAAACATATCTCGATCTCTGGGAAGCTAGAATCAAACCAATCGCCAACGCCTGGATCTCAGCATCAAAACTAGAAGAGGCCTGAAAAGAGGAATGGAAAGCAAGAAGGAGCTCTCCATGATGATCTCTAATCAGACCTCCCCCACCCGCAATTTGTGTGTCTCTATCGAACGAACCATCTGTGTTCAGCTTGATCCAAGAGGACTCGCGTCGAAGCCAAACCACCGGGACAGGGCGACGAGTCTGAGCAGGGGAAGATGTAGCTCGCTGGAAACGATCAGGCGGCGAGCAACCTGCCCAGAACTCAGATGAAATAAGCCCCGCAGTAGCCAATAAAGCAACATGGTGCTCCACCTGCACAATAACATGAGACGAAAGAAAAGTAATCGCCCTATGCTTTACACTATTCCTTTCTGTCCAGATGAACCAAAGGATCAGACAAGGAATAATGAAAGTTGCGTGCCTAAAGTGTGTGCCGTGTGCAAAAAAACTCAGGAGCTCAAAGATATTCTGAGTATGAGGTAGCGATAAATGTGTCCATGCGCCAAAATACTCCCACACGTCACGAGCCACATCACTCTCCAATAAAAGGTGGGCAATGGTCTCGGTATGGTAGGTATGGGTAAGGGTATGCGAGCAGCACAATATTCTAGAAGCCAATGAAACGCCCCTCCTCTGTAGAATGGCATCAGTCGGTATCCGTCGCATGAGAAGACGCCAAATAAACACCTAAATGGTCGGTATAAGTAAGGCAGTCTAGATGGCCCCATAAACAAGATTAGCCTGACCCCTCACCCTGATGTGAGACCAAGCCGACGACAATGAGAACGCACCCGAAGAGGTAAGAGTCCAGCACATACTATCCGAATCCTCCTCAGCGATGGGAATCACGGAGATCTCCTGGATGAACTGAGGGTAAATCCTAGCTCCTCTCCAACAATAGACTCCAATCTACCCATGTCCCACGTCCCATCAACCCATAACTCGTTAATCCTAAGGAGGGGTCTACCAGTAATCTGACAATAAGAAGAAATCGGCCTATCCCCAGTCCAAGTATCATCCCAAAAGCTGACCTCCCCGCAGCCACAACCAAGAGTCCCGCAAATTAACTCCTGAGCCTCAATACCCACACGGAGAAGACGGCGCCAAGGGTGGTTGGCAAGAGCTCTAAGAGCAGTACGCATAGGCGTATAAAGGCCCCCAAAGCAGTTTCTGCGGAGCATAAACTTTGCCCACAGAGATGTGCCTGTGCGGAGGCGCCACCAGAGCTTATAACTAAAAGCCCTCGCCATATACGAAAGGCTCCGAATCCCGAGGCCTCCCTCGGAGACCGGACGACAAATCTGACAAGATTAATGATACGATCCTCAAGATCAACAACTGAACAATAAAATGAACTGAGTGATTAATGAGTTAACATGATCGACATGATCAAAAATAAAAATGATGATTGAGGATTGTTGACTGTTGAATGATGAATGAATGATTCTTATTGCCAGAAATTATACCATGGCGTCAGAAATCTTACTGTTCTTTGGTCTGAGGGGCTCGGCTCTTACATGGGTCACACGTGACGCGAAAGTCCAATGATACTAGTCTGATGAACGATGATTTCAATGAAACATGACTCGGAAGGTAGTATTCAAAATCACGCTCTGATACCAACTCTGTAACACCCCAATCTAGGCAAATATTACAGTGCCGTGGACCCCCGACTGGGACCCACCAGGCGAATGAAAATTAATGACTTAAATAATATAATTATAGTACCGAACCACATTATATCATTAAATTACTCCGATGAGGAGTTTCATTACAATACACCCAGGATAATACATAATACATGTATATTTTATATGAATATAAAATATACAACACGAAATAAATGGGTATTCAAACGGAAGTCTGCAGCGAAAATAAAAATGAAGAAAACATGAAGACTGAAAAGGACTGGGGCCCCCTACTAGTATCACTGGGACTCCTCGCCGTCAACATTCTCTTCCCGTGCCTTAGCCTTGCCATGACCTGAAAACAATATCCCCCAACGGGGTCAGTTATACAGAACAACAATCCTCAAGAGTTGAACAATATACAAAAATCACATAAATGAATTAATGAATTAAGTTGAATGATGAGCATCAATGTATGCCCTAATGAAAAGCGTGAGAGCACAAATAGCCGAGTGTCCGGAGCCCCGCATATACACCCACTATTGGCCTAATTAGTCTCACGGTCCAATGTGTCTGGAGTTCCGCGTATACACATTACCGTGCGCACAGTCCAATGTGTCCGGAGTCCCGCATATACACATGACCATAGTGTGCCCGACTACAATTTCACACATGCGCCAAATGGCCATGCAATATAATTCCGAAAGATCACCAGAACAAAAATGGCCAAGGTGAGGAGTAATGAATAGAATACGATAAGAATCAAGAACGACTCACCGAGATGAAATAATGATACAACGAGTGATAGCTTTAATGAAATGATTTTGGGAACCGTCGTTCCTCGTGAGTTACATGATGGGTTGATAAATACAAGTCTCGACATGAATGATATATTATGAGTGAATTACATGTATGAATGAACAACAACGTCAGGAATGAATATCCTTTTAACCGAGTAAGAATTTACTTACACAATACCGGTGTTGAAATGTCCTTCCTCGAACAACGTCCTAAAAAGAGATGTCGGTCGCTCGAACAACCTTGAATGACACAATTACTAATAATCCGCTCAATAAATGTATCAAACACGATTATAACCAACTCAAATGCCGATACAACAATATACAAACTCATTGAGGCATTCTAACGAATACTTAGCAAACATACATCCTTTGATAATATTCAATCCCGAATATATCGAAACCAAACTCCAAAATGAGTATTTCAAACCACAAAACACCTTCAATGATATCAATAATCCCATAGGAATCCACAACTCGAGTTAACGACAACATCTAATCAAAAACCCCCAAAAATATCAAAGTCAACCAAAAAGTGTTCTTGTATTAACCCCAATATTCATGAAATCCGCAATATATGCCAATAAATCCGTAGGAATACATTCATCTAAGGTAGATAATTCATATCTAACATATTCCACTAACAATCCAAGCTTACACGAAGAAATCGGAAGGAAAATACCCAAAATCCGAAATTCTAGATCCAAGAAATTATTACCTTGATTTGATGTGATGGAGATGATGAAATGATGATTAATCCGAATGATAAGCTTGATGATGATGATAGGTGAGTGCAGCTCGAAAAGATCTCTCCGAATCGCCCGAATCGCCCGAAATCGCCGAAGGAGTGAAGAGAGAATGACAAATGACGAATCTGGACTGCACTGTCCAATATATACTATTTCCAGATTAGCGCACGCTACGACCTGTTATTTAGCATGCGCTAACGGGTTCACCGGACAGTCCAGTGAACTCTGATTGCCTCATTAGCGTATGCTACGAACTTGATAGCATGTGCTAACGCCCTCCTGATAGTGTGCGTTAACTCCGAAAGTTAGCGTGCGCTAGCTAAATACCTGATGTCCAGTGACCGAAGTCTAGAACCTCCTGTCCTCTGACTTGCTTGTGATAGCGTGCGCTACGTCCAAATCGGCGTGCGCTACTGCCCCAATAGCGTACGCTAAAATCCACTAATAGCGTGCGCTAGGAATTATTCCAAAATCAATCCAGTACCCACTGGACTCTGCCTGATCGGCCTTAGCGCGCGCTACACTGACTGCATAGCGGGCACTATCCAAACTTACTAGCGTGCGCTACTTACCATTCGTAGTGTGCGTTGCTCCAACTCGGCTGCAGTCCAGCCCCTTCTGGACTGCAGGCCTGAACCACATTAGCGTGCGCTAATACGGAGAGGTAGCATGCGCTACCCGTACTCAATTAGCACGTGCTAAAGAGAGTACATAGCGTGCGCTACTCCTCACACACAGCCCATTATGAAGATGACAATGATGACCACGGTTCGATCCTCCAACCAAGTAGGACGACGGATAATAACTGATGTACGATATACTCTGATCTATGAATACAATGAATGAATATGAACGATGAATGATCATTAATGAGTGAAAAATTACTGAGTGACTATTACTGAATGATAATAACTGAATTACAACTGGGTATTACATTAACTTTGGGACATTAGATGTCTAAATTAATTTATTGGATAAATTAATTTACGGCCTAATGAATTAAATAAATTACTGGGTGATTATATTGATTCACATGTATAATTATTTCTTAGAGAAATGAATTATATATTGTAGTTGATATAATTGATTAACCCAAGAGCGTGGCAAGTAGATACGCGGTGCTTTCGGCGTTGGATCATCCAAGAGCTTGTTGCGGATTGAATTCGTAAGTTACATCATCTTCTCACTGATTAAATCAACGGACTACAAGGGTATGATATCGTATCTTCCTCTTTGTTCGTTTTATATTCATATATACGTAGCTTGAATCGATCCTCTTGAGGGATTTGTGTTAAACTTCTTGTTTTCGCTTCCATTGTGCCCTTCATTTTTGTATGCGAATCCCAACAGATCATATTGGGTATGGTTATGTGTACTTAATGAAACACAAATCCAAGGCAATTGAGAAATTCCAAGAATTTAAGGCCCTAATCGAAAAACAAACTGGTAATCATATCAAAGCACTTCGGTCGGACTAAGGTGGCGAGTATATGAGTATAGAGTTTGACGAGTTCCTAAAGAAGCACGGAATAGTGTCACAAATCACACCTCTAAGAACTCCTCAGTTAAATGGTGTGTCGGAAAGAAGGAACCGAACCTTGTTGGACATGGTTCATTCTATGCTTAGCTACACTATACCTGTGGGGTTATGCACTCCTTACTGTTGCTTATATATTGAACAGATGTCCTTCCAAGTCCATTTTGAAAACTCCACATGAGATGTGGGAGGGTAGGAAACCAAGTCTTAATCACATTAGGATTTGGGGATGTCCCGCCTATGTCAAGAAGACTAAGGTGGAGAAGCTGGAAGTATGATCTTTGAAGGGACGTTTCATTGGATTTCCATCTGGGATGATGAGTTATCTATTCTATATGCCCGAATATCGAAATATCATCATTGCTTTGCAAGCACACTTCTTGGAAGATGAGTTCATTCATGAAGATGGAGCGGGTAGAAGTATTTCTTTGGAAGAATACAAAGAAACTCCTCAGGAGACACCTATACAAGAAATTGGAACCGAGCCTTCTAAAACACAAGTACAACTACCTCATAGGTCTAGTAGGGTGTCTCAATTACCTGAGAGGTATGGTTTTGTGCACTTGGAGGAACTGGGTCTCCATGAGGTTCTAGGTGATAGCCAAGAGACCAACCCCGTGACCTACGACCAAGCGATGGTGGATGTAGACTCCGCAAAATGGCGAGAAGCTATGCCAATCAGGTGTGGACTCTAGTAGACCGCTCCAAGGACATAGTGCCATTGAGAACAAGTGGATCTACAAGAGAAAGACTGGTGGGGATGGCAAGGTTGACACCTATAAGGCCGGGCTTGTGGCAAAGGGTTATACCCAAAAATAAGAGATCGATTACCACGCTACCTTCTCGCCCATAGCAATGATCAAGTCTATTCGAATGATGCTTGATATAGCTAACTACCACGATTATGAGATATGGAAGATGGACGTAAAGACGGCTTTCCTTAAGGGATTCCTCGAGGATGATATTTATATGGAGCAGCCTAAAGGATTTGTGTTCGAGGTCGATATTAATAAAGTGTGCAAACTTCAGCGTTCTATTTATGGACTGAAGCAGGCTTCGCGTAGTTGGAACCTTCATTTTGACGAAGCTATCAAAGAGTTTGACTTCGTGCAAAATGAAGAGGAGCCTTATGTAAACAAGAGGGTTGGTGGGGGCAAGATAGCATTCTTAGTACTATATATAGATGACATTCTTCTAATAGGAAATGATGTGGGAATGCTCAGTTCAGTGAAAGCTTGGCTTTCGAGTAGGTTCTCCATGAAAGACTTGGGGGAAGCTAGCTTTCGAGTAGGTTCTCCATGAAAGACTTGGGGGAAGCTACCTATCTTCTTGGGATTCGACTCTACCGTGATAGAGTGAAGAGAATGATATGTCTTTCCCAATCCCTGTATATAGATAAGATCTTAAAGCGATTTAAGATGAATCATTCTAAAAGAGGGTTCCTTTCGATGCAACATGGAATAAAACTCACCTCGAAGATATGTCCTCAAAGTGAGGAACAGCGAAAGGAAATGAGTAATATATCATATGTGTCTGCCATGGATAACCTAATGTATGCTATGTTGTGTACGGGACCTGAGATTGCACATGCTGTGAGCATGGTAAGTAGGTTTCAGGCAAACCCAGGAAAGGAACATTGGACCGCCGTAAAGAACATTCTCAAGTACTTAAGAAGGACTAGAGATCCGGTTCTTATGTATGGTGGTGGAGAACTGAATATGAAAGGCTTCACTGATTCAGACTTCCAAGGACAGAAAGACAACTCTATGTCTACTTCTGGCTACATTTTTACTCTTAATGGAGGATCAGCATCTTGGCGAAGTGACAAGCAAAGCGCGACTGCTGATTCCACCTGTCAGGATGAGTATCAAGCGGCCTCGGAGGCCTCTAATGAAGGGTTTTGGATTAAGAAGTTTCTGGGTGAATTTCAAGTGACACCAAGTGCTGAGCTATCTATTCCAATTTTGTGCGATAATGACGGAGTTGTAGCACAAGCCAAGGAGCTTAGGTTTCACGACAGTACAAAATACATTCAGAGAAAGTATCATCTCGTGAGAGAATTTGTTCGCAAAGGATACATTGTGCTGCATAGAGTAAACGCTGATCCACTAACTAAGCCACTTTCTCAGATAATCTTAAAGAGTCGTCTGGATAACATGGGTATTATATACCATAGTGTGTGGCATTGAGTGGAAGTGGGAGATTGTTAGGAATATGCCCTCGAATGCCCACTCAGAGGATGTATGAGAGTGGGCAGTGTACTTGTTGTTATGTAAACTCTTATCAGAAGGCAATTGTTTGTTTTTTATTTACTGAAAGTCACTAGCATTCCTCACTTGTAAATATATATAGAAATACTAGTCCATGTATTTGAGAGAAAACATTCCACTCCTTATTAGATGAGGGGATCGGCACTGGTATAGTTTATGGCTCAAATACATGATCGTTCGCAAGTCGATGAAACTTGACTGGGCGTTAAGTTTATGTGAAGACTTGTATGATGTGTTCTTTGACTTGAAGAGTGCCTGTCGTCACTAATGGTTAGTGGGAGCATACGTTGTAGGTATGCTAATGGGATTAGTATACTCAAACCGACTCACCCTCGATTTGTCTTACGGATTTCACTCCGGGACAGTCAATGACAGAATTAAAGGTTGCGATAGGTATTCGTGAACCTTCGACTTGAGGATTTAGTAGGGCAGTGCTTGTGACGTTAAGATTTTCACTAGAGTAGTTCGACCCAGAAAGCCGAGAGGTGGGGGTCAACCTCTACGTGCGTCTTGACAGACAATGAGCAGGTTCAACTAAGTACCAAGATAGGATTCTTTCTCCTGTAAGTGATGAATGTGTTCTATGTGGTTATTGGCAGATGAGAACATAAGTCTTTGGCCAAAGCACTGAAGCTAGTTGTATTGGATACACGAGAGCTCGGTGATCTCGATTTGTTGGAATATTTTGTTCCATACATGTATTTATAATGTTTTTGATGATTAAAGTTGCTAAACAAAACAAAACAATGAAGAGGCGAAGCAAGGCATCGAAGAAAACAAAGTCGCAAAAAGGTTTTCTGGACTAACATAACATACGCAATGGACATTGCATAGCATACGTAAGTGGATGTCTATAACGTACGTAACAAGTAAACCTTAACGTACATAACATGAGTTCAAACCAGATGAACATTGGAGGAGTCAAAGTCAGAAAGGTGGCAACAGATATATGACGTCAGCAATGATGTATCCTATAACGTACGTAATGATATAATGATAACATACGTAAGAAAATAAATGAATGCTACTGGACTTAATCTGGAAGTTGGCAACGTACGTAGCATGTAAAGCCTAATGTACGTAATACGTCTTACGGACATAATGATGAAGAGATGGCGGCCGTAGTGAAAGATCAGATAGCTAACGGCTAGTTTGATGATGAAGGCTATATATACCATGCCTATGGTATTGATTCACCACAACAACTTCAAGCAAGAGATACATTGATCACTTATTCATATTGATATTATTGTTGTTGTAATATTGAGCTTATATTGTTAGTTTGAGTGTTTATACATTCAACATTATACACGAGAGGTAAAAGAAAAGATACGATTGGATTTAGTGTTATTAGGATCAAGAATCCTGCATTATTAGAATCGCAATCGCTATCTTAGTGAGGTTTATATAGTACCCATAGAAAGCTAGAGTGGTTGATTCCTTGTCCAACAGAAAAGGAAAACGGTTTAACTTGGACCGACACAAAGACAAGTACGAGTGGTTTATCATAGGCCAATAGAAGACATGATTGTAATGGTTATCCCTCGACCGATAGAAGAGAGGTGCAAAGTTTTTTATATTGAACCTATAGAAAAAGATACCGAGAGAGGATGTAGGCTCGTTTATAGCCGAACCTCTATAAATCCGTGTGTCATTTAATTTCCACAATTTATTTTACACTTCCGCAACACGGCGCATATTCCGATCTTGATCCAACATGATTTGCATTAACTCAAACATAGAATCAAGTACAGATTGGGTTTGACTGATCGTGACCCTATAACTTGATCGGAACATTTGAAAGAAGGATTTATATGTTTGCTGCTATTCACGATAGAATGGTTCTTGAATGATCCCTATCATTCGTTCTCAGTAAGGTTACAGTATAGGCTGCGAGACTGGCTAAGTGGTGCTATAACTCTTTAGTTCCTCTCATTGCTTACTGAGACGGGCCTATCGAGTCGCGCATTAGGGAGACGATGGAATAATATGAAGTGGATCTATTATTGTAAATTTTGACATTGTATACCCCATTTAATTTATTGGATAAATTAAACCGGTCTAGTGAATTAAATAATTTACTGGGTAATTAACTTAACTCATGAATTATTATTTCTTGGAGAAATAATATTTTAAAATGATTGATTAATTAGATTAATCAATTCTATTAATTTTATTTGAGACGAACCAAGATGTATCAATCGTACTGAATACACGACGGTCCGTTACATGGACCGAAACGAACCGAATTTTTCTCTATCATGGTAGGGGCCGCCCCATATCTTGAAGCATTCTTGATGATGACTTTGTCCTCATGGTTTCATGTGTTGAGGTTGATTCCTAACACTTGAGGACAAAAAGGTGATAAGATGGGATCTTATCATTATCAAACCTTAGGTGTGAGGCTTGGAGGTTTGTGTGGACTTTGTTATAAAACAAAGTTCATCCTCTCCACCATAATAAAGAAAATCGGCCATCACACATAGAGAGAGTTCATTTTGTTCATGTTCTTACACTCTTAGAGAGACAAATAAAATCAAGAACAAAAACTTATATCACTTAGAGTGATCACATACTTGAGAGATCATTTGCTACTACCCTTTTCTAGCCGTATCCTTAGAGGGTAATTGAGTAGTTGTTGTTCCAATCATCTCCCGACCCGTGTCTAGTAGAGACGCAGTGCTTTCAGAGTTTGGATCATCGAGGGTTTATCAAATCAGATTTGTGGTCACTGGCATCAACTTCAACATTCAATCAAAGGACTTCAAGGGTATGTTTTCATATCTTAACTCTTGTCCTTTTATATTCATATATACTTTGCATGCTTGGTCCTCTTTAGGGGTTCGGTAAAATTTATTTTTGCTTCCACTGCGCCTTTGTTTTAGGTATCGAATCCCAACAGTTGGCTCTCAGCAACTGCCTGTTCCTTAAGAGGGACTGATTCCTCTCGTCGAACTGTGTGGGTCACATTAGCTTCAGGCACAGGGACGGAATCCTCCTGGGTGGGGATGGTGGGGGTTGCTCGGAGATGTTCCTTGGCTATTTGCAGCCTTGGACTGAGCATATTCATTCTCACGAGCCTCCTCATAGCTCAGCCTCAGACCTGTCTGAAGGTTATAATCGTCTTTGTCGGATTCGGAGTGGTGGCTCGGGATCTTGGGCTTGTTAGTGGATGTAGATTTCCCTTCCAGTCTCGTCTTATCCTTTGCCACAAAGTGTGAAGAAATAAGTTCCTTGCAAAGGTGATCATCCCATTTCATCAGGACTTCGACATTTTGGGAGTCCCTCACTTCCAAAGCGAACAGCTGTTCTTCCTTCCAATCCTCCCATTTATATAGGGTGTCGTTGTAACACCCCAAATCTCATTAGGGATACTACACAGCATAGAACCTTCAAAAAGGTCTACCAAGATAAGACATCACACACAATACACAATAATCTCTTAACAACACATTAATAATCTAAATAGGGCCGTGGCCTCGGCCAAAATATTTTAGTTCAAATTTAGAAAGGCAGAGAATAAAATAAGTTCATTGCCCACGCAGGGGACTTCAACGACATCCTTAAAACAATAACAAGTTTACTCGACTAACTTCAATAAACTGAATAAGCATAAGAAAATAAATACACCGACTCGAGCCCCATCATCATGCTTTGCCATCTTTAGCGTGTGGTTCCCGTGCTTGCTCCCCATTTCGCCCGGTACCTGAAATGCATGAAATCCATTTTCTCCATTTAAGGGGTTAGCATTCAAATAGCTAGTGCAAGTACACAATTACACCCCATCATATACATATACGATTCAACACAATCAATTCATTTGGAAAGCATTTGAAATCAATATTTCGGAATATCACATTTACATCAAATCAGTATATTAACACGTTTCAATATTACAACTATCCACACTTGGTAACCCGTGGCCGTACCCATTAGTATCGACCCCCAGGGGCTCCATCGGACCATCCTCGGGTGGGAAACCACTTTCGTGGCCGTACCCATTAGTATCGGCCCCCAGAGGTGTTGGTATTTGGTGCCTAAAACGAAGGCCCAACGGAAGCGGTAAAACAAAAATTAATTCGATCTGAATCCCTACGAGGATCGATCGAGCTACGTATATACGAATATATAAACAAAATCATAAGAGATATTAAAAATTCACCCTTGTAGTCCGTTGATTAAATGGATTCCTTCTCTTGAGCTATTCCCCAAGCTTTAGTTGTTCTCCACGAATCCAATCCGCTCCAAGCTCTCGGAAGATCCAACATCGAAATACCGCGTCTCTACTTGTCACGCACCGGAGAAACGAACAGAATGATGACCACCCGATTAACCTCTAAGGTTACGGCTAGAATCAAGTGATGAAGCTTTGTATGTTAAGATTATTACACTCTAAGTGTTTTAATCTTATTCTCTCTATCTCTCTATAATTTTCTCCAAGAAAATTTATAAAGATGAACAAGAATATTGAAGAACACTTTGAGAAACCTTTTCTCTCTCTCAAAACTAAACTCACGGCTGAATGTGTTATTGCTAGAGTAAGGAATAGTCTTCATTATATTCTTATTCCAAATCCCACAAAATCAACTATACCTTATTTTAAGAGATATCAAATCTCTAAGGTCATTAGTCTTCACCCACCAAAGCAAGACTAAGACTAAAGGTAAGAGATCAAAAAGTGGGGCCGGCCTCTAGAAGGAATCCGATGAGTTTGTTTCGTTTCGAACTCCCGAGAGTCCAAATAGATAAACTCCGATTCTGTTCCGATGTATTTATATCGATTAATTAATCCAATTAATTAATCATATTAAATACATAATAACATAATTAATTTCTCCAAGAAATAATTATCTTCATGAATTAAATTAATCACCAAGTAATTTATTTAATCCATTAAGCCATATATCAATTTATCCAATAAATCAATTTAGACATCCAATGTCCCAAATTAGATATCTAATATCTAATATTCATAATGAGATAATAAGCTTGATACATTCCGTCGTCAATCCTATTGCGCGACTCGGTAGGTCCGTCTCGGTCAGCAATGGGAGGAACCAAATAGTAGTATCACCACCTAGCCAGCCTGGCGACCTATACTGTACCCCAACTGAGAACGAATGATTGGGATCATTCAAGAACCATTCTTTCGTGAATACCAATATACATATAAACCCTTCTTTCAAATATCCCGATCAAGTTATAGGGTCACGGTCAGCCAAACCCCATCTGCACTTGACGCTATACATGCATTAATGCAAATCGAGATCATTGAGCTCTCGTGTATCCAATACAACTAGCTCCAATACTTTGGCCAAAGACTTATGATCTCATCTGCCAATAACCGCATAGGACATATAACCCGCTCACTAATGGAAGAAAGAATTCTTTCTTGTATTCAGTAGGACATGCTACTTGCCCGTTAAGATACACGTCGAGGTTGACCCCCACCTCCCGGTTTATAGGGTCGAACTACTCTAATGAAAATCTTAACGTCACAAGCACGTCCCTACTAAATCCTCAAGTCGAAGGTTCACGAATACCTATCACAACCTTTCGATTCCGTCATTGACTGTCCCGGAGTGAAATCCATGTGACGAATCGAGGGTGAGTCGGTTCGAGTATACTAATCCAATTAGCATACCTATAACGTGTGCTCCCACTAACCATTAGTGTTCGACAGGCACTCTCCATGTCAAAGAACATGTCATATAAGTCTTCACATAAACTTAACGCCCAGTCAAGTTTCATCAACTTGCGAACGATTAAGTATTTGAGCTATAAACCTTTCCAGTGCCGACCCCCTTATCCAATAAGGAGTGGAACGTTTTGATCTCAAACACACGGACTAGTTTCTATATATATATTTACGAGTTAGGAATGCCAGTAACTGCCAGTAAATAAAGAAACATCCATTGCCTTATATTAATGATTTACATAATTACAAGTACAATGTCCTCACTCAAGATCCTCTGAGTGGCATTCGAGGGCATACTCCTAACAATCTCCCACTTGCACTCAATGCCACACACTATGGTATCTAATACCTATGTTCTCCAGATGATGCTTCAAGCTAGTCTGAGAAAGTGGCTTGGTCAGTGGATCAGCGATGTTGTCGGCCGAGTCTACTCTGTGCAGCACAATGTATCCCTTGCGAACAAATTCTCTTACGAGATGATACTTCCTCTCAATATGTTTGGTGCTGTTGTGAAACCTCGGCTCCTTGGCACGTGCTACTGACTCGTCGTTGTCGCGATGCAGTAGCATGACTCGGACATGGTATCACTTGAAGTTCTCCCAGAAACTTCTTAATCCAGAACCCTTCCTTGGAAGCCTCCGAGGCTGCTTGATACTCAGCCTGACAGGTGGAATCAGCAGTCGCGCTTTGCTTGGCACTACGCCAAGATACTGCTCCTCCATTAAGAGTAAATATGTAGCCATAAGTAGACATCAAGTCGTCCTTCAGTCCTTAGAAGTCCGAATCAGTGAATCCCACCACATCCAATTCTCCACCGCCATACATCAGAACCATATCTCTAGTCCTTCTTAAGTACTTGAGAACGTTCTTTACGGCAGTCCAATGTTCCCTACCTGGGTTTGCCTGAAACCTACTCACCACGCTTACAGCATATACAATGTCAGGTCTCGTACACAACATAGCATACATAAGGCTACCCACGGCCGAAGCATATGGTATGTTACTCATTTCCTTTCGTTGTTCCTCACTTTGAGGACACATCTTCAAGGAGAGTTTTATTCCATGTCGCATCGGTAGGAACCCTCTTTTAGAATCATCCATCTTAAATCGCTTTAAGATTTTATCTATATAGAGGGCTTGGGAAAGACCTATTGTTCTCTTTGCTCTATCCCGGTAGAGTCGAATACCAAGAATATAGGTAGCTTCTCCCAAGTCTTTTATGGAGAAATTACTCGAAAGCCAAGCTTTCACAGAACTGAGCATTCCCACATCATTTCCTATTAGTATAATGTCATCTACATATAGTACTAAGAATGCGATCTTGCTCCCACTAACCCTCTTGTATACACAAGGTTCCTCTTCATTTTGCACGAAGTCAAACTTTTTGACCGCCTCATCAAAACGAAGGTTCCAACTACACGACACTTGCTTCAGTCCATAAATGGAACACTGAAGCTTGCACACTTTCTGAATATCGACTTCGGACACAAAGCCTTTAGGCTAGTCCATATAGATTTCCTCCTCGAGGAATCCATTAAGGAAAGCCGTCTTTACGACCATTTGCCATATCTCATAATCGTGGTAGGCAGCTATAGCAAGCATCATGCGAATAGACTTGATCATAGATACGGGCGAGAAGGTATCGTGGTAGTCGATCCCTTCTTTCTAGGTATAACCCTTTGCCACAAGCCTGGACTTATAGGCGTCAACCTTGCCATCACCATCAGTCTTTCTCTTGTAGATCCACTTGTTCCCAATAAGCACTATGCCCTTGGGGCGGTCTACTAGAGTTTAGACCTGATTAACATGCATCGAGTTTATCTCAGCTTCCATAGCTTCACGCCATTTCGCGGAGTCTACATCCACCATCGCTTGGTCATAGGTCGTTGGGTCAGTCTCTTGGCTATCACTTGTAACCTCATGGAGACCTAGTTCCTCCAAGTGCACAAGCCCATACCTCTCAGGTAAATGAGACACCCTACTAGACCTACGAGGTGGTTGTACTTGTGTTTCAGAAGGTTCGGTTCCAATTTCTTGCACAGGTGTCTCCTTAGGAGTTTCATTGTATTCTTCCAAAGAAATACTTCTACCTGCTCCGCCTTCCTGTATGAACTCATCTTCCAGGAAGTGTGCTTGTAAAGCAACAACGATCTTTCGATCTTCGGGCATGTAGAATAGATAACCCATCGTCCCAGACGGGAATCCAATGAAACGTCCCTTCGCGGACCTAGCTTCCAATTTCTCCACCTTAGTCTTCTTGACATAGGCGGGACATCCCCAAATCCTTATATGATTAAGACTTGGTTTCCTGCCCTCCCACATCTCATGTGGAGTTTTAGGAACGGATTTGGCAGGACATCTGTTCAAGATATAAGCGGCAGTCAGGAGTGCATACCCCCACAGGTAAATCGGTAAGTCAGTATAGAACGAACCATGTTCAACAGGGTCCGGTTCCTTATTTCTGACACACCATTTAATTGAGGAGTACCTGGAGGTGTTAGTTGTGAAACTATTCCATGTTTCTTAAGGAACTCGTCAAACTCTGTACTCATATACTCGCCACCTCGGTCCGACCGAAGTGCTTTGATATGATTACCAGTTTGTTTCTTGACTAGGGCCTTGAATTCCTGGAATTTCTCAAAAGCCTCGGATTTATGTTTCATTAAGTATACATAACCATACCTAGTATGATCATCTGTAAATATAATGAAATATTGATATCCGTCACGTGCTGCTTCCAAAGCACCACATACGTCTGTATGGATTAATCCCAGTTTATCAGCGGCTCTTTCAAAAGTTCCTGTGAAGGGGGACTTAGTCATTTTGCCTTTAAGGCAAGATTCACAAGTAGGAAAGGGATCCGATCCCAATGGACCCATAAGTCCATCTTTTTCCATCTTGTAAACCTTGGTCTGACCAACATGACCAAGTCTAAGATACCATTTCAAAACTTGATTGGTTTCATCCCTACCACGTTTTCTAGTCATAGTATTCACGACTACTTTGTTGCTGAGATTTAGATGATACAATCCATTTAATAATGTAGCAGTACCCACTAGTTTATTTCTGAAATAAATTTTGCAGGAACCATCACCAATGAAAAATGAAAAGCCTTTTCGGACCATGACCGGAATGGATACAATGTTTTTATGCCTCTTGGGCAAAACAAATACATCTTCTAAAGTCAAAACAAAGCCGTATTCTGAACCCAAAAGAAGTGATCCTATGTCGGTCGCCTCGACACTATGCCCGCTTCCGACTGTGATCATAACTTCTCCAGCTCCAAGCTTTCTACTTTGTTCCAGATCCTGATTCATGGTACAAATATGAGAACTAGCACCAGAATCCAGTATCCAGGAAGTAGAAAATACAGTAGCAGAACAATTTGTTTCCAAAACTAAAAGTTCTGTACCTGAAGTGCCATGAAGAATCGGACAGTCTCTAGCCCAGTGGCCCAGCTCACCGCGCTTGAGACAAGCATCTTTCTTCTTCTTGCCTTTTGGAACCATCGGGGCCTTGCCCTTTCCTTTAAGGTCCTTAAATTGTGGTCCAGTCTGCTTCTTGGTCTTTTTCTTCTTATTCTTAGACTTCCGATGTCCAGAAGAAATCACAAGGGCAGACTCCTTCATCCGCGGAGTCTTCATCTGAGACTGAGCGGTCACCAGTTTGTTCATTAGCCCAGCTAAGTTACATGCAATCTCATTGCAGTTGAGGTTCATAACAAACTGTGAGAAGGAATCAGGGAGAGACTGAAGAATAAGGTCGGTTTGGAGAGAAGTATCCATTTAAAATCAAGAGCCTCCAATCTCTCAATCATGGATATCATTTTGAGGACGTGTTCCCCAAACCTTCTCACCTTCCTTCATCCTTGCACCGAACAGTTGCTTGGATATCTCATATCTAGCAGTTCTGCTGTGCTCACCATAAAGCTCGGTTAAGTGAGATAGAATCTGCCTAGCAGAAGTCATTTTCTCATGAGCTCTATGAAGCTCATTAGACATGGAAGCCATCATATAAGCACGGACTTTCACGTCATCCTTAATCCACTTTTCGTGGTTTTCAATCTCTTCCTGATTGGCTCGGGTCTGCACTAGAGGCATTGGAATGTCCGTCTCCAAGACGTATCCCAGTGCCTCTATACTGAGGACAATCATCAGATTGCGGAGCCAATCCACAAAGTTAGGTCCCATCAAGGTATTCTTTTCGAGTAGAATTGCGAGTGGATTCATTGTCATATTGAGAGTTATGTTTGTATTAAGTACGACAGATTAATTAGTGACTTGTTATATTATGATCTGAGTATAGAATTAAGGTCTTTTCTATTCTTGTTACCCGGCTCCCACTATTTTTATCAGAATAACACACTCCCATGTGAAAACTGGAAGTATCGTCGCTTTACTTCATAGTGGTGATCGAGTTCTTTATAAATCTTAATAGAGGGCAACCGAACAGGTTTCTAGTCTATTAATTTTCATAAAGTGGTGTTCAACACCAACCCATTTAATGGATGATTCGATCTTCTTTTTCCCCTTGTTCACTCCCCTCAACCTATACGGTTTCTATGGTTCGTGAACAAGTTAAGTTTATACCATCAACGCAAATCAGTTTCACAATTGAATCTTATCCGGCAACCTATCACGTTTCTAGGGATAAAATTTGCTCCAACCGAAGGCATCCAATGCGCTCCCGGTAATTTATCCGTCCTCCCCGAACGACTACCCCGATAACTCGGAAGCATAGCACATCCGGTTTGGATTTCAATTTCCCGAAAACCCGATGGAGGGAAGGAAAATATTAAAACCTTATAAACTTAATAATTTGTTGTGGGAGAATTTTCGCGATTAACGTTACACTTTGCACATTAATCATTTAAGCGCATTTGTGGCATTCATACAATATGAAACAACCATTCACAACCTAGTTGCTACCAACATGTGGTTCATGGACCGTTCCTAGAAAACAAAAACTCCGTAATCTAATTACAAGTCTTCGTCTTGAATCTTCATCTTCTCGAAACGGATCTTCCTCTGATCTTCGTCATTATATATAAATTTTACATTGAAAATTGCATCGTAGATACAAATATTTCTTGTAAAATAAATAGGCTCAAAACAGCCTTTACAACCCAATCGAATAAAATGAACGATTCAAAAACTAAGTCCATGAACCACATCCCCATTCAAAAGCATTCATCCAATAAATACTAAATAAATGGAAAGCGTATAGATACATTGATCCAATCAACAATACGAACCGATCCAATCGATTCACACAATCGGTAATATGAAAACATTTAAAATAATTCTGTCGATCACAAGTATTCCAATTAATCAATTTTCCCTCATAAAATGAAATACCATAAATCATTTTAATCATATTAAATCCAATTTAAAGTGTGGGAAATCATTTTTAGGAATACACGAAGCAAACAAGCCCGAAACGGGTCTGAAGTGGGCTGAACCGCGCCCGAAACGTCACCAGGCAGCGTGCAGGGCTGCCCAGCAGCCCTGGGCCGCGGCCCCCTGAGCCTGGGCCGCGGCCCCCTTCTTCCGGACCACTCCCGGACCGTCCAACGGCGATTCGGGGCTAGTTTTTCGACTGGATATCCAATATCTATATTTTTCAACATTCATATCTTCAATATAAATCATATTTCCAAGAAATTAAGATTTATATTTAGACATAAACTTACGAAAAATATAACTACAACGAACGTAAAAACATATACCACGATTATGACTAAAATGATTCCAAATCATTCACCATCTAATCAAGCATTCCAAATGCTAATATCGTATATACGATCGCAAGACCTACGCTACGATACCACTGTTGGGATTCGGTGCCTAAAACGAAGGCCCAGCGGAAGCGGTAAAACGAAAATTAATTCGATCCGAATCCCTACGAGGATCGATCGAGCTATGTATATACGAATATATAAACGAAATCACAAGAGATATTAGAAACTCACCCTTGTAGTCCGTTGATTAATGGATTCCTTCTCTTGAGCTATTCCCCAAGCTTTAGTTGTTCTCCACGAATCCAATCCGCTCCAAGCTCTTGGATGATCCAACGCCTAAATACCGCGTCTCTACTTGTCACGCGCTGGAGAAACGAACGGAATGACGACCACCCGATTAACCTCCAAGGTTACGGCTAGAATCAAGTGATGAAGCTTTGTATGTTAAGATTATTACACTCTAAGTGTTTTAATCTTATTCTCTCTATCTCTCTATAATTTTCTCCAAGAAAACTTATGAAGATGAACAAGAATATTGAAGAACACTTTGAGAAACCTTTTCTCTCTCTCAAAACTAAACTCACGGCTGAATGTGTTATTGCTAGAGTGGGGAATAGTCTTCATTATATTCTTGTTCCAAATCCAACAAAATCAACTAAACCTTATTTTAAGAGATATCAAATCTCTAAGGTCATTAGTCTTCACCCACCAAAGCAAGACTAAGACTAAAGGTAAGAGATAAAAAAGTGGGGCCGGCCTCTAGAAGGAATCCGACGAGTTTGGTTCGTTTCGGACTCCCGAGAGTCCAAACAGATAAACTCCGATTCCGTTCCGATGTATTTATATCGATTAATTAATCCAATTAATTAATCATATTAAATACATAATAACATAATTAATTTCTCCAAGAAATAATTATATTCATGAATTAAATTAATCACCAAGTAATTTATTTAATCCATTAAGTCGTATATCAATTTATCCAACAGATCAATTTAGACATCCAATGTCCCAAATTAGATATCTAATATCTAATATTCATAATGAGATAATAAGCTTGATACATTCCGTCGTCAATCCTATTGCGCAACTCAGTAGGTCCGTCTCGGTCAGCAATGGGAGGAACCAAAGAGTAGTAGCACCACCTAGCCAGCCTGGCGGCCTACACTGTACCCCAACTGAGAACGAATGATTGGGATCATTCAAGAACCATTATGTCGTGAATACCAGTATACGTATAAACCCTTCTTTCAAATATCCCGATCAAGTTATAGGGTCACGGTCAGTCAAACCCCATCTGCACTTGACGCTATGTATGCATTAATGCAAATCGAAATCATTGAGCTCTCGTCTATCCAATACAACTAGCTCCAATGCTTTGGCTAAAGACTTATGATCTCATCTGCTAATAACCGCATAGGACATATAACCCGCTCACTACCGGGAGAAAGAATTCTATCTTGGTATTCAGTAGGACCTGCTACTTGCCCGTTAAGATGCACGTCGAGGTTGACCCACACCTCCTGGTTTATAGGGTCGAACTACTCTAATGAAAATCTTAACGTCACAAGCACATCCCTACTAAATCCTCAAGTCGAAGGTTCACGAATACCTATCACAACCTTTCGATTCCGTCATTGACTGTCCCGGAGTGAAATCCGTGTGACGAATCGAGGGTGAGTCGGTTCGAGTATACTAATCCAATTAGCATACCTATAACGTGTGCTCCCACTAACCATTAGTGTTCGACATGCACTCTCCATGTCAAAGAACACATCATACAAGTCTTCACATAAACTTAACGTCCAGTCAAGTTTCATCGACTTGCGAACGATTAAGTATTTGAGCTATAAAGTCGTTAAAAGGCCTTCGGTGACCTCGGCATGTCATTAAAGTGCCTCTGTGGCTAATTTTGGTATTTGGCCTCCCCTTATTGTATCTTTATTTTTGGATTTTGTGGCTATGTTTGGGATTTGGCCCCCCTTTATTACGTCTTGTCGTTTATTTTGTGGCTATGTTAGGGAGTTGGCCCCCCTCAATACTAGTAATTTTACTATTATCCTGTTCGGTTAACAAATTGGCTATGTAAGGGAATAGGCCCCCCTAAATCTTGTTTGGTTGATAAAATTACCTCTTCTTCCAAAAAAAAAAGTATTTGAGCTATAAACCTTTCCAGTGCCGACCCCCTTATCCAATAAGGAGTGGAACGTTTTGCTCAAATACACAGACTAGTTTCTATATGTATATTTACGAGTTAGAAATGCGAGTAACTGCCAGTAAATAAAGAAATGTCCATTGCCTTATATTAATGATTTACATAATTACAAGTACAATGCCCTCACTCAAGATCCTCTGAGTGGCATTCGAGGGCATACTCCTAACAAGAGGTCCCGTCGAACCATCCCCGGGTGGAAGAACAGCAACAAACACACACGATATCACAGTTCATCATTCGTATCGAAACTATAACAACATATAACGGAATGTAATACATGTACTTGCCTTGAATAATATGACGTGAAGAAACGGTGAACGGAGAGGCTACGATCCAAACTCGCTCCAAAGTTTCGTTCCTAGCACACAATGATATTCAATTAACTATAATACTACGAAATTAAAAGGATCATCCTATATTCTACCCCTTTGGAACGTTTGTCGAACACCACGAGTGCGTAATGGATCGTAATCGATCTATGGTGGAATAACGGAATTTAAGTCCACAAGACAACAAGAAAAACTAAGAATTACGAGTATACTATCGAAATCTAACAACAATCTAGGTTAAATTAGATTAAAAAGACCAAATCACCACAAAACCTCCAAAATCGCAAAAATTAGGGTTCTAAGAAATCTTACCTTGATTTGGACGCAAAATATGTTGAGATGATGTTAATTTGATTCCAGGAACTCAAAAGCGTTGTTAGCTGATGAAACCCGACTGAAATCCACCCTTTCCTACGCTGGAGATCGCCCACACCCCAAAGAAGTAGAGAGAAGAGGAAAAATGGTGAATTTTAGAACATGCGGTCATATATATACTGGTCGTGATTAGCGCACGCTACGGTCTAAGTATAGCGTGCGCTATCGGCTATGTTGGCAGTCCAGAACCTTCTGTCTGACTTCAATAGCATGCGCTACACATAAGTTAGCGTGCGTTATTTACTGGCACTAGCGCGCGCTAGCCCCAATTATAGCCTGCGCTAACTGCTTGTGTCCAGACTCCAGAAACATTCTGCCCTTACTGCCAGGACAAAATTGCGCACGTTGCCAACACATTTAACGTGCGTTAGTCTACCTCAATAGCGTATGCTAGTCTATCTATAGCGTGCGTTAATGACCCATTCCAGAATCCAGAAAGCGTCCAGCCGGCTTAGCGTGCACTATAGACAAGAGTGATTCATTGCCCTCTACATGACTCCCACTAATCCCGATCGCTAACCTTTATGATCACCATATTTCATATGACGTTGGATTACGTCAAGGCATAGCAGTTATCATGTTGGATTCTATGATAATCTCATGTTCAAGGATTTATTGACATACTGTTATATTGAGATTCACTTATGATATTTCCATGCAGTTATCTCAATGCGGGTCTTTCCAGTATTGGTTCTCCAACCAATACCCATAAGATTGATCCGTACCATACGCATAATCATCCGATGATTATCAATCAAACTTATACTACTATATTAATCACTTGGGTCTCTACTCAACGCGATTGGACCAGAGACATTTGAATAATCTTATTATTCGTGAATAACTATTATTCTATTGTTATAATATTAAAACATGCACACATTATAATAATCAACGAGAAATAAATGATATCAAATAACTTTATTTAAATGTGACAATTACAAATCTAGACACCTCGAATGTCCTAGGGCACTATTCCCAACAATGAGGTAATACAAGCACAAAGTATGTTTTGCAATATACAACCTTAGCACTGTGTGATGGTACGAGCTTGGTTATACGACGGAGGACAGATATTGTCCGACAAGAATATTGGAGAAATGTGTATCATACTGAGAATGATGTTAAGTCCTTTAGACACGACATTGCCTTTTAAATTTCTATCAAGACAATTTTCACTACTGGTGTGCTTCTTACTATTAATAAGAATCAATGACAAACTCTAACTCATTTTGGGCTCTATCTCCCTCCCTAGGCCAATTTTGGTTATGGACGACCGTAGGTTGTGATTTCCCTAGTAAATAGCAGGAGAGACTTAAAACTTTTGTGCCTGAATAAAATCGGACAAGTATACAACAAAACAAAGGCTATTGTTCATAAGTGTTTGAGAATTTGTAGTCACATGAGACGCACAAATATCATCTTTCTTATAAAACATACCTTTTCGAATTTAATATATATGTCTCCATTTTTTTGGTCACGTGATTGTTTTTTAAATTGCTTTTATGAAACATCCCGTATATTATATGGACTTTGCACTAGTTATTTAGAATATTGTGACCATCTTTTATTTCTCTTAATTATCAAGTACATTTTTTAGTTGCAAAAATTATACCACCCATATCATTCTTGTTGATTTCAACGGGTTACACACTAGTGATTACATAAATGGGACTGTTTTGCAAAAGAAATAGGCTCTCTTAGGGCGAAGTTTCTATTTTATCGGCAAGGGATAAAGTTTTAAGTGTTTGAAACAAGACTAAAGTTTAATCCGTTTCACCGACTCAAGTTAGTTTGGTTCCGTTAAGTGTTAACGGGTTGATGACGTGTGATTAAGCGATTAAGTGTCGCATTTATTTATTATTTAATAATAAAATAATAATAAAAATTTTGATTTTTGTAATAATAATAAAATAATAACAAAAAATATAAAAGTCTAAAAAAATATAGAAAATAAAAAAATCTGTATTTTTTGGAAAAATTGAAACTTTATTTTTTTTTTAAAAAATCTGGAATATTAATATTAAAAATCTAATGCTTTTATTTAAAGTTAAAAATAAAAACTAAATACAATAAAAAATTTCAAATTTTTGTAATAATAATAAAACTATAAAAGTCTAAAAAAATATAAAAAATAAAAATATCTGGATTTTTTTAAAAAAATGAAACTTTATTTTTTTATCAATTTTTTTGAAAAAATCTGGAATATTAGTACTTAAAATCGGATGTTTTTTTTTAAAATAAAACATAAAAAAATTAAAAAATTTGGATCTAATTTATAAACTTTTTTTTAAAATTGAGATATTATTTTTCATAAATAAATAGAAAACTGGATCTAATTTTTCATAATATTAATAAATAAATATTATTTTACAAAAAAATTTAAAAATCTAAAAAAACAAACTAAAGGTTAATTATAAATCAGATCCAAATATTTTTAATTTTTAATTTTATTTTTAACTTTAAATAAAAGCATTATATTTTTAATATTAATATTCCAGATTTAAAAAAAATTCAATTTTTCTAAAAAATACATTTTTTTTTCAGAACTTTACATTTTTCGTTATTATTTTATTATTATTAGAAAAATCAAATCTTTTTTATTATTTTATTATTACCGACCAATAAATTATTGACACGCACTTAACTCTTACGTCATCAATCCGTTAAAACTTAACTAACCAACTAACTGAGTCCTAACAGTGAAATGGATTGACTTTGTTTCGCACTTAAAACTTAAAACTTAAAGTGATAAAATGACAAACTTCACTAAGAGAAATTATTTCTTTTGCAAAATAATTATATCTGGTAGATTTTAGTAAATTACTTATTTGGATTATCTAAAACTATTTTTATATTTTATCATTAATATAATTTAGTAAATTATGTTATGTAAGTAATATTATCTTCATAATTTAGACAATCTTTTATATGATTTGGCCAACGAATTATTTATAAAATTGGGTTAGATAATTATCTTGGTTCATAATTTAGACAACCGTACTTACTTTCTATTATATCTTCCAACTTATGGTGTAATTATTATGTATTTGACTATTTATTATAAGAAATATATATATATATATATATATATATATATATATATATATATATATATATAGAGAGAGAGAGAGAGAGAGAGAGAGAGAGAGAGAGAGAAAGAGAGAGAGAGAGAGTTAGTTTATAAACATAATTTACGTCCCTATTTTATTTTAGAACTTATAAAATTATTTGTATTAAATTTTAAATTATTTAAATCGATTGATTGGAAGAAGGAAACCATTCAGGAGAGTATGACAACTGACAAGGAACTGGAAGAAGATGAAAGAATTTCCAACTTTGACTTTCATAAAATGAAAAGAGCGACGGGAAAGGAAAGGAGAATTTGAGAAAATGAGGTTACCACATCTTCACAACAACCAATCCGCATAAGCCTCAAAACCTACCACATGTTATGTAATTCGCCAATCTCCCGTTTAAGTTCTCCCTCCCTTTTTCCTGCCTTTTCCATTTAGCCCTCGGGTAAATAAGTTAACAATGTCACCTCCCGACAATTATTTATCTCTCTAGAAACCCATCTTATTCAACACATACAACAATACATGTAAGCTTCCATTGATTTCATCATCATTCTATTAGTGGAATTATATTCATTTATATTTGATTTATGAGATTGGTGTACATTTTGTGGTATACAGTGTTCAAAAGGGAAAAGCGGCCAGTTTCTACTGTTCTAGCGAAGCATTCGAGGATTGATGCATCTCAATCCTCGAGGGAGCTAAACAGAGAAAATGGCAACAATAGGGAACCATGAACAACAGCCGTCCCTTACACGGAGAGCCTCGCGCAGCGCCACAACCACATTCTCGATGGAAGTATTCGACAATGAGGTCGTCCCTTCCTCCCTGCAATCAGTTGCTCCTATTCTTCGAGTTGCCACCGAGATCCAGAATGAGCGTCCCCGTGTTGCCTATCTATGTACTCTCCCTACATAATTTAATCTTAATTTTTTTCTTTTGTTTTTACAGTTGGTCTGAAAATTGGCAAACATTTTGTAGCGGGCAGGATTTGTTGGACGTAATAATATTTGTAATTTCCATGTAGGTCGGTTTTACGCTTTTGAAAAGGCGCACAGATTGGATCCTAATTCTAGTGGACGTGGCGTGCGTCAATTTAAGACTAGCCTCCATCAAAGACTTGAAAGGGTAAGCGTAAAATTTCTAATTTTATAGCACTATAAAACTAAGAATACATACGTCTGATTTGTGAATCTATAATATAAAAGGACGTGATGTTCTTTGGTGATACTGACCACCTGAAAAGACTATTGTGCTCCTCCTCTCTTCTTTCCTTTTTTTTGTGTTGAATTTAATAATACTAAATAATAATATCGAAAAATATTCAAAAATAATAAATTTTAAAAAAACACTTAGAATAATAAATTAAATTAAAGAGACAATTAACTTCTAAAAAATAAATTACGAGGATTTCTAACGGACCTGTGGCCAACCAATTTTTCTGGCAGGGTCGCTGCTCGTTGCATGCAGACCTCCAACGGCCGGCCAGTATTTTTTTCTAATGCCAGGCCGCCGGCCTGCTTTTCGACGGGCAACCGTAGACCACCGGCGGACCTCCGGTGACCAGCAAAAAATAATTTTTGTTCTTACGCCAGGCCGCCGGCTTGCTTTTCGGAGAGCAACCAGTGGCGGCCGGCAAACCTCTGACAATCAGCTATTTTTTTTACGGCAGGGCCGCCGCCCATCATCGGCATACCTTCGGCGGCAGGCCAGCTTTCCGACGGGCCACCACTGGTGTCCGGCAGATCTCCGACGGCTAGCCAACTTTTTTTTTTACGCCAGGTCGTCGGTCTGCTTTCCGACGGACCTCAGGCGACCCGCCATTTTTTTATATTATTTATTTTTTTATATACGCCAGGCTGCCTGCTTGCTTTCCGACGGGCCACCGCCGGTTGCTGGCGACCAGCCATTTTTCTTTAATACCAAGCCATCGGTCGATCCTTTTTTTTAATGCCAGTCGCAGGCCTGCTTTAAGGCGGGCCACCACCGGCAGCCGACGAACCTCCAGCAGCCAACCAATATTTTTTAACGCCAGGCCGCCAGCTTGCTTTCCTCTGGCACTCGATCATTTTTAGGCCCGCCAGCCTACTTTTCGGTGGTTCTTAATTTTTTTCTTTCTTTTTTTTTAGGGCAGACCCGCCGGCCGCCGATAGAATTTTGGGCCAATGTATTGTTTTCTCTAGCAAGTAATGTGGTAATTTAATTATTTTCATTTAATTATTTCACCGCCTTTGTGCTATTATAGCACGGATAATCTCTAGTCTACAATGTAAAAGACGGTGGTATTTTTTGGTAGTCGCATCGGAAAAGACTATTGTACCCCTCCGCCTCCCTTCTTTCTTTTTGTGTTGAAAATTAATAATACTTAATAATAATCAAAACATGTTCAATAATAATACATTTTAAAAATATACTCTTAAAATATTAATTTAAAGTAAAGGGACAATTAATTTTCAAAAAAAGAAATTCTATGGGAATTTTCGCAGGGGCTCCAATGACCAGTTTTTTCGGCAGGACCGTCGTTCGCAGGCAGACCTCCGGCGGCTGGCCAGATTTTTATTCTTTTACAGCAGACTGTCGACCTGCTTTTCGTCTGGCAACCGTCGGCGGCCAGCAGACCTCCAGCGAGTTTTTTTTATTTTACGCCAGGTCGTCGGCCTGCTCTCCGGCGACCGGCCAGTTTTTAATTTTATTTTACTTTTTTAATACGTCAGGCTAGGGGTGTATTTCGAACCGAACGGTGACTTTAACGAACGTTGCGGCCAGCAGACCTCCAGCGAGTTTTTTTTATTTTACGCCAGGCCGTCGGCCTGCTCTTCGGCGACCGGCCAGTTTTTTATTTTATTTTAGTTTTTTATTACGCTAGGCTAGGGGTGTATTTCGAACCGAACGGTGACTTTAACGAACGTTCGTTTGTTAAGGATTCGGTTCGTTCAGTCGTGTTCGTGTTCGATAAAATTGCAAACCACTTGTTTGTGTTCAGTTCGTTAAAATTTCACATATTTCGTGTTCGTTCGTTAGCGTTCGATTGTTCAGTTCGTTTTGATCGTTCGTTTGTTTGTTTGTGTTCTAAAATAAAAAAAAAACTAAAGTACAAGCAATAATAATTAAAAAATAAAAAAGAGAAGATAGATTTAGAAATTAAGGATTTTGGAATGGTAGGTTTTATTTTATATATATATATTAATTATTATAAAATTATTAATTATATTTATTAATTATTGTAAAATTATTAATATATATATATATATAAACTTTGTTCGCGAACTAACGAACATATATTATTTTGTTCGTGTTCGGTTCGTGTATGTAACGAACATGTTCGCGAACTGTTCGAATTTGACCGAACCGGGCACGAATTGAACGTTGACCGAATATTTTCGCGAAATTTTTACGAATGATCGGTTCGAAATACACCCCTACGCCAGGCCGTCGGCCTGCTTTCTGTCCGGCCACCGCTAGCTGTCGGCGGACTTCAGGCGACCGACCTTTTTTTTTACGTCACGCCACGCGACCGACTTGCATTCTTTCGGCGGCAAGCCATTTCTTTTTATGGTCAGGCCCGCCGGCCTACTTTCCAGTGGTAGTTATTTATTTTTTTACGGTAGGATTGTCGGTTGCCGATTAAAGTTTGGGAATCAACATATTTTTTTCTAACAATTAATTTGATAATTTAATTATTTTAATTCATATCACCGACACTCACAATCTCTAGTATAAAAATATAGGAGAGAGTAGAAAATCATTAATAATATTATTTATGATTTTCAGAATGTATGATATACGTACTTGTTTATTTTCCAACTATCTACACAAATATATATAGCATGAAAAATAAATGATATATATATATATATATGCGCATCTATTTTTCGTGTTATATGCACAATCAACAGTATTTTATGTTGTTTCTTTTAGCTGAAGAAATGGCCCAATTATCTTAATCATATCCAATATTATTATTATTTGCTGTAGCAGTTTATTAATATGAGGAGGTCATAATGGAAAATTTAAGAAAAGAAGAGGGGTGAATGGGACATTGAGACAGAAGAGTATAGTGCAATACGAAAGAAAACAAAGGGAAAATGCAAGAATATATATAGGGATTGACTATGATGGAAACACTCTTAAAATTTAGAAATCAATTGCATTATTAAGTAATTTCATTGCATATTTGTTATTATTTATTGGATCAAGTTGGTCGCTAGTATATGCAACAAATAATGCAATAAAAAATAATTTTACTCATCTACAGCCGTTAGATCATTAATATCAATAGCCTACAAAAGTTTCTATATTTCACAAGGTAATTAGTTTTCATATGATCTATTTTCTATATAAATATATTACTAGTAAATAAAAATAAGTTGTAGTATAATGCATGAAACCTCCCACTACGTATTTTTACCTAACAGACACACACAAAGTTATCTACTAGGACTGTCGAACGTTCAGTTCCGATTAACTGGACAGAGAAAATTGGTTTTTAGCCCAAAGTTGGAACCACAAATTGAACCATTTTATATGTGCGATTAACTGAAACTGCACCAAACTAATTCGATTCCGGTACAATTAACCCGTAAAAACTGTTTTTTTAAACATATTTGAACAGAAAATATAATATCCAAATTCCATAGGTTAATACATGTGCAAACAACATACTTTAAAAATAAAAACAAAAAATTAACTAACTAAATTAAACCAAATAATCAATCATCAAATTCTAATATTTGCAAACAATAAAAGTATTATTTAATAAATAATAATTAATATTTATTAATTATTTGCGGTTCTTGGTTCGGAACTGTTCAGTTATGGGTTTAATCGAGAACCGCAAATCCACTAAAATTCTAACCGCAAACCACCCCGAGAACCGTTAGTGCAGTTCTCGGTGCGGTTCCGGTTCGGTTTCGATTCTAACTGAGAATCGAAAACTATTTAGACAACCCTATTACCTAGTCTATATATGGGGAAAAAATTAGTCAATTTTCTAATGTATCACATCCAACCTCATCAATAAGAAGCGAAAAGGGCCTGAAATTTGTAGGATTACACAAGAGAGGACTTATATTGCTTAAAATTTAAAATGTCTTATGAAGGGGAATCCGCTAGAAATATGCTCCATTAACACAGCATGTGAACACACACTACAGCTCAGATTGTTAGTCGTAGGTGTATATAAATTCGAAATTGAGTCGGTTCAATTTTTTAGATTAAAATTATATAAAATCAAAAAAAGTCATACTCGTATTTTCTGATTCAGATTTCGATTCTTATGGTTTCCATTGTCAACAAACAATAAAAAATAGTTTGTAAAATGTTCTTAGTGTTACCACAAGTGATGTAAATCTAGAAATTAACTTATATAAGTTTAAATTTATGAATAGCACTGAGCAACAAAATCCAAACTTCCAACAAAAGGTTGAAACTTATTAAAAATTAGACAAAATAAACAGAATACAAACTATTACAAGAAAACATAAAAACTAAAAAACTAAAGAATACAAAATACAAATCAATGATTTTTTCAACTTCTAACTGTCTAAACTTTCTAATTGTAACATGAAAATTAGTCACAATTTGCTTTGGTATATATTAAAGATCAAAAGTTCGATCCTTATAAATCTTAGGCTAAATGACTAAAATAGGACCTGAAGTTTAGCAGTTTTAGCATTTGAGGACCTAAAGTTTAGAAGGTATCAAACTGGGACCTAATCTTTGATCCGTTTGACCATGTTAGGACCTCCGTTAATTTTTGTCCGTTAAAATCTTAGCAGTTTCTTTGTTGCGATTAAATGACACGTGGCGGTGTTTATTGGTTGTTGATATATGATGTAATAATAAAAATAAAAAGAATATAAAATTAAAAAAATCTAAAAAATGGAAAAAATGGAAAATAGAAAAAATGGGAAATAAAAATCGGAACTTGGGTAATTTTATTTATATTTTGGAATATTAATATTAAAAATTGATTTTTTCGAATTCGAAAAAATAAGAAAATATCTGGATTTTATTTATAAACTGCTTTAATAAAAATAAAAAGCTCAAATATTATTATCCATAAAATAAATGAAAGATATGATCGATTATCTTCTCCTGAAGTTGACTTCAAGTAATTAATCTTTAATCTGTATTATTTTTTTAAGAATTTTAGATTTTTAAAAAATAAAACAGTTTTTTTATGACAAGTAAAAAAAATTACTAGATAGTTTTTCATAAAGAAAATAAAATAATTCAGTTTTTTTATTATTTTGTGGAAAATATTCTAATTTTTAGTTTATTAAAACAAACAGAATTTTTGAATTTTTATTTCCGAATTTTAAATAAAAAATTTTGATTTTTTAATATTAATTATATTCGAGAATTTAAAATAAAAAATTGAAGTTACGATTATTTTCTTTATGAAAAACCATTTAGTAATTTTTTTACTTTTCATAAAAAAATCGTCTTATTTTTAAAAAATCTAAAAATCTTAAAAATAAAACAGTTAAAGATTAATTACTTGAAGTCACTTCAGGAGAAGATAATCGATCATATCTTTCATTTATTTTATGGATAATAATATTTCGCTTTTATTTTTATTAAAACAGTTTATAAATAAAATCCATTTTTCTTATTTTTTCGAATTTTGAATAAAAACTCAATTTTTTAATATTAATATTCCAAATTATAAATAAAATTACTCAAGTTCCAATTTTTTATTTCCCATTTTTCTATTTTTCGATTTTTTCCATTTTTTAGATTTTTTTATTTTATATTCTTTTTATTATTTATTATTACATCATATATCAATGAGCAATAAACACCGCCACGTGTCATTTAATCGCCAATAAAGAAACTGCTAAGATTTAACGGACAAAAATTAACGGAGGTCTAATACTGCTAACGGATCAAAGATTAGGTCCCAGTTTGATACCTTCGAAAATTTAGGTCCTCAAATGCTAAAACTGCTAAACTTCAGGTCCTATTTTAGTCATTTAGCCTAAATCTTATTAATTGAAAAAGAATTTGGGTTCCTAACCGGAACCAAGAAATAGATCCCAAAATAATACATTTTCATATTAAAAATCAAAATCGAACTATTCTTTTCATATTCCATTAGATGTGGTGGGGACTCTTCGAACTGCTATACCTTTTTTCTTTTATATTTTGTTTTCTTTTAAGTTAATTGTTTTTCTTTCTTTTTTAATTTTTATTTTGTAATTGGTATTATTCCTTATGTAGATTAATTTTTTGAAATGATTTTGAAATCAATTCCTAATTGTCACGTGATCTTATTTGAACAGAAGTATTATATTGTTAATTGATATACTATGTTAATTTCACTTATATAACAAATGAAAATGTTGGTTTACTATAAAAACTTATTAAAATAAGAGAAAATCCATAATACATATTCATGTAATTTATTATTTATGCTTTTCCCAAGGATTCGTATAAGTTTTGTAAATCTATCATCTACTATTTATATGAAGATATTTGTATATTATTAAATAATATTAAACATAAATATGAAATATGTAAATATATTGCTATGTACACAGTAACTTGATAAAACTATTAACTCAACGTTACCAAGAATGCACATGAATTGTCCTATTATAGTGTGAAATGCAGAGTAGACAATCGGAGAATGGAGATGTAATATATTTTGTTAACTATGAAATCCAATTTTGCTAATAATAATATCCTATGGTAATGAATTCGGTAAAACTATGAACAATATAATAATTTATTAATATCATGTTACAAAAAGTTTATTTATATATTATTGAGTTATAATTTGAGATGAAAGTTATCCCAATACAAAAAGATAATATTTGAGGCTCGAAGTGAATTTAACTAGAGAGTAACTGTATCGTCCATGGTACACTCCCATGTAGTGCATTTCCTGTCGGATGCACTACACGTGGCGTGTATGGATGGTGCAGATTGATGCACTAGATGGAGCATCGATCTGCACCGTTCATGCATGCTATGTGTAGTGTATCCGGCAGGGGATGCACTACATGGATATACCATGGACCCAACCGAGAGTAACCACTTTTTAGTTGGTTTTTTATATTTATTTTTCAATTCGGTTAAACAAGCCTGAAAAGTGTCAGGTAGTTATTGCATGGACTAAGACTATGTTTAACAAAACTAACTGATAAGCTAGCTGGTAGTTGATTGGGTAGCTGATTATGTAGCTAATTAGGTAGCTGATAAGCTAACTGATTTTAATATAGATGTTTAGCAAATTAACTGATAAGCTGGCTGTTTTTTTTTATAAAATAACATAAAATGACATCATTTTTATTTTTCTATTTTTTTTAAACTTTCTCATTATATTATAACAATTGTTATAAAATAAAATAAAAGTGTCCCTAAAAATCTCACTCAAATTGTTATTTTCTTCTTTTTAAAAAAAAACTGTAATTAAAATTTTATATTTAGACCCTCTAGGATTATGATGTCATAATTAATATTTTTCTACTGGAAATTAAATAATTAACGGCAGGGGAGTGTTTTGAAAAATTTTATAACGGCAGGGGGACTAAATGTGAAAAGTTAACTGATTGTGGGTTTATTTGTAATATGTCAATTACTCAGGGGATGTTTATGTAAAAAAACCCTATATTTTTATTTAGATCACGGACATATATGAAATATATAAAGATGAAAAGCTAGTTTCTTTTTTTCATAAGTTTGAAAAATTAGCTTATCAATGAGCTAGCTTAATAGTTAGCTGATAAGTTAGCTGATTTGAGAAGCTAGTCGTTTACGAAACAAACTTTTTTTAGCCAATTATTAAATAAGCTTCTGAAACTTATAAGTTAGCTGATAATTTAGTGCTAAACGCGGCCTAAAAGTTAACTTTTCAATCATGAAAAACTAATGAAAGCACCTTTTTTGATTGACCTCGAATTTTTAGTTTTAATATATATTTTGTATAAAACAACTAACAATTAACTGTCTTTTACCGTGTATAAAACAACTAACATAAATAATTAATAAATTATTTAATTTAGCTAGCAAAATAAAATAACTAATCCACCAACAATTAGTACTATTGGTCCCCTGCAGTCGTCCCTAAGATACGTTGTAGGCTTGTAGCACTTACAAGAAATGAATATTTGACGAACAATGTCTTTCAGTTCGCCTGTTGTAGCATTTATCAATAATACTATATATTAATTTTATTATTAATATTGTTGTTGTAATACATAATAATTTATTACTGTTGAATATGTTGTTATCAAATATTATTTAATAATTATTATCACTATTAATTTTAATATTATGAATATACATAATAATTGTACTAAAAATAATAATAATATATTTTTGTTGTAATATACAAACTTATTAGTATGATTATAATATATATTATTATCCAATATTACTGTTAATTATTGTTACTATTATTACTTATGTTAATTAATATCAGTAATATTATAAATAATTTTTTATTATATTATTACTATCAATCTGATTATTATTATTATTGTAATATATAATATAATTATTATTGTAGAATATATTGTAGAATTATTTATTATTAATGTTGTTGTTTAATTTAGTTCAGTTCAGTTAAGTTTACATCAGGTCAGGTCAGTGCAGTTCAACTCAATTCAATTTAACAAAAATTAATTTGGGTTAATTCAGCAAATTTCAACCGAAAGAACAAAGCCTTATTTGAGCAGGCCAACCTTTAAAATATAAATTTTATTTTTAGAATCGTAGTGGGATCGAATCGCTCGTTAGAACATACATGAGTACAGCTACGTTTGAACGTTTTGAAGAATTACTTCCACATTAATTTTTGAATAATTAATTCCGTATTAATTAAAGACAAGTCTTGCATTCAATATATAATACTATTGAAATACCATACCATTTCATTTAAGATGGAACACTAAATTTTATCATTGTATTAGAGCCTTTGGCTAACATCTGTCTTCGGTCCAAATCTTGCTCAAAAGTGTTGGTTTGGTAACGCCACTAGAAGAGGGTTTAGATGGTGCAGTTAAGAATATGGAATCTTTTGCGATTGCGGAAGCGATTAAGTGCGGAATGTAAATGACACAGTTATTTATAGAGATTCGCCCAATATGCCTACGTCCTCTCTCCCTATCTTTTTTTTATAGGCTTAAGATAAACCTTTCCGCTTTGTCTTCTATCGGTCCGAGGTAAACCGTTACAATCTTACCTTCTATCGGCCCAAGACAAACTGTTACGATCTTGTTATGTCAGTCCAAGATAAACCGTTTTTCTTTTCTATCGGATAAGGAATCGTCTTTTCTAACTTTCTATCGTTACTAGAAAAAACCTCACTTGGATTTAGATTATGATTCTAACAATGCCGGATCCACGATCCTAATAACACCAAATCAAATCTAGAATATTTTCTTTTCTCTCGTGTATGTTTGAGTGAATTAAACACTCGAACTCTTATGAATTAAGCTCGATTACAACAACAATAACGAATATAACAATATCTGATGTATGTATACTTTGCTTGAAGTTGTTGTATTGTGAATATCATATGAAGTATTTATAGGCTTCAAAGTCTAAACTAGTCGTTGGTCACTGCCCTCTTAATAGCGTACGTTAAGCTGCATGTATAGCGTACGTAATGCTCATAGCGTACGTAATACTTCCATGTAGCATATGTTACACTTCATTTCAGTAGCTTCTATCTCTCCCGTAGTGTACGTTACATCAACCTCAGATAGCCGTTGATATGATGACCTACTCCATGACGTCGCATCCTTTAACGTACGTTAACAACACCTTGTAGCGTACGTTAACTGTACATATCCGTTGCATGCTTTGACTTTCTAGAATCAATCCAACGTATTGACTGATTTGAATTCGAACTTCAGATTCTCATAGTGTACGCTAAACTTACAGCGTAGCGTACGTAATGCCTTCTTCCTTGCGTGCGCTAATCTTTGTATTAGCGTGCGTTATCTGCTTCGATGCAGAATGCAGTATTCAGTGACTTGATATGTTGCGTACGTTATACTTTGGTCATAGCTAGGGGTGTCGAGTGGTTCGGTTCCGGTTAACCGAACCACAATTTTCGGTTAACCGGAACCATAAACGCCCCAAAATAGGAACCACGAACCACACCACTTTAAATTTTGGTTAACCGGAACCGCACCGATTATATATGGTTCCGGTTCGGTTAACCTTAAAAACTATTTTTCTTTTTTTTTGATCCGAAAAAAACTGAAATAATCAATTTTAAAATGCTAAAATTAATCTTTTAAAACAAAAATAGTAGACAACAACATAAGTAATCCATAAATCCAACAACCATAAGTCAAAATTAATCCATAAATATAATTAAAATGCAAAACAATCACAAATGGAGAATTGATGTGGGGGTAATTAATTTACATATTATTAATTCAATTGAATTTTTTTTAGGATAAAAATTTATAATTATAATTTATTAATATTATAATTTCGGTTTGTGGTTCTGTGGTTCTGGAACCATTCGGTTCCGGTTAACCACTAACTATATTTTTTTGAAGTAGGAACCACAAACCGCACCCTAACCACAAATAGTGGTTCTCGATTAACCGAAATCAGGTCGGTTCGGTTCGGTTCCGGTTAAAACCACTAACCAAGAACCTTTTAGACAGCCCTAGTTATAGCGTACGTTAGCGTCAGTAAGATTACTTTTTTGCTTTTCTGTCCATCTCGAGTGTCTTCGACTCCTTGTTGATTAATTATTATTTTTTTGTTAGCAACTTATCATCAAAACCTCTAAATTGAATGTGTGGAATAAAATATTCCAACAGTTTCCCCCTTTTCGATAATGACAAAACAACAGTTATTCGATGGGAATTATACCTGTAAAAATAAAAAATATATACAGATCAAAGTTTTTGGATTTGTCCGTTTCGTCGGTTTTCTGCTCCCCACTATTCCTTTTCTTTTTCTCTTTGAATCTTCTTCTCCTCATTATATTTTTTTTATTTTTTTCGTTATTCTTCTCCCCCTTTTGTCATTAGCAAAATGTACATAAAAATCATAAAATCAATAAATAATTAAATATGAAAATAAATGGGCAAAACTCCCCCTGAAAAATATCTCCCTTTTTATAAAAATAACTCCCTCTGAGTTAAATACCAATTATTTTGAATTAATTAATTTTGAATTTTGGGGATCCAACTGACTCTTGGTCGTTTTTCATTTGGTAGATAGACGATGTTTGGTATTATGGTTCTTTTTTAAATCCACATTTCTTTATTTTGATCGTTCATCTTGGGCTTTTACAGTTTGAAATGTGATGCCCGATTTTTAAATATTCACCACTTTGGGATATTTTGAAATTTACGAATTCGTTTTTGTCATTATGTTTGAATCATAAACCTTATTTATTTAACGGAAATTTTTGAACACTTAGTAATTTCTCAAATTTTATATTTCCGAGAGAAAATTTTGGTCGTTGAATTTTTGAGTTCATTTTAAACTTCTGATAAATCATTTTTAAATTATTTTCATTTTCAAGGCGTAGAGAATGATCAATTTCAATAAATTTTCCTTTTTGTTGTAAATTGGAGATTTCATGTTCCAAAACTTTATTTTTAATTTTAAGGGCTTTACTATCTTTTAGCGAATTTTGAAAATCTGAATGTAATTGTTCGAAAGCATTTAAAAGTTCATCGTGAGACGAGGTACTTACCTGGCTTTCGTCGTCACTGTTATCGAACGAGCTCCTTGCATGAGTGCGAGATTATTTTGAATATTTTCATCTTCATCTTCTTCGTCACTCCAAGTGGCTATTAAGACTTCTTTCTTGGAAGTCGAGCTATAACAATTCTTCGCAAAGTGGCTGGATTTTCCACAATTTCGACAATTATTGTTGAATCTTTTTGACTCGTTCCGGGTTTGCGAGTTGATGTCTTCTCTTCTCCGGTTCAATAAATTTTGGTATTTATTGATGTTCTTGGCATAAAATGCCGATTCTTCATCGTTATCATCAACCGGGATATCTTCTTCATTTCTTGACATCTTTTTAGCTTTTAAAGCTATCGATTTTTTTTTCGGTTTTGGCTTGACATTTCGAGATTTAAGACCAACTTGTAATTTATTAGCGAATCAACAAGGGCGCTAAAATCAAGAGTATTAAGATCTTTAGATTCCATAATTTCCGTAACCGTTCCCTCCCATTCGCGGGGTAGTGATTGTAATATTTTCTTGACCTTTTCAATACTCGATAAGGGTTTTTCCGAAACAAGCAAGTCCATTGGTAATGACCGAAAATCGATCTAGCATATTCGTGATGGACTCTTCGTCTTTCATCATGAAAAGCTCGTAGTCATGGATAAGCATATTTATCTTCATCTCCTTGACTTGATTTGTTCCTTCGTGAGTTATCTCTAATATTTTCCAAATTTCTTTGGCACTATCACACGAGGAAATCCAATTATGTTATTCCGGATTTAAAGCGCAATAAAACAATTGCGTTGCTTTACAATTGTGATGATCGTTTTTCCAACCTCCATCACTATAATCTTCGAAGCTTTTGAAAGAGTCATCCGGTTTTGTAGGAATCTTTGGACCAAGGAAAATAACCTTCTAAAGCTCGATATCATAAACTCAGATGAATATTGACATCTTCTTCTTCCATGTTATATTGATCCATCAAAAAATGAAGGTCGATTTAAGGCGAGGCCTTCGATCGGAGTAAAATGGAGCGCCATTGGATCTTTTTCTCCTCGGATGTTAAGCCGATTATTAGAAATACCTGCTCTGATACCAATTGTTGGTTTGGTACCGCTACTAGAAGGGGATTTAGATAGTGCGGTTAAGAATATAGAATTATTTTGCTATTGCGGAAGCGATTAAGTGCGGATGTAAATGACACAGTAATTTATAGAGGTTCGGTCAATATGCCTACGTTATCTCCCCGTATCTTTTTCTATAGGCTTAAGATAAACCTTTCCGCCTTGTCTTCTATCGGTCCGAGGTAAACCGTTACAATCTTGTCTTCTATCAGTTTAAGATAAACCGTTTTCCTTTTCTATTGGATAAGAAATCAACCTTTCTAGCTTTCTATCGGTACTAGAAAAACCTCACTTGGATTTAAATTATGATTCTAATAATGCCGGATCCACGATCCTAATAAACACCGAATCAAATCTATAATCTTTTCTTTTCTCTCATGTATATTTGAGTGAATTAAACACCCGAACTCTTATGAATTAAGCTCGATTAGAACAACAATAATAAATATAACAATATATGATGTATGTATACTTTGCTTGAAGTTGTTGTATTGTGAATATCATATGAAGTGGTATTTATAGGCTTCCAAGCCTAAACTAGCCGTTGGTCACTACTCTCTTCATAGCGTACATTAAGCTTCATGTATAGCGTACATAATGCTCATAGTGTATGTAACACTTCCATGTAGCGCAGTAGCTTCTGTCTCCCCCGTAGCGTACGTTATTCTTCCTCGTAGCGTCATTCAGATAGCCGTTGATATGATGACCTACTTCATGACGTCACATCCTTTAGCATACGTTAACAACAATTTGTAGCGTATGTTAACTATACATATCTGTTGCATGCTTTGACTTTCTAGAATCAATCCAACGGATTGATTTATTTGAAATCGAACTTCAGTTTCTCATACCGTACGTTAAGCTTACAACATAGCGTACGTAATGCCTTCTTCTTTGTGTGCGCCGTATGTTAGCTTCAGTAAGATTACTTTTTTGCTTTTATGTCCGTCTCGAGTGTCTTCGACTCCTTGTTGATTAATTATTGTTTTTCTTTGTTTAGCAACTTATCATCAAAACCTCTAAATTGAATGTGTGGAATAAAATGTTTCAAAAAAAACACCTCCATCCATATCATAATCGTGCACTTAATAAACTCACTCCTAGAGTCATAAGTTGAGAATCTAATCCATAATTCTTTCCTAAAGAGTCATAATCGAGAGTCCGGTCATAATAAGTGAGGGCAAACATTAAGATATATAATAAAGATGCTCTCTTCTTCTCGCTCGAAGTGCAGTATTTGGTCCAAAAAAGTATTACTTTAGAAGTGCAATATTTCATTAAGTACATCAAATTATATCAAACAGTCGTATTTGCTTTTTTCATCTCCACACCAAACACTCATCATCAATATCCCTTTTAATCTACAATGCACACTCACCATCAATACTTACAAAAATTACAAATCTATCGCATCCAATTATTCTCCTAAAGTACACAAAATTTACTTCAAATGTTGCGCTTCGGGTGAAACAGAGGAAGTAGATAAATTCCGAATTTCCTAAAAAATTAAACTTTTAGGTACCATATAAATATGTGAAGCCCAATCTATGTTGGCTATATGTGTTATAGAGGTGTTCGTAGTTTGCCGGTTCAAATCAGAACCGTATTAAACAATTCTGGCGCTGGTTGACCATGGTTCGAACCAAAATCGGGACCAAAACCGTGAATCATTTTCTAATGGTTAGGTTACAGTTTGTGATGTTCACAAACCGTAAACTGGCGATTCGAAAAACTATTTTTTCGTGAAGGTACTCTTAATGGGTTAATACTAAAACACATACTAAATTTATATATATATATATATATATATATATATATATATATATATATATATATATTCCAAATTTGAGTTTATTGGGGAGAAACGGACGGTGTCCCGGTTCGAACCGACCGAACCGACCGTACCGTCTGGACCGGCAGTTCAGGTGACATCCCACCTTATTTTTTTGAAATTTAAATTTGAAATAGACGGTCCGTATCATCTGTCTGTTGGGAAAACCACTTAAACTGATAATTTTCTAGCTCGACCAAGCCTAATCGACGTTTTACCCTTTTTTGAATTTTTAACACCAATAAGTACCCCACCCCATCCATATACTATTTTTCTCACACCACTTAATTATTATTTCATCTCTCTACTACTCTCTTATAACTTTTTCTCTTTTAAGTCTTAACCTTAAAAAAATGAGTGTTTATATTAAAATATAAATTTGATTGTTCTTGGATAAAAATCACGAAGTGTAAGTCAACTAGTTATTATAATCTTTAGCCTAAAATCGGCGATTGGTTAATTAAGCTTGTGTAATTGTTAAATATCTTCCGATCTCTTTTAAATTCTAAATTCGTTAATTTACTTATTGTTTTTAAGTAGGCAACTTACTTCATATTAATTTTTTATTTTAATTTTAAGTACTTGAATTTAGTCCAAGTAGGATTTTTGTCCCCCTCCTCCTCTACTGTGCCAATTCGCCCGTCTTTTATTCATTTTTTTTTTTTTTTACTTTTCAGTTGGAAAAAAGACTCAAAAATCAAAATTTGAAAAAAATAAAAAAAATACCGGACCCAAATTGAAACCTATCAGCTTCAGTTAGAACCCACTGTTAAGAACTGAAATCGGCTGCTCAAATCATTTGGGCACCGATATATGTTTATAGAAGAAAAAATGCTCTCAAGTCTTGACATTATTTCGTTTCAGCGGGGATGATCTAGTGGTAATGTAGTGTTGCTCGGAGGCCAGAGGTCACGGGTTCAAACTCCATCAATACAACTAGGCCGGGTGTGTGAATTTAAAAAAAAAAGTGTTGACATTATTTCCTACACGCAAAATATGATTAATTAATATAGTTGTAAGGTTTATTTTTGAAATATGATTAATAAATATAATTAAAATTGATGTAACCTTTTACTCACGAAATCAGTAGTAACAAAATAATTAATGAGGCAGGTATGATGGGAATTAAAATTAAAAAAAAAAAATAGTGTCCAACCCGTCGAAGTTTGATAGAAAATTATACTACGTTGTATTTATAAGTATAGCATTCACATGAAAATCTTAGTCTTGCCAATATTTCTATTTTGATCGATAAAAATGAATTAGGAGATCAAAGAGATTTACATATATATACCGGACATACCCGAAAAAAATCAGTTGGAAAGAAAATCCTCATGTTGGTCTCACAAACGGGATTAGTCGAACTAAATAAAAGAGGGGGACAACAACAATGTTGGTTCCTCAATCGGGATAAGCAAATAAATATAACGTCAAGTCTCTGCGTATAACTTGCTCTATCGGATTAGCCAAAGCGAAAGAAAGAGAACTCCCGCTCTACTACCGAGGTTGACGATTGAGAGCGCATATCTAGATTCTACTAACTAAGAGAGGCGCCTTTCTACTTTTAATTGATTCTACCTTCCGAAAAAAGAGAGAGAATTGTCTGAGCCGAGTTTGATAGGCGTGCCAATCCGAGATGGACTTGCGACTTCTTATTCTCTATGCCCCTCCCCCACGGAAGAAGCAAGCAAGGAATAAGGTGAGTCGCTAACAAACAAGCAAGAAAGAAATAGTAATAAGCCAGAAAGGAATACCAATCGAGCTCCCTAACGCTCAAGCCCTTTTGCGATAAAAGACTCAAAAGCGGGAGAAAGGATGTTAGTTATCGTTGACCATATTCTGGGAGTGGAAGAGTGGCTGTCATAGCGTATTTCTTGACTGAATCAGACCTTTTCTCAACTGGGAGGCTCACTTCTGCCTCTATTCTCTAGTGATTACGTTTTATGAGGTAAATCATACAAAATTATTTAGCTAGGCTTTAGTCACACGGAGTCATTTACCGCATCGAATGGCAATAATTTGAAATAATAAAGTTAGAGTTCGGCCACAAAAATCCATTTGGAATTTATGTACATGTACCCATGTCAAACCTAATTAAAAGGTGACTTACTATCTATTTTGTGTTTTAGACTCATACAGTAATACCCAAAATGATGAGTATAAGGTTAAGCCACTCAGACCATTTTAAAATTTAAGTACCCGTGCTCGTACTAAATCAGATTGATATGTGATTCTACTACCCATTCTCATCTCAAACTTTAGTAGAACCCACTAATTACCCAATTCTTTTAACTTATAAAATATCTAAACAATCAAAAATAAGTTGTTACGATAAGTAGTTATTCATCTCGATAAGAACCCGAACATTAAAATGTAAATATTAAGAATAAATAGTATAAATGATAAAGGATTAAAAATTAAATTTGAATTACTAATTTGGAAATAATACAATCTATGAAAATTCATTTTATATATTCATACCTGTCTCAAATCCGGTTAAAATTAATTTTACTCCCGATTGCGTCTAAAACCCCATATACTATTACCTGCTAATTATTTAAATTTGATTAAATTTATAAAATACCTAATTACCTGATATGGAAAATATGGCCTTAGATTAATTTTTTTGTTCCAAAACGTTGATTTTGAAATGGTTAGGTAGATAAGCTTTTTACCTAGAAAGAATGTTAATTGCTCATTTAAAGTTTTTTAAAATATATAATTACCTAAGACGAAAAAATAAGTGTATATTATTTTTTTTGGTCTAAAATATGGATTTTGAAAAAGCTAATAGATGGGCTTTACCTAGAAAGACTCCTGCACTTGATTCAAAATGATAATTTTGTCCTAAAATAACAAAAAATTATACCCTTATCGTAAGAGTTTCAAAGATATATACATTTGATCATATATATGGGTTCAGATGAGAATGCAGTTTAGGTAAGAAATAAACAATGAATTTCATCCATAGATCTTGATAAACGGATGACCTAGATTTATTCTCACAAAAATTTGATGCATACAATGCAATATTTTAATGCATCGATATTTTGATGCATATAATGCATATTTTAATGCATTTTAATTTTGATGCACGAAATGCATATATTTCATGCGTAATTAGTACAAAACTCATGCATATTCGCAATTCGTAGGATAAGAACTATTTTTATTTTATCATATACATATATATATATATAATTTTGCATACAAAATTATTTACAACTAATTTATGTTTAATTAATATACACGTTTATTTGAATTATGACGAATTTTAAATTATTAAGATTTTGTAATATTATTTTATTGTTCAATAAATTCATCATACTGACTAGAATTATTAACCAAATAAATATTTAGTATCCTTATTACTCATTTTGTACAATCAATCAACTATCAACTATAATCAGTTTATTAAATCTATATACACAAATAGCTAACACAGTAAGCTAGTTAAACAAGTTATCACGTGTAAGATAATACAATTTGTTATCAACTATCCTTTAATCACCAAACATCGCCATAATCTTGTTTTATATACATCACGAACAACTAATATTGTATAAAACACAACAAAATACCAAAAAAAATAATATCTAGTATATATGATATGTATACAATGACAATGTATAAGCACTCATCCATTTACGGGTATATACATAATTTATTTATTTATTGGTGTACACATTCAAATCTGGTTAAATATATTAATATTATTATTTATATTTATCATGAAACACCACCGTCGAGAACCATCATCGATGCCTCCGAGCTATAGTAGATTGCAAAAAAAAATAAAAATCGGACAACCATTGTTGTTAGCGTGTTGATGATACTCACTTCAGTTTTATTGGATTATTATCTCTTTCACTAATGGAGGTTTTTTGGTGATTTACGTTTTACTCAATTTCAGTAGTTGTTGCATATAATGTATAATGTTGCGACTCCAGTTATGGAGTTGGATGATTTGACACAATTCTCTTCTAATAGTTGAAGATTTGAATATATATTGGATTGAGGATATTATTGTATATCTTATATATATATATAAATATATATTATATTTATCTAAATGTTGAATATTTATCATTATGATTGTTTTTTTTACATTTTCTTAATCATGAATATGTAATATTTAAATTAATTATTAATTAATTATCTAATTAGTCATATGAAAAACTAAAAAGTTAAACTTTTAGTAAGTTAATTTACATTTGATAAATTACTAATTAATTAGAGTTAAATAAAAAATTAAGTACCAGTCTTACTATAAAATATTAAAGTAGCCTTCAATTAGAATTGATATTTTACAGAAAATGTTTGATCATTGAAACAAAAACTTGGTGTGTCTTAATTATCAAAATATTTTAATTACTAAAACTAAAATCCAAACTAAATATTTTAATTATCAAAATTAAATATCCAAAATATTTTAAATTGAATATCAATTTTACTAAAATATTTTGAAGACTTTTCAAAGATAAAAATTCATTTAAATATTTTTGCGCAAGTCTCAAAGTTTGAACAAAAAGAATCTGAGAAGTTTCTGGCCTAAAAAGTTGGACATGGTTCCGCTCTTATTTAAAAAATTGATTGGACTAGGAAATCTAGGTTACAGTTTATATATATTTCTGCAAAATACTTATTATGGAGTATTATTACTTACTGAAGATTTGTATAAAATTTTTTTTTAATAAAAATTGGAAGGTCTTGGTATTTAAATACATGATTTATATATAACATAATTTTAGTTTGACTAATTTTAATAAACATATGTATTAAATTATATTTAGAAATTGTAGGCCTTAATTTATAATTATCTTGATAATAGCAGATAGGAAATATATCATATGAAAACTAATTATCTTGTGAAATATAGAAATTTTTATAGGCCACTGATATTAGTGATCTAACGGCTGTAGATGAGTAGAATTATATGCATTTATTTATTTTTTTATTGCATTATTTGTTGCATATACTAGCGACCAGCTTGATGCAACAAATAATAATAAATATGCAATAAAATTACTTAATAATGCAATTGGTTTCTAGATTTCACCATTAAGGGTGTTTCCACCATAGTCAATCCCATAGAAGATATACTCAAATAAGCAAATTATCTATCTATATATATATATATATAGGTGGGTTATGGAGTGAAATGGTTTAAGTGTAAGAAATAAGAATGTATCCTAACCTTACATCTATAAAGAATTAAGGGTTCAGATTTAACTAGATTTGATGCTGACATCATCATTGATTCACCCGATTTTAAAAATAAGAGTATTTGTGAAATGAAATTTTTTTCTCACTCCTTTCCATTCATCTTATCCATCTTTTAAGGGATTCTGAATTTATTTTCAAAATTAATTTTCTCTCCCCTCATTTCAATTTATCCCTAATTTCGTCCGCTCATTTTCTCTCCCCTATTTCTTCTCATTACTGCTCACCCATTCCAGAATTCTGCCGCCGTCGCCGCTGTATATTAGCACGATTATTCTGAGAAGTTAGCACAATCTTTGTAATTAGTAAGCACATTTAATATTATTTTGCAGCATAAGTGTGTTTATTATCAGCACATTTAGCTGATTGTTTCTGCACATTTATAATAATTTTCCAGCACATTTAGCTGATGGTTTCTGCACATTTAGAAAAAAATAAACAGTAATATTTGTGCTAAGTAGTGTAATGTGATTTATTAGTAAGCACAATAAATATAATTTTATTTTATTTTTTGCAATCAGTAAATTTCTTGAGAGCTTAAGTTATTATTATTATTATTATTATTATATTTTTTTACAAATAATGATAAGGGTAAAGCAAATGGAGATAAGGGTATAAATGATGGAGGAAGGATGAAGGATGAAGGAAAGATATAAAAAGATGGAGGAAAGAGAAAACAAAATCACCACGTTGGGAAGAGATGGGAAAGTGGGATATGAAATCCCATGATTATATAGGAATACCAAACATACAATCTATATAATTACAAATATATCCCCACAAAAATATTCCACAGAAGACTTGCTTAAATTCTTAAGCACAACGTGACTAAATCGCAACCATTGATCACCAAAGATCAAAGACCCAAAATCATTCTTATTTCTTACGGAAAAAAAGTTTTCCGACCTGAACCTATCCCTATATATATATATATATATATATATATATATATATAGATAGATAGATAGATAGATATATATTTAAAAGCAAAATCTATATGCCAAAAATACAAGTCATTTTCCCTCCAAACATTAATTTCTATTTTTAGAAAGTTGCAGAAAAAATAAAACCTAATTGTTGGCATGCGAGCTAGGGCGCTGGGTTAGGATTGGTGGCTGGGCCTATATTGGTGGTAGGAATAAAAGCACGCGAGAGCTTTTAATTGGTTGTTATTTTTTACAGAATTATTAATTTTTTAGGATGAAATGTTTATAAGATTTTTAATTTTTATATAAAATATATCAAATTAATCTTCATTTTGTTGTGCTGCATAAAAATATATCTAAGATTTCTTATTGGAGTTTCAAGATTAAGACTGAATTTTAAATCTATAATTATAATTGATATATTGTGCTACCAAATTTTAGTCTATCAATTTTTTTAAATCTCCTCGAGCTTACTTGGACTAATATTATATAAATATAGTATAATAACTACTAATAAACAGATATGCGAACACTCCTGTAGAAGACGCTTCTAAAAACCAGGAAATCTTTAAGTCTCATATATGCATAAAAAATTGATATTTGGAGTCTAAGAATTTACATATTTGATGCAAGGGTTGCACAAATTAAAATTGTGCATAGATAGATGCATCATGCGCCATTTTGTCCTAACCAACCAGACTTGGTCCCTTATTTCTTTCGACAGTCCTCCATGTTTTGTGCTTGATAGCTAGATTGCGCCGGGTTTTTTTTTTTCTTCCCAAAATTTTTTATACCGTCTCGGAAGGATCAAGAATTTGGTTGGTAAATCTGCAGGAAAATGCATCAACTCTTGCTTCTCGGGTGAAGAAGACCGATGCTCGAGAAATTGAGAGCTTTTACAAGCAATACTACGAGCACTATGTTGTGGCGCTTAACAAAGGGGAGCAAGCTGATAGGTGAAGGAGAAAGACCGATTTTTTTTTTCTTTCCACAATTTGAATTGCTGAAGATATTTGTTTAAGCAACTGTGTTTTGTTGGCAGAGCTCAGCTTGGGAAAGCTTACCAGACAGCCGGCGTGCTGTTTGAAGTGCTTTGTGCTGTCAATAAGACCGAAAAAGTCGAGGAAGTTGCTCCCGAGGTTAATTTTTTTTTTTTTTATTTATCTAACTGCGTGAGTGTGCATTATCAAATTCATCGTGGATTATGTTTAATATTCGTGACATTTCTCGATGAAACATGCTGAGGAAAAAATGACCCTCTCAAAGCATGCATTCTAATGATAGGGGAATCTGATGTATGTTACTCTATATTACAGATCATGGCTGCAGCAAATGATGTCCAGGCAAAGAAGGAAATTTATGCTCCATATAATATTCTTCCCCTGGATTCTGCTGGGGCAAAACAATCCATTATGCAGCTTGAAGAGGTGATGCACTTGCACCATATTAGCACTGATGTGCCATGTGCATATGTAAAGGTTCTTTTTGGGTCATACACTGCAAATTCTTAAGTACTAAGGCATGGCACTTTTTTAATGATGTTAGGTGAAAGCTGCAGTGACTGCTCTACAGAACACTCGTGGCTTGACATGGCCATCCTCATTCGAGCAACATCGGCAGAAAGCTGGGGAGTTGGACCTCCTTGATTGGCTGAGAGCCATGTTTGGGTTTCAGGCATGTCTTTTGAATTGTTGACCGTAGATGAGATAATTCATTCGTGCTTTCTGTCGGAGGATATTTAGCCACTTGGTTATTTATATGTTTACAGAGGGACAATGTGAGGAATCAAAGGGAGCATTTGATACTGCTGCTTGCAAATATTCATATAAGACTAATCCCCAAGCCTGAACCACAAAACATTGTACGTATTCCTCATATGTTTGCTCCTCTGAATATATTGGAAACTGACTTATTTAACATCTGTTTACAGTACGATCATAGCAAGTATCTAATATCCGACTTCACTTTTGCGGGCGTTTGGTGTATTTGGAAATCAGAGTTACACTGAACAGTGTGTTGTTATAAATTTGCTTCTTGTGTCATGTTCAGTTATATATACATCTCTCTGCGTGTGTGTGTGTGTGTGTGTATTATAAATGAGTTTGTTTATTTTCAAGGAGAGTAACTTGAGACCCATTGTTTTTGCTTAGCTTGATGACCGAGCTGTTGATGCACTCATGAATAAGCTTTTCAAGAACTACAAGACATGGTGTAAATACTTGGGAAGAAAACATAGCTTAAGGTGAAATGATTGAATCCTGGAGTAAAATTCAGCAATGTGAATTGTTGCATTTCAATTTCACAGACTAGTAGGATTAACTCATAAATATTTATTTAACTCTTACCGATCTTAGGCTCCCAAAGGGTCAGTCTGATGTGCAACAAAGGAAGCTACTTTATATGGGTCTTTATCTTCTTATCTGGGGTGAGGCAGCTAATGTGCGCTTCATGCCTGAGTGCCTGTGCTACATTTTCCACAATGTGAGTGAAATTATTCTTCCTCAATGAGTGGGGATTCCATGTGTATGAATTTCCTTTACATGCATGACTGAAATGAATTATACAAGTAAACACATTAACATTTTTTTTTTCATTGTATGAGTGCGTGTTCAGATGGCATATGAACTCCATGGGCTCTTAGCTGGAAATGTTAGCATTGTCACAGGAGAGAACATCAAGCCTTCTTATGGTGGGGATGACGAAGCCTTCTTGCGGAAAGTTATAACACCTATTTATCGAGTGATTGAAAAGGTAATCTCTTGCCCAGGAATATTGCTTGGCTGGAACCAAGTGTTTCTGCTTCAAAGATAACAGATGGTGTTTGTATGGATCCAGGAGTCCAAGAAAGGTAAAAACGGGAAAGCCTCCCATACAGCCTGGTGCAACTACGACGATTTAAATGAGTATTTTTGGTAAAGAATTAAATTGGAAAGCTATCTTCATCAATGAGATCAACTTCATTCTTCCTGCAATTCTGATTTGGCAAACTGAATCTAGGTCATCAGATTGCTTTCATTTGGGTTGGCCAATGCGTGATGATGGTGAGTTTTTCAAATCAACACGGACTGTAACACAGGTAATTAAGGTTGGTGTTCTGGAAAATTGTTTGTGTGGTTTCAATTTTTTGGTTGTTTGATTAGTGTGACTACTGTTTCAGGGAAAAGGTGGTCAGAAAAAACCTGCAGGAAAGTTGGGGAAATCGTTCTTTGCCGAAACTCGGACATTTTGGCACATTTTCCGGAGTTTTGATCGCCTGTGGACATTTCTTATTCTTGCTCTACAGGTACCTATTTAAAACAGATGAAAAATGATCCATCCAAATAAATTAAGTGCGTGCACTAAACATTGGAATTGTTCTATTGCAGATCATGATTATCATTGCATGGAGTAAAGTTTCTATATTCGATATATTCCGGAGGAAAACCTTATATGACTTGTCTAGCATTTTCATCACCGCAGCCTTTCTTCGTTTCCTTCAGAGTATGTAATTCCAACTTTGTATCTTCGATCATAAATCTATTAATTTGCGCTAGGAATATGTAACTTGGCCTTTCTGATTAGCCAGCATTCTTTTCTTCAGCAAGCTCATTTTAATTTTAGGACATGACTTTTGTTGCTTAATGAGAAACCATTTTGAAATTCCTATAGGTACTCTGGACATCATTCTGAACTTCCCAGGCTTCCTTAGGTGGAAATTCACTACAGTATTGAGGAGCTTTCTCAAGATAATTGTCAGCGTTGCCTGGTCTATCATCCTTCCTATGTGTTATTTGCTTCAAATAAAACCATCTTCATTTTCTCAAATCAAAGATGTCCTCTCATTCCTCGATAAACTTAAGGGCGTGCCTCCTTTGTACATCATGGCGGTAGCTATATACCTGCTACCAAATTTATTGGCTGCAGTCTTATTTGTTTTCCCAATGCTAAGACGCTGGATTGAGAATTCCGACTGGCATATCATTCGGTTTCTACTATGGTGGTCACAGGTACATCTGTCAGTCTTATTTTTCGTCGTTCTTAAGCAATCATTTACTCTTGATGATGAAGTAAAGTGATACATAATATGAGTGTTCTGTTCCAGAATGTATGTACCCTTCCAACGGGTACGGCTAACATAAATATGAGACCAAATGATGTTCAGTTTTTTGCCATATAAATGGTGTCTTTGATAGAGAATGGGATATAATTAAGAGAGAACTTGAATAACAGAACAAATGTTGAGAGGAAAATTCAATAATAAGATATCAATATCAATAATAAACAAAGTTAATAAGACACAGCTCTTAAGCCTTTATCTTTAGGCGCTGAGTCCTAATTAAACTAGGAAATAATATCCTACAAAAATATAAATTACTAAATACTAAAATTCTAAATAAACTATAATAGGAAATTACCCAAAATACTTAATATAAGATCTCCTTTCTTGATTTCCATCCGTCTTCTACCTAGATCTTAGTTCTAAACAAAGTGTCCTCTGGAGGAGGAAATACGATTCTATTAGATGTTTCATTACCTAATTTTTGACATGTATCTATATTTTATCTAGGCAAGAACCAATTTCAGTTCATTATGTAACTTTCACCAATTAGGATTCTGGTATTTCCTAAATAAATGTATTTCCAAACACAATATTTGCTGGAAAATAACATCAGGTTCTGCATTATCTTTCACTGCCAATTATCTAGGCAAGAATCAATTTGCATTTATTCACATAAACTGATACACTGATGTACATGGACATTATCATATCGTGGTAATGCATGCCTTACTCTCAAGGTTGTTTAATTATCTATTATACAATTTTGGTAGCCATACCTGTAGAGTTAAACTTTCCTACATAAACCGTTTTGGTTTACCATTACCTGTGATGAATGTTCAACAAGAATCAAGTGAAAATGATCGTCAACCCACATAAGCTGATCACTGCTTGGACGACACTTTTCCTTGATATGGGTATCAAGTATGCTTGCCTAATCACACAAAGTCGGCTGCTGCCGCGCTTTAGCATTGCAGTTTGTTGATCTATACATTGTTGTTAGACACGAAAATGAAGCCGTTACTGTTGTTTCTGTTGTCAGTTGAATTGTCTGCATTACATTTGACTTTGTTGCACTATCATAAAGTGAAGAGGAAATATAAAAACTTATAAATGACCAATTTTTTCTCTTTCGGACACTAGCGTAATTTGACTGCACATCTCTCATAATTGTATTGCACAAGCATTTATTTGTGCTTCATTGGAAAGAAAATAAAGATACTTCCTCAAATGTTTCTGTAATAAATTTGTAGGTCAAAACACGGTGTTATATAATTGTTGGAAATAGCTCAAACTCAGAATAAACAAATCGATCTGGTGTAAAATCCAGAATGACTGTCGCTTGATACAACTCCCCTTAACAGTTTTCTCCTGCAGGATGGCTTACCCCCTTATGTGCATTCCTCTGTTTCGTGAGTAATACTATTAGGTTGTTTTCTAAAATTTTGCTCCATTGATCATGCAGCCAAGAATCTACGTGGGAAGGGGAATGCACGAAAGTCAGTTTTCACTTATCAGGTATGCTAACCTAATTCTACATTCCTTGAAACTGTTTGTGTACACATGGACACTGACTTTGTTTTTTATGCAATAACTTATAACAGATATACTTTATTCTGGGTGCTGCTTTTGTGTTCGAAATTTGCATTCAGCTATTTTATGATGGTAGTTTCACATCCTTTAGTTAAGAGAATGTAAGATACTGGCAATAGCTTTTTCCGTATTTCAACGTTTTGTTTTGTTCAGATAAAACCTATGGTGAATCCGACCCAAGATATCATGAATATTCGCCATGTTGATTATGCTTGGCATGAATTCTTCCCAAATGGTACGTACGTACATAGTTCGACTGAATTTTCTTCTTTCCAATTGTCATCTTCTCAACTTTATACACATAGCTACAATCTTATGCCTGCAGCTAGGCACAACTACGGAGCTGTTGGGGCGCTATGGGCACCTGTTATTATGGTGCGGTTTCTTGTCATTAGGAATGTTGGTTTAGTTCTATGATTCCATAACCTACTGCTTCATAGTTGTGATAATTTTCATGCAGGTTTACTTCTTGGACCTTCAGATTTGGTATGCTATATTCTCCACCCTGTATGGAGGTTTTATTGGGGCCTTTGATCGTCTTGGAGAGGTAGTAACCACAACTCAACTAGTTGCTTAAATTTTTTGGATTTTCAGTCAGTTTTGTTGCGAAGTCACATTATTTCCTTTGTCGTCATCTTTCCTTTGACACATGATCTTCTGGCTACTTTTTAACATGTAAACAACAGGACCATAATTCTATATTACATATCATCTCTGGATTAAAAAAAATAGGGTTGTTGTGAGAAAGGAAAGATTGGCGGGAGAGACCATACAACTTAATACCAAGTAAATAAATTATTTTTTCATATTTGATTATTCCTTATTTATAAGATAGGTTGCAGCTTTGCAGTTGTAGGAACATTCTGATAATATCATATTTAATTACTTGATCACATCATATATCTCCTCAATTTAGTTTTTGCTTCTTTCTTCACTTTAATGTACATTTGCGTCTCCACAGATTCGAACTCTTGGGATGCTAAGGTCACGTTTCCAGTCTTTACCGGGTGCATTCAACACTAGCTTGGTGCCTTCTGAGAAAATTAGAAAAAGAGGGTTTTTTCATCCAAAAAATAATCATAAGGTTTCTCATCACCCTCCACATTCCATATCATTTTGTGTCCGAGTTATGACTGATGTCCTCCAATTTCTGAACTTTTTCACGTTTTTTTCTGCAATCTGAAGATAACGGCAAGTAGGAGAAGTGAAGCTGCTAAGTTCGCGCAGTTGTGGAATGATGTAATTTGCAGTTTTCGCGAAGAAGATCTCATAAGTGATAGGAAAGCCCCTGATCTTAATCTTTTATTCAAACACCATCATAACTTTGGATTTTACTTGTTTGAAATTTTTTACCAGAGACTGGAACTAATGTTTTGTTATTTACCTCAGGGAGATGGATCTGCTTCTTGTTCCATACTCCTGTGATCCTGGCCTGAAAATAATTCAGTGGCCCCCTTTTTTGCTTGCTAGCAAGGTAAACACAGTTTTTAGCTGTATGTTATGCCCATATCCCTTGTTTGACTCTCTACCGTTGCAGATTCCGGTAGCACTGGATATGGCTGCTCAATTTCGATCAAAGGATGCTGACCTTTGGAGGCGAATATGCGCTGACGAATATATGAAATGTGCTGTAACTGAATGCTATGAATCATTTAAACTTGTTCTGAATGCATTGATAATTCGAGAGACTGAGAAAAGGTTATCTTATGTTTCTATTCCGATTTAGCTGCATTAGCTTATCTATATTGTTTAGGCATGTTAACAGTTTATGCTATTTTTATTCATCAGTTCATGCGCTGTGTGCTGTATTTCTCTATGCATGCAGCATATCGGAGTAGTTGTACTATATTTTATTATCAGACTTTCAAATATTAAATGCGTTTATCGTGTTACTTTAGTACTACTATTATTTTTTTTTTTTTTGTGTGTGTGTGTGTGTGGGGGGGGGGGGGGGGTGTGTGCTTGCAATCCTGCACATTCCCTGCATGGGGATTGGCATCTTACTAAGATTTATGAAGTATGATTTTCTGAGTGAATTTTTATATCGGACATTTTCATTGTTCTATTATATTCCCATTAGTTCCTAAAGATACTTATTAGTTTTGAAATGACTGAAAGCAACATTGGTGTTGGATATGATATCATACAAAATTTTCCTTCTCACAGGTTTCAGTGGAGACCTGAATGAAGTGAAAGTGTTTCAGATATTTTTATTGTTTTCGTTCGATTTTCTAACATCTGCGTTCTTGGAACAGGATAATTGGAATCATCATAAAAGAAATAGAAAACAATATGTCAAAGGGTACATTCCTTGCAAACTTCAGAATGAAGCACTTACCTGATCTTTTCAAGAAATTTGTGGAACTTGTGGAGATATTGGTAAGTCAGTTCTTAGCGCTATTCAAGTTTTTAGTTTTAGGTTTCATGTCTATGGAAACTGGACTTTCTTTGTATCTTGCAGAAAGACGGTAATCCATCCAAGAAAGATAGAGTTGTTCTACTGATGCAAGATATGCTAGAAGTAGTCACCCGTGACATGATGGTGACTGAGATCCGGTAAGTGGACTGTAGATGGTTCAATATTTGATACCCTGTATATCATTTTTGCCGACTACTCTTATCTGGTGAAACGCTATAAATTCTGTTTAATTTGGCGGATTTTTGGCCATTTGGCGGTAACAAAATTCTGGTGAAAGGTAGAGGAAGACCCAAGAAAACTTGGATAAAGATGATTGAAAATGATATGCGGTTTCTTGGAATTGGAGAAAGTATGGCGATGGAGAGGCAAATGTGGCGGGAAAGAATACGGATGGTGGATGGAGTCTGATTCCTTGTTTTTTTTTTTTTTTTAATTCCTATTTTCTTTTATTTCATGTTATCTTTTAATTTATTTTTCAGGATTTTTTTTTCTTTTTCTTTTTTTTTCTTTTTTTTTTTTACATTCATTCTCTTTTTTTATTTGCTTTTTTCTCTACTTTTTCCCTCTTTTTTCCTTTTATGTTATTTATGTAACGATTATTGACGGTTTCAAAGTTTGATTCATGTTAGCCGACCCCAAATCATTTTGGGACTAAGGCTTAGATGTTGTTGTCTCATGTTTTATTTGCTTTTTTCTCTACTTTTTTCCCACTTTTTCTCCTTTTATGTTATTTATGTAACGATCATTGACGGTTTCAATGTTTGATTCATGTTAGCCGACCCCAAATCATTTTGGGACTAAGGCTTAGATGTTGTTGTTGTTGTTGTTGTTGTTGTTGTTGTTGTTGTAGTATTTATGAGTTCAATTGTCCATTATACCTTTTTATTTTTTTCATTTTTCGAGACCGGTATACTTCTTGGCGCCGAGATACATTTCTCGGCCAGTTTACTTAAAATTGGCCAAGTAAAAGACCAAATATGCAACCTTTTTTTTTGTTTTCATTTTTCGAGACCGGTACATTTCTTGGCGCGGAGATACATTTCTCGATTCCGAAAAATGGACCGGTCCAATTTACTTAAAATTGGTCAAGTAAAAGACCAAATATGCAAGGAAGGTTTCAGCGTCATTCTTGGTGGCTAAATATGTGTTTTTGAATAGCATGGCTAGTTTTCACGTTTGGGAACATAAATGTCCAATTTGTCATATTAAAACAATTGTTTGTTCCTTCAACACATGCAGTGAACTTGCTGAACTTGGTCAAGGTAGCAAGGATTGTGGAAATCAACTTTTTGCTAGCATTAGCTTCCCTCCCCCAAATACAGCACAATGGGAAGAGCAGGTATATGAAAATGCGTTTGCACTTGCCTATATTCAAGCACAGAAAATATCATCTAGCTGTAAAAACTGAAGCACCACTGTATGTGTTTGTTACACAGATTCGACGCCTCTATCTGCTTCTAACAGTTAAAGAATCTGCAATCGACGTTCCAACAAACCTGGAAGCGCGTCGGAGGATAGCATTCTTCTCCAACTCACTTTTTATGGATATGCCTCGTGCACCTCGAGTGCGCAAAATGCTGTCATTCAGGTGAAATCATGTATATGCTATTTATATTTTCTATATTTATATTTATTCAATATTTAGCTGTTTAGTTGGATTAATATGGTTATTTGTTACCTTTGTAGTACTCTGATATGTTTCAAATTAATATCATATCTCAATTGGCATGGCAGTGTAATGACTCCGTATTACAGCGAGGAGACTGTCTACTCTAAGAGTGATCTTGAATTGGAAAACGAAGATGGTGTGTCTATCCTATATTACCTTCAGAAGATATATCCAGGTGTGCCTCATGGTTGCAATCTGAAATGTTCTTAGCAATGTGTTTTTTTGAGTTTGATGGTATTCAACTCATATGGTTAAATCTGTTTGGCATCCATAAAAATTCTTCATTCAGATGAGTGGAACAACTTCATGGAGCGTCTAAATTGTAAAGGATCTGAAATTTGGGAAAATGAAGAAAACATACTGCAACTACGCCATTGGGCATCCTTGAGAGGGCAGACCCTTTGCAGAACAGGTTACCTGTGTTACTCTCACTCCCTAAATTCTAATCCTTCTGTCCCAGATCTCCCTTTAACCTTTGTATTTTCTGACAAATATCCATCTGCGATGCAGTCAGAGGGATGATGTATTATCGAAGGGCCTTGAAGCTTCAGGCTTTTCTTGACATGGCGACAGAAGATGGTAAAAAGATGATCTTTCTGAATTTACAAGACAATAATGCTACACATTTTAAGAATTTGAAAGGGCTTGAGATGCATATAGAACAATGTTTGCACGCTACTTCATTTCTTTTTTTTCACAAATTGTACATGTAATATTCCATTTGTCCCGCTCAAAGGTTAACACTCCACTAAAAAAAATTGTCCCTTCAGAAAATTTACATTGATCATTTTTACACAATCAAAATCAAACAATCACAATCACATCCACTTGAAATTCAACCAAATTACAGAAATGCCACAAAAAGTTCTGCCGAAAGTACAGTTTTTAATTAAAAAACTATAGAAATCTGCAACAGTCACTTCACTCCCATTTACAGCGCTCTTCCATTTTGCCTAAAAATCTGTCAAGATACACCCTCTATCGATCTTTGGCCGGGATATAGGAGTACCTAGGATTTTGGAGAAGTTGAGAAGAAAGGTGAAGGAATGGGAAAAAAATGTCTGTTTTTTTGTGGACTCCTTAAGCCAAATGTGAATGATCAAAGTGACTGACTAAATGCAGATACTTAGAGAAGCTAAACTGCTAAGCAGTTATAGGAGAAATGGAGGTTTTGTTCTGACAACTTTTTCTAAATTTTACAGAGATACTTGAAGGCTACAAAACTATTTCAGAACCATCAGCAGAAGATAAGAAGAGTCAAAGATCCATGTATACTCAATTAGAGGCTGTAGCTGACATGAAATTCACATATGTCGCCACCTGCCAAAATTATGGGAACCAGAAACGAAGTGGAGATCGTCGTGCAACTGACATTTTGAATCTGATGGTTAAGTAAGCTGCACAACTTTGTCATTGTCAAATATTATGCAGTTCTCTTCATCCTTAGGCGACTGAGTCCATTTGATTTGCAAACTTTTTTTTTTTTTGCAGTAATCCATCTCTCCGCGTTGCATATATAGATGAAGTTGAGGAAAGGGAAGGCGGGAAAAATCAGAAGGTGTATTACTCCGTATTGGTAAAAGCTGTTGATAATCTTGATCAGGTAACATTTTTTTTTAATTATGAGTATTATATACCAAATAATTTGTCTTTAATCCCAGATTTGATTCAATTTTGTCTCTTTGTGAAGGAAATCTATCGTATAAAGCTGCCAGGGTCTGCAAGGATAGGTGAAGGGAAGCCTGAAAACCAAAATCATGCTATTGTTTTCACACGTGGGGAAGCTCTTCAGACCATTGATATGAACCAGGTAAATTTGATGAATTCTGTAGTCATTAGAGTGATGAAGAATTTGGCTAGCTGTTTTAACATAGTCTTACTTCTTTTTTCTAGGACAATTATTTGGAAGAAGCTTTTAAGATGCGCAATCTTCTTGAGGAATTTAATGAGGATCATGGGGTGCGACCACCTACAATCCTGGGTGTTCGTGAGCATATTTTCACTGGAAGGTCGAATATAGTTTTAACTTTCTGTTAGTTTGGCATGATTCTCGCTCTGTCTGATCTTCTGCATTGTCAACTGCAGTGTATCATCCTTAGCTTGGTTTATGTCAAATCAAGAAACAAGCTTTGTCACAATTGGACAGAGAGTACTTGCGAGAACTCTGAAGTATGTTCGTTCCTTCTTACATGCATCACGAAAGATTAAGTTGTCTCTTCATTTGTATTTAGTGGGTAGGCTAAGAACACCACAGTATGCCTATTGCAGTCGGAAGATGCCATGGTTCCTACTGAAAATAGTGGGAATTCATAGTTAAATCTTGATTTCCTTTTATCATATACATTATTAGATGATCCATCCAGGTTGCTGCAATCACAGCTTACACATGATTTCCCTTTTCTTCTTTTTAATCTGTATAGGGTCCGTTTCCATTATGGACATCCAGACGTTTTTGACAGAATTTTTCACATGACCCGTGGAGGCATCAGCAAAGCTTCACGCGGAATCAATCTTAGTGAGGATATTTTTGCTGGTGAGATCTTAACCCACATTTTCCAAACACATTTATGATGCAAGTAGTTCCTAATGTACTTTACTATCTGAAGGTTTTAATTCAACACTAAGGCGTGGAAATGTTACTCACCACGAGTATATTCAAGTTGGGAAGGGACGAGATGTTGGTCTCAACCAGATCTCACTTTTTGAGGCCAAAGTTGCATGTGGTAATGGAGAGCAGGCACTCAGCCGTGATATCTACAGATTGGGGCATCGCTTTGACTTCTTCCGCATGCTTTCGTGTTACTATACAACCACAGGGTTTTATGTGAGCTCAATGGTAATGCATTCATTTCTGAGTCGGAATTATTAAAACTTTGAAGTGGCATCCTTGGGTTTTTTTCATATACAAATTCTAGCATGTTGAATGGCAATATGTTTTGGAGGTAGATTCACCCTTTAGCATTTCTCAAGAAGGTCTGACAGATATTCGAAACATGAAATTTTTTATTTTACTTCTAGAAATTATTAATAGTGATCTTTTTCGTCCTTCTATTTTTGGTAGTTCGGGGAGGAGGATTGAATTTTAAACAATATTTTAAGAATAACTATTGAACAGGGTTATCAAGTCGTCGACTAGTGGTCCGGGCGGATTTTGTAACAAGTCGTTCGCCAACCCGAGAGACCGGATTTTTTTTACCGGAAACCCGATCCAAAAATGGATCGTAGAACAAAAGGGTTAAAAGCGAATAAAAGCTCATGCGGTTCTTCAATTAGATGACTTTGCTTGAGTTATTAGATACTCATCACATGCTTTTGTTTGATAGTCTACATTATATTTGGATGTTATTATGTAATGACTATGATCTATTATGGATATTTGTTGAATTTGAACTTATATTCTATTAGTTTTTGATGAAATACTTTGAAAAATTAATGTGTATTTAGTTATATCCATATTAGTTTATGGATATTCTATTAGTTTTTGATAAATATACGCATATGAACTTCTTGTCGACTTGACATGAGAAGGATGACTAGTCGACGTGTCGTCCTGACTCCTGACAGTACATAAGCGACTTGGCTCGACTTGGCGTCGTGATGAACATGCTATTGAATATGTTTGGTTCTGAGGCCTTTTTTCCCTGTAACCATTTTCTCACGGAGAGTTTAAGAGGAGAATTCAAAAGGGTGAAGTGACAATTGCATTGAAGAAGATGCGGTCAAAGAAAGCAGAAGGACCAGATGGTATACCTATTGAAGTTTGGAGGTGTTTGGGGGAGGGAGGGATCGAATGGGTAACTATGCTTTTCAATAAGATTTGGAGAAGCAATAAGATGCCATCAACATGGAGGAAAAGTATTCTCGTCCCTTTGTATAAGAACAAAGGTGATGTTCAAGATTGTTCTAATTATCGCGGAATTAAACTAATGAGTCATACCATGAAGTTGTGGGAACGAGTGATTGAACAAAGGATCAGGAAATGTGTGAAGATAACAGAAAATCAGTTTGGATTTATGCCTGGAAGATCGACCATGGAAGCAATTTATCTTATCCGGCAGTTGATGGAACATTATCGAGATAAAAAGAAAGATCTACATATGATTTTTATTGATTTAGAGAAGGCATATGATAAAGTACCAAGAGAAGTACTTTGGTGGGCCTTAGCAAAGAAGGGTGTATCGCGGAAATATATTGACATTATAAAGGACATGTATGAGGGAGCTAGTACAAGTGTACGTACTAATGTTGGGAGGACAGAAGAATTCTCTATTACGATTGGGGTGCATCAAGGATCTGCTCTTAGTCCTTTTCTCTTTGCCATAGTCATGGACGAATTGACAAGAGAAATTCAAAATGACGTTCCGTGGTGTATGATGTTCGCAGATGATATTGTGTTGATTGATGAAACGAAGGTTGGAGTGCAACAGAAATTGGAATTTTGGAGGGATACTTTGGAAGCTCGAGGCTTTAGGCTGAGCAGAAGTAAGACTGAATATATGGAGTGTAGGTTTAGCGAAAACAGTGATAGAAAGGCGGGGATGATCACATTTGATGGGAAAGTTGTTCATGGATCCACTTTCTTTCGGTATCTTGGATCTATTATCCAAAAGGATGGAGAGCTAGATGGCGATGTGGCTCACAGAATAAAGGCCGGGTGGTTGAAGTGGAAGAGTGCCACAGGAGTTTTATGTGATCCTGACATGCCTCATAGATTAAAGGGTAAATTTTACCACACGGCAATTAAGCCTGCACTGTTATATGGCACCGAGTGTTGGGCTGTAAAACAGTGTCATGTTCAAAAGCTGAATGTGGCGGAGATGCGTATGCTACGCTGGATTTGTGGTCATACAAAAAAGGATCGGCTCAGAAATGAGGTGATTAGAGAGAGGTAAGAGTTGCGGCTATAGAAGACAAGATGATGGAGAATTGTTTACGATGGTTTGGTCATGTGAGAAGAAGACCTGTTGATGCCCCAGTGAGGAGGCTAGAAAGTTGGGGAACAAGTAATGTTGTGAAAGGTAGAGGAAGACCCAAGAAAACTTGGATAAAGATGATTGAAAATGATATGCGATTTCTTGGAATTGGAGAAAGTACGGCGATAGAGAGGCAAATGTGGCGGGAAAGAATACGGATGGTGGATGGAATCTGATTTCTTTCTTTTTTTTCTGTATTTTTATTCCTATTTTCTTTTATTTCATGTTATCTGTTAATTTATTTTCCAGGATTTTTCCTTTTTTTTTTTTTTTAACATTCATTCTCTTTTTTTATTTGCTTTTTTCTCTACTTTTTTCCCTCTTTTTCTCCTTTTATGTTATTTATGTAACGATCATTGACGGTTTCAAAGTTTGATTCATGTTAGCCGACCCCAAATCATTTTGGAACTAAGGCTTAGATGTTGTTGTTGTAGTAGGTCTCATGTCATCTGAGACGGTCTTACGGATCTTGATCCCTAAGATGGATTCCTAAGAGTCTTAAACTAAATTTTAGAATAAAAACTTACTAGAAATAGAAAACTCTAAAAAACTAAATTAACTAAAAAGTGAATCCTAAAAAACTGAAAATGAATCCTAAAAACTGAAAAAAAAACTAACCCCCCCCAAAAAAATAATAAAAGCATACTCCACATAAAAACCTGAAAAACCATAGGAAAATTAAAGAACTAAAAATTTGAAAATTTCTCCCTAAAAGACTAAAAAAGAGCTGTAAAACTAAAATGGGTTCACTTGACCCGACCCGTCGTGTGGAATAGGATTCATATGATGCTCTTATACAAGCTTTTGCCTTCTTAATGTCTTTGGTTCTGATGGAAAATGTAGATTCTTGTTTCATCTTTCCAACATATCCAGAAACTTCCTAGTAAGGGTTAGTTTTCTCTTTAAATATTTCAGTAGTTTTGGCTTTAGGAAATCCTGAGATGCAACCTAAGAGAGTGGTAAGTCGGTAAGTCGAGTCGAGTCGACAGTGGTCCGACTGAGCGACTGGTCAACGACTAGTCGGTAAGTCAAAAATAATAAATATTAGATATATAATTATACATGTGATGACATAAATCATAACATGTAATAAGTAACTTGAAATAGCTTAGCAAATATGTCCCAAAAGATAACATTAAGTTCAACACAAGGTTCAACACATAAAATCTATCTGGAGTTCCAGTCATGGTTGTCAAATCGTTGACAAGTCGCTGACTAATTACTTGACCAGTCGATCGACTATCCATCTTTGCTCTAATCGAGTGACCCAGTCATTCAGTGGTTTCCGACTGGTCGACTAGTCGGCGACTAGTCGACGACTTGACAACCATGCTAACAACCTATTCTGAGATATGCTGCTACATGTGTACTTTCATTGTTTAAGCATATGTGGTGCTTATCCTTTTTGGGTGCTTGTACATCGTGTTCTTTATGGAAAAAATTCTTGTGTACCATCATAAAGAAGGTAAAAGAACCATATATAGAAATCTGTAGTCGGGTAATTTACAATTAATTGTGAATTTTCCTTTTAGTAGTATTTAGAGATTAAGCCATACGATCTCAAGAATTTTTGTTATTGTGTGTCCAACCAATGTTCTTCAATTGACAGTAATAGTCTGTTTTGATGCAATGCAGCTGGTTGTCCTTACAGTGTATGCATACCTGTATGGCAAACTCTATCTTACCTTGAGTGGACTTGAGAAGACCATCGTCAGGTTTGCAAGATCTAGAGGAGACGATGCTCTCGGGGTTGTCATGGCATCACAATCAATCGTTCAGCTGGGTTTTCTAATGGCATTGCCCATGGTTATGGAAATCGGACTTGAGAGGGGCTTTAGAACTGCAGCTGGTGATATGATAATCATGCAGCTTCAACTAGCGGCTGTTTTCTTTACTTTCTCACTCGGGACTAAGCTCCATTACTTTGGGAGAACAGTGTTGCATGGCGGTGCCAAATACAGAGCCACCGGGCGTGGTTTTGTCGTGCGGCACGAAAAATTCGCCGAGAATTACAGAATGTATTCAAGAAGCCATTTTACAAAAGCTCTGGAACTGATGATTCTGCTCGTGGTTTATGAAGCTTACGGCACGGCTGCTCGTGACCTTACATCTTACATGTTTGTCACATTCTCAATCTGGTTTCTAGTGGTCTCGTGGTTGTTTGCTCCCTTTCTCTTTAATCCATCTGGATTTGAATGGCAGAAGATAGTGGATGACTTTGACGATTGGACTAAGTGGATGAGTAGCCGTGGTGGGATTGGTGTCCCCGCAACCAAGAGTTGGGAGTCTTGGTGGGCTGAGGAGCAAGAGCATCTTCAGTATACGGGATTGCTCGGGCGTTTCTGGGAAATTATCCTTGCTATGCGCTTCTTCTTGTACCAGTATGGGATTGTTTATCAATTGCGTGCCGCCCAAAATGACAAAAGTATTATGGTGAGCATCTGAGTATTTTTATTCCGGTTCATTGAGGATATTAGCTACTACAAAATAGTACTCCCTCCATCCCACTTCTACTTTGGTGAATGTGCAACATTTTATGGATTGAAAAGTACAATACATAAACTAACATTTTTATTCTCATATCTTCCATGTATATCCTTATGAGTTGTGTTTTTTTTTTTTTTTGGGACCATACATATATCCATATGTCATCAGCCTGAATGTATAAAAAGAGAAATATGACTATTCTATCGGGTTTCTTGAAATCTGACTCTTCAAGTGGGTTGAAGTGGGAGCACAATTTCGGTTAATTACAAAAACTACCCGAGGTTTTTGTAATACTTTAATTATTTTTTTTTTTTTTTTTTTTTTATAATTCTGAAAGATATTCTGACGTTTTTGTAATGAGGTATCACTTTTGCTGATAGGGGTCTAGTGTTGAATATGTACTGAATGTATATGGGTATTTCTATTTCTCTGTCATGGTTACAGGTTTATGGTTTGTCTTGGCTGGTCATCGTTGCAGTGGTAATCATTTTGAAGGTTAGTGACAAAATCTACTTTTCAAAGAACAGAAAATGATCCTCTTAATTGCCCGTTGTATTCCCTTTGAACCTCATTTGAGCTAAAACAAAAAATTCTAATATGCAGATAGTGTCCATGGGGAGGCAAAAGTTCAGCGCTGATTTCCAGCTGATTTTCAGACTTCTGAAGCTTTTCCTGTTTATTGCCTTCATAGCCATACTATTTGTTTCCATAAAATTCCTTGAGCTCACAGTCGGTGATATTTTTGCCAGCTTGTTAGGCTTCTTGCCGACTGGATGGGCTCTTCTGCAGGTTTACACTTCTGTTCCTCTAATTTAATCCAAAACTCCTGCATCGAATCACTAAAAAAATGGTTATTTTCTAAAATACAGGGAGGTAATGTACCTATTTAATAAGCTATTTATTAAAATTTGGGAGGGAGGTAACATGACTTTATTTACACATGGGGTAAACAATCTGCGAAACACATGGATGTAATCCGTCGTTCACCCGAAAAAAAATCTCATTCTGTTGTTTGCAATTGCATGTTGATTGTGACTGCTGCTAATTTATCTCTCATACACAAAAATAAAGCACTTTTCCACTTCTTGTGGAGATGCTCTCTTAACTTCATTATTTTTGAGCTTATATCTGCAAACACTACTATCTTTTGATTCTCATCTACATCAGTTTATTTTATGCCGCCATAAAAACCACTTCTGCCAAAAGCAGTATTGTTCGGGAGCGCTCCTTTTTTCGTTCAGATTTCTAGAATCCATTTAGATCTGAGAAAGGGCTTACTTAATAAATCACTTATACTCAGTCATGGCATATTATTATGGGTGCAGATAGCACAAGCTTGCCGGCCTATAGTGAAGGGATTGGGAGCATGGGGGTCTGTTAAAGCTCTGGCAAGAGGTTATGAGTACCTAATGGGATTGGTGATCTTTGCTCCAGTGGCAATCCTGGCCTGGTTCCCATTCGTCTCTGAGTTCCAGACAAGACTGCTTTTCAACCAGGCCTTCAGCAGAGGTTTGCAAATTCAACGAATCCTGGCTGGGGGAAAGAAGAACAAGTGAGATTGACTCAACATCACACAAGCGCTTCAATCCGGTCGTCATACAGCAAACTAAGTATAATACAGCATATCCACTCGGCGTGTGCCAATATGCCTGGCACAGCTTTTCTATAGGTGATATGTGATGGTTTAATGTACATAATACTATTTTAAAAATATCGTGCCTTGTAATGTCGATGAAGAAATAATCGGTATATAAAGTTTACTGCTTTCTGTGTATTATATTATTCATTAGAATATAACCTTATTCATTTAGCATAGGACCAAATAATAACCCTATTCATATTTTTGGTTACTATAATCATTTTGTTTTGTATTCATAAAAATGGATCTTTTTTATTTAAATGCACATTTTCTAAAACTTCTTTTGACTACTTAATATCGGTTTTTTTATTGGTTATATGCATAATTTAGTCTCTTCTATCATCTATGGATGCATTATATTTTATTTTTTATTTTTTTGTTTCGTGTCTGTAAGAAGGGGGATTTTTTAGTTCGGTGCAATTCTTGATTTTAAATCTTATTTATGACTACTTAATTCAAATTTTTAATGGTTACATGCACATATAAGTGCCTTTTAGTGCACAGCAAGAAATCTATCGATGATTTATTGTTTACTATTATTTTATTTCACAGTACTAAAATGAGGAATTTATTTTCTTAATAAATAATAAAATAATAAAAATGAAAATTTCACAACTCTAAGAAGGGGTTATAGGAATGATATATTTAAAATACCAAAACAAAATTGCATATGATTCCAGATACAATTATAGAATTGCATTTATATAATAAATCAGATGAACAAAAATAATACTTATGTGCATTATAGAGATTTTGCTTCTGTGATTCTTATAATTAGTAGGCTAGATCTGGATGGAACATTGTAGATTTTGTGCTCTTATTCTCTATATAGAAGTTTCATTAATGAAAATAATATATATCTTTGCGCTATTTTTTTTTTTTATCTTTGCTGTTGTTACTTCAATATGTTATAACATTTATTTACCATCATCAAAGTTCATGGATTAGCCATAAGTTCTTATTTTAAGATAAGTTTTCATTAGATCCACTCCCAATTATTCAAACAAATGATTTTTTCTTTCGTTTTACCTAAGCAAATATGATCGGTTAAATGAAACCAAACCAAACCAAACCAAACATACCCAGTATATCTCGCTCAGAGCAGGGTCTGGGGAGGATAAAATGTACGCAGACCATGCCCCTACTTATTACTAGAGGAGAATTGTTTCCACAAGACCTCAACTTAGTGCGCGTGAGAATATTGAGTGATAAATACAAAAAAAAAAATGATTCTAAAAAGCTCGATACCATACCTGATCGGTTAAATGACAGTCATTAAATTCTTCGAAAATTTTGGATAAGAAAATTCAGAGGACTCTTTTAAAATATTTTTTTAGTTTAGTTTCCATGCTTCTTGGGAAACACAATCATTTTGTAATCAGTTTCATTTAATAATTTCTGAAAAGTTCTAAGATGCCCACACGGTTATTATACGTGCACGGACATTTACCTTTAGGTTCATGATAAAATTTATTTGCTACAGATCCAATAGTCGATATATATTCATGTATTGTACCCACAATAATCCCTTTTCGGTCGAGTAACTACGTGCCTTTAGTTCTAGTGTTTCAAAGGCGAAAGATACTATCAGATTCGAACTAATAATGTCAATCCACTTAATCTTTGTTGAGACATGTTCGATCTTAGATACTATTTTATAAATTTTAGGCCCGAAAAACTTCTTTCTTCTCAAACAATGGCTACATCACCGTTCACATTATTCTACAATAGATGTATTTTATTTGGAAAAAGGATCAAGTTTTTTCATAAAATTAAGTATGTACAGGGTCTATTATTTTATACTTGTATAACTTCTCTTAGTATTTTTTCTTTTATAAATAAATCTAATTCATCAACATCAGAGTTCTCGTTATGCTTTATTGAATGTTCAACGGCAAGACTAACTTGTTTTAATTTTCATTTTTTCCATTTTAATGCTAAATAGAGAACTGGAAATACCGTAATGCATCATAAATTGTTCAGATCTACTTTGAAATGAAGTATCTGATTTATCTATTATGTTCAAGAAGTGGCATGTTTTAACTGATTCTTAAGAAGAGTATACAACTTCATACAGTATCATTAAATTATTTCTTTCTACTAATAGTACGCTTTTCGATAAATTTGGGTTCTATATCTATTCATTAGCAATTTCTCTGGCAGGAATCATAATATTCTAAAATCCATCCACCCTATATTTTTGAAAAGATGAAGTAAGAGCTTTCAGTTGTTGTATCTCATACACAATATATTTTTGAAAAAATGAAGTAAGACCCTATATTTTTGAAAAAATGAAGTAAGACCTTTCAATTGTTGTATAGCGATATCCATACACATATTCTTTTGACTGCATAATTTTAATGACAAAGTTTACGGCAAATAATATCTCATACCATATACTCATAAGTTAGTTAAACTACCAGCTTCCCCTTTTATTATAGGTTCAACATTAAGTTTATTCAATACATCATCTTTTGTTCTAAAGTTTGAAATCTTAAAACTTCTACATTTTCAATGCAACTTTCCCAACGTGTTGTGATAATGATTTAAAAGTTAGTTTAGGGATATGATCTTGCAGAATCTCCATATGTTATTACTAGAGGAGAAAGTATGGTATATATATATATATTGTAGCATCCCAAAAGATAAAGTAGCATTAGGACAAGTAGTGATCTCACATTGTACCAAGTTTAGACTATGACAACTGTATTGGGTATAAAAAGATCCACGATTATTATCTAAAATATTTCTTTGCACACCTTGATATTTTGTTTCCATGTTAGTGTAACACCCCAAATCCACTCAGGGATATTACACGCCGTAGACCCTCTCCTCGAGGATCTACCAGGCTGATAACTAAAATCAAACATCTAAACATCGCCTTTAAGGCTAAAATGACTCACTAGACCGATTTGGTCTTTCAATAATAACATACAACTCAATTCCAAACATATACCCACGCAGGGGTCAAAATACAATAAACTCCCGTACAACGGGGAAAAGATACTGCAGCGGAAAAGAAAATACAACTAGACCAATACGACATCAACAGATCCTCGTGTGATTAGTATCGTTCATCTTTCATCATCCTTCGTGCCGACCCTATGCTATGCTCCAAAACCTGAATGCAAAAATAGACATCCACCCCCCGAATACTCGGGGGTTAGCAAAACTCCACTGTTTTACTAGTGCAAGTACAAGTGCAAAAATACGAGCCATACAATTCAAGTTCCAAGAATGACAATAATCAGAAATCCTCAAAGATTAAAATACAACGAAACGAATACTTCTCGAGGCAAGAGTTTGAGTAAAACTTTCCAAATCCGAAAGATCACAATTAACGAGAACGGTTTGCAAAATGGTTTAAAATACCCTCGGGAGTTTTAATAGAAAACAAATTAGGATTATCAAATCCTTATCTTTCCAAAAATCAACAGGGGTCACAGCCCAAAGGTTTTGTTTTCGCAAATAGGAAACCACCAATAATTTACAGGGTCAGAGCCCAACATCACGTGTCCTCAACGGACATAAAATCAACGAAACATAATCACGCACGCGCATCGCCTAGGACCGGGATGCCACCACAGACATCCCACCCGAGGCCTCGAAGGACCCTCCCGAGCTGGCTAGCGAAACAAATCACACACATCTCACGGTTGGATCAATCACTTGTTGCATCCTGGCCACATGATCACATGCCATGTGCCACCGTAGATTAACTTTGGCGCTCACGGTTGGATCAATCACTTGTTGCATCCTGGCCACATGATCACATGCCATGTGCCACCGTAGTTTTTCTTAGGCTCTCACGATTGGATCAATCGCTTGTTGCATCCTGGCCACATGATCACATGCCATGTGCCACCGTAGGCCCCGCCCACATCCACACAATCACATATATAGCACAATACAACAAAGATATCCAAACAATTCACTCAGAGGCATCAAACCCTTAGCAAAACCACCACGTCAAACCACACTGCACCAAAATGAAATAATATACGTCCACACGCAATACCAAGTGCAACATCAACACCAAACATATCCGTAGAGTTCACATAGTCATTCTCAAACCACACCATTCACAAAACACACGCGTTTTGAAAGCAAGCCTTTAACAAGGCTAAATCGAATCTTTTGAAAGTTCGATTCAAACGACCAAACAACCACATTTAGACGATCACTAATTATCGTATCCACAAAACAAGAATTGTATGGACAAGGTACTTGCCTCGAATAAGAACAACGCGGAGAATCGACCGAAGTAGGTTGACACGAACCAACTACGAACCCGCCGACTCCACCGATCGCCAACTCGCGATCATAAACTACGAAGGACAATAACAACAATGAAATGAATTCCATAACACGACTCAAAGTCGTTGAATTCAAAGAACGAATGACGAAAGTTCAAGTGTTTCCCCCAAAACAGCCAAGAACATGATTCGTCCCGACAAAACACGAAAACGGAATTCCAAGTTGAAATATGGATATACAATCCATAGAATGTGTTTAACAACATCATTTAACCACAATCGATCCATCAAAAACGGATGAAAACGAGATCGAGAACAAATCCCCCAAAAAGTCGATTAGAGGGAAATCAAGAAATATACTTCGATTCGACGAAGAACAATGGATTAAATGATGTTAAACACAAGAATACTACCAAGATTAATCATACCCATCATGAATTAATCAACAATACGGAACGAATCGGATAAAAATGCAAAACCCCCCAAATTCAAGAATTTAGGGTTCTAAGAAGAGATTACCTTGATTCGCTGGATCAAAGGATGATAACGGATGATTGATCAATGATATAACCTCAAGAACTTCATGGATTTGTTGTTAAACAACATGGCTCCAAGATCTCCAAGTCTCCAGCCGCGGAAGAGAAGGAGAGGAAATGAAAAACGAGAGGAAATGTGACTGCTCTGTCACATTTATACTGGGCCGGACTAGCGTGCGCTAGGCTGCCGAGCTAGCGCTTATCGGCCCGTGCCGCGATCGAAGACACTTGCGGCCAGTAGCGCAGCCTTCCGGCCGTAGCGTGCGCTACCCGCCGGTCGTAGCGTGCGCAGTGTCCGGCAGTAGCGTGCGCTACCTGCCGATCCACCCGAGTCCAGTACCCCACTGCCCTACTGCCTCGGCCCGCTAGCGCGCGCAGCCGACCGGCCGTAGCGTGCGTTACCTCCCGGCCGTAGCGTGCGCTACCTTCCGGCCGTAGCGTGCGCTACGCCGGTTCCTGCCGCACCCTTCCGGCTAGTGCCCGCAACCGTCCGGCCAGAACCCGCAATCGTCCGGCCAGTCCCGCAACCGTCCGGTCAGTGCCCGACCACCAGGGCTCGACGACTCGATTTCCGAAAACGGACGGAACGAACACGACGAAAAGTTCGCGGACAACATCAACGACCCGAAATGAAAACATAATGCAATAATTAATCATAGGCGACCAAGAAAAGGGTCGAGACAACAAATACAGATACGAATACCCATAACTTTGGGTAAATTACAAAATGACCCAAAACGCCCGAAAATCACGATACGTGATCGAATAACCAAACCGAAATTCACAACACGTCTAACAAAGTTAAACGGACTTATGGGAAACTCGAAACAGCAGTTTCGAACGATATTCGCAAGAATCGAACTCAAGTGCGGAAAAGTCGCTAAAAAGCACGGAACTCAACAAAAAGACACCGAAACGAAGTTGGATGTCAAAAAGTGTAGAATTAATCATTCCCAGAATGACGAAACGGTTATGAGCGAGTTGTCAAAACAGACTTCTGCCGAAAAAAAAGAAATTACCGGAAATCGAAATTACGGGTATTACATTCTACCCTCCTTAAAAGAAGTTTCGTCCCGAAACTTAAAATAAGTAGGGAGAAGCAATGTCCCCTGCCAGGAAAACTCGACGAGATACATAAAAACCGAAAACTCACGCCCGACGGCGAAACGCTGCAAGAAACGCAAAGAGACATACGGCGTGAAAATACGCTCCGCGGCGACTAACACAACGCCACCGATAGAGACATAATAAAATCAAAAAGTGACAAGCGTCATCAAACAGACAATACAATCGAGTCGATTATCCAAACAATCATAAAACACAACGAACGAAAATCAATACGATTGACCAACCCAACGGTTCATCAATCAAAATGCGAGCCAAACGCTGAACACATACGGAATTCCACCGCCCAAGGGTTGTAAGATCGAAACAAGACTAATTTCCCGAAGGAATCTGAACGCTCAACAATAACGAGATGATATCAACAAAAACCGAACAATCAAACGATCGAACCACAACGGCCGAGACAACAAAAAGCGAACAATCATGTTCGAATCACGAAGAACAATTAAATTCAAACAACAACTCCAAGGTTCACAAGAATCGAACCGAACTCGGAAAAGTCATAGCGATAACCAGATCGACTCAAAACAAGATCACGAGTCATCCGAACGATGAAACCGAAATACGTAATGTCTTAAAAGTATCAACGAACACGAGCGAGTCGATAGAATTGAGAAAGAGAAAATGCAGAAGCCAAAAATAATACGGGTATTATATTCGACCTCTTCTAAAAGAAGTGTCGTCCCCGAAACTCACAACAACGAAATCAAGGAGACGACACAACAAGCAACCGACAGAAACATCCTTCGAAGGCCTCTCAAAGCCGATTCTGATAACTGTGCTGAAGCGCGAACTCCGAAAGTCTCGGTAGCCAATTCGCAAAACTGAATTCGGTGTCCCTCGAGTCCACACTTGAAATGTGTTACCGACGAGAAGGACAATTTACACGTGCATGCCCCGGCACATCACGGTTGAAACGTCTCGGCTCGGCATACCGAAAATACAAATGCTAGATATAATGGGGCATAACGTCGCAAAACAACATAGCGGAGATGCCAACTCAGCACAACAAAGAATCATAACACATATCATATACAACGATTACCATCGTAAAGTAATACACACACAAACAATACAGCAACGACGGTATCGTTCGGCAACCTTAACGGCCCGAACAATAACCAGCACATAATTACAAACATCATGAAACAATCACACATCTACACAAACGTACAAACCCAAGCTTTAACAGCTCACACAGGTGCGATAACACGCAAGTCACCACGAAATGAAAACATTAAAGATCGTCATCACATCTCCCACAAAGGGCTAACAAAACATATGCGTGGCGAACGACTCAACGTTCACACCACCAATTCAATCACAATTCGGAAGGCTAACACCATAACAACAATACCAACATCATACACACCTTCTCCGACCACAAGCAGGAAATGATGGGTTTTTAAAAAAAACGAAAACCACCTTTTGAAAACAATTTGGAAACACCAGTTGATCTTGAGTATCATTTTACAAAAAGTTGAACAAACATTATTTTCGAGACTTTGAAAATCATCTTGCGTTTGAACAAAAATGAGGACAGCTTTCTTTTAGTGAAAAACTTTCAGAATATCTGACCCTCGGGTCTAAGTATAAGTGTTTCTAAACATCGAAAATATCTCAAAACATTTTGGTCCTCGAGGTAGAAGAATTTTTGAAACATGTTGTGGCACCTTGGATTTACCACGATAAAATAATTAATTTTAAAAGTACGTCTATAAATTTTTTTTATAAGATACTCAAGGTTTTCAAGGATAATTCAATGGGCTAGAATGCCCAAAAATTTAAGTTAATTACACAAAACTTTATAGCGCCGTGGGTCCCGCGTTGGAACCCACCAGGCTAAAAACTATTTACAAAAATGCCAAAAAGGCCGATGACGGTAATATTTCAAAAACTCACAAAAGCCATTTACAAAATACTAAATACCGTCATAAGAATTTCGCCAAAACGATCAAGGCCATAATGCCAAAAAAAACTCGGTTAAGGGAATCGGTTTTCGAAATAAAACTCAGTCGGTAAAATACCGAAAGCCATTACAAAAGGACTCACGCAGCGGATAAAAGAAATACAGTTCGACATGCACAGTCCAGCAACAATACTCCTCATACGAACGAAATATGAGAGTCAAATAACCACATATCACGAAATCAAAATCCATAAGAGGATTCCATCAGTTAACAAATAATCAAAAAAATAGCTCGTGTCACAAGAGGCACAACACAAAGAAGGGAGACTTACATCCACAGGTCGCACGAAGATGATGATCGCCCCACGATACTAAGCACGACCAACAAACTCAGACGACGCGTCGCGACACGACTTAGTCAGACAAAATCTGACGAGACAAAACTCAACAGACATCACTGACCCGACAGCCTAGGTTTCCACAACCTAAGCTCCGATACCATTTATGTAACACCCCCAATCCACTCAGGGATATTACACGTCGTATACCCTCTCCTCGAGGATCTACCAGGCTGATAACTAAAATCAAATATCTAAACATCGCCTTTAAGGCTAAAATGACTCAGTAAACCGATTTGGTCTTTCAATAATAACATACAACTCAATTCCAAACACATACCCACGCATGGGTCAAAATACAATAAACTCCCGTACAACGGGGAAAAGATACTGCAGCGGAAAAGAAAATACAACTAGACCAATACGACATCAACGGATCCTCATGTGATTAGTATCGTTCATCTTTCATCATCCTTCGTGCCGACCCTATGCTATGCTCCAAAACCTGAATGCAAAAATAGACATCCACCCCCCGAATACTCGGGGGTTAGCAAAACTCCACTGTTTTGCTAGTGCAAGTACAAGTGCAAAAATACGAGCCATACAATTCAAGTTCCAAGAATGACAATAATCAGAAATCCTCAAAGATTAAAATACAACGAAACAAATACTTCTCGAGGCAAGAGTTTGAGTAAAACTTTCCAAATCCGAAAGATCACAATTAACGAGAACGGTTTGCAAAATGATTTAAAATACCCTCGGGAGTTTTAATAGAAAACAAATTAGGATTATTAAATCCTTATCTTTCCAAAAATCAACAGGGGTCACAACCCAAATGTTTTGTTTTTGCAAATAGGAAACCACCAACAATTTACAGGGTCAGAGCCCAACATCACGTGTCCTCAACGGACATAAAATCAACGAAACATAATCACGCACGCGCATCGCCTAGGACCGGGACGCCACCACAGACATCCCACCCGAGGCCTCGAAGGACCCTCCCGAGCTGGCTAGCGAAACAAATCACACACATCTCACGGTTGGATCAATCACTTGTTGCATCCTGGCCACATGATCACATGCCATGTGCCACCGTACATTAACTTTGGCGCTCACGGTTGGATCAATCACTTGTTGCATCCTGGCCACATGATCACATGCCATGTGCCACCGTAGTTTTTCTTAGGCTCTCACTGTTGGATCAATCGCTTGTTGCATCCTGGCCACATGATCACATGCCATGTGCCACTGTAGGCCCCGCCCACATCCACACAATCACATATATAGCACAATACAACAAAGATATCCAAACAATTCACTCAGAGGCATCAAACCCTTAGCAAAACCACCACGTCAAACCACACTGCACCAAAATAAAATAATATACGTCCACACGCAATACCAAGTGCAACATCAACACCAAACATATCCATAGAGTTCACATAGTCATTCTCAAACCACACCATTCACAAAACACACGCGTTTTGAAAGCAAGCCTTTAACAAGGCTAAATCGAATCTTTTGAAAGTTCGATTCAAACGACCAAACAACCACATTTAGACGATCACTAATTATCGTATCCACAAAACAAAAATTGTATGGACAAGGTACTTGCCTCGAATAAGAACAACGCGGAGAATCGACCGAAGTAGGTTGACACGAACCGACTACGAACCCGCCGACTCCACCGATCGCCAACTCGCGGTCATAAACTACGAAGGACAATAACAACAATGAAATGAATTCCATAACACGACTCAAAGTCGTTGAATTCAAAGAACGAATGACGAAAGTTCAAGTGTTTCCCCTAAAACGGCCAAGAACATGATTCGTCCCGACAAAACACGAAAACGGAATACCAAGTTGAAATATGGATATACAATCCATAGAATGTGTTTAAAAACATCATTTAACCACAATCGATCCATCAAAAACGGATGAAAACGAGATCGAGAACAAATCCCCCAAAAAGTCAATTCGAGGGAAATCAAGAAATATACTTCGATTCGACGAAGAACAATGGATTAAATGATGTTAAACACAAGAATACTACCAAGATTAATCATACCCATCATGAATTAATCAACAATACGGAACGAATCGGATAAAAATGCAAAACCCCCCAAATTCAAGAATTTAGGGTTCTAAGAAGAGATTACCTTGATTCGCTGGATCAAAGGATGATAACGGATGATTTATCAATGATATAACCTCAAGAACTTCATGGATTTGTTGTTAAACAACATGGCTCCAAGATCTCCAAGTCTCCAGCCGCGGAAGTGAAGGAGAGGAAATGAAAAACAAGAGGAAATGTGACTGCTCTGTCACATTTATACTGGGCCGGACTAGCGTGCGCTAGGCTGCCGAGCTAGCGTACGCTATCGGCCCAGGCCGCAGTCCAGAGACACTGCTCGGCCAGGTAGCGCGCGCAGCCTTCCGGCCGAAGGCGTCGCTACCCACGGTCAGAAGCGTCGCTTGTCCGGCGATGGCGTCGCTACCTACCGATCCACCCGAGTCCAAGACTCCCACTACCCTATCGCCTCGGCAGCTGGCGCAGCCGACCGGCCGTAGCGTGCGTTACCTCCCGGCCGTAGCGTGCGCTACCTTCCGGCCGTAGCGTGCGCTACGCCGGTTCCTGCCGCACCCTTCCGGCTAGTGCCCACAACCGTCCGGCCAGAACCCGCAATCGTCCGGCCAGTCCCGCAACCGTCCGGTCAGTGCCCGACCACCAGGGCTCGACGACTCGATTTCCGAAAACGGACGGAACGAACACGACGAAAAGTTCGCGGACAACATCAACGACCCGAAATGAAAACATAATGCAATAATTAATCATAGGCGACCAAGAAAAGGGTCGAGACAACAAATACAGATACGAATACCCATAACTTTGGGTAAATTACAAAATGACCCAAAACGCCCGAAAATCACGATACGTGATCGAATAACCAAACCGAAATTCACAACACGTCTAACAAAGTTAAACGGACTTATGGGAAACTCGAAACAGCAGTTTCGAACGATATTCGCAAGAATCGAACTCAAGTGCGGAAAAGTCGCTAAAAAGCACGGAACTCAACAAAAAGACACCGAAACGAAGTTGGATGTCAAAAAGTGTAGAATTAATCATTCCCAGAATGACGAAACGGTTATGAGCGAGTTGTCAAAACAGACTTCTGCCGAAAAAAAAGAAATTACCGGAAATCGAAATTACGGGTATTACATTCTACCCTCCTTAAAAGAAGTTTCGTCCCGAAACTTAAAATAAGTAGGGAGAAGCAATGTCCCCTGCCAGGAAAACTCGACGAGATACATAAAAACCGAAAACTCACGCCCGACGGCGAAACGCTGCAAGAAACGCAAAGAGACATACGGCGTGAAAATACGCTCCGCGGCGACTAACACAACGCCACCGATAGAGACATAATAAAATCAAAAAGTGACAAGCGTCATCAAACAGACAATACAATCGAGTCGATTATCCAAACAATCATAAAACACAACGAACGAAAATCAATACGATTGACCAACCCAACGGTTCATCAATCAAAATGCGAGCCAAACGCTGAACACATACGGAATTCCACCGCCCAAGGGTTGTAAGATCGAAACAAGACTAATTTCCCGAAGGAATCTGAACGCTCAACAATAACGAGATGATATCAACAAAAACCGAACAATCAAACGATCGAACCACAACGGCCGAGACAACAAAAAGCGAACAATCATGTTCGAATCACGAAGAACAATTAAATTCAAACAACAACTCCAAGGTTCACAAGAATCGAACCGAACTCGGAAAAGTCATAGCGATAACCAGATCGACTCAAAACAAGATCACAGGTCATCCGAACGATGAAACCGAAATACAGAACAAGTTCAGAAAAGTATCAACGAACACGAGCGAGTCGATAGAATTGAGAAAGAGAAAATGCAGAAGCCAAAAATAATACGGGTATTATATTCGACCTCTTCTAAAAGAAGTGTCGTCCCCGAAACTCACAACAACGAAATCAAGGAGACGACACAACAAGCAACCGACAGAAACATCCTTCGAAGGCCTCTCAAAGCCGATTGTGATAACTGTGCTGAAGCGCGAACTCCGAAAGTCTCGGTAGCCAATTCGCAAAACTGAATTCGGTGTTCCTCGAGTCCACACTTGAAATGTGTTACCGACGAGAAGGACAATTTACACGTGCATGCCCCGGCACATCACGGTTGAAACGTCTCGGCTCGGCATATCGAAAATACAAATGCTAGATATAATGGGGCATAACGTCGCAAAACAACATAGCGGAGATGCCAACTCAGCACAACAAAGAATCATAACACATATCATATACAACGATTACCATCGTAAAGTAATACACACACAAACAATACATCAACGACGGTATCGTTCGGCAACCTTAACGGCCCGAACAATAACCAGCACATAATTACAAACATCATGAAACAATCACACATCTACACAAACGTACAAACCCAAGCTTTAACAGCTCACACAGGTGCGATAACACGCAAGTCACCACGAAATGAAAACATTAAAGATCGTCATCACATCTCCCACAAAGGGCTAACAAAACATATGCGTGGCGAACGACTCAACGTTCACACCACCAATTCAATCACAATTCGGAAGGCTAACACCATAACAACAATACCAACATCATACACACCTTCTCCGACCACAAGCAGGAAATGATGGGTTTTTAAAAAAAACGAAAACCACCTTTTGAAAACAATTTGGAAACACCAGTTGATCTTGAGTATCATTTTACAAAAAGTTGAACAAACATTATTTTCGAGACTTTGAAAATCATCTTGCGTTTGAACAAAAATGAGGACAGCTTTCTTTTAGTGAAAAACTTTCAGAATATCTGACCCTCGGGTCTAAGTATAAGTGTTTCTAAACATCGAAAATATCTCAAAACATTTTGGTCCTCGAGGTAGAAGAATTTTTGAAACATGTTGTGGCACCTTGGATGTACCACGAGAAAATAATTCATTTTAAAAGTACGTCTCGAAATTTATTTTCTAAGATACTCAAGGTTTTCAAGGATAATTCAATGGGCTAGAATGCCCAAAAATTTAAGTTAATTACACAAAACTTTATAGCGCCGTGGGTCCCGCGTTGGAACCCACCAGGCTAAAAACTATTTACAAAAATGCCAAAAAGGCCGATGACGGTAATATTTCAAAAACTCACAAAAGCCATTTACAAAATACTAAATACCGTCATAAGAATTTCGCCAAAACGATCAAGGCCATAATGCCAAAAAAAACTCGGTTAAGGGAATCGGTTTTCGAAATAAAACTCAGTCGGTAAAATACCGAAAGCCATTACAAAAGGACTCACGCAGCGGATAAAAGAAATACAGTTCGACATGCACAGTCCAGCAACAATACTCCTCATACGAACGAAATATGAGAGTCAAATAACCACATATCACGAAATCAAAATCCATAAGAGGATTCCATCAGTTAACAAATAATCATAAAAATAGCTCGTGTCACAAGAGGCACAACACAAAGAAGGGAGACTTACATCCACAGGTCGCACGAAGATGATGATCGCCCCACGATACTAAGCACGACCAACAAACTCAGACGACGCGTCGCGACACGACTTAGTCAGACAAAATCTGACGAGACAAAACTCAACAGACATCACTGACCCGACAGCCTAGGTTTCCACAACCTAAGCTCCGATACCATTTATGTAACACCCCCAATCCACTCAGGGATATTACACGTCGTATACCCTCTCCTCGAGGATCTACCAGGCTGATAACTAAAATCAAATATCTAAACATCGCCTTTAAGGCTAAAATGACTCAGTAAACCGATTTGGTCTTTCAATAATAACATACAACTCAATTCCAAACACATACCCACGCATGGGTCAAAATACAATAAACTCCCGTACAACGGGGAAAAGATATCTTGCGGAAAAGAAAATACAACTAGACCAATACGACATCAACGGATCCTCATGTGATTAGTATCGTTCATCTTTCATCATCCTTCGTGCCGACCCTATGCTATGCTCCAAAACCTGAATGCAAAAATAGACATCCACCCCCCGAATACTCGGGGGTTAGCAAAACTCCACTGTTTTGCTAGTGCAAGTACAAGTGCAAAAATACGAGCCATACAATTCAAGTTCCAAGAATGACAATAATCAGAAATCCTCAAAGATTAAAATACAACGAAACAAATACTTCTCGAGGCAAGAGTTTGAGTAAAACTTTCCAAATCCGAAAGATCACAATTAACGAGAACGGTTTGCAAAATGATTTAAAATACCCTCGGGAGTTTTAATAGAAAACAAATTAGGATTATTAAATCCTTATCTTTCCAAAAATCAACAGGGGTCACAACCCAAATGTTTTGTTTTTGCAAATAGGAAACCACCAACAATTTACAGGGTCAGAGCCCAACATCACGTGTCCTCAACGGACATAAAATCAACGAAACATAATCACGCACGCGCATCGCCTAGGACCGGGACGCCACCACAGACATCCCACCCGAGGCCTCGAAGGACCCTCCCGAGCTGGCTAGCGAAACAAATCACACACATCTCACGGTTGGATCAATCACTTGTTGCATCCTGGCCACATGATCACATGCCATGTGCCACCGTACATTAACTTTGGCGCTCACGGTTGGATCAATCACTTGTTGCATCCTGGCCACATGATCACATGCCATGTGCCACCGTAGTTTTTCTTAGGCTCACCGTTGGATCAATCGCTTGTTGCATCCTCGCCACATGATCACATGCCATGTGCCACCGTAGGCCCCGCCCACATCCACACAATCACATATATAGCACAATACAACAAAGATATCCAAACAATTCACTCGGAGGCATCAAACCCTTAGCAAAACCACCACGTCAAACCACACTGCACCAAAATAAAATAATATACGTCCACACGCAATACCAAGTGCAACATCAACACCAAACATATCCATAGAGTTCACATAGTCATTCTCAAACCACACCATTCACAAAACACACGCGTTTTGAAAGCAAGCCTTTAACAAGGCTAAATCGAATCTTTTGAAAGTTCGATTCAAACGACCAAACAACCACATTTAGACGATCACTAATTATCGTATCCACAAAACAAAAATTGTATGGACAAGGTACTTGCCTCGAATAAGAACAACGCGGAGAATCGACCGAAGTAGGTTGACACGAACCGACTACGAACCCGCCGACTCCACCGATCGCCAACTCGCGGTCATAAACTACGAAGGACAATAACAACAATGAAATGAATTCCATAACACGACTCAAAGTCGTTGAATTCAAAGAACGAATGACGAAAGTTCAAGTGTTTCCCCTAAAACGGCCAAGAACATGATTCGTCCCGACAAAACACGAAAACGGAATACCAAGTTGAAATATGGATATACAATCCATAGAATGTGTTTAAAAACATCATTTAACCACAATCGATCCATCAAAAACGGATGAAAACGAGATCGAGAACAAATCCCCCAAAAAGTCAATTCGAGGGAAATCAAGAAATATACTTCGATTCGACGAAGAACAATGGATTAAATGATGTTAAATACAAGAATACTACCAAGATTAATCATACCCATAATGAATTAATCAACAATACGGAACGAATCGGACAAAAACGCAAAAACTCCCAAATTCAAGAATTAGGGTTCTAAGAAGAGATTACCTTGATTCGCTGGATCAAAGGATGATAACGGATGATTGATCAATGATATAACCTCAAGAACTTCATGGATTTGTTGTTAAACAACATGGCTCCAAGATCTCCAAGTCTCCAGCCGCGGAAGAGAAGGAGAGGAAATGAAAAACGAGAGGAAATGTGACTGCTTTGTCACATTTATACTGGGCCGGACTAGCGTGCGCTAGGCTGCCGAGCTATCGTACGCTATCGGCCCAGGCCGCAGTCCAGAGACACTGCTCGGCCAGGTAGCGCGCGCAGCCTTCCGGCCAGAAGGCGTGCGCTACCACGGTCAGAAGGGCGCAGATGTCCGGCAATGGCGTGCGCTACTCGCCGATCCACCCGAGTCCAAGACCCCACCGCCTCATCGCCTCGGCTTAGCGCGCAGCCGACCGGCCGTAGCGTGCGTTACCTCCCGGCCGTAGCGTGCGCTACCTTCCGGCCGTAGCGTGCGCTACGCCGGTTCCTGCCGCACCCTTCCGGCTAGTGCCCGTAACCTTCCGGCCAGAACCCGTAATCGTCCGGCCAGTCCCGCAACCGTCCGGTCAGTGCCCGACCACCAGGGCTCGACGACTCGATTTCCGAAAACGGACGGAACGAACACGACGAAAAGTTCGCGGACAACATCAACGACCCAAAATGAAAACATAATGCAATAATTAATCATACGCGACCAAGAAAAGGGTCGAGACAACAAATACAGATACGGATACCCATAACTTTGGGTAAATTACAAAATGGCCCAAAACGCCCGAAAATCACGATACGTGATCGAATAACCAAACCGAAATTCACAACACGTCTAACAAAGTTAAACGGACTTACGGGAAACTCAAAACAGCAGTTTCGAACGATATTCGCAAGAATCGAACTCAAGTGCGGAAAAGTCGCTAAAAAGCACGGAACTCAACAAAACGACACCGAAACGAACTCGGATGTCAAAAAGTGTAGAATTAATCATTCCCAAAATGACGAAACGATCATGAGCGAGTCGTCAAAACGGACTTCTGCTGAAAAAAAGAAATTACCATAAATCGAAATTACGGGTATTACAGTTAGACCCATTATCACAGGCATCATAAAAGAAATGAAGTTGGTACTGCCGTGAGTAATCAGATTATTTATGTGGTTGATGTGTATTGGTCACAATATACTTATATAACAACATTGGGGGGGGGGGGTGGTGGATAAGCTGAAACTTTTTTCAAAGATTTTGCTTAGCGGAAGTCCATAAGTAAGTTGTTGTTGTTACAACAACCGAATGTTCTCCTATAGACTTGGTTCTTACAGGGTTTTACAGAGTAAGTATGATTAATCATAGACATCAAGCAGAAGTAAATAAGCAAATAAAGAGACAATATTTAATGTAGTTCGAGGTGATGTTCTCTACATCACAAGGTCTCCACACATAAGGGATGTTAATTAAAATCATGGCTATACAAATGCCTGATTTTAACTAAACTCTTCAAGCTGTATCTTTCACACACATTGATACACTTGGTTGTAGCTTGAACCGTTCACACAAATTGGATGTAGGATCCTTGAACTCTGATTTCTTCTCACACAGATTGAAGCTTCGTTATTATGAACTTTTTTCATCCCAGACAGGTCAGAATTAATTCGCTTTGTTAGTTCGCGCAGGGCTTACTCTCAACATCAAATATAGATAGATCAAGTCTTGGACAACCACTATAGGTTTTAAAGCCACTTGTTGTAGTGTGATGTTCTCTTTGTTGAGGATTGTCAATCTCTTTAATAAGAATATCACTATAGGCTTGAAGGGAGAGTTTGCTCTTTTTAATTACTAGAATTGTAACTGTTGATTCGTAAATGAGCAAGTCCCCTGGTTGGGCTATTTATAACCTCAGAAATAGATTCGTTATAAATATATCCGTTGGCAGGTTGGTGAGATATGGATACTTCAAATTGGCGGCTAATGAATGTTTGAATTAAAATAATTCATTTTGTCAGCATTAAATGCTTCAGACATTCTTTTGGACTTCATTAAATACTTTGCACACCTTAGGCCGCATTAAATGCTATCTCCATCAGCATTAAAATTCTTTTCAAAACCATGAATACTTTGTGAAAAAATGACTTATCACATAACAATTTGAAGTATAAGTACTTTCCTGTTGGGTTTTACAATTTACTTTTCTTAGGTAAAGTGCATACAATATTACTGCTGTAGCCAACCAGGAGCTTTGCTGTAGAAGGCTTGAACTTCAATACACTGTTGGATGAATGCTTTTAGATCAATGCTGTATGAAGTAAACTGTAGGATGAACGCTGTAGTTTGCTGTAGTTATGAATACTAAGAGGAATTTCCCACTAATTTCCACCTTTTTGATAATGCCAAAACTATATACATTATCTTCTTAGTCCTTTTGTGGATGATATGATTTTTAAATGACTTGAGCTATAAATGAACAGCTCGCAGGCATATTCTGAAAATTATATCATACTTAGCTAACTGTTTCACAAGTTAAACTATAATCGGCTCACATGCACAATCGTACTTTAAGTAACTTAGTGATTACAACTTAGTCTATGAACTGCTCGTAGGCAAGTTCTTACAGCTTAAGTCTTATACTTATAATATAATTTGAATCATTTGTCAAGTGTAAAATGCATACAGTAACATAGATTATGAGCTGTAATATATTGAGAGAAAATAATCGCTTTATTGATTGATAATCGATTACAGTACTTGACTTATGGAAATTTGAAATACAAAGGAAATGAAAGACAATAAATAAAGTACAACAACTAAATAATTCAGCACTGGAAATGATGTTGTCGGGTCAATCTTCTGTAGGGATCATTATCCGTACACTTCCACCAGTTGACTAGAAGATCTTGGCTTCTATTTCTGTAGAAACCTTTTCCTTCTGGAGTTTTGTCATAGCCCAGATTCCAGTCTTAGGGGTGGGTTGGTTGTTCATCCTTCATGTATCTTCCATTAATTTTGATATGTAGGGGCAGATTTCCATCAAACAGTAGCATTGAGAATTTGTTTGCCGCAGCATCCAACAATTTACAGTGGTTGAATATGGGCGACTACTCCATCAGAACACAGAAGTATTTGTTCAACTCGTTCTTCATCCAGGCTTTAAGTTCATTGACTGTAGTCTGTCTATCTTTTGGCAGGAATATCTCGGCGGGCTTTTACACTTTGCTCTTCCACGGAAAGTTGGGCGTAAAATTCAGTCTTGATTCTGCAACCTTATATTTTGGCTCCTTGGACGATGCCTGGTCCACCTAGATGGCTGATTTCTTGATCCATAGAGTCGCTAAGAGTTCCTACAAACTCTTTTCTTTCTCATGCCTCCACCTCCTAGCTGCTTTCTTTGCTTCTTCCCCCTTTTTGGCATTGCCAAGCTCAGTGACTTTGCCATGGATGTTTGAAGGATATACATTGATTCCGTCTGCTTCTACTGTAGACTCTTAACCATTTCTACAAGGTTGGTGACTGTTGTAGTTACTTCATCAATTTTGTGGCCATGCCCAGATAGCATTTCTTTTGTTGTCTCGAGAGCGGCAACAGTAGTAGCCTCAGCAACTCCTGTCTTTTCTTACTCCTTCATCAAGACTTTTTGTTGATTTTCTAAGAACAAGGCAAAGGCATGTCCAAGAGCATTGTTGTAACACCCCAAGATTTTCAGAGTATGTCACAACACCATGAATCCCTAACTGGAACCCACATGGCTAATCTCAAACACATTCATATTGCAACCTTTATGGTCGTGATAATAATATCTAATAAATACGAGAACAATAGTCAACCATCCAGATCATCCGATAAAACTCCAACAATAATACACAAATCCTAAAAGAAAACAAATCCAACATACGACTAACAAATGAAACTATTCCTAAAGTATTCGAGTACCAGCTAACAAATGTGTGACACAAGTATCCAAAAGACATAACTCAAAAGAACACAATATAATTCAGCACAATATTACGCTTGGCCATCATTGTTGTATTGTCCCAATGCCCGCTCGCTTGGTCGCTCCAAACCTAAAATACATAAAATGTATTTCTCCCGAATAGGGTTAGCCGCAGAATAGCTAGTACAAATAATACAAATGAATCATTACATCTTACATATCAGAGTACATGCACCAAGATTTTAAAAATCCGAGATAATAATTTTCGGAATTAAATATCTAAAACATGCCTTAATAGTAACAAACACTCATGATTAACTATGTGTTAGGAATATATGTAAGATTTTGATGATGTCATAACTATATTCAAGTTCAATTCAAATATATGTTCTAAGTACTTGGCATTGTAAAGAAGAACCAAATGAGTATCTTCTATAAGCCCTAAAATTTAATCTAATCTAAGTATAGAACAATCGGGTTCATACAACTAAGCCAAGTGAAATGCTAAGTATAGAACAACGGAGTTCATACAACTAATTACATAATTAAGCTAAGTATGGATAGTGTAACACCCCCAATCCGCTCAGGGATATTACACGCCGTAGAACCTTTCCTCAAGGATCTACCAGGCTGGTAACGACATATAACAACTCAACCATGCCTTTCAGGCTAAAATGACTCAGTAGACCGATTTAGTCTTTCAACAAATACATACAACTCAAATACAACTCATGCCCACGCAGGGTCAAAATACAACCACACCCTTACAAAGGGAATATATAGCATATGAAAAAATAGATTAAAAATGAACAAATAAACAAAGTACGGTTCCTCATGTGATTAGTATCGATCATCTTTCATCATCCTTCGTGCCGACCCTGTGTTATGCTCCAAAACCTGAATGCAAAAACAGACATCCACCCCCCGAATACTCGGGGGTTAGCAAAACTCCACTGTTTTGCTAGTGCAAGAACAAAGTGCAAATACGAGCCATACCATTCACATTCCACGAATAACAATAACCAAGGATCCTCAAAGATCCAAACGAACGAAAAGTACTCCCCGAGGCAAGAGTTTGAGAAAACATTTCAAAATCGAAATATCATAAATCAATGGAAGTAATTTATAAAACGGTTTAGAATGCCATCGAGAGTTTTAATAGGAAACAATTTAGGATTATCAAATCCTACTTTTCAAAATCCAAAAGACAAAAGGGGTCACCGCCCCAAAGGTTTACTTTCCGAAAAATGACATTAACCAAACCGTTGGGATTTTAGCCCCAAATCCGTAAAACGACTTTTACAAAACCATTGGGATTTTAGCCCCAAATCTCATTAACTCACAGTACACAAGAACGACCACAAGGTTCGTCTCCCAACATCAAAATCCACAAATAAAGGATTTAAAACATAAACAACAAAATACTCTAGAGCCATCCTAGCCAAGTAGGCCAAACGAACAACTTACCTCTTACACACTTAGTCAATGCATGCAATCATGAAAACCGTTCAAAAGCACTCATTTCCGGAAATGCCATAATCAAATCACGTTTGCAAAATGCACCACAATTAACCGTCGATCCACGTCTCTGTGGACCCCTACCGAGACCCCGTCGGATCTAACCCGTAGTGGTTAAAAGTAAGCTCGTCGATCCACGTCTCTTGTGGACCCCTACCGAGACCCCGTCGGATCTAACCCATAGTGAGCATACACACACACACACGTTACTCATGCAATACTAATATGCTAAGAATGTAAGTTCATTAAGAATACTCACTAGAGATGGCCATTGACTCGACACCATTATCAAACTCTTCAAAACACCATAACAAGATTAAATACGGAATACACGATTCCATAACTTTAAACAATAGGAGTATCATCATCAAATTCTTCAACTTTCAAAATAACCAAATCATAATCAATCCCCCAAAACACACCATTCACAAAACACACGCCATTTGAAAGAAAGCCTTTAACGAGGCCAAACCGAAATCTTTTGAAACTTCATTTCAAACAACCAAACAAACACACCAAGACGATCACCGATCATCATATCCATAAAATAAGAAAAGTATGGGCAAGGTACTTGCCTCGAATAACCACAACGCGGAGAATCGGCCGAAGTAGGTTGGCATGAACCGACTACGAACTCGCCGACTCCACCGAACGACAATCCACAACAATGAACTACGAACGAAAACAATAACAACGAAAATGAATTTCCAAAGTATGACCCAAAGCCGCTGAATTCAAAAAACAAATGACGAAGGTTCAAGGATTTCCCCCAAAACGGCCAAGAACACGATTCGTCCCGTCAAAACCCGAAAATAGAATTCCAAGTTGAAATATGGATATAAAATCCATAGAATATGTTTAACAACATCATTTAACCATAATCGATCCATCGAAAACGGATGAAAAACGAGATCGGGGACAAATCCCCCAAAAAGTCAATTCGAAGGAAATCAAGAAATATACTTCGATTCGACGAAGAACAATGGATTAAATGATATTAAACACAACAATACTACCAAGATTAATCATACCCATCATGAATTAATCAACAACACGGAACGAATCGGACGAAAATGCAAAAATCCCCAAATTCACGAAATTAGGGTTCTAAGGAAGATTACCTTGATTCGCTGGATCAAAGGATGATAACGGACGATTGATTGATGTTATGGACTCAAGAACTTCATGGATTTGTTGTTAAACAACATGGATTCGTCACCCATGAATCGCCATCCGCGGACGGAGAAGGAAGGAAATGAAAAACGAGATGAAATGTGACTGCTCTGTCACATTTATACTGGACCGGAACTAGCGTGCGCTAGCCTTCCCGAACTAGCGTGCGCTATCGGCCGGTATCGGCCGAGTACCCTCGGCCAGGGCCCGCACGACCCGGCATCACCGACCAAACCTGCCGACCAAACCTGTCGACCCGACTCCCGCTAGCGTGCGCTACGGCCGGAAGCCTGCGCGCGCTAGCCGACCTGTCCAGTAGCCTCTGGACTAAACAGCTCGCCCCGGTAACGTACGCTAGTCGGCCGACAGCGTGCGCCACCCCTGCCGGTTAGCGCGCGCTACGACCGACAGTAGCGTGCGCTACCTGCCGATCCTGACCGAGTCCAGAACCTCAGAACCCCACTGCCCAGACCCGATAGCGTGCGTTAGGCCAGCCGATAGCGTGCGCTACACCTGCCGGTTAGCGCGCGCAGCGTTCCGGCCGTAGCGTGCGCTACTCCGGTTCCTGCCGCACCCGTCCGGCCGGTGCCCGCAATCGTCCGGCCAGTCCCGCAACCGTCCGGCCAGTCCCGCAACCGTCCGGCCAGTCCCGCAACCGTCCGGCCAGTACCTGACCACCGGGGCTCGACGACCCGATTTCCGAAAACGTACGGAACGAACACGACGAAAAGTTCGCGGACAACATCAACGACCCGAAATGAAAACATAATACCATAATTAATCATACGCGACCAAGAAACGGGTCGAGACAACAATTACAGATACGGATACCCGTAACTTTTAAGAAATTACAAAATGGCCCAAAACGCCCGAAAATCACGATATGTGATCGAATAACCAAACCGAAGTTCACAACACGTCTAACAAAGTTAAACGGACTTACGGGAAACTCAAAACAGCAGTTTCGAACGAGATTTGCAAGAATCGAACTCAAGCGCGGAAAAGTCGCTAAAAAGCACGGAACTCAACAAAACGACACCGAAACGAACTCGGATGTCAAAAAGTGTAGAATTAATCATTCTCAGAATGACGAAACGGTCATGAGCGAGTCGTCAAAACGGACTCCGACCGAAAAAAGAAATTTACCGAAAATCGAAAATTGCGGATATTACATTCTACCCTCGGATGTCAAAAAGTGTAGAATTAATCATTCTCAGAATGACGAAACGGCCATGAGCGAGTCGTCAAAACGGACTCCGACCGAAAAAAGAAATTTACCGAAAATCGAAAATTGCGGATATTACATTCTACCCTCCTTAAAAGAAGTTTCGTCCCGAAACTTAAAACAAGTAGGGAGAAGAAATATTCCGCCAGGAAAAACTCAACGAGATACACAAGAATGCGTAACTAACGCCCAACGGCGAAATGTTACAAACAACGCAAAGGAATATACGGCGTGAAAACACGCTCCACGGCGACCAACACAACGTCGCCGCTAGGGATATAATAAAACCAACAAGTGACAAGCGTCATCAAATGGATAATACAATCAAGTCAATTATCCGAACAATCGCAAAATACAACGAACGAAAATCAATACAATTGACCAACCTAACGGTACATTGACCAAAACGCGAGCCAAACGCTGAACAAATACGGAATTCCACCGCCTAAGGGCTAGAAGATCGAAAACGAAACTAATTTCCCGAACTGAAGGGAATTACGAAGGAGCCTGAATGTTCACCAATCACGAAACGAGATCAATAAAAACCGAACAATCAAACGATCGAACCACAACGATCGAGACAACAAAAATCGAAGAATCATGTTCGAATCACGAAGAACAATAAAGTTCAAACAACAAATCCCAGGATGATCTGGTGAGAACTACAAGACATGCATTCCCATAAGATCCACAGGAAAGGGAATAGCGATTGAAAAGTCACAATGACAAACGAGTTATTCCGAAATGATACCACACTCGTTCGATAAACAAAAACAAGGGGCAGGACAAGCTCAGAAATGTCAACGAACATAAATGAGTCGACAGAGTCGAAAACATAAGAGTTCCAAATCCGATCCACTTCGAATAAAAGAACTAATAGAACCAGATGATGTCACTCCCGAACAAGGTTCACAAGAATCGAATCAACCCGAAAAGTCACATCGATAACCGATCGACCCACAACAAGATCACACTGCTCGGACGATGAAACCGAAATACAGAACAAGTTCATAAAGTACCAACGAACATGAGCAAATCGATAGACTAGAGAAAGAGAAAATACAGAAGTCAAAATAGTACGGGCATTACCTCCGACCTCGTCCACGAAATTCACAAAAACGGGAGCAAGGTAACAAGACATTAAACAATCGACACATAACGGAACGATCACCGATGCACACGGTCATACCATACCAAGCTCTAACAGCTCGCACATACGCGACAACGCAGAAATCTCCACGAGGCGACAACATTCAATACCAACATTTCGCCTCTCACAGGGGGCTAGCACAACCAATGTGTGGAAAGCGACTCAACGCTCACACCGCCAATTCGATCATACTCGGGAGAAAGTATCAAAATGACAACGCGAACATCACACATACATACCCAGCCCTCAAACGGGAATGGATAGGTTTTAAAAATGAAAACCTCATTTTGAAAATAATTTGAAGAATACCGGTTGATCTTGAGTATCACCTTTCAAAAAGTACAAACGTGAAACATCGTTATCGAGACATTGGAGAACCATTTCGCATTTGATAAGAATGAAGACACTTTCTATTAGTGAAAACTTTCAGAATATTCGACCCTCGGGTCTAAATAAAAGTGTTTCTAAAACATTGAAAATATCTCAAAGCATTTTGGTCCTCGAAGTAGAATTTTTTTGAAATATATTGTGGCACCTTGGATGTACCACAAGAAAATAACTCATTTGAAAAGTATGTCTCGAAATTTATTTTTCTAAGATACTCAAGGTTTTCAAAAATCCAATAGTCCAGAATGCCCAAAACTCACACATATCGACGTTCACTAAAACAACTCCTAGTACACGCATCAAAACGTTTAAAATCAAGACAATATATGTCTTTAAACGGAAATAAACGATAAAATACCACATTCAGAACAAAACCACTGACCCCATTCGAGGCCTCTAAAGACCCTCCCGCACTGGCTAGTGAACAAGTCGAACGCGTATAAGCACAAAGCTTTCACAAGAGAACTTGTAAAACGTTCAAATCGATTCGAAAATCATCAGCCACGGACAAAAACAACAATAAAAAGACATCACAAGCGACGACACTCCTCGTATAAATCAAATACGAGAGTCGACTAAATACATATCGTGAAATCAAAATCCACATAAGGATTCCACCACTTAACAAATAATCATAAAAATAGCTCGTGTCACACGAGGCACAACACAAAGAAGGGAGACTTACTTCCACAGGTCGCACGAAGATGATGATCGCCCCACGATACTAATCACGACCAACAAACTCAAACGACGCGTCGCGACACGACTCAGTCAGATAAAATCCGATGAAACAAGACTCAAACAACACGACTTGACCCGACAGCCTAGGTTTCCTCAACCTAAGCTCCGATACCATTTATGTAACACCCCCAATCTGCTCAGGGATATTACACGCCGTAGAACCTTTCCTCAAGGATCTACCAGGCTGGTAACGACATATAACAACTCAACTATGCCTTTCAGGCTAAAATGACTCAGTAGACCGATTTGGTCTTTCAACAAATACATACAACTCAAATACAACTCATGCCCACGCAGGGGTCAAAATACAACCACACCCGTACAACGGGAAAATATAGCAGCGGAAAAAATAGAGTACAACTGAACCAATAAACAAAGTACGGTTCCTCATGTGATTAGTATCGATCATCTTTCATCATCCTTCGTTCCGATCCTGTGTTATGCTCCAAAACCTGAATGCAAAAACAGACATCCACCCCCCGAATACTCGGGGGTTAGCAAAACTCCACTGTTTTGCTAGTGCAAGAACAAAGTGCAAATACGAGCCATACCATTCACATTCCACGAATAACAATAACCAAGGATCCTCAAAGATCCAAACGAACGAAAAGTACTCCCCGAGGCAAGAGTTTGAGAAAACATTTCAAAATCGAAATATCATAAATCAATGGAAGTAATTTATAAAACGGTTTAGAATGCCATCGAGAGTTTTAATAGGAAACAATTTAGGATTATCAAATCCTACTTTTCAAAATCCAAAAGACAAAAGGGGTCACCGCCCCAAAGGTTTACTTTCCGAAAAATGACATTAACCAAACCGTTGGGATTTTAGCCCCAAATCTGTAAAATGACTTTTACAAAACCATTGGGATTTTAGCCCCAAATCTCATTAACTCACAGTACACAAGAACGACCACAAGGTTCGTCTCCCAACATCAAAATACACAAATAAAGGATTTAAAACATAAACAACAAAATACTCTAGAGCCATCCTAGCCAAGTAGGCCAAACGAACAACTTACCTCTTACACACTTAGTCAATGCATGCAATCATGAAAACCGTTCAAAAGCACTCATTTCCGGAAATGCCATAATCAAATCACGTTTGCAAAATGCACCACAATTAACCGTCGATCCACGTCTCTGTGGACCCCTACCGAGACCCCGTCGGATCTAACCCGTAGTGGTTAAAAGCAAGCTCGTCGATCCACGTCTCTTGTGGACCCCTACCGAGACCCCGTCGGATCTAACCCATAGTGAGCATACACACACACACACATGTTACTCATGCAATACTAATATGCTAAGAATGTAAGTTCATTAAGAATACTCACTAGAGATGACCATTGACTCGACACCATTATCAAACTCTTCAAAACACCATAACAAGATTAAATACGGAATACACGATTCCATAACTTTAAACAATAGGAGTATCATCATCAAATTCTTCAACGTTCAAAATAACCAAATCATAATCAATCCCCCAAAACACACCATTCACAAAACACACACGCCATTTGAAAGAAAGCCTTTAACGAGGCCAAACCGAAATCTTTTGAAACTTCATTTCAAACAACCAAACAAACACACCAAGACGATCACCGATCATCATATCCATAAAATAAGAAAAGTATGGGCAAGGTACTTGCCTCGAATAACCACAACGCGGAGAATCGGCCGAAGTAGGTTGGCACGAACCGACTACGAACTCGCCGACTCCACCGAACGACAATCCACAACAATGAACTACGAACGAAAACAATAACAACGAAAAAGAATTTCCAAAGTATGACCCAAAGCAGCTGAATTCAAAGAAAAAATGACGAAGGTTCAAGGATTTCCCCCAAAACGGCCAAGAACACGATTCGTCCCGTCAAAACCCGAAAACGGAATTCCAAGTTGAAATATGGATATACAATCCATAGAATATGTTTAACAACATCATTTAACCATAATCGATCCATCGAAAACGGATGAAAAATGAGATCGGGGACAAATCCCCCAAAAAGTCAATTCGAAGGAAATCAAGAAATATACTTCGATTCGACGAAGAACAATGGATTAAATGATGTTAAACACAACAATACTACCAAGATTAATCATACCCATCATGAATTAATCAACAACACGGAACGAATCGGACGAAAATGCAAAAATCTCCAAATTCACAAAATTAGGGTTCTAAGGAAGATTACCTTGATTCGCTGGATAAAAGGATGATAACGGACGATTGATTGATGTTATGGACTCAAGAACTTCATGGATTTGTTGTTAAACAACATGGATTCGTCACCCATGAATCGCCATCCGCGGACGGAGAAGGAAGGAAATGAAAAACGAGATGAAATGTGACTGCTTTGTCACATTTATACTGGGCCGGAACTAGCGTGCGCTAGCCTTCCCGGACTAGCGTGCGCTATCGGCCGGTATCGGCCGAGTACCCTCGGCCAGGGCCCGCACGACCCGGCATCACCGACCAAACCTTCCGACCTGTCGACCGACTCCGCTAGCGTGCGCTACGGCCGAAGGCTGCGCCGCTAGCCGGCTTGTCGATAGCCTCTCGGACTAAACAGCTCGCCCGTGTGCGTCGCTAGTCGGCCGACGCGTCGCCACCCTGCCGGTTAGCGCGCGCTCGACCGGCGATGGCGTGCGCTACCCGCCGATCCTGACCGAGTCCGTAACCTCGTAACCCCACCGCCTGCACCCGATGGCGTCGTTAGGCTAGCCGATAAGGCGCTACACTGCCGGTTAGCGCAGCTGCTCCGGCCGAAGGCGTGCGCTACTCCGGTTCTGCCGCACCGTCCGGCGGTGCCCGCAATCATCCGGCCGCCCCGCAACTGTCGCGGCGCCCCGCAACTGTCCGGCCAGCCCCGCAACCGTCCGGCCAAGATTGACCACCGGGGCTCGGCGACCCGATTTCCAAACGTCACGGGCGAACACGACGAAAAGTTCGCGGACAACATCAACGACCCGAAATGAAAACATAATACCATAATTAATCATACGCGACTAAGAAACGGGTCGAGACAACAATTACAGATACGGATACCCGTAACTTTTAAGAAATCACAAAATGGCCCAAAATGCCCGGAAATCACGATACGTGATCGAATAACCAAACCGAAGTTCACAACACGTCTAACAAAGTTAAACGGACTTACGGGAAACTCAAAGCCGATTCGAACGAGATTCGCAAGAATCGAACTCAAGCGCGGAAAAGTCGCTAAAAAGCACGGAACTCAACAAAACGACACCGAAACGAACTCGGATGTGAAAAAGTGTAGAATTAATCATTCTCAGAATGACGAAACGGTCATGAGCGAGTCGTCAAAACGGACTCCGACCGAAAAAAGAAATTTACCGAAAATCGAAAATTGCGGATATTACATTCTACCCTCGGATGTCAAAAAGTGTAGAATTAATCATTCTCAGAATGACAAAACGGTCATGAGCGAGTCGTCAAAATGGACTCCGACCGAAAAAAGAAATTTACCGAAAATCGAAAATTGCGGATATTACAGATAGCCAGGTAACCCAGTTATGATGGGACTGCTAAATTTGACAGCCGGGTAACTTAGCTATAAAGAGACAACCGAGTATAGACAGCCGAGTTAGTCAGCCAACTATAGATAGCAAGGAACATTCAATACTTAGAAAATTATCAAGTATCAATCAACCATGTCCACGTCAGCAAAATAGAAAAGTCAACAATGAGGCAAGACACATGCAGACGTGAATAAAATAAGAAAGAGACAAATTGAGTAATTCACGCAACTTGCATGAAAAGGAGGAACAAAAGAGATTCCTCTAGATTCAAGCCTAAAAGACATTCTTCATTAGAGAAATCAAAAATTACGGCGGAGACATTTAATATTAAAGGAAGATCTTCAAAAAACCGTAAAGTCTTTCAAAGAACATAATACTAAACAAATAGGTCTCTCTCCAATGACCCAATTTGTTCAGAGCATACAACGGCTATCAAGAAGAGCTCAAGAATCGTACTATAAATATCTAAAGATATGATGAGCAGAAGTACGATACTATCAAACAAGCAAGTAAATAAATATAATCTATCTATTCAGAATCGTGAAAAGCTGAGTTCCAAGATACAAGTACAAAAGATCTCTTAAAGTTGGAGAAAACAAAACTCTTATTTTTGAGATTTGAGTAAGGGATACTTTCTTGAACGAGGTTCTTGAAAATTGAGGTTGTGTGACATCCATGGGTTCTTGATTGAAAGGTGATAAACAACTTGCGAGTTGTGAGATATCCACGAGTTTTTGATCACAAGCAACCAAAGGTAGGAGTTACCACTGTAATGTCTGATTAGTGCATAATTGATCTAAAATTCATATACAAAATATCACATTTTATGGCATAATCATACTAATTTTGATAGAATTTAATTATTTTGAAGAAATATCAAAACATGAGCTAATAATGTTTATTTTGCAAGTTACTGGCATAAAATGTCAAAAAGGTCGAAAAACCAAACCGAATCAAAATTAGAAATTTCCAAGAAAAAAATATGACAAAACACGGCGGAACACACGGCGCAAATAGGGCCGTTTCTCTCGACCGTTTACAACACGGCACATATCTCGGCCGTGTCTTGCGCCGTTTCTCACACGGTGCACATTTTCCGCCGGGTCCTTGCGCGTGTTCCGGACAAGACCGACTCATCCTAATACGGGTATATAATACGGCGCAAAATGGGCCGTTTTTAGGCATATGCCATGCAAAAATAGTCCACTTTTGACCATCTTGTGAACTCAACCACAAGATATTTTTATGGTCAAAAATCTGAAAAATCAAAGACATGCATGATGGGTGAAGTGTGAACAAAGAATTTGTAACACCCCCAATCCACTCAGGGATATTACACGCCGTAGGCCCTCTCCTCGAGGATCTACCAGGCTGATAACTAAAATCAAACATCTAAACATCGCCTTTAAGGCTAAAATGACTCAGTAGACCGACTTGGTCTTTCAATAATAACATACAACTCAATTCCAAACACATACCCACGCAGGGGTCAAAATACAATAAACTCCCGTACAACGGGGAAAAGATACCGCAGCGGAAAAGAAAATACAACTGGACCAATACGACATCAACGGAACCTCGTGTGATTAGTATCGTTCATCTTTCATCATCCTTCGTGCCGACCCTGTGCTATGCTCCAAAACCTAAATGCAAAAATAGACATCCACCCCCCGAATACTCGGGGGTTAGCAAAACTCCACTGTTTTGCTAGTGCAAGTATAAATACGAAAACAAGCCATACATATCATACTCCACAAAAACAGAATAATCGCGAATATACTGTTAGGATTGTATACTGCAAAGCATACTTTATGCTTGTATTACCTAATTTCCCTATTACTACCTATGAGGATATTAATTATATTTAATCACATGTTTTGCATATTAATTCACGTTATGGTTATGCAAATGAAATGTCTAATTATTTTATATTGTAGATAATGTGGTGTGTTGGTGTCACACGGAAGATCACATTATCGGTGCCTTATAAAATAATATAATAGTTCACAACCTATATAATTATTAGACAAATTATATAAAGGGTTGTAGTGTATGCTTGAGAATAGTTGGTCTTGACTATTAGCATACATTAGCGTATTTGCATACGTTGAACAGGATCGAGGTGAGATAGTGTCTTCAGATCGACCGTAAGAAGAACGTAAATCTCGGATAATTATTATTTCTTAATTCTAAGTATATAATATTTAATTGTGTATTTATAATAATTATTGCTTTGATTTACCATAGGTGAGAGTCAAAATGATCGACTCAATAAGCCTCGTATCTTGGGCAATAATATTGTTTATACGACAATTATTATTATTACTAGAAATCGTGTCCCGACTCGTGCGGGTTGATGATGTCCCCTTGAGGAGCTCGATAATGATTATTATATTAAACCCTGCAGGTGGATTTAATTCCGATATAATAATAATGTTCGAGTGGTACTACTCTTGGATAAGATATTAATTAATTAAAGTTGTCAGTAGCTTATAATTAATTAATGGACATTCGATATCTTAAACACGGAAAAAAATATATTTAATAAGGAGCCCAATTTCGTAATTTGGGATTTTGGTAGGAAGTGCAATATCAACTTTTTAGTGGACTAAGTTGATATTAATTGATTCATCATATATTAGGAAGAGTCCTAATAAGGTAAGATGAATTAATTGGGAGTCCTTCCATAATCCTCCTTTAGATCCCTAGTAGTAGTCCAAGAGCCTATAAATAGGACATTATGGGGCTTGGCCGATTTTATGCTTCATACACACAAGAAATTTCGAATTTTCTTCTAAGTGTTTAATTGTGGATCTTGACTTGTGTCTTTGATTCCACAATTGAGATAACACTTTAATTCTTGCTACATATCGGAATTACTTGAAGAAAATAAAATCGAGAGTTGTGAGGCAAGGTGAATTCGGCCGATCCATAAGGTGTCCAAGCAAGTTCCGGTAGCTCGTTGCCCACACAACGTCCGGTTCAAGGCGGATCATACTCTAGAAGATCTGAAGGTAGAGATACAAGGCGATCAAGAAGGAAATAACCAACCGCTTCAAAAGGTAATATCCTATGATCTTGGATTTAGATTAGGATATTTTAATTAATCAACATATTTAATTAATAAATAATAAATAATATTTAAACTGCTTGTTAATCTTAGTAATTAATTAATTAGCATGCCTAAATAGATCTAATGCTCGTAGATGCGTAAAACGCTATAATCATATTTTCCCAAACTTCGCTTCCGCTGCGTTTTACTTTCCAACAATTGGTATCAGAGCCGGATTTTTAGGCTTTTGCTATTTTAATTAATTTTAGTGATTAATTGATAGCAATTTAAATATTCATATATTTTGATGTTGAAATATTTTGCTAGATGTGTTCTTGCAGGTGATATGATCCAATTACCATGGTTTATATGAATGGTGCATTTATTTATTTATTTTATTAATTATGCAATTGTTGGTTTGGCCCGTTTTTGAGGCATGTAATGGTTTTTCCCGTGAGAAAATCCATGGTAGTTCTAGGTGGTTTTATTTTTCGTAATCTTGATGTAATTTCATGTATTTTATTTCGTATAAAATTGTAATCGAATTCGGAAAAGACGGGATCACGAAGAAATAGAGCGAGCAGGAATGCCGAAAGCTTGGCCGAGCAATGAGAGCTGCCGCCGAGCAGCCGCCGAAGCGGCCGCCAGTGCTGCAGCGGCACTGGTCCGGCAGTTATTTGGTTCGGGCCGGCCGTCCAGATTTTGGTCCGGTCCGCGCTGCTTCGTTGCGTCCATTGAAGTCGGGATTTAAAATTAAATTTTTTTATGTAATTAATTTTGCATAAAAGTAAAATTTTAATTTTGAAAATCCACGGCTACGGAGAAGCGACGAGATGCTTGATTCGATGGGAGAGATCGAGTCGAAGATTTTCTCGGATTCAACTCAAGGAAGAAGACCATGATAATTGGATAAATTTAATTATCCATGCTTTATTTTGGTTTTTATTGTTTTGATGTATGGCATGTATGGATGTATGCGTGATATGTTTCCTTGCATGTTAGGACGAGAAAATTAAAAACCTTAAGGCTAAAATAACTAAGTGATTAAATTGATTTTTATTTTAATTAAAATCAAATTGGCCTCCATAATTAATTTAAATTGAGAAGTAATTAGCATGCGCGTTGACATTAGAGTCTTCCTCCATATCGGATGTGCTAATTATAGGTTCACTAGTTTTAAATTTCAAAACGATAACATAAGGTAAATATTACTTTTTATGATAGGACCTCTCCATCTGTAGGACTATTATTTAAAAGATAATATTTTAAGGATGGTAAATTATGGTGTTCACTTAGGTGTATTAATTAATAAGCTCCCCATCGGAGTCTATGTTAATTAATACATGGCCAAGAGGAACCAACTATTAATTTTACTTGTCATAACGTAATTTGACTAGATAGTAAAATTAAAGACGTAAAACTCTACTTGAAAAATGTGTGTGTAAACGTCCACACGATCGTGGCTTGCATGTGCGGATTTTTTGAGGTGTTGGTTGCTAGCATATATATTGTGTTTTTGAGGTTTTTCGATATATTTTGCTATGCATTATGTGATGAATGTTTTTAATTTTTATTCTCAGATGTCTTTCAATCCACTAGCTGTTATTCTCAAAGAAAATAAACTAGATGGCACTAACTTTGCCGATTGGAAAAGAAATCTTGACATTGTCCTGACTGCTGAGGGGCATAAGTTTGTCTTAATCGAGGAGAGCCCTCTAGAACCAGAACCGGATGCCACTCCCGAAGAGTTGGCGGAATTCCGGAAATGGAAAAAGTCTGATGAGATGGCTCGCTGTTACATTTTGGCTTCACTGACAAATGTATTGCAGCATCAGCATCAGACGATGGGTTCGGCCGCGGAAATGATGAAAAGTCTCACCGAGATGTTTGGTCATCAGAACCGGGCGGCTAGACAAAATGCTATGAGGGTATTGATGACAACCCAAATGTCTGAAGGGACTCCAGTAAGGGATCATATTCTAAAAATGATGTCTCATTTGAACGAACTGAGTATATTGGGGGCTACTATCGATGCGGAAACGCAGGTCGATATTATCTTAGGCAGCTTACCTAGAAGCTTTGAGCAGTTTCGCCTCAACTACAATATGAACCGTAGGACATATAGTTTGGCGGAACTTCTGACATAGCTTCAGTCTGCTGAAGGTCTCTTCAAACAAGGTTATCATCAGATTCTTGCGGCAACCGGTGCTACTTCTTCCAAACCCAAATGGGGAAAGAAGAAGAAGCAGGTTGGCCAGAAGCAAGTGGCAGCCCTCAAGGTGAAAAGCAAGGCTCCTCACCCCGAGGCGAACAAAAAGCCAAAGAGAAAGTGCTACAAGTGCGGTCAGAAAGGACATTTTAAAGCGGACTGCCCTGCTCTTAAGAAAGGTATGTCTCGTGCACTAGTAGTCAAAACATGTTTGGCAGCTTGTTCTTCCACTTCGTGGATAGTTGATTCAGGCTCCACTGATCATGTTTGCTTTGACTCGCATGGTTTTCGTGTAACCAAGCGGCTTAGTGCGGGCGAGATAACCATCAATCAAGGCGATTATTCCGGGCTTATGGTCATTGCGGTGGGAGTCGTGCAGTTAAAGATTAATGATAAATTATTAGTTCTGAATAATGTATTATTAGTACCAGATTTTAGAATGAATTTAATTTCGGTTTCTAAATTAAAATGCGATGGTTATTCAGTTTCTTTTGATGATGATGCCATTATTAAGAAAAGAAGCGGTGAATATATTTGCAGAGGTACTTTTAATGATGGACTATATATTGTTAATACTGCACAAACTCCTATGCATAAATCACTTAACTCTTTGTCTAAACCTAAAAAGAGAAAAGAACCTTCAAGCATAAACCAAACATATCTGTGGCATTTACGGTTAGGACATGTAAACCTTAGAAGAATTCAAAGATTGGTAGATGATGGCCCATTGGATGATCTCCAAGTTGAGTCATTTCCAATTTGTGAATCCTGTCTGGAAGGTAAGATGACCAAAAGGGTTTTTAAAACCAAGAGAAACCGTGCTCAGGATGTGTTAGAATTGGTTCATACGGATGTATGTGGTCCAATGAATATCCAGGCTAGGGGAGGTTTCGAATATTTCATCACGTTCATAGATGATTATTCGAGATATGGATACATCTTTTTGATGCGACGTAAGTCTAAAGCTTTTGACAAGTTCAGAGACTTCAAGGCTGAAACGGAGAAGCGTCATGGGAAGAGTATCAAGTCACTACGATCTGATCGTGGTGGCGAATACCTTAGTGGAGAGTTTTTGGATTTCTTGGCGAATGAGGATTTCATCCCACCATCACGGGAACTCCACAACAAAATGGTGTGAAAGAAGGAATAGGACTCTTTTGGAAATGGTTAGATCAATGATGAGTTATTCGATTTACCTATTTCGTTTGGGGATACGCCTTAGAAACAACGGCGTACATTCTAAACTCCGGTGCCTTGAAATCGGTTCCAAAACACCCACGAATCGTGGAGTGGGCGTAAGCCAGTCTAGGACATGTTCGGATTTGGGGTACTCCGACATGTGCTGAATAAGGAAGCTGATAAGTTGGCATCTCGCACAGAAGTACGAGTGTTTGTGGGATACCCTAAGGGAACAAAGGGTGGCTTGTTCTATAGTCCACAGGATCAGAAGGTCATTGTTAGCACCAATGCCCGATTTCTGGAAGAGGATTATATGATTAGTCACAAGCCCATGAGCGAAATAATTCTGGAAGAGCTGAGGGGCGAGATTCCGACTATACCAATCGTACAAGCGCCAACTAACACTGCACCACGTATCGATTCTGAAACTTTTACACCAACTCAGGATTTGCCTCGTCGTAGTGGGAGGGTTGTTCGTCAGCCCGAACGATTCATAGGTCTGGGAAAGTCTTCGGACTCAATCCCAGACGAAGATGAATCGGTTCCCTGGACCTATAAGGAGGCAATCCAAGATAAAGATGCTGACTCCTGGCAAGAAGCAATGGAATCAGAAATGGGATCTATGGATTCCAATCAAGTGTGGGAGCTAGTAGAGCTACCTGATGGTGTACAAGCCATTGGGAGTAAATGGGTCTACAAGCGAAAGAAGGGACGTGACGGGAAGGTTGAAACCTTCAAAGCGAGGCTTGTTGCAAAAGGTTACACTCAGAAAGAGGGTATCGATTATGATGAAACCTTTTCGCCGGTAGCCATGCTTAAGTCAATCCGGATTCTTTTAGCTATAGCTGCGCATTTGGATCTGGAGTTTTGGCTGATGGATGTCAAGACTGCATTCTTGAATGGGAGTCTAGACAAGGAAATCTATATGCGCCAAGCAGAGGGATTCATTGCTAAAGGAGAAGAGCACTTGGTGTGCAAACTTAAGAAATCCATTTATGGACTTAAGCAAGCATCTAGATCTTGGAACACTCATTTTGACGAAGTAGTCCAGTCATATGGATTCGTCAATGTCCGAGTGAGAGTTGTGTGTATAAGAAATGCGATGGAAACATGTTGGTGTTTCTTGTGCAGTATGTAGACGATATCCTTCGATTGGAAACAACATGAAGGAATTGTCGGACGTCACGGTATGGCTATCTCGAGCGATTCGATATGAAGGATCTAGGAGAAGCAGACACATCCTTGGAATCGGGATCTTTCGTGATCGGAAGAATAGGATGTTGTGCTTATCCTGCATCCTATATCGATACTGATCTTGAAGCGGTTTAGCATGGAGAATTCCAAGAAAGGTTTTCTACCTTACAGGACATGGAATTCAACTATCTAAGAACATGTGTCCTAAGACACAAAAGGAGATAGATGACATGAAGATGGTTCCTTATGCATCCCGTGGGAAGTCTCATGTATGCTATGCTTTGCACTAGACCGGATATCTGTCATGCCGTGGGCATGGCTGCCGATATCGGGCCGAACCCGAGACTGTGACAACTGGATTGCCGTCAAGCACATACTCAAGTACCGAGAAGGACTAGGGAGTACATGCTTGTATATCAATCGACGACTGCTTCGGTGGGGTTACACTGACTCGATTTTCATCGGACAAAGAAAAGTCCAAGTCTACTTCGGGTTATGTGTTTAGCTTTGGGAGGTGGAGCCATTAGTTGGAGGAGTGTGAAGGTAAATGCATCTCGGACTCTACCATGGAAGCCGAGTACGTGGCAACCTCTGAGGCAGCCAAGGAGGCAGTGTGGCTCAAGTACTTCCTGCAGGACTTAGATGTGATTCCCGATTTGCCAGAGGGTATTACACTCTATTGTGATAATACTGGTGCAGTCGCAAATTCGAGGGAACCACGAGCCCATCAGGCAAGTAAACATATCAACCGCAAGTACCACATCATACGACACTTCGTAAAGGAAGGAGACGTAGTTGTAGCCAGGGTTGCATCGGAAGATAATCTTGCTGACCCTTTCACGAAAGGCCTACCTTCAAAAGTTTTTGAAAGGCATGTGGAAGGAATGGGATTACGGTGTATGGCAGCATTGCTTTGAGTATAAGTAGGAGAAATGAGAGACTATGTAATAGAGTAGTATACTTAAAAGCATGCTTTGAGTATAAGTGGGAGATTGTTAGGATTGTATACTGCAAAGCATACTTTATGCTTGTATTACCTAATTTCCCTATTACTACCTATGAGGATATTAATTATATTTAATCACATGTTTTGCATATTAATTCACGTTATGGTTATGCAAATGAAATGTCTAATTATTTTATATTGTAGATAATGTGGTGTGTTGGTGTCACACGGAAGATCACATTATCGGTGCCTTATAAAATAATATAATAGTTCACAACCTATATAATTATTAGACAAATTATATAAAGGGTTGTAGTGTATGCTTGAGAATAGTTGGTCTTGACTATTAGCATACATTAGCGTATTTGCATACGTTGAACAGATCGAGGTGAGATAGTGTCTTCAGATCGATCGTAAGAATAACGTAAATCTCGGATAATTATTATTTCTTAATTCTAAGTATATAATATTTAATTGTGTATTTATAATAATTATTTCTTTGATTTACCATAGGTGAGAGTCAAAATGATCGACTCAATAAGCCTCGTATCTTGGGCAATAATATTGTTTATACGATAATTATTATTATTAGAAATCATGTCCCGACTCGTGCGGGTTGATGATGTCCCCTTGAGGAGCTCGATAATGATTATTATATTAAACCCTGCAGGTGGATTTAATTCCGATATAATAATAAGGTTCGAGTGGTACTACTCTTGGATAAGATATTAATTAATTAAAGTCACAAGAGCTTATAATTAATTAATGGACATTCGATATCTTAAACACGGATAAAAATATATTTAATAAGGAGCCCAATTTCGTAATTTGGGATTTTGGTAGGAAGTGCAATATCAACTTTTTAGTGGACTAAGTTGATATTAATTGATTCATCATATATTAGGAAGAGTCCTAATAAGGTAAGATGAATTAATTGGGAGTCCTTCCATAATCCTCCTTTAGATCCCTAGTAGTAGTCCAAGAGCCTATAAATAGGACATTATGGGGCTTGGCCGATTTTATGCTTCATACACACAAGAAATTTCGATTTTCTTCTAAGTGTTTAATTGTGGATCTTGACTTGTGTCTTTGATTCCACAATTGAGATAACACTTTAATTCTTGCTACATATCGGAATTACTTGAAGAAAATAAAATCGAGAGTTGTGAGGCAAGGTGAATTCGGCCGATCCATAAGGTGTCCAAGCAAGTTCCGGTAGCTCGTTGCCCACACAACGTCCGGTTCAAGGCGGATCATACTCTAGAAGATCTGAAGGTAGAGATACAAGGCGATCAAGAAGGAAATAACCAACCGCTTCAAAAGGTAATATCCTATGATCTTGGATCTAGATTAGGATATTTTAATTAATCAACATATTTAATTAATAAATAATAAATAATATTTAAATTGCTTGTTAATCTTAGTAATTAATTAATTAGCATGCCTAAATAGATCTAATGCTCGTAGATGCGTAAAACGCTATAATCATATTTTCCCAAACTTCGCTTCCGCTGCGTTTTACTTTCCAACATATACTTCCCGAGAAAATTCACTTGATCAAACCATTCAAAACGTGAAAGGTAGGAAATAACCCAATGTCCATATTACAAAACATTTGACGATCTCGGGAGTTTAGAAAACATTTGGGATATAAGAATTCTAAAACCTTTCGAAAACATTTAGGTGTAATATCCGCAATTTTCGATTTTTGGTAAATTTCTTTTTTCGGCCGGAGTCCGTTTTGACAACTCTCTCATGACCGTTTCGTCATTCTGAGAATGATTAATTCTACGCTTTTTGTCATCCGAGTTCGTTTCGGTGTCGTTTTGTTGAATTCCGTGCTTTTAGCGGTTTTTCCGCACTTGAGTTCGATTCTTGCGAATCTCGTCCGAAACTGTTGTTTCGACTTTCTCGTAAGTTCATTTAATGTTAATATTCATGTTGCGAGCTTTGGCTTGGTGTTTCGATCACGTATCGTGATTTTCGGGCGTTTTGGGCCATTTTCATAATTTCCCAAAGTTTGGGGTAATTACTTTCCGTTGTCGAATTTCGAGCCTTCGGGTGGTCGGAATCGTGTGTTCTCTTAGTGCTCGGATTCGTCTTTGCGAGTACTTCGTAACCGTATCTTCGATTCGTACTCAAGTTCGGGTTTCGGGGTCGTTCGAGCCGTCGGAGTGGGTCCCGGCCGAGTCATGGCCGGGCATGTCAGCTGTGCCACCCGGCCGAGTAACGTGCGGTAGTGATCGGCGATTCGTACGTAAGGCCGGTTATGTACGTAAGGCCCTGGCCGGTAACGTACGTAACGCTTCCGGCATTTCCAGGCAGTGAGTTCGGCCATGGCCGGTTACGTACGTAAGCCATGGCCGGTTACGTACGTAACCCGACCGGCAGTCGGCCTATTTAAGGCCTGGCAACGTTTTTCTTCAGCCATTTCTCCTTCTTTTTCTTCCCGTACGCGGCTGTGGGTGTGTATATCATGGAGAGATGTTGTTGGACAATAAATCCATGAAGTTTTGAGGTTCATATCATCAATCATCCGTCCTATAACATCCTCCGATCTACCGAATCAGGTCAGATTTCCTAGAAATCTAGTTTTGGGGAATTTGGGTGTTTTGGTTGTTTTCGTCCGATTAATACGATTTAACTTAGGATTATGATGTATTGATGAATATTTAGATGTATTATATCTTTTCCATTGTTATTCCATGGTTGGATCGTATCGATTCGTTATTTGGGTCGAGTTCTTGACTGACGCCTTGAAGGTGTCCGGTGAAATATCTTAGAGGGGTTTTCGGGCGTTCTACGATTATTCTTCCTCGTATGATCGATGACTTATTGATTATATGTTGTTAGGGTCGAGTTTCTTGCGAAGAAACCGAGTTGAACCCTTCCGTTCGTCGTCGTCTTCCGTTCCGATAGCATCGGGTGTTTCGAAGCTTTCCGGTTGAGCCGTGTTCGTCGGAATACTTGCGTGCCGATTTTGAGGCAAGTACCTTGTCCATACAATTCTTGTTTTGTGAATATGATAATTGGTGATCGTCTTTATATGTTTGTTTGATTGTTTGAAATGAGTTTTCAAAAGATTCGATTATCCTTGTTAAAGGCTCTCTTTCAAAACGCGTGTGTTTTGTAATTGTGTGGGTTGTAAGTGACTACGTGGATATTTGGATATGTTTGGTGTTGATGTTGCTCTTGATAATACGTGTGTACGTATATTATCTCTTTTCGGTGCGTTTTGGTTTGATGTGGTGTTTTGCTAAGTGTTTGATGCCTCTGGTTGAATTGTTTGGATATCCTTGGTGTGATATGTTATTTGTGCATGATTGTTTCGCTCACCGCGGGTTGGTTCGACGGGGCCACGGCGGGAATCCAATGGTAGAGCCCTGGATTCACGAGTGGTGAATGTATTTTACTCACCGTGGGTTGGTTCGACGGGCCACGGCGGAGTCCAATGGTAGAGCCACGGATTCACGAGTAAAAACTTCACGGGTTGGTGTATATTTAGTGAATGTATTTTACTCACCGTGGGTTGGTTCGACGGGGCCACGGCGGGAGTCCAATGGTAGAGCCCTGGATTCACGAGTAAAAACTTCACAGGTTGGTGTATATTTAGTGAATGTATTTTACTCACCGTGGGTTGGTTCGACGGGGCCACGGCGGGAGTCCAATGGTAGAGCCCTGGATTCACGAGTAAAAACTTCACAGGTTGGTGTATATTTAGTGAATGTATTTTACTCACCGTGGGTTGGTTCGACGGGGCCACGGCGGGAGTCCAATGGTAGAGCCCTGGATTCACGAGTAAAACTTCACGAGTTGATATTGATTTCTATGTCCGTCGAGGACACGTGACGTGGGTTTTAACCCTGTGAATTGTTGTCGGTTTTCTATTTGCGAAAACAAAACCTTTGGGCTGTGACCCTGTTGATTTTTGGAAAGATAAGGATTCGGTAATCCTAAATTGTTTTCTATTAAAACTCTCGATGGCATTTTAAACTGTTTTATAAATTGTTTCCCTTTAACTTGTGGTCTTTCGGTTTTGGAATGTTTACCCAAATTCTTGCCTCGGGAAGTACTTTTCGTTACGTTTGGATTTTTTGAGGATTCCTGGTTATTGTTATTCGTGGAATGTGAATTGTATGGCTCGTATTTTTGCACTTGTACTTGCACTAGCAAAACAGTGGAGTTTTGCTAACCCCCGAGTATTCGGGGGGTGGATGTCTATTTTTGCATTCAGGTTTTGGAGCATAACACAGGGTCAGTACGAAGGATGATGAAAGATGAACGATACTAATCACACGAGGATCCGTATGATGTCTTCGGTTTAGTTGTATTTTATTTCCGCTGCAGTATTCTTTTCCCGCTGTACGGGAGTGTGTTGTATTCGACCCCTGCGTGGGCATGTATTGTAATTGAGTTGTATGTTATTATTGAAAGACCAAATCGGTCTACTGAGTCATTTTAGCCTTAAAGGCATGGTTGAGTTGTTATATGTCGTTACCAGCCTGGTAGATCCTTGAGGAAAGGTTCTACGACGTGTAATATCCCTGAGCGGATTGGGGGTGTTACATTAGGGACACAACCCAAAAGTCATTTTCCAAAATTCAAGTTCCGGTAACAATACGCAGGGTCCACAACCCATTTCACAAAACACGGGGTCCGTGACCCAAATCACAAATCACATGTTCCTAAGGATTATTCGTGTCCCGTGCTAACAAGCCACGAACCTCGGATGCTCCCGAAGAACAAACCCGAGTGAATAACCCAATAGGAAAAACATATCAAATCACATGTCTCCACGACACGAATATCACAACCAAACCACAACCATAAGTTATCCCGGCATCGCGCTAACAATCCACGAACCTCGGAGTCCCAGCAAGACATACCCGATGATAACCCCACAAGTTATCCCGTCATCGGGCTAGCAAGCCCCGAACCTCGGAGTCCCCGCAAGACATACCCGTATTGGATAACCCTACAGTTTCGCCCGACCCATACTAGCAAGTATGGATCCCGGAGATTCAACAATCCTACCCGGAGGCACATCACATACAACAAGCACACAACAATAGTCGATTGTCAAGACAAGCAACATTAAGCATCACAACCTCCTTTCAAAGGAGTAACGACTAACATCACATCATGTCGAATACCCACCGAACAAACATACAATTCAATACACAATCCTCGGCAAACAATTATGGTCTATTATATTCACTCAATGCGATTATAACATCTCTCAACGTACGAAACTAACACACATATTCCGAGGACATATCCATTCACGAAGTATTCGAATTATCGTTGAAAGACAATATTTATCGAGGACATACCGATCCTTTTTAACGTTCATTAAACATTGGATTTCGCATAAAATAATTTATCAATAATTATGCCGATGAAATATGAAATGTATGGGCAAGATACTTGCCTCGATATCACGAGCAATGAAAAAATGAACGGATACGGCCGGGTAGCCCTCAAATTCCCGAACACTATCTAGAACGCGATAGCACCGAAATTACTACGGGAAAACACCACATGAATCATCGATCACCAATGGAATTCAACATAGAAATCATCGAGCACCTATAATCCTCCGTAAGGAATAATAAAACACGATTACGACGAGAATCAAGGCCAAAAACAACGGAAATCCCAACAAACTATCAAAGGGAACTCATTCGAACATTTAATCGAACATTAAATGTTCAAGACCCTTCAAGAACAAAGAAATCACCCCTCGGGTCGAACGAACCAAAGATACGAGTATCCAATCCGTAGAACAAGTTCAAAACAACGTTTATACAATAATTAATTGCTTAAAAACGGATTGGAATCGAAATCAAAAAGGAAAATCCCCAAATCTACAAAAACAAGGGTTCAAGCCAAAATACCTTGATTTGGATGAATGATTCAAGTAGAGGTCGAAAATCTACAACAAGACTTGAGGTGGATGATCTCTACAAGTTTGGGAGCACTCAAATCGCCCAAAATCGCCCTTAGAATCGCCTAGAATGGGAGGAGGAAGAAGAGAGGAGAAAATGAATGTTTCTCCTCGAAAATCTGCTAAAAAACGCAGAAAAAGCCCGTGTGCCGCGGCACAGGACAAGTGTGCCGTGGCCCAGGGCCAAGAAAAACGCCCAGGAATCAGCTTAGTGCCGCGGCACAGCTGAAGTGTGCCGCGGCACACGGTACAGTCCACTCCAACACGAAAAAAGGCACATCCTGTAGTCTTAGCTATTTCGACCATAACTCCTTCGTCTGGACTCCGATTGACTCACCGTTTGAACCATTGGAAAGATAACTTGATGCTCTATAATGTTGCAAAGATTCAGAATTTTTGGAGTTTCCAAGAATTAATGGTGACTTTACAAAGTCGAACTCCCACGTGAAAAAGTCGATTAAGGACACGGAACTCAACAAAACGACACCTAAACGAACTCGGATGACAAAAAGTGCAGAATTAATCATTCTCGGAATGACGAAACGGTCATGATAGAGTTGTCAAAACGAACTTCCTCCGATAAAAGAAAATTACCGTAATTCGAAATTGCGGTTATTACATTCTACCCTCCTTAAAGAAGTTTCGTCCGAAACTTAAAACAAGTAGGGGAGCAATATACCCGCCAGAAAACTCGACGAGATACACAAAAATAGAAAACTCGTGCCCAACAAATAAACGCCGCAAGAAAGCATAAAGAGACATACGACGTGAAAACACGCTCCACGACGACCAACACAACGTCGCCGTTAGGGATACAATAAAACCAACAAATGACAAGCGTCATCAAACGGATAATATAGCCAAGTCAATTATCCGACAATCACAAAACACAACGAATGAAAGTCAGTATGATTGACCAACCCAACGGTACATCAACCGAAACGCGAGCCAATCGCTGAACTAATACGGAATTCCACCGCCCAAGGGTTGGAAGATCGAAAACGAGACTAATTTCCCGAACTTAAGGGAATTACGAAGGAGTCTGAACGTTCAACAATCACAAAACGAGAACAAAAACCGAACAAACAAACGATCGAGACAACAAAAATCGAACAATCATGTCCGAAACACGAAGGATAATAAAACTCAAACAACAACTCCCAGGATGATCTGGTGAGAACTACAAGGCATGCATTCCCATAAGATCCACAGGATAGGAATAGCGATTGAAAAGTCACGGCGACAAAGCGAGTTATTCCAAAACAATACCACACTCGTTCGATCAACAAAAGCAAGGGCGTGACAAGCTCGAGAAAATGTCAACGAACATAAACGAGTCGGCAGTCGAAAATACGAAGTTCTAAATCCGATCCACTTCGATTAAAAGAAGCTGGTAGAACCAAAGATGTTACTTCCGAACAAGGTTCACAAGAATCGAACCGAACTCGGAAAAGTCACAGCGATAACCAGAGCGACCCAAAACAAGATCACAACTCGTTCGAACGATGAAACCGAAATACGAACAAGTTCTGACGGTATCAACGAACACGAGCGAATCGATAGACTTGAGAAAGAGGAAATGAAGAAGTCCAAAAACAATACGGGTATTACATTCGACCTCTTATAAAAGAAGGTCGTCGCTACTCACAATAACGAAATCAAGGAGACGACACAACAGCAATCGACGAAACATCCTTCAAAGGCCTCTCAAAGCCGATTCGATATCTGTCTTTGAAGCGCGAACTCCGAAAGTCTCGGTAGCCAATTCGCAAAACTGAATTCGGTGTCCCTCGAGTCCACACTCGAAATGTGTTACTGACGAGAAGGACAAATTGCACGTACATTCCCCCGGCACATCACGGTTGAAATGCCTCGGCTCGGCATACCGAAAATACAAATGCTAGATACAATAGAATATAACACCGCAAAACAACATACCGGAGATGCCAACTCAGCACAACAAGGAATCATAACACATATCATATATAACGATTACCATCGTAAAGTAATACACACACAAACACTACAACAACGACGGTATCGTTCGGCGACCTCAACGGCCCGAACGATAACCAGCACATAATTACAAACATCATGAAACAATCACACATGTGCATAAACGCACAAAAATCCAAGCTTTAACAACCCACACTCGTGCAACAACACGCAAATCACCACGAGGTGATAACAGTAAACACCAGTTCACACCTCTCACAGAGGGCTAGTACAACAAATGCGTGGCAACGCCTCGACATTCATGCCACCAATTCGATCATACTTGGGAGTAACATCATAACGACAAAACAAACATCATACATACATATCCAGCCCTCAAACGGGAATGGATAGGTTTTTAAAATGAAAACATCCTTTTTGAAAATAATTTAGAAAAATGCCGGTTGATCTTGAGTATCACCTTTCAAGAAAAAGTACAAACGTGAAACATCGTTATCGAGACTTTGGAGAACCATCTCGCATTTGATAAAAATGAGAACACTTTCTTTTCGTGAAAAACTTTCGGAAATATTCGACCCTCGGGTCTAAGTAAAAGTGTTTATAAAACATTGAAAATATCTCAAAACATTTTGGGTCCTCGCGGTAGAAGAATTTTGAAACATATCGTGGCATCTTGGATGTACCACGAGAAAATAATTCATTTTGAAAGTACGTCTCGAAATTTATTTTCTAAGATACTCAAGTTTTTCAAAGATAATTCAATGGGCTAGAATGCCCAAAAATTTCAGGTAATTACACAAAACATTATAGCACCGTGGGTCCCGCGCCGGAACTCACCAGGCTAAAAATCATTTACAAAAACGCCAAAAAGGCCGATGACGGTAATATTTCAAAAACTCACAGAAGCCATTTACAAAATGCTAAATACCGTCATAAGAATTTCGCCAAAATGATCAAGGCCATAATGCCAAAAACTCGGTTAAGGGAATCGGTTTTCGAAATAAAACTCGGTCGGTAAAATACCGAAAGTCATTACAAAAGAACTCACGCAGCGGATAAAAGAAATACAGTTCAACATGCACAATCCAGCAACACTACTCCTCATAAGAACAAAATATTAGAGTCAAATAACCACATTCAGAACAAAACCACTGGCCCCATTCGAGGCCTCTAAAGACCCTACCGCACTGGCTAGTGAACAAGTCGAACGTGTATAAGCACAAAGCTTCCACAAGAGAACTTGTAAAACGTGCAAATCGATTCGAAAATCATCAGCAATGGACAAAAACAACAATAAAAAGACATCACAAGCGACGACACTCCTCGTATAAATCAAATACGAGAGTCTATTAAATAGATATCGTGAAATCAAAATCCACATAAGGATTCCATCACTTAACAAATAATCATAAAAAAATAGCTCGTGTCACACGAGGCACAACACAAAGAAGGGAGACTTACATCCACAGGTCGCACGAAGATGATGATCGCCCCACAATACTAATCACGACCAACAAACTCAGACGACGCGTCGCGACACGACTTAGTCAGACAAAATCCGACGAGACAAAGACTCAGCAGACACCACCGGCCAGACCTAGGTTTCCACAACCTAATCTCCGATACCATTTATGTAACACCCCAATCCACTCGGGGATATTACACGCCGTAGGCCCTCTCCTCGAGGATCTACCAGCCGATAACTAAAATCAAACATCTAAACATCGCCTTTAAGGCTAAAATGACTCGATGAGACCGACTTGGTCTTTCAATAATAACATACAACTCAATTCCAAACACATACCCACGCGGGGTCAAAATACAATAAACTCCCGTACAACGGGAAAAGATACCGCGGAAAAAGAAAATACAAGCTGGACCAATACGACATCAACGTAACCTCGTGTGATTAGTATCGTTCATCTTTCATCATCCTTCGTGCCGACCCTGTGCTATGCTCCAAAACCTGAATGCAGAAATAGACATCCACCCCCCGAATACTCGGTGGTTAGCAAAACTCCACTGTTTTGCTAGTGCAAGTATAAATACGAAAACAAGCCATACATATCATACTCCACAAAAACAGAATAATCGCGAATATACTTCCCGAGAAAATTCACTTGATCAAACCATTCAAAACGTGAAAGGTAGGAAATAACCCAATGTCCATATTACAAAACATTTGACGATCTCGGGAGTTTAGAAAACATTTGGGATATAATAATTCTAAAACCTTTAGATTACATTTAGGGACACATCCCAAAATTCTTTTTCCAAAATTCAAGTTCCGGTAACAATACGCGGGGTCCACAACCCATTTCACAAAACACGGGTCCGTGACCCAAATCACAAATCACATGTTCCTAAGGATTATTCGTGTCCCGTGCTAACAAGCCACGAACCTCAGATGCTCCCGAAGAACAAACCCGAGTGAATAACCCAATAGGAAAAACATATCAAATCACATGTCTCCACGACACGAATATCACAACCAAACCACAACCATAAGTTATCCCGGCATCGCGCTAACAAGCCACAAACCTCGGAGTCCCCGCAAGACATACCCGATGATAACCCCACAAGTTATCCCGGCATCGGGCTAGCAAGCCCCGAACCTCGGAGTCCCCGCAAGACATACCCGTATTGGATAACCCTACGGTTTCGCCCGACCCATACTAGCAAGTATGGATCCCGGAGATTCAACAATCCTACCCGGAGGCACATCACATACAACAAGCACACAACAATAGTCGATTGTCAAGACAAGCAACATTAAGCATCACAACCTCCTTTCAAAGGAGTAACGACTAACATCACATCATGTCGAATACCCACCGAACAAACATACAATTCAATACACAATCCTCGGCAAACAATTATGGTCTATTATATTCACTCAATGCGATTATAACGTCTCTCAACGTATGAAACTAACACACATATTCCGAGAACATATCCATTCACGAAGTATTCGAATTATCGTTGAAAGACAATATTTATCGAGGACATACCGATCCTTTTTAACGTTCATTAAATATTGGATTTCGCATAAAATAATTTATCAATAATTATGCCGATGAAATATGAAATGTATGGGCAAGATACTTGCCTCGATATCACGAGCAATAGAAAAATGAATGGATACGGCCGGGTAGCCCTCAAATTCCCGAACACTATCTAGAACGCGATAGCACCGAAATTACTACGGGAAAACACCACATGAATCATCAATCACCAACGGAATTCAACATCGGAATCATCGAGCACCTATAATCCTCCGTAAGGAATAATAAAACACGATTACGACGAGAATCAAGGCCAAAAACAACGGAAATCCCAACAAACTATCAAAGGGAACTCATTCGAACATTTAATCGAACATTAAATGTTCAAGACCCTTCAAGAACAAAGAAATCACTCCTCAGGTCGAACGAACCAAAGATACGAGTATTCAATCCGTAGAACAAGTTCAAAACAACGTTTATACAACAATTAATTGATTAAAAACGGATTGGAATCGAAATCAAAAAGGAAAATCCCCAAATCTACAAAAACAAGGGTTCAAGCCAAAATACCTTGATTTGGATGAATGATTCAAGTAGAGGTCGAAAATCTACAACAAGACTTGAGGTGGATGATCTCTACAAGTTTGGGAGGACTCAAATCGCCCAAAATCGCCCTTAGAATCGCCTAGAATGGGAGGAGGAAGAAGAGAGGAGAAAATGAATGTTTCTCCTCGAAAATCTGCTAAAAAACGCAGAAAAAGCCCGTGTGCCGCGGCACAGGACAAGTGTGCCGCGGCCCAGGGCCAAGAAAAACGCCCACGAATCAGCTTAGCGCCGCGGCACAGCTGAAGTGTGCACTCCAACACGAAAAAGGCACATCCTGTAGTCTTACCTATTTCGACCATAACTCCTTCGTCTGGACTCCGATTGACTCACCGTTTGAACCATTGGAAAGATAACTTGATGCTCTATAATGTTGCAAAGATTCAGAATTTTTGGAGTTTCCAAGAATTAATGGTGACTTTACAAAGTCGAACTCCCACGTGAAAAAGTCGATTAAGGACACGGAACTCAACAAAACGACACCTAAACGAACTCGGATGACAAAAAGTGCAGAATTAATCATTCTCGGAATGACGAAACGGTCATGATAGAGTTGTCAAAACGAACTTCCTCCGAAAAAAGAAAATTACCGAAATTCGAAATTGCGGATATTACATTCTACCCTCCTTAAAAGAAGTTTCGTCCCGAAACTTAAAACAAGTAGGGGGAGCAATATAGCCGCCAGAAAACTCGACGAGATACACAAAAATAGAAAACTTCGTGCCCAACAATAAACGCTGCAAGAAACGCAAAGAGACATACGACGTGAAAACACGCTCCACGACGACCAACACAACGTCGCCGTTAGGGATACAATAAAACCAACAAATGACAAGCGTCATCAAACGGATAATATAGCCAAGTCAATTATCCGACAATCACAAAACACAACGAATGAAAGTCAGTATGATTGACCAACCCAACGGTACATCAACCGAAACGCGAGCCAATCGCTGAACTAATACGGAATTCCACCGCCCAAGGGTTGGAAGATCGAAAACGAGACTAATTTCCCGAACTTAAGGGAATTACGAAGGAGTATGAACGTTCAACAATCACAAAACGAGAACAAAAACCGAACAAACAAATGATCGAGACAACAAAAATCGAACAATCATGTCCGAAACACGAAGGATAATAAAACTCAAACAACAACTCCCAGGATGATCTGGTGAGAACTACAAGGCATGCATTCCCATAAGATCCACAGGATAGGGAATAGCGATTGAAAAGTCACAGCGACAAACGAGTTATTCCAAAACAATACCACACTCGTTCGATCAACAAAAGCAAGGGGCAGGACAAGCTCAGAAAATGTCAACGAACATAAACGAGTCGACAGAGTCGAAAATACAGAAGTTCTAAATCCGATCCACTTCGATTAAAAGAACTGGTAGAACCAAAAGATGTTACTTCCGAACAAGGTTCACAAGAATCGAACCGAACTCGGAAAAGTCACATGATAACCGAGCGACCCAAAACAAGATCACAACTCGTTCGAGCGATGAAACCGAAATACGAGAACAAGTTCGAGACGGTATCAACGAACACGAGCGAATCGATAGACTTGAGAAAGAGGAAATGAAGAAGTCCAAAACAATACGGGTATTACATTCGACCTCTTATAAAAGAAGGTCGTCCCGCTACTCACAATAACGAAATCAAGGAGGCGACACAATGTGCAATCGACGAAACATCCTTCAAAGGCCTCTCAAAGCCGATTCGATATCTGTCTTTGAGCGCGAACTCGAAAGTCTCGGTAGCCATTCGCAAAGCGAATTCGGTGTCCCTCGAGTCCACACTCGAAATGTGTTCTTGTGAGAAGGACAAATTGCACGTACATTCCCCCGGCACATCACGGTTGAAATGCCTCGGCTCGGCATACCGAAAATACAAATGCTAGATACAATAGAATATAACACCGCAAAACAACATACCGGAGATGCCAACTCAGCACAACAAGGAATCATAACACATATCATATATAACGATTACCATCGTAAAGTAATACACACACAAACACTACAACAACGACGGTATCGTTCGGCGACCTCAACGGCCCGAACGATAACCAGCACATAATTACAAACATCATGAAACAATCACACATGTGCATAAACGCACAAAAATCCAAGCTTTAACAACCCACACTCGTGCAACAACACGCAAATCACCACGAGGTGATAACAGTAAACACCAGTTCACACCTCTCACAGAGGGCTAGTACAACAAATGCGTGGCAACGCCTCGACATTCATGCCACCAATTCGATCATACTTGGGAGTAACATCATAACGACAAAACAAACATCATACATACATATCCAGCCCTCAAACGGGAATGGATAGGTTTTTAAAATGAAAACATCCTTTTTGAAAATAATTTAGAAAAATGCCGGTTGATCTTGAGTATCACCTTTCAAGAAAAAGTACAAACGTGAAACATCGTTATCGAGACTTTGGAGAACCATCTCGCATTTGATAAAAATGAGAATACTTTCTTTTCGTGAAAAACTTTCGGAAATATTCGACCCTCGGGTCTAAGTAAAAGTGTTTATAAAACATTGAAAATATCTCAAAACATTTTGGGTCCTCGCGGTAGAAGAATTTTGAAACATATCGTGGCATCTTGGATGTACCACGAGAAAATAATTCATTTTGAAAGTACGTCTCGAAATTTATTTTCTAAGATACTCAAGTTTTTCAAAGATAATTCAATGGGCTAGAATGCCCAAAAATTTCAGGTAATTACACAAAACATTATAGCACCGTGGGTCCTGCGCCGGAACTCACCAGGCTAAAAATCATTTACAAAAACGCCAAAAGGCCGATGACGGTAATATTTCAAAACTCACGAAGCCATTTACAAATTGCTAAATACCGTCATAAGAATATCGCAAAAATGATCAAGGACATAATGCCAAAAACTCGGTTAAGGGAATCGGTTTTCGAACTAAAACTCGGTCGTTAAAATACCGAAAGTCATTACAAAAGAACTCACGCAATGGATAAAAGAAATACAGTTCAACATGCACAATCCAGAACACTACTCCTCATAAGAACAAAATATTAGAGTCAAATAACCACATTCGAACAAAACCACGGCCCCATTCGAGGCCTCTAAAGACCCTACCGCACAAGCTAGTGAACAAGTCGAACGTGTATAAGCACAAAGCTTCCACAAGAGAACTTGTAAAACGTGCAAATCGATTCGAAAATCATCAGCAATGGACAAAAACAACAATAAAAAGACATCACAAGCGACGACACTCCTCGTATAAATCAAATACGAGAGTCTATTAAATAGATATCGTGAAATCAAAATCCACATAAGGATTCCATCACTTAACAAATAATCATAAAAAAATAGCTCGTGTCACACGAGGCACAACACAAAGAAGGGAGACTTACATCCACAGGTCGCACGAAGATGATGATCGCCCCACAATACTAATCACGACCAACAAACTCAGACGACGCGTCGCGACACGACTTAGTCAGATAAAATCCGACGAGACAAAGACTCAGCAGACACCACTGACCCGACAGCCTAGGTTTCCACAACCTAATCTCCGATACCATTTATGTAACACCCCCAATCCACTCAGGGATATTACACGCCGTAGGCCCTCTCCTCGAGGATCTACCAGGCTGATAACTAAAATCAAACATCTAAACATCGCCTTTAAGGCTAAAATGACTCAGTAGACCGACTTGGTCTTTCAATAATAACATACAACTCAATTCCAAACACATACCCACGCAGGGGTCAAAATACAATAAACTCCCGTACAACGGGGAAAAGATACCGCAGCGGAAAAGAAAATACAACTGGACCAATACGACATCAACGGAACCTCGTGTGATTAGTATCGTTCATCTTTCATCATCCTTCGTGCCGACCCTGTGCTATGCTCCAAAACCTGAATGCAAAAATAGACATCCACCCCCCGAATACTCGGGGGTTAGCAAAACTCCACTGTTTTGCTAGTGCAAGTATAAATACGAAAACAAGCCATACATATCATACTCCACAAAAACAGAATAATCGCGAATATACTTCCCGAGAAAATTCACTTGATCAAACCATTCAAAACGTGAAAGGTAGGAAATAACCCATTGTCCATATTAAAAAACATTTGACGATCTCGGGAGTTTAGAAAACATTTGGGATATAATAATTCTAAAACCTTTCGAAAACATTTAGGGACACAGCCCAAAAGTCATTTTCCAAAATTCAAGTTCCGGTAACAATACGCAGGGTCCACAACCCATTTCACAAAACACGGGGTCCGTGACCCAAATCACAAATCACATGTTCCTAAGGATTATTCGTGTCCCGTGCTAACAAGCCACGAACCTCAGATGCTCCCGAAGAACAAACCCGAGTGAATAACCCAATAGGAAAAACATATCAAATCACATGTCTCCACGACACGAATATCACAACCAAACCACAACCATAAGTTATCCCGGCATCGCGCTAACAAGCCACAAACCTCGGAGTCCCCGCAAGACATACCCGATGATAACCCCACAAGTTATCCCGGCATCGGGCTAGCAAGCCCCGAACCTCGGAGTCCCCGCAAGACATACCCGTATTGGATAACCCTACGGTTTCGCCCGACCCATACTAGCAAGTATGGATCCCGGAGATTCAACAATCCTACCCGGAGGCACATCACATACAACAAGCACACAACAATAGTCGATTGTCAAGACAAGCAACATTAAGCATCACAACCTCCTTTCAAAGGAGTAACGACTAACATCACATCATGTCGAATACCCACCGAACAAACATACAATTCAATACACAATCCTCGGCAAACAATTATGGTCTATTATATTCACTCAATGCGATTATAACGTCTCTCAACGTACGAAACTAACACACATATTCCGAGAACATATCCATTCACGAAGTATTCGAATTATCGTTGAAAGACAATATTTATCGAGGACATACCGATCCTTTTTAACGTTCATTAAACATTGGATTTCGCATAAAATAATTTATCAATAATTATGCCGATGAAATATGAAATGTATGGGCAAGATACTTGCCTCGATATCACGAGCAATGGAAAAATGAACGGATACGGCCGGGTAGCCCTCAAATTCCCGAACACTATCTAGAACGCGATAGCACCGAAATTACTACGGGAGAACACCACATGAATCATCAATCACCAACGGAATTCAACATCGGAATCATCGAGCACCTATAATCCTCCGTAAGGAATAATAAAACACGATTACGACGAGAATCAAGGCCAAAAACAACGGAAATCCCAACAAACTATCAAAGGGAACTCATTCGAACATTTAATCGAACATTAAATGTTCAAGACCCTTCAAGAACAAAGAAATCACTCCTCAGGTCGAGCAGACCAAAGATACGAGTATTCAATCCGTAGAACAAGTTCAAAACAACGTTTATACAACAATTAATTGATTAAAAACGGATTGGAATCGAAATCAAAAAGGAAAATCCCCAAATCTACAAAAACAAGGGTTCAAGCCAAAATACCTTGATTTGGATGAATGATTCAAGTAGAGGTCGAAAATCTACAACAAGACTTGAGGTGGATGATCTCTACAAGTTTGGGAGCACTCAAATCGCCCAAAATCGCCCTTAGAATCGCCTAGAATGGGAGGAGGAAGAAGAGAGGAGAAAATGAATGTTTCTCCTCGAAAATCTGCTAAAAAACGCAGAAAAAGCCCGTGTGCCGCGGCACAGGACAAGTGTGCCGCGGCCCAGGGCCAAGAAAAACGCCCACGAATCAGCTTAGTGCCGCGGCACAGCTGAAGTGTGCACTCCAACACGAAAAAGGCACATCCTGTAGTCTTATCTATTTCGACCATAACTCCTTAAATCTGGACTCCGATTGACTCACCGTTTGAACCATTGGAAAGATAACTTGATGCTCTATAATGTTGCAAAGATTCAGAATTTTTGGAGTTTCCAAGAATTAATGGTGACTTTACAAAGTCGAACTCCCACGTGAAAAAGTCGATTAAGGACACGGAACTCAACAAAACGACACCTAAACGAACTCGGATGACAAAAAGTGCAGAATTAATCATTCTCGGAATGACGAAACGGTCATGATAGAGTTGTCAAAACGAACTTCCTCCGAAAAAAGAAAATTACCGAAATTCGAAATTGCGGATATTACATTCTACCCTCCTTAAAAGAAGTTTCGTCCCGAAACTTAAAACAAGTAGGGGGGAGCAATATACCCGCCAGGAAAACTCGACGAGATACACAAAAATAGAAAACTCGTGCCCAACAGCGAAACGCTGCAAGAAACGCAAAGAGACATACGACGTGAAAACACGCTCCACGACGACCAACACAACGTCGCCGTTAGGGATACAATAAAACCAACAAATGACAAGCGTCATCAAACGGATAATATAGCCAAGTCAATTATCCGACAATCACAAAACACAACGAATGAAAGTCAGTATGATTGACCAACCCAACGGTACATCAACCGAAACGCGAGCCAATCGCTGAACTAATACGGAATTCCATCGCCCAAGGGTTGGAAGATCGAAAACGAGACTAATTTCCCGAACTTAAGGGAATTACGAAGGAGTATGAACGTTCAACAATCACAAAACGAGAACAAAAACCAAACAAACAAACGATCGAGACAACAAAAATCGAACAATCATGTCCGAAACACGAAGGATAATAAAACTCAAACAACAACTCCCAGGATGATCTGGTGAGAACTACAAGGCATGCATTCCCATAAGATCCACAGGATAGGGAATAGCGATTGAAAAGTCACAGCGACAAACGAGTTATTCCAAAACAATACCACACTCGTTCGATCAACAAAAGCAAGGGGCAGGACAAGCTCAGAAAATGTCAACGAACATAAACGAGTCGACAGAGTCGAAAATACAGAAGTTCTAAATCCGATCCACTTCGATTAAAAGAACTGGTAGAACCAAAAGATGTTACTTCCGAACAAGGTTCACAAGAATCGAACCGAACTCGGAAAAGTCACAGCGATAACCAGAGCGACCCAAAACAAGATCACAACTCGTTCGAACGATGAAACCGAAATACAGAACAAGTTCAGACAGTATCAACGAACACGAGCGAATCGATAGACTTGAGAAAGAGGAAATGAAGAAGTCCAAAAACAATACGGGTATTACATTCGACCTCTTATAAAAGAAGGTCGTCCCCGCTACTCACAATAACGAAATCAAGGAGACGACACAATGCAATCGGCGAAACATCCTTCAAAGGCCTCTCAAAGCCGATTCGATATCTGTCTTTGACGCGAACTCCGAAAGTCTCGGTAGCCAATTCGCAAAACTGAATTCGGTGTCCCTCGAGTCCACACTCAAAATGTGTTACTGACGAGAAGGACAAATTGCACGTACATTCCCCCGGCACATCACGGTTGAAATGCCTCGGCTCGGCATACCGAAAATACAAATGCTAGATACAATAGAATATAACACCGCAAAACAACATACCGGAGATGCCAACTCAGCACAACAAGGAATCATAACACATATCATATATAACGATTACCATCGTAAAGTAATACACACACAAACACTACAACAACGACGTTATTGTTCGGCGACCTCAACGGCCCGAACGATAACCAGCACATAATTACAAACATCATGAAACAATCACACATGTGCATAAACGCACAAAAATACAAGCTTTAACAACCCACACTCGTGCAACAACACGCAAATCACCACGAGGTGATAACAGTAAACACCAGTTCACACCTCTCACAGAGGGCTAGTACAACAAATGCGTGGCAACGCCTCGACATTCATGCCACCAATTCGATCATACTTGGGAGTAACATCATAACGACAAAGCAAACATCATACATACATATCCAGCCCTCAAACGGGAATGGATAGGTTTTTAAAATGAAAACATCCTTTTTGAAAATAATTTAGAAAAATGCCGGTTGATCTTGAGTATCACCTTTCAAGAAAAAGTACAAACGTGAAACATCGTTATCGAGACTTTGGAGAACCATCTCGCATTTGATAAAAATGAGAACACTTTCTTTTCGTGAAAAACTTTCGAAATATTCGACCCTCGGGTCTAAGTAAAAGTGTTTATAAAACATTGAAAATATCTCAAAACATTTTGGGTCCTCGCGGTAGAAGAATTTTGAAACATATCGTGGCATCTTGGATGTACCACGAGAAAATAATTCATTTTGAAAGTACGTCTCAAATTTATTTTCTAAGATACTCAAGTTTTTCAAAGATAATTCAATGGGCTAGAATGCCCAAAAATTTCGTAATTACACAAAACATTATAGCACCGTGGGTCCTGGCCGGAACTCACCAGCTAAAAATCATTTACAAAAACGCCAAAAAGGCCGATGACGGTAATATTTCAAAACTCACGAAGCCATTTACAAAATGCTAAATACCGTCATAAGAATTTCGCCAAAATGATCAAGGCCATAATGCCAAAAACTCGGTTAAGGGAATCGGTTTTCAAATAAAACTCGGTTCGTAAAATACCGAAAGTCATTACAAAAGAACTCACGCACGGATAAAAGAAATACAGTTCAACATGCACAATCCAAAGAACACTACTCCTCATAAGAACAAAATATTAGAGTCAAATAACCACATTCGTAACAAAACCACCGGCCCCATTCGAGGCCTCTAAAGACCCTACCATGGCAGCTAGTGAACAAGTCGAACGTGTATAAGCACAAAGCTTCCACAAGAGAACTTGTAAAACGTGCAAATCGATTCGAAAATCATCAGCAATGGACAAAAACAACAATAAAAAGACATCACAAGCGACGACACTCCTCGTATAAATCAAATACGAGAGTCTATTAAATAGATATCGTGAAATCAAAATCCACATAAGGATTCCATCACTTAACAAATAATCATAAAAAAATAGCTCGTGTCACACGAGGCACAACACAAAGAAGGGAGACTTACATCCACAGGTCGCACGAAGATGATGATCGCCCCACAATACTAATCACGACCAACAAACTCAGACGACGCGTCGCGACACGACTTAGTCAGACAAAATCCGACGAGACAAAGACTCAGCAGACACCACTGACCCGACAGCCTAGGTTTCCACAACCTAATCTCCGATACCATTTATGTAACACCCCCAATCCACTCAGGGATATTACACGCCGTAGGCCCTCTCCTCGAGGATCTACCAGGCCGATAACTAAAATCAAACATCTAAACATCGCCTTTAAGGCTAAAATGACTCAGTAGACCGACTTGGTCTTTCAATAATAACATACAACTCAATTCCAAACACATACCCACGCAGGGGTCAAAATACAATAAACTCCCGTACAACGGGGAAAAGATACCGCAGCGGAAAAGAAAATACAACTGGACCAATACGACATCAACGGAACCTCGTGTGATTAGTATCGTTCATCTTTCATCATCCTTCGTGCCGACCCTGTGCTATGCTCCAAAACCTGAATGCAAAAATAGACATCCACCCCCCGAATACTCGGGGGTTAGCAAAACTCCACTGTTTTGCTAGTGCAAGTATAAATACGAAAACAAGCCATACATATCATACTCCACAAAAACAGAATAATCGCCAATATACTTCCCGAGAAAATTCACTTGATCAAACCATTCAAAACGTGAAAGGTAGGAAATAACCCAATGTCCATATTAAAAAACATTTGACGATCTCGGGAGTTTAGAAAACATTTGGGATATAATAATTCTAAAACCTTTCGAAAACATTTAGGGACACAAATTCAAAAGTCATTTTCCAAAATTCAAGTTCGGTAACAATACGCAGGTCCACAACCCATTTCACAAAACACGGGGTCCGTGACCCAAATCACAAATCACATGTTCCTAAGGATTATTCGTGTCCCGTGCTAACAAGCCACGAACCTCAGATGCTCCCGAAGAACAAACCCGAGTGAATAACCCAATAGGAAAAACATATCAAATCACATGTCTCCACGACACGAATATCACAACCAAACCACAACCATAAGTTATCCCGGCATCGCGCTAACAAGCCACAAACCTCGGAGTCCCCGCAAGACATACCCGATGATAACCCCACAAGTTATCCCGGCATCGGGCTAGCAAGCCCCGAACCTCGGAGTCCCCGCAAGACATACCCGTATTGGATAACCCTACGGTTTCGCCCGACCCATACTAGCAAGTATGGATCCCGGAGATTCAACAATCCTACCCGGAGGCACATCACATACAACAAGCACACAACAATAGTCGATTGTCAAGACAAGCAACATTAAGCATCACAACCTCCTTTCAAAGGAGTAACGACTAACATCACATCATGTCGAATACCCACCGAACAAACATACAATTCAATACACAATCCTCGGCAAACAATTATGGTCTATTATATTCACTCAATGCGATTATAACGTCTCTCAACGTACGAAACTAACACACATATTCCGAGAACATATCCATTCACGAAGTATTCGAATTATCGTTGAAAGACAATATTTATCGAGGACATACCGATCCTTTTAACGTTCATTAAACATTGGATTTCGCATAAAATAATTTATCAATAATTATGCCGATGAAATATGAAATGTATGGGCAAGATACTTGCCTCGATATCACGAGCAATGGAAAAATGAACGGATACGGCCGGGTAGCCCTCAAATTCCCGAACACTATCTAGAACGCGATAGCACCGAAATTACTACGGGAAAACACCACATGAATCATCAATCACCAACGGAATTCAACATCGGAATCATCGAGCACCTATAATCCTCCGTAAGGAATAATAAAACACGATTACGACGAGAATCAAGGCCAAAAACAACGGAAATCCCAACAAACTATCAAAGGGAACTCATTCGAACATTTAATCGAACATTAAATGTTCAAGACCCTTCAAGAACAAAGAAATCACTCCTCAGGTCGAACGAACCAAAGATACGAGTATTCAATCCGTAGAACAAGTTCAAAACAACGTTTATACAACAATTAATTGATTAAAAACGGATTGGAATCGAAATCAAAAAGGAAAATCCCCAAATCTACAAAAACAAGGGTTCAAGCCAAAATACCTTGATTTGGATGAATGATTCAAGTAGAGGTCGAAAATCTACAACAAGACTTGAGGTGGATGATCTCTACAAGTTTGGGAGCACTCAAATCGCCCAAAATCGCCCTTAGAATCGCCTAGAATGGGAGGAGGAAGAAGAGAGGAGAAAATGAATGTTTCTCCTCGAAAATCTGCTAAAAAACGCAGAAAAAGCCCGTGTGCCGCGGCACAGGACAAGTGTGCCGCGGCCCAGGGCCAAGAAAAACGCCCACGAATCAGCTTAGTGCCGCGGCACAGCTGAAGTGTGCACTCCAACACGAAAAAGGCACATCCTGTAGTCTTATCTATTTCGACCATAACTCCTTCGTCTGGACTCCGATTGACTCACCGTTTGAACCATTGGAAAGATAACTTGATGCTCTATAATGTTGAAAAGATTCAGAATTTTTGGAGTTTCCAAGAATTAATGGTGACTTTACAAAGTCGAACTCCCACGTGGAAAAGTCGATTAAGGACACGGAACTCAACAAAAAGACACCGAAACGAACTCGGATGACAAAAAGTGCAGAATTAATCATTCTCGGAATGACGAAACGGTCATGATAGAGTTGTCAAAACGAACTTCCTCCGAAAAAAGAAAATTACCGAAATTCGAAATTGCGGATATTACATTCTACCCTCCTTAAAAGAAGTTTCGTCCCGAAACTTAAAACAAGTAGGGGGGAGCAATATACCCGCCAGGAAAACTCTACGAGATACACAAAAATAGAAAACTCGCGCCCAACGGTGAAACGCTGCAAGAAACGCAAAGAGACATACGACGTGAAAACACGCTCCACGACGACCAACACAACGTCGCCGTTAGGGATACAATAAAACCAACAAATGACAAGCGTCATCAAACGGATAATATAGCCAAGTCAATTATCCGACAATCACAAAACACAACGAATGAAAGTCAGTATGATTGACCAATCCAACGGTACATCAACCGAAACGCGAGCCAATCGCTGAACTAATACGGAATTCCACCGCCCAAGGGTTGGAAGGACACCTTCACCCATGAAGAAAATACCTCTCCTCTTCTTGCCAAGAAACACCCCTTTCTTTTAGCAAGATATTTTCTTTACAACTCTTTACTTTAGTTTGTATTTCATTTTTGGTTTGAAGTTTTTCTTTCATTTAGTTTGTAATTGAAAAGTGCTTGATCAATAAGCACTTAGTATTTTACTTAGTGTTTTACTTTCAATTTTTGTAAGCTTGTAACCTTTGAACAAGTTTGAAGTTATATATTGAAGTATGTTTCTTGCACTTTGATACATCATATTCAAGTAAGTTTCATCTATTGTCATTAAGTTCTAGTAATTAAAAGTTTATATATATATATATATATATATATATATATATATATTTATATATATATATATATTATGTATATCAATTATTTCTATTATAATTTTAGTTTGTATAAACCAATGAGTAGCTAATCTTTCTTCCTAGGGGAAGGGGGGTTTCTATTAGGTTATATATTGAGTATTTGATTGATTTACACTATTTTGATTAAAAAGGACTAACTGGTTTAAATAGAGATTGATCATATCCTATTTCTACTAATGAAACCTCCTTGATTGATTGTTGAGTGAATTGGAAACACATCTTTTCAATCTATCAAGTGTTAATCTTGTTATCAACATCTTAAGATTACGAAAGTGGTTAAGACACCTTTGAATACGAAATTTATGAGGTGAAAAGTTGATTACTCGATGAACAATCGTTTATCCTAAAAATAGTCAAGTTAAAGAAATGAAAGGACTAATTGGTTTAAATAGAGATTGATCATATCCTATTTCTTCTAGTGAAACCTTCTTGATTGATTGTTACGTGTATTGAAAACACATATTTTCAATCTATCAAGTGTTAATCTTATTATCAACATCTTAAGATTGCGAAAGTAGTTAAGACATCTTTGACTACGAAAGTTATGAGGTGAAAAGTTGATTACTCGATAAACATTCATTTTTCTTTTATATCCGTGTAAATCAATTCCTATACTTAATTAAAAACCTAATTTAATGAACCCGTAATCCCCTAGATTTTATAAATTCCCAACTCATTTTAATTCTATTCATTTTCACTAGTCAAAAATAGTCTACTTTAAAAATAGTCTAGTTATAAATAGTCTTAATATAAATAGTCTTGTATAAAAATAGTCTCATTAAAAATAGTAGTATTAAAAATAGTAGTATTAAAAATAGTCTTAATATAAATAGTCTAGTAAAAATAGTCTCAATATAAATAGTCTAGTTATAAATTGTAATATCCGCAATTTTCGATTTCCAGTAATTTCTTTTTTTTCAGCGGAAGTCTGTTTTGACGACTCGCTCATGTCCGTTTCGTCATTCTGAGAATGATTAATTCTACACTTTTTGACATCCGAGTTCGTTTCGGTGTCGTTTTGTTGAGTTCCGTGCTTTTTAGCGACTTTTCCGCACTTGAGTTCGATTCTTGCGAATCTCGTCCGAAACTGTTGTTTCGAGTTTCCCGCAAGTCCGTTTAACTTTGTTAGACGTGTTGTGAACTTCGGATTGGTTATTCGATCACGTATCGTGATTTCCGGGCGTTTTGGGCCATTTTGTAATTTCTTGAAAGTTACGGGTATCCGTATCTGTAATTGTTGTCTCGACCCGTTTCTTGGTCGCGTATGACTAATTATGGTATTACGCTTTCATTTCGAGTCGTTTATGTTGTCCGCGAACTTTTCGTCGTGTTCGTTCCGTACGTTTTGAAATCGGTCGCCGAGCCACAGCGGTGGCGGGATCGCCGGACAGTGGCGGGATGGCCGGACGATTGCGGGCACCGGCCGACAGGTGCGCGAGAACCGCGTAGCGCACGCTTCGGCCGGAAGGGCTGCACGCTAACCGGGCAGTGTAGCGCCTGCCGCCGGGTGGCCTAGCGTCTGTGCTCGGGCACAGGCGATGGGGTTTCGAGGTTCGGACTCGGCCAGATCGGCGAGTAGCGCCGCCGCTTGTCGGTCGTAGCGCACGCTAACCGTGAGGGTAGCGCCGCTGCCCGGCCGACTAGCGACGTTACTGGATAAGTTGGTTAGTCCGGTGGCTCTTTGGGCCAGTCGGCTAAGCGCGCGAGCTTGGCCGTAGCGCACGCTAGCGGGAGTCGGTCGGCGAGGTTTGGTCGGCGAGGGTTGGTTGGTGATGCCGGGTCGTGTGGGCCCCGACCGAGGGTACTCGGCGATCTGGCCGATAGCGCACGCTAGTCCGGAAGGCTAGCGCACGCTAGTCTGGCCCGAGATAAATATGGTGGCGATCACATTTCACTTCGTTTTCATTTCCTTCCTTCTCCGTCCGCGAATGGCGATTCATGGGCGACGAAGCCATGTTGTTTAACAACAAAACCATGAAGTTCTGGAGTCCATAACATCAATCAATCGTCCGTTATCATCCTTTGATCCAAATAATCAAGGTAATCTTCCTTAGAACCCTAATTTCGTGAATTTGGGGATTTTTGCAATTTCGTCCGATTCGTTACGTGTTGTTGATTAATTCATGATGGGTATGATTAATGTTGGTAGTATTCTTGTGTTTAACATCATTTAATGCATTGTTCTTCGTCGAATCAAGTATATTTCTTGATTTCCTTCGAGTTGACTTTTTGGGGATTTGTCCCGATCTCGTTTTCATCCATTTTCGATGGATCGATTATGGTTAAATGATGTTGTTAAACATATTCTATGGATTGTATATCCATATTTCAACTTCGAATTCCGTTTTCGTGATTTGACGGAACGAATCGTGTTCTTGGCCGTTTTGGGGGAAATCCTTGAACTTTCGTCATTCGTTCTTTGAATTCAACGGCTTTCAGTCGTGTTATGAAATTCATTTCATTGTTATTATTGTCCTTCGTAGTTTATGACGTGAGTTGGCGATCGGTGGAGTCGGCGGGTTCGTAATCGGTTCGTGTCAACCTACTTTGGTCGATTCTCCGCGTTGTTCTTATTCGAGGCAAGTACCTTGTCCATACTTTTCTTGTTTCGTGGATATGATGATTGGTGATCGTCTTGATTTGTTTGTTTGTTTGAAATGAGTTTTCAAAAGATTTGGTTAGCCTCGTTAAAGGCCCTCTTTCAAAACCGTGTGTGTTTTGTGATTGGTGTGGTTCGTGAATAACTATGTGAATTCTATGTATATGCTTGGTGTTCATGTTGCACTTGGTATTGTGCGTGGACGTATATTATTTCATTTCGGTGCGTTGTGGATTGACGTGGTGTTTTGCTAAGTGTTTGATGCCTCTGGGCGAATTGTTTGAATATCCTTGATGTGATATGTTATTTGTGTGAATGTGTGGATATGGTTGAAGGTCTACGGTGGCACATGGCATGTGATCATGTGGCCAGGATGCAACAAGTGATTGATCCAACCGTGAGAGCCTGAGATAATCTACGGTGGCACATGGCATGTGATCATGTGGCCAGGATGCAACAAGCGATTGATCCAACCGTGAGATGTGTGTGATTTGTTTCGCTAGCCCATCGGGAGGGTCCTTCGAGGCCTCGGGTGGGATGTCGGTGGTATCGTCCGGTCTGGCGATGCGCGTGCGTGATTATGTTTCGTTGATTTTACGTCCGTTGAGGACACGTGATGTTGGGCTCTGACCCTGTAAATTGTTGGTGATTTCCTATTTGCGAAATCAAAACATTTGGGTTGTGACCCTATTGATTTTTGGAAAGAGAAGGATTTCATAGTCCTAAACTGTTTTCTATTAAAACTCTCGATGGCATTTTAAACTGTTTTGTAAATTGTTCCCCTTATTTGCGATCTTTCGTTTTGGAAATGTTTACCCAAACTCTTGCCTCGGGAAGTACTTTTCTTTACGTTTGGATCTTTGAGGATTCCTGATTATTATTGTTCTTGGAACTTGTATTGTATGGCTCGTATTTTTGCACTTGTACTTGCACTAGCAAAACAGTGGAGTTTGCTAACCCCGAGTATTCGGGGTGGATGTCTATTTTTGCATTCGTGTTTTGGAGCATAGCACGGAGTCGGCACGAAGGATGATGAAAGATGAACGATACTAATCACACGGGGATTTGTTGATGTCGTTTTGGTCTAGCTGTATTTTCTTTTCCGCTGAAGTATCTTTTCCCCGTTGTACGGGAGTTTATTGTATTTTGACCCCTGTGTGGGTATGTGTTTGGAATTGAGTTGTATGTTATTATTGAAAGACCAAGTCGGTCTACTGAGTCATTTTAGCCTTAAAGGCGAGGTTTAGATGTTTGATTTTAGTTATCAGCCTGGTAGATCCTCGAGGAGAGGGTCTACGGCGTGTAATATCCCTGAGCGGATTGGGGGTGTTACAGAATGGTATCAGAGCTTAGGTTGTGGAAACCTAGGCTGTCGGGTCAGTGGTGTCTATTGAGTTTTTGTCTCGTCGGATTTTATCCGATGGTCGTGTCGCGACGCGTCTGAGTTGGTTTGTTGTGATTAGTATCGTGGGGCGATCATTATCTTCGTGCGACCTGTGGATGTAAGTCTCCCTTCTTTGTGTTGTGCCTCGTGTGACACGAGCTATTTTTTTATTATGAGTTAATTGACGGAATCCTCTTATGGATTTTGATTTCGTGATACGTGATTATTTGACTCCCATTTTTCGTTCATATGAGGAGTAGTGTTCTTTGTCTTGTGCATGTTTGACTTTATTTCTTTTATCCGTGCGTGAGTTCTTCGTAATGGCTTTCGGTATTTTACCGACCGAGTTTTATTTCAAAATCAATTCCCTTAACCGAAGTTTTGGCATTATGGCCTTGATCATTTTGGCGAAATTCATATTACGGAATCTAGTATTTTGTAAATGGATTTTGTGAGTTTTGAAATATTACGGTCATCGGCCTTTTTGGCGTTTTTGTGAATGGTTTTTAGCCTGGTGGGTTCGTAGCAGGACCCACGGCGCTATATTGTTCCTTGTAATTACAAAATTTTTGGGCATTCTAGCCCATTGAATTATTTTTGAAAACCTTGAGTATCTTAGAAAATTAAAATTCGGGACGTACTTTTAAAACGAATTATTTTCTTGCGGTGTTTTCAAGGTGTTTTCTAATGCCACAATACATTTCAAAAATTTTCCGGTTGAGGACCAAAAATATTTTTGAGGTATTTTCAATTGCAATTGCTTAGACCCAAGGGTCGAATATTTTTGAAAGTTTTTCACTAAAGGAAAGGTGTCCTCATTTTTGTTCAAACGCAAGATGATTTTCAAAGTCTCGATAAAGGTGTTTGTACTACTTTTTGTAAAATGATACTCAAGATCAACTATTGTTTCCAAACTGTTTTCAAAAGGTGGTTCTCGTTTTTAAAACCTATCATTCCTGCTTATGGACCGGAAATGCGTGTATGGTTTTCGAACTTTCGTTACGGTGTTAACCCCGAATTGTGATTGAATTGGTGGCGTGAGCGTCGAGCCATTCGCCACGCATATGTTTTGTTGGCCCTCTGTGAGAGGTGTGAACTGGTGTTTACTGTTTATCGCCTCGTGGTGATTTGCGTGTTGTCGCACTAGTGTGAGTTGTTAAAGCCTCGGATTTTTGTGCGTTATACACATGGGTGATTGTTTCATGATGTTTGTGATTGTGTCTTGCCGTCGTCGATGTTGTAATCGTCGAACGATGCCGTTGTTGTGATTTTTGTATGCGTTGATATGCTATGCCGAGTTGGCATCTCCGGTATGTTGTTTTGCGGTGTTAGTTCCATCAGATCTAGCATTTGTATTTTCGGTATGCCGAGCCGAGGCGTTTCAACCGTGATGTGCCGGGCATGCACGCGTAAATTGTCCTTCTCACAAGAACACATTTCAAGTGTGGACTCGAGGACACCAAATTCGCTTTGCGAATCGCTACCGAGACTTTCGGAGTTCGCGCTCAAAGACAGATATCGAATCGGCTTTGAGAGGCCTTTGAAGGATGTTTCGTTGATTGCTGTTGTGTCGTCTCCTTGATTTTGTTCTTTGTGAGTTTCGGGGACGACACTTCTTTTAGAAGAGGTCGAATATAATACCCGTATTATTTTTGGCTTCTATATTTTCTCTTTCTCCAGTCTATCGATACACTCATGTTCGTTGATACTTTCAACTTGTTCTCAGTATTTCTGCTCATCGCTCGAATGAACCGTGATCTTGTTTTGGGTTGATCTCGTATCGCTGTGACATTTCCGAGTTCGGTTCGATTCTTGTGAACCTTGTTCGGAAGTGACATCATTTGGTTCTACTAGTTCTTTTATTCGAAGTGGATCGGATTTTGAACTTCAGTATATTCTACTTTGTCGACTCATTTATGTTTGTTGACATTCGTGAGCTTGTCCCGCCCTTGCTTTTGTTGATCGAACGAGTGTGGTATTGTTTCTAATAACTCGCTTGTCGTTGTGACTTTTCAATCGCTATTCCCTTTCCCGTGGATCTTATGGGAATGCATGTCTTGTAGTTCTCACCGGATCATCCGGGAGTTGTTGTTTGAATTTTACTATCCTTCGTGTTTGGACATGATTGTTCGATTTTTGTTGTCTCGATCGCTTGTTTGTTTGTTCGGTTTTTGTCCTCGTTTCTTGATCGTTGAGCATTCGGGCTCCTTCCTAATTCCCTTAAGTTTGGGAAATTAGTCTCGTTTTGATCTTTCAACCTTAGGCGGTGGAATTAGTATTTGTTCAGCGTTTGGCTCGCGTTCTGATCAATGTACCGTTAGGTTGGTCAATCGTATTGATTTTTGTTCATTGTGTTTTGCGATTGTTCGGATAATTGACTTGATTGTATTATCCATTTGATGACGCTTGTCACTTGTTGGTTTTATTATATCCCTAACGGCGACGTTGTGTTGGTCGCCGTGAAGCGTGTTTACACGCCGTATACTCTTTTGCGTTGTTTGTAACATTTCGCCGTTGGGCGTTAGTTACGCATTCTTGTGTATCTCGTTGAGTTTTTCCTGGTGGAATATTTCTTCTCCCTACTTGTTTTAAGTTTCGGGACGAAACTTCTTTTAAGGAGGGTAGAATGTAATATCCGCAATTTTCGATTTCCGGTAATTTCTTTTTTTCGGCGGAAGTCTGTTTTGACGACTCGCTCATGTCCGTTTCGTCATTCTGAGAATGATTAATTCTACACTTTTGACATCCGAGTTCGTTTGGTGTCGTTTTGTTGAGTTCCGTGCTTTTAGCGACTTTTCCGCACTTGAGTTCGATTCTTGCGAATCTCGTCGAAACTATTGTTTCGAGTTTCCGCAAGTCCGTTTAACTTTGTTAGACGTGTTGTGAACTTCGGATTGGTTATTCGATCACGTATCGTGATTTCCGCGCTTTGGGCCATTTTGTAATTTCTTGAAAGTTACGGGTATCCGTATCTGTAATTGTTGTCTCGACCCGTTTCTTGGTCGCGTATGACTAATTATGGTATTACGCTTTCATTTCGAGTCGTTTATGTTGTCCGCGAACTTTTCGCCGTGTTCGCCCGTACGCTTTCAAATCGGGTCGCCGAGCCACAGCGGTGGCGGATCGCCGGACGGTGGATCGGGCCGGACGATTGCGGGCACCGGCCGGACGGTGCGGCAGAACCGGCGAGCGCACGCCACGGCCGGAAGGCCGCGCACGCTAACCGGCAGTGTAGCGACGCCGCCGGTGGCCTAGCGACGCTTATCGCCCGGGCAATGGGGTTTCGAGGTTCTCGACTCGGCCAGATCGGCAGTAGCGCACGCCGCTATCGGTCGTAGCGCACGCTAACCGGCAGGTAGCGCACGCCGCCGACTAGCGCGACGTTACTGGATAAGTTGGTTAGTCCAGTGGCTACCGGATGGCCAAGCGCGCGCAGCTTCCGCCGTAGCGCACGCTAGCGGGAGTCGGGCCGATGTGTTTGGTCGGGCAGGTTGGTTGGTGATGCCGGTCGTGGGCCCCGGCCGAGGGTACTGGCCGATACCGGCCGATAGCGCACGCTAGTCCGGGAAGGCTAGCGCACGCTAGTCTGGCCCAGTATAAATATGGCTGAGCAGTCACATTTCACTTCGTTTTTCATTTCCTTCCTTCTCCGTCCGCGAATGGCGATTCATGGGCGACGAAGCCATGTTGTTTAACAACAAAACCATGAAGTTCTGGAGTCCATAACATCAATCAATCGTCCGTTATCATCCTTTGATCCAAATAATCAAGGTAATCTTCCTTAGAACCCTAATTTCGTGAATTTGGGGATTTTTGCAATTTCGTCCGATTCGTTACGTGTTGTTGATTAATTCATGATGGGTATGATTAATCTTGGTAGTATTCTTGTGTTTAACATCATTTAATCCATTGTTCTTCGTCGAATCAAGTATATTTCTTGATTTCCTTCGAGTTGACTTTTTGGGGGATTTGTCCCGATCTCGTTTTCATCCATTTTCGAAGGATCGATTATGGTTAAATGATGTTGTTAAACATATTCTATTTATTGTATATCCATAATTCAACTTCGAATTCCGTTTACGTGATTTGACGGAACGAATCTAGTTCTTGTCCGGTAAGTGGGAAATCCTTGAACTTTCGTCATTCGTTCTTTGAATTCAACGGCTTTGACCGTGTTATGAAATTCATTTCATTGTTATTATTGTCCTTCGTAGTTTATGACGTGAGTTGGCGATCGGTGGAGTCGGCGGGTTCGTAATCGGTTCGTGTCAACCTACTTTGGTCGATTCTCCGCGTTGTTCTTATTCGAGGCAAGTACCTTGTCCATACTTTTCTTGTTTCGTGGATATGATGATTGGTGATCGTCTTGATTTGTTTGTTTGTTTGAAATGAGTTTTCAAAAGATTTGGTTAGCCTCGTTAAAGGCCCTCTTTCAAAACCGTGTGTGTTTTGTGATTGGTGTGGTTCGTGAATAACTATGTGAATTCTATGTATATGCTTGGTGTTCATGTTGCACTTGGTATTGTGCGTGGACGTATATTATTTCATTTCGGTGCGTTGTGGATTGACGTGGTGTTTTGCTAAGTGTTTGATGCCTCTGGGCGAATTGTTTGAATATCCTTGATGTGATATGTTATTTGTGTGAATGTGTGGATATGGTTGAAGGTCTACGGTGGCACATGGCATGTGATCATGTGGCCAGGATGCAACAAGTGATTGATCCAACCGTGAGAGCCTGAGATAATCTACGGTGGCACATGGCATGTGATCATGTGGCCAGGATGCAACAAGCGATTGATCCAACCGTGAGATGTGTGTGATTTGTTTCGCTAGCCAGCTCGGGAGGGTCCTTCGAGGCCTCGGGTGGGATGTCGGTGGTATCGTCCCGGTCCTAGGCGATGCGCGTGCGTGATTATGTTTCGTTGATTTTGCGTCCGTTGAGGACACGTGATGTTGGGCTCTGACCCTGTAAATTGTTGGTGATTTCCTATTTGCGAAAACAAAACATTTGGGTCATGGACTTATTGATTTTTGGAAAGAGAAGGATTTCATAGTCCTAAATTGTTTTCTATTAAAACTCTCGATGGCATTTTAAACTGCTTTTGTAAATTGTTCCCCTTATTTGCGATCTTTCGCTTTGGAAATGTTTACCCAAACTCTTGCCTCGGAAGTACTTTTCTTTACGTTTGGATCTTTGAGGATTCCCGATTATTATTGTTCTTGGAACTTGTATTGTATGGCTCGTATTTTTGCACTTGTACTTGCACTAGCAAAACAAGGAGTTTTGCTAACCCCAGTATTCGGGGTGGATGTCTATTTTTGCATTCGGGTTTTGGAGCATAGCACAGGGTCGGCACGAAGGATGATGAAAGATGAACGATACTAATCACACGGGGATTTGTTGATGTCGTTTTGGTCTAGCTGTATTTTCTTTTCCGCTGAAGTATCTTTTCCCCGTTGTACGGGAGTTTATTGTATTTTGACCCCTGTGTGGGTATGTGTTTGGAATTGAGTTGTATGTTATTATTGAAAGACCAAGTCGGTCTACTGAGTCATTTTAGCCTTAAAGGCGAGGTTTAGATGTTTGATTTTAGTTATCAGCCTGGTAGATCCTCGAGGAGAGGGTCTACGGCGTGTAATATCCCTGAGCGGATTGGGGGTGTTATATAAATAGTCTTAATATAAATAGTAGTATTAAAAATAGTCTTAATATAAACAGTCTAGTAAAAATAGTCTAGTATAAATAGTCTTAATATAAATAGTCTAGTATAAATAGTCTTAATATAAATAGTCTAGTATAAATAGTCTTAATAAAAATAGTTTAAATTAAAAATAGTGCATTTTAATTTAGTTAATATTAAAAACCCAATAATCTATTTTAAAACATTTAGTATTTATTTCTTGCAATCTGTAACAAAATATTATACGAAGCCCTGTTGAACAATCCTCGAGAGAAAAGACCTTGGTAGAACTTACCACAACTACTTCTACCTCGTATATATTTGCGAGCGACTCAAAAACTCCTATTTTTAGGATAAGTTTTTGTCGATCAAATTTTGGCGCCGTTGCCAGGGATTATTTTAGGCCAAATATAATTTTTTCTTTATATCTTGTGATTTTATTTTTCTTTATTTTTACATCTTTTATTCTTCTTGGGTCTTTTTTTTTGTCACATAAGGTGCGCTTAACTGTTGTCCGGTCAAGTGGCGGATAACGGTACTCCGTGACTATCAAAGTCGGCTTTTTCAGTTTTCTACAACAACTGATATTTGTTAATATTTTCTCTTTTTATTTTATTTTTTTTATCATGGAAGAAACTTTGAGTAGTATTGAAAAGAGATTTCCCTTTCTTAGCAAAAAAGTCATTTCAAAAATTTACAAGACAAGACTTGAATGGATGAGGTTGCTTATGAATAAAAGCAAACCTTTTGACATTAGATTCATTATTGAAGCCAAAGTGAGAATAGCAGGTGAATTCACAGAAACACCTGCTAGATTTTTACCAGGGCTTGGAAAAAGTTCATATTCAAAGAAACGGCGAGCAAAGATAATAGCTGTTTGCTATAAATGTGCTAGATGGAACTATAATTCAAAATGTCGTTCTTTAGGAATTCCATCTACAAACAGAGAAGATAAAATTCAGTTCATTAAGGATGGTCTGAATAAAGAGAATTTAGATAACATCGAAATTTCTCTTGACACGCATCCTAGTGGACTCATACATTACGGAATTCGATGTTTGTGGAATAAATTCAATCCAGAATATGAACAACGACTTGGGAATATGACGTTGGGAAGCTTCTCCCCGACTCATAAAAGGCGTTTAAGCCATTTCTGAACATAAAATCAGAGGAAGATGTGAGCCACAATCACAACTACTGTACATACAAGTGAGTATCTTTTATTTTTGTCGTATGGTGAGATTTTCTGAATAAAAAACTGATACGCAATAAATGCATTCATTATTCTATTGAGTAGTTGAAGCGCAATTAACGCAATCACAGATTTGTTAAATATTTTTACCTTATTTTTCTTCTATAAATAAACATTGTGCTTGTTTCTTTTATTCATCCCTCAAACTTTTACTTTTCTCTTTTCCTCTCAAATAAGTTTCTTTTCAAAAATGGAATCATCATCTTCCACAAAAAGATTTAACCCAGTCTGCATTTTTGGTGGAGCTAGTTATGGAACATAGGCATGCTTTACTGAAGCAGCCCACAAATTGGGTCGTACCCTAGGAGAAAAATGCATTCATGTAGTTTACGGAGGAGGAAGTCTAGGATTAATGGGACGCGCTGCTGCTTCTGCCTATATGAAAGGAGTAAAAGTGTTGGGAATAATTCCAAAACCTCTGGCTGAAAGTAAAATCACCGGGGCAACTATTGGAGATGAGTTTAGAGCTGTAAATATGCAAGATCGCATAACTCACATGATGAATAATTCTGACGCTTTTATCACCCTTCCCGGTGGTTTTGGCACTCTTGAGGAACTTTTTCATGTGGTTACCAGAGCACAGCTAAATGTTCATAAAAAACCAATAGGTTTGCTTAATGTCAATGGTTTCTTTGATGCTTTACTATCTTTCATCGACTACTCTGCTGAAAATGGTTTTATTTCCGAGCATGCTAAACGAATCATAGTAGTTGCAACAACACCAGAAGAGCTAATAAAAAAACTCATTGAATTTGTACCTCAACCAGATCCAACTCTAGCTAATATTGTCTGGATGGAAGATCTCACCGTGAGAAAATGAAAAGTGGATTCATTTCTCTTCCTTTGATACCCCATATCAGACCTCTTGTTATTTTTACTTTCTGTCGTGTGTAAAAATCGTGCTAAATGATGGCAGCTTAAGGAGTTTCTTTTTGATCTCTTGACGCACATCTATTCGCGATTTATGTATTGTTATTTTTATTGCCGTAATTTTTTGTTTTTAATAAAAGCATTGATGGCCGCGTAAGGCGACTCTTCGGACTTTCCTGAAGCGCATCTTAAAAATTGTGTTATACTTCCGGGTATATATTTTTTTTTGTTGTTTGCCTCGTATATTTTTTTATGCAGATCCAAAAAGGCGTTAGCTCAAGCATCAATTTTCATAACATGGAGTATTCTTTTTTTTTTCTCTTGCTTTTTATTATTATTTTTTTAAAAACCGAGGACAATTTCTTTTTCAAGTTTTGGGGTGGTGTCTTTTGACTCTTTTGGTTTGTTTGGTATTTTGGTGTGTTTAGCTTTGATTATTGTGGTGTGTTTTTATTATTTTTGTTATTTGGCTTTAATTTTTTTTAAGTATATATATATATATTGTTTATTTGTGAGATTTCTAGATCTGGCCATAACATCAATAAGTTAGCTATATACAAGTTTCAAAAATCATTTTAACCGGTAAAAAAAATTGTATATTCCAGAATTTTTGAGCCTTAATCTATCTTTCCAAGCCTTGTAATTATCATTTAAAATCGAGTCATTCGTTACCTTGAGAAAAGAAGAATTAGTCGGTTGATGAAAAATAGAACTTAAATTTACTTAATTTGAGGAGTTTTTGATTTTTCATGCTTATCTAATAAACGATTTTTTTGCAAAAATTCTATATCACCTAAATAAAGAGATAGAAAATGTGTTGGTGAAAAGAGCTACACGTTAGCAAATAATGGTGTGAAAGCTATCACCTAAAAAAAGAAATGGAAACTGTGTTGGTGAAAAGAGCTACACGTTAGCAAATAATGGTGTGAAAGCTATCAACTAAAAAAAGAGATGGAGAATGTGTTGGTGAAGAGAGCTACACGTTAGCAAATAATGATGTAAAAGCTATCACCTACTAGTTCGAGTTATTAAGTTTATAAAAGGGATGTAGATTATGAGCATATTTGAATTAATTAGTGGCTGATTTTCAATACACTCAATTTCATGAACAATCACAATATTTGATGACGCCGATGAAATTCTTCTTCATATTGAGTCGAAAAATAAATGAGTGATCGAGAGAAACCTTTCAAGGGAGTCATGTGTGTCATGAGTGGGAAATAAATAATCAATCTTTTGGAGGGTAACCTTGCATTTTGGAATTACAAAAATAAAACCGTATTTTAACTTCAAAATCACTTGTAGATTTATTTTGGATCTTGATTCATTTCTATCTAATGTACAAAGCTGGTTGTTGTGTAAATGGCATTTTGATCTTTTTCTTTATATATATATATATATAAGTATTGTTCTTAATTTTGTAGGTCACAAGTCGTCCAGGAATAAGTCTGGGGGGGGGGGGGGGGGGTGACTAGACTTATTGAAACTCTTTTCCACAAAGGATGAGTTTCTCAGCTGATAGTAGATGACTTAGAGTCGTCTATGTAAGTGCGGAAATCAGCTGATGACGAATACAGAAATAATCAATGCAACAGTTAAGTATGTATGCAGCAGGTAAGTATGGTAATGAAAGCAGTAAAACACACAAGCAATTATAGTGGTCTCAGAGGTGGTGTAATCCTCTATTAATCCACTTTTCTCCAAACCAGTTGGAGACGAATTCACTATAATTCTCAACCAGTGATAAATATTACAGTGATTCAACCAATTACAACAGCTTCCAACCAGTGGAATTTCTTGCCGTTGCAACTCCCTTTGACTGCCTTGCACCTCTTGATCTATGATCCTTGGATGTCTTTACAATCTTCTCAACTTCAACCAGTGAAGTACCCCGAACTCAGATTTTAAAGACAAGAGTGATTGTCTTCTCCAACTAAGAGCTTCTTCAAATAAGAACTTTAGAACTCTTGCTCTTTCACGATGCTATTGTTCGTTTGATTGCTTTGTTTGCTTTGATTACTTGTAAGTATTGTTCGCATCGTACTGCTCAACTTCAAATCTTCATATATATATATATATATATATAGGTGTCGATCCTTGAGCATTTCTTCATAGCCGTTGCAAATCTGTAACAAATCCGTCTGTTGGAGAAATAAACTTCTTTGTTTATCTTTCTGAACGTTGCAAGGCTGGATTCCCATATTTTAATCCAATTCCGACCGTTGTGAAGACTTCCATGTGATAGCGCCGAATCTTTTAAATATAATAAGATTAAAGTCTCCAATGGTGGGTCTGGATGAATTACTTAATTCATATCCTTTCCGAGAATCTCTCCAATCTGTCTTTAATCGCCCGCATGTGACTTTCCGTAAATCTTGACTATTCAACGCATGATGACGTGGACTGGAGTACTTAGATGACCTCTCTATATGGTCAACTAATCTGGTGTGCAGTCAACCTTCTCTGTTGTTGGCTTCTCTGATGTGCCGACTTGTCTGTAGTCTTCTGACCTGATTTGAACTTGACTGATCTGATGGTCAGACTACAGATGACTTGACTTCCCTTCTTGACTGCAGTCTGGTCCAACTTCGCTGATAAAATTGTTTGTCCAGACCTTCTCTGATAGGTTGCCTGATATGACTCGTCTGTGGTTAACCTTATCTGAACAGGTGAGTTGACCAAGACTCTGCTGATATGTACTTAGCCGATTTTTAAGCCTAACTTATGTGGCCTATAGAAGATACTCATTTGGTTTTTCTTTACATTTTGCCAAGTATCTAACTTATCATAATTTAGCCTATGGGAGATACTCATCTGGTTCTTCCTTACATTTTGCCAAGTAATTTAAAACATACATTTGAATATATAAAGATGACATCATCAAAATCTAAAAAGTATTCCTAACAAATTCCCCCTATTTTGATAATGGCAAAACTTAAGCAGTTTTTCAAATGAACAGGTCTGCACATAGGTGCAAGACTCAAACTAAAACCAGTCTTGTTTTTGAGACAACTAGAGGTTGTCGTTCAAATGACTGTTTATATTAAATTTCTGTTTTGTTTACAAGTACATCAGCTTTGAATCAAACAAATACAGAAAATTTGCAAGTCAAAAATTACAAAACAATACAAGTACAAATAAATGCTATCTGCCTCCGCCTCTGCCTCTGCGAACAGTTTGCTTGGAAGGCCTAAAGGGCTTAGCTCCGATTGGCCTTTTCTTGATGGGGCTAGGCCGTATTTCCTCCTGACAAAGAGTGCAGCAAAATCTTGTTCTTCTTGGGAAGAGAACTTATGCTCGTCACACAGCTTCTTTATCTTCCTTTGCAGCGCTAACTCATGCAATTCATTGTTTGGTAAAGTGGGCAGATCTTTAGGTCTGAAGGGAGGAATCATGGGGTATGCATTCCATCCTTTTGCATGTTTAGTAGGACGACCCAGAGCTTTAGATATGTTGATTCCATAAAGTTAATAAAAGTCTACTGTGGGGAGAAGTTTTTATCCTGGAGTAACTCCCAGATATAAAAATCTTTAATGAACTTTTTCTTTGTAGATCCCCACATTGGTGCAGCTTCTACAGGAAGGAAATCTTCAACAAACCACAACTCTTTGCTGTCCCATTCTAGTGTAGGCTCGTCCCCAACTCTGGTCCTCTTTTTATTGACTACAGGCTGATCACCAGTCTGCTCTTGGTCAGCTTCTTCCTTCCTCTTTGCAGTTGATGTCCCAGCTTCAAGTAATTGGACATCTTGCCTCTTCTTTGTTCTTAGCTCCTGAACCTGAACTTCTCTTTCTTCGCCCTTTTCCACCTACTTTCCTTCCCCCCTTTTGCCAGCATCAACCAATATGGTCAACTGCTGCTCTACTCTTTGCATCCAGTCAGTCATGTCAAGTGGCATTCTGGAATTGTTGGGAGGAGGTTGAGGAGCATTCCTCTGCAATAGGGTGTCAATCTTTGCATTTATTGTCTGTAGATCATGTGTGATTCTAGCGGCAAACAGTTCTTCTAAGGATTCTCTGACAATGCTTCTGATCAGCTCAGTCATCACAGGGGAGATTGGTGATGACTGAGGTGAGTGCTCACCGACGCTCTCTGTGCCTGCAGGTAGGTTTGCAGTGGACCTACCTGTCTGCAGACTCCTGTCTGCAGGCGACTGATCAGGTGGGGTCTGCTCAGGGGTCCCCGACCTGCCATTTTCTTCAGCTAGGCTGGCATCAAGACTGGTGTAGCGGGCAGGAGCCCCAGCCTTAGCTGACCTGGCTTCATCTTTTCCTTAAGCCTCTTTCTCTTTTTCTCCTTCCTCTTCCTTTTCTTCCTTCTCCTTTTCTTCTTTTTCTTCTTCCTTCTCTCATTCCTTCTCTTCATCCTTCTCTTCATCCTCTCTCTTTTCTCTCTCATCACCCTTTTTATCATCATCATCATCATCATCATCATCATCATCATCACCTTCTTCATCATCATCCTTTTTATTATCTTTTTCCTCATTATCATCATCTTTTTCTTCTTCTTCCTCTTTATCAACTTCCTCTCCTTCTTCCTCTCCTTCATCCACCAACTTCTCAGTTTTTTCGATCTCTTCTTCTGCAGACTATTTTTCAGCTAAAATATTTTCTTCTTCTTTTTATTTTTCTCCTTCCTTCTGTCTCTCCTCTTCATCTTCTATTATAATGAATTCTTCTTTTTCAACTTCCTCTTCATCTTCCTCCACTACTTCTTCGATTCTTATTTCTTTTTCAACTACCTCCCCGTCTCCATTCAGGGTGCCATAAAAAACACTTGCCATTATAAGATGGAGGAGCTGGTCCATGTTTGTTTTAAAATTGGACATGAACCAGCCTTCCTGAAGTAATAAAAATAGATCTGTCTCATTGCAAAAATGTGTGAGCAGACCCTCTGTAGCCTAGGGATATTCCCAGCTACTCCCTTCAATGAAAGCTTGAAGTTGAGTGAATGGAACAGTTTTAAGGGTTTCCATTCCTCAAAAGAATGTTTTAGAGCATGAGATTTTACAAGTAAAAGTTGCTCTACAGACAGGTTTAAGAAATTGTTTTCAAGCAGGTTGAAAGAATAGTTTGCTTCTGGAATCAGGATAATCAAACCTGCTTCTTCTTCCTCAGATGCAAAATGAGGGGTTAGAACAGGAACCATTTGGGTCTCCAGGCTGGAGGGAGCAGGCTTGTAACACCCCGAGATATTCGGAATAGTTACAGCGCCGTAAACCCTTTAAGTAAGAATTTACAAGGCTAATAAAAAGAAATGTAAATATAATCCAACAATACCACAGAAATTCAACATACAAAACCGGTTCCAACTGATCCATTTGAGTTAATTAATACAACCATATCGAAATGATATTAATAAGACACGCGTACTCGAGTACTGAAAATGAACCAAGAAGACAAATCACAATAACAACAAACATCACTGAGCCCCATCGTCATCACGTCAGTACTGTGGCTGTTTCCCCGCTCCTCGGCTACCTGAACATCAAAACAAATGTCCACCCCCGAAGGGGTTAGCAAAACGATGCTAGTACAAGTATCATATTAAACAAATCGAATATGCATCAACAATACATAACAAGATACACCACACGGACTTCCGCTACCGTAATCCGACAATGCGAATCCACAAGATTCCATTAACACAGCATGGGTATTCCAATGATCGAGCGCCCTCAGCATAGATCCCAAGATGATCCCGTCGGACCAACACGAGGTGGAAAAACCCGTCCAATGATCCAGCGCCCTCAGCCTAGATCCCAAGATGATCCTGTCGGACCAACACGAGGTGTACATTCGATCCAGCGCCCTCAGCATAGATCGTACAACATACACAAACACAACTCATGCATATATACATGCAAAATCGCTATGTCCATCAACATGAACATACAAACACTAGATAACGAATATCATGACAATTCAACGAAATAAATCCCATGTTCAACAACATGAATAAACCACATGTATACTCAAAATACCAATATTAACAAATTACGATACTTGCCTAAAGGATGGCAAGAACAAATTACTCCAACGATCTCAACACACTCGAAGGCCGTCTCCTTCGATCAACGTAGCAAGCTCGAACCTTAACAAAAGAATAATATAGAATTCATATCAAGTCGTACGAATGTCTAACAATCCGGTCTACAGCCGAAAGCTCTAAAAATGTAATCTGCCTGAACTACTTAGCGTGCACTACGTACTCTACGTAACGTACGCTAAGCCTGGCCGTTAGCGTACGTAAACGACGAAGTCTAGCGTACGCTAACTTATGTATGGACAGTCCTCTCTGATCAGCCGACTGACTTGCCTGATGACATAACGTACATTACATACCAAATGTAGCGTACGTTACTCATCCCCGATAGCGCACGTTAATATGCATATCTTAGCGTGCGCTAACCGTGCATGGCAGTTTACTATTGGGCAGTAGACTGGATCTAAGGGTGACAAAACTCATGAAATATTCAGTGTTAATACATGTTATCTCCGTGCATAACATGCTCATACGTTTTGTGAAAGATCTTGATGGATTAAACGACTACGAGATACAAGGATACGTATAATCATCACAACACCATAATTCATCTTGATCTTCAAGAAAGTGTCCTAAGTTCCATTCATTCTATGTCCCAAAACGAATGATTCCATTGTGTAAAAACATAAGAACTTGATAATCTCCATAAACTGGTCATAATCGGTTTTAAGCTTCATGAATATGCTAGGAGTTCAAACACTAAAAGGTTCAATGGTTTCTACGATGAAGAAGTACCGAAACAACGAAAATATCCTTCTAACACATGATGTTCGACTACTTACTAATTTAACTGACTAGATGATCCCAAATCATGATCAAAACATCCTTCAGAATGTTACTTAACTTGGTGAAGAATCACCTACCTCAAGGTAATGAAGAACAAGGAGGAACTTGAAGAAATCCAACACCGGGGGCTTGAACACCAATCTCCAATGATCTACAATCTTCAAACTCGTGCTAGGATGATGATATGAGAGGTTGAGGATGGAGGAAATAACTTTCTAAGTCTAATAATTCGGATTAGGGAAGTGAAAAGATCTGAAAAAATGAAAAAGTGAGCTGTCCTATATATAGAAAAGGGTTATTAGTGCGTGCTAGTACCTATCCATAGCGTGCGCTAACGGTCATACGAAGCTTACTGACTTCACTGTACTCAACATTTAGCGTACGCTATCCTCATATTAGTAGCGTGCGCTACTGCGTTGACTTGGCTTTTCCTGAAAGCCATCTAGGTTCATCCCGACATAATCCGACCAAGATCCGCGACTGATCTCACCTACTACCCTGTCTTAATCATGTTGACTACGTATAGCGTGCGCTAAGGTTCATACGTAGCGTGCGCTACGAACCCAATTTAGCGTATGCTACGCTAAGCCGATAGCGTGCGCTACATGTACAAAAATCACCACTTTAGAACACATGAATGGAATCCTGCGCCCAACAACACCGGATCAAGAAATATGGAGAATAATACTCAAATAAAAATGCAATAAATACAACATCACAAGGTTCAATTACACATCAGAAATCCCGGGTATTACATCCTCTCTCCCTAAAAAGAAGTTTCGTCCCGAAACTTAAGATGAAAACAACTCCGGATATCTAGTCTTCATATTGTCCTCCGTTTCCCAAGTGGCCTCTTCAACACCGTGTCGTGACCATTGTACTTTAACCAAGGGTATTGGTTTATTCCTTAATTGTTTGATCCGGCTCTCAAGTATCTTGATTGGTCTCTCCTCGAAGGTGCCGTCATTAGCTATCTCGATCTCATCGAACTCAATGATATGACTGGGATCTGGTACATACTCCTGCAATTGGGATACGTGAAACACATTGTGAACGTGACTCAGCAATGGCGGTAAGGCCAACCTGTATGCTAAATCCCAACTCTCTCGAGGATCTCAAATGGCCCGATATATCTCGGACTTAGCTTACCTTTCCTCCCAAAATGGAAAATTCCTCGTGTAGGAGACACCTTCAATAGTACGTGGTCTCCAATGTCGAACTCTAGCGGGCGACGACGCATGTCTGCATAAGACTTCTGTCGACTCTGGGCAGTCAACAGTCTTTCCAAAATCAAATCTATCTTCTCTTGAGTCTGAACTATCAATTCTGATTCCGTTCCGATCAAGTCCGAAGAATCATCCCAGCACAGGGGTGATCGGCATCTTCTACCGTACAAAGCTTCAAATGGTGCCATCTTAATAGAAGCATGCCAACTATTGTTGTAGGTGAATTCAATCAACGGCAAATGAACTTCCCAATCAGTTGACCAATCCAAGGTACAAGCTCTAAGCATGTCTTCTACTATTTGTATAGTCCTTTCGGACTGACCGTCCGTTTGAGGATGATAAGCCGTGCTAAAGTTCAGCTCGGTCCCCAAAGCCCTGTGAATTGACTTCCATAAGTGCGACACGAAGCGACCATCTCGATCTGAAATAATGGTCTTCGGCGTCCCATGCAATCTGACTATCTCTGCAATAAATACTCATGCCAATTTCTCGGGTCCCCATATGTCCTTAATTCCTAGGAAATGAGCCAACTTGGTTAGTTGATCAACTATAACCCAAATCATGTTCATTCCCGTTTTGGTCCTTGGTATATTGGTGATGAAATCCATCGAGATATCCTCCCACTTCCACTCAGGGATCGGAAGCGGCTTTAACATTCCGACAGGTCGCTGATGTTCAATCTTAACCTGCTGACACGTCAAACACTTCGAAACGTACTCTGCTACGTCCTTCTTCATATTCCCCCACCAGAAGTTTTGTTTTAGATCCTTATACATCTTACTGATGCCCGAGTGAATAGAATAGGGCGTGCTGTGAGCTTCCTTCAGAATTGTCCTTCTCAAATCATCATCATCAGGAATGCAAAGTCGACTCTGAAATCTCAGAACTCCATCATCTTGTATCACGAATCCTGGGGCCTTTCCTTTCTTTACTTCGTCACATAACCGAAGGATCAGAGAATCGTTCAACTGCTTAGATTTGATTTCCTCGACTAGTGACGAAGTCAGTTCCATCACATACAGTTGCCCTTGGATTCCTGGTGACCATACTTCAATCCCTTCGCGGATCAGTTCTCGTTGAATGCTAGTTTGGGACGTAAGTGCTTCCAAAACTCGAAGAGAAACAGGTTTACGGCTCAATGCATCAGCTACTACGTTTGCTTTACCCGGATGATAGAGAATTTCCAAGTCGTAATCCTTGATCAATTCTAGCCACCTTCTCCGCCTCATGTTTAATTCTTTCTGACTGAAAATGTACTTGAGGCTTTTATGATCTGTAAAGATCTGACAATGAGTGCCGTATAAATAATGTCGCCAAATTTTCAAGGCAAAGACCACAACTGCTAACTCCAGATCATGAGCCGGGTAATTAACTTCGTACGGTTTCAACTGCCGAGAAGCATAGGCAATCACCTTATCCTTTTGCATCAACACACATCCCAGACCCTGATTTGAAGCGTCGCTGTATACCATGAATCCATCAGTTCCATCTGGTAATGGTAATATATGTGCTGTCGTCAGTTTCTTCTTAAGTTTATCAAAACCAGCCTGATATTTCTCATCCCACGTGAACTTTTGAGTTTTCTGTAACAGCTGAGTGAGCGGACGAGCAATTTTGGAAAATCCCTCTACAAAACGGCGATAATATCCAGCAAGTCCTAAGAAGCTTCGGACTTCTTTCACGTTATTAGGAGCTTCCCATTCCAAGATTGCTTCGACTTTCTTCGGGTCCACCTGAACTCCGTCAGCTGATATCACATGCCCAAGGAAGGTTACTTCCCTAAGCCAGAACTCGCATTTGGAAAGCTTCACATAAAGCTGTTCATTTCTCAAGGTGCTCAAAACCACACGCAAATGCTCGGCATGCTCCTCTGTGTCTTTCGAATAGATCAAGATGTCATCAATGAAAACGACCACAAACTTGGCTTGGTATTCTAAGAATACCCGATTCATCAATTGCATAAATACCGCAGGAGCATTGGTAAGTCCGAATGGCACCACCACGAATTCATAGTGCCCATACCGGGATCTGAAAGCAGATTTCGGTATATCCGATTCCTTAATTCTCAACTGATGATATCCTGATCGCAAGTCAATCTTCGAGAATACCCTTGCTCCTTGCAGTTGATCAAACAAGTCGTCGATCCGAGGTATAGGATACTTGTTCTTGATCGTCACCTTGTTTAGCTCCCTGTAATCAATACATAATCGGAGGGATCCATCTTTCTTCCGGACAAAGATAACGGGTGCTCCCCAAGGAGAAACGCTAGGTTGAATGTAACCCTTCTGCAATAATTCCTCCAGTTGCTTCTTTAGTTCATACATCTCGGTTGGTGCCATGCGGTATGGTGCTCTGGAAATAGGAGCGGCTCCAGGCTCTAATTCGATAGTGAACTCCACTTCTCTCTGCGGAGGTAACCCAGGTAGTTCATGAGGGAATACATCTGAGAATTCATTCACAACTGGAATAGACGAGAGCTCTACTCCTTCTTCTTTCCTCATGGCATAGCACCAAAGTCCATGACATCCCTGCTTCAGTAATTTCACAGCTTTCATCGCTTTGATCAATTTTCCCGAGCTTCCCGGTCTCCATCCTCTGAATAAGTGTTCAGATCCGTCATCAGCAATGATAGAAATGACTCTCTTTCGGTAATTCAGAATAGCTCCATAACGGTTGAGCCAATCATCTCCGAGAATTAAATCGTCACCATGAATGTCAACTACAATAAGATTCGATGGCCAATCTCTCCCTCCTATAGTCACTGGAAAATCTCTAGTTTCTAGGGTTCCCACAATTCTCTCTCCGCTCGGCAAACCCACAACATATGGTTCACAATCAAATAAACACGAATTTTCAAACGATTAACACAGTTCAATGATATGAAAGAATGTGTAGCTCCGGAATCGAATAAGACACTAACTGGTTGCAAAAGGATCTGAATCGTACCTGATGCAATAGCAGTGTTCTTATCGTCAGATTTCCTCATCTCGTACAGGCGCGGAGGAACGGACCCAGCACTGGATGTCTCTCTCTTCCCAACATTCTGCTGCTGAAATCCACTCTGCTGCGTCTGGTTCCCACTTATCTCTTTCGGAACTGGCGCTGGAGTGCGAGTACCAAACGATCTAGTCGCCACTCCACAGAAAGCTGCACGGTGCCCCTCTTGCCCACAATCGAAACAAGTCACAGAAGATGCGGGGCAATCACGTCTAATATGCCCTGCTCGACCACAATTATAGCACTTCTTTGATACGTCCGAAACTACTGATGTTGTCCGGAACTTCTTTCCACCTCGAGAAGGATGTGGAGGTTTCCTAGATGAATAAAATGAGGACTGGCCCTTGCGGGGCCCACCACTCTTGTTTTTCGAGAAGTTGCCGGTCACTTTCTGCTTCTTTGCCTCCATCGATTTCTCCACCGCCGCCTCTTTCATGTCGTAGGCCAGCGCTTTTTCTTGATACTGTCGCAATGTAGTACACTCGAATCCGGACATGTACTGCTGAATCTCCGGCTTCATCCGCATATCGAAATGAAAAATCTTTTCTGCCTCCGTTCTAACCAAGTGTCGCACACAAGTCAGCTGATGATTAAAAGTCTTGATTATGTCTGTCACAGATGCTTCTGAACTCTGTGGTGAGAAAAACTCTCGGATTTTTGCCTCTCTAACTGGACGAGGACAATATTGTGCTTCCATCATTAGTTTGAATCCCGTCCAGTCAGCATTATGATTCTTGGGTCGAATAGCTTCCCACCAGTCAAAAGCCTCACCAGTCAGAAAATACTGGGCAATAGGAACTTTTCGGTCCTCGGGACAGTTAATACCCGTGAATATCTTCTCTAATTTCTTTAGCCAATGATCCCAAGTAAGTGCCTCATCAGATCCGTCAAATTTTGGCAGGTGCAATTTGACCACCTCACCAAGCCATCTGTCTCCCCGGTTATCCTCGTGGTGCTGCTGTCCCATCGCCGTCTGCATGCGGTCAACTACCTGAGCGAACTGGTTTATCTGAGCCACCACCTGTTGAAGCACTCCCGGCATGTTAGGATTCGCGTCGTCAATCGCTGATCCCTGTTGTCCTCCATAATGGGAATCGGTTCGAGTGCCGATAATTCTGGGGTAGTTGCGGAATCCTCCTGTCTCACATTACCACGTCCGCGTCTATGACCGCGTCCGCGTCCATGTCCTCCTCTCAACATACTGTAAACACAATTTCTCAATATCCAGGACAAAATTTTCAAAAAATAAAGCCCGTAAATACTCACAAAACAGAAATTAAGTAAAACGGTAGTATAAGAGATTAGGAGACTTACAACCACGGTCCACATGACGACTTTGGCTGAACAGTGATGTTACGAACGACCCGTAAATCAAATGACGTAAACAGACCCAACTAAAACCCGACTGCCAAGATATCCATGAATCTTAGCTCTGATACCATATTCTGTAACACCCCGAGATATTCGGAATAGTTACAGCGCCGTAAACCCTTTAAGTAAGGATTTACAAGGCTAATAAAAAGAAATGTAAATATAATCCAAGAATACCACAGAAATTCAACATACAAAACCGATTCCAACTGATCCATTTGAGTTAATTAATACAACCATATCGAAATGATATTAATGAGACACGCGTACTCGAGTACTGAAAATGAACCAAAAAGACAAATCACAATAACAACAAACATCACAGAGCCCCATCGTCATCACGTCGGTACTGTGGCTGTTTCCCCGATCCTCGGCTACCTGAACATCAAAACAAATGTACACCCCCGAAGGGGTTAGCAAAACGATGCTAGTACAAGTGTCATATTAAACAAATCGAATATGCATCAACAATGCATAACAAGATACACCACACGGACTTCCGCTACCGGAATCCGACAATGCGAATCCACATGATTCCATTAAACAGCATGTGTATTCCAATGATCCAGCGCCCTCAGCATAGATCCAAAGATGATCCCGTCGGACCAACACGAGGTGGAAAAACCCGTCCAATTATCCAGCGCCCTTAGCCTAGATCCCAAGATGATCCCGTCGGACCAACACGAGGTGGACATCCGATCCAGCGCCCTTATCATAGATCGTACAACATGCACAAACACAACTCATGCATATATACATGCAAAATCACTATGTCCATCAACATGAACATACAAACACTAGATAACGAATATCATGACAATTCAACGAAATAAATCCCATGTTCAACAACATGAATAAACCACATGTATGCTCAAAATACCAATATTAACAAATTACGATACTTGCCTCAAAGATGACAAGAACTAATCACTCCAATGATCTCAACACACTCGAAGGCCGTCTCCTTCGATCAACGTAGAAAGCTCGAACCTTAACAAAAGAAATAATATAAAATTCATCTCATGTCGTACAAATGTCTAACAATCCGGTCTACGACCGAAAGCTCTAAAACTGTAATCTGACTGAACTACTTAGCGTGCGCTACGTACTCTACGTAATGTGCGCTAAGCCTGCCCGTTAGTGTACGTAAACGACGAAGTCTAGCGTACGCTAACTTATGTACGGACAGTCCTCTCTGATCAGCCGACTGACTCGCCTGATGACATAACGTACGTTACATACCAAACGTAGCGTACGTTACTCATCCCTGATAGCCCACGTTAGTATGCATATCTTAGTGTGCGCTAACCGTGCATGGCAGTTTACTACTGGGCAGTAGACTGGATCTAAGGGTGACAAAACTCATGAAATCTTCAGTGTTAATACATGTCATCTCCGTGCATAACATGCTCATACGGTTTGTGAAAGATCTTGATGGATTAAATGACTACGAGATACAAGGATATGTATAATCATCACAACACCATAATTCATCTTGATCTTCAAGAAAGTATCCTAAGTTCCATTCATTATATGTCCCAAAACGAATGAATCCATTGTGTAAAAACACAAGAACTTGATAATCTCCATAAACTGTTCATAATCGGTTTTAAGCTTCATGAATATGCTAGGAGTTCAAACACTAAAAGGTTCAATGGTTTCTACGATGAAGAAGTACCGAAACATCGAAAATATCCTTCTAACACATGATGTTCGACTACTTACTAATTTAACTGACTAGATGATCCCAAATCATGATCAAAACATCCTTCAGAATGTTACTTAACTTGGTGAAGAATCACCTACCTCAAGGTAATGAAGAACAAGGAGGAACTTGAATAAATCCAACACCGGGGGCTTGAACACCAATCTCCAATGATCTACAATCTTCAAACTCGTGCTAGGATGATGATATGAGAGGTTCAGGATGGAGGAAGTAACTTTCTAAGTCTAATAATTCGGATTAGGGAAGTGAAAAGATCTGAAAAAAATGAAAAAGTGAGCTGTCCTATATATAGAAAAGGGTTATTAGCGCGCGCTAGTCCCTATCCATAGCGTGCGCTAACGGTCATAGGAAGCTTACTGACTTCACTGTACTAAGCATTTAGCGTACGTTATCCTCATATCAGTAGCGTGCGCTACTGCGTTGACTTGGCTTTTCCCGAAAGCCGTCCAGGTTCATCCCGACATAATCCGACCAAGATCCGCGGCTGATCTCACCTACCACCCTGTCTTAATCATATTGACTACGTATAGCATGCGCTAAGGTTCATACATAGCGTGCGCTACGAACCCAATTTAGCGTACGCTACGCTAAGCTGATAGCGTGCGCTACATGTACAAAAATCACCACTTTAGAACACATGAATGGAATCGTGCGCCCAACAACACCGGATCAAGAAATACGGAGAATAATTCTCAAATCAAAATGCAATAAATACAACATCACAAGGTTCAATTACACATCAGAAATCCCGGGTATTACAAGGCTGATCCTCCATGTGAATAGGTTCAGGAGTAGTAAACTGATCTGGCTGCTCCTCCTCATCAAACAAGCGCCTGGGTCTTTTGGGTGAAGGTTCTGGTGAAGAGTGAATCACGGATGGCTCACCAGTGGATGGTCCCCTTCTTTTAAAACGGACGGCGATGGGGGTGTTGTCTGACTCTGTCTCAGACTGGTTTGCAGCTGCAGCTTCGTCGGACTCATCTGAGCTCAAAGGATATCTGTAGGGAGTTCGCTCTTCAGACATATCCTTTAGAATCTGAGATACTTTCCTCTCACCTCCTAGCCTCCTTAGAGTCTCTTGGTCTAAATGACCAAGTCTCTTGTTGATGTGGAAGGGGTCAGTGCTTCCCTTTGCCACACCAAGCTGCTCCAACATCCAACTAAGCTGCGTTCTGAACGCCAGCTTGGATTTGAATCTCTTTTCTTCAACTAGCCACTCGGCTTTGTTCACCTCACGCACAAATTGCCTGAAGATGTAATCAGCCCAGTCAATTCGTTCGTCTTGAATAAGTGCTTCCAGCACCATGAACTTCGCTGACGACAATTGGTCGTAGCTGCCTATCATCCCCATCACTATTTTATTGGTTATATCCAACATATAGCGGTATTCCTTCAATTTGCTCCTTTTGGCGGTCATCTTCAATTTTTCCGGCTGGTCGACAGCCTTGATTTTCAGCCATGTGTTGGATGCATTCTGCTTTAGGGCTTCGACAGCCACGCCATGGGATTTCATCCCAAAGATTTTCCCGACCGATTCTGGGGTAATATCTACTTGGATTCCACAAATAGAGCTTCTTATGCCTTCTTCGAGCACTCGGGCCTCTCGGTAAAAAGCGATAACCGCCTCCTTGAATAGATGTTTAGGGCTGATATACAAAAATGGGTAGATCCAATTCGTCTTCATCGCTCTGATGAGGTGACGCACGTCGTTGTCTAAGTTTTCCTTGAGAAGTCCTTCGAAATCGATGACCAGTGAGAAGATGATCTGGTCCTTCACTGCCTTAATGTTAACTCCGTTAAAGTATCCTTCCATTTCTGCAAGAAAAATTTCTTCTGAGTGTATGAAAATTCGAAATGGGTTTTTGCTCTGAGAAAATTAGGGTTCGTAGTTGTGAAGAAGATAAAGTGAAACGCCTTTTCGTATTTAAAGAGAAATTGAAGCGACGTTTGGATTTTAATATTAATTTAATTTTAAGTTAGTTCAAATTTTGAATTAGTGGGGTTGTGTGAACGTGTAAGTGTGCTAGCTTGTCCTCATGTAATTGTGAATGTGGGATTGCCATGTGTAAATAAATAATAATAAATTATTCAGTAGTCGGTCAAAATTAGAAAACTTAGCTGGTTGACCGTTGACTGTTTGACTGCTCTACATCAGGTAACTCTCCTTGTCTGCTCCAGGTAGGTTCTGATGCCTGTGGCCAGCTTAGTCCGTCCTTCGTCTTTTCATCTGGTCTGATCAAGTAGCTTCTTTTGCTCGTCTGATCTGGTCTTCAGGTAGCTTTCTCATCTGTACTAGATTCCTAATCTAGTAGTCCAAGTTCCCTGCTCAGCTCTAAAAACCTTTCTTCTGGTAAAGGTTTGGTGAAAATGTCAGCAATCTCATATTCTGTGCTGACTCTTTCAACTCTGACTCTCTTATTAAGCACGTGATCTCTAATGAAGTGATGCTTAACATCAATGTGCTTTGTCCTTGAGTGCAATACTGGATTTTTGGTGATTGCAATTGCACTATTGTTGTCGCACCAAATTGGGACTTCATTTGCAATTATATTGTAATCCCTTAGCTGTTGTCTGATCCACAAAATCCTGGCTCAACAGCTACCTGTAGCTAGATACTCCGACTCTGTTGTTGAGATAGAGTTAGATATCTGCTTCTTGCTAAACCAGGATATCAGTCTGGTTCCTAGGAATTGGCACATTCCACTAGTGCTTTTCCTATTAATCTTGCATCCTGCGAAATCTGCATCTGAATATCCTGATAGCTCAAAGTTGTCATCTTTAGGATACCATAAACCGACATTAATGGTAGAATTGAGATATTTGATGATTCTCTTATCTGCTTCCAGGTGTGACTGCTTGGGTTTAGACTGGAATCTTGCACATACTCCTACAGCATATGAAATGTCTGGCCTGCTTGCAGTCAGATAAAGAAGTGATCCAATGAGTCCTCTGTAGTGGGCTGAGTCTACTGATATGCCTTCTTCATCTGCTTCAAGATGTGTGCTTGTGCTCATAGGTATTTTTGCTGACTTGGCTGATTCCATTCCAAATCTCTTGATTAGATCTCTGGTGTATTTGGCCTGGTTGAAGAAAATTCCATTTTCCATCTGCTTAACTTGTAGTCCTAGAAAGAAATTAAGCTTGCCCATCATACTCATCTCAAATTCTCCTTGCATGAGATTTGAGAACTTCTCACATAGCCCTGGATTGGTTGAGCCAAATATGATATCATCCACATATATTTGGACTAATAATATGTGGTCTTCATGCTCCACTCTGAATAGGGTCTTGTCCACCTTGCCTTTGCTGAATCCATTCTTCTCAAGAAACATGGATAATGTTTCATACCATGCTCTTGGGGCTTGCTTAAGTCCATATAGAGCCTTCAGAAGCTTGTAGACTTTTTCTCCTTTGACAAATCCAGGAGGTTGCTCCACATATACTTCTTATTCTAGAATTCCATTGAGAAAGACACTCTTTACATCAATCTGGTAGACTATGATGTAACACCCCAAACTAGGCGGATATTACAGTGCCGTGGACCCCCGACTGGGACCCACCAGGCGAGTGAAAATAAATGAAATACACAGGGTAAATGTAGTACCGAACCACATTACATCATTAATTACTCCGATGAGGAGTTTCATACAACATACCCAAGATAATATAGAATACGTGTATATTTTATATGAAGATAAAACATACGAAACTAAATAAAATGAGTATTCAAATGGAAGTCTGCAGCGGAAATAAAATAAAGAAAACACGAGTGAATGAAAAGGACTTGGCCCCCCTACTAGTATCACTGGGACTCCTCGCCGTCAACGTTCTCTTCTCGTGCCTTAGCCTTGCCATGACCTGAAAAACAAAATCCCCCAACGGGGTCAGTTGCACAGAACAACAATCCTCAAGAGTTGAATAAACACAATCATATATGCTGTATAAACCACAAGTTCGATCAAAAATCTCAAACTGTCGAACACATGCGATTAAAAGTGAATCGGTTAGATTATAACCCAATCCTGTTGAAAACATACGCAATCAAACATGCTGTATGAATCAACTAACGGTACGGCTCAAAGGGTGGTGCCACACTACGCCCGGGATGGAAATGTGTCCGTGCACAAGCCACCATCGAGTATCGATCGAATACACGTGTGGTCTTGTACCTAATCACTCTCACGAAGTGATCTTCTCGTGTGCACAGTCCAATGTGAGGCCAACAACCAACACACGACTTAATATGTGCCCGACATGAAAATCCTACACATACCAACAGGCACGCCAGTATGACCCGGAATGCCACGAGATAACAAAAGTGACATGGAAATCAATAATGACTCACCGAGATGAAATGACAGTGAAATGAATGATAGCTCAATGAAATGATTGAAACCGTCATTCCTTGTGACTGAAGTGATTAATTGACAATTACAAGTCTCAATACGGTTAATACATTATGAATGAACTATAATTATGAATGAACAACAACGAAAGGAATGAATATCCTTTTAACCGAGTAAGAATTAACTTACACAACGCCGATGAAGAATGTCCTTCCACGAACAACGTACTAAATGAGATGTCGGTCGCTCGAACAACCTTGAATAACACAATTACCAATAATCTGGTTCAACACACGAATCAAACACAAGTATAACTAACTCAAAACGTCGATACGACTAAACCAAGTTCATTGGGGCATTATATCGAACACGTTGTGGCCAATCTTCGATTGTTTACAACCAAACCTCAATAATACCAATATCAAATCCCCAAGAAGTGTTTCAAACCAACAAAACATCTTCAATACGATCAATAATCCAATATGAATATCCAAAATCATGATTTCAACAAAAATTAATCGAAAACCCCCAAATCCAACTCAATATTCAAAGTGTTCTTGAAAAAGCAATAGGAATCAATATTTGGGAAACAATAACACGAAATGGAAGTGCGGAAACCCCAAAACGGTGGTTCCAAGCAATGATTACAAGGGTTTGCCCAACAAAACACAATTTGAACAATGAGGAGATTTGAAATGACATGAACTCCAACGTCAACATCGACTAATGAATCAATTACAACAATCAAGATAATACTCTTGTCTCGATTCCCAGGCAAGGTTGAAATAATGAACAATATCGTTACACGACTCGAAGTTATTCCGAACGGTGAACACGGATGAATGAATGTGGATGATGAATGATTATTAACATGTGAAAAATTAAATAGTGACAATTACTGTAATACCCGGTTGTAATTCATTCATTTTCATTCAGTAATTATCAGTCTGTAATCGTCACTCAGTAATTCTCACTCATTAATAATCACTCATCATTCATGAATCACTCATTTGCGTTCAATGTTGGAATGTTGTAATCGTATATCAGTTACCGATCGTCATGTCATCTCCGTTTAGAGATCGACGGGAGCATTATTATTTTCATCGTGATTGGTAGTCGTACTGGGAGCATCATCCGTGGCTTGTGTTAGACTTGTTCATTTTCACATTCGTATGTTATGTCGGATCATTCATCAGTCGTATCGTGGAATCGGAGTTATCGGAATTTTCAACTTGGCCAGCATCGAGTTACGGCCGTAAGGACTTTGGGTTACGGCCGTAACAAGGGTTCGTGTTTCAGGCCATTTGGACGAAAGGGACTTACGGCCGTAAGGTCCTGTGGTACGGCCGTAAGTTGAGCGAATACGCCGTAAGGCTGGCCGTTACGCGTGACGCGTCCGGCGAGCTACCGAGACATTTTCGGCCGAAGGTGAGTTACGGCCGTAAGGATGGTGAGATACGGCCGTAAGTAGTGTTCGTAAGTTTTGGGTGTTGTCGACCAGGGTGACTTACGGCCGTAAGGGTTGCGGCATACGGCCGTAAGTCGAGGCAGGTTACGGCCGTACGCGGCAGGCAGGGTGCCTGGCCGTTTTCGACGAAGAGGGCTTACGCCCGTAAGATTTGGCCGGATACGGCCGTATCATCCGAGTTACGGCCGTAAGGTGTGCGGTTACGGCCGTAAGGGTGTCGACGGATATTTTTGACGAAGGCGGGTTACGCCCGTAACTCAGGATCGGTTACGGCCGTAAGGTCAGCCGGCTTTCGGACGAAGCCGAGTTACGGCCGTCACGAGTTGGCGATTCTGGCCGTAAGGCCGTTGACTTGGAAAGTTACGGCAGTTCGTGGGCAGAGTTACGGCCTTAACTTCCGTGATTTCTTATTGAATTGGCCGGGTCATTTCACTTCACTTTTTCATTTTTTTCCTTCTTCATCCGAAAGAGAGGGTTGAGAGAGAGATTTCATCATCATCAATCACTTGAGTGTGTAATCTTCATCATCTTCATTCCTTTGGGAAGCTTGGATACTCGTTATTACTCGTGTTCATCGGATCGAAGTGGTTGGATCTTCAAGAGGTAATTTCTTTAACACCTTGGATTTCGATTTTGTGTTGAGATATGATGTTTTGGACGTTATAATCATGTTTTATGAAGGGATACGTATATGATTATGAGTTTGTATAAGGATTCATTGGATTATTGAGGGATTTATTCTAGAACACTTTGAATATCGAGTTGGATTTGGGGATTTCCGATTAATAGTTGTTATAATCACGTTTTTGGATATTCTTAACGGACTATTGATCGTATTGGAGATGTTTTATTGATTTGAAGCACTTCTTGGGGATTTGAGATTGGTATTGTTGAGGTTTAGTTGTAATCAATCAAGTTGGACTCAAAGTGTTCGATATAATGCCCCTATGAACTTGGTTTAATCGTATCGACGTCTTGAGTTCGTTATATTCGTGTTTAATTCGTTATTGATCGGATTGTTGGTAATTGGATTGAATTAAGGTTGTTCGAGCGACCGGTATCTTGGTTAGGACGTTGTTCGTGGACGGACATTCATCATCGGTATTGAGTAAGTTAATTCTTACTCGGTTAAAAGGATATTCATTCCTTTTGTCGTTGTTCATTCATAATCATAACTCATTCATCATTGTATTAATCGTATCAAAACTCGTCATTGTCAATTAATCACCTCAGTCATAAGGAACGACGGTTCGATCATTTCATTGAGCTATCATTCATTTCACCATCATTAAATCTTGGTGAGTCATCATTCATTTTCGTTGTCACTTTTGTCATATTGTGGCATTAGGGTCATCTTGGCGTGCCGGTTGGTATGTGTAGGATTTTCATGTCGGGCACATTATGGTCGTGTGTTGGTTGTTGGCCTCACATTGGGTGTGCACGAGTCGATTGCTCGTGAGGGATTAGGTACAAGACCACGCGTGTTTGATCGTTGGTGGCTTGTGCACGGACACATTTCCATCCGGACGTAGTGTGGCGCCATTCCTTTGAGCCCGTCGATAGTCGATTCATATAGCATGTTTGATTGCGTATGTTCGACAGATAACTCATAATTTCGGATATATCTTGATTGTGTATTTTCAACCCTTGAGGATTGTTGTTACAGATAATCGACCCGTTTGGGGATATTGTTTTTCGATCATGGCAAGGCAAAGGCGCAGGGAGAGCACGTTGACGGCGGAGAGTCCCAGTGATACTAGAAGGGGGCCCCAATCCTTTCAGTCATTTATTCAGTCATTTATGTTTTCTTTATTATTCCGCTGCAGACATTCCTTTCAAATACTCATTTCATTCAGTGTCGTGTATTTTATCGTCACATAAGATACACAAGTATTCTATATTATCCTGGGTGTGTTGTATGAAACTCCTAATCGGAGTAATTGATGTTATAATGTGGTTCGGTACTACATTTACCCTGTGTAATTCATCCTTTTTCATTCGCCTGGTGGGTCCCAGTCGGGGGTCCACGGCACTGTAATATCCGCCTGGTTTGGGGTGTTACAATTACTGAATGAAATTACTAAATGATAATGACTAAATTACAACCGGGTATTACATACTCCCCCCTTAAAAAGAGTTTCGTCCTCAAAACTAAGGGTCAAACAACTCGGGATAACTCTCCCGCATACTATCCTCGGTTTCCCAAGTAGACTCTTCGACTCCGTGTCCAGACCATTGAATTTTAACCAAAGGAATCGCCTTATTCCTCAACTGTTTGATTCGCCGCTCTAAGACCCGTATGGGATGCTCCTCATACGAATGATCATCTGCGATCTCGATTTCGTCGAACTGAAGTATGTGACTCGGGTCGGCAACATACTTCCATAGATGAGAGATGTGAAATACATTATGAATTCGGCTCAACGCCGGAGGTAAGGCCAATCGATAAGCTAGCTCGCCTACTCGATCCAAAATCTCAAACGGTCCAATGAATCTCGGACTCAACTTTCCCCACTTCCCGAAATGAAAAATACCTCGACTCGGAGATACCTTGACCAACACGTGGTCACCTATCTCGAATTCTAATGGTCGGCGATAATTGTCTGCATAAGATTTCTGTCGACTCTGAGCGGTCAACAAACGACTCTAGATCAAAGCTACCTTCTCACGGGCGGCTATAAGCATATTGGGCTCGATGCCGATTGATTCTGATAAGCCATCCCAACATAAAGGAGATCGACAACGACGACCGTACAAGGCCTCGTAAGGTGCCATCTTAATCGAAGCATGCCAACTATTATTATACGTGAACTCGATCAATGGTAGTTGGGCTTCCCAATCGTCTTTCCAATCGAGGACGCATGCTCTCAACATGTCCTTCAATGTCTGAATAGTCCTCTCTGATTGTCCGTCGGACTGAGGATGAAAAGCTGTGCTTAAATTAAGCTGAGTTCCCATGGCACGATGAACTGATTTCCAAAAATGAGACACGAATCGCCCGTCACGATAAGAAACAATACTGTTAGGAGTACCGTGCAATCTCACTATTTCTTTGATGAACAACTGGGCAAGTCTCTCGGGACCCCAAGTATCCTTAATCTCGATAAAATGAGCTGACTTAGTTAGACGATCTACAACTACCCAGATTGTATTTATGCCACGGCAACTCGTCGGAAAACTCGTGATGAAGTCCATTGAAATATCTTCCCACTTCCACTCTGGAATAGGGAGCGGTTTCAGCATACCTACCGGTTTCTGATGTTCTATCTTAACTTGCTGACAGGTCAAACATCTCGAAACAAATTCCGCGACTTCTCGCTTCATATTACTCCACTAGTAATTTTGTTTCAAGTCCTTGTACATCTTGGTGGACCCCGGATGAATAGAATAAGGGGTAGCATGTGCTTCTCTCAAAATCGAGTTTTTCAACTCGTCATTCGCCGGTACACATAACCGATTCTTAAATCTCAAGAGTCCATCCTCGTGGACCACAAATCCAGGGGCTTTCCCCTGTGCCATATCCTCGCAGATGCGCAACAAAAACGGGTCCGAATCCTGATTCACTCTGATCGCCTCTTCAAGTGGCAATGAAATCTCCAGCATATAAAGCTGTCCCTGAACACGCTGTAACCAAACCTCGATCTTATGCCTAAGTAATTCTTGCTGAAGTTCCTTCTGAACTGTTAATCGAGCAAGCATCTGCTCCTGAATGGACTTACGACTCAAGGCGTCGGCGACAACGTTCGCCTTGCCCGGGTGGTAAAGTATCTCAATATCATAATATTTGATTAGTTCCAACCACCGTCTCTGTCGCATATTTAACTCCTTATGAGTAAATATATATTTTAAAATCTTATGATCGGTGAATATCTGACAGGTAACGCCATAAAGATAATGACGCCAAATCTTCAATGCAAATACCACGACTGCTAGCTCCAGGTCGTGGGTCGGATAATTAACCTCGTAAGGTCTCAATTGCCATGAAGCATGAGCAATAACTTTCCCATTCTGCATTAGTACACATCCGAGACCCTGTCCGGACCCATCACTATAGACCACAAATCCTTCCGTCACTTGCGGTAAAGAAAGGACAGGTGCTGAAATTAACCGGCTCTTGAGTTCCTCAAAACTCTGTTGACACGCTTCGGACCATGTGTATTTCTTATCTTTTCTTAAAAGGTTCGTCATGGGTTGAGCGATTTTAGAAAATCCTTACACAAATCGCCGATAATAACCAGCTAATCCGAGGAAACTTCAGATTTCCTTAACATTCTTCGGAGGTTGCCAATCTCGGATAGCCTCCGTCTTCTGAGGATCAACACGAACTCCGTCTGATGAAATTACATGTCCGAGAAACATCACTTCGGACATCCAGAATTCACATTTGGAAAACTTCCCATAAAGCTGCTCTCGTCTCAACATGTCGAGCACCTGATGAAGGTGAAACTCATGCTCCTCCCGGTTACGAGAATAAATTAAAATATCATCAATGAAGACAACCACGAACCGATCTAAATAGTCGATGAAAACCTGATTCATTAACTCTATGAATACCGCAGGTGCATTAGTTAACCCTAACGGCATTACCACAAACTCATAATGACCATAGCGTGTTCGGAACGCCGTCCTAGCAATATCCGACTCTCGGATTCGCAACTGATGATACCCAGATCTTAAATCGATCTTGGAAAATACTGAAGCTCCCGGAAGTTGATCCAAAAGATCATCAATACGGGGTAGGGGATATTTATTCTTGATTGTCACTCTGTTCAGCTCTCGGTAATCAATACACAAACGGAAAGAACCGTCCTTCTTCTTGACAAATAATACTGGTGCTCCCCACGGAGACGCACTCAGCCGGATATAACCCTTCTCGGTCAAATCCTCCAATTGATTCTTTAGTTCCAGCATTTCGGTCGGGGCCATCCGGTACGGTGCCTTCGATATTGGGGACGTACCAGGCTCCAACTCAATTGTGAATTCCACATCTCTCAATGGAGGCAAACCAGGTAACTCATCTGGAAAGACATCGGCATAATCTCTCACTACCGGAATATCCTCCAATATTACTGATGGTTTCTCGATCTTGGTCATATAGCACCAATAACCGACACACCCCTGATTGAGTAATATCACTGCTTTCATCAACTTAATGACTCTTCCAGAACAACTGGGATTACCTCCCTGAAACACACATTCAACCCCATCGTCTGAAATGATAGTGACAATACGCTTACGGACACTAATGACGGCATCGTGACGATCCATCCAATCTATACCTAGAATGACGTCATCTCTCGGTAAATCTACCACGATTAGGTCTGCTAACCAATCACGGCCATGAAGTTGAATCGGACAATCCTTAATCTCACGATTCCCGATAATTCTTCAACCATCAGGTAGACCGATGACATAAGGTTCACAACTAGTAGCACTACCTAGACGTAGTCTACTCAAACATGATTCAGAAATGAAAGAATGCGATGCACCAGTATCAAAAAGGGTACACACAGGTTGAGATAGAATATCGAGTGTACCTGAGATCATCCGGGCCTCTGGATCGTCGGTCTTCTTCATCTCGTAAATTCGGGGCTTGCCGGCCCCCGAACCGGATGCTCTCGTTTGATAGCTCTTAGCTACGCCTTTGTTAGCTCCTGTCATTTTAAACGACGCGGACTGAGTGGCCTTATTCGGAACCGCTGACTGGTTTGGGGTCTGAGATGTCGCCGGAGTGGGTTTGGAGTCCCTTCGGCAAAAACGGGCCCTATGTCCCGCAATTCCACAGTTATGGCATGTGACAGTCTGCCTCGGACACTTAGTACTGAAATGACCCTGTTCTTCACAGTTGAAATATGTGATGGCCGAACTAGCCACTCGGGACTGAGATTCTGCGGATTTAGGCATCATAGGAGGTCGCTCGGAAAAAGTAGAGCCCGCACGAGGTTTCTTGAAAGTGGCCTGACTGCCATCAAACTGATTACGATTCTTTGACTTCTTGCCAGCAGATGAAGGTTGCTGCTTCGCAATCTCCTTAGCAGTAAGCTCATAAGTAAGAGCTTTCTCGATGAATTCATCCAGGGTGGTGCAATTATGATTAAGCAAATGTAGTCGCATACGAGGTTTCAATCTCTTGCTAAAATATTTGATCTTGTCCGCCTCAGAATGAATAATGTACGAGGCGAAAGGAAGTAGCTCCTGAAATTTCTCGGCGATGGTGAGAACATCGTCGTCCGCTGATGGGTCGGGAGTGAGTAACTCTGATAACTTGGCCTCTCTGAGTGGGGCCGGATAATACCTGTCCATCATGAGAGTCTAAAATTGTTCCCAAGTACAAAATCCGTCGGTGGGCTTCAACGATAACCATCATGAATGAGCGCTTTTACCCAGATACTAGGCTGCGACTGAAACTTTGTGTCCCTCAGGACAGTCCACCATAGCAAACAGTTTTTCGAAATGCTCAATCCAGTGAATGATATCCGCCGGTTCAGATGAACCCTCAAAAGTAGGTGGTCTTTAGCGAGAGATGTCGCCAATGATACTGCTCACACCCCTCTCTTGCCTCTGAGGTGGCGGCGGAGGAGCATGTTGATTTTGAGTAGCTGAGTTATGCATCGTTTCCATCAGTTGTGTCATTTGAGTCATTTGGGCCATCATGCCCTGCATAAAAGCGAGTGGATCAACCCGAACACCTTCTGACTGAGCTGTGTCTCGGGTACGACTCCCTGATAGTGAATGATTACGCCCAGGTGAATAAGTGGCAGCATCACTGCTCGATGAATTAACATTATTCCTAGCATTTGCACGTGTATTCACACGAGCTCTCGGGTTTCGGCCCGCACCGCGGCCTCTTCCCCCACGTCCTCTGCCAGCTCTTTCGATACTGAAGTAGGAAAGTCACGAAATGATTATATATCTCGCATGAATATCACATTATGATTACGTTATGAAATGATGAAAATGAGCATACGCGCTCAAACACAATGATTACATGAATGATCAACTGAGGTGACGTGATTATCTGATGAAATTCTTGAAATGATTATCTTGAACAAGTTAACAAGATTAATGATATGATCCTCAAGATCAACAACTGAATAATGAAATGAACTGAGTGATTAATGAATTAACATGATCGACTTGATTACAAATGAAAATGATGAATGAGGGAATCTTACTGTTCTTTGGTCTCAAGGGCTCGGCTCTTGCGCGGGTCATACGTGACGCGAAAGTCCAATGATACTAGTCTGACGAACGATGATTTCAAATGAGACATGACTTGGAAGGTAGTATTCAAAACCATGCTCCGATACCAACTCTGTAACACCCCAAACTAGGCGGATATTACAGTGCCGTGGACCCCCGACTGGGACCCACCAGACGAGTGAAAATGAATGAAATACACAGGGTAAATGTAGTACCGAACCACATTACATCATTAATTACTCCGATGAGGAGTTTCATACAACACACCCAAGATAATATAGAATACGTGTATATTTTATATGAAGATAAAACATACGGCACTAAATAAAATGAGTATTCAAACGGAAGTCTGCCGCGGAAATAAAATAAAGAAAACACGAGTGAATGAAAAGGACTGGGGCCCCCTACTAGTATCACTGGGACTCCTCGCCGTCAACGTTCTCTTCCCGTGCCTTAGCCTTGACATGACCTGAAAAACAAAATCCCCCAACGGGGTCAGTTACACAGAACAACAATCCTCAAGAGTTGAATAAACACAATCATATATGCTGTATAAACCACAAGTTCGATCAAAAATCTCAAACCGTCGAACACATGCGATCAAAAGTGAATCGGTTAGATTATAACCCAATCCTGTTGAAAACATATGCAATCAAACATGCTGTATGAATCAACTAACGGTATGACTCAAAGGGTGGCGCCACACTACGCCCGAGATGGAAATGTGTCCGTGCACAAGCCACCACCGAGTATCGATCGAATACACGTGTGGTCATGTACATAATAAGTCTCACAAAGTGATCTTCTCATGTGCACAGTCCAATGTGAGGCCAACAACCAACACACGACTTAATATGTGTCCGATATGAAAATCCTACAAATACCAACCGGCACGCCAGTATGACCCGGAATGCCACGAGATAACAAAAGTGACATCAAAATCAATAATGAATCACCGAGATGAAATGACACTGAAATGAATGATAGCTCAATGAAATGATTGGAACTGTCGTTCCTTGTGACTGAAGTGATTAATTGACAATTACAAGTCTCAATATGGTTAATACATTATGAATGAACTATAATTATGAATGAACAACAACGAAAGGAATGAATATCATTTTAACTGAGTAAGATTTAACTTACACAACGCCGATGAAGAATGTCCTTCCACGAACAACATCCTAAATTATATGTTGGTCGCTCGAACAACCTTGAATAACACAATTACCAATAATCCGGTTTAACACACGAATCAAACATGAGTATAACTAACTCAAAACGTCGATACGACTAAACCAAGTTCATTGGGGCATTATATCGAACACGTTGTGGCCAATCTTCGATTGTTTACAACCAAACCTCAATAATACCAATATCAAATCCCCAAGAAGTGTTTCAAACCAACAAAACATCTTCAATACGATCAATAATCCAATATGAATATCTAAAATCGTGATTTCAACAACAATTAATCGAAACCCCCCAAATCCAACTCAATATTCAATGTGTTATTGAATAACCTTTCAATAATCCGATGAATATTCATACATACTCATAATCATATGTATATCTCTTCATACAACATGATTATAACGTCCAAAACATCATATCTCAACACAAATCGAAATCCAAGAGGTTTGAGAATATTACCTTTGAAGATCCAAACACTTTGATTCGATGAACATGCGTTAGATCGACGATCCGAGCTTCAAAACCGAATGAAAATGATGAAAAATCGAGTATTCAAGTGATTGATGATGAAAATTTCTCCCACAAACCCTCTCTCTCAGAAGTAGGATGAAGAAATGAGTTTTTCTTCTCAAAAAACGAAATTATAGTGCAGCCTGCATTGTGTGCTGCGGCCCGGCCGAGTGTGCCGCGGCATAGGGCCAAAATCTGCCCCCAGTGCTCGGCAGTGTGCCACGACAGTGACTCGGCAGCGTGCCGCGGCCCTGCTGGCAGGAGCCGCGCCCCCCGGTACAGGCTGGTCGGCCAAAACTGCAAACATGTGTGTGCCGCGGCGCACACTCCCTTGTGCCGTGGCCCACACCCCTTGGATCCTAAAATGATGAAAAATGACCCGGGAAGAGAATAAAAGCAATAGGAATCAATATTTGGAAAACAATAACACGAAATGGAAGTGCGGAAACCCCAAAATGGTGGTTCTAAGCAATGATTACAAGGGTCCAACCAACAAAAACACAATTTGAACGATGAGGAGATTTGAAATGACATGAACTCCAATGTCAACATCGACTAATGAATCAATTACAACAATCAAGATAATACTCTTGTCTCGATTCCCAAGCAAGCTTGAAACAATAAACAATATCGATACACGACTCGAAGTTATTCCGAACGGTGAACACGGATGAATGAATGTGGATGATGAATGATTATTAACAAGTGAAAAATTACATAGTGACAATTACTGAATGAAATTACTGAATGATAATGACTGAATTACAACCGGGTATTACATATGAAATCTTTGAATGCTGCATATTCAAGGAATAGTCTGATGGCTTCTAATCTTGCAACAGGTGCATAAGTTTCATCAAAATCTATCCCTTCGCATTGTGCATAGCCTTTCACAACAAGTACAACTTTATTCCTAACAGCTCCATCTTCATCGCATTTGTTCCTGTAAACCCATTTGGTGCCAATAACCTTTTTATGATCCGGTCTGTCTGTTAGTTCCCAAACATTGTTTCTCTCCATCTGATTGAGCTCTTCTTGCATTGCATTGATCCAAGAGTAGTCTTCTAGGGCTTGCTCTGTTGTCTTGGGTTCTATTTTAGACATAAAGCATGAAAACATTGCCATTCCTATGGGTAGAGTAGACTGTCTTGTCTTGACTCCATCAGTTAGCTTCCCAATGATCTGTTGGATAAGATGATCTTTGAGCCACTTAGGAATGTCTTCTTCTTCAGGGTCTGTTCCCCTTGTAGATTTGCTTTGATGGGATTCTTCTCTCTCTGCATCAGCTTGGATCTGATCTCCTTGGTCTGCAACTGGGTCAACTACCGTCTTGTCATCTGCAGGTTAAGATATGGCCTAGTCTGGAGATGAGTCTTTATCAGCTACGGATTGGTCTTTATCAGCAGCAACTGGACCAGGTAGGTTTGGTGATCCTGTCTGATCTGCAGTTGGGTCTTCATCAGCTACAGATGGGTTCTCAGGCTGATCTGCAGGTGAGTCCACCATTCCTGTGTCATGGACAATGACCTCTTCTAGGGTTGCAGATTTGAGCTTATTCTCTATCAGCTCCACCTTTTTCCTGTACTCAGCTGTAGTTTCATCAAATACAACATGAGGTGTTTCCTCCACAACTAAGGTTCTTTTATTAAAAACTCTATATGCCTTGCTTCTTTGTGAATATCCCATAAAGAGACCATCATCAGTTTTAACATCAAAGGCATTTAGTTGGGTTTTACCATTGTTGTGGATGAAACACTTACAACCAATAATATGAAAGTATGCAACAGTTGGTGTTCTGCCATTCCAAACCTCATAGGGAGTTTTGCCATGTCTCCTGACTATCATACTCCTATTCTGAGTGTGACATGCTATGTTGACAGCTTCAGCCCAGAACCTCTTGGGTAGGTCTGCTTCTGCAATCATGGACCTGGCAGCTTCCTTCAAGGTTCTGTTTCTTCTTTCAGCAACATCTTTCTGCTGAGGGGTCCTGGCTGCAGAGACCTCATGCTGGATCTCATTCTGATCGCTGTAATCAATGATTGCCTTGTTGAGAAATTCTCCTCCTCTATCTTATCTGATCTTGATGATTGAGAGGGATTTCTCATTTTGGATCCTCCTTAGCAGCTCAGGTAACTTGGTTAGTGTTTCACTCTTTTTCTAGAGAAAAACAACCCATGTGTATCTTGAGTAGTCATCTACAACTACTAGAGCGTGCTTTCTGCCACTTAAGGTCTTTGGCTTGATGGGACCAAATAGATCCATGTGTAAAAGATCTAGGATCCTTGTTGTAAGAGTGGTAGGTTGAACTGGCTTGAATGATGCTCTTGTTTGTTTCCCTTTCTGACATGCATCACAGAGAGCTTCCTTCTTGAATACTTCTTCTGGAAGTCCTCTGACCAGCTTCTGATAACTAATCTTGTTGATGGCTTTGAAATTCAGGTGACATAGTCTCTTGTGCCACAGCCATCCATTCTCAGCTATTGTCTTAGACAGAAAACAGGTATTAGGGGTTCCTGTGTTCCAATCTATCATGTAGACGTCTCTCCTTCTGAATCCTTATAGCTTCACCTCTCCAGATAGGATATCTATCACCATACATTTCCAAATGGTAAATACTACTAGATTCTTTTCATCACAAAACTGGCTTATGCTCAGGAGATTATACTTGAGCCCTTTGACATAATGAACTTTGGATATAGTGATATTTCCTCGATGCAGCTCTCCAAAGCCTTTTGTTTGTCCTCTAGAGCTATGTCCAAAGGTTACGTCTGGACCTCTTTCTTTGGTATATTTTGTCAGCACCTTCTTGTTCCCGGTCATGTGCCTTGAGCATCCGGAATCTACAAACCATTCTTCACCTCCAATGTTTGAATTTGTGGAGATGTGGTAGTAGTTCTTCCACCTTTTCTGCAATCAGACAAGTAGAGATTTAGGTACCCAAATCTCTGTGGGTCCTCGGAGGTTAGTTGGTTTCCTGGAGAACTGGTTTCTCCTGGGGTTGTGAAGGTTGCTGTTATTACCCCTATAAGGTGTGTAAGGTCTGGGCCTATATCCTCTGTTGGGATTGTGTACTGGATATGCCTCAACTGATGGTGTGGGCCATGCCTAAATCTTGGCTGAGACCATTTATTAAATCTTTGAGGTCTCCACACCTGTTCATTTTGAAAATTAGGATAACCTTGAGGTTTCCATTTGTCCCTCCCATTTTGAAATCTATTTTTGGGGAGTCTTTGATAATAGTGGGCATGTTGTCTGGGCTGCTGCTTCTGCCTTGGACATTGCCTAGTCTCATGTCTAGGTGGCTGCCTTGTATACCTTGGTTGCAGCGTAGACCTGTGACTTAGCTGTTGCCTATTTTGAAATACAGGTTTGTATATTGGCCCAGCAGTCGAGACAATTGTTTCTCCCTTGATGAAGGTGGTTTTAGAACTAGAGTGAGTGTGTAGGTCATATCCAAGGCCTGATCTGGAATATAATGACCTTTTATTTATACACAATTCGTCTATGGTTAGAGATGCCTTTAGGGAGGTTATTTCCTTCGCCTGATTTTTACTTAGCTGAGTCAGTTTAGCAAACTCAGCTTTGACATGAGCAAGTGCAGCTGATTTTTCACTATTTAAAATAGTTAATCATTTTATCTCAGCTGTGGTATTATCAGCCTGGTTTGTAGAGTTACCTGCAGCCTGTTTTTCAAGATCATCTTTGGTTTTATTAAATTCTAGGCTGAGTTTTCAAAGTCATTTTTCAGCTGCCCATTCTCATCTTGCAGCTGGGTCCTCTCGGCTGATACAGTTTGGTGTGCAATTTTTAATCTCTCAAAATCTTTGAGAAGCTGATTTACAGACTCATGTAAGTCTATGTCTTGTGACATGTCTGAGCTGTTATTATTTGAAACTGAGGGTTTAGATGTTACCTCTTCATCAACTAGGTTGGCCATCAGACAATCATATTCTTCATTATCATCAAAAGAATCCGCTGCTTGATTCTACTCGCTCTTGGTCTTCTCCGATGAGGGCCTTCCTACGGTCTTCTTTTATGCTCACCTCCTTCTTGCTCTCGTCCTTCTTGAGATCAGGACAGTCAATTTAGATGTGTCCTGTCCTGTGGCAATTATAACACTCCACCTTCCAGCTTTCAGATTTTTGATTTCTCTTGGGGTTCTCCTTATAATTCTTTTTATATTTGGAGTAATTCTTTCTGAAGTTGCTGAACCTTTGCATTATGAACGCCATTTGTTCCTCAAAATCAAGTGGATTTGTAGGTTTTACATCAGGTAGGCTCTTGGCGGGGGACTCGGCTGTAAAGGCTATTCCCTTCTCTGCAGGCTCGGTAGATGATGAACTTGGAAGCTCAAACTCATAAGCCTTTGGATCAGAGAACAACTCTTGGATCTTTATTTTGTTAAGATCCTTAGATTCAGTCATGACCACTGCCTTCATACTCCATTCAGGATTGAGAGATCTTAAGACCTTCAGAGCCATCTCCCTGTTCCCATATGATTTTCCGAGGGAGTTAATCTCATTGATGATTTCAGTGAACCTGGTGTCCACTTGGTCTATGGATTCACCATTCTTCATTTTGAAATTGTCAAATTTTTAGGTAGCAATTGACAACTTGTTTTATTTTATCAGCTCGGTTCCCTCACACATTAATGCTAATATGTCCCAGATTTCTTTGGCGTTTTTGTAGTTCTTGATCTTGACCATTGTTGATTTGTCAAGAGTTTGGTACAGCACGTATCTGGCCCGGTTGTCAAGGTTGGCCAGCTTTCTTTCTTCAATGGTCAACTCCGTCCTTTTCTTTGGGAACTTCTCTGGCTTCCCGGCTGCAATCTTCTCAGGAGTGTTGTCCTTCTCGAAGATGAAGGGACCGTCCTCTATGATGCACCACATGTCGTCATGGATTGAAGATAAGTGTACCTGCATCCTTATCTTTCAAAGATCATACTCGTCAACCGAAAAAACAGGTAATCTAGAATGCATGTGTTCCATTTCTAAAATGAGCTTAAAATATATCCTCGATATATGGACTTGGTTCTTGAAATATTGAACCAACCTCTCCGATACCACTTGTAGGTTACAAGTCATCCAGGAATAAGTCTAGGGGGGGATGAATGGACTTATTGAAACTCTTTTCCACAAAAGATGAGTTTCTCAGCTGATAGTAGATGACTTAGAGTCGTCTATGTAAGTGCGGAAATCAGCTGATGACGAATACAGAAATAGTCAATGGAACAGTTAAGTATGTATGCAGCAGGTAAGTATGGTAATGAAAGCAGTAAAACACGCACGCAATTATAGTGGTCTCAGAGGTGGAGTAATTCTCTACTAATCCACTTTTCTCCAAACCAGTTGGAGATGAATTCACTATAATTCTCAACCAGTGATAAATATTACAGTGATTCAACCAATTACAACAGCTTCCAACCAGTGGAATTCCTTGCCGTTACAACTCCCTTTGACTGCCTTGCACCTCTTGATCTATGATCCTTGGATGCCTTTACAGTCTTCTCAACTTCAACCAGTGAAGTACCCCGAACTCAGATTTTAAATACAAGAGTGATTATCTTCTCCAACTAAGAGCTTCTTCAGATAAGAACTTTAGAACTCTTGCTCTTTCACGATGCTATTGTTCGCTTGATTGCTTTGTTTGCTTTGATTGCTTGTAAGTATTGTCGCATCGTACTGCTCAACTTCAAATCTTCAGATATATATATGTGTCGATCATTGAGCATTTCTTCATAGCCGTTGCAGATTTGTAACAAATCCATCCGTTGGAGAAATAGACTTCTTTGTTTATCTTTCTGAACGTTGCAAGGCTGGATTCCCATATTTTAATCCAATTCCGACCGTTGTGAAGACTTACATGTGATAGCCCCGAATCTTTTGAATATAATAAGATTAAAGTCTCCAATGGTGGGTCTGGATGAATTACTTAATTCATATCCTTTCCGGGAATCTCTCCAATCTGTCTTTAATCGCCCACATGTGACTTTCCGTAAATCTGAACTATTCACCGCATGCTGACGTGGACTGGAGTACTTGGCTGACCTCTCTGTGGTCAACTAGTCTGGTATGGAGCCAACCTTCTCTGGTGTCGGCTTCTCTGATGTGCCGACTTGTCTGTAGTCTTCTGACCTGATTTGAACTTGACTGATCTGATGGTCAGACTACAGATGACTTGACTTCCCTTCTTGACTGCAGTCTGGTCCAACTTCGCTGATAAAATTGTTTGTCCAGAACTTCTCTGATAGGTTGCCTCATATGACTCGTATGTGGTCAACCTTATCGGAACAGGTGAGTTGACCAAGACTCTGCTGATATGTACTTAGCCGATTTTGAAGCCTAACTTATGTGGCCTATAGAAGATACTCATTTGGTTCTTCTTTACATTTTGCCAAGTATCTAACTTATCATAATTTGGTCTATGGGAGATACTCTTCTGGTTCTTCCTTACATTTTGCCAAGTAATTTAAAACATACATTTGAATATATAAAGATGACATCATCAAAATCTAAAAAGTATTCCTAACAAATTTATGTGTGTATTTTGTATCTTATTATTTTTTCCCCTTATTTTATTTTGAGTATGAATAATAAAGAGTCTTGCTCGGGACTAGCAAGAATTCAAGTGTGGGGTATTTAAAATTTGATCGGCAAAAACTTATCCTAAAAATAGGAGTTTTTGAGTCGCTCGCAAATATATACGAGGTAGAAGTAGTTGTGGTAAGTTCTACCAAGGTCTTTTCTCTCGAGAATTGTTCAACAGGACTTCATATAATATTTTGTTACAGATTGCAAGAAATAAATACTAAAATATTTTAAAATAGATTATTGGGTTTTTAAATATTAACTAAATTAAAATGCACTATTTTTAATTTAAACTATTTTTATTAAGACCACTTATACTAAACTATTTATATTAAGACTATTTATATTAGACTATTTATATTAGGACTATTTATACTAGACTATTTATATTAAGACTATTTTTAATACTACTATTTTTATACTAGACTATTTATATTAAGACTATTTATAACTATACTATTTATATTAAGACTATTTTTACTAGACTATTTATATTAAGACATTTTTAATACTACTATTTTTAATACTACTATTTTTAATACTACTATTTTTAATGAGACTATTTTTATACTAGACTATTTATATTAAGACTATTTATAACTAGACTATTTTTAAAGTAGACTATTTTTGACTAGTGAAAATGAATAGAATTAAAATGAGTTGGGAATTTATAAAATCTAGGGGATTATGGGTTCATTACATTAGGTTTTTAATTACGTATAGGAATTGATTTACACGGATATAAAAGAAAAACGAATGTTTATCGAGTAATCAACTTTTCACCTCATAACTTTCGTATTCAAAGATGTCTTAACTACTTTCGCAATCTTAAGATGTTGATAACAAGATTAACACTTGATAGATTGAAAATATGTGTTTTCAATATACTTAACAATCAATCAAGGAGGTTTCACTAGTAGAAATAGGATATGATCAATCTCTATTTAAACCAATTAGTCCTTTCATTTCTTTAACTTGACTATTTTTAGGATAAACGATTGTTCATCGAGTAATCAACTTTTCACCTCATAACTTTCGTATTCAAAGGTGTCTTAACCACTTTCGTAATCTTAAGATGTTGATAACAAGATTAACACTTGATAGATTGAAAAGATGTGTTTCCAATTCACTCAACAATCAATCAAGGAGGTTTCATTAGTAGAAATAGGATATGATCAATCTCTATTTAAACAATTAGTCCTTTTTAATCAAAATAGTGTATGTAACACCCCCAAACCACTCGGGAATATTACAGCGCCGCAAACCCTCTCCGCGAGGATCTACCAGGCTAAATACAATACAATGCATCTCTTCACATGCCCACATGGCTACGTAAAGGACCATTAGACCGATTTGGTCTTTTATCACAACACACAACGTTACATACATGATTCTTTCCCAAAACTCATACCCGCGCAGGGGCTTGAATACAATAACGCTCCCATAAATCGGGATAACAATACATCGGATAAATAACCAACAAGACTATTCAACGTACTCTACCATTGGTCTTCATGTGATTAGTATCGTCCTCTTCCATCATCCTTCGTATCGATCCTATGATTCGCTCCCCAGCAACCTGCAAATACCTGGACACAATACAGACATCCACCCCCCAAATACTCGGGGGTTAGCAAAACTCCACTGTTTTGCTAGTGCAAGTATAAAATATAAATACAAGCCATACATATCATATTCTGGGAATACAATAACTTGATTAATTTAGAAAGACTTCCCGAGATGTTTCATTTAGTTAAAAATAGTTCAAGTCTTGAAAGTAGAATTGAACAAGTACGCACTTTGAAAACAACTCCGAATCCCGGGAGTTTTTGATTGGAAAATAATCACAAAACCTATAGCCATACATCAATTTACAACAGTGGACCAATTACACACAACACATCATCCATAAGCCATTCTAGTCCAAGCACCTCTGATGAATATGTATTACATCCCAAGCATTATGGCAATTCTAAACTTCGTGATACTCCAGACATATCACAAAAATGCATCAAGTCACAAGGCTAAAAATACTCCTGGTTAACTGTGGATCCGACAATACGCGAATCCCTCCTCGACCACGTCGGTCCCTCTCGGAGTGGCTAACCCAAATGTTCGCGGAACCATCATAAGCGGAACCCTCCTCGGCCCCGTCAGGCCCTCTCGGAGTGAACGAATATAACTCTCACACTCAGAGGTAATATCCGACTTCCAATGCAAAGGACTATAAACCATATACTCAGAGTACTCACCAGAATGGCCTCCGCAATCAGACACAAGCAAGATTAACAATATAATCTACAAACTATGAAAGGCAGGAATGAAACGAGGTAAACAACTAGTAAAATGTTTTAAAGAATTCTGACCTTAGGAACCCATTTTGGGACACAACCCAAGGTTATTTCCAAATACAATTTCAAATCACAAATCACGGGGACCAAGACCCAAATATTCACATCGACATCCTCCCAAGGGTTATTCGCATCCCGTGCTAGTAAGCCACGGACCTCGGAGCCTCCTTGAGACATCCTCGAGTGAAAAACCCAATGGAAAACCACACAACATCACACATCATCGTGACGACAGTCATCTAACAGTACCACACGAAAACTGGGCACAACATACAATACTAATACCCATTCTCAGAATGACACATTTGCTCTTGAACACTCAAGTTAATTTGAAGAAGACCTTTATCGGGAATATATACTTAAATGTATATATATTGATTCTTTTGAAAGTTAAATAACATTCAATTTTCCACATAGACAATCACCAATTTATTATGTCTACGAAATACGAAGTGTATGGGCAAGATACTTGCCTCAGTAGTTGATACCGGACACTCCGACGAACGTGGCTTAACCGGAAAACCTCAAATGCCCACAACTCTCCGGCGGAAACGACGGTAACACCACCGATCGGAAAACGGCGAATGGAAGGGTTCCGGCTCGAGTTCTTCACAAGGAACCTGACCCCAACATCATACCATGAATAAATTGACGATCGAACGAGGAAGAATAATCGTAGAACGCCCGAATCCCCTTTGTGACATTTTATCGAACACTTTCAAGGTGTCGATTAGAAACTCAACAAAACGATGAATCCTCGGCAATCCAACCATGGAAAAACAAGGGATTCGATATAAAACAACTTAATAATCATCAATCCATCACTATTCTAAGTTATGACGAATCAAACGGACGAAATCAACAAAATCCCCAATTTTTCCCAAAACTAGGATTTTAGGAAAACTAACCTTGATTCGCTGGATTTAAGGATGTTATGGAGTGATTAATCGATGACATGATCTCCCAAACTTCGTGGATTAGATGTATAACAACATTACTTCAAGTTCCCAAAGGATCCAGCCGCGGAAGAGAAAGGGAGAAAATGAAAAATGAGTGCAAACAGGACTGCTTGGTCATATTTATACTGGTGCAGCCTAGCGTGCGCTAGACTGCCGACCTAGCGTGCGCTAGCGGGCGGTCATGGCCGAGAATGTTCGGCCGGGGCCCGCCATCATGCGCTGAACACGTGCGCTGTCGGCCCGGGCCACAATCCAGAGACTTCCTGGCTCGGCCAGGTAGCGTGCGCAGCCTTCCGGCCGTAGCGTGCGCTACCTGCCGGCCGTAGCATGCGCAGTGTCCGACAGTAGCGTGCGTTACATGCCGATCCTCCCGAGTCCAGAACCTTTCTGCCCCTACCGCCTCGGCCGACTAGCGCGCGCAGCCAACCGGCCGTAGCGTGCGCTGCCTCCTGGACGTAGCGTGCGCTATCTTCCGGCCATAGCATGCGCTACGCCGGTTCTTGCCGCACCCGCCCGGCCAGTGCCTGCACCCGTCCGGCCAGTGCCTCCACTCGTCCGGCCAGTGTCCGACCACCATGATTCGACGACTCAATTTTCCGAAATCGCACGAAACAAACACGACAAAATACTCGGGGACAACATCATCGATCCGAAATGAAAACAACGGATAACAAATCATCACCTACGATCTTAAACGCCAAAATCAGTTGTCGAGAAAATAATACCGGGACTCGGCAACCGGGAAATATCCGAAAAAAATCCAAAATAACCAGAACAAAAATCGTGGGTATTATAGTGTAAATCAATCAAATTTTCAATACATAACCTAATAGAAATCCCCCTTCCCCTAGGAAGAAAGATTATCTACTCATTGGTTTATACAAACTAAAATTATAATAGAAATAATTGATATATATATAATATATAGAAACTTTTAATTACTAGAACTTAATGACAATAGATGAAACTTACTTGAATATGATGTATCAAAGTGCAAGAAACATACTTCAATATATAACTTCAAACTTGTTCAAAGGTTACAAGCTTACAAAAATTGAAAGTAAAACACTAAGTAAAATACTAAGTGCTTATTGATCAAACACTTTTCAATTACAAACTAAATGAAAGAAAAACTTTAAACCAAAAATGAAATACAAACTAAAGTAAAGAGTTGTAAGGAAAATATCTTGCTAAAAGAAAGGGGTGTTTCTTGGCAAGAAGAGGAGAGGTATTTTCTTCATGGGTGAAGGTGTCATTTTATAGGTGATTTTCAAGAATACAATTGATTATTTAATTCAAAATATCTATTGTAGTATCTTGACAAATTCTTTGTTCACACTTCACCCATCATGCATGTCTTTGATTTTTCAGATTTTTGACCATAAAAATATATTGTGGTTGAGTTCACACGATGGTCAAAAGTGGACTATTTTTGCATGGCATCTGCCTAAAAACGGCGCTAGAAAATAGCCCATTTTGCGCCGTATTATGTAGCCGTATTAGGATGACTCGGTCTTGTCCGGAACATGCGCAAGGACCCGGCAGAAAATGTGCGCCGTGTGAGAAAGGGCGCAAGACACAGCCGAGATATGTGCCGTGTTGTAAATGGTCGAGAGAAACGGCCCTATTTGCGCCGTGTGTTCTGCCGTGTTTTGTCACATTTTTTTCTTGGAAATTTCTAATTTTGATTCGGTTTGGTTTTTCGACCTTTTTGATATTTTATGCTAGTAACCTGCAAAATAAATATTATTAGCTCATGTTTTGATATTTCTTCAAAATAATTAAATTCTATTAAAATTAGTATGATTATGCCATAAAAATGTAATATTTTGTATATGAATTTTAGATCAATTATGCACTAATCAAATACCCCACACTTGAATTCTGGCTAGTCCCGAGCAAGACTCTTTATTATTCATACTCAAAATAAAATAAAGGAAAAAAAAATAATAAGATACAAAATACACACATAAATTAAGAACAATACTTATATATATAAAGAAAAAGATCAAAATGCCATTTACACAACAACCAGCTTTATACAGTAGATAGAAATGAATCAAGATCCAAAATAAATCTACAAGTGATTTTGAAGTTAAAATACGGTTTTATTTTTGTAATTCCAAAATGCAAGGTTACCCTCCAAAAGATTGATTATTTCTTTCCCACTCATGACACACACGACTCCCTTGAGTATTCACGAAATTGAGTGTATTGAAAATCAGCCACTAATTAATTCAAATCTGCTCATAATCTACATCCCTTTTATAAGCTTAATAACTCGAAGTAGTAGGTGATAGCTTTCACACCGTTATTTGCTGACGTGTAGCTCTTTTCACCAACACATTCTCCATCTCTTTTTTTAGGTGATAGCTTTCACACCGTTATTTGCTAACGTGTTGCTCTTTTCACCAACACATTTTCCATCTCTTTTTTTAGGTGATAGCTTTCACACCGTTATTTGCTAACGTGTAGCTCTTTTCACCAACACATTTTCCATCTCTATTTTTAGGTGATATAGAATTTTTGCAGAAAAATCATTTATTAGATAAGCATGAAAAATCCAAAACTCCTCAAATTAAGTAAATTTCAGTTCTATTTTTCATCAACTGACTAATTCTTCTTTTCTCAAGGTAACGAATGACTCGATTTTAAATGATAATTACAAGGCTTGGAAAGATAGATTAAGGCTCAAAAATTCTGGAATATACAATTTTTTTTACCGGTTAAAATAATTTTTGAAACTTGTATATAGCTAACTTATTGATGTTATGGCCAGATCCTGAAATCTCACAAATAAACAATATATATATATATATACACATTAAAAAAATAAAGCCAAATAACAAAAATAATAGAAACACACCACAATAATCAAAGCTAAACACACCAAAATACCAAACACACCAAAAGAGTCAAAACAATGTCCGCAATTTTGATTTCCGGCAATTTTTTTTTGGCGAGAGTCCATTTTGACGACTCTCTTGTGACCGTTTTGTCATTGCGAGAATGATTAATTCTATACTTTTTGACATCCGAGTTCGTTTCGATGTCGTTTTGTTGAGTTCCGTACTTCTTAGTGGCTTTTCCGCACTTGAGTTCGATTCTTGAGAATCTCGTTCGAAACTGATGTTTCGAGTTTCTCGTAAGTGCGTTTAACTTTGTTAGACGTGTTGTGAACTTCGGTTTGGTTATTCGATTACGAATCGTGATTTTCGAGCATTTTGAGTCATTTTGTAATTTACCCAAAGTTGTGGTATCCGCATTCGTAATTATTGTCTTGACCATTTTCATGGTCGCGTGTGGGCTTGCTGGTAGCTCAAACTCTTAATATGATCTTATTCTGGAGCTTTCCGTGCGTATCTTGAACTTGGTGTTCCGATCAAAGGAATCCGTTGTTGTAACCATCTTTGAGAGCACTGTTGTTGTCCTTCTGAGTCGTTAGCGCACGCTACACTTATAGGTTAGCGCGCTATGGTGCAGTTGTTAGCGCACGCTATAGGTGTGGTAGCGCACGCTATAGGTGTGGTAGCGCATGCTAACGGGTGGTGCAGAAACAGTCCAGGGGCTACTGGACTGGGTTCAGACGTTGATCAGCGCACGATATGTAGTATCATAGCGCGCGCTAGAGTGCATTAGTAACCCACGCTAGGGTGAGGATAGCGCGCGCTACCTGGTAGTTTAGGGCAGTCCAGGGGCTACTAGACTGGGTCTGAAGGTCCCGTTAGCGCACGCTAACACTTGTGGTTAGCGCATGCTAACAATGTGCCCCGATAGCGCACGCTAAGGCTGTCCAGCATATAAAACTGGACAACAGTCATTTTTCTCATTTCTCATTTCCTTTCTTCTTCTTTCCGTGGGTTGATCCAAGGGCGACTAGGGATCGCGATCTTGGCCTATTTTGCTCAATCCAAAGGTGTTTTGGAGCATTCTAGGTGATTATAACATCATCTAATCCATTGTTCTTCGCCGAATCAAGGTATTTTCTTGAATCCCTAGAGTTGACTTTTTGGGAGTTTTGTTCTTGATTTCGTTTTCCATCCGATTATGATAAACCGATTGTTGTTTAATGATGTTGTTCAACATATCCTATGGACTGTATGCCCATATTTCAGTTTGGAATTCCATTTTCATGTTTTGACGGGTCGATTCGTGTTCTTGGCCATTTTGGGGGAAACCCTTGAACTTTGGTCATTTGTTCCTTTTATTCAGCGACCTTAGGTCGTGCTACGGAATTCATTTTCAGTTTTGTTATTGTTATCCGTAGTTTATTGTCGCAAGTTGGCATTTGGTGGAGTCGGCAGGTTCGTAGTCGGTTCGTGCCAACCTACTTCGGTCGATTCTTCGCGGTTGTGGTTATTCGAGGCAAGTACCTTGTCCATACATCTCTTTTTTTATGGATAAAATGATTGGTGATTGTCTTGGTATGTTTGTTTGATTGTTTGAGGTGAACTTTCAAAAGATTCGGTTTAGCCTCGTCAAAGGCTCACTTTCAAAATGCGTGTGTTTTGTGAATGTTGTGTCTCGTGAATGGTTAAATGAACCCTACAAATACGCTTGGTGTTATTTTTGTGCTTCGATAATATATATACATATATTATCTCATTTCAGTACGTTGTGATTTGATAATTGTGTTGTGCTTTGTGTTTGTTGCCTTTGGGTGAATTGCTTGAATATCCTTGGTGTGACATGTTAATTGTGTGAACGCATTCTGCTCACCTCGGGAGGGTCCGGTGAGGCCTCGAGGGAATCCAATGGTATAGCCCTGTATTCACGAGTTGGTGTGTATATGATTGTGTGAACGCATTCTGCTCACCCCGGGAGGGTCCGACGAGGCCTCGAGGGAATCCAATGGTATAGCCCTGGATTCACGAGTTGATGTGTATATTATTGTATGAACGCATTCTTCTCACCTTGGGAGGGTCCGGCGAGGCCTCGAGGGAATCCAATGGTATAGCCCTGGATTCACGAGTTGGTATGTATATGATTATGTGAACGCATTCTGCTCACCTCGGGAGGGTCCGACAAGGCCTCGAGGGAATCCAATGGTATAGCCCTGGATTCACGAGTTGGTGTGTATATGATTGTGTGAACACATTCTGCTCACCTCGGGAGGGTCCGGCGAGGCCTCGAGGGAATCCAATGGTATAGCCCTGGATTCACGAGTTGGTGTGTATATGATTTGTGAATGCATTCTGCTCACCTCGGGAGGGTCCGACGAGGCCTCGAGGGAATCTAATGGTATAGCCCTGGATTCACGAGTCGGTGTTGTATTCGTTTAACCAAGATTTGCATATCTTGGGTGATTATGTAGTGTTGATTTTATATCCATCGAGGACACGTGACGTGGGTTTTGACCCTGTGAATTGTTGTAGGTTTTCTATTTGTGTAAACAAAACCTTTGGGCTGTGACCCCTGTTGATTTTGGAAATAGTAGGACCCAAATTGTTTTCTATTAAAACTCTCGATGATATATTTAAACCATTTGTAAAATGGTTTAAACTCTCGATTTGTGATCTTTCGATATTGGAAAGTCTTACTCAAACTCTTGCCTCGGGAAGTACTTTTTGTTATGTTTGAATCTCGGAGGATTCCTGGTTATTATTATTCTTGGAATATGAAATAGTCGAATTTTGCTAACCCCCGAGTATTCGGGGGGTGGATGTCTGTATTTGCATTCAGGTTTTGGGGAGCATAACACAGGGTCGGCATGAAGGATGATTAAAGATGATCGATACTAATCACATGAGGACCCTTACATTGTTGTGTTGGTTCAGTTGTACTTTACTTTCCGCTGCAGTATTCTTTCCCGTTGTACAGGAGTGAGTTTTGACCCCTGCGTGGGCATATATTGAGATTGAGTTGTATGTTTTTATTGATAGACCAAATCAGTCTACTGAGTCATTTTAGCCTTAAAGGCATTGTCGAGATGCTAGATGTTGTTACCAGCCTGGTAGATCCTTGAGGAAAGGTTCTACATCGTGTAATATCCCTGAGCGGATTGGGGGTGTTATAACCACAGCCAAGGGTTTTCACTGGTTGAAAGCTGTTGTAATTAGTTCATTATAACCATCAAAAGTTATAGTGAATTCATTCCCAACTGAATTGGAGAAAAGTGGACTAGTAGAGGATTACCCTACCTATGGAACCATTATAAGTGTTATGTGATTTACTGCTTTAAACATCATATTTAACTGCTGCACCCATCTTAACTTTTGCATTAGTGAACCTAGTCAGCTAAGTCTTCAGCATATTTTTCATCTGACATCTGAATTGCTGGCAGCTGAGTTTACCTCGGTGCAGCATACTACATGTAAGTTTCAAAATAGTTCAGTCAGTAAATTTTTTTAAAAGTCTATTTACCCTCACCCCTCTACACTTTTACCATACGTATTTGCGACCAACACCATGGACCCAACCATGCACGGATCCCTCTGAGGTCCCGTCACACCGTGGTCAACCCCAATGTTCATGGACCCAACCAAATGCGGATCCCTCTGAGGCCCCACATGACCCTATCGTATTGAATGTATATACTCTCACATACATAATGCATCACTTTTCACATTTAAGAATGTAAGTTCATAGTAATTACTTGCCTTTGAGACATGATGAAAAGCTACGAGAAGAAAAAACGCCCGTGGTTGCAACGAATCGAAAATTCCGGACCTAAATGATTCGTAAAACTATCATCAACATCAATACAAGATGGAATTAATATCTAGAAACACCCAAACCCCGACCTACGATTCATAAAATGATTCACCACATAACATATAGAGGGTGGATTTCAACCAAAACCCTCTAAATTTCTCCAATCATAAGGATTATACCGCGAATTCATAAGGAAAGTCATTTGCTCGGGATAGACAAATCATTTACACTATGATTCCAAGAGTATCACGAATCAAATTAGATAATATAGCAAACCCCCCAATAATCCCGAAATTAGGGTTCTAGGATGATTACCTCGAATCAAATGATGAAAGGATGACTAGATGTTGTTAATATACTCCAAATCCTTGATGATGAAGATAGAGAATGAAAGATTGATGATCTCCTGAGAAGAACTGCCTCAAAATCACCTCTCTCTCTCTCTCTCGCCCTCTCATCGGTTAAAGGAAATGAAAAAAATGCAGAAAAAGGTTGCTGTCCGCACTTAAATATTGTGCTGAGTTAGCATGCAACCCTTACCTCTAGCGTGCGCTAACGAGCTTAAAAAGCGAAGGTTTCTCTAATGAGTACATCAGCATGCTAATGCTGCTGCGTAGCGCACGCTATATCACTACTTAGCATGCACTAAGTCTCTGCAGAACAACACAACAATGTAGGCTCGGGCAGCCTAAACACGATCCAGATGATGCAAAACGTGAAGGTTAACAATAAACAATGAAACACTTATTAAGACAATAAATGTATGAACTCAGGTGCTAAACAAACACGCAATTCTGGCCACCTAAATGTATGGAAAAACAAATACAAAATCAAATGCCCAAAACATTTGGAAATTACAAAGTAGCCCAAACGTCCAAAATCAAGATTCAAGATCGAACAACACACCAAAGATCACAAAGTGTCTAATGATGTTAAATGAACTTGTAGAAAAAATAAAGCGACAGTTTCAAACAAGATTTACAAGAATCAAACCCAAACGCGGAAAAGTAACAGCAATCCATGAAATCATTAACATCAACCGCGAAACTCGTTCAAATCAAAAAAAGTGTAGTACATGGTGGAACATTATATTCCACATATTCAAATTGAGGTTTTGATGATAAGTTGATAAACAAATAAAAACAACAATGAATCAAAAAGGAAGTCGAAGACGCTCGAGACGGACAGAAAAGCAAAGAAGTAAACAATAGTGAAGCTAACATACGCTATGCAACAAGATATAACATACGCAATGTATCAAGATAGTAAGTACTGCATTATGCATCGAAGCGGATAACACATGCTAATACAGAGATTAGCGCATGCAAGGAAGACAACATAACGTACGCTAAGACTGTATGAGTAACGTACGTTATGCATTCGAATTCAAATAAATCAATCCATTGGATTGATTCTAGAAGGTCAAAAAGCATGCAACGGATATGTGCAGTTAACATACGCTACGAGGATTAGTTAACGTATGCTAAAGCATGTGACGTCATGGAGTAGGTCATCATATCAACGGCTACCTGAGGCTGATATAACGTACGCAATAATCACTATCAACATATGCTAAGGAAGAGACAGTAGCTACTGGACTGAAATGAAAAGTAGATAATGTATGGTACAGGGAAGTGTTACATACGTTAAGAGCATTACATACGCCATGGAGGAAGCATAACATACGCTAAAGCAAAACAGGGAGCAACGGCTAGTTTGGCTCTCAAGCCTATAAATACCAAAGCTTTTGGTATTATTTGATACAACAACTTCAAGCAAAGTGTACATACATCAACTATTGTTATATTCATTATTGTTGTTGTAATCGAGCTTAATTCATAAGAGTTCGAATGTTTAATTCACTCAAACATACACGAGAGAAAAGAAACCATTGTAGATTTGATTTAGTGTTATTAGGATCGTGGATCCGACATTGTTAGAATCATAATCCAAATTTAAGTGAGTTTTTTCTAGTACCGATAGAAAGCTAGAAAGGTTGATTCCTTATCCGATATAAAAGAAAAACGGTATATCTTGGACTGACATAAAGACAAGATTGCAACGGTTTCCCTCGGACCGATAGAAGACAAGGCGGAATGGTTTATCTTAAGCCTATAGAAAAAGATACGGAGAGAGGACGTAGGCATATTTGTCCGACCCTCTATAAATCTTGTGTCGTTTATATTCCGCATTTAAATACGCTACCGCATATCGGAAAAGATTTTAAAAACTCTACACCGCACTATTACCTTCCTTAAGGTGGCGGTACCAAATCCAACAGTACAAATTAGTTTCATAAAGTCAAAACAATTAGAAGCGAATCGCTTAAAGCGAAAGAGTACCACAATAGATATTACTAAAAATAATAAAATCTGGGGTATTATGTTCTCCCCTTCTAAAAATAAGTTTTATCCCGAAACATAATAAATGAATATCTCTGGGTACTTAGCACACATGCTATCTTTGGTTTCCCAAGTCGCTTCCTCTACTCCATTTCACCTTAACCAATAGAATGGTTTTGTGCCTAAGTTGCTTATCACGATGCTCCAAGATATTTATAGGCCGTTCTTCAAACGTATATCCTTCACAACTTCAATATCACCAAAATTGTTTATGTGACTCGGGTTCAGTACATACTTTCTCAATTGAGACACATGAAATACGCTATGGATTCTACACAAAGATGGAGGCAATGCCAAGCGATATGTCAATTCACCAACTCTCTCCAAAATCTCAAAGGTCTGATATATCTCGGACCGAGTTTTTTTCCTCCCAAAATGGAAAACTCCCTAAGTAGGCGACACTTTGAGAAGAACGTGATCTCCCACTTCGAACTCTAAGGGTCGACGATGTAAATCAACATAAGACTTTTGTCAATTTTGAGCAGTCAACAATTGGTCTCGAATCAAAGATACCTTGTATCTCATCTCCATTATCAAGTATAGTTCCATACCGAATAACTCAGACGTTTCATCCCAACATAACGGCGACTTAAATCGCCGCCCATAAAGTGCCTCAAATGATGCCATCTTAAAGGCATGCCAACTATTACTAGATAAACTTAATCATTGGTAAATGGAGTTCCCAATCATTACTCCAGTCTAAGGCGCATGCACGAAGGATGTCTTCCAATGTTTGGATCGTCAGCTCAGTCTAACTATGGGATTATGGATAAAATAACATGCTCAGTCTTAATTACATACCAAAGGCTTGATAGACCACCCTCCAAAAATGTGATACGAGACATCTATCTCGATCAGACATAATAGTCTTGGGCGTACCATGCAACCTAACGATCTTCAGGATGAAAACTTGAGCCAATCTATTTGGTACGCACATATCTTTGGTACCCAAGAAGTGCGCTGATTTAGTAAGCCTATAGATGATTTCCCAAATCATATTCATCCTGACTTAGTTCTTCGCATGCCCATGATAAAATACATAGAGATGTCCTCCCATTTCCATTCTGGACTGGGAAGAGGCTGCAACAACTCAGCTGGTCGCTGGTATTCAATCTTGACCTGCTGACAAGTCAAACACTTCAGAACAAATTCTGTGACATCCTTCTTCATGTTATTCCACCAATAGTTCTGTTTCAAGTCCCTGTACATCTTACTTGTTTCAGGATGGATGGGGTAAGGCATAGCATGAGCCTTTGAGAGTATTCTCTGTCTGAACTCCACATCATTCGGAACACAAAGCCATCTCGTAAACCTCAAAATACTATCCTCCTTATCCATAAAGCCTGGAGATTTCCCTTTCACTGCGTCCTATTTTGATTTGATGAATCGTCATATCATTCCACTGTTTCCCCATGATGTTATCAACCAAAGACGAAGTAATTTCAAGGGAACACAATTGACCTTGCACCAGTTGAAGCCATACTTTAATCCCTGCTCGATCAACTCATGTCGGATCCTCATTTGTAGTGTGAGAACTCAATCATCTGGAGTGACACCGATTTCCGACTCAACGCGTTGATGACAACGTTAGTTTTCTCGGGATGGTAAAGGATCTCTAAGTCGTAATCCTTTAACAATTACAATCAACAATGTTGTCTCATACTCACTTCCTTTTAGATGGAGATGTATTTTAAACTCTTATGGTCGTATAAGTCTGACATGAAGAGCCATATAAATTGGGGCGACAAATTTTCAATGCTAACATGACTGCGACTAACTCCAAATAGTGAGTAGGATAGTTCATCCCATATGGATTAAACTATCTAGATGCGAAGGCTATCATATTATTATGCTGCATGAGTACTCAGCCGAGTCCCACTCGAAGCATCACTATACACTAAAAACCCATCGTTTCCTTGAGGTAGGGCTAAAATCGGTGTTGTAGTCAAACCCTCGTCAGTTCCTCAAAGCTCTGTTGCCTATCGTCATTCTATTCGAACTTTTAGGACTTCTGGAGTAATTATGTCAGCGGTCAAGCAAAAATAGAGAACCCCTATATGAACCGGCGATAGTATCTAGTGAGTCCAAAAAAGTACGAACTTCCTTAACATTTTTAGACGGTGACCAATCCAACACCGTCTCAATTTTATGTGGATCCATACGAATTAGAGTTGATTAAGGATTATGACCTTGAAATCTTTTATCATCCGGGCAAGGCAAACATCGTGGCCGACACCTTGAGCCAGAAACCGGTTGTGTTGAGGACACTTGAGATCCTTACGTCTCAATCTGAGCTTAAGCAGGTTTTGATCGGGTAGGATGTTGAGGTTTTGTTGCTAGGAGTTGTCGGGCAACTTTGCGCTTTAGAGATTTCGTCGTCTCTGATCGATGAAATTAAACTGAAGCAGCTGGAGGATCCGATGATTACTCAAATCTGAGAGAATTTTCTTAAAGAAAAGTCTCTGGGGTTTTTGATTCACGAGGATGGTGTATTGAGATTCCAGAGTCGGCTTTGTGTACCGAGCAACTCGAAATTGAGGCAGGGTATTTTGCGTGAGGCCATGCTACGCCTTACTCCGTTCATCCCGGTTCGAGTAAGATGTACAAGGACCTAAGGAGGAACTTTTGGTGGAATGATATGAAGGAGGAGGTCGCACAGTTTGTAGCGAGATGTTTGACTTGTCAGCGGGTCAAAATCGAGCATCAGCGACCGGTTGGACTATTGCAGTCGCTTCCCGTTCCGGAATGGAAGTGGGAAGATATTTCGATGGACTTTATCACGAGTTTGCTGAGATTGAGGTCGGGCATGAATATGGTTTGGGTGATTGTTGATCGTCTGACCAAGTCGGCACATTTTTTGGGCATCAAGGATACTTGGGGCCCGGAGAGGTTGGCTCGTGTGTTTATTGCGCAGATTGTGAGGCTTCACGGTACTCTGAAGTCTATTGTTTCGGATCGTGATGGCCGTTTTGTATCGCACTTTTGGCAGGCGATGCATAAGGCATTGGGTACTCATTTGCGTCTGAGTACTTCTTTTCATCCTCAGTAAGATGGGCAGTCAGAGCGCACTATCCAGACATTTGAGGATATGTTGCGTGCTTGTGCTCTCGATTGGAGCAATGATTGGGAGGAACATTTTCCGTTGATTGAATTCACGTACAATAATAGTTGGCACGCATCGATTCGAATGGCACCATATGAGGCACTTTATGGGCGGTGATGTCGATCATCTATTTGTTGGAACGAGGTGTCCGATTTGGTCGGGACCAAACCGGATATCGCTTTAGAGACGAGACGGAAGGTCGAATTGATTCGAGAATGGATGTTGACTGCTCAGAGTCGACAGAAGTCGTACGCCGACGTCCGTCGTCGACCTTTGGAGTTCGAGGTGGGAGATCATGTTTTGCTAAAGGAGTCGCCGGCGAGGGAAGTTTTCCGCTTCGCGAAGAAGGGAAAGTTGAGTCCGAGATTTATTGGGCCCTTTGAGATTCTCGAGTGAGTCAGTGAGTTGGCATACCATTTGGCGTTACCTCCGGCCTTGAGTCACGTTCATAGCGTTTTCCATGTTTCCCAGCTGAGGAAATATGTTCTGGATCCTAGTCACGTCATCAACTATGGTGATATTGATGTCGCCGAGGATATTACCTTCGAGGAGCGTCCCCTGAAGATTTTGGAACACCGCGAGAAGTGACTGAGGCATAAGACCATTCCTTTGTTCAAGATGCACTGGTCGAGGCACAGTGTCGAGGGGGCAACTTGGGAAACCGAGGATAGCATGCGTGTTAAGTACCCCGAGTTGTTTGTTTCTTAAGTTTCGGGATGAAATTTATTTTTAGAGGGGTAGAATGTAATATCCCCATTTTTCTTTCCCGGTATTACCATTTTTGGTGTATTTTTCATTTTTAGTGACTCGCTTGTAACCGTATTGATATTTCGAGAATAGTTAATTCTGGACTTTTTGTCATCCGATTCTCGTAATTGTTGTTCGGAACCACCGTTTCGGGGTTGCCATAAACCCATCGTATGTTATTGTGCGTTTTGTGAGCTTCCGTTTGATGTTTCATCCGTGATTCGGTGTTTTGGGACCATTGTTATCCTGTGACTAGCGCACGCTAATGATGTTTTTTAGCGCGCGCTAATGTCCTTCGGTAGCGCACGCTACACTTGGTTGGTAGCGTGCTCTAGTGACTCGGTCACATAAATGGCAGTAGCCTGCTTCTGCCCTCTGCTCTCTGGAGACTTGTTCTAGCGCATGCTAAGATGTTGTCCTAGCGCATGCTAATGGTTGGGCTTAGCGCGCGCAGAATGGCCGGTAGTGCACGCTAATCTGGCAGTCTAGTACTGTACAGTTTGTTTCTGGACTCGGTCTGGTGCCTAGGTAGCGCACGCTATGGCCCGATAGCATGCGCTATCGAAAGGCTGTTAGCGCATGCTACTCTTGTGTAGCGCACGCTAACGGTCTAGAACCGTAGGTTCTGGACTGGATTATAGCTGAGTAGTACGCGCTAACGTTAATCATTAGCGCATGCTAACGCTCCCTGGCTATAAAAACAAGGGAGTTGACCCAGATTTATCATTTCTCCTCCTCTCTTTTCCTCTCCGGTCATTTGGCGATTTCTGGGCGAATCTTGAGCGATTTGAAGTCTTGTAACTTCAAACTATCTTCTTTCTTGAGATCTTGGTGAAGATTAACAACATCAACACCTATATTCTTCATCCTAAATCCAAGGTAATCTTCTAGAACCCTATTTTGGGGAGATTTGGGGGTTTTCACGTTTTCGCCCGATTCGTTCCGTGTTGTTGGTTAATTCATGATGAATATGATTAATCTTGTTGGTATTCTTGGTTTTCCTATGGATTCATGGTATATTTCGTGGTATTTGCGTAATCGAGAGGGTTTGGTTGTGGTCTGCCCTCGTTGTTGTTCTTGTACGAATATACATGAATCGTAGGTGGGTTTTCGGGTGTTTTTCATTTCCCGTATTAGTTTAGAAATGGTTGTGATTATATTCTTCGAATCGTTAGGTTCGGTTCCATCGGTTCCTAGCGGTTGTGTTTGATTTCTTCCATTCGAGTCGTCGTTAATTACTCAAGGCAAGTATTTTTGGAAACCTTTATGCTTAACATGAAATGGTAATGTATATTGTGTGTGCTTTACTCACCTCGGGAGGGTCCGACGGGTCCTAGAGAGAATCTATGACTTCACTCTGGATTCATGAGTTTGATTCGCTAGACAGCTCGGGAGGGTCCTTAGAGGCCTCGAGTGGGATCAGTGTCTCCACCCCGGTCTTAGGTGATGCCTGTGCGTGATTTGTTTTATGATATGGCCAGCTCGGGAGGGTCCTTAGAGGCCTGGAGTGGGACCAGTGGCTTCACCCCGGTCCTAGGCAAATTATTTGTTGACTGTTTGTTTCCGGAAAAGACATGTCTGGTTTTGGTTTTGAAATGAATTTGGTGCATTGTACTATGAAATGTGTAAGCGAATGGTTTGCCTTGATTACTTATACTAGCGTAATTGCTAACCCCTCTGGGGACCCATTTTGGGGAAATTCTTGTTATGAATTTTAGGTTATGTTCAGCCGGACGAGCGGGTGTCGGGACAGTACGAGGATGCTGGCCAGGGTCGTTGACATATGCATTTGACTGTTTTTATTTACGTTGTTCTTTTCGATATGGTTGTTGTCTACTTTATAAACTTATAGATTGTACTCGCGATTACTTAGGCTTTTCCCTTCGGATTGTGGTTTGTATTCATTGAAGTTATTTACGTTTGTCGGTGTTGATTTTCCGCCGGTTGTACCGGGTGTGTTATTTGATTTTCATCTGGATGATGCATGTATTTCCTGTGGTAATTCGTGTCTAGCCTGGTGGGTCCTATGTAGGGGCCCACGGCACTGTAATATACCTTGAATATCTCGGGGGTGTTACACCTACATGGCCAAAATAAGAATACAACAACATCCACAAGCTTGTTCGGATAATACATGATGACAATGACTGACAAACTGGAGTACTCCAAACTGTCCGACCAACACGAACACCAAAACAACTCGGGATTAGTATCGCTCGAATGCCTCGTCGCCATCGTCATGCCCCTGTGTCTCAACTCTCTCCTCGCAAACACCTGAAACATGAGAACATGTTCCGCCCCCACGGGATCAGTCATCGAGATAATGAACATCAAATAAATGTACAACATGATATGCATCCAAAGGCAAAATAAATGGTACAACAATGGTAATACGAGATGCTCACAACCCAAGGTAAGAACCGAGCATTCGTGAAAACACTATGCCCATGGCATACGATCAACACCTGCTCAACAGGTTGGAACACAAGTGCCCAATGGCGAATCATCAATATAGAATACATCAATGAAATTACCCGAAGGTAAACCAAACCAAACGCTGACTAGATACACATCACAATACCCAAAGGCTCCAACGGAAATACCAATACATCACAATGGCCTAAAATCCCCGTCAGCCGAAGCTGCCAAAATATCACAATGGTATGAAAACCACTCACGCGAAGCTGCCAATCATCACAATGCGGATCTCAAAGAAACAAACCCAACTGTCGAACATACCCCTCGGTGTATGAAAAACCAGTCGCAAACCATCAGACATATCCAATACAACATGGATTATGAACGACCAAACCAGTAAGGCTCAACAGGGACATCACAGTACGCCAGATCCGGAAATATGTCCGTGCACATGTCCACCCCATATACGGAATCTAGAATATACGTGGGATAATGTACCTAATTAGCCTCACGAACTACGTCTCGTGTGCACGGTCCAATGCGGAAACATCTACGCATGACCATCATGTGCCTGGATAAAAATCCTAAACCTAACCAATCGTCATGCAGATATGATTCCAGATATGTCACGATGCAACATAACAACGAAACTCAAATAATAACACATCCAATAAGGATCAAAAGACTCACCAAAGTGAACAATGACACACGGATAATGAAAGATCAACACGACCAACAATATCCAAAACAACCATCCTCGGATCACAATCCTTAAGGACCGATAACACGATCAACAATCACAACACAACAATCCTGGAATCCCCAACCCTCAACGATCACAAAATTACCGAGTTCACAACAATGATAGTATGTTGCCTTGAGACGGCCAACATGACTATAATAGCTCACGGATGGGCACCATCCTCGGCTGTCCCAATTCAAATACCTCGATTGCCTTGGAATGGCCAATCGATCATAATAACTCAACGGATGGGAACTATCCTCGACAGTCCCAATTCAACACCTCGATTGCCTTAGAATGGCCAATCGATAAAAATGACACAACGGATGGGAACTATCATCTATAATCACAATTCAATACCTTGATTACGTTAGAATGACCAATCGATAACAACGACAATGGATGGAAACTATCCTCGATAATCCCAATTCAATACCTCGATTCCCTTAGAATGGCCAATCGATAACAACGACATAACGGATGGGAACTTTACACAATAATCCCGATTCAATACCTCGATTGCCTTATAATGGCCAATCGATAACAACTACACAATGGATGGGAACTATCCTCGACAGTCCCAATTCAACACCTCGATTGCCTTAGAATGGCCAATCGATAACAATGATACAAAGATGCCTCAGTACCTTTAATCGGTTACCGATGATGGAGATGATAATCGAATACGTCAATGCCTTCAATCGGCCAATTACAGCATCAATCGAAAAAAACTAATATCAATAACAATGATCACAACAATGTCTTAAACCGACATCAATATCAATAGCAACAATCGATACATTAATACCGCAAACCGGCTATGGACAATAACATCAACAACGTGTATCTCAATGCCCTGAATGGCTTTTGCCAAACAACAATAACATTTGGCATAATCTGCCGAAGGGTATCATATTAAATAATCCGCTGATATCAACAAAATCATAGAGAGACCAAGTCTCGAAATGATACAACACATTCATACACATACAAGATAACATTAATATCATTGACTAGTACAAGTATAAAACTTGCCTCAAACCGAAGGCGATGAAAGCCTCCAATGAACGACGAATGGAGTACTCCGGTAATCACAAGCACTCGAACAACCTTGAATGAAATACAATTCATTCAATCACACAAAATCAATAGAAAACAACACCAAAGACAACCCCGATTCAATCACGAATTGGTTAAACTCCACAAACGAAATATCATAGTTCTCAACTATGAATTCTAACATCCTCCAATCACCATAATGATCAATTAACATGATTATTGTGTTCTTAACACTTGTGAAAAACAATTCAACAAGGATTATCAAGAACAACACCAAGGTAATCATCTCAAAATGATAATATCACTAATATCATCATCAATACCTCAAGAACATCACCAACACAACAAATATGATGTCTCTACCAATATCAATCACCAATTCTTCAAGAATTCAGATTAATCAACAAGATTAACTGAACCATTTCAAGATTATGATAATCACCTCCTAATTCATCATAAATCCTTACTAAAATGGTTATAATCTCTCAAGAACACAACCAACAACAATAATCATCTCAAGGCTATGTTAATCACCTAAAAATCTTAACATAAGTCTTTCTAGACATGATTATAACCTCCAAGTATTCTTAAACATCATGAGCACAATCAAACTCAAGCTATATCATCATGTTCTTCATCATAAGTTCATAAAAACTATGAAGAACCATACTATCCTCCAACAAATTATCAATACACGAACTACACGCCAACATCAACATAATCTCGAGTTAAACACAATATTAATCAACATACCTCTTGAAAAATGAAGAACAACCTCAAACCATCAAGAATCCACTCCAATCTTCAAGTTCCTAAGCTACAATCCATGTTATGAAGCTCCAAATTAAGTTGGAAAAGGCTAAGTATCAAGAACAAGTCTAGAGGGATGATTTTAGGGAGAGGAAATCGGTTTTGGTTTGTGAAGAAATGAAATACGAAACCAAAATATATAATCTGACAAGCTCATTATAGCTGCTATATCGTCACCTTAACGTACGTTATGCCCTTAATGTACATTATCGCCTCTACGTAGCATACGCTACGTAGTCTAAAACTCACTATCTCAAAATGGGTTACCCATTACGTACGTTAACAATATTATGTACGTAACCAACCTCAACATTACGTACGTTAACCTCAAGGTATAGCATACGTAATGTGCGTTGACGAGCCTGTCCCAATCAAACTCCGCAAATCCAGCCTGGCCCGGTCCCACACGCCAAAAGTTAGATGCGATATGCTACCCATCGTTACGTACGTAACCCTGTAGGTTTAACGTACGTAATACTCAGATCATAGCGTACATAATGTTATACATATAACGTTCGTTATGGCTAGTATACTTGGCCAAAATTCCAAACTCACCAAGCAACATTCAAACGGCGAAACAAAACTGAGACAAGTATAAATCTCACGATTCCGAAATACCCCAATACAATATACATTGTATCAGTCCAAAACAACAACACTTTTACAATTACAAATAAATATGTATAACTCAACAGTGAAACGAAAAAAAAAAAATTCCCCAGATATTACATACTCCCCCCTTAAAAGAGTTTCGTCCCCGAAACTAAGGGTACACAACTCAGGATATGAACTATCCATCAGGATCTGAAAACAACATCTCCAGGAATACTCCTCAATATGGACCACTCCGCCTGAGTAACTGGACCAGCCCCTCGGGTCCCCGTGTCTCGTCTGCCTGAACACGATGGAAATTAAGTGATAGAAACACTCAACCAAGTGCGAGATCAGTCGAATCATGACTCCTCTGCTAGAGACCAGCCAGAAAGTCATACCAACCGCATGACTCGTAACACCGGCATACACACCCTGCGGGAGCCGCCCATTGTACATGTTTACAATCATCAGAGTACACTCTCCCATTCTCATCTGCATCGGATGCCCATGGAAACACAGACTTACGCCACGCAAAGATAATAACAATGCAGTCATAGTCCTCGGGACCATATCAATCGCGCGCCCAAGTCCTCACGACTTGACGTCTCGAATCACAAGGAACAATTACCCAGATTATCACAAACTCTCGGGCACAATACCAAAAGGAAAGAAATGTAATATCCGCAATTTCGAATTTCGGTAATTTTCTTTTTCCGGAGGAAGTTCATTTTGACAACTCTACCATGACCATTTCGTCATTCCGAGAATGATTAATTCTGCACTTTTTGTCATCCGAGTTCGTTTCGGTGTCGTTTTGTTGAGTTCCGTGTCCTTAATCGACTTTTTCACGTGGGAGTTCGACTTTGTAAAGTCACCATTAATTATTGGAAACTCCAAAAATTCTGAATCTTTGCAACGTTTTAGAGAATCAAGTTATCTTTCCAATGGTTCAAACGGTGAGTCAATCGGAGTCCAGACGAAGGAGTTATGGTCGAAATAGCGAAGACTGCACGGTGTGCCTTTTTGGTGTTGAAGGAGGTACATGCCGTGTGCGCGGCACACTCGAGCTGTGCGCGGCACTAAGCTAATTCTGGGCGTTTTCTTGGCCCCAGGCGCGGCACACTCATCCTGTGCCGCGGCACACGGGCTTTTTATGCATTTTTTAGCAGATTTGCGAGGAGAAAAACTTCATTTTTTCTCCTCTCTTCTTCCTCCTTCATCTTAGGCGATTGTGGGCGATTTTTGGGCGATTTTGAGTGCTCCCAAACTTGTAGAGATCATCTACCTCAAGTCTTGTTGTAGATTTTCGACCTCTACTTGAATCCTTCATCCAAATCAAGGTATATTTCTTGATTATCCTTTTGACTTTTTGGAGAAATTGTTCTTGATTTCGTTTCTAATCCGATTTTGATACATCGATTGGTGTAGTATGATGTTAATAATCATGTTCTATGGGTTGTATATCCATATATCAAGTTTGTTTAACTCGATCGACGATTCGAGTGTTCTGGGGAATTATTGAACATTTAGTGTTCGATTAAATGTCCCAATGAGTTTCCCTTCGATAGTTTGTTGGGATTTCCGTTGTTTTGGCCTTGATTCTCGTCGTAACCATGTGTTATTGTTACTTCCGGAGGTTTATAGGTGTTCGAGGATTCCGATGTTGAATTCCGTTTGGTAATTGATGATTCGTGTGGTGTTATTCTCGTAATACTCGTGGTCTTTATCGCGTTCTTGATATTGTTCGGGGGTTCGGGGCTATTCGACCGCGTCCTATCCGTCGTCTTATTGCGATCGTGGTTTCGAGGCAAGTACCTTGCCCATACTTTTCTCGTTTTATGGATATGATGATCGGTGGTCGTCTTGATGTGTTTGTTTGGTTATTTGAAATGAAGTTTCAAAGGATTTCGGTTTGGCCTCGTTAAAGGCTTTCTTTCAAAGCGAGTGTGATTTGTGAACGGTGTTTTGAGAATTGATTATGATTTGGTTATTTTGAACGTTGAAGGATTTTATGATGATACTCCTATTGTTTAAAGTTATGGAATCGTGTATTCCGTATTTAATCTTGTTATTGTGTTTTTGAAGAGTTTGATAATGGTGTCGAGTTAAAGGCCATCTCTAGTGAGTATTCTTAATGAACTTACATTCTTAGCATGTTAGTTTTGCATGAGTAATGTGTGTGTGTGTATGCTCACTACGGGTTAGATCCGACGGGGTCTCGGTAGGGGTCCACGGAGGTGTGGATCGACGAACTTTGCTTTTAACCACTACGGGTTAGATCCGACGGGGTCTCGGTAGGGGTCCACGGAGGTGTGGATCGACGGTTAATTGTGGTGAATTTTGCAAATGTGATTTGATATTGGCATTTCCTAAATGAGTGCTTTTGAACGGTTTTCATTTGCATGCATTGACTAAGTGTGTAAGAGGTAAGTTATTCGTTTGGCCTACTTGGCTAGGATGGCTCTAGAGTATTTTGTTGTTTGTTTTAAATCCTTTATTTGTGGATTTTGATGTTGGGAGACGAACCTTGTGGTCGTTCATGTGCACTGTGAGTTGATGAGATTTGGGGCTAAAATCCCAATGGTTTTGTAAAAGTCATTTTACGGATTTGGGGCTAAAATCCCAACGGGTTGGTAAATGTCATTTTCGGAAAGTAAAGATTTGGGGCGGTGACCCCTTTTGTCTTGTGGGTTTTTGAAAAGTAGGATTTGATAATCTAAATGGTTTTCTATTAAAACTCTCGATGGCATTCTAAACCGTCTTATAAATTATTTCCATTGATTTATGGTATTTCGATTTTTAAAGGTTTTCTCAAACCCTTGCCTCGAGAAGTACTTTTCGTTTCGTTTGGATCTTGGAGGATTCTGGTTATTGTTATTCGTGGAATGTGAATTGTATGGCTCGTATTTGCACTTTGTATTTGCACTAGCAAAGCGGTGGAGTTTGCTAACCCCCGAGTATTCGGGGGGTGGATGTCTATTTTTGCATTCAGGTTTTGGAGCATAACACAGGGTCGGCACGAAGGATGATGAAAGATGAACGATACTAATCACACGAGGATCCGTTGATGTCGTATTGGTCTAGTTTTATTTTCTTTTCCCCTGCAGTATCTTTTCCCCGTTGTACGGGAGTTTATTGTACTTTGACCCCTGCGTGGGTATATGTTGGAATTGAGTTGTATGTTATTATTGAAAGACCAAATCGGTCTACTGTGTCATTTTAGCCTGAAAGGCGATGTCTAGATGTTTGATTTTAGTTAACAGCCTGGTAGATCCTCGAGGTGAGGGTCTACGGCGTGTAATATCCCTGAGCGGATTGGGGGTGTTACATAAATGGTATCGGAGCTGAGGTTGTGGAAACCTAGGCTGTCGGGTCAGTGGTGTCTATTGTGTTTTGTCTCGTCGGATTTAGTCTGACTGAGTCGTGTCGCGACGCGTCGTTTGAGTTTGTTGGTCGTGATTAGTATCGTGGGGCGATCATCATCTTCGTGCGACATGTGGAAGTAAGTCTCCCTTATTTGTGTTGTGCCTCGTGTGACACGAGCTATTTTTATGATTATTTGTTAAGTGATGGAATCCTTATGTGGATTTTGATTTCACGATATGTATTTAATCGACTCTCGTATTTAATTTATACGAGGAGTGTCGTCGCTTGTGATGTCTTTTTATTGTTGTTTTTGTCCGTTGCTGATGATTTTCGAATCGATTTGCACGTTTTACAAGTTCTCTTGTGGAAGCTTTGTGCTTATACACGTTCGACTTATTCACTAGCCAGTGCGGTAGGGTCTTTAGAGGCCTCGAATGGGGCCAGTGGTTTTGTTCTGAATGTGGTTATTTGACTCTAATATTTTGTTCTTATGAGGAGTAGTGTTCTTTGGATTGTGCATGTTGAATTGTATTTCTTTTATCCATTGCGTGAGTTCTTTTGTAATGACTTTCGGTATTTTAGCGTAGAGTTTTATTTCAAAACCGATTCCCTTAACCGAGTTTTTGGCATTATGGCCTTGATCATTTTGGCGAAATTCTTATGACGGTATTTAGCATTTTGTAAATGGCTTCGTGAGTTTTTTCAAATATTACCGTCATCACCCTTTTGGCATTTTTGTAAATGGTTTTTAGCACAGGGTTCCGCGGGACCCACGGCGCTATGATGTTCGTGTGATTACGAAATTTTTGGGCATTCTAGCCTTTTTGGCATCGTCCTTTTTGGCATTGAATTATTTTGAAAACTTGAGTATCTTAGAAATAAATTTCGAGACATATTTTTTTTTCAAATGAGTTATTTTCTTGTGGTACATCCAGTGCCACAATATATTTCAAAATTTTTACGCCTCGAGGACCAAAATGTTTTGAGATATTTTCAATGTTTTAGAAACACTTTTATTTAGACCCGAGGGTCGAATATTACGAAAGTTTTCACTAAGAGAAAGTGTCCTCATTTTTATCAAATGCGAAATGGTTCTCCAAAGTCTCGATAACGATGTTTCACGTTTGTACTTTTTGAAAGGTGATACTCAAGATCAATCGGTGTTCTTCTGAATTATTTTCAAAATGAGGTTTTCGTTTTTAAAACCTATCCATTCCCGTTTGAGGGCTGGGTATATATGTGTGATGTTCGCGTTGTCATTTTGATGTTTGCTCCCGAGTATGACCGAATTGGCGGTGTGAGCGTTGATTCGTTTTCCACACATTTGTTGTGTTAGCCCCTTGTGAGAGGTGGGATGTCGGTGTTGAATATTGTCGCCTCGTGGTGATTTCTGCGTTGTCGCGCATGTGCGAGCTGTTAGAGCTTGGGTTAGTATGGCCGTGTGCATCGGTGATCGTTCCGTTATGTGTCGGTTGTTTAATGTCTTGTTACCTTGCTCCCGTTTTTGTGAATTTCGTGGACGGGGTCGGAGGTAATGCCCATACTATTTTGACTTCTATATTTTTTCTTTCTCCATTCTTTCGACTCGCTCGTATTCGTTGATACTTTCCGAACTTGTTCTGTATTTCGGTTTCATCGTCCGAACGAACTGTGATCTTGTGGTGGGTTGATCTGGTTATCGCTGTGATTTTTTTTTCGAGTTCGGTTCGATTCTTGTGAACCTTGTTCGGAAGTGACATCATCTAGTTCTATTAGTTCTTTTATTCGAAGTGGATCGGATTTGGAACTCTTGTGTTTTCGACTTTGTCGACTCATCATGTTCGTTGGCATTTCTGAGCTTGTCCTGCCCCTTGCTTTTGTTGATCGAACGAGTGTGGTATTGTTTCTAATAGCTCGTTTGTCGTTGTGACTTTTCAATTTCTATTCCCTCTCATGTGGATCTTATGTGAATGCATATGTTGTTGTTTTCACCGGATCATATATTGTCTCGAGTCGAGATGTGAACCTTGGAGTTGTTGTTTGAATTTTTATTGTTCTTTGTGATTCGAACATGATCGTTCGATTTTTGTTGTCTCGATCTTCGTGGTTCGATCGTTTGATTGTTCGGTTTTTATTGATCTCGTTTCGCGATTGTTGAGCGTTCAGACTCCTTCCTAATTCCCTTAAGTTTGGGAAACTAGTCTCGTTTTCGATCTTCCAACCCTTGGGCGGTGGAATTCCGTATTTGTTCAGCGATTGGCTCGCGTTTTGATTGATGTACCGTTGGGTTGGTCAATCATATTGATTTTCGTTCGTTGTGTTTTGTGATTGTCGGATAATTGACTTGATTGTATTATCCATTTGATGACGCTTATCATTTGTTGGTTTTATTATATCCCTAACGGCGACGTTGTGTTGGTCGTCGTGGAGCGTGTTTTCACGCCGTATGTCTCTTTGCGTTTCTTGCAGCATTTCGCCGTTGGGCGCGAGTTTTCTGTTTTTGGTGTATCTCGTTGAGTTTTCCTGGCGGGATATTGCTTCCCCCTACTTGTTTTAAGTTTCGGGACGAAACTTCTTTTAAGGAGGGTAGAATGTAATATCCGCAATTTCGAATTTCGGTAATTTTCTTTTTCCGGAGGAAGTTCATTTTGACAACTCTACCATGACCATTTCGTCATTCCGAGAATGATTAATTCTGCACTTTTTGTCATCCGAGTTCGTTTCGGTGTCGTTTTGTTGAGTTCCGTGTCCTTAATCGACTTTTTCACGTGGGAGTTCGACTTTGTAAAGTCACCATTAATTCTTGGAAACTCCAAAAACTCTGAATCTTTGCAACATTATAGAGAATCAAGTTAGCTTTCCAATGGTTCAAACGGTGAGTCAATCGGTGTCCAGACGAAGGAGTTATGGTCGAAATAGCGAAGACTGCACGGTGTGCCTTTTTGGTGTTGAAGGAGGCTGTACCGTGTGCCGCGGCACACTCGGTATCTTTGCGGCACTAAGCTAATTCTGGCGTTTTCTTGGCCACAGGCGCGGCACACTCATCTGTGCCGCGGCACACACGGGCTTTATGCATTTTTAGCGATTTGCGAGGAGAAAAACTTCATTTTTCTCCTCTCTTCTTCCTCCTTCAACTAAGGCGCTTGTCGGCGAATTTAGGGCGATTTTGAGTCCTCTCAAACTTGAAGAGCTCATCAACCTCAAGTCTTGTTGTAGATTTTCGACCTCTACTTGAATCCTTCATCGAATCAAGGTATATTTCTTGATTATCCTTTTGACTTTTTGGAGAAATTGTTCTTGATTTCGTTTCTAATCCGATTTTGATACATCGATTGGTGTAGTATGATGTTAATAATCATGTTCTATGGGTTGTATATCCATATATCAAGTTTGTTTAACTCGATCGACGATTCGAGTGTTCTGGGGAATTATTGAACATTTAGTGTTCGATTAAATGTCCCAATGAGTTTCCCTTCGATAGTTTGTTGGGATTTCCGTTGTTTTGGCCTTGATTCTCGTCGTAACCATGTGTTATTGTTACTTCCGGAGGTTTATAGGTGTTCGAGGATTCCGATGTTGAATTCCGTTTGGTAATTGATGATTCGTGTGGTGTTATTCTCGTAATACTCGTGGTGCTATCGCGTTCTTGATATTGTTCGGGGGTTCGGGGCTATTCGACCGCGTCCTATCCGTCGTCTTATTGCGATCGTGGTTTCGAGGCAAGTACCTTGCCCATACTTTTCTCGTTTTATGGATATGATGATCGGTGGTCGTCTTGATGTGTTTGTTTGGTTATTTGAAATGAAGTTTCAAAGGATTTGATTTGGCCTCGTTAAAGGCTTTCTTTCAAAACGAGTGTGATTTGTGAACGGTGTTTTGAGAATTGATTATGATTTGGTTATTTTGAACGTTGAAGGATTTTATGATGATACTCCTATTGTTTAAAGTTATGGAATCGTGTATTCCGTATTTAATCTTGTTATTGTGTTTTTGAAGAGTTTGATAATGGTGTCGAGTTAAAGGCCATCTCTAGTGAGTATTCTTAATGAACTTACATTCTTAGCATGTTAGTTTTGCATGAGTAATGTGTGTGTGTGTATGCTCACTACGGGTTAGATCCGACGGGGTCTCGGTAGGGGTCCACGGAGGTGTGGATCGACGAGCTTTGCACCACTACGGGTTAGATCCGACGGGGTCTCGGTAGGGGTCCACGGAGGTGTGGATCGACGGTTAATTGTGGTGAATTTTGCAAATGTGATTTGATATTGGCATTTCCGGAAATGAGTGCTTTTGAACGGTTTTCATTTGCATGCATTGACTAAGTGTGTAAGAGGTAAGTTATTCGTTTGGCCTACTTGGCTAGGATGGCTCTAGAGTATTTTGTTGTTTGTTTTAAATCCTTTATTTGTGGATTTTGATGTTGGGAGACGAACCTTGTGGTCGTTCATGTGCACTGTGAGTTGATGAGATTTGGGGCTAAAATCCCAATGGTTTTGTAAAAGTCATTTTACGGATTTGGGGCTAAAATCCCAACGGGTTGGTAAATGTCATTTTTCGGAAAGTAAAGATTTGGGGCGGTGACCCCTTTTGTCTTGTGGGTTTTTGAAAAGTAGGATTTGATAATCCTAAATGGTTTTCTATTAAAACTCTCGATGGCATTCTAAACCGTCTTATAAATTATTTCCATTGATTTATGGTATTTCGATTTTTAAAGGTTTTCTCAAACCCTTGCCTCGAGAAGTACTTTTCGCTTCGTTTGGATCTTTGAGGATTCCTGGTTATTGTTATTCGTGGAATGTGAATTGTATGGCTCGTATTTGCACTTTGTATTTGCACTAGCAAAACAGTGGAGTTTTGCTAACCCCCGAGTATTCGGGGGGTGGATGTCTATTTTTGCATTCAGGTTTTGGAGCATAACACAGGGTCGGCACGAAGGATGATGAAAGATGAACGATACTAATCACACGAGGATCCGTTGATGTCGTATTGGTCTAGTTTTATTTTCTTTTCCGCTGCAGTATCTTTTCCCCGTTGTACGGGAGTTTATTGTACTTTGACCCCTGCGTGGGTATATGTTGGAATTGAGTTGTATGTTATTATTGAAAGACCAAATCGGTCTACTGTGTCATTTTAGCCTGAAAGGCGATGTCTAGATGTTTGATTTTAGTTAACATCCTGGTAGATCCTCGAGGTGAGGGTCTACAGCGTGTAATATCCCTGAGCGGATTGGGGGTGTTACAAGAAAATCACATCAAATGACTCAAGATTCTCAAATACTATCATTACGAGATAGATCAACAATAAATTGTTCACAACCACAATACATTATTACAGATTAAGTTAAACATTAATTCGAAAAACAAAGAAAGGAAAATATAAATCGAGGCTACATCTCAAATGTACCCAACATCGATATCCTCCAGATCATCGATCTCTTCGATCTCATCGATTCAAGGAAGACCCAAATCTGAACACACTGCTCCTCCTCGGCTATCTTTACCACTAGCTCCCGAAGCCCGATAGGACCCCTTGGATGAAGTACGGACTGGAGTAACAAAATCTCTTGAGGCCTGTGAGCTCTTTCGAGACCAGCTGGCACCAGGAATCTTGCAGTATTTCTGTAGGTGTCCCTGCCTCCCACACAGAAAACAAGCAATAGTCTGCATCGAGCACCGGGTACTGCGATGTCCTCTTGTATCACAGTTAAAACGAACAACATTCGAACTTGTCACCGGAGAGGAATATGATTTCCCAGTACGAAGACGACTAGAAAACGACCTCTTGGACGTCGGAGCCCGATGTCCCTCTGAACGAACCGGCATCCTAGTACTCCCACCAGAAGAAGCTGGAGGGTGCTTTCGAGCAAGCTCCTTAATCAAAAGCTCTGCTCCAAGAGCCTTCTTGATGAATTCACCAAGTGAGTTACAATTATGATTGAAAAACTGCATCCTCAACTGCGGGTTTATCCTCTTGCTAAAGTACTTGATCTTATCCGCCTCAGTACGGATAACAGACGAAGCAAACTAAAGGAATCCATGAAACTTCTCATCATTAACAATAACACCCTTATCCTCGACGGATATGGGGTTTAGAACCTCTGACAACTTGGCTTCATGAAGTGGAGCCGGATAATACCTCTCTAACATGAGAGTCTTGATCTCGCTCCAAACACAGTCACGATCGATAGGTTTCACAGAAAGCCACCAAGAATAAGCTCCCTTACTCAGGTAGTAAGCCGCTACTGCCACCTTACTCTATTCTGGATATTGATCCATGTCGAAGATTTTATCAAAATGTTCAAACCAATGAACGATATCAGCTGGTTCTGATGAACCCTCGAAAGTAGGCTTTTGATGAGAGATATCGCCAACAATCTGACTCGCTCCCCCAGTCTGCCCATGAAACGGCACCTGGAATCCCTACTGCGGTGGACCACGAATCATCAAGGCCTGCATGGTCTCTACTATCTGCGTCATCTGAGTCATCTGGGCTCATGCCCCTCATAAGCAAGAAAGGGTCGATGTGTCCACTCTCAGTCTGATCGACTTCTCGAGTATGACATCCCGAAGGAAAATCGGTCATGTAAGTAACACCTCTGGCCGAACTCTGATCCATCTCAGCATCCGTACGCATATAAACATGAGGTTCTGGGTTCTGGCTTGTTCTGCTGCCCTTACCCCCTCTGCCACGTCCCCGGATTCCTCTTTCCATACTGAAAGAATAATGTTCGATCATGAACATAGCTCAAATACGCCTCAACGGCCAATCCAGAATGCCAAGTCAATAGTGTAATATCCGCATTTTTCTTTTCCCAGTATTTTTATTTTTTCGGTGTATTTCTCGTTTTTAGCGACCCTCGTGTATTTTCCAGTGTATTCTTCTGTCATCTATCGATCTGATTCTCGTAATTGTTGTGCGGAACCGCCGTTTCGCAGTTGCCGTGGATTCATTCTATGTTATTATGCATTTTGAGATGTTCCATTTGATGTTTCGTTCATGTTCCGGTGTTTTGGGCCGTTCATATTCCGTGCCTAGCGCGCGCTAAATATTCTGCATAGCGCATGCTAGAGATCCCTTAGTAGCGCACGCTACGTTGGCTTCGTAGTGCACGCTAGCGAGCTGATCCCTGGGAGTGGCAGTTCTGATTCCAGTCCTCTGGACTGGCGGATTATCGTATGCTATGTTGTCTAGCGCACGCTAATGTGGGGGAATAACGCATGCTAGGTGTCCGGTAGCGTGCGCTAGCGTGGTATCGATCGGGCGCTTTGTCTGAACTCGTTCAGTGCCTGTAGCGCACGCTATAGCTCGATAGCGCGCGCTACCGAGTCGTTGTTACGCACACTAGATAGTAGTAGCGCACGCTAACGGTCCAGGACAGTGTGTTCTGGACTGTAATATAACTGGGTATCGCACGCTAACACTTAGCCGTTAGCGCGCGCTAAGCTGTGTGGCTATATATACCCAGGAGTTGACCTTGGACGGATCTAATTCTCATTTCACCTCCTTCCTCTGCGGCTTTGGCGATTTTGGGCGATTTCTTGGCGATTTCTTCCTCCAATCATCTCAACCATCATCTTCCTTGAGTTCTTGGTATATAATAACAACACTAACACGAATCTTTCATGCTAATCCAAGGTAAATCTTCTTAGAACCCTACTTTTGAGTAAATTGTGGGTTTTCAGGTTTTTCTTCAATTCGTTCCATATGATTGATTAATTCATGTTGAATATGATTAATCTTGCTAGTATTCTTGTTTTTCCTATGGATTCGTGGTATATTTCGTGGTTGTTGCGTATTCCAGAGGGTTCGGTTGTGTTACGACCTCGTCGTTGTTTTTATACGAATATACATGAATCATAGGCGGGTTTTAGGTTTATTGCATTTCCATATTTGTTTAGAGTTGATTGTGATTATGTTCTTCGAATCGTTAGGTTCGGTTCCGTTAGTTCCTAGCGTTCGTCGGTGATTTTCCTTCCCGTTCGTGTCACCGTCTACTAATCGAGGCAAGTACCCTTATGAACTTACGATCTTAACGTTGTAGCATTGCATGAGAATTGTGTGTGTGTATGCTCACTATGGGTTAGACCCGACGGTGTCTCGGCAGGGGTCCACGGAGGGGTGGATCCGCGAGCTTGATTTTAACCACTATGGGTTAGATCCGACAGGGTCTCGATAGGGGTCCACGTAAGGGTGGATCCACGGTTAATTGTGGTGCGTTTTACAAATGTGTTTTGGATTATGGCGTTTCCGGAAATATGTGTTTCAACCGATGTTTTCTTTATTGCATGCTTTGACTACATGTATAAGATGTAAGTTGTTCATTTGGTTACTTGTACTGCGTAATTGCTAACCCCTCTGAGGGACCCGTTTTGGGGAAATTCATTTTATGAATTTCAGGTCAGGTTCATCAAGACGAATGGGCGCTGGGCCAGTATGCGGATGATGTCCGTGCGTGATCATTGTGCACGAGTGATGTCTTATTGTCTTCTATCTTTTTACCGTTTGTGGGTTTGTAAACTAATAGAAGTACTCGAGTACTTAAGAGTTCTTGTTTGTCCGGATTGTATCGTTGTCTATTGTGTGTGTGTCGGATGATTGTGTTGTGTTTGACCGGTTGAACCGGGTGGATTATTTTGTTTTGCGTCCTTATGACGAAGTGTTATTTTGCTGTTTCCGCGAGTCGATGAGTATGATGGTTGTTTAGCCTGGTGGGTCCCATATAGGGATTCACGGCGCTGTAATATACCTCGAATATCTTGGGGGTGTTACAGAAAATGGTATCGGAGCCAAGGTTCTATGGATACCTAGGCTTGTCGGTTATTGGGTCTTGTTGTGTGTCGTTTTGCACATCATCATCACGCTGCCATGATTCCGATGCTACCGGTGCCCGTAAGTTTTTCCTTACTCCGTTCTTTGTTTCCTTGCATCACACCTTCGATTCTTGATTGTGGTTGTTTTTCCTCTCGTACTTACCATCGTATGGATTTTGCTACTTCTTTACCATCAGTATGGATGCTGGAAGAGGCCATGGTCGTGGTCGTGGTCCTGGCCATGGACGCGGCCGAGGATGTGGGGCAGCCGATGGGGCGGCCACGTCGCATTCTTCGGGATCCGGCAGCACCGGTGACCGTCATAGCCATGCTTCTTCTCAAGATGGCGCCGACCTTGGAATTACGGCTGTTATGAAGCAGATGGTGAACCAGATGGCGGCTATAGCTCAGGGGGTTCAGAACCCGAATCCGACCCATGCTAATCAGGGCGGAGCAGACCGTTGGCTTCAAGATGTCATCAAGATGCATCCTCCTCAGTTTTCGGGAGCATCAGACCCGATCGATTGGGAAGGGTGGATCAAGGAGATATCTAAAGTCTTTGTTGCCACCAACTGTCCCGAGGACCGTAAGGTCCCTATTGCCCAGTATTTTCTTACTGGGGACGCTATTGACTAGTGGGAGGCCGTTGGGCCTAAGGACCACGTTGCTTCGTGGGCAGAATTCAAGGACCTAATGGAGACCGAATATTGCCCGTGGCCAGTTAGACAGGCTCGAGTTCATGCCTTTTATGATGCTCAACCTCGGGATATTCCTGTTTCTCAAGCTATTGCCGATTTTAACAAGGAGTTGGGCTATGTGAAGACCCAAGTTGTCAAGGAAAACGACAAAATTTTTCACTTCTCCAGGCGGATGAAATTTTCGATTCGCGACTACATGTCTGGGCTCGTCTGCACTACCTTGAAGGATTATCAGAGTAGGGCCCTTGCTTACGATATGTATGTGACGGCTAGTGAGGCGGCCCGCGAGAGCAAGGAGCAGAAGTCCGCCGGGAATTTTTCGGGCCACAAAGGTGGGGGTCAGCAGAAATTCCAGTCTGCTAACTTTTCCGCTGGTGGTGGCCCAGCTCGTTCTACTGGGGTTCCCCGTAGGGCTACCAGTGCCCCTTCTCGGGAGGTGAAGTGTTTTAATTGTGGCTAGTCAGGCCACAACAGTCGTAATTGTCCGAGCCCTTTGATGACGTGTAATCGATGTGGCTAGCCAGGCCACAAGGCTGCTTTCTGTGCCGAGAGGGAGAAAATTCTTGGTGCCCAGGCTTCCATTCCAGCGCCCAGGGAACCAAGCATGAATCAAGGATCGTTTGCTTCTTAGTCCCCATCGAGTGCCAGTCGAGGGAGAGGTTGGGGTTAGACCGCCAAAGGGGGAGCTTCTAGTGTCGGCTCCACCCATCCACGAGTTTACGAGATGAGGAGGGCCGATGATCCGGCCGCTACTGTTGCCACAGGTACCGTTCACATTCATTCTCATCCTGTCAGTGTGCTTTTCGATTCCGGTGCTACGTATTCATTTGTCTCTTTGGAATGTGTGCGCCATCTGGGTTTTGATTGTTTGTCACCCTACGAGCCTTTCATCATTAAACTTCCTAGCGGTAATAGGATCGTAGGTGATCGGGAGATCCGAGATTGTGCTGTGATTATTTGCGAGAGGGATTGGCTCTCAGATCTTATTGTCGTGGGTATTGAAGGTGAGGATTTAATTCTTGGGGATGATTGGCTCGAGTGGCATGGTGCGATCATGAACTACCGCACGAGAATCATCACTGTGTTAGCTGATGACGGCACCGAGCACTCTTTTGCGGGACGAAAGAGGGGAAACCAGAAGTTCGTTATTAATGCCTTGAAGGCGATGAGGCTCCTGCGAAAGGGTTGTACTAGTTATTGGTGCTATGCCTTGAAGGCAGAGGATGGTGGAGTCGAGTTTTCGTCGATTCCAGTCGTTAGTGAGTTTTCTGATGTATTTCCTGACGAGTTACCGGGATTGCCACCAGATCGTGAGGTCGAGTTTGCTATAGAGTTAGAGCCAGGCGTGGCTCCGGTTTCGAAGGTGCCGTATTGCATGGCACCTTCAGAGATGGCCGCGTTGAAGAAGCAGTTGAGTGAGATTCTTGAGTCGGGATATGTTCGACCGAGCGCCTCGCCTTGGGGTGCACTGGTCCTGTTTGTGCGGAAGAAGGATGGTTCACTGCATTTGTGTATCGACTATCGCGAACTAAACAAGGTAACTATCAAGAACAATTATCCTTTGCCGAGGATTGATGATCTGTTTGATCAGTTGCAGGGGGATGCGGTATTCTCGAAGATTGATTTGAGATCGGGGTACTATCAGCTCCAGGTGAGGGAGTCCGATGTGCCGAAAACAACTTTTCAGATGAGATACGGACATTATGAGTTTGTAGTTATGCCCTTCGGGTTAACTAATGCGCCGGTGGTGTTCATGCAGTCGATGAACAATGTCTTTATCGAGTATTTGGATAAGTGTGTCGTTGTCTTCATTGACGATATTCTTATTTATTCGAGCAACGAGGAAGAGCATGCCCATCATTTGCGAGTAGTGTTAGACATTTTGAGGACCGATCAACTCTATGCGAAGTTCTCGAAATGTGAGTTCTGACTGAAGGAAGTGATGTTTTTAGGTCACGTGATTTCAGCCGAGGGGGTTCGTGTGGATCCGCAGAAGATTGAGGCAGTGTTGGATTGGGCACCGCCCAAGAATGTGAAGGAGATCCGTAGTTTCTTGGGTTTGGCCGGCTACTACCGTAGGTTCGTCGAGGGTTTCTTAAAACTGGCTCGGCCGCTTACACAGTTACTCCAGAAATCCGAGAAGTTCGTCTGGAATGACGAGAGACAGTCGAGTTTCGAGGAGCTGAACAGGCGTTTGACTTTAGCCCCGATTTTAGCATTGCCATGTGGCAACGGGGTCTTGCTATTTACAGTGATGCTTCAGGTCAGGGTCTTGGGTGCGTATTGATGCAGCACGGCAAGACCATTGCATATGCGTCGAGACAGTTGAGGCCGTATGAGCTTAACTACCCTACTCAGGATTTGGAGTTAGCGGCAGTTGTTTTTGCGCTCAAAATTTGGCGTCACTATCTTTTCGGCTCTGCATGTCAGATTTTTACCGATCATAAAAGTCTGAAATATATATTTACTCAGCTGGAGTTGAATATGAGGCAGAGGAGGTGGTTAGAGTTGATTAAGGATTATGACCTCGAAAGCCTTTATCATCCGGGCAAGGCGAACGTCGTGGCCGATGCCTTGAGTTGGAAACCGGTTGCGTTGCGAACGCTTGAGATCCTTAAGTCTCAGTCTGAGCTTCGGCGGGTTTTGATCGAGTTAGATTTTGAGGTTTTGTTGCCTGGAGCTGTCGGGCAACTTTGTGCTTTAGAGACTTCGTCGTCTTTGATCGATGAAATTAAGCTGAAGCAGTTGGAGGATCCGATGATTACTCAAATCTGAGAGAATATCTTAAGGGAAAGTCTTCTGGGTTTGTGATTCACGAGGATGGTGTTTTGAGATTCCAGAGTCGGCTTTGGGTACCGAACGACTCAGAGTTGAGACAGAGTATTTTGCGTGAGGCCCATGCTACACCTTACTCCGTTCATCCTGGTTCGAGTAAGATGTACAAGGACCTGAGAAGGAATTTCTGGTGGAATGATATGAAGGAGGAGGTCGCACAGTTTGTAGCGAGATGTTTGACTTGTCAGCAGGTCAAAATCGAGCATCAACGACCGGCCGGGTTATTGCAGTCACTTCCCGTTCCGAAATGGAAATGGGAAGATATATCGATGGATTTCATTACGAGTTTGCCGAGATCGAGGTCGGGCATGAATATGGTCTGGGTGATTGTCGATCATCTGACTAAGCGGCACATTTTCTGGGCATCAAGGACACTTGGGCCCCGGAGAAGTTGGCTCGTGTGTTTATCGCGCAGATTGTGAGGCTTCACAGTACTCCGAAGTTTATTGTTTCGGATCTTGATGGCCGTTTTGTATCGCACTTTTGGCAGGCAGTGCATAAGGCGTTGGGTACTCATTTGCGTATGAGTACCTCTTTTCATCCTCAGTCAGATGGACAGTCGGAACGCACTATCCAGACGTTCGAGGATATGTTGCGTGCTTGCGCTGTTGATTGGAGCAGTAACTGGGAGGAGCATTTGCCATTGATCGAATTCACGTACAACAGTAGTCGGCACGCGTCGATTCGGATGGCACCGTATGAGGCACTCTATGGGCGGCATTGTCGATCGCCGGTTTGTTGGAATGAGGCGTCCGATTTGGTTGGGACCGAGCCGGATATCGCTTTAGAGACGAGGCGGAAGATAGAATTAATTCAGGAACGGATGTTGACTGCCCAGAGTCGACAGAAGTCATATGCCGATGTCCGTCGCCGACCTTTGGAATTCGAGGTGGGAGACCATGTTTTGCTAAAGGTGTCGCCGACGAGAGGAGTTTTTCGTTTCGGGAAAAAGGGGAAGTTGAGTCCGAGATTTATTGGACCCTTTGAGATTCTCGAGCAAGTCGGTGGGTTGGCATACCGTTTGGCGTTACCCCCGGCCTTGAGTCATGTTCATAGTGTTTTTCATGTTTCCCAGCTGAGGAAATATGTTCCGGATCCTAGTCACGTCATCGATTATGGCGAGATTGATGTCGCCGAGGATATTACTTTTGATGAGCATCCTTTGAAGACTTTGGAGCATCGTGAGAAGCGACTGAGGCATAAGACCATCCCTTTGGTCAAGGTGCAGTGGTCGAGACATGGTGTCGAGGAGGCAACTTGGGAAACCGAGGATAGCATGCGTGTTAGGTACCTCGAGTTGTTTGTTTCTTAAGTTTCGGGACAAAACTTATTTTTAGAGGGGTAGAATGTAATATCCGTATTTTTCTTTTCCCAGTATTTTTATTTTTCGGTGTATTTCTCGTTTTTAGCGACCCTCATGTATTTTCCAGTGTATTTCATCCATCATCTATTGATCTGATTCTCGTAATTGTTGTGCGGAACCGCCGTTTCGGGCTTGCCGTGGATCCATTCTATATTATTATGCATTTTGAGATGTTCCGTTTGATGTTTAATTCATGTTCCGGTGTTTTGGGCCATTCATATTTCGTGCCTGGCGCGTGCTAAATTTTCTACATAGCGCACGCTAGAGATACCTTAGTAGCGCACGCTATGTCTGCTTCGCAGCGCGCGCTAGCGAGCTGAGACCTGGGAGTGGCAGTTCTGATTTCGGTCCTCTGGACTGGCGGATTAGCGTATGCTACGTTGTCTAGCGCACGCTAATGTCGGGGGACTAGCGCACGCTAGGTGTCCGGTAGCGTGCGCTAGCATGACTGTCCAGTACTGGACAGTTTGTCCTGGACTCGTTCAGGTGCCTAGGTAGCGCACGCTATAGCTCGATAGCGCGCGCTACCGAGTCATTGTTAGCACACGCTAGATTGTAGTAGCGCACGCTAACGGTCCAGGACAGTGAGTTCTGGACTGTAATATAACTGGGTAGCGCACGCTAACACTTAGCCGTTAGCGCGCGCTAAGCCGTGCGGCTATATATACCTAGGAGTTGACCTTGGACGGATCTAATTCTCATTTCACCTCCTTCCTTCGCGGCTTTGGCGATTTTGGGCGATTTCTTGGCGATTTCTTCCTCCAATCATCTCAACTATCATCTTCCTTGAGTTCTTGGTGTATAATAACAACATTAACACGAATCTTTCATCCTAATCCAAGGTAAATCTTCTTAGAACCCTACTTTTGAGTATATTGGGGGTTTTCGGGTTTTCTTCGATTCATTCCATATGATTTTATTAATTCATGTTGAATATGATTAATCTTGCTAGTATTCTTGTTTTCCCTACGGATTCGTGGTATATTTCGTGGTTGTTGCGTATTCGAGAGGGTTCGGTTGTGTTCCGCCCTCGTCGTTGTTTTTATACGAATATACATGAATCGTAGGTGGGTTTTCGGGTGTATTCCATTTCCGTATTCGTTTAGAGTTGGTTGTGATTATGTTCTTTGAATCGTTAGGTTCGGTTCCGTTGGTTCCTAGCGTTCATCGGTGATTTTCCTTCCCGTTCGTGTCACCGTCTACTGATCAAGGCAAGTACCCTTATGAACTTATGATCTTAACGTAGTAGTATTGCATGAGAATTGTGTGTGTGTATGCTCACTATGGGTTAGACCCGACGGGGTCTCGGTAGGGGTCCACGGAGGGGTGGATCCGCGAGCTTGCTTTTAACCACTATGGGTTAGATCTGACGGGGTCTCGGTAGGGGTCCACGGAGTGGTGGATCCACGGTTAATTGTGGTGCTGTTTACAAATGTGTTTTGGATTATGGCATTTCTGAAAATGTGTGTTTCAACCGATGTTTTCTTTATTGCATGCTTTGACTATATGTATAAGATGTAAGTTGTTCATTTGGTTACTTGTACTGGCGTAATTGCTAACCCCTCTGGGGGACCCGTTTTGGAAAAATTCGTTTTATGAATTTCAGGTCAGGTTCATCAAGACGAACGGGCGCTGGACCAGTATGGAGATGATGGCCGTGCGTGATGATTGTGCACGAGTGGTGTCTTATTGTCTTCTATCTTTTTACCTTTTGTGGGTTTGTAAACTAATAGAAGTACTCGAGTACTTAAGAGTTCTTGTTTGTCCGGATTGTATTGTTGTCCATTGTGTTTGTGTTGGATGATTGTGTTGTGTTTGACCGGTTGAACCGGGTGGATTATTTTGTTTTGCGTCCTTATGACGAGGTGTTATTTTGTTGTTTCCGCGAGTCGATGAGTATGATGGTTGTTTAGCCTGGTGGGTCCCATATAGGAATTCACGGCACTGTAATATACCTCGAATATCTTGGGAGTGTTACAAATAGCCAAACACGAGTATACATACTCAACAGATAAACAATCACATCAATCATGCTAATCATAGCCAATACAGAGCCCACATGCTCCAAAACAAATAATCATGAATCAATAGTAACACAAATGTTGCATACCGGTTTCAACAAAACATGTATAATCAATGGCATAATGAATGTATGAACATAGAGAGAATTGAGTCCTTATACAGGTCATATGAAGCTTCGAGGTCTTGCGATACTAGTTCTCAATGACGACGACACGATGAAAGAATGACTCATACAGTCATTCAACTATCACGACTCACAAAACCCGACTGTCCAGATTGTCGTAACATGACAGCCCCACTACTACCGCGTCGGTAGAGCCACAGAACTCACATATCAGGGTATCTCACAACCCATTTCTCCGATACCATCTCCTGTAACGCCACCAAATCCCATTGGGTTATTACAGTGGCGTGCATCCCACACCAGGAGATCCACCAGGCGACCACGACTAAAACACAATAAACTGACCAAAAGGGGAAATCACAGTCCCTACTATGACATCCGACATAATATTCCGATATGGAATTTCAACGACATGAATGGGCCTACATGGATAAAATAAGAATACAACAACATCCACGGGCCTTGCTCGGATAATACATGATGACAATAACTGACAAACTGGAGTAGTCCAAACTGTCCGACCAACACGAACACCAAAACAACTCGGGACTAGTACAACTCGAATGCCTCGTTGCCATCATCATGCCCCTGTGTCTCAACTCTCTCCTCGCAAACACCTGAAACATGCGAACATGTTTCGCCCCCACGGGGTCAGTCATCCAGATAATGAACATCAAATAAATGTACAACATGATATGCAGCCAAAGGCAAAATAAACGGTACAACAATGGTAATATGAGATGCTCACAACCCAAGGTAAGAACCGAGCATTCGTGAAGACATTATGCCCACGGCATACGATCAACACCTACTCAATAGTTTAGAACACAAGGGGCCAACGGCAAATCATCAATATAGAATACATCAATGAAATTACCCGAAGGTAAACCAAACCAAATGCTGACTAGATACACATCACAATGCCCGAAGGCTCCAACGGAAATACCAATACATCACAATGGACTGAAAGCCCCTCAGCCAAAGCTGCCAAAATTTCATAATGGTTTGAAAAGCACTCAGCCGAAGCTGCCAATCATCACAATGCGGATCTCAAAGAAACAAACTCAGTGTATGAACAACCAGTCGCAAACCGTCGGACATATCTAATACAACATGGATTATGAACGACCAAACCAATAAGGCTCAAGAGGGACATCACAGTATGCCCAATCCGGAAATGTGTCCGTGCACATGTCCACCCCGTATACGGAATCCAGAATAAACGTGGGACAATGTACCTAATTAGACTCATGAACTACGTCTCGTGTGCACAGTACAATGCGGAAACATCCACGCATGAACATCGTGTGCCTGGCTAAAAATCCTACACATAACCAATCGGCACGCAGATATGATTCCAGATATGTCACGATGCAATATGACAACGAAACTCAAATAATAACACATCCAATAAAGATCAAAAGACTCACCAAAGTGAACAATGACACATGGATAATGAAATATCGACACGACCAACAATATCCAAAACAACCATCCTGGGATCACAATCCCTAAGGACCGATTAACACGATCAACAATCACAACACAACAATTCAGGAATCCTCAACCCTTAACGATCACAAAATTACCGAGTTCACAAGAATGATAGTATGTTGCCTTGAGACGACCAACATGACTATAATAGCTCGCGGATTGGCACCGTCCTCGGCGATCCCAATTAAAATACCTCGACTACCTTGGAATGGCCAATCGATCGCAACGACTGAACGGATGGGAACTATCCTCGACAATCCCAATTCAACACCTCGATTGTCTTAGAATGGCCAATCGATAACAATGACACAACGGATGAGATCTATCCTCTATAATCCCTGTAATACCCGGTTGTAATTCAGCCATTATCATTCAGTCATTATCATTCAGTAATTATCATTCAGTAATTGTCACTCAGTAATTATTCACTCATTAATGATCATTCATCGTTCATATTCATTCATTGTATTCACCGATTAGAGTAATTGTATCGTGCATCAGTTATCATTCGTAGTCCTACCTGGTTGGAGGATCGAACCGTGGTCATCAACATTTTCATCTTCATAGTGGGCTGTGTGTGAGGAGTAGCGCACGCTACGTACTCTATTTAGCGCACGCTAATTGAGTATGGGTAGCGCACGCTACCTCTCCGTATTAGCGCACGCTAATGTGGTTTAGGCCTGCAGTCCAGAAGGCACTGGACTGCAGTCGAGTTGGAGTAGCGCATGGTACGAAAGGTAAGTAGCGCACGCTAGTAAGTTCGGATAGCGCCCGCTATGCAGTCAGTGTAGCGCACGCTAAGGCCGATCAGGCAGAGTCCAGTGGGCACTGGACTGATTTTGGAATAATTCCTAGTGCACGCCATGAGTGGATTTTAGCTTACGCTAATGGGGCAGTAGCGCACGCTGATTTTTGGACGTAGCGCGCGCTATCGCGAGCAGGTCAGAGGACAGGAGGTTCTGGACTTCAGTCACTGGGCATAAGGTATCTAGCTGGCGCACGCTATCGGGAGGGTGTTAGCGCACGCTATCAAGTTCGTAGCGTACGCTAACGAGGCAGTCAGAGTTCACTGGACTATCCGATTAACCCGTTAGCGCATGCTAAATATCAGGTCGTAGCGTGCACTAAACTAGAATTACTATATATAGGACAATCCGGCTCAGATTCATCATTTTCACTTCTCACTTTGATTCCGGGCGATTTTGGGCGATTCGGAGAGATATTTTTGAGCTGCACTCATCCATCATCATCTTCAAGCTTATCATTTGGATTTATCATCATTTCATCTTCTCGAACACATCAAATCAAGGTAATTATTTCTTGGATCTAGAATTTCGGATTTTAGGTATTTTTCCTTCCAATTTCTTCGTGTAAGCTTGGATTGTTGTTGGAATATGTTAGATATGGATTATCTACCTTGAATAAATGTATTCCTATGGATTTATTGATATGTTTTTCGGATTTGATGAACATTTGGATAATTAATCAAGAACCCTTGATGTTGACTTTGGTTGTTTTTGGGGGTTTCCGATTACAGTTGCCGTAACTTCGAGTTGTGGTTTCCTATTGGATTATTGATATCATTAAATGTGTTTGTTGGATCGAACTACCCATTTTTGGAGTTTGGTTTCGATATATTTGGGATTGGTTTTAATCAAAGGATGATATTCGCTAAGTGTTTGTTTGAATGCCTCAATAAGTTCGGATATTGTTGTATCGACCTTTGAGTTAGTCGTAATTCATGCTTGACACGTATATTGAGCGGATTATTTGTAATTGTGTTATTCAAGGTTGTTCGAGCGACCGGCATCTCTTTTTAGGACGCAGTTCGAGGAAGGACATTTCAACACCGGTATTGTGTAAGTAAATTCTTACTCGGTTAAAAGGATATTCATTCCTTACATTGTTGTTCATTCATATATGTAATTCATTCATAATATATCGTTCATGTCGAGACTTGTATTTATCAACTCATCACGTAACTCACGAGGAACGACGGCTCCAAAATCATTTCATTGAAGATATCACTCGTTGTATCATTATTTCATCTCGGTGAGTCGTTCTTGATCCTTATCGGATTCTATTCATTACTCCTCACCTTGGTCATTTTTGTTCTGGTGATCTTCCGGAATTATATTGCATGGCCGGTTGGCGCATGTGTGGATTTTAGTCGGGCACACTATGGTCATGTGTATACGTGGGATTCCGGACACAATGGACCGTGAGACTAATTAGGCCAATAGCGGGTGTATATGCGGGACTCCGGACACTCGGCTATTTGTGCTCTTACGCATTTCATTCGGGCGTACATTGATGCTCATCTTTCAACTTAATTCATTAATTCATTTATGTGATTGTTGTATATTGTTCAACTCTTGAGGATTGTAGTTCTGTGTAACTGACCCCGTTGGGGGATGTTGTTTTCAGGTCATGGCAAGGCTAAGGCTCGGGAAGAGAACATTGACCGCGAGGAGCCCCAGTGATACTAGTAGGGCCCCCCCAGTCCTTTTCAGTCATTCGTGTTTACTTCATTATATTTCTGCTGCAGACTTCCGTTTGAATACTCATTTTATTCAGTGTTGTATATTATCTTCATATAAAATATACATGTATTCTGTATTATCTTGGGCGTGTTGTAATGAAACTCCTCATCGGAGTAATTTGATGATATAATGTGGTTCAGTACTACAATTATATTATTTAAGTCATTAATTTTCATTCGCCTGGTGGGTCTCAGTCGGGGGTCCACGACACTGTAATATCCGCCTAGTTTGGGGTGTTACAATCCCAATTCAATACCTCGATTGCCTTAGAATGGCCAATTGATAACAACGGCACAATGGATGGAAACTATCCCCGATAATCCCAATTTAGTACCTCGATTCCCTTAGAATGGCCAATCAATAACAACGACACAATGGATGGGAACTATCCTCGATAATCCCAATTCAATACCTCGATTGCCTTAGAATGGCCAATCGATAACGACACAATGGATGGGAACTATCCTGGACAGTCCCAATTCAATACCTCGATTACCTTAGAACTACCTATCGATAACAATGATATAACAGATGCCTCAGTACCTTTAATCGGTTACCAACGACGGAGATGATAATCGAATACGTCAATGCCTCCAATCGTCCAATTACACCATTAATAGCAAAACACCAATATCAATAACAATGATCACAACAATGTCTTAAACCGACATCAATATCAACAACAACAATCGATACATCGATACCGCGAACCGGCTATCGACAATAACATCAACAACGAGTATCTCAATGCCCTGAACGGCTTTTGCCGAACAACAATAACATTTGGCATAATTTGCCAAAGGGTATCGTATCAAACAATCCCCTGATATCAACAAAATCATAGAGAGACCAAGTCTCGAAATGATACAACACATTCATACACATATATGATAACATTAATCTCATTGACTAGTACAAGTATAAAACTTGCCTCAAACCGAAGGCGATGAAATCCTCCAATGAACGACGAATGGCGTACTCCGATAATCACAAGCACTCAAATAACCTTGAATGAAATATAATTCATTCAATCACACAAAATCAATAGAAAACAACATCAAAGACAATCCCGATTCAATCACGAATCGGTTAAACTCCACAAATGAAATATCGTAGTTCTCAACTATGAATTCTAACATCCTCCAATCACCCCAATGATCAATTAACATGATCATTGTGTTCTTAACACTTGTGAAAAACAATTCAACAAGGATTATCAAGAACAACACCAAGCTAATCATCTCAAAATGATAATATCACTAATATCATCATCAATACCTCAAGAACATCATCAACACAACAAACATGATGTCTCTACCAATATTAATCATCAATTCTTCAAGAATTCGGATTAATCAACAAGATTAACTTAACCATTTCAAGATTATGATAATCACCTCCTAATTCATCATAAATCCTTACTAAAATGGTTATAATCTTTCAAGAATACAACCAACAACAATAATCATCTCAAGGCTGTGTTAATCACCTAAAAATCTTAACATAACTCTTCCTAGATGTGATTATAACCTCCAAGTATTCTTAAACATCAAGAACACAATCAAACTCAAGCTATATCATCATGTTCTTCATCATAAGTTCATAAAAACTATGAAGAACCATACTATCCTCCAACAAATCATCAATACATGAACTACACGACAACATCAACATAATCTCGAGTTAAACACAAGATTAATCAACATACCTCCTGAAAAATGAAGAACAACCTCAAACCATCAAGAATCCACTCCAATCTTCAAGTTCCTAAGCTCCAATCCAAGTTATGAAGCTCCAAATTAAGTTGGAAAATGCTAAGTATCAAGAAAAATTCCAGAGGGATGATTTTAGGGAGAGGAAATCGGTTTTGGTTTGTGAAGAAATGAAATACGAAACCAAAATATATAATCTGACAAGCTCATTACGGCTGCTATATCGTCCCCTTAACGTACGTTATCGCCTCTATGTAGCATACGCTACGTAGTCCAAAACTCACTGTCTCAAAACGGGTTACCCATTACGTACGTTAACAATATTACAAACGTAACCAACCTCAACATTACGTATGTTAACCTCAAGGTATAGCGTACGTAATGTGCGTTGACGAGCCTGTCCCAAACAAACTCCGCGAATCCAGCCTGGCCCGGTCCCACACGCCGAAAGTCAGATGCGATCTGATACCCATCGTTATGTACGTAACCCTATAGGTTTACCGTACGTAATACTCAGCTCATAGCGTACATAATGTTATACGTATAATGTACGTTATGGCTAGTATACTTAGCCAAAATTCCAAACTCACCAAGCAACATCCAAACGGCGAAACAAAACTGACGACAAGTATAAATCTCACGATTCCGAAATATCCCAATACAATATACATTGTATCAGTCCAAAACAACAACACTTGTATAATTCCAAATGAATATGTACAACTCAACAATGAAATGAAAAAAATTCCCCGGATATTACATACTCCCCCCTTAAAAGAGTTTCGTCCCCGAAACTAAGGGTACACAACTCGGGATATGAACTATCCATCGGGATCTAAAAACAACATCTCCACGAATACTCCTCAATACGGACCACTCCGCCTGAGTAACTGGACCAGCCCCTCGGGTTCCTGCGTCTCCTCTGCCTGAACACGAAGAAAATCAAGTGATAGAAACATTCAACCAAGTGCGAGATCAGTCGAGTCATGACTCCTCTTTGAGAGACCAGCCAGAAAGTCGTACCAACCGCATGACTCGTAACACCGGCGTACACACCCTGCGGGAGCCGCCCATTGTACATCTCTACAATAATCGGTGTACACTCTCCCGTTCTCATCTGCATTGGACGCCCATGCAAACACTGACTCACGCCACGCAAAGATAATAACAACGCAGTCATAGTCCTTGGGACCATATCAATCGCGCGCCCAAGTCCTCACGACTTGACGTCTCGAATCACAAGGAGCAATTACCCAGATTATCACAAACTCTTGGGCACAATACCAAAAGGAAAAAAATCACATCAAATGACTCAAGATTCTCAAATACTATCATTACGAGATAGATCAACAACAAATTGTTCACAACCACAATACATTATTACAGATTAAGTTAAACATTAATCCGAAAAACAAAGAAAGGAAAATATAAATCAAGGCTACATCTCAAATGTACCCAATATCAATACCCTCCAGATCATCGATCTCCTCGATCTCATCGATTCAAGGAAGACCCAAATCTGAACTCACTGCTCCTCCTCGGCTATCCTTACCACTAGTTCACGAAGCCCGATAGGACCCCTTGGATGAAGTACGGACTGGAGTAACAAATTCTCTCGAGACCTCTGAGCTCTCTTGAGACCAGATGGCACTAGGAATCCTGCAGTATTTCTGTAGGTGTCCCTGCCTCCCACACAGAAAATAAGCAATAGTCTGCATCGAGCACCGGGTACTGCGATGTCCTATTGTATCACAGTTAAAGAAAACAACATTCGAACTCGTCGCCGGAGAGAAAGATGCTTTCCCAGCACGAAGACGACTAGAAAACGACTTCTTGGACGTTGGAGCCCGATGTCCCTCTAAACGAACCGGCATCCTAGTCCTCCCACCAGAAGAAGCTAAAGGGTGCTTTCGAGCAAGCTCCTTAATCAAAAGTTCTGCTCCAAGAGCCTTCTCGATGAATTCACCAAGTGATTTACAATTATGATTGAGCAACTGCATCCTCAACTGCGGGTTTAGCCTCTTGCTAAAGTACTTGATCTTATCTGCCTCAGTACGGATAACAGACAAAGCAAACTGAAGGAGTCCGTGAATCTTCTCAGCATTAACAATAACACCCTCGTCCTCGACGGATACGGGGTTCAGAACCTCTGACAACTTGGCTTCACGTAGTGGAGCAGGATAATACCTCTCTAACATGAGAGTCTTGATCTCGCTCCCAACACAATCACGATCGGTGGGTTTCACAGAAAGCCACCAAGAATAAACGCCCTTACTCAGGTAGTAAGCCGCTACTGCCACCTTACTCTCTTCTGGATATTGAACCATGTCGAAGAGTTTATCAAAATGTTCAAGCCACCTCGAAAGTAGGCTTTTGATGAGAGATATCGCCAACAATCTGACTCGCTCCCCCAGTCTGTCCATGAAACGGCACCTGGAATCCCTGCTGCGGTGGACCACGAAGCATCAAGGCCTACATGGTCTCTACTATCTGCCTCATCTGAGTCATCTGGGCTCATGCCCCTCATAAGCAAGAAAGGGTCGATGTGTCCACTCTTAGTCTGATTGACTTCTCGAGTATGACGTCCCGAAGGAAAATCAGTCGCGTAAGTAACACCTCCGGCTGAACTCTAATCCATCTCAGCATCCGTATGCATATAAACATGAGGTTCTGGGTTCTGTCTCGTTCTGCTACCCTTACCTCATCGGCTACGTTCTCGGATTCCTCTTTCCATACTGAAAGAATAATGTTCGGTCATGAACATAGCTCAAATACGCCTCAACGGCCAATCCAGAATGCTAAGTCCATATCCAAACACGAGTATACATACTCAACAGATAAACAATCACATCAATCATGCTAATCGTAGCCAATACAGAGCCCACATGCTCCAAACCAAATAATCATGAATCAATAGTAACACAAATGTCGCATACGAGTTTCAACAAAACATGTATAATCAATGGCATAATGAATGTATGAACATAGAGAGAATTGAGTCCTTACACAGGTCATACGAAGCTTCGAGGTCTTGCGATACTAGTTCTCACTGACGACAATACGATTTAAGAATGACTCATACAGTCGTTCAACTATCACGACTCACAAAACCCGACTGTCCAGATTGTCATAACCTGACAGCCCCACTACTACCGCATCGGTAGAGCCACAAAACTCACATATTAGGGTATCTCACAACCCATTTCTCCGATACCATCTTATGTAATGTCACCAAATCCCATTGGGTTATTACAGTGCCGTGCATCCCCCACCAGGAGATCCACCAAGCGAACACGACTAAAACACAACAAACTGACCAAAAGGGGAAATCACAGTCCCTACTATGATATCCGACATAATATTCCGATATGGAATTTCAACGACATAAATGGGCCTACATGGCCAAAATAAGAATGTTGGGTACAAGATTGGATATTGCGCCGTGTTGCGGAAGCGTAAAAAAATGTGGAAATTAAATGATGCACGGATTTATAGAGGTTCGGCTATAAAAGAGCCTACGCCCTCTCTCGGTATCTTTTTTTATAGGTTCAAGATAAAACCTCTGCACCTCTCTTCTATCGGTCGAGGGATAACCATTTATAATCACGTCTTCTATTGGTCAGTGATAAACCACTCGTACTTGTCTTTGTGTCGGTCCAAGTTAAACCATTTTCCTTTTCGTAGGAAAAGGAATCAACCTCTCTAGCTTTCTAGGGGTACTAGATAAACCTCACTTAGATAGCGATTGCGATTCTAATAATGCCGGATCCTTGATCATAATAACACCGAATCCAATCGTATCTTTTATTTTACCACTCATGTATGATTTTGTGTATAACACTCAATCACTCAATGTAAGCTTAATATTACAACAACAATAATATCAATATGAATATCAAATGATTATCTCGTATGCTTGTAGTTGTTGTGTTTGAAACAATACCATAGAATGGTATTTATAGGCTCCATCATCAAACTAGCCGTTAGCTGCCAGAACCATCATTACGTACGCTATCTCCTCCACATTACGTACGTAAGCTTGATTACGTACGTTAACCTTGACAGGTTACGTATGTAAGCCTCTTCACAAATCAGTCCAGGGAGTTTTGTCATTTTGGTTACGTACGTTAGCATACCATCTATTACGTACGTTAAGACTTATGTCATTGCTGACGTCATATATCCATTGCATGCTTTTCTGACTTTGACTCCTCCAACGTTCACTTGGTTTGAACATGTGTTATGTACGTTATACACTTAGGTTTACGTTATCCTTGCAATGTTACGTACGGTAAGCAGGCTTCGTTACGTACGTTAAGCTTGCACAGAACACCATTTTGAGTCTTCGTCTGCTTCGATATTTTGCTTCGCCTCTTCGTTGTTTTGTTTTGCTTATCAACTTTAATCATCAAAACACTTTTAATTTATGTATGGAACAAAATGTTCCAACAATCTCCCCCTTTTTGATGATTACAAAACAACCCTTCGTCAATGAGATTTACCTGCACAAATACAAATATATGTATATGTGTACAGACCAAAGTTTTCTACTTTGTCCATTTTGTTAGTTTCTTCTCCCATTTATTTTTCGACTCCTTCTTTTCTTTTCTCCTTTTCTTTCCTCATTTTCAACGTCTCCTCATTTTTTCTTTTTCTGTCATTTCGACTTCTCCTATTCATTTTTCGACTCCTTCGTTTCTCCCCCTTTTTCTTTTTCTGTCATTTTCGACTTGTTCTATTCATTTTTCGACTCCTTCGTTTCTCCCCCTTTTTCTTTTTCTGTCATTTTCGACTTCTCCTATTCACTTTTCGACTCCTTCATTTCTCCCCCTTTTTGAATGCTTTCTTTTACTTTGATTTTCTACCCTTTCAGGGTTAATCCCATTTTACTCCTTTATCTCCTTCTCCCCATTTTTGTATTCATCAAAAAGTAAAAAAATAGCAATTGAATTTAATGATACCAAAATACAAAATATGCACGATACCAATTTATGATAAATAAATGCATAAAAGGTATAAACTCCCCCTGAAAATATTATCACCTATTTTAAAAAAAATTATACTCCCCCTGAGTAAAATATTAAAAATCAATTTTTGGGGACCCAACCGATAGTTGGTTTTTGTTTGGAAACATAAATAATATTTGAAATAATTGTTCGTTTAGGAATCTAAATTTTCTTAACTTTAATCGTTCTTCGTGGGCTTTTACAGTTTGAAATATGATGCCCAAGTTTTAAACAATTTTCACATCGAGGTATATTGAAATTTAAGGATTCGGTTTTAGAACGTGGTTTGAATCCCAACCCTTCTTTATTTAAAGTAAATTTCTGAACACCAAGCATAGTTTCAAATTTCTCGTTCCCGAGAGAAAATTTCTTCGTTAAATCTTTAAGATTGGTTTGAATTTTAGCAAGATCATCCTTCAAAATATTTTCATTTTTGATGCAATTAGAATGATCTATTTCGACAAATTTTCCTTTCTCGATAATTTTGGAATTTTCAATTTCCAAAGATTTAATTTTAGATTTCAGGGATTTTATCTCGGATAAAGCATTTTGAAAATCGGTATGAAGTAATTCGAATGCTTCAAATAATTCGTTGTTAGAATTACTTACTTGACTTTCGACGTCGCTATCGTCGTAGGAACTCCGGGCCATGAGAGTGAGATCATTTTTATTGATAAATTCGTCGTCTTCGTCTTCCTCGCTCCAAGTTGCTATGAGAACCTCCTTCTTGGGTTTATCTCGGCAATGCTTAGCGAAATGGCCTGGTTTTCCACATAGTCGACAAGAATTGTCAAACTTCTTAGATTCGCTCGAGATGTCCTTCTTCCTCCGATTTAATAATGTTTGGAACTTATAATATTTTTGGCATAATATGCCGATTCTTCGTCGCTTTCTTCAACCGGGATTACCTCCTTCTTAGACATCTTAGCCTTCAAGGATTTTGATTTTTCCTTCGGTTTCGGTTTGACATTCCAAGATTTAAGTACTCTCTCGTAGTTTATAAGGGAACCTACGAGAGCACTAAAATCAAGAGTATTTAAATATTTTGATTCCATAATTGCCGTTACCGTACCATCCCATTCAACATGTAGTGATCTTAACATTTTCTTGACTTTTTCACTACTTGATAATGGTTTTCCAAACGAAGCAAGTCCATTAGTGATGACCGAAAATCGGTCGAGCATGTTGGTGATGGACTCTTCACCTTTCATCATGAATAACTCGTAGTCATGGAGAAGCATATTAATCTTCGTCTCCTTGACTTGAGTTGTCCCTTCGTGTGTGATTTCAAGAATTTTTCATATTTCTTTAGCACTTTTACACGATGAGATATGATTGACCTCTTCCGGATTTAAGGCACAAAATAGAAATTGAGTAGCCTTACAATTTAGATGGTCGTTTTTCCAATCCGCGTTATCATATTCTTCAAAAGATTTAAGCATACCGTCGGATTTGAGAGGAATTTTCGGACCAAGGCATATCACCTTCCAAAGCTCGATGTCATATGCTCGGATGAATATTGACATCTTTTTCTTCCACGTCATAAAGTTCGAGCCATCAAAAAATGGTGGTCGATTTAGAGCGAGGCCTTCGACTGGAGAAAATTGGAACGCCATTTTGGATCTTTTCTCCTTGGATGTTAAGCCGCGTATTGGAGTACTGCTCCGATACCAATTTTTGGGTAGAAGATCGGATATTGCGCCGTGTTGCGGAAGCATAAAAAATGCGGAAATTAAATGATGCATGGATTTATAGAGGTTCGTCTATAAACGAGCCTACGTCCTCTCTCGGTATCTTTTTTTATAGGTTCAAGATAAAAACCTCTGCACCTCTCTTCTATCGGTCGAGGGATAACCATTTACAATCACGTCTTCTATTGGTCCGTGATAAACCACTCGTACTTGTCTTTGTGTTGATCTAAGTTAAACCGTTTTCCTTTTCGTAGGACAAGGAATCAACCTCTCTAGCTTTCTATGGGTACTAGATAAACCTCACTTAGATAGCGATTGCGATTCTAATAATGCCGGATCCTTGATCCTAATAACACCGAATCCAATCGTATCTTTTCTTTTACCACTCGTGTATGATTTTGTGTGTAACACTCAATCACTCAATGTAAGCTCAATATTACAACAACAATAATATCAAAATGAATATTAGATGATTATCTCGTATGCTTGAAGTTGTTGTGTTTGAAACAATACCATAGAATGGTATTTATAGGCTCCATCATCAAACTAGCCGTTAGCTGCCAGAACCATCATTACGTGCGCTATCTCCTCCACATTACGTACGTAAGCTTGATTACGTACGTTAACCTTGACAGGTTACGTACGTAAGCCTCTTCACAAATCAGTCCAGGGAGTTTCGTCATTTTGGTTACGTACGTTAAAATACCATCTATTACGTACGTTAAGGCTTATGTCATTGCTGACGTCATATATCCGTTGCATGCTTTTCTGACTTTGACTTCTCCAACGTTCACTTGGTTTGAACATGTGTTACGTACGTTATACACTTAGGTTTACGTTATCCTTGCAATGTTACGTACGGTAAGCAGGCTTCGTTACGTACGTTAAGCTTGCACAGAACACCATTTTGAGTCTTCGTCTGCTTCGATATTTTGCTTCGCCTCTTCGTTGTTTTGTTTTTCTTATCAACTTTAATCATCAAAACACTTTTAATTTATGTATGGAACAAAATGTTCCAACAAAGACTACAACAACATCCACGAGCCTTGCTCGGATAATACATGATGAAAATGACTGACAAACTGGAGCACTCCAAACTGTCCGACCAACACGAACACCAAAACAACTCAGGACTAGACCGCTCGAATGACTCGTCGCCATCGTCATGCCCCTGTGTCTCAACTCTCTCCTCGCAAACACCTGAAACATGAGAACATGTTCCGCCCCCACGGGGTCAGTTATCCAGATAATGAACATCAAATAAATGTACAACATGATATGCAGCCAAAGGCAAAATAAACGGTACAACAATGGTAATACGAGATGCTCACAACCCAAGGTAAGAACCGAGCATTCGTGAAAACACTATGCCCACGGCATACGATCAACACTTGCTCAATAGGTTAGAACACAAGGGCCCAATGGCGAAACATCAATATAGAATACATCAATGAAATTACCCGAAGGTAAACCAAACCAAAAGCTGACTAGATACACATCACAATGCCCGAAGGCTCCAACGTAAATACCAATACATCATAATGGACTGAAAGCCCCTCAGCCGAAGCTGCCAAAATATCATAATGGTCTGAAAAGCACTCAGCCGAATCTGCCAATCATCATAATGCAAATCTCAAAGAAACAAACCCGACTGTCGAACATACCCCTTAGTGTATGAACAACTAGTCGCAAACCGTCGTACATATCCAATACAACATGGATTATGAACGACCAAACCAATAAGGCTCAAGAGGGGCATCACAGTACGCCCGATCCGGAAAAGTATCCGTGCACATGTCCACCCTGTATACGGAATCCAGAATAAACGTGGGACAATGTACCTAATTAGACTCATGAACTACGTCTCGTGTGCAAGGTACAATGCGGAAACATCCAAGCATGAACATCGTGTGCCTGGATAAAAATCCTACATATAACCAATCGGCACGCAGATATGATTCCAGATATGTCACGATGCAACATGAAAACGAAACTCAAAGAATAACACATCCAATAAGGATCAAAAGACTCACCAAAGTGAACAATGACACATGGATAATGAAAGATCGACACGACCAACAATATACAAAACTACCATCCTGGGATCACAATCCCTAAGGACCGATTAACACGATCAACAATCACAACACATCAATCCTGGAATCCTCATCCCTTAACGATCACAAAATTACCGAGTTCACAAGAATGATAGTATGTTGCCTTGAGACGGCCAACATGACTATAATTGCTCATGGATGGGCACCGTCCTCGGCGGTCCCAATTCAAATACCTCGACTGCCTTGGAATGGCCAATCGATCACAATGACTCAACGGATGGGAACTATCCTCGACAGTCCCAATTCAACACCTCGATTGCCTTAGAATGGCCAATCGATAACAATGACACAACGGATGGGAACTATCCTCTATAATTCCAATTCAATACCTCGATTGCCTTAGAATGTCCAATTGATAACAACGACACAACGGATGGAAACTATCCTCGATAATCCCAATTCAATACCTCGATTCCTTTAGAATGGCCAATCAATAACAACAACACAATGGATGGGAACTATCCTCGATAATCCCAATTCAATACCTCATTACCTTAGAATGGCCAATCTATAACAACGACACAATGGATGGGAACTATTCTCGACAGTCCCAATTCAATACATCGATGGCCTTAGAATGGCCAACCGATAACAATGATACAATGGATGCCTCAGTACCTTTAATCGGTTACCGACGACGGAGATGATAATCAAATACGTCAATGCCTTCAATCGTCCAATTACATCATTAATAGCAAAACACCAATATCAATAACAATGATCACAACAATGTCTTAAACCGACATCAATATCAACAACAACAATCGATAGATCGATACCGCGAACCGGCTATCGACAATAACATCAACAACGAGTATCTCAATGCCCTGAACGGCTTTTGCCGAACAACAATAACATTTGGCATAATTTTCCAAAGGGTATCGTATCAAACAATCCCCTGATATCAACAAAATCATAGAGAGACCAAGTCTCGAAATGATACAAAACATTCATACACATACATGATAATATTAATCTCATTGACTAGTACAAGTATAAAACTTGTCTCAAACCGAAGGCGATGAAATCCTCCAATGAACGACGAATGGCGTACTCCGATAATCACAAGCACTCGAACAACCCTGAATGAAATTCAATTCATTCAATCACACAAAATCAATAGAAAATAACACCAAAGACAATCCCGATTCAATCAAGAATCGGTTAAACTCCACAAACAAAATATCGTAGTTCTCAACTATGAATTCTAACATCCTCCAATCACCCCAATGATCAATTAACATGATCATTGTGTTCTTAACACTTGTGAAAAACAATTCAACAAGGATTATCAAGAACAACATGTTGCGATATTTCTTGAACGCAAGTGTACGTTATCGTATACAAGTAATAAAGTGATGAGTGAGTATCGTTCCCACGAGGACTGAATCACTAACTACCGATTTTTATGTATTCTAGTTTTATTCGAACAATCGAACTTTGGGTTTGCAATTAATTACTAAAAGAATTAATAAAAGACTAAATAGAAAAAATGATCGCTTGAGGAAAGAAAATCAAAGGATGAATAAGTTTAGGATTCTGAATCCACCTCGGTTTATCCGAATTTACTCTCGATTATCTGAAGTTAATGATTTTCCCAATTTATTGAAGGCGAAGATTGCTAATATACTCTACCGCCTCTCCCGAGGTCAATAGATTTTTCTAAAGGCGAATAACGCACTCTATCCCTAGGTGAATTAATTCGTCAATAGGCCAAAAGCATAAAATCTCCAAAAGGCCACGTAGTTCCTATGAGTATATTCCTATCTCATAGAATAAAATGGTCCTCACCAATAGTTCCTCACCAACTCTCCTCTCCCGATTCGAATTGAATGATTAAAACAATACAACTATTGGCCAGATAATTGAAAGAATTAAACACGATTGGGAAAACTCAACAAAAAGGGAATTAAATAGATAATCTCAAGCAAATCCGTCAAAACATAGGTTTCATCAAAATCCTAGATTAGGGTTTTAGCCTGACATGCTAATTAATGAAAATACAGAATTAATAATTAAAAGCATGAAAATCAAACGCAGATGAAGAGCTCGGATTCCTACGTTCTTCTGGCTTCCGCCCTCTGCCTTTGATATCTTCTGCTTCTCTCGTCGTCTTCTGTGTTCTTCCTCTTTCCAAGCCTCCAAGATTCCAAGATTCCCAGATTTTCAAGATTTCAAGATTCCTAGATTTTCAAGATTTCCAGATGATTATTTAGGGTCTTAAACCCTTATTTATAGTTCTCACAGTCTCCAAATCGCGTCCATGTGAGTAGGTCGAGAACTGGCTTCAAAACGGCCCAAATCCGCGCGGAGCACACCAAAACCGCTAAGTGTGCCGTGGCTCACTATATCTGTGCTGCGGCACATGGTCTTCAGCTGGACGCCTGGGCGCCTTTTAATTCATCTGGGCTGCGGATCACACAGGTGTGCCGCGGCACGAGTCTGATCTACTCAGTGCCGTGGTCCTCTGCGTGTGCCGCGGACCTGCTGCCTTGTGCCGCGGCTCACGGCCAAAATTCGCCGTTTTCGCCCGTTTCGCCTCGTTTTAGCTTCCGGACTCAAATCTCCTGACAAACATACAAAATTAAGGCATTAAAAGCTCATTTAAGCAAATTTACTCTCCAAAATAATACAAAATAATGATAAATAAGCGTATAAAAATATGCCTAACAAATACCCCCAAACTTAAGCCTTTGCTTGTCCTCAAGCAAAAAGAATTAAATTCAACAAAAGAATATCGTGAATAATCGCGCAACTCATAATGCTCAACTTAATCAATACTATCCTGAAATTCTCTCTGAATAATACGAGTATCGTAATAGCAAGCTACACTCAGAACACTGATTCCACAAAGTAACCAAGTTCAGTCCTAATCACTCGTTCATGAAGAAAATCCAGCTCAAAGATTAACAAACGTGAATCTAATCGACCGTCAATATGAAAGGTTAAAATAAACAAGCTAGTTCGCCCCGTTCCACAGTCTAATGGCAAAATTTTCACGAGTTTCATAAAAATTAACCCTCGGACAGTATTCCCTTATATATATATGCTCAAGAAATTGATTCGAGTTGACCACTAGGTTCGGATCTCGGGATGTTTCATCGGGATAATCCTAGGGTGGAACTTCCATTCTCATGTATTGGGAAACCGTTTGACGTAAAAGACACTCATGGGGTACATGGATGCTTCTAGTTACTAGGTTCCCCTCCACAGTGGAGAAACAACTCGAATAGCTAATTTCTGCATGTCCGAATCAAGGTCGCCGTTTTACGCGAGAGTAAACAACAGGTCACGCGAGTACCCCCGGTTACTAGGCTCCCTATCATCGGCACATGTGAAATTTCTAAATCACTAGTCTAATCAGGGTCGTCGTTTTACGCGAGAGTAAACAACGGGTCACGTGAATGCCCCCGGTTACTAGACTTCCCATCAAAAAATAACTCGACTTTTGGGAAAAACTGACCGACTCTAAACTCAATCTAAGTGCCAACACGACTTATGTAACTGGACGACTAGCTAACCGAAAAATGTAACCAAACGTATCGACGGTGATTTTAAAACACGCACGTATCCTCTCTTATCCACCAAGACCTCTACAATCACGAAAAAATTTCGGACCAAAATGAAGACTTAGCAGAAACAGAAATCACTGACTACAACTCGACTAAAACTCGACCGTTTCTTCAGAGAGAAAAACAGTGTTGTAACATCAGTATTACACAAATAGAAGCACGAAAAATTCAAGAATAGAGTAAAGTCAAGACAAGCAAGGCTATCGACAAAAAGATAACTAGAAATAACAAAAAGTGCAATGAAATAAGTACAGCAATAAATGTAGCGACAGAAAGTAAATCCCCCCCCCCAAACTTAGGACGTACATTGACCTCAATGGACAAAATATAATATGCAATAGAATAAGAAGGTCAAGTACTCCCCTCCAGTCCTATCACGAGCTGGTGCCGACATCATCCGGTGAGGAGGGTGTGGCTGGCCGAGCAGGTGCAATAAATGGCCCATCCGGATGCAAAATGTGGGCCGTCCATGCGGCTAGGTGCTCCTGGTGGTAGGCATCCCTCGCTGCTAGACGCCTCGCCTCTCGTCGGTTGGCCCGGCGGGCCTGCTCTCGCATCTCACCCTTGACGGCAGCAATAATGCTCTCTCTCTCCGTCCGCTGCTCCTCTCGCATGGCAGCCAGCATACTCTCCCTCTCTCTCCTCATCTCCTCTCTCTCTCTCCTCATATCCTCTCTCATATCCTCTCTCTCTCTCTCCTCGTCTCCTCTCTCTCTCTCTCCTCATATCCTCCCTCAGCCCGTCGAACATCGCCTACAATCTCTCTCTGTCAGGCGGCGGGCCGGCATGTGCTTGCCCCTGTGTCAGCAAAAGAGGCTCGGGGGACCCCTCGTGGGCCTCATCCAGTAGAAATCCTCGAGGGTGCGCCAGCGCTCCTCCCCACTGGTCAAAATGTGAGATGATGCGGTGGTCGATCGGGGCCTGGGGAGCTAGCATCGGCTCATCGTCCGACCACGTCAGCCCCGACTGCCGCCACAGAGCGCAGATAAGAGAGGGGTGCTTCAACCCCGTCTTGGCCCCTCCCTGAATGCACTGGAATATAGATCGGATCAAGAGAGGGGCCACATCGAACCGCAGCCCGGATGTGATAGCATATAGTGTCCGGGCACGGGAGAGAAAAACAGTGCGGATCTAAGATGTGGGGTCTATACGAGCGCAGATAAAATATAGCCAGGCACGCCCGAGCCGACTGAGGCGCGAGCTCTTGAAGTGGAAAGTGGATGAACCCGGTGTGCGCCGCTCCCAGCCGGAGTCGGGATGCGTAATAGTCTCGAGCAGAGCCTCCTTCGTGAGGCTAGACATAACTCGGTCATAAGCCGTCTCATCTACCACCGGCAGCCCAAACAACCTCCGAATAGCAGCTGTGGAATAATCAACCGTAATACCTCGGACATCGACCTGAGTTCGAGTGTCTGACTGCTGCAACATCTGGCCTGCCCGAATATGCTTCAATAACGCGCTGGCATAGAACTCCTGCACTATCGATATCAACGCTGGCTCGGGGGGTGCACCGAATCGGCCCCACCCCATCTCGTCTATCATAGCAAGCAGTTCCCCGTCTTGGGGGGCTGGAGTGAATCCCCTCTCTGGGATAATAGGTCGCGGACGAATCTTCTCATTGAAGATTTTGTGGATCTCCGAGTCAGGAAACTGGTGCACCTCCGACTCGGCGCGACTACGAGAGGTTTCCCCTCAAGTGGGGGATGACTGAGTCCTAGCCCTCTTGCTCAGCTTTTTAGTCCTAGCCATAGTGAGTCCTGAAAAAATTTAAACACCGAAGGTTACTTACTCAAACAATAACGAGAATAATCATCACTCCGCTAAGGATATCTGGCCGTAAATCAGAAATTTTTACGAGATAGCACAACCGTGAGAGAAAAATGAAATTGAACCATAACGTTTAAACTAGACGTACGGGTTGGGGTTGCTGTAATTCCAGAACGAATACGTTGCACACAAATTAAAAATATTGCCTTAACAAAGAAAATTTTTCATTTAGACATTTCATCGAACACTTAAAGGGCAAGAGTTCACTTGAAGAACAAATATGGCAATAGCTCCATTAAATCCCCAAGAACAAAAACATGACTCATTCGTCGTGACAAACGACACATTCAACTCATTCATAATCTAAAATAATCATGAAAAATCGATCAAAACATCATGTCCTCCACTTAACCATCATAGAACTTTTGAAGGAAATAAACATATTCAATCCTCAAATGCATAACACAACTTCAAATTTAAATTCATAGAACAATTTGAGATTAGAGATTTGGACATACCTTGCTTGGATTGTGAAAAGTGCAAGAAAATTACAAGAAGAAAACGAGAAGATGAAGAAGGTTTCTTGGCCGATCGCGCGCGCAAGGGAGAGGGAAAGGTTTTTACCTGGGATGGCCGGCCGAATGAGAGTTATAAGGTACCTGGGCCCTTCAAATTCCGCATGGTGTGCCGCGGCACAGCTCAAGTGAGCCGCGGCACCGAGTACAGTCCCTTTTACCTGCTCGTTTGTTTTGTTGTGGGCCACGGCTCAGCTTTCGTGTGCCGCGGCTCAGGGATCAAGTGTGCCGCGGCTCAGTAATGTTGTGCCGCGGCACAGAGTACAGATTGTTTAGCTCTCCCTTTCGATTTGTGTGTGCCGCGGCTCACAAGCCTTGTGCTGCGGCTCTGCATCGATTCTCTCCTGGAACTTTTCCCCGCATGCATTATAAGAGGAACACGCCAAAAGCGAGAGGTAAAAGCAAATCAAAGCACAAAATGATGAAAAATAAAGATTCAAGAATGCAAGAAAAATATAGAAACACAAAAATCTACAACTACGAACTCGGGTTGCCTCCCGAGAAGCGCTAAGTTTATAGTCTTCAGCCGGACCTATTTAAAAATCAGTTCGCTTTTCGCAAACTCCATTTGATCTCTGCCCCGTTCATCGAACCGTTAATATGATTTTTAAAATTTTGACCATCGGTCATTAACGATTCGATTTTCGGTTTGGACACCCAATGTTGGTTGCGGAAAGGTTTTGACGAGAACAACTTCTCGAAACACCCATTTTTCTCATGACTAGATGTCCGTTTGATTTCCGGCTTATTTCCCTCTTTCAAAAATGACTTTATGACAGCAGGAGACTTGTCCGAGTGTGGCTGGTCGGATGGAGATGATGGCATGTTCACATGCTTGAGAAATGCTACTCGTTCTACATCTTTCTTAAAAGTTGGACCATCTAACACGGAATCTGAATTTTTCGACCGACGATGTTTTTGGTGTTTTTCTTTTGCAACGGCCTCCACACTTTCACTTTGTGAGCTCTTATCAACACCTCTGGGCCATGAAAAGGATTTGAATACTTGGAACGTAACATGCTCATCTTGAACCCGCAGAGTTAATTCTCCTTTTTCCACGTCTATAAGAGTTCTGCCGGTCGCTAAAAATGGTCGTCCCAAGATAATCGGGATATCTTCATCTTCCTCCATGTCGAGAACAATAAAATCCGCTGTAAAGATAAATTTATCCACTTTTACTAACACATCCTCAATCACTCCCCTCGGATACTTAATAGATCGATCCGCTAATTGCAAGGAGACCGTCGTCGGCTTTGCTTCTCCAATTCCTAGCTTCTTGAAAATAGACTGAGGCATGAGGTTAATACTAGCACCGAGATCGCACAACGCCTTATTAAAAGAGAGATTCCCCATGGTGCACGGTATGTTGAAACTTCCCGGATCTTTCAATTTTGGTGGAAGCTTCTTTTGAAGAATCGCGCTGCATTCCTCCGTCAAGGCGACTGTCTCAAACTCCTCGAGTTTTCTTTTCTTTGACAAGATCTCTTTCATGAATTTAACGTAGCTTGGCATTTGTTCCAACGCGTCGGCAAATGGAATGTTAATATGAAGCTTCTTGAACACGTCGAGGAACTTAGAGAATTGCTTGTCCGCCTTTTTCTGTTGTACTCTCTGCGGAAACGGGATGGATGGCACATATGCTTTCGGATTATCTGGAAACGTTATCGAGGGTCTCCAATCTTGTGATTCCTCCGTCGCTAAATTTTTCTTCTCCTGAATTTCACTTCTCTTTTCACTTCTCTCGGGCTGGTCACATACCTCCTTCCCGCTTCTCAAACTGATCGCATTTAGACTTTCTCTAGGATTTGTCTCGGTCGTACTTGGCAATGCTCCATCCGGGCGGGCTGTCAACATGTTAGCAATCTAGCCCAGCTGGACTTCCAAGTTGCGAATGGAAGCAGAATGATTCTGCAATGTCGCTTCAGTACGGGTTATGAATTGACTCGTATTCGCTGCCAATTTCGCAATTGCTTCCTCGAGAGAAACTTTAGGAGCGGGTGGAGGCTGCTGTTGGTTTTGAGCGAACGGAGGCTGGTTCGAGTTCTGTCTATTTCTCCACGAGAAGTTGGGATGATTACGCCACCCCGGATTATACGTGTTGGAGTACGGATTATTTTGCCGGTTTCCGTTTCCTACAAACTGAGCTTGTTCAATTTGGGGCTGCTCGAACGGATTTCCGACTTGGCACTCCGCGCTAGGGTGAGATCCGTTACACCAATTGCAAGACTCAATGGTAACGGGGGAAGGAGCATGCGAAAATGCTTGGAGCTGCTGCGTTAAAGCTGCGACTTGGGCTGACAATGTAGATATCGGGTCATTACTCGAAATTTCCATCATTCGCTTCGGCACTATTCCTTAAGATGGCCATTGATAAGCGTTAGCGGCCATAGCCTCCAACAACGAGTGTGCTTCAGCCATCATCTTTCCCATCAAAGCTCCACCGGCGGCTGCATCCACGAGAGTGCGTGTAGAGGCACTCAATCCATTGTAAAACGTCTGAATTTGAAGCCAGTCTGGAAGGCCATGATGTGGGCATCTCCGTAACAAATCTTTGTATCGCTCCCACGCCTCGTGGAGCGATTCCATATCATACTGACCAAAAGTGGTGATCTCGTTTCTCAGTCTCGCCATCTTAGAAGGTGGGAAGAATTTAGCAAGGAAGGCTTGCGCTAACTCTGCCCATGTTGTGATCGACCCCGGCGGTAAGGAATTCATCCAAAATTTCGCTTTATCCCTCAAAGAGAAAGGGAAAAGCCGTAATCGGATAGCATCGTCGGTGACACCATTGTTCTTGAACGTATCACAAATCTCGAGAAAAGAAGCAATATGTGCATTTGGGTCATCATTCGGCAATCCACAGAATTGGCTCGCCTGCACCATCTGAATAATAGCAGGCTTGATTTCGAAGTTGTTGGCTTGGATTGTTGGACGCCGAATCCCCGAAAAGTTTGCGTTAATTTGTGGCATAGCATAATCTCGAAGTGCTAGTGCCGGTTGAACTTGCTGCACATGGTTATCTCCTCCTTGAATTTCGATATTTTCACCCATGTTGACCGTTGTCGGTAGCTCTCGTTTCTCCTTCTTCTTTCTCCTAAGAGTGCGCTCGAGTTCGGTATTCAAAGGTAGTAGGCCTTTGTCACCGAGTTTTCTCATGCACTACCCGAAAAAATCCTGAAAGGAAAAACAAATAAATAAATAAAATTAAATACACGAAAATAAGTAAATAAAACGTTCAAACTAAGACTAGAAATACTGAAATCGATATTAGCAAAAATTTCAGTCCCCGGCAACGGCGCCAAAAACTTGTTGCGATATTTCTTGAACGCAAGTGTACGTTATCGTATACAAGTAATAAAGTGATGAGTGAGTATCGTTCCCACGAGGACTGAATCACTAACTACCGATTTTTATGTATTCTAGTTTTATTCGAACAATCGAACTTTGGGTTTGCAATTAATTACTAAAAGAATTAATAAAAGACTAAATAGAAAAAATGATCACTTGAGGAAAGAAAATCAAATGATGAATAAGTCTAGGATTCTGAATCCACCTCGGTTTATCCGAATTTACTCTCGATTATCTGAAGTTAATGATTTTCCCAATTTATTGAAGGCGAAGATTGCTAATATACTCTACCGCCTCTCCCGAGGTCAATAGATTTTTCTAAAGGCGAATAACGCACTCTATCCCTAGGTGAATTAATTCGTCAATAGGCCAAAAGCATAAAATCTCCAAAAGGCCACGTAGTTCCTATGAGTATATTCCTATCTCATAGAATAAAACGGTCCTCACCAATAGTTCCTCACCAACTCTCCTCTCCCGATTCGAATTGAATGATTAAAACAATACAACTATTGGACAGATAATTGAAAGCATTAAACACGATTGGGAAAACTCAACAAAAAGGGAATTAAATAGATAATCTCAAGCAAATCCGTCAAAACATAGGTTTCATCAAAATCCTAGATTAGGGTTTTAGCCTGACATGCTAATTAATGAAAATACAGAATTAATAATTAAAAGCATGAAAATCAAACGCAGATGAAGAGCTCGGATTCCTCCGTTCTTCTGGCTTCTGCCCTCTGCCTTTGATATCTTCTGCTTCTCTCGTCGTCTTCTGTGTTTTTCCTCTTTCCAAGCCTCCAAGATTCCAAGATTCCCAGATTTTCAAGATTTCAAGATTCCCAGATTTTCAAGATTTCAAGATGATTATTTAGGGTCTTAAACCCTTATTTATAGTTCTCACAGTCTCCAAATCGCGTCCATGTGAGTAGGTCGAGAACTGGCTTCAAAACGGCCCAAATCCGCGCGGAGCACACCAAAACCGCTAAGTGTGCCGCGGCTCACTATATCTGTGCCGCGGCACATGGTCTTCAGCTGGACGCCTGGGCGCCTTTTAATTCATCTGGGCCGCGGCTCACCTGGACTGTGCCGCGGCACAGAGTACAGTCTACTCTGGTGCCCGCTGGTCCTCTGCGTGTGCCGCGGCCCTGCTGCCTTGTGCCGCGGCTCACGGCCAAAATTCGCCGTTTTCGCCCGTTTCGCCTCGTTTTAGCTTCCAGACTCCAATCTCCTGACAAACATACAAAATTAAGGCATTAAAAGCTCATTTAAGCAAATTTACTCTCCAAATTAATACAAAATAATGATAATAAGCGTATAAAAATACGCCTAACACAACACCAAGCTAATCATCTCAAAATGATAATATCACTAATATCATCATCAATACCTCAAGAACATCATCAACACAACAAACATGATGTCTCTACCAATATTAATCATCAATTCTTCAAGAATTCGGATTAATCAACAAGATTAACTTAACCATTTCAAGATTATGATAATCACCTCCTAATTCATCATAAATCCTTACTAAAATGGTTATAATCTCTCAAGAATACAACCAACAACAATAATCATCTCAAGGCTGTGTTAATCACCTAAAAATCTTAACATAACTCTTCCTAGACATGATTATAACCTCCAAGTATTCTAAAACATCAAGAACACAATCAAACTCAAGCTATATCATCATGTTCTTCATCATAAGTTCATAAAAACTATGAAGAACCATACTATCCTCTAACAAATCATCAATACACGAACTACACGACAACATCAACATAATCTCGAGTTAAACACTAGATTAATCAACATACCTCCTGAAAAATGAAGAACAACCTCAAAGCATCAAGAATCCACTCCAATCTTCAAGTTCCTAAGCTCCAATCCAGTCCAGAGGGACAATTTTAGGGAGAGGAAATCGGTTTTGGTTTGTGAAGAAATGAAATACGAAACCAAAATATATAATCTGACAAGCTCATTATGGCCGCTATGTCGTCACCTTAACGTACATCATGCCCTTAACGTATGTTATCGCCTCTACGTAGCGTACGCTACGTAGTCCAAAACTCACTGCCTCAAAATGGGTTACCCATTACGTACGTTAACAATATTACATACGTAACGAACCTCATCATTATGTATGTTAACCTCAAGGTATAGCGTACGTAATGTGCATTGACCAGCCTATCCCAATCGAACTCTGCGAATCCAGCCTGGCCCGGTCCCACACGCCAAAAGTCAGATGCGATCTGATACCCATCGTTACGTACATAACCCTGTAATTTAACATACATAATACTCAGCTCATAGCGTACCTAATGTTATACATATAACGTACGTTATGGCTAGTATACTTAGCCAAAATTCCAAACTCACCAAGCAATATCCAAACGGCGAAACAAAACTAACGACAAGTATAAATGTCTCGATTCCGAAATATCCAAATACAATATACATTGTATCAGTCTGAAACAACAACACTTATACAATTCCAAATGAATACGTACAACTCACAAGTGAAATGAAAAAAAATTCCCCGGATATTACAAAAATCTCTTAGAACCCTACTTTTGGGAAATTTGGGGGTTTGCGATTTAATGTCCGATTTGTTCAGTATTGTTGATTAATCCATGATGTATGTGATTAATTTTAGTGGTATTCATGTTTTCCCTATGAGTTCATGATAAATTTCATGGTGTTTGTGTAATCGAGAGGGTTTGGTTGTGATCCGCACTCGTTGTTTTGTATGAATTACATAAACCATAGGTGGGTTTTCGGGTGTATTCCATTTCCGTACTCGTGTAGAAATGGTTGTGATTGTATTATTCGAATCATTAGGTTCGGGATTGTCATTTCCTAACGATCGTGGTTGATTCTCCGTTCCGTTCATTTCGTCGTTAATTACTCAAGGCAAGTATTCTTGTGAAACATTTATGCTTAACATGAAATGGTGATGTATAATATGTGTGTGCTTTGCTCACTCCGGGTGGGTCCAACGGGGCCTCGGGGGAATCCGTGACTTCACTCCGGATTCACGATCTTGTTCACTAGCCAGTTCGGGAGGGTCCTTAGAGGCCTCGAATGGGACCAGTGGTTTTGCCCCGGTCCTACGTGATGCCTGTGTGTGATTTATAATTATGGCCAGTTCGGGAGGGTCCTTAGAGGCCTCGAATGGGACCGGTAGTTTAGTCTCGGTCCTAGGCAAATATATTATTGACTATTTGTTTTCTGGGAAAGACATGTCTGGTTTTTGGATTTTGAAGTGACTTGATGCATGTACTATGAAATGTGTAAGCGAATAGTTTGCCTTGATTACTTGTACTAGCGTAATTGCTAACCTCTTTGGGGACTCGTTTTGAAAAAATTCATGTTATGAATTTCATGTTGCGTTCTGCCGGTCGAGCGGGCGCTGGAGTAGTACGAGGATGCTGGTCAGGGTTGTTGACATGTGCAATTAAGTCCTTTTATTTAAGTTGTCCATTTTAAACATTGCTTTCAAACTTGTAACTGATAGACCGTACTCGCGAGTACTTAGGTGTTTTGTTTGGGAAACTGGTTTGTATACTGAATGTTATTTATAATTTCGGTGATGTCTGGTTTACCGGTTGTACCGGGCGTTTTGTTTGATTTTCGTCCTGGTGGTGTGTGTTTCCTCGCTAACTGAGATGGTTAGACAAGCGGTATTAATTATTTAGCCTGGTGGGTGCCACGTAGGAGCCACAACGCTGTAATATACCATGAATATCTTGGGGGTGTTACAATTTCAAAGAATATAAAAAATCACAATTAAACATATAAATCAATTTCATGAGAAGTACAAAAAATTCAGTTTTAGTATATTATACAAATAATAAAGCAATAAAGATGGCAATTTCCACGGAATATGATTAAAAAGGAACAAACAAAATCAAAAAACCATATTCATCATCAATCACAATTAATATATGAAAGCACTAAATATATAATATTAATATTACTTAAACTATTGATGGAAACTTACGCGGAACATACAATCAAATTTTTTTGATAAACCATTGAAATGCTAATAAAAGATGGGAATAACCGTCATTAATGAACAATCAAAATTAAACATCCATATATATATATATATATTATAAAACTTGAGTTTTTTTCTTGCACCAGAATGATTTGTCCTATGTGTCATTTTTATAGATTTTTGGTAAATTTTTACTTTTTAATTACTATCACCTATATTATGTATATTGTCATCAATAATTACTTTAATGCCTTAATTATATGTTAGGATTTCCACATACTTTTACCTTTTCCTTAATTATTGTGCTGAATTTATGGATCAAATATTTCTAATTTAACTTTTCTTAAATTATTTTGCTGAATCTACGGAGCATATATTTATAAAAATCTACGCCTGTTATAATTGTATCATATTAATTGTATGTTTAGCTTTCCACATATTAATAAACGGCTTAATACTTAATTATATGTTTAGCTTCTCATATATTTTTAACTTTTCTTTTATTATTTTGCTAAAATTTTGATTTTTAATATCATCTAAGTAATATTTTTCGTCAAGATTTTTTGGGCAATCTTTTGCTTTTAATTACTATCATATATATATATATATTACAAATACTTAATTTTTTTGTGCAATCTCATGGCTTTTGCCTAGTGTAATTTTTTTTGCCAAATATGAGATTTTTAAAAAATAAAATTAATTAAATATATAATTAAAACTAAATAGGTGATTTATATGGATATTTAATTTTGATTATTCAATAATGATGGTTGTTCTCATGTTCTGTTTACAGTTTAATTACGAGTTATATGGATGTCTAAATTATTAATTTTAATATTCAGTGTAAGTTTTCAATAAATAATTTAATTACGTGTAATATTAAATTTTTAATGCATTCATATATTAATTGTGATTTTCGATAAATATGATTTTTTGATTTTTTGTTCCCTTTTGATCGTACTCTGTGAGAATCGTCAATTTTATTGTTTTTCATTCAGTATCCTTATATTATACTAACATTTAGTTTTTAGAGCTTTCTTATTGATTTGACTTATATGTTATTAGGATCTTTTTTATATATTCCGATTATTTTTTATAGTTGCCTTATTAATTAATTAATCTTTCTATAATCTATATATTAAAAAACTATCTATATATCTATCTTATACTACATTAAATTGAGTTTTTTTTCCTTTCCCATTATTTAACTTATGTTTTGTTTTGTTTTTTTATTTTTTCTACTCTTGACTTATTAATAATTAATCTATACACACACACACACACACACATATATATATATATATTATTTTTCTACTATTGACTTATTAATAATTAATCTACACACACACACACATACACACACACACACATATATATATATATATATATCAAATTATTAAATTGTGTGTGTATAATATATAAAAATTGAATTATTTTCTGCATCCTCATTGATTTGCCTTATATGTCATTTTGTGGTTCTTTTAACAATTTTTTTTGAATTCTTTCTAATATTGGCTTATCGATTAATTCATCTGTATCTGGTTGGGCTATCACATGTCCATCTTATAATAAAAGTTCATAATAAAAATAAGTAATAAAAAACTTGTTTGGCACTCTTTATCTATATATATAATAAGTATCGTTTATAAATTTATTCTTGATTTCTCTTAAGTGCAAAAATAGAATAAATTTAGTGAAAAATTTTGTTGTTAATTATTTCATACTTGTAATTTTCTGAGTTTTTTTTGCCACTTTTAAGATTTTTTAAAATTAAACTCATTGAATAATTAAAACTAACATATAATATATGGATGTTTAATTTTGATTGTTCATTAATGATAGTTATTCCCATATTTTATTAGCATTTCAATGGTTTATCAAAAATTTTTGATTGTATGTTCCGCGTAAGTTTTCATCAATAGTTTCAGTAATATTAATATTATATTTTAATGCTTTCATATATTAATTGTGATTGATGATGAGTATGGTTTTTTGATTTTGTGTTCCCTTTTAGTCATATTCCGTGGAAATTGTCATCTTTATTGCTTTATTATTTGTATAATATACTAAACCTGATTTTTTTGTACTTCTCGTGAAATTGATTTATATGTTTAATTGTGATTTTTTATATTCTTTGAAATTTCTTCTATGATATTTTTTAATCTTTCTACATCTATATATAAATTGTAGATTTATTCTAAAAATGGGTTTTTTAGCTTTCTTATTGATTTAGTTTATGTTTTAATTTTATTTTTTAGTTTTTCACTACTGGCTTACTAATTAATTAATCTATTTATATATATATAATATTAAATTAAATTATTTTTAGCTTTCTCATTGATTTGACTGATTTCTCATTGTGGGGGTTTTGATAAAACTTTTCTTTATTGGCTTATCAATAAATTCATCTATATCTGGTGGGGCAATGACATGTCTATTTATAATAAAATATTCTTATTTATAATGCAATTGTAACACCCCGAGATATTCAAAGTATATTACAGAGCCATGGACCCCTACGTGGGACCCACCAGGCTAAAACAAGAAAAACATTACTCGATTAACCGTCTCGGTTAGCGAGGAAACATACAATAACAATACAACATATAACCATGCGCCCGGAGCAACCGGCGTAATAAACATCAACCGACCAATATAGTAGCTTCAACAAATAACAATCACAATTCGAAGAGGAAGGCCTAAGTACTCGCGAGTACTATCTATAAGTTTGAAAGTAAACAACAACATAACGAAAGGAACAACGGAAATAAAAGGACTCAATTGCACATGTCAACGACCATGTCCAGCATCCTCGTACTGTCCCAGTGCCCGCTCGTCTGGCTGAACATAACCTGAAATCCATATCAAGAATTTCCCCAAAACGGGTCCCCAGAGAGGTTAGCAATTACGCTAGTACAAGTAATCAAGGCAAACCATTCGCTTACATATTTCATAGTACAATGCACTAATTCATTTCAAAATCAAAACCAAACATGTCTTTTCTGGAAACAAACAGTCAATCGATTTGCCATGGGAACAGGGCTATACCATTGATCCCACTCCGTGGCCTCTAAGGACCCTACCGAGCTGGCCATATTATAAAACAAATCACGCAGGCGCATCGCCTTGGGAACAGGGCTATACCATTGATCCCGCTCCGTGGCCTCGAAGGACCCTCCCGAACTGGCTAGCGAAACAAACTTGTGATTCCAGGGCTATACCATTGAATTCCCTCCGTGGCCCCGTTGGACCCTCCCTAGGTGAGCAAAGCACACGCAATATACATCACCATTTCATGTTAAGCATAAAGGTTTCCAAAAATACTTGCCTTGAATAATTGACGACGCAACGAACGGAAAGGAAAAATCACCGACGAACGCTAGGAACCAATGAAACCGAACCTAACAATTCAAAGAATACGATCACAACCATTTCCAAACGAATACGGAATTGAAATACTCCCGAGAACCCGCCTACGATTCATGTATATTCGTATAAAAATAACAACGAGGGCGGACCACAACCAAACCCTCTCGACTATGCTATTGTGTCACGATTAACACATCTCGATGGCGATCGTCATAAGGGCCGAGCGACCGAGTCAGCATCAAATGGACCAAGGCAACTTGCCAAGCGAAGAGTCCAGACCGAGTTCAGGTACCGAGCGATCGACATCCGGGGCGACCGCCTCTTGACACCTAGCGATCGACTCTGGTGCCCGACTATGGACGACCGTCCTATGCCACATATAAGGCCATCATCCGTCGTATCTACCAAGACTAGATCTCGGAGTAAAGCCCCACGTGAAGATCCGGAAAAGGCACCGTAGGAAAAGGCCTTTGACCCCAGCCCATCAACAGCTGTCGGCGGCAAGGACAAACCTCACCTACCGACAGACCCGCCGAAAGGTCCAAAGTGGACCTACCAAGACAGCGACGTAAGGCACATTGCGTCTTCTCACTGGTTCGCACAGCTGGCTGTCAGTAGCCGCCGTGGACTTTAAGGGAACCGACCCACGTGCTGAGACGATCGCCCGCTTATTATAATGCAAGAAAGGCGATCGCACGCTCGGGATCAAGACATCCCATCTACCTCCTCTCCTATAAATAGAAGACTTACAACATTTGGAAAGGGGCTTCTGCTTCTCTCTCGACTTTTCTCTCGACTCTATCTAGTATTTCTCTCTCAGAACCTCTTAACCAAAAGACGGTCGGCAGAAAGAAGAACTCCCTACAGTTCAAGAACTCACAGAGCAGCACTCAAGAGCTAGATAACTAGGGTCTTTACACTAATTGTAATTGCACTCTTACATTAATATCTGTACTCCCAAAGAATTCGTATTAATAATATCTCGCAAGAGCATTCATGCCCGGGCCTAACAAACCCGACAAATCTTGTGTTATTTACATTCCCTCGGACGTGCTCTCGCATTTTATTTGTTACTCACCCATAGCCATATCCAGCAATCCCTTCCGTATAATATTTTGGGTAACAACAATTGGCGTTAGAAGAAGGGGCGGCTATCTTAACCTTCATTTTCATTCCGACCGTCTTGAAGAACACTCACTGTTCTCCGGGGTATATACTTGAAGAAACACTCACTGTTCTTCAAAGAAAAACCTTCAGAATAATGGCATCTGCCACCACAGCGAAGAGATCCACTCTCCGAACCGCCGGATGTCATATTCCGGCTCAATCCTAGCCCCAGCCTACGACAGAGGGTAGCCGCGGCGACGTGAGACTCTCGATCCCGCTACTGAGGGACGGCCCCAGCCTCTCGCTCGACCAGTTCCAAACCGTGGAACAAATCGAGGAGGCTATGGCCATCCTAAGGGAGCGATGGAGAGCATGCGCATCGCCCGCTATAACCCCCTCGGCCATCCGCCGCGAGGGCAAACGGAAGCTCAAGGGGTTACTTGTCGAGCAATCTTCAGGAAGCCACGATTCATGAGAAGAAGCACTCGCGAGGCGGGACGGTTCCGTTTTCAGCCGCCTAGGAAGTGACCCATCATGGCGACCAGGGCATTCTGGCCCCAACCATGAGACGACAGAGCCCGAATCCGTCACCAGGAGTTCGACATACCTAACTCCCAAAAGGCAGGTCGGCCACTTGGCTCCCCCTCGCCGAAGAACCAAGATCGGCGGCGACGACCTCATCGCCTACCGCGGAGCCAGGAGATCGGTACACGATCGCCTCGGCTCCCGCTCCGATAGCCAAATCACGAGCGACCAATCTACGGCGATGGCCGCAATGCAATGCCAACTCGATGGCATGAAGGCGCTCCTAGAAACTGGGGCAGGCACCAAGAGAAATATCCCTGGGCTGAGCGAGCCGCTCGCGGTCCAGATCGAACTTGCCCCCGTGCAGCCAAGGATCGCTCCTCCTCAAACAACTTTGTACGAGGGGACATCGGATCCCAAGAATCACCTGAGCAAGTTCCGGATCTACATGACCGGATGCGGAGCATCACACGCGACCAGGTGCCGAATGTTCCCGTTAACACTGGGCAATCTGGCCCATAGGTGGTACATCTCATTGCCACCGCGATCCATCAGTTCCTTTGAACAACTGGCGAGCGATTCCACATCGTACTTCGCCGCCAAGGTCACTCGACCTGAAGGTCCCCACCGCATGATGAAAATCAGGCAGGGGGAAGATGACTCCGACGAAGACTACATCGACCGGGTGGATGAGATAATCCTCAACGGCGAGCCCGTAAGCAACGAGATCGCCCTCTACTCAGTCCTAGGGGGATTCAATGGTCTTTCGCCCATGTTCAGGCACCTTACGAAGGACATCCCCCCGACCTACGCAATCTTCCGCGCCAAGGCCGCAGATTTTTTGGCCAGGCGGAGGTTGCTCGCCCTTCGCCAAGGCGAGGGGGCAGAGACGGTGATCGCCAAGTCCAACAAGGCGGTCGCCAAGCCACCCGGTGATTTCAGGACCTTTGAGGATGTGGAAGCCCATCTCTACCACAACCTCAATCTATCTCCGGCTCATATTTTCTATGTCATCCAGTGGCACGAGCGGCTAAGCAAGCCGAAGGCAGTAAGGGACCACGGTCATCTGGACCACAACAAATTTTGTGCTTACCACAGGAGTCCTGGCCACAACACTGATCAATGCCGTGACCTCCTCAGACAACTCTGGAGATTGTTCGAGGAGGGCAAGCTGGATAGTCTAGTAACTTAGCCGGAGCCCCGGGCAGAAAGGATCAAGTGCCGCGATCGGCGTCAGAACGACGATCACCAGTCTCCCAATCCGATCGCCAGAATCAAACACGGCGAGTCAGAGGATTCATACGAGTCGATCCTCTCGATCAACCCTGGCGGCCAGATCTTTATGCTTCAATCAAGAGGTGGAAACTTCGGAGGTCTTTCCCCAGTTTCCACCATGTCAAACAAAAGGCCACTGCCCAAAGAAATGTCTCTAAAAATGGAGGACTCGCTCACCCTCTAAAGTTCATCATCTAACATGATGGACCTAGGCACGAGATCGCCTCCCTCAGCACAACGTATACCATCGAGGATCGCCATCTAACGTGACGATCTGAGGTAGAAGAGTGCAGCCATGGTCCAGGAGGTCGATGGAACCGACAGCTTCGTCCATGCAAGGTTCCTTTGGGCTGTGATCGCTCGCCTTTCATTTAAATACGAGGCGGGTGTAGCCGAAGGACCCTCCAAACAGATCTGTGGACACGCTCGCCCGCCCTCAAAGGTCCATCATCTAACATGGTAGGCCCGGACAATGCGACGTGTCCCTACCCCCGTCACAACGTATACCGTCGAGGATAGCCATCTAACATGACGATTCGAGGTAGAAAAGTGCTTTCAAGCTGCGGTCGTGGAGTCGATTAATCCGACGACGCCCCGTGCAAGGACTCCTCCAGACCAAGACCACTCACCCTTCATTTAACTACGAGGTGGGCGCAGCCTAACGGAGGACCCTCACAATAAAGTGAGTCGCGAGACAAACCTACATGTGGAATATCGCTCGCGCACAAGACATGGTCATGGAGGTCGGTCCATCGAACTCAGCGACCGTGCACGGTTCCTCTAGGTCGAGATGGTCAGCCTCCCTCGAGGAATCTGCATAATTAAAGATCATAAGAGCTGAACCAAGGATCAGACCGCTCGAGAGAAGATTCTGTTTCATAAAATGATAAGTCGCCCGTCTGTAATTCAAACGATCGCCGGTAACACCACCTCACCCAATGCCTTCAACACCGGAGCGAACTGGTGGGCAATTGTTGTGTCGCGATTAACACATCTCGACGGCGATCATCATAAGGGCCGAGCGACCGAGTCAGCATCAAATGGACCAAGGCAACTTGCCAAGCGAAGAGTCCAGACCGAGTTTAGGTACCGAGCGATCGACATCCGAGGCAACCGCCTCTTGACACCTAGCGATCGACTCTGGTGCCCGACCAAGGACGACCGTCCTATGCCACGTATAAGGCCATCATCCGTCGTATCTACGAAGACCAGATCTCGGAGTAAAGGCCCACGTGCAGATCCGGAAAAGGCACCGTAGGAAAAGGCCTTTGACTCCAGCCCATCAACAGCTGTCGGCGGCAAGGACAAACCTCACCTACCGACAGACCCACCGAAAGGTCCAAAGTGGACCTCCCAAGACAGCGACGTAAGGCACATGTCGTCTTCCCACTGGTTCGCACAGCTTGCTATTAGTAGCCGCTGCGGACTTTAAGGGAACCGAACCACGTGCTGAGACGATCGCCCGCTTATTATAATGCAAGAAGGGCGATCGCCCGCTTGGGATCAATACATCCCATCTACCTCCTCTCCTATAAATAGAAGACTTCCAGCATTTGGAAAGGGGCTTCTGCTTCTCTCTCGGCTTTTCTCTCGACTCTATCTAGGATTTCTCTCTCAGAACCTCTTAACCAAAAGACAGTCGGCAGAAACGAGAACTCCCTACAGTTCAAGAACTCACAGAGCAGCACTCAAGAGCTAGATAACTAGGGTCTTTACACTCATTGTAATTGCACTCTTACATTAATATCTGTACTCCCAAAGTATTCGTATTAATAATATCTCGCGAGAGCATTCAAGCCCGGGCCTAACAAACCCGGCAAATTTACATTCCCTCGGACGTGCTCTCGCATTTTGTTTGTTACTCACCCATAGCCATATCCAGCAATCCCTTTCGTATAATATTTTGGGTAATAACATACGCAAAACCACGAAATATACCATGAATCCGTAGAAAAACTAAGGATATCCACAATATTAATCATATTCATCATGAATGAATCGAGCGAAACGTGAAAACCCCCAAATCTCCCCCAAAATAGGGTTCTAGAAGATTTACCTTGATTCAAGAGGTAGAAGATGATTAAATGATGGTAATCTGGTGTTATAGACTCAAGATCTTGAATAAATGATGAAAATCGCCCCACTCCTATCGCCCAAGTCGCCCAAATCGCCCAGCTCGCGGTGGAGAAAAGGAAAGAAGAAAAGTGAAATATTCCGGGTCAACTCCCTGGTTTTTATAGCCAGGGAGCATTAGCGTGCGCTAACCTTTAAAAGTTAGCGTGCGCTAACGAGCGAAACCCCAGTCCAAAAAATTAACACCCCAGTCCAGGACTTAAAGTTCTAGACCATTAGCGTGCGCTATTAATAATTAGCGTGCGCTAATGGCCTCTCGGTAGCGCGCGCTATCGGGACATAGCGTGCGCTACCTGGACATCACCCGAGTCCAGAAGTAACTTGCCCAGTACTCACCTGACCGCGTTAGCGTGCGCTACCGGCCACTTTGCGTGCGCTAACAGTGTCTTGGTAGCGCGCGCTATCGGTCCATAACGTGCGCTACCTGGGCACCTGACCGAGTCCAGGAGTAAACTGTTTAATACTAGACTGACTCGCTAGTGCGCGCTACCAACAAGCGTAGCGTGCGCTACTGAAGGATGCTTAGCATGCGCTATACAATAATATTAGCGCGCGTTAGGCACAGGATAATAACGGTCCTAAACACCGAAACACGATCGAAGCATCAAACAGAACCACACAATACGCATAATAACATACAATAGATTTACGGCAACCCCAAAACGGCGGTTCCGAACAACAATTATGAGAATCGGATCAATAAGCGACGAAGAAGTTAACGATTGCGGAATTGAGTAAAATAAATCCGAAAATAAGTATTCTCGAGATACAAATACGGTTACACACGAGCCACCATGAAAAGAAAAGCACCAAATCGAGAAAGTACTGCGAAAAAAATGCAGATATTACATTCTACCCCTCTAAAAGTAAGTTTCGTCCCGAAACTTAAGAAATAAACAACTCGGGGTACCCAGCACGCATGCTATCCTCGATTTCCCCAGTTGCCTACTCGACACCATGCCTCGACTACTGCACTTTGACCAAAGGAATGGTCTTATGCCACAATCGCTTCTCACGGTGCTCCAAAATCTTCAGGGGACGCTCCTCGAAGGTAATATCCTCGGCGACATCAATCTCACCATAGTCAATGACGTGACTAGGATCCGGAACATATATACTCAGTTGGGAAACATGAAAAATGCTATGAACGTGACTGAAGGCCGGAGGTTGCGCCAAACAGTATGCCAAATCACCGACTTGCTCGAGATTCTGAAAGGGTCCAATAAATCTCGGACTCAACTTCCCCTTCTTCCCAAAGTGGAAAAGTCCCCTCGTCGGCGACACCTTAAGCAAAACATGGTCTCCCACTTCAAACTCCAAAGGTCGACGACGAGCGTCGGCATACGACTTCCATCGACTCTGAGCAGTCAACATCCATTCTCAAATCAATTCCACCTCCCGCCTCGTCTCTAAAGCGATATCCGGTTCGGTCCCGACCAAATCGGACGCCTCATTCCAACAAATCGGCGATCGACAATGCCGCACCTAAAGCTCCTCATATGGTGCCATCCGAATCGACGCGTGCCAACTATTGTTGTACGTGAATTTGATCAATGGCAAATGTTTCTCCCAGTCACTGCTCCAGTCGAGAGCACAAGCACGCAACATATCCTCGAACGTCTGGATAGTGCATTCCGACTGTCCATCTGACTGTGGATGAAAAGAGGTACTCAAACGCAAACGAGTACCCAACGCCTTATGCACCGCCTGCCAAAAGTGCGATACAAAACAGCCACCCCGATCCGAAACAATAGACTTCGGAGTACCATGAAGCCTCACAATCTGCGCAATAAACACACGAGCCAACCTCTCCGGGCCCCAAGTATCTTTGATGCCTAGAAAATGTGCCGACTTGGTCAGACGTTCAACAATCACCGAAACCATATTCATGCCCGACCTTGATCTCGGCAAACTCGTGATGAAATCCATCGAAATATCTTCCCATTTCTATTCCGGAATGGGAAGTAACTACAATAAACCAGCCAGTCGCTGATGCTTGATTTTGACCCGCTAACAAGTCAAACATGTCGCTACAAACCGTGCGACCTCATCCTTCATATCATTCCACCAGAAATTCCTCCTTAGGTCCTTGTACATATTACTCGATCCAGGATGAACGTAGTAAGGCGTAGCATGTGCCTCACATAAAATACTCTGCCTCAAGTCCGAGTCGTTCGGCACACAGACGACTCTCTAATCTCAATACCCCATCTTCATGAATCACAAACCCAGGAGACTTTCCCTTAAGAACATTCTCTCGGATTTAAATCATCATCGGATCCTCCAGCTGCTTCAATTTAATTTCATCGATCAGAGACGACGAAATCATTAAAGCATAAAGTTGCCGTACGGCTCCAAGCAACGAAATCTCAACGCTCAACTCAATCAAATCCCGCTGAAGCTCATATTGATACGTAAGGATCTCAAGCATCCGCAACGCAAGAGGTTTCTGACTCAAGGCGTCAGCCACGACGTTCGCCTTGCCCGGATGATAAAAATTTTCAAGATCATAATCTTTAATCAACTCTAACCACCTCCTCTGCCTCATATTGAACTCCCGTTGAGTAAATATGTACTTCAGACTTTTATGATCGGTAAAAATCTGACATCCAGAGCCAAAAAGATAGTGACGCCAAATCTTGAGCGCAAAAACAACTGCCGCTAACTCCAAATCGTAAGTAGGGTAGTTAAGCTCATACGGCCTCAACTGTCTCGACGCAAACGCAATAGTGACGTGCTGCATCAACACGCACCCAAGACCCTGACCCAAAGCATGGCTATAGACGGAAAAACCTTCGTTGCCACATGGCAACGCCAAAATTGGGGCTGAAGTCAAACACCTCTTCAGCTCCTCAAAACTGTAACACCCCGATATAGTCGGAATAATTACAGCGCCGTAAATCCTTTGTATAAGAATTTACAAGGCTAATCTGAGAAATACGGAAATAATACTGAAGTGTCATTAATGAAAAAGAAATTCAAAAACCGTTCGATAATTCAAATGAGTCCAATATTACAAAACATCCCCAAAACATCAACAACATATGCGTACTCGAGTACTGAAAAATAACTAGAAAACAAGACAACATAATCCACATCACTGAGCCACTTCATCGTCATGTCGGTACTGTGATTGCTTTCCCGCTCCTCGGCTACCTGAACATCAAAATAAATGTCCACCCCCGAAGGGGTTAGCAAAACGATGCTAGAACAAGTATCATAATACATATATCAATAATGCACCATAACACATACAAAATGGACTTCCGTCACCGGAATCCAACGATGCGAATCCTCACGATTTCATCAACACAATACAGGGTAATCCAGCGATCCAGCGCCCTTGGTATAGATCCCCATGATGATCCCGTCGGACCAACGCATGGTGGAAAACCCGTCCAACAATCTAGCGCCCTCAACATAGATCCCCATGATGATCGTTGGACCAACGCATGGTGGACATTCGATCCAGCGCCTTCAGCGTAGATCCTCATGACCCCCTCAGATCATTTACAATATAAACCATGCAATCATGCATACACATATGCAATTCAATATGTTCATCAACACGAACAATTAATAACGAATACCACGACAAATCAAAGAAAATAATCTCATACTCGACAACATAAACAAAACCGTATGCATGATCAAAGTTCCAATAAAAACCAAACTCAACATACGATACTTGCCTCAAAGATGGCAAGGACTAAATACTCCCACGAATGTCACACGTCCGCAGGCCGCCGTCGCTTGATCGATCACTATGAAAGGTTCAGACCTTGATCAAAAGAGATAACAAGGAACTCAACATTCTACTCAAAACTAACGTATGATCACCGAATATTCTATATTAGACTCATGAAATAATGACGTAAGGCCGGTTCGCGGTTAGTATACTAGATGAAAGCTGAACCGGAAATAATGATACACTTCATGTGAGTTGAATGATCATTTCGGAGGCGAAGTGCCGATGTTTATGGATTCAAGGATATACAAGTTATTAAAGATTTCGGGTTCAAATATGGGCTTCAATTCCAAATTCTCATATGTTCGGCTATTACGATTTTACCACAAATGTGACTCAAGATAGCAAGCATGCCCAAGTATTACGCAAGGAAAACGATACTACGGTGATCCGGGTTGAGTTCAATGACAAGGCCGATTCATCATCCGTATGAACATGAAGAATATTGTCAAAACAAATACCCCTAGCAAACATGAATTTCATCGGTGTAACATCATAGGAATTCATAGAATCTAAATAAAATCATGCTCATGATTCCAACGAATTAAGGATACTACATCCTAAGGTTTCTATCTACCGAGGCTAGATCAACACTCTTAGTAATGAAAGAAAATAAAGGTAAAACTGGGTTTCAATCTTCAAAAATATGTTACTGGATTCATAAGATCATTAGATAGCCTAAGGATTTCCGAAGCAGGCTCAAAATATAGCTGAGAATGCAAATTTCGGCTTGGTAAACCATAACATACCTTATTCGGAAAGAAAGGTTGAAATATCTTGATGAACTCCACGTCCAAGAGATAGAACACCAATCCTCAAAGCTCCTTTGTCTTCAATGGTGATGTTAGGAGGCTGGTATGCAGGATTTGGATGGAGGGAGTGACTCTCAAAGTCCCAAAAATCGGGTGTGGGAAGAGGTGTAAACTGAAAAATGAAGTTAGGTGCTGTCTTATTTATAGAAAAAGGTTATTAGCGCGAGCTACTGTTCCAAAATTAGCATGCGCTAACGGGCTAGCAGTCTACTGTCTCTGATGGGTCTCGGCATAGCGTATGCTAAACAGCCTTACGTGCGCTAATATCAACGATTAGCATACACTAACAACTATTTTTAGCATGCGCTAATGACTGAACGAAAGTTCACTGGCCTCACTGTACTAGACTTAGCGTGCGCTAACCTCAAACCATTTGCGTGCACTAAACACCGTTGACTCAACTTTCCCAGAAAGCCATCCAGGTTCATCCCGACATAACCCCAACAATAATCCGCGGTCTGATCACACCTTCCAACCTTTCTCAATCAAGCTGACTACATATAGCACTCGTTACAACTCATACGTAGCATGCCTAGCTAACTTAATTAGCGTACGCTAATGCTAAGATGTTAGCGTGCGCTACAAGTGCACAAAAATGCAAGTATGAACAACATGCATGAAATCATACACTCAACAACACTGGATAATGAAATACGGAGGATAATACTCAGATCAAAATGCAACATATACAATATAACAAGGTTCAAATACACATCAAAAATCTCGGGTATTACATCCTCTCTCCCTAAAAAGAAGTTTCGTCCCGAAACTTAAGATGAAAATAACTCTGGATATCTAGTCTTCATACTGTCCTCCATTTCCCAAGTGGCCTCTTCAACTCCGTGTCGTGACCATTGTACTTTAACCAAGGGTATTGGTTTATTCCTCAATTGTTTGATCTGACTCTCAAGTATCTTGATTGGTTTCTACTCGAACGAGCCATCATTAGCTATCTCGATCTCGCCGAAATCAATGATATGACTGGGATCTGGTACATACTTCCGTAATTGGGATACGTGAAACACATTGTGAATGTGACTCAGCGATGGCGGTAAGGCCAACCTGTATGCTAAATCCTCAACCCTTTCAAGGATCTCGAATGGCCCGATATATCTCGGACTCAGTTTTCCTTTCCTTCCGAAACGGAAGATTCCCCGGGTAGGAGAAACCTTCAATAGTACATGGTCCCCAGTCTAAAATTCCAGCGGGCGACGACGCATATCAACATAAGACTTTTGTCGACTCTGGGCAGTCAACAGCCTTTCGCGAATCAACGCTACCTTCTCTTGAGTTTGAACTATCAATTTTGGTTCCATCCCGATTAAGTCAGAAGAATCATCCCAACACAGGGGCGATCTGCATCTTCTCCCGTACAACGATTCAAACGGTGCCATCTTAATGGAACATGCCAACTATTATTATAGGTGAACTCAATTAACGGCAAATGAATTTCCCAATCGGTTGACCAATCTAAGGCACAAGCTCTAACCATATCCTCTACTATCTGTATAGTCCTTTCGGACTGACCATCCGTCTGAGGATGATAAGCCGTGCTAAAGTTCAGTTTCGTTCCCAAAGCCCTATGAACTGCCTTCCAGAAGTGCGACACGAAACGACCATCGCGATCCGAAATAATGGTCTTTGGCGTTCCATGCAATCGGACAATTTCCGTAATAAACACTCGTGCTAACTTTTCGGGTCCCCAAGTGTCTTTAATCCCCAGGAAATGAGCTGACTTGGTTAGTCGATCAACTATGACCCAAATCATGTTCATCCCCGTCTTGGTCCATGGCATATTGGTGATGAAGTCCATCGATATATCTTCCCACTTCCACTCAGGGATCGGAAGTGGCTTCAACATTCCGGCAGGTCACTGATGTTCAATAGAATGGGTTATTCAAGGCGCTACTTCCTGAAAGCGGGCGTTCTCTTCCCGCACCGAGGGTCTGAAAGAGCTGTTCCTCTGTATGGAGTTCCCCTGGTGCTGGAATTCTTAACCTACTGATAGGTTAAACACTTCGAAACGTATTCTGCGACGTCCTTCTTCATATTTCCCCACCAGAAATTTTGTTTTAGATCCTTATACATCTTACGGGTGCCCGGGTGAATAGAATAGGGTGCGTTGTAAGCTTACTTCAGAATTATATGTCTCAAGCAATCATCATCGGGAATGCAAAGTCGACTCTGAAAGCTCAGAACTCCATCGTCTCGTATTACGAATCCAGGGTCCGTCCCTTTCTTTACTTCATCACATAACCGAAGAATCAGAGAATCATTCAACTGCTTAGATTTGATTTCCTCGACTAATGACGAAGTTAGTTCCATCACGTATAGTTGCCCTTGGACTCGTGACCATACTTCAATCCCTTCACGGATCAGTTCTCATTGAATGCTGGTTTGGGACGTGAGCGCTTCCAACACTCGAAGAGAAATAGGTTTGCGGCTCAGTGCATCAGCTACCATGTTCGCTTTGCCTGGATGATAGAGAATCTCCAGATCGTAATCCTTGATTAATTCTAGCCACCTTATCTGCCTCATATTTAATTCCTTCTGACTGAAAATATACTTGAGGCTCTTATGATCTGTGAAGATCTGACAATGAGTGCCGTACAAGTAATGTCGCCAAATTTTTAGAGCAAAGACTACAGCTGCTAACTCCAGATCATGAGTCGGGTAATTAACTTCGTATGGTTTCAACTGTCGAGAGGCATAGGCAATCACCCTATCCTTTTGCATCAATGCACATCCCAGACCCTGATTTGAAGCATCCCTGTATACCATGAATCCATCAGTTCCATCTGGTAACACTAGTATAGGTGCTGTCGTCAGTCTTCTCTTAAGTTCATCAAAACCCGCCTGGCATTTCTCATTCCACACGAATTTCTGGATCTTCTGCAACAATTGAGTAAGCGGATGAGCGATTTTGGAAAATCCTTCAACAAAATGGCGGTAATATCCATCAAGTCCTAAGAAACTTCGGATTTCTTTCACATTATTAGGAGATTCCCATTCCAAGATTGCCTCGACTTTCTTCGGGTCTACCTGAACTCCATTAGCTGATATCACATGCCCAAGTAAGGTTACTTCCTTAAGCCAGAATTTGCATTTAGAAAGTTTCGCATAAAGCTGTTCATTCCTCAAGGTGCTCAAAACAACACGCAAATGCTCAGCATGCTCCCATGGGTCTTTCGAATAGATCAAGATGTCATCAATGAAAACGACCACAAACTTATCTAAGTATTCTAAGAATACCCGATTCATCAATTGCATAAATACCGCAGGAGCATTGGTAAGTCCGAATGGCATTACCACAAATTCATAGTGCCCGTACCGAGATCTGAAAGCAGATTTCGATATGTCCGATTCCTTAATTCTCAACTGATGGTATCCTGATCGCAAATCAATCTTAGAGAATACTCTGCCCCCCTGCAGTTGGTCAAACAAGTCATCGATCCGAGGTATAGAATACTTGTTCTTGATCGTCACCTATCTCGAGTCACATTTGTTGTAAAATCGTAATAGCCGAACATATGAGAATTTGGAATTGAAGCCCATATTTAAACCCGAAATCTTTAATAACTTGTATATCCTTGAATTCATAAACATCGGCACTTCGCCTCCGAAATGATCATTCAACTCACATGAAGTGTATCATTATTTTCGGTTTAGCTTTCATCTAGTATACTAACCGCGAACCGGCCTTACGTCACTATTTCACGATTCTAATATAGAATATTCGGTGATCATAAGTTAGTTTTGAGTAGAATGTTGAGTTCCTTGTTATCTCTTTTGATCAAGGTCCGAACCTTGCATAGTGATCGATTAAGCGACGGTGGCCTGCGGACGTGTGACATTCGTGGGAGTATTTAGTCCTTGCCATCTTTCAGGCAAGTATCGTATGTTGAGTTTGGTTTTTATTGGAACTTTGATCATGCATACGGTTTTGTTTATGTTTTCGAGTATGAGATTATTTTCTTTGATTTGTCGTGGTATTCATTATTAATTGTTTGTGTTGATGAACATATTGAATTGCATATATGTATGCATGATTGCTGTTAGGAGTATGCCCTCGAATGCCACTCAGAGGTTGTTGAGTGAGGGCATTATACTTGTAATTATGTAAACCATTTATATAAGGCAAATGAATGTTTCTTTATTTACTGGTAGTTACTGGCATTCCTAACTCGTAAATAAACATATAGAAACTAGTCCGTTTATTTGAGAGCAATACGTTCCACTCCTTATTGGATAAGGGGTTCGGCACTGGAAAGGTTATAGTTCAAATACTTAATCGTTTGCAAGTCGATGAAACTTGACTGGGCGTTAAGTTTATGTGAAGACTTGTATGACGTGTTCTTTGACATGGAGAGTGCCTATCGAACACTAATGGTTAGTGGGAGCACACGTTATAGGTATGCTAATTGGATTAGTATACTCGAACCGACTCACCCTCGATTCGTCACGCGGATTTCACTTCGGGACAGTCAATGACGGAATCGAAAGGTTGTGATAGGTATTCGTGAACCTTCGACTTGAGGATTTAGTAGGGATGTGCTTGTGACGTTAAGATTTTCATTAGAGTAGTTCGACCTTGTAAACCGGAAGGCGGGGGTCAACCTCGACGTGCATCTTGACGGGCAAGTAGCAGGTCCTACTGAATACCAAGATAGAATTTTTTCTCCCGTTAGTGAGCGGGTTATATGTCCTATGCGGTTATTGGCAGATAAGATCATAAGTCTTTGGCCAAAGCATTGGAGGTAGTTGTATTAGATACACGACAGCTCGATGATCTCGATTTGCATTAACGCATGCATAGCGTCAAGTACAGATAGGGTTTGACTGATCGTGACTCTATAACTTGATCGGGACATTTGAAAGAAGGGTTTATACGTATACTGGTATTCACGACAGAATGGTTCTTGAATGATCCCAATCATTCGTTCTCGATTAAGTAGTGTAGGCCGCCAGGCTGGCTAGGTGGTGCTACTACTCTTTGGTTCCTCCCATTGCTGACTGAGACGGACCTACCGAGTCGCACAATAGGATTGACGACGGAATGAATAAAGCTAATTCTCTCATTATGAATATTAGATATTGGATATCTAATTTTGGAACATTGGATGTTTAAATCGATTTATTGGATAAATTGATTTACGACCTAATGAATTAAATAAATTACTGGGTGATTAATTTAATTCATGTATATAATTATTTCTTGGAGAAATTAATTATATTATTTTGTATTTGATATGATGAAATTAATTGGATTAATTAAACTATACAAATACATCGGGACGGAATTAGAATTTATCTGTTTGGACTCTCGGGAGTCCGAAACGAACCAAACTCATCCGTTTCACCATGCCCCCCCCCCTCCCCCCCCCCCCATTTTTAGCCACCTTCCTTTTGGACTTATGTCTCCATTCTTTAATGAATGATAATTGTGGAGGTGGGGTTAGATTCCCACATGCATGAGTTGTTGCTAGTAGTGGGGAGTTGATTAAGAGGGATGAAGACATCTTTCATTTCAAACTACACATTCCTACGTGAGAGTGAGATAGAGAGAGAGAGAGAGAGAGAGAGAGAGAGAGAGAGAGAGAGAGAGAGAGAGAGAGAGAGAGAGAAACCATTTTCTCAATTCCCTTCATCATCTTCTTCATATCATCTTAATTGTTCTTGGAGAAAATTAAAGATACATTGAGAGATATAAATTAAAACACTTAGAGTGTTATAATTAAAGTTTCATCACTTGATTCTAGCCGTAACCTTAGAAGTTAATCGAGTGTTGTCATTCCGTTCGTTTCTCCGACGCGTGACAAGTAGAGACGCGGTTTTTCGGCGTTGGATCATCCAAGGGCTTGGAGCATTTTGGATCGTTTGGGGAATAGCTCAAGAGAAGGAAATCCATATAATCAACGGACGACAAGGGTATGATATCGAATCTTCCTTTGTTTCTTTTATATTCGCATATGCGTAGCTCGATCGATCCTCGTAGGAATTCGGATCGAATTGATTTTCATTTTACCGCTTCCGCTGGGCCTTCGTTTAAGGCACCGAATCACAACAATTGCATGGTTTATATTGTAAATGATATGAGGGGGTCATGAAGAACTATGCTGAGGGCGCTAGATCGAATGTCCACCATGCGTTGGTCCGACGGGATCATCATGGGGATCTATGCTGAGGGCGCTGGATCGTTGGATGGGTTTTCCACCATGCGTTGGTCCTACGGGATCATCATGGGGATCTATACCAAGGGAGCTGGATCGCTGGATTACCCTGTATTGTTTTGATGAAATCGTGAGGATTCGCATCATTGGATTCCGGTGACGGAAGTCTGTTTTGTATGTGTTATGATGCATTGTTGATATATGTATTATGATACTTGTACTAGCATCGTTTTGCTAACCCCTTCGGGGGTGGAGATTTGTTTTGATGTTCAGGTAGCCGAGGAGCGGGGAAGCAATCACAGTACCGACATGACGATGAAGTGGCTCGGTGATGTGGATTATGTTGTCTTGTTTTCTGGTTATTTTTCAGTACTCGAGTATGCATATGTTGTTGATGTTTTGGAAATGTTTTGTAATATTGGACTCATTTGAATTGTCGAACGGGTTTTGAATTTCTTGTTCATTAATGACACTTTAGTATTATTTCTGTATTTCTCAGATTAGCCTTGTAATTCCTTATATAAAGGATTTACGGTGCTGTAATTATTCCGAATATATCGGGGTGTTAGATATGGTATTGGAGCTAAGATTCATGGATATCTTGGCAGTCGGATTAGTTGGGTCTGTTTACGTTATTTATGGGTCGTTTGTAATATCACTGCTGAGCCAACATCGTCGTGTGGGCCGTGGTTGTAAGTCTCCTAATCTCAAATACTACCGTTTTATTTAATTCCTGTTTTGTGAATTTTGACGGACTTTCTTTTAGAAATTTTGCCCTGGATATTGAGTATTTGTGTTTACAGTATGTTGAGGGGAGGTCGTGGATGCGAACGCGGTCGTGGACGCGGACGCGGTCGTGGACGCTGACGTGGTAATACAAGACAGGAGGATTCAGCGTCTACCCCAGAATTATCGGCTAGTCGAACTGATTCCCATTTTGGAGGACAACCGGGATCAGCGAATGATAACACAAATCCTAACATGCCGGGAGTGCTTCAACAGGTGGTTGCTCAGATAAACCAGTTTGCTCAGGTAGTTGACCGCATGCAGGCGGCGATGGGACAGCAGCATAACGAGGATAATCGGGGAGACAAATGGCTTACTGAGGTGGTCAAATTGCACCCTCCAAAATTTGACGGCTCTGCTGAGACACTTACTTGGGATCACTGGATGAAGGAGTTAGAGAAGATCTTTGCAGGGATTAACTGTCCCGACGACCGAAAGGTTTCGATTGCCCAGTATCTCCTGACTGGGGAGGCTTTCGACTGGTGGGAGGCCATTCGACCTGAGGATCATAATGCTGACTAGACGGAATTCAAATTAATGATGGAAGCGCAATATTGTCCTCGCCCAGTTTTTCTCACCACAAAATCTAGAGGCATCTATGACAGACGTGATTAAGACTTTTAATCACCAGCTGACTTATGTGCGCCACTTGGTCAGGACCGAGGCGGAGAGGATTTTACATTTCGACATGCGGATGAAGCCGGAGATTCAGCAATATATGTCCGGATTTGAATGTACCACCTTGCGACAGTATCAGGACAAAGCACTGGCCTACGACATGAAAGAGGCGGCATTGGAGAAATCAACGGAAGCAAAGAAGCAGAAAGTGTCTGGCAACTTCACGGAGAACAAGAGTAGTGGGCCCCGCAAGGGCCAGTCCACATTTCATTCATCTAGGAGGCCACTGCATCCTTCTCGAGGTAGAAAGAAGTTCCGGGCAGCATCAACAGCTTCAGACGCAGCGAAGAAATGTTATAACTGTGGCAAAACAGGGCATGTTCGACGTGATTGTTACGCACCTACTGTAACCTATTTCAAGTGTGGATAGGAAGGACATCGTGCAACGTTTTGTGGAAATGCGACTAGATCTTTTGGTACTCGCACTCCTGCACCGGTTCTGAAGGATACAAGTGTGAACCAGATGGAGCAGAGTGGTTTCCAGCAGCAGAATGTTGGGAAAAGAGAGGCGTCCAGCGTTGGGTCTGTTCCTCCGCGCATTTACGAGATGAGGAAGTCAGACGATCAGAAAACTGCTGTTGCATTAGGTACGATTCAGATCCTTTTGCAACCAGTTAGTGTCTTATTCGATTCAGGAGCTACGCATTCTTTCATATCTTTGAAATGTGTTAATTGTTTGAAAATCTCGTGTTTGTATTGATTGTGAGCCTTATGTTGTGGGATTACCGAGGAGAGAGAAAATTGTGGGAACCCTAGAAACTAGAGATTTTCCAGTGTCTATAGGAGGGAGAGATTGGCCATCAAATCTTATTGTAGTCGACATCCATGGTGACGATTTAATTCTCGGAGACGATTGGCTCAACCGTTATGGAGCTATTTTGAATTATCGAAAGAGAATTATTTCTATCATTGCTGATGACGGATCTGAACATTTATTCAAAGGATGGAGACCGGGAAGCTCAGGAAAATTGATCAAAGCCATGAATACAGTTAAATTTCTAAAGCATGGTTGTTACGGATTTTGGTGTTATGCCATGAAGAAAGAAGGAGTCGAGCTCGCATCTATTCCAGTGGTAAACGAATTCTCAGACATATTCCTTGACGAACTACCCGGGTTACCTCTGCGGAGAGAAGTAGAGTTTAATATCGAATTGGAGCCTGGAGATGCACCTATTTCTATAGCACCATACCGTATGGCGCCAACCGAGATGTATGAACTAAAGAAGCAGCTTGAGGAACTATTGCAGAAGGGTTACATTCAACCAAGGGTTTCTCCTTGGGGGCACCCATCCTTTGTCCGGAAGAAAGATGGATCCCTCCGATTATGTATTGATTACAGGTATTACGCAAGGAAAACGATACTACGGTGATCCGGGTTGAGTTTAATGACATGGCCGATTCATCATCCGTATGAACATGAAGAATATTGTCAAAACAAATACCCCTAGCAAACATGAATTTCATCGGTGGAACATCATAGGAATTCATAGAATCTAACTAAAATCATGCTCATAATTCCAATGAATTAAGGACACTACATCCTAAGGTTTCTATCTACCAAGGCTAGATCAACACTCTTAGTAATGAAAGAAAAACAAGGTAAAACTGGGTTTCAATCTTCAAAAATATGTTGCTGGATTCATAAGATCATTAGATAGCCTAATGATTTCTGAAGCAGGCTTAAAATATAGCTGAGAACGCAAATTTCGGCTTGGTAAACCATAACATACCTTATTCGAAAAGAAAGGTTGAAATATCTTGATGAACTCCACGTCTAAGAGCTAGAACACCAATCCTCAAAGCTCCTTTGTCTTCAATGGTGATGTTAGGAGGCTGGTATGCAGGATTTGGATGGAGGGAGTGACTCTCAAAGTCCCAAAAATTGGGTGTGGGAAGAGGTGTAAACTGAAAAATGAAGTTAGGTGCTGTCTTATTTATAGAAAAAGGTTATTAGCGCGCACTACTGTTCCTAAATTAGCGTGCGCTAACGGGCTAGCAGTCTACTGTCTCTGACGGGTCTCGGCATAGCGTACGCTAAATAGCCTTACGTGCGCTAAAATCAACGATTAGCATACGCTAACAACTATTTTTAGCGTGCGCTAATGACTGAACGAAAGTTGACTGACCTCACTGTACTAGACTTAGCGTGCGCTAACCTCAAACCATTTGCGTGTGCTAAACACCGTTGGCTCGACTTTCCCAAAAAGCCGTCCAGGTTCATCCCGACATAACCCCAACAAAAATCCGCGGTTTGATCTCATCTACCAACTTGTCTCAATCAAGCTGACTACGTATAGCGCGCGCTACAACTCATACGTAGCGTGCGCTAGCTAACTCAATTAGTGTACGCTAATGCTAAGATGTTAGCGTGCGCTACAAGTGCACAAAAATGCAAGTATGAACAGCATGCATGAAATCATACGCTCAACAACACAGGATCATGAAATACGGAGGATAATACTCAGATCAAAATGGAACATATACAATATCACAAGGTTCAAATACACATAAGAAATCTCGGGTATTACAAAAACTCGACTGCCTCTCGTCATTCTAGATGAACTTCTCGGACTGTTGGAGCAACTGTGTAAGTGGCCGAGCTAGTTTCCAGAAACCCTTGACGAACCTATGGTAGTAGCCAGCCAAACACAAGAAACTACGGACCTCCTTCACATTATTGGGCGGGTCCCAATCTAACACTGCCTCCACCTTCTGCGGATCCACACAGACTCCCTCGGCTGAAATCACGTGACCCAGAAACATCACTTCCTTCAGCCAAAACTCGCATTTCGAGGACTTTGCATAGAGTTGCTCGGTCCTCAAAATGTTTAACACCACACGCTGATGATGGGCGTGTTCCTCCTCGTTCCTCGAATAAATAAGGATATCGTGAATGAAGACGACGACACACTTATCCAAATACTCAATAAAAACCTTGTTCATCAACTGCATGAACACGGACGGTGCGTTAGTTAACCCGAAAGGCATAACTACAAACTCATAGTGTCCGTATCTCGTCCGAAAATCTATTCTCGGAACGTCGGACTCCTTCACCCGAAGCTGATAGTACCCCGATCTCAAGTCGATTTTCGAGAATACCACATCTCCATGCAAATGATCGAACAAGTCATCAATACTCGACAGAGGATACTTGTTCTTGATGGTCACCTTGTTTAGCTCGCGATAATCGATTCACAAACACAGTGAACCATCCTTTTTTCGGACAAACAAAACCGGTGCGCCCCAAGGCGAAGCGCTCGGTCGAATATACCCCGACTCAAGAAGCTCACTCAACTACTTCTTTAACTTGTCTATCTCATAAGGTGCCATGCGATACGGCGCCTTCGAAATCGGAGCCGCACCCATCTCTAACTCGATAGAAAACTCTACCTCATGGTCTGGTGGCAACCCCGGTAACTCGTCAGGAAAGACGTCAGGAAACTCACTAACTGTAATATCCGCATTTTTCTTTCCCCTTGTATTTTCTTTTTCGGTGTATTTCTCGGTCGTAGTGACCCTCATGTACCTTAAAGTGTATCTTTCCCATCATCTATTGATCTGATTCTCGTTATTGTTGTGCGGAACCGCTGTTTCGGGATTGCCGTGGATCCATTCTATGTTTTGATGCGTCTTGAGATGTTCCGTTTGACGTTTCGTTCATATTCCGGTGTTATGGACCGTTTATATTTCGTACCTAGCGCACGCTATCTTTTCTGCATAGCGCACGCTAGGGGTCACTTAGTAGCGCACGCTACGACTGCTTCGTAGCACGCGCTAGAGAGCAAGCCCTGGGAGTGGCAGTGCTGTTTCTAGCCCCCTGGACTGGTGAATTAGCGTACGCTACGTAGTCTAGCGCACGCTAATGTCGGGGGCTAGCGCACACTGAGATTCCCGGTAGCGTGCGCTAGCGTGAGTGTACAGTACTGGACAGTTTGCTACTGGACTCAATCTGTTGCCCAGGTAGCGCACGTTATTGGTCGATAGCGCGCGCTACCGATACACTTTAGCGCACGCTATGTTTGGTGGATAGCGCGCGCTAACTGGATCAGGTGTGTACTGGACAGTTGCTTCTGGACTCGGCTGATGTCCAGGTAGCGCACGCTATTGGTCGATAGCGCGCGCTACCGAGAGATTATTAGCGCACGCTACGTTTCGAGTAGCGCACGCTAACGGCCAGAAATCTGGCTACTGGACTGGGACGCTAACTGTATGGCCTTTGGTTTTATCCCGTTAGCGCACGCTAACCTTGAGGATTAGCGCACGCTAACACTCCCTGGCTATATAAACCAGGGAGTTGACCCAGATGAACGTATTATGTTCATTTCTTCTCCTCCCTGCGGCTTAGAGCTCCTTTGGCGATTTTGGGCGATTCTTGGCGATTTCTTCTTCCAATCATCTCATCCAACATCTTCCTTGAGTTCTTGGTGTATTATAACAACATCAACACGAATCTTTCATCCTAATCCAAGGTAAAATCTCTTAGAACCCTACTTTTAGATAAATTGGGGGTTTTGGGATTTTCATCCGATTCGTTCCGTTTTGTTGGTGGATTTATGATGAATATGGTTAATCTTGTCAATATCATTAGTTTTCCTACGGATTCATGGTATATTTTCATGGTTTTGCGAAATCGAGAGGGTTTGGTTGTGGTCCGCCCTCATTATTATTTTTGTACGAATATACATGAATCGTAGGCGGGTTTGCGGGTGTATTCCATTTCCGTATTCCTCTAGAGTTGGTTGTGATTATGTTCTTCGAATCGTTAGGTTCGGTTCCGTTGATTCCTAGCGTTCGTCAGTGATTATCCTTTCCGTTCGTTGCGTCATCAATTATTCAAGGCAAGTATTTTTGGAAACCTTTATGCTTAACGTGGAATGGTAATGTATTTTGTGTGTGATTTGCTCACCTCGGGATGGTCCGACGGGATCACGGAGGGAGTCCAAAGGGTTGAGTCCTGGATTCATGAGTTTGTTTAGCTAGCCAGCTCGGGAGGGTCCTTAGAGGCCTCGGGCGGGATTAATGGTATTACCCTGTTCCCAAGGCAATGCATGTGCGTGTTTTGTTTTACGATATGGCCAGCTCGGGAGGGTCCTTAGAGGCCTTGAGCGGGATCAATGGTATTACCCTGTTCCCAAGGCAAATTGTTTGACTGTTTGTTTCTGGAAAAGACATGTCTGGTTTTGACTTTTGAAGTTGATTTTGGTGCATTGTACTATGAAATGTGTAAGCGATTGGTTTGCCTTGATTACTTGTACGAGCGTAATTGCTAACCCCTTTGGGGACTCGTTTTGGGGAAATTCTTGTTATGGATTTCAGGTTATGATTATCCGGACGAGCGAGCACCGGGACAGTACGAGGATGTTGGCCAGGGTCGTTGACATGTGCATTTGGGTCTTCTTATTTCTTTTGTCCATTTCGATATGGTTGTTCCCACAGTTATAAACTTATAGATTGTACTCGCGAGTACTTAGGCTTTCATTTCAAACTCCGTATTGTATTACTTTAAATTGTTACATTGTTGGTTGATGCTTATTTCGCCGGTTGCTCCGGGCGTATCTTTATATGTCATATTATTTGAATGTGTGTCCTCGCTAACCGAGATGGTTAGTCGAGTGGTGTTTTTCTTGTTGTAGCTTGGTGGGTCCCATGTAGGGGTCCACGGCGCTGTAATATACTCCGAATATCTCAGGGTGTTACAGAAAATGGTATCGGAGCAAGGTTTATGGATACCTAGGCTTGTCGGTTATTTGGGTCTAGTCGTGTTTTGTTTTGCACATTGTCACCTTCTTTGCCCAAAGATCTCGGTACTTCGGTGTTCGTAAGTTTCCTTACTCGATTCTTTACTTTCTCGTACTGTATTCCGTTTCTTGAACTGTGGTTATTCTCCCTCTTTTGCTTATCATCGTAGTTGCTTTTTCCTCCCTTACTCATCCTCGATATACTTCTGTTATCTCTTAACACCAGTATGGATGCCGGAGAAAACCGTGGTCGTGGTCGTGGTCGTGGACGCAACCGAGGACGTGGAGCAGCCGGTGGGGCGGCCACGTTGCATTCTTCGGGAGCCGGCAGTACCGGCGACCATCATAGTCATGCTTCTTCTCAGGATCGCGCCGATCTTGGTATTGCGGCCGTTATGCAGCAAATGGTAAACCAAATGGCGGTGATAGCTCAAGTGGTTCAAAACCCCGATCAGGCCCATGCTAATCGGGGCGGAGCAGACCGTTGGCTCTAAGATGTCATCAAGATGCATCCTCCTCAGTTTTCGGGAGCATCAGACCAGATCGGTTGGGAGGGGTGGATCAAGGAGATATCTAAGGTCTTCGTTGCCACCAACTGTCCCGAGGACCACAAGGTCCCTATTGCCCAGTACTTTCTCACTGGGGACGCTATAGATTGGTGGGAGGCCGTGGGGCCCAAAGATCATGTTGCTTCGTGGGTCGAATTTCAGGAGCTGATGGAGACTGAATATTGCCCGTGGCCAGTTAGACAGGCTCAAGTCCATGCTTTCTACGATGCTCAACCTCGGGATATTCCCGTATCCCAATCCATTGCCGATTTTAAAAAGGAGTTGGCTATGTGAAGACCCAAGTTGTCGATGAGAGCGACAAAATTTTCCAATTTTCCAGGAGGATGAAACTGTCCATTCGAGACTATATGTCTGGACTCGTATGCACTACTTTGAAGGATTATCAGAGTAGGGACCTCGCTTATGATATGTCGGTGACGTCTAGTGATGTGGCTCGTGAGAGCAAGAAGCAGAAGTCAGTCGGAAATTTTTCTGGTCCCAAGAGTGGAGGCCAGCAGAAATCTCAGGCTGCAAATATTTCTACGGGCGGTTCGGCTCGTTTCTCTGGGAGCTTTCGGGTGCCGCCGGAACCTCCGCTCGTGAACCCACATGCTTTAACTGTGGGGTGAAGGGCCATAGGAACCGGCAGTGTCCTCGTCCGAAGTTTACTTGTCATACTTGTGGGCAGTTGGGCCACAAGGCCCTCTTTTGTGATCAGATCAGACAGCTTCGCGGCGCCCGTTCTTCTTACCCAGCACCTATGGAGCCGAGTGTGAACCAGGGCTCATTTGCTCCGCCGCCTCCACCGAGTGCCGGCCGAGGTAGGGGTCGGAGTCAGCCCTCTAGGGGAGGAGCTTCCAGTTTTGGCTCTGCCCAGCCGCGTATCTATGAGATGAGGAGGGCCGATGACCCAGCAGCTACTGTGGTGACAGGTACCTTTCATATCCATTCCCATCCTGTCACTGTGCTTTTTGATTCGGGTGCTACGCATTCATTCATTTCTCTAGAGTGTGTACCCCGATTGATTCTCGACTGCTTGTCACCTTACGAGCCTTTCATCATTAAACTTCCTAGCGGTGATAGAATTATCGGTGATCGAGAGGTCCGGGACTGTTCTGTGTCTATTTGTGAGAGGACTTGGCTCTCTAATATTATTGTCATGGGTATCGAGGGTGAGGACATGATTCTCGGGGATGATTGGCTCGAGCGGCATGGCGCAATCATGAACTACCGCACGAGAATCATCACTATGTTAGCCGAGGACGGCACCGAGCACTCTTTCGCGGGGCGAAATAGGGGAAACCAGAAGTTCGCTATTAACGCCTTGAAGGCGATGAGACTCTTGCGAAAGGGTTGTACTGGTTATTGGTGCTACGCCTTGAAGGTGGAGAGTGGTGGAGTCGAGCTTTCGTCGATTCCAATCGTTAGTGAGTTTCTTGATGTATTTCCTGACGAGTTACCAGGATTGCCACCGGATCATGAGGTCGAATTTGCCATAGAGTTAGAGCCGAGCGCGGCTCCTATTTCGAAGGCGCGTATCGCATGGCACCTTCAGAGATGTCCGAATTGAAAAAGCAGTTGAGCGAGCTTCTTGAGTCAGGTTATGTTCGACCGAGCGCCTCGCCTTGGGGCGCACCGGTCCTGTTTGTGCGAAAGAATGATGGTTCACTGTGTTTGTGTATCGACTATCGCGAACTAAACAAGGTGACCATCAAGAACAAGTATCCTTTGCCGAGAATTGATGACTTGTTCGATCAGTTGCAGGGAGCTGCGGTGTTCTCGAAGATTGATTTGAAATCGGGGTACTATCAGCTCCGGGTGAGGGAGTCCGATGTGCCGAAAACAGCTTTTCGGACGAGATACGGACATTATGAGTTTGTAGTTATGCCTTTCGAGTTAACTAATGCGCCGGCGGTGTTCATGCAGTTGATGAACAAAGTCTTTATCGAGTATTTGGATAAGTATGTCGTCGTCTTCATTGACGATATTCTTATTTATTCGAGGAACGAGGAGGAGCATACCCATCATTTGCGAGTAGTATTAGACATTTTGAGGACCGAGCAACTCTATGCGAAGTTCTCGAAATGTGAGTTCTGGCTGAAGGAAGTGACGTTTTTAGGTCACGTGATCTCAGACGAGGGGGTTCGTGTGGATCCGCAGAAGATTGAGGCAGTGTTGGATTGGGCGCCGCCCAAGAATGTGAAGGAGATCCGTAGTTTCTTGGGCTTGGCCGATTACTATCGTAGGTTCGTCGAGGGTTTCTCGAAACTAGCTCGGCCACTTACACAGTTGCTCCAGAAATCCTAGAAGTTCGTCTGGAATGACGAGAGGCAGTTGAGTTTTGAGGAACTGAAGAAGCGTTTGAGCTTAGCCCTGGTTTGACATTGCCATGTGGAAACGAGGGTTTTGCCGTTTATAGTGATGCTTCGGGTCAGGGTCTTGGGTGCGTATTGATCCAGCACGGCAAGATCATTGCCTATGCGTCGAGACAGTTGAGTCCGTATGAGCTGAACTACCCTACTCATGATTTGGAGTTAGCGGTAGTTGTTTTTGCGCTCAAGATTTGGCGTCACTACCTTTTCGGCTCTGCATGTCAGATTTTTACCGATCATAAAAGTCTGGAATACATATTTACTCAGCGGGAGTTGAATATGAGGCAGATGAGGTGGTTAGAGCTGATTAAGGATTATGACCTCGAAATCCTTTATCATCCGGGCAAGGCGAACGTCGTGGCTGACGCCTTGAGTCGGAAACCAATTGCGTTGCGAACGCTTGAGGTCCTTACGTCTCAGTCTGAGCTTCGGCGGGCTTTGATCGAGTTAGATGTTGAGGTTTTGTTGCCTGGAGCTGTCGGGTAACTTTGTGCTTTAGAGATTTCGTCGTCTTTGATCGATGAAATTAAGCTGAAGCAGTTAGAGGATCCGATGATTACTCAAATCCTAGAGAACATTCTTTAGGGAAAGTCTCCTGGGTTTGTGATTCATGAGGATGGTGTTTTGAGATTCCAGAGTCGGCTTTGTGTACCGAACAACTTAGAATTAAGACAGAGTATTCTGCGCGAGGCCCATGCTACACCTTACTCCGTTCATCCTGGTTCGAGTAAGATGTACAAGGACCTGAGGAGGAATTTCTGGTGGAATGATATGAAGGAAGAAGTCGTGCAGTTTGTAGCGAGATGTTTGACTTGTCAGCAGGTCAAAATTGAACATCAGCGACCGGCTGGGTTATTGCAGTCACTTCCCGTTCCGGAATGGAAATGGGAAGATATATCGATGGATTTCGTTACGAGTTTGCCGAGATCGAGGTCGGGCATGAATATGGTATGGGTGATTGTTGATCGTCTGACCAAATTGGCACATTTTCTGGGCGTCAAGGACACTTGGGGCCCAGAGAAGTGGGCTCGTGTGTTTATCGCGCAGATTGTGAGGCTTCACGGTACTCCGAAGTCTATTGTTTCGGATCGTGATGGCCGATTTGTATCGCACTTTTGGCAGGCGGTGCATAAATTGTTGGGTACTTGTTTGCGTTTGAGTACCTCTTTTCATCCTCAGTCAGATGGACAGTCGAAACGCACTATCCAGACATTCGAGGATATGTTGCGTGCTTGTGCTCTCGATTGGAGTAGTGACTGGGAGGAGCATTTGCCATTAATCGAATTCACGTACAACAATAGTTGGCACGCGTCGATTCGGATGGCACCGTATGAGGCGCTCTACGGGCGGCGTTGTCGATCGCCGATTTGTTGGAATCAGGCGTCCGATTTGGTCGGGACCGAACCGGATGTCGTTTTAGAGACGAGGCGGAAGATAGAATTAATTCGGGAACGGATGTTGACTGCCCAGAGTCGACAGAAGTCATATGCCGATGTCCGTCGTCGACCTTTAGAATTCGAGGTGGGAGACCACGTTTTGCTGAAGGTGTCGCCGACGAGAGGAGTTTTCCATTTCGGGAAGAAGGGGAAGTTGAGTCCGAGATTTATTGGACCCTTCGAGAATCTCGAGCGAGTCGGCGGGTTAGCATACCGTTTGGCGTTACCCCCGACCTTGAGTCATGTTCATAGCGTTTTCCATGTTTCCCAACTGAGGAAATATGTCCCGGATCCTAGTCACGTCATCAATTATGGTGAGATTGATGTCACCGAGGATATTACTTTTGAGGAGCGTCCTTTGAAGATTTTAGAGCATCGTGAGAAACGACTGAGGCATAAGACCATCCCTTTGGTCAAGGTGCAGTGGTCGAGACACGGTGTCGATGAGGTAACTTGGGAAACCGAGGATAGCATGCGTGCTAGGTACCCTGAGTTGTTTGTTTCTTAAGTTTCGGGACGAAACTTATTTTTAGAGGGGTAGAATGTAATATCCGCATTTTTCTTTCCCCTTGTATTTTCTTTTTCAGTGTATTTCTCGGTCGTAGTGACCCTCGTGTACCTTACAGTGTATCTTTTCCGTCATCTATTGATCTGATTCTCGTTATTGTTGTGCGGAACCGCTGTTTTGGGGTTGACGTGGATCCATTCTATGTTTTGATGCGTCTTGAGATGTTCCGTTTGACGTTTCGTTCATATTCCGGTGTTTTGGACCATTTATATTTCGTACCTGGCGCACGCTATCTTTTATGCATAGCGCACGCTAGGGGTCACTTAGTAGCGCACGCTCTGGCTTAAATGCGCGCGCTAGAGAGCAAGCCCTGGGAGTGGCAGTGCTGTTTCCAGCCCCCTGGACTGGCGAATTAGCGTACGCTACGTAGTCTAGCGCATGCTAATGTCGGGGGCTAGCGCACGCTGAGATTCCCGATAGCGTGCGCTAGCGTGAGTGTCCAGTACTGGACAGTTTGCTACTGGACTCAATCTGTTGCCCAGGCAGCGCACATTATTGGTCGATAGCGCGCGCTACCGATACACTTTAGCGCACGCTACGTTGGGTGGATAGCGCGCGCTAACTGGATCAGGTGTGTACAGGACAGTTGCTTCTGGACTCGGCTGATGTCCAGGTAGCGCACGCTATTGGTCGATAGCGGGCGCTACCGAGAGATTATTAGTGCACGCTACGTTTCGAGTAGCGCACGCTAACGGCCAGAAATCTGGCTACTGGACTGGGACGCTAACTGTATGGCCTGTGGTTTTATCCCGTTAGCGCATGCTAACCTTGAGGATTAGCGCACGCTAACACTCCCGGGGTATATAAACCACGGAGTTGACCCAGATGAACGTATTACGTTCATTTCTTCTCCTCCCCGCGGCTTAGAGCTCCTTTGGCGATTTTGGGCGATTCTTGGCGATTTCTTCTTCCAATCATCTCATCCAACATCTTCCTTGAGTTCTTGGTGTATTATAACAACATCAACACGAATCTTTCATCCTAATCCAAGGTAAAATCTCTTAGAACCCTACTTTTAGATAAATTGGGGGTTTTGGGATTTTCGTCCGATTCGTTCCGTTTTGTTGGTGGATTTATGATGAATATGGTTAATCTTGTCAATATCATTAGTTTTCCTACGGATTCATGGTATATTTTCATGGTTTTGCGAAATCGAGAGGGTTTGGTTGTGGTCCGCCCTCGTTATTATTTTTGTACGAATATACATGAATCGTAGGCGGGTTTGCGGGTGTATTCCATTTCCGCATTCGTCTAGAGTTGGTTGTGATTATGTTCTTCGAATCATTAGGTTCGGTTCCGTTGATTCCTAGCGTTCGTCAGTGATTATCCTTTCCATTCGTCGCGTCATCAATTATTCAAGGCAAGTATTTTTGGAAACCTTTATGCTTAACGTGGAATGGTAATGTATTTTGTGTGTGATTTTCTCACCTCGGGATGGTCCGACGGGATCACGGAGGGAGTCCAAAGGGTTGAGTCCTGGATTCATGAGTTTGTTTAGCTAGCCAGCTCGGGAGGGTCCTTAGAGGCCTCGGGCGGGATTAATGGTATTACCCTGTTTCCAAGGCGATGCATCTGCGTGTTTTGTTTTACGATATGGCCAGCTCGGGAGGGTCCTTAGAGGCCTCGGGCGGGATCAATGGTATTACCCTGTTCCCAAGGCAAATTGTTTGACTGTTTGTTTCTGGAAAAGACATGTCTGGTTTTGACTTTTGAAATTGATTTTGGTGCATTGTGCTATGAAATGTGTAAGCGATTGGTTTACCTTAGATTACTTGTACTAGCGTAATTGCTAACCCCTTTGGGGACCCGCTTTGGGGAAATTCTTTTTATGGATTTCAGGTTATGATTATCCGGACGAGCGAGCTCCGGGACAGTACGAGGATGTTGGCCAGGGTCGTTGACATATACATTTGGGTCTTCTTATTTCTTTTGTCCATTTCGATATGGTTGTTCCCATAGTTATAAACTTATAGATTGTACTCGCGAGTACTTAGGATTTTATTTCAAACTCTGTATTGTATTACTTTAAATTGTTACATTGTTGGTTGATGCTTATTTCGCCGGTTGCTCCGGGCGTATCTTTATATGTCATATTATTTGAATGTGTGTCCTCGCTAACCGAGATGGTTAGTGGAGTGGTGTTTTTCTTGTTGTAGCCTGGTGGGTCCCATGTAGGGGTCCAGGGCACTGTAATATACTCCGAATATCTTGGGGTGTTACCCTAACAACTGAATCGATGAAAGCTCGACTCCACCATTCTCCGCCTTCAAGGCATAACACCAATAACCAATACACTCCTTTCGCAGGAGTCTCATCGCCTTCAAGGCATTAATAACAAACTTCTGGTTTCTATTTCGCCCCGCGAAAGAGTACTCGGTGCCGTCCTCGGCTAGCATGGTGATGATCCTCGTGAGGTAGTTCATGATTGCACCATGCCGCTCGAGCTAATCATCCCCGATAATCCTATTCTCACCCTCAATACCCACAACATTAAGATTAGAGAGCCAATCCCTCTCACAAATAAACACAGAATAATCCTAGGAAGTTTAATGATGAAAGGCTCGTAAGGCGATAAACAGTCAAGACTCAAACGACGCACACACTCCAGAGAAATAAATGAATGCGTAGCACCCGAATCAAAAAGCACACTGACAGGATGGGAATGGATGTGAACGGTACCTGTCGCCACAATGGCCGCTGGATTGTCGGCCCTCCTCATTTCATAGATATGTGGAGGGCGGAGACGACACTGGAAGCTCCCCCTCTAGCGGGCTGACCCCGACCTCTCCCTCATCTGGCACTCGATGGAGACTGCGGAGCAAAGGAGCCCTGGTTCACACTCGGCTCCCTAGGCGCTGGATGAGAAGAACGGGCACTGCGGATCTGTCTGATCTATTCACAAAAGGAAGCTTTGTGGCCTGTCTGACCACAAGTATGACAAGTCAACTGCGGACGAGGACACTCCCGGTTCTTATGGCCCGACAAGCCACAGTTAAAGCATATGAGTTCACGAACGGAGGTTCTAGCAGCACCTCGAGAACTCTCGCAAAAATGAGCCGAATTGCCCGCAGGAACATTCGCAGACTGATATTTCTGCTGGCCTCCGCCCTTGTGACCAGAAAAATTTCCGATGGACTTCTGCTTCTTGCTCTCACGAGACGCTTCACTGGCCGTCACCGACATATCATACGCAAGAGCCCTACTCTGATAATCCTTCAAAGTGGTGCAGACGAGCCCAGACATATAGTCTCGAATTGGCAGTTTCATCCGTCTGGAAAAGTGAAAAATTTTGTCACTCTTCTCAATAACTTGGATCTTCACGTAGCCCAACTCCTTGTTGAAATCGGCAATATCTTGAGAGACAGGAATATCCCGCGGTTGAGCATCATAGAAGGCATGGACTCGAGCCTGTCTAACTAGCCACGAGAAATATTCAGTCTCCATCAGGTCCTTGAATTCTACCCACGAAGCGACGTGATCCTTATGCCCAACGGCCTCCCACCAATCAGCAGCGTCCCTAGTGAGAAAATACTGGGCAATAGGGACCTTACGGTCCTCGGGATAGTTGGTGGCAACAAAGACTTTGGATATCTCCTTGATCCACCCTTCCCAGCCAATCGGGTCTGAGGCTCCCATAAACTGAGGAGGATGCATCTTGATGACATCCTGAAGCCAAGGGTCAGCTCCGTCCCGAGCAGCATGGGCCGGATTCTGAACCGCTTGTGCTATCGCCGCCATTTGGTTCACCATTTGTTGCATAACAGCCGCAACACCAAGGTCGGCGCCATCTTGAGAAGAAGCATGGCTATGTCGGTCACCGGTGCTTCCGGCTCCCGAAGAGTGCGACGTGGCCGCCCCACCAGCTGCCCCACGTCCCCGGCCGCATCCACGACCACGACCACGACCACGACCACAGCCTCTTCCAGCATCCATACTAGTGTTAAGAGGTAGCAAAAGCAACTCGATGATAAGTAAGAGAGGAAAGCATCCACAATTCAAGAAACAGAATTACGTTACGAGAAAACAAAGAATCGAGTAAGGAAAACTTACGAGCACTGGAAGTACCGAGATGCTGGCAGTGGTGTGACAATGTGCAAAACAAATCACAACTAGACCGAAAATAACCGACAAGCCTAGGTATCCATAAACCTAGTGCTCCGATACCATTTTCTGCAAGACCCCGAGATATTCGAAGTATATTACAGTGCCGTGGACCCCTACATGGGACCCACCAGGCTAAAACAAGAAAAACATTACTCGACTAACCATCTCGATTAGCGAGGAAACATACATTAACAATACAACATATAATCACGCGCCCGGAGCAACCGGTGTAATAAACATCAACCGACCAATATAGTAGCTTCAACAAATAACAGTCACAATTCGAAGAGGAAGGCCTAAGTACTCGCGAGTACTATCTATAAGTTTGAAAGTAAACAACAACATAACAAAAGGAACAACGGAAATAAAAGGACTCAATTGCACATGCCAACGACCCTTTCCAGCATCCTCGTACTGTCCCAGCGCCCGCTCGTCTAGCTGAACATAACCTCAAATCTATAACAAGAATTTCCCCAAAACGGGTCTCCAGAGGGGTTAGCAATTACGCTAGTATAAGTAATCAATGCAAACCATTTGCTTACACATTTCATAGTACAATGCACTAATTCATTTCAAAACCAAAACCAGACATGTCTTTTCTGGGAACAAACAGTCAGTCGATTTGCCGTGGGAACGGGGCTATACCATTGATCCCGGTCCGTGTCCTCTAAGGACCCTCCCGAGCTATCCATATCATAAAACAAATCACGCACGCGCATCGCCTTGGGAACAGGGCTATACCAGTGATCCCACTCCGTGGCCTCTAAGGACCCTCCCGAGCTGGCTAGCGAAACAAACTCGTGGATCCAGGGCTATACCATTGGATTCCCTCCGTGGCCCCGTTGGACCCTCCCGAGGTGAGCAAAGCACACACAATATACATCACCATTTCATGTTAAGCATAAAGGTTTCCAAAAATACTTGCCTTGAATAATTGACGACGCAATGAACGGAAAGGAAAAATCACCGACGAACCCTAGGAACCAATGAAACCGAACCTAACGATTTGAAGAATACGATCACAACCATTTCCAAATGAATATGGAATTGAAATACTTCCGAGAACCCGCCTATGATTCATGTATATTCGTATAAAAATAACAACGAGGGCGGACCACAACCAAACCCTCTCGACTACGCAAAACCACGAAATATACCATGAATCCGTAGGAAAATTAAGGATATCAACAAGCTTAATCATATTCATCATGAATTAACCAACAAAACGGAATGAATCGGACGAAACGTGAAAACCCCCAAATCTCCCCCAAAATAGTGTTCTAGAAGATTTACCTTGATTCAAGAGGTAGAAGATGATTAAATGATGATAATCTGGTGTTAGAGACTCAAGATCTTGAATAAATGATGAATATCGCCCCACTCCAATCGCCCAAGTCGCCCGAATCGCCCAGCTCACAGTGGAGAAAAGGAAAGAAGAAAAGTGAACTGTTCCGGGTCAACTCCCTGGTTTTTATAGCCAGGGAGCATTAGCGTGCGTTAACCTTTAAAAGTTAGCGTGCGGTAACGGGCGAAACCCCAGTCCAGAAAGTTAACACCCCAGTCCAGGACTTAAAGATTTAGACCGTTAGCGTGCGCTATTAATAATTAGCGTGCGCTAATGGCCTCTCGGTAGCATGCGCTATCGGGCCATAGCGTGCGCTACCTGGACATCAGCCGAGTCCAAAAGTAACCTGCCCAGTACTCACCTGAACGCGTTAGCGTGTGCTACCGGCCACTCTGCGTGCGCTAACAGCATCTCAGTAGCGCGCGCTATCGGTCCATAGCGTGCGCTACCTGGGCACCTGACCGAGTCTAGTAGTAAACTGTCCAGTACTGGACTGACTCGCTAGCGCGCGCTACCAACAAGCGTAGCGTGCGCTACTGAAGGATGCTTAGCGTGCGCTATACAATAATATTAGCGCGCGTTAGGCACAAGATAATAACGGTCCTAAACACCGAAACACGACCGAAGCATCAAAATGGAACAACACAATACACATAATAACATACAATGAATTTATGGCAACCCGAAATGGCGGTTCCGAACAACAATTATGAGAATCGGATCAATAAGCGACGGAGAAGTTAACGATTGCGGAATTGAGTAAAATAAATCCGAAAATAAGTATTCTCGAGATACACATACGGTTATACACGAGCCACCAAGACAAGAAAAGCACCAAATCGAGAAAGTACTGGAGAAAAAATGTGGATATTACATCAATTAATTAACAATAAGTTATTTGACACCTCTTAACTATATTTATAATAAGTACATACCATTTAAAATTTATTCTTGATTTCTATCAATTATAAAAAATATAATTAAATTAGTGGAAAATTTAATTATTAATTGATATAAAGAACTTTATATTTTCTAATTGATTAATAAAATATAGTTATGTAAATTCATGTTAAAATGCATATTTTTTATTACTGACATCAAAATATGATAATCTCTAATTATATTTATGTAAATCCGAGATATTGAAATGATATTATTGAATTGTGTGATATATTGTTTAGGAAATGTATCCTTAATATGTTAAATATCGTTTAATTTGATATCATCAAATAATAAAGTAATTATGATATCATTAAATCTCATGATTTTTTATTGTGATAATACAAGTATAATTGATGAAATCAGCTTTTTTCTTAGAACTTTTTCGTCTTTTTTATTTCAAAAATAATCAGCCATTAAGTTTAGATTAAGTTATATTCGTCATAATTTGAAATGGCGATAAAATTGTGATTTATTTCTAAACTTTATTACTCCTTCTAGAAAGAAACGACTATTTTTAGAATAATTTTTGGTATGTTAGTCCCACCATAATTTATGCAGATTGAGTCCATATTGACTTCACCTCATTTTTGCTAACTTGAATTATTTTTACTAGACAAAATTAATTTTTACTCATTGAAATAGATTTTTACTGATTAAAACTAAGTTTTACTGATTGAGACTGATTTTTGTCGATTTATATTATAATTATTAAAATACATAACTGGCTATTACTGATTACAACTGAATTTTATTGATTATAATTGAATTTTACTGAATAAATTGATTTTTTTACTGATCATAATTGATCTTAAATGATTAGTACTTATTTTTACTTAATAATATCTTTTCGAATTGAACAGAACAACGCCTTAATATTAATAATAATAATAATATTTAGTTTCTAAAGATTATAATAAATAGCAAAATATTATTTTAATTTATCGGTTGGAACAATTTTCCTTTCTTTGCAATATAGCTGATAATATAAATGTTGTGATCTGTATAAACAACTAATTAGAGTTTTAATTTCCTTATAGTTCCTAAAAAGTCCCAAAAAATTACATCCTCGTGCAGCTTTAAAATATTTATATTTTTAGTGCAAAATTGATTAATTTTTTATTTTGGATAAATATTTAAAATCAATGATACTTTTTTATAATCTTCTTATGGTAATGAGTGTCTTCTTTGAATTGAAATATATATATATAATAATACATAATTGAGATATAATTATCAAAATATTTTTAGAAATCTATTCTCATATATTTTAGTATACCTCTACACTATATAAGACTCAAAGACTTGAATTGACCGGAAGATGAGAAAAGTGACTGGGAGAATAATGCGTCTCTCATATTTTTCATATAGCATTTGAAAGTTTTCGAATATTACTTTGCTATGAATTATAAAAAAGGATACTTATAAAACATATCAATAATTTGCCATCACTGAATATAAGAAGATGTTGTATGGAAGAACTACAAAAAGATACTACACGAAAAAATGACAAATATGCTACGAGGGAAAACCAAAATATAGCCAAAAAGCTGAACAGAAAATAATCATAAAAAAATGCTCTATAGAGCTATAAAAAGATGGTAAATATTAGAACAATAAGAATATATTGCACGTGAGAAAAATAAGAATGTTCAAACAAAGGTGAGCAATAATAAAATGCTATACGGGAGAACCATAAAAAAGATGCTATATGAGAGAATAGTAAGAAGATACTATATAGAAAAACCTTAAGAATCACTAAATGGGAGAACGATAAGAAGATAATACATGAGAGATCAACAAGAAGATGATACACGAGAACCATACGAACATATTAGAATCATAAGAATGTGATGGAGGGGGAACCACAAGAAGATGTTACACAAGAGAACCGTAAGAAGATACTCAATGGAAAAAGGATAAAACTATGCTGCACGGAAAAACCATAAGAATATTCTATATATCAATATATCTGTAGAATCGAATGGAATCCAACAAATATTAAGGATATTATGAATTTTATAAATCTGGTTTAGGTGAATCATACACTCTATAATTACCATCATTGAACATAAGAAGATGTTACACAGAAGTACCAGATAAGAGGCTATCTAGGAGAACCATAAAAAGATAACACAGAAGATCCATAAAAAGACACTATATGGGAAAACGATAAGAAGATGTTATAGGGGAAAACCATAAAAGATGTTTAAGAGGGAACCATAAGAATATGCTAGGTGGGATGATCAATAGGAGATCATATATGGGAGAAACATAATAAGATCTTAAATAGGAGAATGATAAGAATATGTTGCACGGGAGAACTATAAGAATATTCAAACATTGGAGAATATTAAGAAGATGCTACACGGAAAAATTATAAGATGTTACACATGATAACAATAAGAAGATATTGAAGGGGATAACGATAAGAAAATGCTACACCGAAGAACCATAAGAATACTCTAAGAACCACGAGAAGGTATTACACTGGATAACTGTAAGAAAATTTTAAAGAGAAGAACAACAAGAAAATGTTAGATGAGAGAACCATAAGATTGTTAATTACATATATATATATATATATATATATGAGAAAAATTATTTTTTACACCAGAACCTTTTGGCCAAATTTTGCAATATCCGCACTTTTTATTTTTAGTAATTTCTATTTTCAGTGTAATTTTATTTCGGACAACTCGCTTGTTATTGTTTTGGAATTCTAAAACTATTTTATTCTGCATCCATGACCATACGGACGAGTTTCAGAGTTGTTTTGATGAGATTTTACTTATTGTGTATCTTTTCCGCATTGAGGGTCGATTCTCGTAAATCTCATTCTATAATGACGTTTCATTACTTCTTCGAGTTCCTTTGATGATTATGGATATGTTACAACTTTCTGTATTGTCTTTCAGGCCTCGAGTTTAGATTTCTGAATGTTTGGGCCATTTTTTTAAATTCTTATTATTTTGAGTGTTGATGTTAATACTCGTTTATTCCGACCTTCGGGTGGTCTGAGGTATGTGATGGTTGTTATGCTTAACTCATAAGTAGGGAACTTTAGTATATCCGGTGGACTTATCCTTGTATTTTCATCTCTGGTGGTTGTCAAGCCGTTATTTTTCAGAATGCTGGGCTGACCAACTTTCTGGGCTAAGTTACGGCCGTAAGGTCGCATGTATTATGGCCGTAAGTCTCCATGTATTATGGATGTAATTCCACCTTAGTAACGGCCATAATGTTGGCGTGTAATCGGTCCAGTGGGTTCTGGAGCACCATTACGGCCGTAATGGTGCACATATTAAACTGGGAAACGGTTTTCTCCGTCATTTTTCATCCTTCTCTTCTTCTTTTCGCGACGGGAGCAATTTCCAAGCATAGGGTTCATCCGATTTCACCCAAACGCTATTGGGGAAGTATATCCATGCATCATATCATCATTCTAACATCAAATCATCTGTTGTTCATCTTCAAATCAAGGTATATTCTTAGAACCCTAGTATTTGGGGGATTTCGGGATTTTGGCATGATTTCACCCTTTGAAATCGATTTAGCTTCGATAAGTTGTTAGATTACAATTGGGTAATTGTAATCCCTTGCTTTCATTATAGTTTAACGGATTATACTTCGAGGTTTTCACCGTTAATAGATTAGAATCGATTATGACTTCGTAGTGACCAATGAATTGTCCCAACGGGTAGAACTAGGATGAATTCCTACGTTTCCGTAATATTGAGATTGTTTGTATATTGTTATTGTGTTAGTAGCGAATTTGTGAAGATTATTCGGACCAAAACTTTTTCTTTCGCCACTTACTTCACTTCATATTATTCAAGGCAAGTACTTACTTTACATAGTATTATAAAGAATGAAAATTCGACATTGATGAAAGTTGTGTGGGTGTGTGTGTATGTTGACGTTGTTCTTCCACCTGGGGATGGTCCGACGGGGCCTCTGGGGGTCACTACTAGGGGGTACGACCGCGGAAGTGGTTTCCCACCTGGGGATGGTCCGACGGGGCCTCTGGGGTCGATACTAAGGGGTACCGCCACGGATTACCAAGTATGGAATTGTGTTAGAGTAATGTGATGTTGTAATTGCTACGGTGGCGTGTTTTGTAGAAAATGTGATATTCCAGAATGTTGTCTTTCAAGTATTTTCAAAGGTGTTTTTCATGTTGGATTATACTCGTATGTAATGTTATGTAAATTTGTACTTGCACTAGCTATTCGAATTGTAACCCCTTAAATGGGGGAAATTCGTCTTATGCATTTTAGGTACCGGGCGAGCTGGGGAGCCGGAACGGGACACACATATGAAAGATGTCCCAGCATGATGATGAGGCTCGAGTCGGTATCACCTTTTTACTATATTTATTCTGTTATTGTTAAATGATGTCGTTGAAGTCCCCCACGTGAGCATTGAATACATTTCGCTCGTTGTTTTGTTGGTATTGAACTAAAAAGTTTTTGCCGAGGCCACGACCCTACTTGTTATGATAAATGTGTTTTGTGGGATTCTTTTGTGGATTTTGGTGTCTTGTGTTAGCCTGGTAGACCTTGTGAAGGTTCTACGGCGTGTAACGTCTCTTATGAGATTTGGGGTTTTACATTTATGGTATCGGAGGCTTAGGTTATGAATGCCTAGGCTGTTGGTTAACTTTGGGTCTATCAGTCGTGTCGTTAGAGTCAGTCATTGAGCCTAATGTCATCGTGCTACCATCTCTTCGTGCGACCCATGGCTATAAGTCTCCTCGAACTCTTATGTTTTTGTAATTCATTTCCCTTGTGTAGATTGGAATTGTGAGTTATTGTACCAACTATGTAAACTGTGAATTTTTCTGATATTGTTCTTTTCAATCCTTTTCTTCAGTATGTTGAGAGGTCACGGTAGACCAGCTAGGGGGCGCGGCTGAGGCCGTGGTCGTGGTGCTATTAGTGAGGAAGTTCCGCTTTCTCAGTCCTCTGCAGATTCGGCCTCTCATTCAGTGCCGAATACTCTACCCTTGAGTTCTGACGGGCAGCAGAATTTGTCAGTCAGTCAGGATCAGCCGTCGGGTACTAATTCCGACATTGGAGTTACTGCTGTACTTCAGCAGTTGGTAGCTCAGCTCGCTTAGATAGCTCAGAGTAGATGTCAAAATCCACCTCCGACTCCAGAAGACGAAGCTAGTAAATGGCTTCAGAAAGTAACCAAGATGCACCCCCTCGCTTCGCTGGTTCTACTGACTCTCTGGGTTGGGAGAATTGGCTTTTTCAGATGAGTAGGACGTTCGATGCCGTGGCTTGTCCTGACGACAGGAGGGTACCTATTTCTCAGTACCTCCTGGATAAGGAACCTGCGGAGTGGTGGGAACCTGTGATGCCCACGGACCGTTTAGCTACCTGGGAGTAGTTTAAGACCGCTATGGAAGCGGAGTACTGCCCACCTCCGGTTCAAGAGCAAAGGATTGTAGAGTTCTTTACTATTATGCCTCAGGATGTACGATCTCTCAGGCCATCATCACTTATAACCAGCAGTTGGATATGTGAAAGAGTAAGTGAGGACCGAGGCTGATAAGATCCGCTACTTTAATATGCGCATGAAGCCGCATATCAGACAGAGTATGGCACCGCTCATGTGTGCTACCTTGAAGCAGTACCAGGATCACGCTCTAGCGATTGAGATGGCAGTCCTGGAGTCAGAGTTGGGTTCCGAGGCAAAGAAATAGAAGACTATTGGCAGTTTCTCAGCCGGTAAGGGTGGTCGGTTTTTGAGGTCTCAGTCTGCTCCTGTATCTGGGAAGAAGCCGTTTCACCAGGCTGGAGGGTCTCAGAATAACCGTTTAGTCCAGTCTCCTATACCAGGTGGTAGAGTTTGCTTCAATTGTAGTCAGTGTGAGCATTTAGCGAAGAATTGTCCGTATTCGCCACTTACATGTTTCTCACGCGGACAGAGGGGTCATCGTGCGACTCACTGTGAGGCAGTCGCCAGGTCAGTCAGGGCTCCTATGGTAACTACAGCAATGGGGGAACCTAGTGTCGGCCAAAAGGCACCGGTATCACTGAGTCCTCAGGGTACAGGTCGTGGTAGAGGTCAGGGCCACCCGAACCACCGATCAGTATCTAGTTCGGGATCAGTACACCCTTGTTTGTATCAGATGAGATGTGCAGAGGAGACAAACGTCCCGGTGGCATCAGGTACCACTCAGTTCCTTTCTTATCCAGTTTCGGTGCTTTTTTATTCGGGTGCTACTCACTCTTTTATGGCTTCGGATTGTATATGTCGTATCGGTATTGACTGCTTGTTCGAGTGTGAACCGTTTATAGTGGGTATGCGTAGTGGGGATCGTATGGCTGGGAACCGGGAAGTTAAATATTACCTAGTGAGGATCGGGAGCTGAGATTGGCCCTCAAACCTCATTGTCGTAGACCTTAAGTGTGAGGATTTAATCCCAGGGGACGATTGGTTAGATCGTCACGGTGCTATCATGAACTATCGGACTCATACTATCTCGATAGTGGCCGAGGATGGCACAGAGCATACTCTCGTTGGTCGTAAGCTGGGTAGATCGGGAAATGTGATTAGTGCCTTGAAGGCGATGAAACTTCTGAACCAGGGTTGTGTAGGCTAGTGGTGTTACGCCTTGAAAGTAGAAGATGGTGGAGTTGACATGTCGTCGATTCCAGTTGTGAACGAGTATCCTGGTGTATTTCCGGATGACTTGCCGGGATTACCACTACAGCAGGAAGTTGAGTTCCCTATTGATTTAGAGACGAACGCGGCTCCTATTTCTCGAGCGCCGTACCGAATGGCACCGTCGGAGATGTTAGAGTTGAAGAAGAAGTTGGGTAATTGTTAGATAAAGGGTATATTCGACCGAGCGCATCGCCTTGAGGTTCGCCTGTGCTTTTTGTTAAGAAGAAGGATGGATCGCTTCGTTTATGCATCAACTATCGAGAATTAAACAAGTTGACCATCAAAAACAAGTACCCTTTGCCCCAGATCGACGACTTATTTGATCAGCTTCAGGGAGCGACAGTCTTTTTGAAGATTGATTTACGATCGGGCTACTACTAGTTGAGGATTCGGGATAGTAATATACCGAAATCTGCTTTTCGGATGAGATATAGCCATTACGAGTTTGTGGTTATGCCTTTCGGGATAACCAATGCCCCAACAATGTTCATGCAGTTGATGAACAAAGTTTTTATTGAGTATCTAGATAAATTCGTAGTTGTCTTTATCGACGATATTCTTATCTCTTCCCAGAGTCAGGAGGAGCATGCTTTACATCTCCAGATTGTATTAGACATTTTGAGAGCTGAACAGTTGTACGTGAAGTTCTCTAAGTGAGTTTTGGCTCAGGGAAGTGATATTCCTCGGGCACGTGATTTCAGCGGAGGGAGTTCGGGTAGATCCGTAGATGATACAGTGATGGCATGGGAACCGCCTAAGAATATGAAGGAAGTGAGGAGTTTTCTGGGACTTGCAGGCTATTACTGTAGATTTGTTGAAGGGTTTTCTAAGATCGCTAGACCACTCACTCAGTTACTCCATAAGACTCAGAAGTTCGAGTGGGACGCAGATAGACAGAATAGCTTTGATGAGATGAATAGACGGTTGACTACCACACCAGTTATAGCTTTGCCTCAGGGGAACGAGGATTTTGTGGTATATAGTGATGCTTTGAGACTCAGGCTCAGATGTGTTTTGATGCAGAGAGATAGGGTTATTGCTTATGCGTCCCGTCATTTGAAACCTTACGAAGCAAATTACCCTACGTATGATTTAGAGTTAGTTGCGGTCGTCTTCGCTTTAAAAATATGGAGGCATTATCTCTATGGGTCGTTGTGTAAGATTTACATGGATCACAAGAGTCTGAAGTATATCTTCAGTCAGAAATAATTGAACATGAGATATCGTAGGTGGTTGGAGCTAATTAAAGATTACGATCTCGAGATTATTTATCATCCTGGCAAGGCCAATGTTGTGACAGATGCGTTGAGTCGTAAGCCGGTGGCACTACAGATGTTAGAGGTACTTACGCCTCAGAGCAGGATCCAGCGGGATTTGATTTGTCAGGATATCGAGGTTTGGGTTCAGAGAGTTCAGGGTCAGTTATGTGCGTTAGAAATCACTTCGTCTTTGGTTAATGATATCAAGGCGAGACAGTATGATGATCCATTTTTAGTCCAGTTGAGGGAGGACATGAAGAAGGGGAAAGCCCCTGGATTTGTGGTTCATGATGATGGAATTTTGAGATTTCGTGGCAGGTTATGTGTACCTATTGATATTGAGTTGAGACAGAAGATCATGAGTGAAGCTCATACTACGCCTTATTCCATACATCCTGGTACGAGCAAAATGTACAAGGATGTAAGGAGTAACTACTGGTGGAGCAATTTAAAGACGGACGTTAGCAAGTTTGTGGCGAAGTGTTTGACCTATCAGCAGGTTAAGATCGAGCATCAGCGACCCGCGGGGTTATTACCACCACTTCCCATTCCGGAGTGGGAGGGAGGACATTTCTATGGATTTCGTTATCGGTATGCCTAGAACCCGGACTAGAATTTGGGTTATTGTCGATCGAATAACCAAATCAGCTTATTTTCTGGGTATTAAGGATACTTGGGGGCCGGAGAGACTAGCACGAGTGTTTATTGCAGAGATCGTGAGGTTGCATGGGACTCCTAAGAGTATTGTTTCGGATCGAGATGGCCGGTTTGTATCACATTTTTGGCAGGCTGTTCATCGAGCTTTGGGGACTGAGTTGAGACTCAATTCATCCTACCACTCTCAGACAGACGGATAGTCAGAGCGGACGATACAAACGCTAGAAGATATGTTGAGAGCCTTTGCTTTAGACTAGAAAGATGATAGGGAGTCGCACTTGCCGTTGATCCAGTTCACGTACAACAATAGTTGGCACGCCTCGATCAAAATGGCACCATTTGAGCCATTATATGGAAGGAGGTGCAGATCGCCGTTGTGTTGGGATGATGCATCCGAGTTGACTGGCACTAAACCAGATAAGGTAGTTGAGACGAGAGAGAAGATTGCTTTGATTCGTGATAGGTTGTTAATGGCCCATAGTCGACAGAAGTCTTATGCCGACACGCATCGCCGACCGTTGGAGTTTTAGGTGGGGGACCATGTTTTGCTTAAGGTGTCGCCTGTAATATCCGTACCTTTTCATTTTTAGCAGTTTCTATTTTTGGTGTATGTGTATTTTTATCGACTCACTTGTAACCGTTTCGACATTTTGAACCTACTTTATTCTTGGAGTTTTTCCGTTTGGACGAGTTTTGGATATGTTTTTACATAATTCCATTCTATGTTATGTTTTGCCGTATGAACGTTCGATTCTCATAAAACTTGTTCATTTTCGTTGTTTCTTGGTTTGTATGAGTTCGTATGGTTGAGTTGTTTGTGTTGTGACTTTCGTTCCGACGTCGTATTGTGATTTTCGAACACTTGGGCCATTTTTGTAATTTCCGATAAGTTTAGGGAATTTCATCTTCGTTGTATTTTGGATTCCCAAGTAAGCGGAATTGTATTTTCTTGTAACGCTTATATTCGTTATCAAGAATACTTCGTGGCCATATTCTTGGTTCGATAGCAGTGCAGGTTTTGAGTCGTCGAACCGTTTGGGCCGGTATCGAAGCTGCATCTACTGAGTGCTACGGCCGTAACACCCCATTCATTACGGCTGTAATGTTGGCCATGTTACGGCCGTAATGTAGACTGATTACGGCCAGTAACCCATTTGTTTTAAGGCAATGCGATCGAAAAACTTATTTTCTCACCTCTCTCTTTGTTTTCTCTCGTCCGGCGACATCAGAGGTGATTCCCACCAGTTTTGACCGGAGCTTTCTTCATTTTCCATCACCGTAGGGTCATGCTAACATATTATTATCAACGTAATCATCTTGTTCCGTCCAAATCCGAGGTAATTTCGCCTAAAACCCTAACTTTGTCGATTTTGGGGTTTTTTCGGGTTTTGTTTGATTAATTTCGAATTGTTCACGTATGTTGCGATATTCCTTACCAATTGTTGTCATTGGATAATTCCCAATCCATTTTCCTCGAGTTTAATCCGTGAATTGTCGATACGGGGAGATTTTGTGTAAACCCTCGCCCGTATCGATTAATCGTTTATTGTCTTAGCCTGTAATCGGGGTTGTGGGAGTATTTCATTCGATTATTGTTGTCCGTTAGGACTGAGATATGTTGATCCTTCATTTAGGGACCGTCGTTTTCCATCCGGATCGTTCGTAGTCGTTATTCATTCCCATTTCTTTGAAGATGTCTCAAAGGCAAGTACTTTACATTTGTTTACGCGTTCTAGTATTTGAATTATGGCATTTCGTGGTTGTATGGATGGATATGCGTATGTTCACCTAAAGACGGTCCGATACGTTGCCGTGAATTTCGTACCGCGAACTATGGTTAACCACCCAGGGATGTCCGACGGGGCTCTGCGGGGTACGGTGGCCGTGAGTCTCGTACCAGGGTTAACTTTGAATTGTTTTGTTGGAGAAAATGTGTTTTGTGCGTGTGCACCGTAAATATTCCGGAATATAAATGATTTATAAAATGATTTTGGCGCACATTTTCATCTGATTAGAATGGTAGTTCAAATGGATTGTACTTGCACTAGCAGTTGTCGCTAACCCATTAAATGGGGGAAATACTTTTGTATTTCAGGTACAGGTCAAGGAAGCAAACGAGAATACGAGCCGTACGAGGATGATGGGCAGGCGTGATTCTATTCAGTGGTTATTTATTGATGTCTTGTTATGGGATTCCTTTATTATGTAACTGATTTAAGTACTCGAGTACTTCTTTCTTGAATTTGTTAATGTTGTGCACCCATTTTGGGAAGTGGATTGGATGTCAGTTTATATTGTCGTATTTCAGTATTTGGTTTCGGATGTCGTGGATTGTGAAATTGTCATTTTGTTGTTGATGTATGTCGTTGTCGAATGTCCTTTTGGTACGTTATCCTGGTGGATTCCACGGTGTGGAGTCCACAGCGCTGTAATATGCCCTGATCGTCTTGGGGGTGTTACAGAATATGGTATCGGAACTTAGGTTTATGGATACCTAGGCTGTCGGGTGTTTGGTTCTAGTCGAGTGTCGTTTTTGAACAGTATCACTGCTACACCATCATCTCAGTACGTCGGTGCTCATAAGTTTTCCTAACTTGACTCGTTACCTTGTTCTGTTCTGTTCCTTTCTTGATAGTCTTGTTGTGTTTTACGTTTGAATTGTACTCACCCGTTACTTCTTCATAATTCCTGCTGGTAGAGGACGCAGACACGGTCGCAGACGCGGTAGGGGATGTGGCGCAGCCGGTGGGGCGGCCATGTCTGATAACTCGGGAACTGATTCGGCGATGCCTTCCTTGTCGAATAGTGTCCTACCTAGTTTCGGAGGTCAGCAGGATCAGTCTGCTAGCTCCGGTAATTCTTATGAGAATATCGGGGTGACTAATATTTTATAGCAAGTAGCGAACTAGATGACGCTACTAACTCAGGCCGTCTTGGTCGGCCAAGCAAATGCTAACCCGGTTCCGCCTACTGGATCCGACAATGATAAGCTACTTCAGGACGTGATTCATATGCGTCCTCCACAGTTTGATGGTGCTTCCGACCCTTCCGGTTGGGAGAGTTGGTTATTTGAAATTGAGAAAGTGTTCGAGGCAGCTAACTACTCTGAGGAGAGGAAGGTACCCATCGCTTAGTACTTCCTCGCCAAAGAGGCAGCGACGTGGTGGCAAGCGGTGAAACCGCGTGATCGTGCAGCCACTTGGGCAGAGTTCCGAGAGCTGATGGAGGACGAATTTTGTCCGTGGCCAGTTAAGGATGGGAGGATCCGAGCCTTTTTTGAGGCTAAGCCCTAGGATGTTCCGATTTCGCAGACAATCAAAGAATACAACCAACAGCTTCATTATGTGAGAAACCAAGTCCGAGATGAGCTTGCTAAAATCCGCCATTTTGACATGCGGATGAAGCCGAGAGTTCATCACTACATGTCTGGTCTCGGATGTACGACACTGAAAGAATACCAGAACAAAGCTATAGCATATGAGATGTCGTTTTCTGCGACAGAGGCGACAACAGAGGGAAAGAAACAGAAGACCTCCGGTCAGTTTTTGGGAGGCAAGTCAGGCAGGTATCCGAAGGCTTAGTCTGGTTCGCGAGTCTTCGGGAGTCAGTCCCTGTCATTTGGACGAGGATATGGTTCTAGGTCTGCTCCTACTGGTTCAGTGCCTGTTCCTAACTGCTATAACTGTGGTCGCCCCGGACACATTATGAGCGAGTGTGACAGGCCCCCGATTCAGTGTCTTTCTTGCGTACGGATGGGGCATCGTGCCAAGTATTGTACGGATGCAGCTCAGGTACCAGTTACCCAGATATCAGCCCCAGCTGCGGGAGAGCCGAGCGTGAATCAGGCACCGACAGTTTCTCAGCTACATCAAAGTTTTGGTAGAGGTCGAGGACGTGGGCAGCCTTCTAGAGGGGGAGCTTCTAGTGCGGGGTCTGTTCCGCCCCGTGCGTATGAGATGAGACGAGCTGGGGATCCCGACGCGACGGTAGCTACAGGTACCGTTCACATCCTTGACCATCCTGTTTCCGTGTTATTCGATTCTGGTGCTACGCATTCTTTCATATCCATGGATTGTGGGCATCGTCTACATGTTGATTGCCTAGTTGCGTGTGAACCTTTTGTCGTTAAACTGCCTAATGGGGATATCATCATGGGGGATCGTGAGATTAGAGATTTTCCGGTGAGTATCGCGGGGAGGGTTTGACATTCTAATCTGATTGCGGTAGATATTAGAGATGAGGATCTGATTCTTGGTGAGGATTGGCTATACCATCATGGGGCGATCATGAATTATAGAACGAGAACCGTTTCGATGTTAGCCTCTTACAGTACCGAGTATTCTTTTGTGGAGCGTAAGCGGAGTAGCCAGAGATTTTTGATCAGCGCTTTGAAAGCGGTGACACTTGTTCGAGGAGGTTGCATGGGTTATTAGTGTTATGCATTAAGATCAGAAGAAGGCGGAGTTGAGCTCTCATCGATTCCGGTAGTGTGTGAGTATCCTGACGTCTTTCCAGACGAGTTGCCGAGTTTGCCGCCAGACCGAGAGGTTGAGTTTACTGTCGATTTAGAGCCGGGTGCAGCACCGATTTCTAAGACGCCATATCGTATGGCACCCGCCGAGATGCTTGAGTTGAAGAAACAGTTGGGAGATTTGCTAGACATGGGGTATATTCGACCAAGCACTTCGCCTTGGGGCGCACTGGTCTTGTTTGTGAAGAAGAAGGATGGGTCACTTCGTCTGTGTATCGACTATCGAGAGTTGAACAAAGTGACTATCAAAAACAAGTATCCGCTCCCGAGGATTGATGACTTGTTTGACCAACTTCAAGGGGCAACCGTGTTTTCGAAGATTGATTTGAGATCGGGGTATTATCAGCTCCGAGTGAAGGATTTCAATATTCCGAAGACGGCCTTTCGGACGACATACGGTCATTACGAGTTTGTGGTTATGCCTTTTGGGCTAACCAACGCCCCAGCCGTGTTCATGCAGCTTATGAACAAAGTCTTTATCGAGTACCTTGATAAATGTGTAGTTGTTTTTATCGATGATATCCTAATTTACTCGAGGAGCGAGGAGGAACATGCCCGTCATTTGCATATCGTGCTAGGCATTTTGAGAACTCAACATCTTTTCGCGAAGTTCTCAAAGTGTGAGTTTTGATTACGGGAGGTTATGTTTCTTGGCCACGTGATCTCGGCTGAGGGTGTTCGTGTGGACCCACATAAGATAGAGGCGGTGTTGGATTGGGCGCCGCCCAAAAATAAGAAGGAGGTCCGCGGTTTTCTGGGTTTGGCCGGGTATTATCGTAGATTTGTCGAGGGGTTCTCTAAGCTCGCTCGACCGCTGACTCAGTTATTACAGAAGTCATATAAGTTTGTGTGGACCGACGAGAGACAGAAGAGTTTCGAGGAGTTGAAGAAACGGTTAATGACCGCTCCCGTTTTGGCTTTGCCGAGTGGTAATGAGGGTTTCTCAGTTTTTAGTGATGCTTCAGGCCAAGGGCTCGGATGTGTACTTATGCAGCATGGGAAGACGATTGCCTATGCTTCCCGTCAGTTGAAACCGTACGAGTTGAATTACCCTACGCACGATCTTTAGTTGGCCGTGATTGTGTTTGCGTTGAAGATCTGGCGTCACTACTTGTATGGCTCGTCGTGTCAGATTTTCACCGATCACAATAACCTGAAGTACATTTTTACGCAGAAAGAGCTTAACATGAGACAGCGGAGATGGCTGGAGTTGATTAAGGATTACGACTTCGAGATCCTTTACCATCCGGGCAAGGCAAATGTGGTGGTAGATGCCTTGAGCTGGAAATCGGTGTCGATTCGGGCACTGGAGTTACTTATGGCCCAGCCAGGACTCCAGCGAGAGTTGACGAGGTTGAGCATTGAGATTGTATTACCAGAGAGTTCCGATCAGTTGTGTACTCTTGAGATTTCTTCGTCTCTAATCGACGACATTAAATTGGGATAGTTGGAAGACCCGATATTTATTCAGCTTCGAGAGAATGTAGGGAGGGGGAAAGCCCCGGGATTCGTGATACATAAGGATGGTGTGTTGAGATTCCGAGGTCGGTTTTGTGTTCCGAATGAGTTGGAATTGAGACAGAGTATTATGAGAGAGGCTCACGCGTCACCTTACTCAGTCCACCCGGGCTCAAGTAAAATGTATAAAGATTTGAGGAAGAATTTCTGGTGGAATGACATGAAGAATGAGGTAGTCGAGTTTGTGGCTAAGTGTTTGACTTGTCAACAAGTCAAAATCGAGCATCAGCGGCCAGCCGGATTGTTGAAACCACTTCCCATCCCGGAATGGAAGGGGAAAGATATCTCTATGATTTTGTCACGAACTTGCCGAGGACGAAGACCGGAATGAATATGGTGTGGGTGATCGTAGACCGACTGACTAAGTCGGCACATTTTCTGGGCATCAATGATACTTGGGGTCCAGAAAAATTGGCTCGTATTTTTATCGCATAGATAGTGAGACTGCATGGTACGCCGAAGACTATTATTTCGGACAGAGATGGCTGGTTTGTATCACATTTCTGGTAGGCGGTACATAAGGCATTGGGAACACGTTGCGTTTGAGTACATCTTTTCACCCTCAGACTGACGGACAATCCGAGCGTAACGTTCGAGGATTTGTTGCGCACGCATGCGTTAGATTGGAGTAATGACTTGGAGGAGCATCTGACCTTAATCGAATTTACGTATAATAATAGCTGGCACGCATCAATTAAGATGGCACCATATGAGGCGCTTTATGGCCGACGTTGCCAATCACCGCTATGTTGGAATGATCCGTCCGATTTAGTTGGCACCGAGCCGGATCTTGTAATAGAGACGAGGGAGAAAGTTGAGTTGATTAGAAAGAGAATGTTGACAGCTCAGAGTCGACAGAAGTCTTATGCGGATGTTAGGCGTCGACCTTTGGAGTCTGAGGTTGGAGATCATGTTCTGTTGAGAGTGTCCCCGATGAAGGGAGTTTTCTGTTTTGGGAAAAAGGGGAAGCTCAGCCCGAGGTATATTGGACCTTTCGAGATATTGGAAAGAGTTGGCGAGTTAGCATACCGTTTGGCATTACCTCCGTCGTTGAGTCATGTGCATAGTGTATTTCACGTCTCCCAGCTGAGGAAGTATGTTCCGGACCCGTCCCATGTTATTGATTTCGGGGACATTGTGATCGAGAAGGATGCCACGTTCGAGGAGAGACCCATTAGAATCTTGGAGCATCGAGATAAACATTTAAGGCACAAAACCATTCCTTTGGTTAAAGTGCAATGGTCGATACACGGAGTAGAAGAGGCAACGTGGGAGTTGGAGGAGGATATGCGTTTGAGGTACCCCGAGCTTTTTGATTCTTAAGTTTCGGGACGAAACTTCTTTTTAGAGGGGGAGAATGTAATATCCGTACCTTTACATTTTTAGCAGTTTCTATTTTTGGTGTATGTCTATTTTTATCGACTCACTTGTAACCATTTCGACATTTTGAACCTACTTTATTCTTGGAGTTTTTCCGTTTGGACGAGTTTTGGAGATGTTTTTACGTGATTCCATTCTATGTTATGTTTTGCCATATGAACGTTCGATTCTCGTAAAACTTGTTCGTTTTTGTTGTTTCTTGGTTTGTATGAGTTCGTATGGTTTAGTTGTTCGTGTTGTGACTTCTGGTTCGTTGATCCGACATCGTATTGTGATTTTCGAACACTTGGACCATTTTTGTAATTTCCTATAAGTTTAGGGAATTTCATCTTCGTTGTCGTATTTCGGATTCCCGAGTAAGCGGAATTGTATTTTCTTGTAACGCTTAGATTCGTCATCGAGAATACTTCGTGGTTATATTCTTGGTTCGATAGCAGGTCCGGGTTTCGGAGTCGTCCGGAACCGTTTGGATAGCAGCTGCCCAGAACTGTTGTCCAGCAGGGTGTTACGGCCGTAACACCCCATTCGTTACGTCCGTAATGTTGGCCATGTTACGGACGTAATGTAGACCCTATTACGGCCGTAACAGCCCACTGTTTTAAGACAGCGGACAGAGTTAGAAAACTTATTTTCTCACCTCTCTCTTCATTTCTCTCGTCCGGCGACATCAGAGGCGATTCCCACCAGTTTTGACCGGAGCTTTCTTTATTTTCCATCACCGTAGGGTCGTGCTAACATATTATCATCAACGTAATCATCTTCTTCCGTCTGAATCCGAGGTAATCTGGCCTAAAACCCTAACTTTGTCGATTTTGGAGGTTTTTCGGGTTTTGTTTGATTAATTTTGAATTGTTCACGTATTGTAGCGACCACTTTTTCTAAAATATAATTCTTCTAATTTTAAGAAGAATAAATAAAAATTTTGCAGCGGAAATACATTTTAAAAAGAGACAAACTTAATATTCGCAAGTAATAATCCCAAGTCATCATTAAATAAAAACATACTTCGACGTGAAATTAAAGCAAATCAAACAATTGTTCAAAAAGCGTAGCTTGAGGAAAATTATAGTAAATAAATAAATATCAACTCATGAAGTTGATCATCCCACACTCAAGCGCATGCCACATCGAGCTCCTCAACCTGAAAGGGGGTAAATAGTGGGGTGAGCTTCCAACTCGCTCAGTGTGGAGAGTATGCAATATGTCTATGTTAATTAGTAAATATATTAGCAAGTATAAACAACATGATTGATAAATTCTGAAGCCCGTCGGCTAGCCCGAAGGCTAGCCCGAAGGCTTCATGCACAATTAAGTGCGTCTCACTGATTTGCACATTTAAGTGCTTCTGACTGATTGCACATTTAAGTGCTCCTGACTGGTTGCACATTTAAGTGCTTCTGACTGATTTCACGTGCACATACGAGACAATATATAAAGCAATTAAAATAAACAAAAGCGTAATAAATCCCCACACCTGAATAAAATTGCAGTTCTGAACTTGAATGTGATGAAATGCTTGACTCGACAACTCTAGGCCCGTAAATTCTTGTTATTATCTACGATTAATAATAAAGAAAATTATTATTACTATGATTTATAAATATATAATAACTGGGAATAAAATACGAGGCATAGATTAAAATTGAATTATTAATATTATTAGAGAAATCTACGTATTAATGGCTCGGATAAATAAGGCTGAATTTTAACTATTGAAAAACTGATTGAAGTAAAATTGAATGGAATAAATATTTAAGGACTGAAATTGAAACAATTATAAACATGATGGGGTTAATCAGTAAGAATTAACTATTAGGGACTGAAATTGAAGAAACCTAAAATTTTGATTGGGGCGAACTGATATATATATAAATAGGACTGGGCCTAGATTGAGTATTCTGAAACTTGGGGGTTAAATTGAATAACCCTCAGAAATTTGGGGTATAAATACCCTATTAACACCCATGTCGGCCGAATATCATCTCATTCTCACCTCTAGATCTCTCCCTCTCCATCTGTTCTCTCTCTCTCTCTCTCTCTCTCTCTCTCTCTCTCTCTCTTTACTGAACACCAAAAAAATCGCCCCTTCTTCCCTTCTTTATATTCTCAGACACAAACACACACTTCGACCGCAAGGAATAAACTGACGATCTCACACACACACACAAACACTCTCAACTCCGAAACATACACATATCCAGTCGTATAAGGCGACCGGCGGAGGACCTTGATAGAAAAGCCACAGCGGCGGCGGTAGCAACGGCGACCTCCGGTGTAACTCAGAGATAAAGTATGATTCTGGTCAGGTAAGTTTGGTTTTGTTTCTCAATTGGCTGAAGGATTGAAAGTGTTTGAGTTTCAAAGTTTCAGTTCAAATCGGGAATGGAGGGCAGCGCCGCGGAGTTGGGGCTCCGGCGGTTCGTGGTTAGGATTCGAGGTGGTTTTAAATCGACCTCCAGGCGAAGGTGGGTTTCGGGCTCGACCCGAATCTGGTTGAGATAGAGTGGATGGGAATTTAGCCGATTCTGAACTGGTAGATGTGGTGGATAAAGTTTGAAATTGGATTTGTGTACACTGGGTTGAGTCATCCAATTTCTGGTTCGGGGTTTGATGGTTTTGACTTCACAGACATCTGATGATTGAAACTGAAGGGTTTCAAATTTTGGTTCAAGTTGGATTTGGTTTTGACCATGATGTTTTGGATTCGGGCTGTACTTGCGGGTTCGGGCCGCGGGTTTGAAGGCTACTGAAAATATGGTGGTGGATGAAGGTTGTGAAAATTGCAGTGTCGGTAGTGATTTCTAAATTCTGGACTGGGTTTAGAAACATGTTTTGATATTTACTGGTGGTTCTTCAGACTCAAACGGTGGGATGATAGCAGGAAATATTGATTAATATTTACACAACAGAAATTAAAAGATTATGAGTTTACCTTTGTTGCGGAAGATGAAAAATTGCAGAAGGTGAACGGCTGGAGGTAGAGGAAAGATTATTTTTGTGTGTTCTGTATTCTGGCTGTAAATGAGATTTGGTGTTTGTACGTATAATCACTTCTGAGTTTTTGTTTATATATTGTATTGAAATGATTTCAAGGGTTTTTATTTATTTATTTGTGTTAATTATGACAATTGTTTTAGAATTTATTTCCAATTAAATGTGTTATTTGAGAGGTTACAAATGAATGAATGAAGAACTGCAGCCAAAACGTTCCCTGGAGAAACAAATAGTCATTGGACTAAGATGATAATTGGGCTGAAAATAGATATTTCTTAATTGGGCCACTAAATTAATTATAGGATTTGGGCTGAATATAACAATAATAATAATAATAATATTAATATTACTTCTAATAATAATAAATAATAGAGATAACATTAATAATAATATTAAAAATAAATAATAAATAATATTATTATTTATCTTGTAAAATCTTTTGGTAACGATTAATATTGTTTAAAATTTGACTCGGGCCTAGAAATGACGAGATGAAACCATGAAATAAAATGAGAACTAAAACGAACGAATCACATGACTTGACATGAATTAAAATGACGTAAATGGATTTGCATGATCATGAAATAAAACTGGATTAAATGATAAAATTATTCGGGCATTAATTAAATAAAATTGAACACGTTTTCTATAATTCACGATAAATGTATATGTGAAATCGGGGCATTACAACCTACCCCCCTTTAACAAATTTTCGTCCTCGAAAATTAAGTTACGTACCTTGGAAAATGAATGTTGGATACTTAGAACGGATCTCCTCTTCACGTTCCCAAGTTGCCTCATTTGGTCCATGACGACTCCATTGAACCTTTACCAATTTAACCTCTTTGTTCCATAACTGATGTACCTTACGCTCCAAAACAGCTGTAGGTACCTCTTCATAAGTCAAGTTCTTGGCTATATGCAACTCTTTGAAATTGCATATGTGATTAGAATCATGTATGTACTTTCTCAGCATAGAGACATGAAAGACATTGTGCACTCCTGATAACTCCAACGGCAGTGCCAAACGATAAGCAAGGTCACCAACACGACCCAAAATCTCAAAAGGTCCGATATAACGAGGGTGTAGCTTTCCCTTCTTACCGAATCGTATCACTCCTTTCATCGGCGCTACCTTCAGGAACACCTTCTCTCCAATCTCAAATTGTATATCTTTTCGTCGTTTATAAGCATAAGACTTCTGACGATCCTGAGCAGTCTTAATTTTACTTCTGATCTCGGCTATCTTCTCTACAGTTTGCTTGATCAATTTTGGACCCAAAATCTTTCCTTCTCCAACCTCGCTCCAATAAAGAGGCTATCGACATTTCCTTCCGTAGAGAGCCTCGTACGGGGCCATTTGTATAGTTGCTTGGTAACTATTGTTATAAGCAAACTCTACTAACGGCAAAATATTCTCCCAATTCTCACCAGTATCAAGGACACACGCCGTCAACAAATCTTCAAGTGTCTTGATAGTCCACTCAGATTGACGATCGGTTTGCGGATGATATGCAGTACTGAAATTTAACTTAGTGCCCAACGCACTCTGAAGACTCTTCCAAAATTTTGACATAAATCGCGGATCTCGATCCGATATGATTGACACTGGAACACCATGTAACCTCACAATCTCCCGAATATAAATCTTCGCATATTGTTCCATACTGTAAGTCATCCTCACAGGTAGAAAATGAGATGACTTTGTCAAACGATCTATTATCACCCAGATAGCATCGTTCTTCCTCACGGTTCGTGGCAGACCAACTACGAAATCCATTGTGATATGCTCCCATTCCCATTCTGGAATTTCCAACGGTTGAAGTAAACCTCCTGGCCGTTGGTGTTCTACCTTCACCTGCTGGCATATTATACACCTCTCCACGAATACACCAATGTCCCGTTTCATTCCTCTCCACCAAAAGAACTTCTTCAGGTCGTGGTACATCTTTGTACCTCCCGGGTGAGCGGAGTATGGTGCATTGTGAGCTTCTTCAAGGATTTGCTTCCTAAGGGATGGGTCCTTAGGAACACATAACCTCCCATCATAAGTCAAAACGTTGTCTGCGGTAATGACAAATTTCTCAATACTACCATCTTGCGCTCGATCTTTCATCTTACACAAGAACTTATCACGTGGTTGAGTCTCCTTAATCTTATCCCTCAAGTTTGGTTGCAAGACCAAATATGATAGGATTGCTTTCGAACTCTTTGAAGACTCAACTACCTCAATCCTCAACTCGGAGAACTCTTTTATCAAACTTTCCTGATCGGTCAAGCAAGCTAACTCACCTCTAGTCTTCCGACTCAAGGCATCAGCTACCACATTAGCCTTACCGGGATGGTAATGGATGGTACAATCATAGTCCTTTACCAGTTCTAACCATCGCCTTTGCCTCATGTTAAGATCCTTCTGTGTGAAAAGATACTTCAAACTTTTATGGTCCGTGTATATCTCACACATCACTCCATAGAGATAGTGACGCCAAATCTTCAGCGCATGTACTACAGCAACCAACTCCAAATCATGCGTTGGATAGTTCAACTCACGTGGTTTAAGCTGTCTCGATGCATAGGCTACTACTTTACCATGTTGCATCAGAACACAACCCAACCCCTGCTTTGAGGCATCACTATAAATAACAAAGTCTTCCGTCGGATTAGGAATCGTTAATACTGGTGCCGAGGTTAGTCTCCTTTTCAACTCTTGAAAACTTTCCTCACACTTGTCACTCCATTCAAACCTCACGCCTTTCCTTGTTAGCTGGGTCATAGGAGTGGAGATTTTCGAAAATCCTTCAATAAATCTTCTATAATAGCCAGCTAAGCCCAGAAAGCTGCGAACTTCGCTCGCATTCTTGGGTACTCCCCAACTACTCACTGCTACAACTTTATCGGGATCTACCTCAATCCCTTTTGAAGTCACCACATGTCCAAGGAATCCAACTCTGTTCAACCAAAACTCACATTTCTTGAACTTGGCATACAACTTCTCCTTGCGAAGTGTCTCCAATGTAATTCTCAAATGCTCTTGGTGTTGTTCCTTGTCCTTAGAATATACCAAAATGTCATCTATGAAAACGATCACGAACTTATCCAAGTAAGGTTGGAACACCCTGTTCATCAAATCCATAAAGACTGCCAGTGCATTACTCAGACCAAATGGCATCACTACAAATTCAAAATGTCCATAACGAGTCCTGAAGGCCGTCTTGGGAATGTCACACTCCCTAATCTTTAGTTGGTGGTATCCCGACCGCAAATCAATCTTCGAAAAGGTTCCGGCTCCTCTCAATTGATCGACTAGATCCTCAATTCTCGGTAGTGGGTACTTGTTCTTCACCGTGAGTCGATTCAACTCTCGGTAATCTATACACATCCAAAGTGACCCATCCTTCTTTCTTACAAATAGTAATGGTGCACCCCATGGTGACACACTAGGACGAACAAATCCGAGCTCCAGCAGCTCTTGAATTTGGACCTTCAATTCTTGAAGTTCCCTCAGAGCCATTTTTTATGGCGCTTTGGACGTTGGGGCCGCCCCAGGGACTAAATCAATACTAAACTCCACTTGCCGGTCGAGTGGGACTCCCGACAAATCTTCTGGAAACACATCCAAAAACTCCCGTACTATAGGTACGTCTGTAGGGGACACCTCATTAGTACGAGTGTCGACCAAACTCACCAAGTAACCGTGACATTGCTCCTTCCTTACGCTTCTTAGTGCTTTCATGGCTGTGATTACTCTGGGTACCGTCCTACTCTTAGTACCAAAAAAAGTGATCGACTCGACTTCAGAACACCTCAATGTGACCTTCTTCTCACGACACCTTATATCGGCATCATGTCTATCGAGCCAGTCCATACCAAGGATCACGTCAAAATCCATCGAGCTAATCAGATACAGGCTAGCATCAAATTCTCTACCTCCTATCTCAATATTCTCATCAATCATTGTATTAGTGAGGATCGTATTTCCTGACGGTAAGCTAACCTCGAGAGACTCAACAGTTCTAACGCTTTTATGACCAATGGAATGATAAAACTTTGCAGACATAAAAGTATGTGTGGCACCAGTGTCAAATAAAGCGAAAGCAGGCACATTAGAGATCATAAGCATACCTGACACCGTGCCGGGATTCTCATCTGCGTCCCTTTGGGTCAAAGTATAAATGCGAGCTTTTCCTCCAGAACCTTGACCTTTGGCCCTTTGGAGATGACAGTTCGAAGATGAATGTCCTGGCTCCTTGCATCTATAGCAGACACCTTTTCGATACAAACACTCTCCGCCATGATTTTTACCACACTTTGGGCATGCAAGCCTAGTGATCGGTGCACCCGGTCCAGATTTATCATCTACCCCCTTCTGTTTATTAGAAGCCACAACCTTATTTTGGTTCCCATTCCAATGCCTCTTACCGGTATTAGGCTTAGTTGACTGTTGTTGATCCATATTATGGCTAGCCTCAACCTCTTGAGCTCGAAACACTGTCTCGGTATATGGTAGCACCCCATGACCAGCCACGATGTGACGAATACTCGGGCGTAAACCACTCCGAAACTTAAGGGCCCTCTTGCGGTCTGTATCCACCATATGCTCCACAAAGAATTTGATTTGGTTGTATTTCCTCTCATATTCTTCAACCGTCATCCCTCCTTGTTCGAGATTCCAAAACTCTCTCTCCATCTTCTCTCGGTAATGCTGTGGGTAGTACTGTTCCATCACTATTTCCTTGAATCGATCCCAAGTCAATGCAGCACGCTCGGCTGCCGGCCTCAAACGCCAATAGCTTATCCACCAGCATCCAGCATCCTCCACCATTGGCCACAAAGAATTCTTTGCGCATAAGTACACCCAATGAGCTCAAAGGTGCGCTCGAGCGACATGAACCATTCATCAACAAAAGCTGGCCCTTCTCGACCGTTGAATGTTGGTGGGGTGAAACGTCGAAACTGTTGCACAACTTGTGCCTGAGTAGGAGCTGGCACGTTATTGTTGTGGTTATCCTGACCTCCGTCACCACCACCACCAGCACCAAGGTTGGCATTCTGACCACCGAGATTATCTGTACCTCGGTTAGTTAGGCGTCCACGTCCACGAGTTGCCATTATCCTAAGGCATGCCACACGCAACGACCCTTCAGTACATACCCAACGACAGGGAGAAAATAAAATGGAGAGTTATATTACATCTCTAGCAATGATGATTTACGCATGTCACACATATACTTATGAATTTATAAGAAAATAATTTCATGCCCAAATACTTAAATCATAAAATTCTTATGTACAAAATATAATGAAGATGCATCTTTAATGCATGAATCACGGTTGATCTGGTAAACTGCATTCATCACATAATGAATAATAATAACTTAATGTACCTTGGAGTCGACGTGGAGCAGCAAAGGTGGATGATCATAATCGCTAAAAATATTTGACTACTTGCGAAAAATGAAATTTTAGTTTAGAAAAAGAAACTATTTTTAACGAGTCTACAGAACCGTAGACCCTCTCCGATACCACTTATGTAGCGACCACATTTTCTAAAATATAATTCTTCTAATTTTAAGAAGAATAAATAAAAATTTTGCAGCGAAAATACATTTTAAAAATTCGGGCAAACTTAATATTCGAAAGTAATAATCCCAAGTCATAATTGAATAAAAACATACTTTGACGTAAAATTAAAGAAAATCAAACAATTGTTCAAAAAGCGTAGCTTGAGGAAAATTATAGTAAATAAATAAATATCAACTCATGAAGTTTGATCATCCCACACTCAAGCGCATGCCACATCGAGCTTCTCAACCTGAAAGGGGGTAAATAGTGGGGTGAGCTTCCAACTCGCTCAGTGTGGAGAGTACGCAATATGTCCACGTTAATTACTAAATATATTAGCAAGTATAAACAACATGATTGATAAATTCTGAAGCCCGTCGGCTAGCCTGAAGGCTTCATGCACAATTAAGTGCTTCTGACTGATTTGCACATTTAAGTGCTTCTGACTGAATGCACATTTAAGTGCTTCTGACTGGTTGCACATTTAAGTGCTTCTGACTGATTTCACGTGCACATACGAGACAATATATAAAGCAATTAAAATAAACAAAAGCGTAATAAATCCCCACACCTGAATAAAATTGCAGTTCTGAACTTGAATGTGATGAAATGCTTGACTCGACAACTCTAGGCCCATAAATTCTTGTTATTATCTACGATTAATAATAATGAAAATTATTATTACTATGATTTATAAATATATAATAACTGGGAATAAAATACGAGGCATAGATTAAAATTGAATTATTAATATTATTAGAAAAATCTACGTATTAATGGCTCGGATAAATAAGGCTGAATTTTAACTATTGAAAAACTGATTGAAGTAAAATTGAAGGGAATAAATATTTAAGGACTGAAATTGAAACAATTATAAACATGATGGGGTTAATCAGAAAGAATTAACTATTGGGGACTGAAATTGAAGAAAACTAAAATTTTGATTGGGGCGAACTGAAATATATATAAATAGGACTGGGGCTAGATTGAGTATTCTAAAACTTGGGGATTAAATTGAATAACCCTAAGAAATTTGGGGTATAAATACCCTATTAACACCCATGTCGGCCGAATATCATCTCATTCTCACCTCTCGATCTCTCCCTCTCCACCTGCTCTCTCTCTCTCTCTCTCTCTCTCTCTCTCTCTCTCGCTCTCTCTCTCTCTACTGAACACCAAAAAAATCGCCCCTTCTACCCTTCTTTATATTCTCAGACACACACACACACACTTCGACGGCAAGGAATAAACTCACGATCACACACACACACACACACACTCTCAACTCCGAAACATACACATATCCAGTCGTACAAGGCGACCGGCGGCGGACCACGATAGAAAAGCCACATCGGTGGCGGTTGCAACGGCGACCTCCGGTGTAACTCAGAGATAAAGTATGATTCTGGTCAGGTAAGTTTGGTTTTGTTTCTCAATTGGCTGAAGGATTGAAAGTGTTTGAGTTTCAAAGTTTAGGTTCAAATCGAGAATGGAGGGTAGCGCCGCGGGGTTGGGGCTCCGGCGGTTCGTGGTTAGGATTCGAGGTGGTTTTAAATCGACCTCCAGGCGAAGGTGGGTTTCGGGCTCGACCCGAATCTGGTTGAGATAGAGTGGATGGGAATTTAGCCGATTCTGAACTGGTATATGTGGTGGATGAAGTTTGAAATTGGATTTGTGTACACTGGGTTGAGTCATCCGATTTCTGGTTCGGGGTTTGATGATTTTGATTTCACAGACATCTGATGATTGAAACCGAAGGGTTTCAAATTTTGGTTCAAGTTGGATTTGGTTCTGACCATGATGTTTTGGATTCGGGCTGTGCTTGCGGGTTCGGGCCGCGGGTTTGAAGGCTACTGAAAACATGGTGGTGGATGAAGGTTGTGAAAATTCTGGTGTTAGGCCGTCACATTTCTAAATTCTGGACTGGGTTTAGAAACATGTCTTGATATTTACTGGTGGTTCTTCAGACTCAAACGGTGGGATGATACTAGGAAATATTGATTAATATTTACACAACAGAAATTAAAAGATTATGAGTTTACCTTTGTTGCAGAAGATGAAAAATTGCAGAAGGTGAACGGCTGGAGGCAGAGGAACGGCTGGAGGCAGAGGAAAGATTATCTTTTTGTGTTCTGTATTCTGGCTATAAATGAGATTTGGTGTTTGTACGTATAATCACTTCTGAGTTTTTGTTTATATATTGTATTGAAATGATTTCAAGGGTTTTTTTTATTTATTTGTGTTAATTATGACAATTGTTTGAGAATTTATTTCCAATTAAATGTGTTATTTGAGAGGTTACAAATGAATGAATGAAGAACTGCAGCCAAAACGTTCCCTGGAGAAACAAATAGTCATTGGACTAAGATGATAATTGGGCTGAAAATAGATATTTGTTAATTGGGCCACTAAATTAATTATAGGATTTGGGATGAATTTAACAATAATAATAATAATATTAATACTACTTCTAATAATAATAAATAATAGAGATAACATTAATAATAATAGTAAAAATAAATAATAAATAATATTATTATTTATCTTGTAAAATCTTTTGGTAACAATTAATATAGTTAAAAATTTGACTCGGGCCTAGAAATGACGATATGAAACCATAAAATAAAATGAGAACTGAAACGAACGAATTGCATGACTTAGACATGAATTAAAATGACGTAAATGGATTTGCATGATCATGAAATAAAACTGGATTAAATGATAAAATTATCCGGGCATTAATTAAATAAAATTGAACATGTTTTCTATAATTCACGATAAATGTATATGTGAAATCGGGGTGTTACACGTATGTTGCGATATTCCTTACCGATTGTTGTTATTGGATGATTCCCAATCCGTTTTCCTCGAGTTTAATCCGTGAATTATCGATATGGGGAGATTTTGTGTAAACTCTCGCCCGTATCGATTAATCATTTATTGTCTTAGCCTGTAATCGGGGTTGTGGGAGTATCCCATTCGATTATTGTTGTCCGTTAGGACTGAGATATGTTGATCCTTCGTTTAGGGACCGTCGTTTTCCATCCGGATTGTTCGTAGTCGTTATTCATTCCCAATTCTTCGAATATGTCTCAAAGGCAAGTACTTTACATTTGTTTACGCGTTCTAGTATTTGAATTATGGAATTTTGTGGTTGTATGGATGGATATGTGTATGTTCACCTAGGGACAGTCCGACGGGGCCTCTAGGGGTACGTTGCTGTGAGTTTCGTACTGCGAACTATGGTTAACCACCCAGGGATGTCCGACGGGGCTCTGCGGGGTACGGTGGCCGTGAGTCTCGTACCAGGGTTAACTTTGAATTGTTTTGTAGGATAAAATGTGTTTTGTGCGTGTGCACCGTAAATATTCCGGAATATAAATGATTTCTAAAATGATTTCGGCGCATATTTTCATCTGATTAGAATGGTAGTTCAAATGGATTGTACTTGCACTAGAAGTTGTCGCTAACCCCTTAAATGAGGGAAATACTTTTGTATTTCAGGTACATGTCAGGGAAGCAAACGAGCATGCGAGCCGTACGAGGATGATGGGCAGGCGCGATTCTGTTCAGTGGTTATTTATTGATGTCTTGTTATGGGATTCCTTTATTATGTAACTGATTTAAGTACTCGAGTACTTCTTTCTTGAATTTGTTAATGTTGTGCACCCATTTTGGGAAGTGGATTGGATATAAGTTTATATTGTCGTATTTCAGTCTTTGGTCTTGGATGTCGTGGATTGTGAAATTGTCGTTTTGTTGTTGATGTATGTCGTTGTCGAATGTCTTGTTGGTACATTAGCCTGGTGGATTCCACAGTGTGGGGTCCACGTCGCTGTAATATTCCGTGATCGTCTTGGGGGTGTTACATCGCCGACATGGGGAGTTTACCGCTTCGGCCGGAAGGGTAAATTTAGTCCGAGATATATTGGACCGTTCGAGATTTTAGAGAGAGTTGGAGAGCTTGCATATCGGTTAGGATTGCCACCGTCCTTGAGTCACGTGCATAACGTGTTTCATGTTTCCTAGCTTAGGAAGTATGTCCCGGACCCTAGCCATATTATTGATTTTGGAGAGATTGAGTTGGGTCCTGACATTACCTTTGAAGAGAGTCCAATTTAGATTTTGGAGCGTCGTGTGAAGCAACTTAGGCACAAAACCATTCCTTTGGTTAAAGTGCAATGGTCGAGACATGGATCCGAGGAAGCCACATGGGAGACAGAGGAGAATATGAAGTCAAGATACCCTGAGTTATTCGCTTTGTATGTTTCGGGACGAAACTTATTTTTAGGGGGAGAGAATGTAATATCCGCACTTTCTATTTTTAGTAATTTCTATTTTTAGTGTATTTTTATTTCGGACGACTCACTTGTTATTGTTTTGGAATTCTGAAACTATTTTGTTCTGCATCCATGACCATCCGGATGAGTTTCAGAGTTGTTTTGATGAGATTTTACTTATTGTGTAACTTTTCCGTATTGAGGCTCGATTCTCGTAAATCTCGTTCTATACTGACGTCATTACTTCTTCGAGTTCCTTTGATGATTCTGGATATTTTACGACTTTATGTATTGTCGTTCAGGCCTCAAGTTTAGATTTCCGAATGTTTGGGCCATTTTTGTAAATTCTTATTATTTTGAGTGTTGATGTTAATACTCGTTTATTCCAACCTTCGGGTGTTCGGATGCATGTGATGGTTGTTATGCTTAACTCGTCAGTAGGAAAATTTAGCATATCCGGTGGACTTATCCTTGTATTTTCATCTCCGGTGGTTGTCGAGCCGTTAATTTTCAGAATGCAGGGCTGACCAACTTTCTGTGCTAAGTTACGGCCGTAAGGTCGCATGTATTACAGTCGTAAGTCTCCATGCATTACGGCCATAATGCCACCTTCGTAACGACCGTAATTTTGGCGTGTAATTGATCCAGTGGGTTCTGGAGCACCATTATAGCCGTAATGGTGCACATATTACGGCCGTAACACTACCCGGTTTATTAACCTGGGCAGCGGTTTTCTCTTTCATTTTTCATCCTTCTCTTCTTCTTTTCATGACGGGAGCGATTTCCAAGGATAGGGTTCGTCCGATTCCACCCAAACTCTGTTGGGAAAGTATATCCAGGCATTATATCATCATTCTAACATCAAATCATCCGTTGTTCATCTTTAAATCGAGGTATATTCTTAGAACCCTAGTATTTGGGGGATTTTGGGATTTTGGCATGATTTCACCCTTTGAAACTTATTTAGCTTCGATAAGTTGTTAGCTTACAATATCCATTTTAATTAATTGTACACTCAGAACAAGTCAGATAGCACTGTAAGACAAAGCAGGCATGAAACTTTCCTACAACTGATGTGTGCTTAATTAAGGGGGAATACAATACGACCCATGAATACAGTATTAATCTAAATATTGATGCAAGAATTGAATCTTGTATATAACTTTTAAGGGGGAACGCTGTATTTTCGCGAATACAGCACATGCTCTGTAGGATGTCAATTAAATATCATATTATTACTATATTCATACAGAAAATATTTTTAAGTCCATGTGCCCTGTTTATATTTCAAACGTTTTAGCCTTTAATGTCTTAAAGACACATGGATTTCAATACCTCAAATACAGCGATTTTAATAGATTCATAACCGCTGTTTCGTGCAATAAGGAAAGACGAACTATCATAAGTGGGGCCGATTATCATTTCAAAGACAGATGGATAAGACGTACAAGTTACTCTGAATCCATCATGTACGTTCGTTTAAAAACACTGTTCCCATTCCTTAAGTCTGACTGTTCACTGTATGAAACCCTAATCTTCCCTGCACCTATAAAAGGACTGTATTTTGCTCCCTTATACTCTTTACGCTTTCTGCAAATTTAATCGAGTCTCAAGCAAAACACCTACATATTTCTCTGTATTTTCTGCATTTTTCTGCAATATTCCCAGTTTCTTCAGACACTTTCTGCAAAAATGTCGACTTCCCAGACTTCCTCCGTTTCCATCAAGAAGAAGTAGACCATAATCGGGCGTATCTTCGCCAGGTCAGTTGTAATAGAGAGAATGAACGTCGAAGGAGAAGATTTCGGCGGAATGTAACTGGTTGTTTCAAGGGTGAAACAGCAAGGGTTGTATCGCCTTGTTAGTCGTCATGCCTATTTGTATGATGAACAAATTGTAGAATAATTCTATTTGGATACATCGATTGTTTACTCGTCTAAGAGAAATGGTGGTGAGATTTTTGAGATTTCTGCAACTGTTCAAGGGATTCAGGTCTATGTGAACATAGAATTGCTGGAAAAACTTTACAGGCTGCCGTCTAATGGCCTGAAAATGGAAGAATTTGAGACGTTTAAGTCGGAGAAATTGTTGACAGCCTACTGGATATTGTTAAGAATGCCCAGAATGTTCATCCCTCATGCCACAAGAAGAATTTCTGCCTAACCTATGTCTACCTTCATGACTTCTGTTGTCGGGTTGTTGAGAACCAGACAGGAGCTTTTGAGATGTGCACAAAGCTTCGCTTCCGGATGATGGTAGGCATCATGTCAGGATAAGAGGTTAACTGGTGCCAAATTTTGTTGAAGAGGATTCAAGAGGAGGATGCCAAACCTGATACTACAAAGAAATCATTCGGCCTCATTTTGAACTATATCCTCACTAACTTCAAAATCAAACAATCTGAGACTGCCAAGTAGATTGGCCCCGGAAAGTTCATTGAAGGGATGACTACCACAGTGCTCAACAAAACACCTCCGATTGCTAAGGGGCCCAACCCAAAATTCATGCCTATCTCAAGTGACCCAAGGGACATCACTGTGCAGATCTCGAGCGAGGAGAAGAAAAGGAAAAGAAGTGTCTCTGACAGCCGATCACCTCTTGCTGTCGAGAAGAAGAAGAAGGCCAAGAAGTCCTCCAAGACTGAACCTACAGTACCTGCAACGGTTACTGTAGAGGCCACCTCTGCTACTATCTCCGAAGCTATCCCATAGGGCGCAACCCCTATAGAAGAAACAGTTGCTGCAAAAATACCATATCCCGAGCCTGTGGCGGCTGTGATGGATGAACAACTGTTTGCCAAGCTGGAGGGATCAGGCGAGTCGGCTGCCCCCTCAGAGACAAAAGCCGCTACTCCTGATAGGGTACCCACCCCTGCATAGGATCCCTCTCCCCATAGGGTACCATCCCCTGTTCGGGATCCCTCTCCGAAACAGGCTCCGATACCTGTTGCGGATCTCATCCGAATGGTAGACCCAACTACTGTACGGAGTCCCTCCCAATCCAAAATAATAAGTAATACTCTCCTACAGGTACAACTAGAGAAAGCGTATGAACACATTAAAATCTGGAAGTCCTACAGAGTCGCCCCATACGACACCCTATACAACTGGTCCGACTGGAAGGGTAAGGAACTATTTGCTCTGGAGGTCATGGACACCTAGAATGTCGAGATCTTGATCCGCTGGGAGGATCAATTTTTCTACAAGCTCATTGCTGACTTTTATAAGGAAATAGAGAAGGATAGGGTCAAGGGGAAGTCACAGTCCAATGATAAAGCTCCATCAAACTGCCACCACTCTGACCCCGACTCGAACACCGATGATGATGCCTATAGGCCAGTCTGAGGATCAGCCGTGAAAAGGCCAGGGAATGTGAGATGGACAATGACTATAACCAACAGGGTCAGTGGACATATGACAGACAACAGTCCCCTCCCTGCAACAAGAAGCTGCCAAAGATCAACAACAGGAGGAATCAGTCCCTTCTGTCACCACTGAAGAGCAAGCAGCTCCTGAGCAAGAAGCCCAGCTTGTACCACAACACAAAGACGCTGCCCGCGCCATCCGCCAAGAGGATTCAGTCCCTCTTCCGGATCAGGCGGAGGCTGAGAGTCGGTAGGATGATTCAGTCCCTCCTGTACTTCCGACTTCCGAAGAAAAATCCAAATAGGAGGAATCAGTCCCTCCTGTCCCAGAGACTGAATTTGCTGCATCTCCTTCCGAAGCCCATGCTTATGAAGTTCCTGCTCCAGATGCTCCAGCATCTCCCATATCCATAAGTTTCAACTCAGATTCCGATGATAGTTTATTACCGAAAGACAGACCACGATGAACCCATCATCATGTGGTTCTTTGTCAACTTGAAGAACCAGAGGATTCCAAGATCATGCACCCTGGCTCTCCGCGCACCGAAGCCTGCATAGAGCAACTCCTTGCCATCGGCCGACAGATAGTGTTCCTGCAAGATGCTATAAAAGCACTGTATGATGTCGGAAAAGAACTCGATTGTATGAGAGAAACTGCCCAGGATGAGCTCCACAAATTAAAGTCTGCAATCAACGACGTTGCGGACGCATTCTGCATGATGCCTACAGCATTATGGCAAGTGCTCAATCAACTTAAGCGGGATCAGGAGAAAATCCTTCTACAAGAACAAGAAAATCTCAGGATTGCCGAGGCTAAGACGGTTGCTGCCATTCACCATACCAGTACCAGGCTCACTGACCATGATCACAAGATAGAAGATATGTCTTTGTTGCTCGGTACTTTGGTTGAGAAAATCAATAATCTGGTGACCAAATAGGACGAAACTATGAAGATCCTACAGGAGATTCAACCCAAGGTATCAGATATTGATGATGCCAATATGGGGGAAGAAGCCAGAGAGGCTGGTCGTAGATAGAGATTAGATAGAAAAAGAGAGAAGGAAGCAGCACCGGAAGAAAGTGTTGCTGCTGCAATAGGCCGTCTGTCCTCACCTACAAGAGGATACATGGTATCTGGATCTCGACCTGAGTTCCAGGATCCCACCTTTCCTTGGAAAAACAATGTGTGAAAGCCATCCGAGATTGTGTTACCCACTGATCGACCGTCTTCAGCTGATGATCTGAAGAACTGGAAGAAAAATGAACTGATGAGACACTTCGTTACGCTCATTAGGGAATCTACCCTGTTCAACCAATTCAAGACGCTGCAGGATGCTGCAACTGAATTATAGAGGTTGTTAGTAGAAGGAAAGCTTCCTATGCAAATGCTGATGAAGTCCAGGCACTAGAAAGGTGAATGGCTCACCCAACCTGAAGACTAGATACTTTCTTTCGATCAATCCCCAGAAGGAAGAAGCATTTATCGGGATCGAGGCAAGGACTCCCCAGTCAATTGGTGGAAAAGGACCGCAAATGATCCTGACCGGAGGCCTTGGAGGCATTCTCAGCATAGGAACTAGCCTGTCTACCTTTTCGCTGTATTTCGTTTCCTTCTGTAGGCTTACCAATGCAGTATGCACTTTTTCTGTATCATTACTCTTTCAAGAACTTGTAATTTTTCCATCTATATCACTAAAATTTGTTTTCTTTAAAGATTACAGCTCATAATCTAAGCTTACTATTTTATTGTTTGTTCACGAAGCTTTTGCTATATTTAAACAAGTATAAACTTGTTAAGTCTAAAAACTGTAAGAACTTGTCTGCGAACAATTCATATATTAAGTTGTATTCAACCTAGACCACACTGTAAGATTATGCCTACGCGCCAATCATAAGTTCAATTGTAATACACAGTCATGTAGGATCCTTCATTTTGGAACTTGCCTGCGAGCAGTTCACATTTCTAGACTAAGTATTGAAGATCAGATCAATCGGACATAAGACCCGAAGACAGCTTCTCTGTCTCTAGATGAAGACATCTAAAGAAAGTTTTGGCATTATCAAGAAGGGGGAAATTGTTGGGATAAACATCCCTATTTTGGTAATTGCCAACATACAGCAAAGAAGTCTCAAAGAAGTCAGAATGCTGTTAAGTACGAAAGTTGTTGGAACTCTTCATATAGCCCGACCATACATCAAAGTTAAGATTGAGCACCAGCGACCCGCAGGATTGCTGAAACCGCTTCCGATTCCCGAGTGGAAATGGGAGGACATATCGATGGATTTTATTACCAGCCTGCCGACGAGTCGTCGAGGGATGAATACGATTTGGGTGATTGTGGATCGTTTGACCAAATCAGCCCACTTTCTGGAGATTAAAGATACTTGGGGACCCGAGAGATTGGCCCAACTATTTATCAAAGAAATTGTAAGGTTACATGGTACCCCTAATAGTATTGTATCAGATCGTGACGGGCGATTCGTGTCACATTTTTGGAAAGCAGTTCATCATGCGATGGGTACGCATTTGAACTTCAGCACAGCATTTCACCCGCAGACGGATGGTCAGACTGAGAGAACTATCCAAACTTTAGAGGATATGCTGAGGGCGTGCGTTCTCGATTGGAAGGATGATTGGGAGGCCCAACTACCCTTGGTGGAATTCACTTATAATAATAGCTGGCACACTTCTATTCAGATGGCACTTTATGAAGCATTGTATGGCCGTCGTTGTAGATCCCCTCTGTGTTGGGACGATCCATCTGAAACCCTGGGTACGGAACCCGATATGTTGTTAGCAGCCCGTGAGAAGATCGCCCTAATTAGGAGTCGTTTGTTGACGGCTCAAAGCCGACAGAAGTCCTACGCAGACAACCGACGGCGACCGCTTGAGTTCGAGGTCGGCGACCATGTACTAATGAAGGTATCCCCTACTCGAGGAGTTTTTCGTTTTGGGAAGAGAGGCAAGTTGAGTCCGAGGTATATCGGGCCGTTTGAGGTTTTGGACCGAGTGGGCGATTTAGCCTATCGCCTGGCTTTACCACCAGCCCTGAGTCGAATTCATAACGTGTTCCATGTCTCTCAGTTAAGGAAATACGTTGTTGATCCGAGTCATGTACTTCAGTTCGATGAGATCGATTTAGCGGAGGATCATTCGTATGAGGAGCACCCCATACGAATACTTGAGAGGAGGATCAAACTACTGCGTAATAAGACGATTCCCCTACTGAAGGTTCAATGGTCACGACACGGGGTCGAGGAAGCCACGTGGGAGACAGAGAGAAGCATTCAAGAGAGGTATCCTGAATTGTTTACCCCTTAGTTTCGAGGACGAAACTCCTTTTAAGGGGGGGAGTATGTAATATCCGATGGAAATTCTTACTTACTGTTGTATCGTTTGGATAATTCAAATACTGCTGTGCTCTTGTTGCATTTGTGTATTTTTATTGATATTGGAATATATCATAAATAAACATAATAATAACGATCACTCGCACTATAATTGGATTCTCAACGTCACATAGATTAATACATTTTTTTTGCTACTAACCTGGGTATAACGTACGCTAATCCTTAAACATAACGTACGTTATGCTTAGTTCTTTACGTACGTAAAGGTGTGTTTGTTACGTACGTAACCAGTGTAATCGTATCCGATCTCAACTTTCGGCGTGTAGGGCCGGACGGGATTCGAATATCTGATCTTTTGGAGGCAATCTAGTTGACCTACATTATGTACGTAATGCGTTGATAGGTAACATACGTAACGATGTTCGTGTTTCAGTCCAGTAACATCTGGACAGAGCTTACGTACGTGATACTGTCCGGGTAGCGTACGTAACGCACTGTGCTGTTATAAAAAGACAGCTTGTGTCTTTCATTTTTCACGACCAAACTCTGAGTTTTCACCTAGATAATGATCCTCCTGCACCCCTAGATCAAAATTACCTTCTTCCAACTTGTGTTTGAGCTTTACATTTGGATTTTGGAGCTTGTTGATTGGGAGTTGGAGTCATTCTTGAAGCTTAGATTGTGTTCTTGTGGTCTTGGTGTGTTGTTCTTCAATTCTCAAGGTATGTCATACGTTTTAACCCTATAATCTCATAGTTATAATGATAGTAATTAAGTATACTCCACCTAGTGATGATTTAATCAAGCTAAACATGTTCATAGTTAAGCTTCCAACAAACTTAATGATGAATATGATAGTTAAGGGTTTGTAAGGTTGTGTTTTTAGTATCTTCAATGATGATGATCATGCTTAGTTAAACCAAACTCTTATTCCTGGACTAATAACACCAATAGACTATTAATAATCTTTGTTTCATTATGATGTAAATAACTTCTTGGAATAATTACCATAAAATATTTTGAGAACCCTTGTTGATCATTAGAAGTATGGAATCACCTTCTTGAACCTAAGCTAAATAAATCCATAGGAGTAATGTTTGAACCACCAAGTTAACTAGAAGATTGTAAGGAAGGTGTTGAACTTGTAGTGGTCTTCATAATCATAATATGGAATTATAACTACTTAACTCAACATAAATACTTGATTGAAGTGCAGATTTTACTTTTTGATGTTCTTGATAAGTTTAAAGAGTAGGAGATTATTGGTTAACACATCTTAATCCAGCAAACATTTGGTAAACATCTTGTAATCAATTGTAAGAATAGAATGGTATTGAATGAGGTTCTTGGAGTAACGCACAACATCTTAAAGTTGAACTACTCAAATGAGAATTAGGATGTTGTCTCGTCGAAGTTTGATATAGATGATCATATGAACGCATTATTGAATAAAATATACTTCATTCAAGGTTGATTGTCCGAGTAACCAATTTTGAATCGAGAGCCGGCTGTTCGTTCGACAAAGAAGGACTTTACACGCCTCCGTATTGAGCCAAGTTATCTTGCTTGGTTCTAATGATGTCTGGATTCTTATGATGATTATGCATTTCGTGTATATGAAACACTTATAAACTTGTGTCTTGTGATTTGATGTTGCTTTTAATGATGTCCCGTTTTCATCGTGGGATTGTATTCCCAAGTTCGTTACTTTTGGACCCTTGATATTGTTGATCTTGTTGTCATCTCGGTGAGTCCTCGATCCTTATTCGGAAATTCTTGAATTCATTGTCATGTCGTATCGTGACATATCCGGAGTCATATCTACGTTCCGATTGGATATTGTGTAGGATTTTTAGCCAGGCACATATATAGTCATGCGTGAATATTTTTCCGTAAAAGGCTGTGCACACGAGACGTAGTTCGTTGAGGCTAATTAGGTACATTGTCCCACGTATATCCTGGATTCCGTATACGGGGTGGACATGTGCACTGACACATATTCGGATCGGGCGTACTGTGATGTCCCTCTCGAGCCATACTATCTTAGTCGCTCACAGTCTATTTTTATACTTGGATGTGTTCGACGTTTTGTGACTGAGCGTTCATACGCCCGAGGGGTATGTTCGTTAGTCGGGGAGTTATTCTTGAAATCTTATATACGTGAATTGTATACTATCTTGAGAATCATTTATCATGTATATCTGACCCTGTGTTGGGCGAAATACTTGTGTTATATTGTAGGTCGAGGAAAAGGCAAGGCACGAGAAGATCAAGGTGATGACGAAGGGTTCGAAGGATACTAGTTCGGGGGCCCCAAGTCTTTCGTGTCCGGTCATGTTCGTACCGTGTAATGTTTTTTTTCCGCTTCATTTTAAGTTTGAACAAATGTATTGTTATTTAAGGTATAATTCATCTCCATATGGATTATACTTATGTTTTGGATCCTGTGTGTAATAAGGTTGTAGGCCATACTGCTGTAAACTCCACATCGGAGTAAGTACTATGTTTTGTGGTTCGGTATCACATGTATTGTGTATTTAATCTGTACTTTGGATATCGCCTGGTGGATCCCAGTGTGGGGTCCACGGCACTGTAATAGCCGCCTTATCGGGGTGTTACAGCGTCCTATGTCGCTGTCCTGGGAGGTCCCACCTAGGACCTTTCGGCAGGTCTGTCGGTAGGTGAGGCAATCCTTGTCGTTTGACAACTGTTGATGGGCTGGAGTCAAAGATCCTTATTCTGTGGCGCCATTCGTGGATTTTCACGTGGGTCACCACCCCGAGATCCGGTCTTCGTAGATATGACTGATGATGGCCTTACATGTGGCATAGGACGACCGTCCTTGGTCGGGCACCAGAGTTGATCGCTAGGTGCCAAGAGGCGATCACCCTGGATGTCGATCGCTCGGTACCTGATCTCTGTCTGGACTCTACGCCTGGCAAGTATGCCTTGGATTATTTGATGCTGGCTTGGTCGCTCGGCCCTTATGCCGATCGCCGTCGAGGCGTATAAATCGCTGCACAACAATTGCCCCCCAGCTCGCTCCGATGTTGAAGACGTGGGGTGAGGTGGTTCTTACTGGCGATCGCTTGACTTAGACGAGCGACTCATCTAATTATGGAACAGACGATCATCTCTTGAACGGACTGATTTTGAATTTGGACGACCTATTCGATCGCTGCAATGAGCGGGAAATGACAGCGGTTTTGAAAATGTCACCGGGGTACGTGTCGGGCTCCTGTTGGGGGAGTTCGACGGTTTTGTCAGGCTGTCCTTTGGCGTGCCCTCGAAACGACGCGCACGCGGGATTCGAGGGCATCATTAGATGCGGTCTTGTCTGACGGTTGCACTTTGATCCACGGGACTTCACTTATTTACCCAGAAGCCCCCGCTCTTGCCTATAAAAAGGACTGGGGTTACAGGGTAAGAAACTTTATGTATTTTCAACTGAGAAGAAGAAATAGCCGAATTCCCTTGAAGTTTCTTGTGACGATCGTCGTTCGACTCAGATTCTTTAGGTAAGAACAAAAACTTCTTCTCTCTTCTTTTTCCTTGAATATGTACGGAGAAAGACAAAATGCGTATGAGGCGGGTAGTACTTCTGCCGCCGGGGTTTCGACCGCCCGGGATGAACTTTCTGCGGAATTTCATGTGGACACCGCCATCGAGGCCATCCGCTCCGGGATTGAGCCCGCGGAGTTTGAAGAACTTTTTAAAGAGGCTGACGCGGCCAAGGCGGCAGAGGCCGAGCGGATTCCTTCACTGAAACAGGAGGAGATGGATGCGACGGCGCACTGGGAGCGGAACAGCGCGTTCGGCAAAGCCTTCACAGATTTTGCCAATCTCATGGAGAGATTAGCCGGACCACTCCCCAAATTTAACTTTACTGAATACTCGATCGCCCATCCTTATGAACCTGTAAGGCGGACGTTGTTCCGGGCTGCTCGCCACTCTCCATGGACCCTTGGCTAGATCGGGTGCTCGGCGACCAGGAAGGATCTGGACCGTTGGAGGGCGAGGTTCCATGTTCCTTCTAATGTTTGCCTCCACGTTCCCACCGAGAACGAGCGAGCCGATCAACCTCCCGAGGGCATGGTCGCCGTCAACGAGGCGATAATGGAGGCTGGACTGCGATTCCCGTTGCCATTTGTTGACTCCTACCTGCTGACCGCCTGGAACGTGGCGCCGCTTCAATTGACGCCGAACACCTGGCTGCAAATCGTCAGCACCCTTACTTTATTTGGTGGCCATCGGCTGTATCGTCTTCCCTCGCCGTTGGAGATGAACCATCTCTTCAAATTAACGGTTCAAAAAGGCTCTGTCGGCAGCTACCACATCCAAGGTCGCTCGGGCCGGGTGATTCTTGGGGTCCCGAACAAAGTAAGGGGCGATCCGTCGAAGTGGTTCTGGGTCTGCGGCGCGTGGAAGTCGGCAGCGAGCGACAACCCATCCGACAAATTGGATATTCCCACTGGCTTTCGGGAGAGGAGACCGAGTAAGGATTTAGACTCTCCCTTAGTTCGGATACATTCTGAACTGATCTAATTTGGCTCTTTTTGCAGGTGTCATTGTTCCGGCAGTAGGCGACCTCACTTTTGATTTCGCGATCATCTGGGAGAAGATACGGAGTCTTCCTGACGACCATATAGACGCACGACGAATCAACAATGAAGCCTGTTGGTTGGCCGCTCGGCTATTTCGCTACCCTCGCCATCTAAAGGTTCTAGGTACGAACTTTCGCGATCTTCTTTGACATGTTGATCGCCTTGACTGAGGAAGATTACTACCTTTGTCGATTGCTTTCTTTCACAGAAATTCGCTTCCCTTGTTTCCCAGAGCCCCCTGCTGCGATTGCCATGTCTAATCTGGGGGTCATGAACCGCCTTCGTCAAGGGAAAAGGCGAGCCGAGCTCCTGCTGCTCCGCTGCGACCGACCCCGGAGGCAAGACCTCTCCAGGAGCCTGTCGTCGAAGAGCAGGAGCCTTGGGAGGAGGAGCAACTTCGGCTCATCCGCAAGAAACGGAGGGCTGTGGAGCCCTCGGCCCCTGCCACTGCTGACGAACCACCGATCTCCGTGCCTCCGCTTACCGTTGTTCCTCTGGTGGAGGGGTCCACGCCCTCTTCGGCTTTCCTTCAGGCCATGACGACCGCTGAGGCTGAGACCCCACGCGGCAGGCCGTTCTTCGGCCGTGACCCAGAGAAGGTCAGAAGGTAAGCCTGGTCGCTTTGCCGAGTTACGTCACTTGTGTAGGAAACACACCAACTCTTTTGCCATTTGTGCAGGATCCGCCATTCCGACCCGAACTGCTCGCCGATGGTGTTGGATTTCCTGGCGAGCAAAGCTCCTCGCGAGGTCAGCGATATCCCTTCTTACATTGCTCGGGCTACCGCCTCCCTGCCGAAGGCCTGGACGACCGATCTGGATGCAATCGCGTGTCGGCGATCCGCTGACGCGATGCAGGCTACTTTTGCGCTGGACCTTTAGACGGCGACGATGGATGCTCAAGCCGTGAGGGACTATTAGGGGCGGCCGTCCACCGCCCGTCTCCATGCGGACCTCGAAGCCGCACGGAAACAAAACATTGAGTTTTCCGACCGGCTCGCGGCCATGGAGAAGAGCTTCGTGGAGGCGGCTAAGGAGGTGAGGCAGGATCTTGACCGGGCGCGGGCGGCAACTGACTGGATGCTGGACCAGATGACGGAAGCCTGCAGGTCGCACGCGCCCGCACTGAAGGAGGCCGACCAGCTGAAGGTGACCGTCGCCCAACTGACCAGCGAGCTGGCATCCTCGAAGGAAGAGGTGGCTACCAAAACTGCCGAGCTCGAGGGTGTGAGCCAAATGGTTGCGGAGCTGAAGGGAAAGCTGAATGCGACTGAGGTCGATCCCTTCCTTAACGTGGAGTACGTTAGTGAATTCGCCTACCATATGGCTTATGCTGACGCAATCTGCGCCGCTAAGAAGGGAGGGCTCGAGGTCGGCCCTTTGGCTGAAAGTTTCAAAGCCTATGCGCTTGAGCACCCTCTACATCCAGACTTCACCGTGCCGATCCTCGACCTTTCCGCAGGTCATGGGATCGATTTGAGCTGGTACCCGTTGCCGGACAACCTTGTTCATCCGGGTGCCCCGGAGGATGGAGGTTCAGAGCCTGCTACTGGCGATGGAACGGGCGCTGATCTTTGAGCTTTTCTGCTTTTTGACTTGTAATTTTTTGTAGCTTTCGTTGTATTTTGCCTTCGGGCGACCGTGCTTGTACACATATTTCGAATGGAATGGGATAATATGTTTGCTTCTGATTTCTTACTTGTATGATTTTATACAAGTGTTTGAGGAATGATCGTCGTGCGTACAGCTCCAAGTGAATTGATAAACTCATACTGGTAACTTTAGAACAAAGTCGATCGTTGCACATATATCTGAACAATGCCGATCGTCGTATGTGTATTTGAGTAAAGACGATCGTGGTATATATAGCTCCGCTCTTACCCCTTGTTTTTGTTTACTTAGTGAATGTAAGAGAATGAAAATAAATCGTTTAGCGAGCGGTCTTCAATTTTGCAGATTCCTCGAGGAAGGCCGACCATCCCGGCCTAGAGGAACAGTGCCCAATCGTGGAGTTCGATGGAACCGACCTCCGCGACCATGTCTTGTGCGCGAGCGACATTCTGTCTGATGGCCAACTTCTCGCGACTCACTTAATTGTAAGGGTCCTCCGTAGGCTACGCCTGCCTCGTATTTAAACAAAGGGCGAGCGATGTCAGCCTGGAGGAGTCCTTGCACGGGGCGTCATCGGATTAATTGACTCCACGACCGCGGATTGTTAGCACTTTTATACCTCGGATCGTCATGTTAGATGGCGATCCTCGATGGTATATGTTGTGACGGGGGAGGGACGCATCGCATTGTCTGTATCCACCATGTTAGATCATGGACCTTTGAGGGCGGGCGAGCGTGTCCACAGATATGTTTTGGAGGGCCTTTTGGCTACGCCCGCCTCGTATTTAAACGAAGGGCGAGTGATCTCTGCCCAAAGGAACCTTTCATGGTCACATAGGCCGGTTCCATCGACCTCCAAAACCATGTCGGCACTTTTCTACCTCGGACCGTCATGTTAGATGGCGATCCTCGGCGGTATACGTTGTGCAAGGGAGTCGATCGCTTGCCTAGGTCCTTCATGTTGATGACGAACTTTAGAGGGCGAGCGAGTCATCCTCTGATTTGTTTTGGAGGGTCCTTCGACTACGCCCGCCTCGTATTTAAACGAAGGTGGAGCGATCTCTGCCCAAAGGAACCTTGCATGGACGGGTCGTCGGTTTCATCAACCTCCGCAACCATGGCGGCAATCTTTTACCTCAGACCGTCATGTTAGTTGGCGATCCTCGACGGTATACGTTGTGTTGTGGGAGGAGATCGCTTGCCTAGGTCCATCATGTTAGATGACGAACTTTAGAGGGCGAGCGAGTCATCCTTTTCCTCGAGGCGTTGCTCAAGCAGTAGCCTTTCGTTTGACATGGTGAGAATCGGGGAAAGACCTCCGAGGTTCCCACCTCTTGATTGAAACATATAGATCCGGCCGCCGAGGTTGATTGGGGGGTCGACTCGTATGAACCTTCCGGCCTGTCGCGTTCGACTCTGGCGATCGGTTTCGGAGATTGATGGGGCTCCGGCTAAGCTATTAAACTATCCAGCTTGCCCTCCTCAAACAATCTCCAGAGTTGTCTGAGGAGGTCGCGGCATTGGTTGGTGCTGTGACCAGGACTCTTGTGGTAATCACAAAATTTATTGTGGTCCAGATGACTGTTGTCCCTTATCACCTTTGTCTTGCTTAGCGGTTCGTGCCCCTTGATGGTGTAAAAAATATGGGCAGGAGTTCGGTTGAAGTTGTGAATGAGATGGGCTTCCACGTCCTCGAAGGCCTTAAAATCACCGGGTGGCTTGGCGACCGCCTTTTTGGACTTTGCGATCACCGTGTTTTGGATAGGGGGAGGCGTCCCCTCACCTAGGCAAAGGCTAAGCAGCCTCTGCCTGGCCAGAAAATCGGCACCCTTGGCGCGGAAGATTGCGTAGGTCAGGGGGATGTCCTTCGTGAGGTGCCTAAACATGGGTGAATGACCATAGAATCCCCCCAGGACCGAGTAAAGGGCGAGCTCGTCGCTTATGGGCTCGCCAATGAGGACTATTTTATCCACCCGGTCGATAATCCGCATCGGACTCGTCTTCCCCCAGCCTGATCTTCATCATGCGGTGGGGACCTTCTGGCCGAGCGAACTTGGCGGAGAAATACGACGTGAAGTCATTCGCCGTGAAGGCACGGGGAGAGCACGTTGACGGCGAGGAGTCCCAATAATACTAGAAGGGCCCCCAGTCTTTTCAGTCATTTATGTTTCCTTCATTTATTCCGCTGCAGACGTTCCGTTTGAATACTCATCTCCATATAAAATATACATGTATTCTGTCTTATCCTGGATGTGTTGTATGAAACTCCTCATCGGAGTAATTAATGTTGTAATGTGGTTCGGTACTATATTTACCCTGTGTAATTCATTCATTTTCATTCGCCTGGTGGGCCCTAGTCGGGGGTCCACGGCACTGTAATATCCGCCTAGTTTGGGGTGTTACAGTCGGACCCTCCTGAGGTGAGTAAAGCACACACAATATACATTACCATTTCACGTTAAACATAAAGGTTTCCAAAAATACTTGCCTTGAATAATTGACGACGCAACGAACGGAAGGAAAAACACTGACGAACGCTAGGAACCAACAGAACCGAACCTAACGATTCGAAGAACACAATCACAACCAGCTCTAGACGAATACAGAAATGGAATACACCCGGAAACCCGCCTACGATTCATGTATATTCGTATAAAAATAACGAGGGCGGACCACAACCAAACCCTCCCGATTTCGCAAAACCATGAAAATATACCATGAATCCATAGGAAAACTAATGATATCAACAAGATTAATCATATTCATCATGGATTAACCAACAAAACGGAACGAATCGGACGAAAATCCCAAAAACCCCCAATTTATCCAAAAGTAGGGTTCTAAGAGATTTTACCTTGGATTAGGATGAAAGATTCGTGTTGATGTTGTTATAGTACACCAAGAACTCAAGGGAGATGTTGGATGAGATGATTGGAGGAATAAATCACCAAGAAAATCGCCCGGAATCGCCTTAGCCGTGGAGAGGAGGAAGAAATGAAAATAATACGTTCATCTCGGTCAACTCCCTGGTTTATATAGCCAGGGAGTGTTAGCGCGTGCTAATCCTCAAAGTTAGCATGTGCTAACGAAACAAACTCCAGTCCAGTAGCCAGATTTCTGGCCGTTAGCGTGCGCTACTCCAAACGTAGCGTGCGCTAATAACCTCTCGGTAGCGTGCGCTATCGACCAATAGCATGCGCTACCTGGACATCAGCCGAGTCCAGAAGCAACTGTCAATACACACCTGATCCGATTAGCGCGCGCTATCGACCAAACGTAGCGTGCGCTAAAGTGTATTGGTAGCGCGCGCTATCGATCAATAGCGTGCGCTACCTGGGCATCAGTCGAGTCCAGTGGCAAACTGTCCAGGACATTCACACTAGCGCACGCTACCGGGCGTCTCAGCGTGCGTTAACCCCCGACATTAGCATGCGCTAGACTACGTAGCGTACGCTAATCCACCAGTCCAGAGGGCTGGAATCAGCACTGCCACTCCCATGGCTTGTTCTCTAGCGCGCGCTACGAAGCAGTCGTAGCGTGCGCTACTAAGGGACATCTAGCGTGCGCTGTGCAGAATCTAAGAAATTCGACAACACTTGTCGATTATGTGGTAAACCAGGCCACTTTGCTAAGAACTGTCGGGTTAAACCCAAGGAGGTTTTAGTTGCAACATGGAGTGATGAAGATTTCATGAATCAAAATAATCTCGTGCTCATGGTCCGGAGTTCATTCGATGACAGCGATGTCGAAAGACAAGTAAGTAACTCATACGATGAAGTTTTTGAAGCATTCGAGTTATTACATACCGATTATCAAAACGCTTTAAATGAGATTAAATACCTCAAATCTAAATATAAATCTTTGGAAATTGAAAATTCCAAAATTCTTGAGAAGGGAAAATTTGTTGAAATCGATCATTCAAAATGCGTTGAAAACGAGAATATTTTGAAGGATGATCTTATTAAAGTCCAAACCGAGCTCAAAAATTTAACAAAGAAATATCTCTCGGAAACGAGAAATTTGAAAATATGCTCTCGGTTCAAAAATACAGGTTAAATAAAGAGGGGTTTGGATTCAAACCACGTTCTAAAAATGAATCCGTAAGTTTTAAAATACCCCGGTGTGAAAAATGTTTGAAAATTGGGCATCATATTTCAAATTGTAAGAGCACAAGACGGACGATTAAAGTTAAGAAAATTTGGGTTCCTAAAGGAACAACTGTTTCAAACATCGTCTACGTCTCGAAAGAAAAACCAACTTTCGGTTGGATCCCCAAAAATTAATTTTTTAGATTTCACAAATGGGGAGATAATACTTTCAGGGGGAGATATTTCCTTGTATTGCATATTTTTATATTGCATATTTTTATATTGCATTTTTTATTTTTCGATTATTGGTATCCTATATATATGTTTACACTTTTTGCTAAATACAAAAAGGGGGAGAAGAAGTTGAATCGGATAAAAGCGTCATGAAAGATATGACGAGAAAGTAAAAAGGAGGAGAAAATATTAAAAATCGAAGAAGTCGAAAAAGGAGAAGAAAGAATACAAAAAGGGGGAGATACGAAGGAGTTGAAAAATGAAAAACGAAGAAGTCGAAAATGACAAGAAAAAGAAAGAAAATGGGTGAAACTAACGAAACGATCAAAGTAGAAAACTTTGAAACGTATATATATATATATATATATATATATATATATATATATATTTTACAGGTTTTATCCAATTCAAAAGTTGTTTTGTAATCATCAAAAAGGGGGAGATTGTTGGAATATTTATTCCACATATTAATAATTAGTGTTTTGATGATTAAGTTGCTAAACAATACAAAACAACAAAGAGGCGAAGCAAAACGATGAAGGAATCGAAGACGCAAAAAGCTAGACAAAACACAAAGCTAGCGCACGCTAGACATACAAGTTAGCGCACGCTAACGGGTCCCAGCTATGGATCAGACAAATTCGAAGTAACCTAAAGTGAAGTCACCTGATGAGCATAGCGCACGCTACATATGCAATATTAACGCACGCTATCGAATCCATGTTACCGTTGTAAAGAGATTCAAACACAGAATGACGTATGCAGTGAAGTCAGCATAGCGCACGCAAGATATGATATTTAGCGCACTCTAAATATCAATTTGAATTCAAGTCAATCAGTCTGTTGGGAAGAATATGCTACAAGTCAAAAAGTATAAGCGGATATATGACGCATGTAATGATGCAAGATTAGCGCACGCTACAGAGAAAGTGTTAGCGCACGCTAACAGTAACAGACAGTAGCCACTGGACTAAAACTAGAAGAACGTTAACGTACGTAACAGTACATAACGTACGCTAAGGCTAAATACATGCGATAGCGCACGCTAAGGAAGTCAGCCTAGCGCACGCTAATTTCAACTGGCAGTAACGGCTAGTTTGTGGAAGAAGGCTATAAATACCAAATGAGTTGGTATCATTCCACACAACAACATTGAGCAATTCATATACATTTGAGATATCATTGTAAACATTATAGTTGTTGTTCTTGAGCTTAAATAAGAGTGATTGAGTGTTATACACAAAATCATACACGAGCGAGAAAAAGAAAAGATACGATTAGATTCGGTGTTATTAGGATCAAGGATCCGGCATTGTTAGAATCACAATCGCTATCTTAGTGAGGTTTATCTAGTATCGATAGAAATCTAAAGTGGTTGATTCCTTATCCAATAGAAAAGGAAAATAGTTTTACTCGGACCGATAGAAGACGAGCTTGTAACAGTTATCCCTCGACCGATAGAAGATTGGTGAAGAGGTTTTGATCTTGAACCTATAGAAAAAGATACATCGTGAGAGGACGTAGGCACGTTTGGCCGAACCTCTATAAATCCGCGTGTCATTTATTTTCTGCAATTCTATTTTACGCTTCCGCAAAAACGGCACATATACCGATTTTGCTCCAACAATTGGTAGCGGAGCGGTACTCCTATAAGCGGCTTTACATCTCAGTAGAAAAGATCCAATGGCTCTCTAATTTGCTTCAGTCGAAGGTCTTGCACTAAACCGTACTCCATTCTTTGATGGATCGAACTTCATGACTTGGAAGAAAAAGATATCGATATTCATTCGAGCTTATGACATCGAGCTTTGGAAGGTGATTTGTCTTGGTCCGAAAATTCCGACGAATTCCAACGGTACGCTCAAAACTTTCGAAGAATATGGCGATTTCGATTGGAAAAACGACCATTACAATTGTAAGGCAACTCAACTTCTTTATTGTGCCTTAAATCTAGAAGAACACAACTAGATATCATCGTGTGATAATGCCAAAGAAATTTGGAAAATGCTTGAGATAACACACGAAGGTACGTATCAAGTCAAGGAGATGAAAATAAACATGCTCCTTCACGATTATGAGTTATTCCAAACGAAGGACGATGAATCCATCACGATAATGCTTGACCGTTTTTCGGTCATCACAAATGGATTATCATGTTTCGGGAAACCACTTTCGAGTAGTGAGAAAGTAAAGAAAATTCTCCGATCACTACCTCGAGAATAGGACGGTACGGTTACAGCCATAATGGAATCAAAGGATTTAAATACTCTTGATTTTAGTGCTCTCATTGGTTCTCTTATCAACTACGAGATTGTTCTAAAATCTCGGAATGCCAAACCTAAACCGAAGGAGAGGTCGATAGCCATGAAGGCTAAAATGTCGAGAAAGAAAGAAGAAATCCCGGTGGACGAAAGCGATCAAGAATCGGCATATTATGCCAAAAATATTAAAAGTTCCAACACTTATTAAACCGGAGGAAGCAGGACATCCAAAAGGGTGAATCTAAGAAATTCGACAACACTTGTCGATTATGTGGTAAACCAGGCCACTTTGCTAAGAACTGTCGGGTTAAACCCAAGGAGGTTTTAGTTGCAACATGGAGTGACGAAGATCCTGATGAAGATTTCATGAATCAAAATAATCTCGTGCTCATGGCCCAGAGTTCCTTCGATGACAGCGACGTCGAAAGCCCAGTAAGTAACTCATACGATGAAGTTTTTGAAGCATTCGAGTTATTACATACCGATCATCAGAATGCTTTAAATGAGATTAAATCCCTCAAATCTAAATATAAATCTTTAGAAATTGAAAATTCCAAAATTCTTGAGAAGGGAAAATTTGTTGAAATCGATCATTCAAAATGCGTTGAAAACGAGAATATTTTGAAGGATAATCTTATTAAAGTCCAAACCGAGCTCAAAAATTTAACGAAGAAATTTTCTCTCGGAAACGAGAAATTTGAAAATATGCTCTCGGTTCAAAAATACAAATTAAATAAAGAGGGGTTAGGATTCAAACCACGTTCCTAAAATAAATCCGTAAATTTTAAAATACCCCGGTGGGAAAAATTTTTGAAAATTGGGCACCATATTTCAAATTGTAAGAGCCCAAGATGGACGAATAAAGTTAAGAAAATTTGGGTTCCTAAAGAAACAACTGTTTCAAACATCGTCTACGTCTCGAAAGAAAACCCAACTTTCGGTTGGATCCCCAAAAATTAATTTTTCCGATTTTACAAATGGGGAGATAATACTTTCAGGGGGAGATATTTCCTTGTATTGCATATTTTTATATTGCATATTTTTATTTTTCGATTATTGGTATCCTTTATATATTTTTACACTTTTTGCTGAATACAAAAAGGGGGAGAAGAAGTTGAATCGGATAAAAGCGTCATGAAAGATATGACGAGAAAGTAAAAAGGAGGAGAAAATATTAAAAATCGAAGAAGTCGAAAAAGGCGAAGAAAGCATACAAAAAGGGGGAGATACGAAGGAGTTGAAATATGAAAAACGAAGAAGTCGAAAATGACAAGAAAAAGAAAGAAAATAGGTGAAACTAACGAAACGATTAAAGTCGAAAACTTTGAAACGTACATATATATATATATATTACACGTTTTATCCAATTCAAGAGTTGTTTTGTAATCATCAAAAAGGGGGAGATTGTTGGAATATTTATTCCACATATTAATAATTAGTGTTTTGATGATTAAGTTGTTAAACAATACAAAACAACAAAGAGGCGAAGCAAAACGACGAAGGAATCGAAGACGCAAAAAGCTGGACAAAACACAAAGCTAGTGCACGCTAGACATACAAGTTAGCACACGCTAACGGGTCCCGGCTGCAGATCAGACAAAGTCGAAGTAATCTGAAGTGAAGTCACCTGATGAGCATAGCGCACGCTACATATGCAATATTAACGCACGCTATCGAATCCATGTTACCGTTGTAAAGAGATTCAAACACAGAATGACGTATGTAGTGAAGTCAGCATAGCGCACGCAAGATATGATATTTAGCGCACTCTAAATATCAATTTGAATTCAAGTCAATCAATCCGTTGGGAAGAATTTGCTACGAGTCAAAAAGTATAAACGGATATATGACGCATGCAATGATGCAAGATTAGCGCACGCTACAAAAGATGTGTTAGCGCACGCTAACAGTAAGAGACAGTAGCCACTGGACTAAAACTAGAAGAACGTTAGCGTACGTAACAGTACATAACGTACGTTAAGCTAAATACATGCGATAGCGCACGCTAAGGAAGTCAGCCTAGCGCACGCTAATTTCAACTGGCAGTAACGGCTAGTTTGTCGAAGAAGGCTATAAATACCAAATGAGTTGGTATCATTTCACACAACAACATTGAGCAATTCATATACATTTGAGATATCATTGTAAACATTATAGTTGTTGTTCTTGAGCTTAAATTAGAGTGATTGAGTGTTATACACAAAATCATACACGAGCGAGAAAAAGAAATGATACGATTGGATTCAGTGTTATTAGGATCAAGGATCCAGCATTGTTAGAATCGCAATCGCTATCTTAGTGAGGTTTATCTAGTATCAATAGAAAGCTAGAGTGGTTGATTCCTTATCCAATAGAAAAGGAAAATGGTTTTACTCGGACCGATAGAAGACGAGCTTGTAACGGTTATCCCTCGACCGATAGAAGAGTGGTGTAGAGGTTTTGATCTTGAACCTTTAGAAAAAGATACATCGAGAGAGGACGTAGGAACGTTTGGACGAACCTCTATATATCCGCGTGTCATTAATTTTCTGCAATTCTATTTTACGCTTCCGCAAAAACAGCGCATATACTGATTTTGCTCCAACAATTGGTATCGGAGTGGTACTCCTATAAGCGGCTTTACATCTGAGTAGAAAAGATCCAATGGCTCTCCAATTTGCTTCAGTCGAAGGTCTTGCACTAAACCGTACTCCATTCTTTGATGGATCGAACTTCATGACTTGGAAGAAAAAGATGTCGATATTCATTCGAGCTTATGACATTGAGCTTTGGAAGGTGATTTGTCTTGGTCCGAAAATTCCGACGAATTCCAACGGTACGCTCAAAACATTCGAAGAATATGACGATTCCGATTGGAAAAACGACCATTACAATTGTAAGGAAACTCAACTTCTTTATTGTGCCTTAAATCTAGAAGAACACAACTAGATATCATCGTGTGATAATGCCAAAGAAATTTGGAAAATGATTGAGGTAACACACGAAGGTACGTCTCAAGTCAAGGAGACGAAAATAAACATGCTCCTTCACGATTATGAGTTATTCCAAATGAAGGACGATGAATCCATCACGATAATGCTTGACCGTTTTTCGGTCATCACAAATGGATTAGCATGTTTCGGGAAACCACTTTCGAGTAGTGAGAAAGTAAAGAAAATTCTCCGATCACTACCTCGAGAATAGGACGGTACGGTTACGGCCATAATGGAATCAAAAGATTTAAATACTCTTGATTTTAGTGCTCTCATTGGTTCTCTTATCAACTACGAGATTTTTCTAAAATCTCGGAATGCCAAACCTAAACCGAAGGAGAGGTCGATAGCCATGAAGGCTAAAATGTCAAGAAAGAAAGAAGAAATACCGGTGGACGAAAGCGATCAAGAATCGGCATATTATGCCAAAAATATTAATAAGTTCCAACACTTATTAAACTGGAGGAAGCAGGACATCCAAAAGGGCGAATCTAAGAAATTCGACAACACTTGTCGATTATGTGGTAAACCAGGCCACCTTGCTAAGAATTGTCGGGTTAAACCCAAGGAGGTTTTAGTTGCAACATGGAGTGACGAATATCCTGATGAAGATTTCATGAATCAAAATAATCTCGTGCTCATGGCCCGGAGTTCATTCGATGACAGCGACGTCGAAAGCCAAGTAAGTAACTCATACGACGAAGTTTTTGAAGTATTCGAGTTATTACATACCGATTATCAAAATGCTTTAAATGAGATTAAATACCTCAAATCTAAATATAAATCTTTGGAAATTAAAAATTCCAAAATTCTTGAGAAGGGAAAATTTGTTGAAATCGATCATTCAAAATGCGTTGAAAACGAGAATATTTTGAAGGATGATCTTATTAAAGTCCAAACCGAGCTCAAAAATTTAATGAAGAAATTTTCTCTCGGAAACGAGAAATTTGAAAATATGCTCTCGGTTCAAAAATACACGTTAAATAAAGAGGGGTTAAGATGCAAACCACATTCTAAAAATAAATCCGTAAATTTTAAAATACCCCGGTGTGAAAAATATTTGAAAATTGGGTACCATATTTCAAATTGTAAGAGCCCAAGACGGACGATTAAAGTTAAGAAAATCTTGGTTCCTGAAGAAACAACTGTTTCAAACATCGTCTACGTCTCGAAAGAAAAACCAACTTTCGGTTGGATCCCAAAAAATTAATTTTTAAGATTTTACAAATGGGGAGATAATACTTTCAGGGGGAGATATTTCCATGTATTACATATTTTTATATTGCATATTTTTATTTTTCGATTATTGGTATCCTCTATATATTTTTACACTTTTTGCTGAATACAAAAAGGGGGAGAAGAAGTTGAATCGGATAAAAGCGTCATGAAAGATATGACGAGAAAGTAAAAAGGAGGAGAAAATATTAAAAATCGAAGAAGTCGAAAAAGGGGAAGAAAGCATATAAAAAGGGTGAGATACGAAGGAGTTGAAAAATGAAAAACGAAGAAGTCGAAAATGACAAGAAAAACAAAGAAAATGAGTGAAACTAACGAAACGATCAAAGTCGAAAACTTTGAAACGTACATATATATATATATATATATATATATATATATATATAAGAAATAGTTCGTATGAAAACTAATTACCTTGTGAAATCTAGAAACTTTTGTAGGCCATTGATATTAGTGATCTAACAGCTGTAGATGAGTAGAATTATATGCATTTATGTATTTTTTTTATTGCATTATTTGTTGCATATACTAGAGACCAGCTTGATGCAACAAATGATAACAAATATGCAATGAAATTACTTAATAATGCAATTGGGTTCTAGATTTCATCATTAATGGTATTTCCACCATAGTCAATCCCTATATATATATATATATATATATATATATATATATTACAGGTTTTATCCAATCAACAGTTGTTTTGTAATCATCAAAATGGGGGAGATTGTTGGAATATTTTATTCTACATATTAATAATTAGTGTTTTGATGATTAAGTTGTTAAACAAAACAAAACAACAAAGTGGCAAAGCAAAACGATGAAGGAATCGAAGACGCAAAAAGCTGGACAAAACACAAAGCTAGCGCACGCTAGACATACAAGTTAGCGCACGCTAACGGGTCCCGGCTGCAGATCAGACGAGTTCGAAGTAACCTGAAGTGAAGTCACCTGATGAGCATAACGCATGCTACATATGCAATATTAATGCACTCTATCGAATCCATGTTACCGTTGTAAAGAGATTCAAATACAGAATGACGTATGCAGTGAACTCAGCATAGCGCACGCAAGATATGATATTTAGCGCACTCTAAATATCAATTTGAATTCAAGTCAATCAATCCGTTGGGAAGAATCTGCTATAAGTCAAAAAGTATAAACGGATATAAGACGCATGCAATGATGCAAGATTAGCGCACGCTACAAAGGAAGTGTTAGCGCACGCTAACAGTAAGAGACAGTAGCCACTGGACTAAAACTGGAAGAACGTTAACGTACGTAACAGTACATAACATACGTTAAGGCTAAATACACGTGATAGCGCACGCTAAGGAAGTCAGCCTAGCGCACGCTAATTTCAACTTGCAGTAACGGCTAGTTTGTGGAAGAAGGCTATAAATACCAAATGAGTTGGTATCATTCCACACAACAACATTGAGCAATTCATATACATTTGAGATTTCATTATAAACATTATAGTTGTTGTTCTTGAGCTTAAATTAGAGTGATTGAGTGTTATACACAAAATCATACACGAGCGAGAAAAAGAAAAGATACGATTGGATTCGGTGTTATTAGGATCAAGGATCCGGCACTGTTAAAATCGCAATTGCTATCTTAGTGAGGTTTATCTAGTACCGATAGAAATCTAGAGTAGTTGATTCCTTATCCAATAGAAAAGGAAAATGGTTTTACTCGGACCGATAGAAGACGAGCTTGTAACGGTTATCCCTCGACCGATAGAAGAGTGGTGCAGAGGTTTTGATCTTAAACCTATAGAAAAAGATACATCGAGAGAGGACGTAGGCACGTTCGGCCGAACCTCTATAAATCCACGTGTCATTTATTTTCTGCAATTCTATTTTATGCTTCCGCAAAAACGGTGCATATACCGATTTTGCTCCAACAATTGGTATCGGAGCGGTACTCCTATAAGCGGCTTTACATCTGAGTAGAAAAGATCCAGTGACTCTCCAATTTGCTTCAGTCGAAGGTCTTGCACTAAACCGTACTCCATTCTTTGATGGATCGAACTTCGCCTTGGAAGAAAAAGATGTCGATATTCATTCGAGCTTATGACATCGAGCTTTGGAAGGTAATTTGTCTTGGTCCGAAAATTCCGACGAATTCCAACGGTACGCTCAAAACTTTCGAAGAATATGACGATTCCGATTGGAAAAATGACCATTACAATTGTAAGGCAACTCAACTTCTTTATTGTGCCTTAAATCCGGAAGAACACAACCGGATATCATCGTGTGATAATGCCAAAGAAATTTGAAAAATGCTTGAGGTAACACACGAAGGTACGTCTCAAGTCAAGGAGACGAAAATAAACATGCTCCTTCACGATTATGAGTTATTCCAAATGAAGGACGATGAATCCATCACGATAATGCTTGACCATTTTTCGGTCATCACAAATGGATTAGCATGTTTCGGGAAACCACTTTCGAGTAGTGATAAAGTAATGAAAATTCTCCGATCACTACCCCGAGAATAGGACGGTACAGTTACGGCCATAATGGAATCAAAGGATTTAAATACTCATGATTTTAGTGCTCTCATTGGTTCTCTTATCAACTACGAGATTGTTCTAAAATCTCGGAATGCCAAACCTAAACCGAAGGAGAGGTCGATAGCCATGAAGGCTAAAATGTCGAGAAAGAAAGAAGAAATACCGGTGGACGAAAGCGATCAAGAATCGGCATATTATGCCAAAAATATTAATAAGTTCCAACACTTATTAAAACGGAGGAAGCAGGACATCCAAAAGGGCGAATCTAAGAAATTCGACAACAATTGTCGATTATGTGGTAAACCAGGCCACTTTGCTAAGAATTGTCGGGTTAAACCCAAGGAGGTTTTAGTTGCAACATGGAGTGACGAAGATCCTGATGAAGATTTCATGAATCAAAATAATCTCGTGCTCATGGCCCGGAGTTCATTCGATGACAGCGATGTCGAAAGCCAAGTAAGTAACTCATACGACGAAGGTTTTGAAGCATTCGAGTTATTACATACCGATTATCAAAATGCTTTAAATGAGATTAAATCCCTCAAATCTAAATAAAAATCTTTGGAAATTAAAAATTCCAAAATTCTTGAGAAGGGAAAATTTGTTGAAATCGATCATTCAAAATGCGTTGAAAACGAGAATATTTTGAAGGATGATCTTATTAAAGTCCAAACCGAGCTCAAAAATTTAACGAAGAAATTTTCTCTCGGAAACGAGAAATTTGAAAATATGCTCTCGGTTCAAAAATACACGTTAAATAAAGAGGGGTTAAGATTCAAACCACGTTCTAAAAATGAATCCGTAAATTTTAAAATACCCCGGTGTGAAAAATATTTGAAAATTGGGCACCATATTTCAAATTGTAAGAGCCCAAGATGGACGATTAAAGTTAAGAAAATTTTGGTTCCTAAAGAAACAACTGTTTCAAACATCGTCTACGTCTCGAAAGAAAAACCAACTTTCGGTTGGATCCCAAAAAATTAATTTTTAAGATTTTACAAATGGGAGATAATACTTTCAGGGGGAGATATTTCCTTGTATTGCATATTTTTATATTGCATATTTTTATTTTTCGATTATTGGTATCCTCTATATATTTTTACACTTTTTGCTGAATACAAAAAGGGGGAGAAGAAGTTGAATCGGATAAAAGCGTCATGAAAGATATGACGAGAAAGTAAAAAGGAGCAGAAAATATTAAAAATCGAAGAAGTCGAAAAAGGGGAAGAAAGCATACAAAAAGGGTGAGATACAAAGGAGTTGAAAAATGAAAAACGAAGAAGTCGAAAATGACAAGAAAAACAAAGAAAATGAGTGAAACTAACGAAACGATCAAAGTCGAAAACTTTGAAACGTACATACATATATATATATATATAAGAAATAGTTCGTATGAAAACTAATTACCTTGTGAAATCTAGAAACTTTTGTAGGCCATTGATATTAGTGATCTAACAGCTGTAGATGAGTAGAATTATATGCATTTATGTATTTTTTTTATTGCATTATTTGTTGCATATACTAGCGACCAGCTTGATGCAACAAATGATAACAAATATGCAATGAAATTACTTAATAATGCAATTGGGTTCTAGATTTCATCATTAATGGTATTTCCACCATAGTCAATCCCTATATATATATATATTTACACGGTTTATCCAATTCAAGAGTTGTTTTGTAATCATCAAAATGGGGGAGATTATTGGAATATTTATTCCACATACTAATAATTAGTGTTTTGATGATTAAGTTGCTAAACAAAACAAAACAACAAAGAAGCGAAGCAAAACGATGAAGAAATTGAAGACGCAAAAAGCTGGACAAAACACAAAGCTAGCGCACGCTAGACATACAAGTTAGCACACGCTAACGGGTCCCGGCTGCAGATCAGACGAGTTCGAAGTAACCTGAAGTGAAGTCACCTGATGAGCATAACACATGCTACATATGCAATATTAACGCACTCTATCGAATCCATGTTACCGTTGTAAAGAGATTCAAATACAGAATGACGTATGCAGTGAACTCAGCATAGCGCACGCAAGATATGATATTTAGCGCACTCTAAATATCAATTTGAATTCAAGTCAATCAATCCGTTGGGAAGAATCTGCTATAAGTCAAAAAGTATAAACGGATATCAGACGCATGCAATGATGCAAGATTAGCGCACGCTACAAAGAAAGTGTTAGCGCACGCTAACAGTAAGAGACAGTAGCCACTGGACTAAAACTGGAAGAACGTTAACATACGTAGCAGTACATAACGTACGTTAAGGCTAAATACACGCGATAGCGCACGCTAAGGAAGTCAGCCCAGCGCACGCTAATTTCAACTTGCAGTAACGGCTAGTTTTTGGAAGAAGGCTATAAATACCAAATGAGTTGGTATCATTCCACACAACAACATTGAGCAATTCATATACATTTGAGATTTCATTATAAACATTATAGTTGTTGTTCTTGAGCTTAAATTAGAGTGATTGAGTGTTATACACAAAATCATACACGAGCGAGAAAAAGAAAAGATACGATTGGATTCGGTGTTATTAGGATCAAGGATCCGGCATTGTTAGAATCGCAATTGCTATCTTAGTAAGGTTTATCTAGTACCGATAGAAAGCTAGAGTGGTTGATTCCTTATCCAATAGAAAAGGAAGATGGTTTTACTCGGACCGATAGAAGACGAGCTTGTAACGGTTATCCCTCGACCGATAGAAGAGTGGTGCAGAGGTTTTGATCTTAAACCTATAGAAAAAGATACATCGAGAGAGGATGTAGGCACGTTTGGGCGAACCTCTATAAATCCACGTGTCATTTATTTTCTGCAATTCTATTTTATGCTTCCGCAAAAACGGTGCATATACCGATTTTGCTCCAACAATTGGTATCGGAGCGGTACTCCTATAAGCGGATTTACATCTGAGTAGAAAAGATCCAATGGCTCTCCAATTTGCTTCAGTCGAAGGTCTTGCACTAAACCGTACTCCATTCTGTGATGGATCGAACTTCGACTTGGAAGAAAAAGATGTCGATATTCATTCGAGCTTATGACATCGAGCTTTGGAAGGTGATTTGTCTTGGTCCGAAAATTCCGACGAATTCCAACGGTACGCTCAAAACTTTCGAAGAATATGACGATTCCGATTGGAAAAATGACCATTACAATTGTAAGGCAACTCAACTTCTTTATTGTGCCTTAAATCCGGAAGAACACAACCGGATATCATCGTGTGATAATGCCAAAGAAATTTGGAAAATGCTTGAGGTAACACACGAAGGTACGTCTCAAGTCAAGGAGACGAAAATAAACATGCTCCTTCACGATTATGAGTTATTCCAAATGAAGGACGATGAATCCATCACGATAATGCTTGACCATTTTTCGGTCATCACAAATGGATTAGCATGTTTCGGGAAACCACTTTCGAGTAGTGAGAAAGTAAAGAAAATTCTCCGATCACTACCTCGAGAATAGGACGGTACGATTACGGCCATAATGGAATCAAAGGATTTAAATACTCTTGATTTTAGTGCTCTCATTGGTTCTCTTATCAACTATGAGATTGTTCTCAAATGTCGGAATGCCAAACCTAAACCGAAGGAGAGGTCGATAGCCATGAAGGCTAAAATGTCGAGAAAGAAAGAAAAAATCGCGGTGGACGAAAGCGATCAAGAATCGGCATATTATGCCAAAAATATTAATAAGTTCCAACACTTATTAAACCGGAGGAAGCAAGACATCCAAAAGGGCGAATCTAAGAAATTCGACAACACTTGTCGATTATGTGGTAAACCAGGCCACTTTGCTAAGAACTGTCGGGTTAAACCCAAGGAGGTTTTAGTTGCAATATGGAGTGACGAAGATCCTGATGAAGATTTCATGAATCAAAATAATCTTGTGATCATGGCCCGGAGTTCATTCGATGACAGCGACGTCGAAAGCCAAGTAAGTAACTCATACGACGAAGTTTTTGAAGCATTCGAGTTATTACATACCGATTATCAAAATGCTTTAAATGAGATTAAATCCTTCAAATCTAAATATAAATCTATGGAAATTGAAAATTCCAAAATTCTTGAGAAGGGAAAATTTGTTGAAATCGATCATTCAAAATGCGTTGAAAACGAGAATATTTTGAAGGATGATCTTATTAAAGTCCAAAACGATCTCAAAAATTTAACGAAGAAATTTTCTCTCGGAAACGAGAAATTTGAAAATATGCTCTCGGTTCAAAAATACACGTTAAATAAAGAGGGATTAGGATTCAAACCACGTTCTAAAAAGAATCCGTAAATTTTAAAATACCCCGGTGTGAAAAATGTTTGAAAATTGGGCACCATATTTCAAATTGTAAGAGCCCAAGACGGACGATTAAAGTTAAGAAAATTTGGGTTCCTAAAGAAACAACTGTTTCAAACATCGTCTACGTCTCGAAAGAAAAACCAACTTTCGGTTGTATCCCCAAAAATTAATTTTTAAGATTTTACAAATGGGGAGATAATACATTCAGGGGGGAGATATTTCCTTGTATTGCATATTTTTATATTGCATATTTTTATTTTTCGATTATTGGTATCCTCTATATATTTTTACACTTTTTGCTGAATACAAAAGGGGGAGAAGAAGTTGAATCGGATAAAAGCGTCATGAAAGATATGACGAGAAAGTAAAAAGGAGGAGATACGAAGGAGTTGAAAAATAAAAAATGAAGAAGTCGAAAATGACAAGAAAAACAAAGAAAATGGGTGAAACTAACGAAACGATCAAAGTCGAAAACTTTGAAACGTACATATATATATATATATATATATATATATATATATATATATATAAGAAATAGTTCATATGAAAACTAATTACCTTGTGAAATCTAGAAACTTTTGTAGGCCATTGATATTAGTGATCTAACAGCTGTAGATGAGTAGAATTATATGCATTTATGTATTTTTTTATTGCATTATTTGTTGCATATACTAGCGACCTGCTTGATGCAACAAATAATAACAAATATGCAATGAAATTACTTAATAATACAATTGGGTTCTAGATTTCATCATTAATGGTATTTTCACCATAGTCAATCCATATATATATATATATATTTTACAGGTTTTATCCAATTCAAGAGTTATTTTGTAATCATCAAAAAGGGGGAGATTGTTGGAATATTTATTCCACATATTAATACTTAGTGTTTTGATGATTAAGTTGCTAAACAAAACAAAACAACAAAGAGACGAAGCAAAACGATGAAGGAATTGAAGACGCAAAAAGCTGGACAAAACACAAAGCTAGCGCACGCTAGACATACAAGTTAGCGCGCGCTAACGGGTCCCGACTGCAGATCAGACTAGTTCGAAGTAACCTGAAGTGAAGTCACCTGATGAGCATAGCGCATGCTACATATGCAATATTAACGCACGCTATCGAATCCATGTTACCATTGTAAAGAGATTCAAATACAGAGTGACGTATTTAGTGAACTCAGCATAGCGCATGCAAGATATGATATTTAGCGCACTCTAAATATCAATTTGAATTCAAGTCAATCAATCCGTTGGGAAGAATTTGCTATAAGTCAAAAAGTATAAACGGATATAAGACGCATGCAATGATGCAAGATTAGCGCACGCTACAAAGGAAGTGTTAGCGCACGCTAACAGTAAGAGACAGTAGCCACTGGACTAAAACAGGAAGAACGTTAACGTATGTAACAGTACATAACGTACGTTAAGGCTAAATACACGCGATAGCACACGCTAAGGAAGTCAGCCTAGTGCACGCTAATTTCAACTGGCAGTAACGGCTAGTTTGTGGAAGAAGGCTATAAATACCAAATGAGTTGGTATCATTCCACACAACAACATTGAGCAATTCATATACATTTGAGATTTCATTATAAACATTATAGTTGTTGTTCTTGAGCTTAAATTAGAGTGATTGAGTGTTATACACAAAATCATACACGAGCGAGAAAAAAAAGATACGATTTGATTTGGTGTTATTAGGATCAAGGATCCGGCATTGTTAGAATCGCAATCGCTATCTTAGTGAGGTTTATCTAGTACCGATAGAAATCTAGAATGGTTGATTCCTTATCCAATAGAAAAGGAAAACGGTTTTACTCGGACCGATAGAAGACGAGCTTGTAACGGTTATCCCTCAACCGATAGAAGAGAGGTGCAGAGGTTTTGATCTTGAACCTATAGAAAAAGATACATCGAGAGAGGACGTTGGTACGTTTGGCCAAACCTCTATAAATCCGCGTGTCATTTATTTTCTGCAATTTTATTTTGCGCTTCCGCACAAACGGCGCATACACCCATTTTGCTCCAACAGTGTGAACCAATGAGAAGACAACACGCGTCCTATGTTGCTGTCTTGGGAGGCCCCACCTAGGACCTTTCAACGGGTCTATTGGTAGGTGAGGCAGTCTTTGTCGTTTGACAGCTGTTGATGGGCTGGAGTCAAAGATCCTTATTCTGCGGCGCCATTCGCGGATTTGCACGTGGATCACCAACCCGAGATCTGGTCTTCGTAGATATGACGGATGATGGCTTACACGTGGCATAGGATGGTCGTCCTTGGTCGGGCACCAGAGTCGATCGCTAGGTGCCAAGAGGTGATCGCCCTGGACGTCGATCGCTCGGTACGTGATCTCGGTCTGGACTCTTCACCTGGCAAGTTTGCCTTGGATTATTTGATGCTGGCTTGGTCGCTCGGCCCTTATGCCGATCGCCGTCGAGGCGTATAAATCACCGCACAACATGTATGTATACCCGATGATTTCAATCCTCTTAGTTTTCTTTGTCATGTGTTTTATTTCTTTTTGCATGGGGACAAGCAAGTTTAGGTTTGGGGGGATTTGATGAGTCCATTTTTAATCGTCTCATTCTATTATATTGAATTGTGCGTTTGATTGTTTTTAAGTGTTTTTGTTCTTTTTACACTTGGTATGTTGTGTATTTGTTTTGTAGGTAGCCGGACGAAGATTGTGGTGAAATAGGTGCTTTTATGGCCAATATTGGAGTTTATGACGATCAAGAGCAAGTGGGGAGCAAGAACAGAGCTTAAACGATGAACAATGAAGCAATGTCGCTCGTATTTCCTAATTTCCAGATTCATTACTTCGAATTACGATGTGTTCTCTAAATGTATAGATTCCATGTGAAATCAGCTTCCAACATTATATTATACGCTAAATTTCGAGGTGTATTGAGGGAGATATGGATTCTAGACCACGGCCTGACAATCTGTACCGCACCCGGACCGCGGTCCCAAATTCAGACAGCGCGGCAGCTAGTTTGCCAAAACGCCCGGACCGCAGTCCCAAACACCTGGACCGCGGTCCACCCCTGCTATGCAGAAAATGTGTTTCTGCGTTTTTTGTGATTTTTGGTGGGTATAAAAAGGGAAAACCCTAGAAACAACTCACAAGCCAAAAAAACTCGATCAAAACTGAGTTTCATCTCATTTTTATTGTATTCAAAACATCTAGAGATACATTTTTGAGTGATTTTTATTCCTTGTATGAATATTTAACAAGAATTGAAGGAAGAACATCAAACATTCCTCGAGAATTCGATTTTGTTTTTGTAAGGGAATATTTCTACCATGTTTTATTTTATGATTTTTGCTATTATTGCTGAAATGATCATGAGTAGCTAATCTTATCGTATGGGTGTTTATATTGAACCACACACATGTTCTTAGTTGTTAGTTTTGGTTGTTTTTTAGGTAACAGTTTGGGATTGTTCCACTTCTTTGTTCTTCATAATTTGTTGGTGTTCTTGATGATATTGTGCACGAATATTATCTGATAGAAGTGATTATGAATGTTCTAAACCTTTTTCCGCGATCTTTTAGCGAATTACCCCATCAAAGGTATTTAGCTAGTCGATTGTTAGTAGGGATTCATGTAATATCCATACTTTCTATTTTCAGCAGTTTCTATTTTTGGGGGCATGTCTATTTTAGCAAGTCGCTTGTAACCATTTGGACGTTTTGAATCTATTTTGTTCTTGGTATTTTTCCATTTAGACGAGTTTCGGAGGTGGTTTTACGTAATATGCTTTATGCTATGATCTTGTCGCATGTACATTCGATTCTCGTAAAAATCGTTTGATTTCATTATTTCTTTGTTCCCATGAGTCTGTATGATTGAGTTATTCATTTTGTGAGTTTCGGTTTCATAATACGACGTCGTATCATGATTTTCGAACGTTTGGGCCATTTTGTAATTTCCTAAAGTTCGAGGGAAATTTACTTCCGTCGTCGAATTTCGAACCTTCGGGTAGTCGGAATTGTGTTTCCTTTTAGTACTTAGATTTGTCATCAGGAATACTTCGTAACTTTATGTTCGGATTCTTAGCAGGTTTGGGTTTCGTTGTTGTTCGGGATGGTTCGGACAGCAGTCTTCCCAAACTATTGTCCAGCAGGGTGTTACGGTCGTAACATCTCAGTGGTTGCGGCCGTAATAGGCCTATTGTTACAGCCGTAATAGGTTTATCATTATGGTCGAACGTCCCGGTGTTTTTAAAACAGCGGGCAGAGGACATAAGTCCTCACTTGTTCCTTTTCATTCTTTTTCGACGGGCCACATGGGCGTTCATACGAGGGGCGATTTTTACCACTTTTAATCCATGTGTTCATCATCTTCCATCACCGTGATATCGTGGGAGCATATTATCATAACGAAATCATCATACTCCGTTCGGATTCAAGGTATTTTCGCTTTGAACTCTAACTGTCAATTTTGGGGGTTTTTAGGGATTTGTCTATTTATAATCGGGTTGTTCGTTTATATTGTGATATTTCTTATCGATTATTGTTATTGGGTGATTCCCAATCCGTTTCCGTTGAGTTGAGTCTATGAATTGTTGATTCGGGGAGGTTTTGTGAAAACCCTCGCCGGAATTGATCGTACGTGTATTGTTATGGTTGGTAATCGGGGTTGTGGGCGTATTCCGTTCGGTTATTGATGTCGTTAGGACTGATACATGTTAATCTCTCGTTTAGGAGTGAATGTGTTCACTCCGGGTCATTCCTAGTCGTTGTTTATTTTCCATCTCGTCGAAGATGTCTCAAAGGCAAGTACTTTACATTTGTATTCATATTCTAGTATTTGACTTATGGCTTCCCATGTATGTTGTGGATGTGAATGCGTATGTTCACCCAGGTATGGTCTGATGGGGCCTTTGGGGATACATAGTACCATGTGTATGCGTATCGTGAACTAGGGTTAACTGTAATATCCGCAAATTTTCGATTTTTGGTAAATTTCTTTTTTCGGCCGAAGTCCGTTTTGACGACTCGCTTTTGACCGTTTCGTCATTCGGAGAATATTTAATTCTGCACTTTTTGTCATCCGAGTTCGTTTCGGTGCTGCTTTGTTGAGTTCCGTGCTTTTTAGCGACTTTTCCACGCTTGAGTTCGGTTCTTGCGAATCTCGTTCGAAACTGTCGTTTGGGGATTTTCGTAAGTTCATTTAACGTTGTTATACGTGTTGTGAGCTTCGGTTTGATTATTCGTTGTCGTATGGTGATTTTCGGGCATTTGGGCCATTTTCGTAATTTCCCAAAGTTTGGGGTAATTACCTTCCGTTGTCGAATCTCGAGCCTTCGGGTGGTTGGAATCGTGGGTTCTACTAGCTCTTAGATTCGTCTTTGTGAGTACTTCGTAACCGTATCTTCGGTTCGTATTCAGGTTCGGGTTTCGGTGTCGTTTTGTTGAATTCAGGATTACTAAACGACTTTTCTAAGTATGAGTTCGACTTTGTTAGATCACCATTAATTTTTGGTAAATCCAAAAATTCTGAATCTTTGCAATATTATAGAGCATCGAGTTAGCTTTCCAATGGTTCAAACGGTGAGTCAATCGGAGTCCGGACGAGAGAGTTATGGTCGTTTTAGCTCACCCACTCGTTATTGGCGATCACGCCGGCCGAACTTCGGCCGTGTCGTCCGACACGGCCCGTGCCGTACTCGTCCGGATAAGCGAAGTCTCGCCTCGGGACCCGACCGTGTCGTCAGCGCACGGCCGAGCCGAACTCTTCCGGATAAGCGGATCGCGCGAAGGCGGCGTGTTCCGGAGACACGGTCGAGTCAATGCCGAGCGCCGCGGACGGGTCACTATCGGGCGACGCGGCCGTGTCTAGCGAGACACGGTCGAGTCACCGCCGGCCAGTCGGCTATTTAAGGGCCTGGACCAGTCATCCGGCCATTTTCACCCTTTTTCTTCGTTTCTTCGCGTTTCTTCGTCAATAATGGATGGATTTGGATAGATATGACATAGAGCAACATGTTTTGGAAGTTGTAATCATGGATTAACATCATCTTCCACCCGGATCGAAGGTAAGAACACCTAAACTTTTGGTTTTGGATGTTCTTGAGGTTTCTTGGTGTTTTGGCCGATTTGCTTCGTTTTGATTCATATTATTTTTAGAACTTGATTGTAAACTCGTAATTATTCATACCCTTGAAGTTTTGTGGAACGGATTTGAGTATTTCTTTGATTAATCGATTAAATTGGACTACGCCTCAAAGTGTCCGATAAAATGCTTCAATGGGTAGAACTTGGGAAGTTCCATACGTTTTCGTAGAATTGTGATTGAATTGATATTGTTGTGACTTAGGAGCGAATTCTTGTGAAGAACTCGAGTCGGAACCCTTCCGTTCGTTGCCTTCTTTGGGGTCCGAGCTTCCCGGTCGAACCGTGTTCTTCGGAGCGTTCGGAAGCGGTTATTAAGGCAAGTATCTTATTATACGACTTGTATCTTGTGAATAGTAATTACGTATGATATGTATAACGATTTTGCTTGCCTCCGTAAATATGTTCCGTTTGAGTTGGTTGTGTTTTCCGAAATTTGAAGGCTTTGTGATAATAGTGATATATTGGTATACGTGTTCGGCGTTGTGCCATTTGTGCAGGATTGCGATGTACATATGAGATGGTTGTACACGTGGTTGTGCAATGTATTGTGTACCGAATGTGTGTTATGTTGGTTAAGAGTCGTTGTGATGATCATGATATTTGCGTTGTTTTGGTTTACATACTTGATTGTACATTTCATTGTAATGTGGAATGGCTTGACATTTAATGATTATGAATTGTGTCGTGTCGATGTGTGGGTGTTCGGTAGGGTCAGCGAGGCCTGCGGAGTTCGGTACATGATGTGTACGAACAAAGTGTGTGATCCGGGTAGGGTCGGCGAGGCCTCTGGAGTCCGGTACATGGCGTGTACGGACGGGATGTGTGATCCGGGTAGGGTCGACGAGGCCTGCGGAGTTCGGTACATGATGTGTACGAGCGATGTTGTGGCGGGTAGGGTCCGTCGAGGCCTCGGAGTTCGGTACATGATGTGTACGAGCGGTGTGTGTGGCCGGGTAGGGTCCGTTGAGGCCTCGGAGTTCGGTACATGATGTGTACGAGCAGTGTGTGTGGTCGGGTAAGGTCCGTCGAGGTCTCGGAGTTCGGTACATGATGTGTACGAACAATGATCGTGTAGCGATGATTGTTCGGGTAACATTTTATATATGGATCTCGGACTCAAAATGATATATATTGTTTTGTATGCTTTGAAACGAGAATCGGGCTAAGGCACTAATGTTTTCGAAAAGGTTTTGTAAATTGGGACTCGAGGTCCAAAAGAATTTCTTTTAAAAATCCCGAGATGATGTGTTCCTTTTCAAATATCTCTTACTTGAGTTCGAAATTCTAAAACTTCTCGAGAACATTTTGATAATGGATTTCCGTATTAAATTCGTAGTTGCTATTTGCTTGTTACATTTCGTATGGTTTGATACTTGCACTAGTAAAGCAGTGGAGTTTTACTAACCCCAGTATTCGGGGTGGATGTCTGATACTGCGTCCGGTACATGCGGAGTTCGGGGGAGCGATCACGGGATTGGCACAAGGGATGACGAGTGCGATACTAATCAAGAGTTGAGAGTTGGTAGAGTTTAGTTGTATTGTTAGAGTTGATTCGGTCTTAACTGTATTGTATTTCGACCCCTGTGTGGGTAATGTTGTTAGTCGATCCTGTTGATAGAGTTGTGTGACCTCATCGGTGCATGTGTTTATGTGTAAGTGACCTTGGCCAGTGCATATTATTATATTGTTTGACCACTGGGCGGGCAAGCATTTGGTTGTTTATGGACGTTTGCTGGTAGATCCTTGCGGAAAGGGTTTACGGCGTGTAATATTCCCATACGGTTTTGGGGGTGTTACATTTATGGTATCGAGCTTAGGTTGCGGAAACCTAGTGTCGGGTCGAGTCAAGTCGTGATTTGTCGAGTAATGTGTTGTCATGTCGTTTGAGTCATCAGGTGACAAGTTGAGTTGTGCGTAGTCACAACGTGTCGGTTATGTTGTCGGACGAGATTGGTATCGTGGGCGACCGTCACCTCCGTGCGACCTGTGGATGTAAGTCTCCTCTTTTATGCGAAGTACATGTATCTCGATTTTATCTTAGTGAGTTAATTGCGGTGCATGATTTTCTTTACAGTATTGTGTAATATAATTGTGTTTAGTACTTGTGGCATATAGTATGTGTATAGAATCAGGCACATTATTGTTTTATCTTTGAACCACCGGGTGGTGTGGTATGGTGTGGAAGTTGTAAACCTTGATGGATTTCGAAAAGGTATCGGCGACTGAGTTTTATTTTGAAAATCGATTCCCTTAACCGAGTTTTGACATTATGGCCTTTATCGTTTGGGCGAAATTCTTATGACGGTATTTAGTATTTTGTAAATGGCTTTTGTGAGTTTTTGAAATATTACCGTCATCGGCCATTTTGGCGTTTTTGTAAATAGTTTTTATCCTGGTGGGTTCCGGCGCGGGACCCACAACGCTATAATGTTCCGTGTAATTACCTGAGATTTTTGGGCATTCTAGCCCATTGAATTATCTTTGAAAATCTTGAGTATCCTAGAAATAAATTTGAGACGTCGTTTAAAATGAATTGTTTTCTCATGGTACTTCCAAGGTGCCACGATATGTTTTCGAATTCTTCTACCTCGAGGACCAAAATGTTTTGAGATATTTTTCAATGTTTTATAAACACTTTTACTTAGACCCGAGGGTCGAATATTCTGAAAGTTTTCCACTAAGAGAAAGTGTCCTCATTTTTCTCAAATGCGAAATGGTTTTCCAAAGTCTCGATAACGATGTTTCACGTTTGTATTTTTTTGAAAGGTGATACTCAAGATCAACCGGTGTTTTTCTAAATTATTTTCAAAAGGTGGTTTTTATTTCTTTTTTTTTTAAAACCTATCAATTCCCGTTTGCGTTTGGGAATGTATGTATGATTTTTGCTTTGTCGTTTTGATGTTCCTCCCGAGTATGATCGAATTGGTGGCATGAACGTCGAGGCATTGCCACGCAATTATTGTACTAGCCCTCTGTGAGGGGTGTGAACTGGTGTTTACTGTTTATCGCCTCGTGGCGATTTGCGTGTTGTCGCACGAGTGTGAGATGTTGAAGCTTGGGTTTGTACGTTTGTGTACATGTGTGATTGTTTCATAATGTTTGTAATTATGTGCGATTATCGTTCGGGCCGTTGATGTCGCCGAACGATCATCGTTGTTGTAGTGTTTGTGTGTGTATTACTTTACGATGGTAATCGTTGTATATGATATGTGTTATGATTCTTTATTATCTTTGAGTTGGCATCTCGGTATGTTGTTTTGCGGTGTTATGTTCCATTGTATCTAGCATCTGTATTTTCGATATACCGAGCCGAGGCATTTGAACGTATTATGCCGGGGCATGTACGTGCCAATTTTCCTTCTCGTCGATGCGCTTTTCAAGTGTGGATCCGAGAGACACGAGATCCGGATTTTGCGAGTTGGGTTCCGAGTCTTTCGGGCGCGAACTTGATAAAGATATGAGGATCGGATCGAGAGGCCCATGGGAGATATTTACGCCGTTTGCTTTTTGTGTTGTCACCTTACTCCGATTGTTGTGAGTTGCGGGAACGACATTTCTTTTATAAGAGGTCGAATGTAATGCCCGTATCGTTTTGACTTCTGCATTTCCTCTTTCTCAAGTCTATCGACTCTTCGTGTTCGTTGATGCTTTATGAACTTGTTCGTATTTCGGTTTCATCGTTCAAGGAACTGTGATCTTGTTGTGGGTCGATCTGGTTATCGATGTGACTTTTTGGGTTCAGTTCGATTCTTGTGAACCTTGTTCGGGAGTGACCTCATCTGGTTCTATTAGTTCTTTTATTCGAAGTGGATCGGATTTGGAACTCTTGTGTTTTCGACTCTGTCGACTCATTATGTTCGTTGACATTTATGAGCTTGCCCTGCCCCTTGCTTTTGTTGATCGAACGAGTGTGGTATTGTTTTGGAATAACTCATTTGTCGTTGTGACTTTTCAATCGCTATTCCCTTTCCTGTGGATCTTATGGGAATGCACGTCTTGTTGTTCTCACCAGATCATCACAGGAGTTGTTGTTTGAATTTTCTTATCCTTCGTGTTTCGAACATGATTGTTCGATTTTTGTTGTCTCGATCGTTGTGGTTCGATCGTTTGTTTGTTCGGTTTTGTTCTCGTTTCGTGATTGTTGAGCATTCAGGCTCCTTCCTAATTCCCTTAAGTTCGGGAAATTAGTCTCGTTTTCGATCTTCCAACCCTTGGGCGGTGGGATTCCGTATTTGTTCAGCGGTTGGCTCGCGTTTTGATTGATGTACCGTTGGGTTGGTCAATCATATTGATTTTCGTTCGTTGTGTTTTGTGATTGTCGGATAATTGACTTGGCTATATTATCCGTTTGATGACGCTTGTCATTTGTTGGTTTTATTATATCCCTAATGGCGACGTTGTGTTGGTCGCCATGGAGCGTGTTTTCACGCCGTATATTCCTTTGCGTTGTTTGTAACATTTCGCCGTTGGGCGTTAGTTACGCATTCTTGTGTATCTTGTTGAGTTTTTCCTGGCGGAATATTTCTTCCCCCTACTTGTTTTAAGTTTCGGGACGAAACTTCTTTTAAGGAGGGTAGAATGTAATATCCGCAAATTTTCGATTTTCGGTAAATTTCTTTTTTCGGCCGAAGTCCGTTTTGACGACTCGCTTTTGACCGTTTCGTCATTCGGAGAATATTTAATTCTGCACTTTTTGTCATCCGAGTTCGTTTGGTCTTTGCTTTGTTGAGTTCCGTGCTTTTTAGCGACTTTTCCACGCTTGAGTTCGGTTCTTGCGAATCTCGTTGAAGCGTCGTTTGGGGTTTTCGTAAGTTCATTTAACGTTGTTATACGTGTTGTGAGCTTCGGTTTGATTATTCGTTGTCGTATGGTGATTTTCGGGCATTTGGGCCATTTTCGTAATTTCCCAAAGTTTGGGGTAATTACCTTCCGTTGTCGAATCTCGAGCCTTCGGGTGGTTGGAATCGTGGGTTCTACTAGCTCTTAGATTCGTCTTTGTGAGTACTTCGTAACCGTATCTTCGGTTCGTATTCAGGTTCGGGTTTCGGTGTCGTTTTGTTGAATTCAGGATTACTAAACGACTTTTCTAAGTATGAGTTCGACTTTGTTAGATCACCATTAATTTTTGGTAAATCCAAAAATTTTGAATCTTTGCAATATTATAGGGCATCGAGTTAGCTTTCCAATGGTTCAAACGGTGAGTCAATCGGAGTCCGGACGAGAGAGTTATGGTCGTTTTAGCTCACCCGCTCGTTATTGGCCGATCACTGCCGGCCGAACTCGGCCGTGTCGTCCGACACGGCCCGTGCCGTACTCGTCGGATAAGCGAAGTCTCTGCCTCGAGGACCCGGCCGTGTCGTGCAGCACGGCCGAGCCGAACTCTTAGGATAAGCGGGCGGCCTTGAAGGCCGTGTTCGGGACACGGTCGAGTCAATCTGCGCCGCGCGGTGGTCACTATCGGGCGACGCGACCGTGTCTAGCGAGACACGGTCGAGTCACCGCCGCCGTGGTCGGCTATTTAAGGGCCTGGCCGAGTCATCCGCCATTTTCACCCTTTTCTTCGTTTCTTCGCGTTTCTTCGTCAATAATGGATGGATTTGGATAGATATGACATAGAGCAACATGTTTTGGAAGTTGTAATCATGGATTAACATCATCTTCCACCCGGATCGAAGGTAAGAACACCTAAACTTTTGGTTTTTGGATGTTCTTGAGGTTTCTTGGTGTTTTGGCCGATTTGCTTCGTTTTGATTCATATTATTTTTAGAACTTGATTGTAAACTCGTAATTATTCATACCCTTGAAGTTTTGTGGAACGGATTTGAGTATTTCTTTGATTAATCGATTAAATTGGACTACGCCTCAAAGTGTCCGATAAAATGCTTCAATGGGTAGAACTTGGGAAGTTCCATACGTTTTCGTAGAATTGTGATTGAATTGATATTGTTGTGACTTAGGAGCGAATTCTTGTGAAGAACTCGAGTCGGAACCCTTCCGTTCGTTGCCTTCTTTGGGGTCCGAGCTTCCCGGTCGAACCGTGTTCTTCGGAGCGTTCGGAAGCGGTTATTAAGGCAAGTATCTTATTATACGACTTGTATCTTGTGAATAGTAATTACGTATGATATGTATAACGATTTTGCTTGCCTCCGTAAATATGTTCCGTTTGAGTTGGTTGTGTTTTCCAAATTTGAAGGCTTTGTGATAATAGTGATATATTGGTATACGTGTTCGGCGTTGTGCCATTTGTGCAGGATTGCGATGTACATATGAGATGGTTGTACACGTGGTTGTGCAATGTATTGTGTACCGAATGTGTGTTATGTTGGTTAAGAGTCGTTGTGATGATCATGATATTTGCGTTGTTTTGGTTTACATACTTGATTGTACATTTCATTGTAATGTGGAATGGCTTGACATTTAATGATTATGAATTGTGTCGTGTCGATGTGTGGGTGTTCCAGGTAGGGTCTGACGAGGCCTCTGGAGTTCGGTACATGATGTGTACGAACAAAGTGTGTGATCCAGGTAGGGTCTGACGAGGCCTCTGGAGTCCGGTATATGACGTGTACGGACAGGATGTGTTTTCCAGGTAGGGTCTGACGAGGCCTCTGGAGTTCGGTACATGATGTGTACGAACGATGTTGTGGCCGGGTAGGGTCCGTCGAGGCCTCCGGAGTTCGGTACATGATGTGTACGAACAGTGTGTGTGGCCGGGTAGGGTCCGTTGAGGCCTCCGGAGTTCGGTACATGATGTGTACGAACAGTGTGTGTGGTCCGGGTAAGGTCCGTCGAGGTCTCCGGAGTTCGGTACATGATGTGTACGAACAATGATCGTGTAGCAGTGATTGTTCGGGTAACATTTTATATATGGATCTCGGACTCAAAATGATATATATTGTTTTGTATGCTTTGAAACGAGAATCGGGCTAAGGCACTAATGTTTTCGAAAAGGTTTTGTAAATTGGGACTCGAGGTCCAAAAGAATTTCTGTTTTAAAAATCCCCGAGATGATGTGTTCCTTTTCAAATATCTCTTACTTGAGTTCGAAATTCTAAAACTTCTCGGGAACATTTTGATAATGGATTTCCGTATTAAATTCGTAGTTGCTATTTGCTTGTTACATTTCGTATGGTTTGATACTTGCACTAGTAAAACAGTGGAGTTTTACTAACCCCCGAGTATTCGGGGGGTGGATGTCTGATGCGTCCGGTACATGCGGAGTTCGGGAGCGATCACGGGATTGGCACAAGGGGATGATGAGTGCGATACTAATCAAGAGTTGAGAGTTGGTAGAGTTTAGTTGTATTGTTAGAGTTGATTCGGTCTTCCATTGTATTGTATTTCGACCCCTGTGTAGGTAATGTTGTTAGTCGATCTGTTGATAGAGTTGTGTGACCTCATCGGTGCATGTGTTTATGTGTAAGTGACCTTGGCCAGTGCTGTATTATTATATTGTTTGACCCTGGACGGGCAAGCATTTGGTTGTTTATGGACGTTTAGCCTGGTAGATCCTTGCGGAAAGGGTTTACGGCGTGTAATATTCCCATACGGTTTTGGGGGTGTTACATTAACCACCCAGGGATGGCCCGAAAGGATATAAATATTTTCTGGTCTGACGGGGCCTTTGAAGAATTATGTTTTGTGCATGTGCACCTTCATATTCAGGAATATAAATATTTTATAAAATAAATTTTGGCGCATAATTCATCTGATTAGAATGGTAGTTCAAATGGATTGTACTTGCACTAGCTGTTGTCGCTAGCCCCTTAAATGGGGGAAATACTTTTGTATTTCAGGTACAGGTCATGGAGGCGATCGGGCATGCAGAGAGTACGAGGATGATGGGCAAGGGTGATTATGTTTAATGGTCGTTTGATTGGTGTCTTGTCTTTTAGTTTTATTAATTATGTCATTTGTTTCAGTACTTGAGTACTTCCTTCTTTTGGACTTGTATTTGCTTGTGGACTCGGTTTGGGAAAGATTTTATTTATTACTGTCGGGTTCGGTCTATTTGTTTTGAATGTCTTAAAATTGTGGAATCGTTTGTATGTTGATGATGTTTGTCATCAGTCGTGTTGTTGAGTTTGTGCATTAGCCTGGTGGATTCCGAAGGATTGGGTCCACGACGCTGTAATATGCCCTGAACGTCTTGGGGGTGTTACAGAATCTGGTATCAGAGCTTAGGTTTATGGATACCTAGGCTGTCGGTTATTTGGGTCTAGTTGAGTGTCATTTCTGAACAGTATCACTACTATGCCATCATCTCAGTACGCCGGTGCTCGTAAGCTTTCCTAACTTGACTTGTTGTGTTATCCTGTGTTGTTTCTTTCTTAATATCGTAATGTGTTTTGCGTTTGAACTGTACTCATTAGTTACTTCTTCAGAGTGCCTGCTGGTAGAGGACGCAGACGCGGTAGCGGACGAGGTAGGGGACGTGGCGCAGCCGGTGGGGCGGCCATGTTCAATAGCTCTAGGGCTGGTTCGGCAACACCGTCTTTGTCGAACAATGTTTAGCCTAGTGCCGAAGGTCAGCAGGATCAGTCTGCTAGCTTCGGTAATGATAATTATAACGTTGGGGTAGCTAATATTCTATAGCAAGTAGCGAATCAGATGGCGCTACTAACTGAGGCGGTCCTGGTTAATCAAGCTAATGTTACTCCGGTTCCGCCTACTGGTTCTGGTACCGACAAGTTGTTTCAGGATATGATCCGTATGCGTCCTCCACAGTTTGATGGTACTTCCGACCCTTCTAGTTGGGAGAGTTGGATATTTGAGATGGAAAAAGTATTCGAGGCAGCATAATGCTCCGATGAGAATAAAGTACCAATTGCTCAATACTTTCTCGCCAAGGAGGCGGCAACGTGGTGGCAGGCAATGAAACCGCGTGACCGGGCAACTACGTGGGATGAGTTCCGGGAATTGATGAAGGCTGTGTATAGTCCATGGCAAGTGGAAGAGGGAAGGATTCGAGCCTTCTTCGAGGCGAAACCCCAGGATGTTCTCATCTCTCAATCAATCAAATATTATAATCAGCATCTATATTACGTGAGGAATCAGGTCCGGGACGAACACGACAATATCCACCACTTCGACATGAGGATGAAACCGAGGGTTCGCCACTATATGTCAGGCCTTGGGTGTACGAATTTGAAAGACTATCAGAACAAGGTGATGGCCTATGAGATGTCTTTTTCTGCGACGGAGGTGGCAGCAAAGGGTAAGAAGCAGAAGATTTCCGGTTAGTTTTTAGGAAGTAAGTTTGGTGGGCATCAGAAGACTCTGTCTGGTTCATGAGCCTTTGGGAATCAGTCCCCGTCATTTGGGCAAGGCCATGGTTTTAAGTCTGCTTTGGTTGTTCTTGTTCATGGTCATACTTATTTTAACTATGGTTTTCCGGGACATATGATGAGTGAATGTGACAAGCCGCTGCTGTAGTGTCATAATTGTGGTCGATCAGGGCTTCATGTTGAATATAGTGGAGATGCGAGTCGGCCACCAGCTACTCAGATGTCAGCCCCGGCAACGAGGGAACCGAGCGTGAATCAGGCTCCGACAGCTAATCAGCCTCAGCAAAGTTTCGGCAGAGGTCGAGGACGTGGACAGTCTTCTAGTGGGGAAGCGTCTAGTGCAGGGTCTATTCCGCCCCATGTGTATGAGATGAGACGAGCTGGAGATCCTGACGCGACAGTGGCTACAGGTATCGTTGACATCCTTGACCATCTTGTTTCCGTGCTATTCGATTCTGGTGCTACACATTCTTTCATCTCTTTGGATTGTGTGCATCGTCTACATGTTGATTGTCTAGTTTCATGTGAACCATTTGTTGTTAAACTGCCTAGTGGAGATAGTATTTTGGGGAATCATGAGGTTAGAGATTTTCCGGTGAGTATCGCAGGGAGGGATTGGTCTTCTAATCTGATTGTGGTAGACATTAAGGATGAAGATTTCATCCTTGGTGAGGATTGGTTAGATCGACATGGGGCGATCATGAATTATAGAGGGAGGACCATTTTGATGTTATAGCCTCTGACTGTACTGAACACTCCTTTGTGGGACGCAAACAGAGTAGTCAGGTATTCTTGGTCAGCGCTATGAAAGCGGTGAAACTCCTTCGAGGAGGTTGCACTAGTTACTGGTGTTATGGTTTGAGATCGGAAGAAGGGGGAGTTGAGATTTTGTCTATTCCAGTAGTAAACGAGTACCCTTATGTTTTTCCAGATGAGTTGCCGAGTTTGCCACCAGATCATGAGGTTGAGTTCGCCATTGATTTAGAGTCGGGCGCGGCCCCGATTTTGAAAACTCCGTACCATATGGCGCCTACCGAGATGCTTGAGTTGAATAAACAATTGGGAGAGTTGCTAGACACGGGTTACATTCGACCGAGCACTTCGCCTTGGGGCGCACCGGTCTTGTTCGTAAGGAAGAAGGATAGGTCACTACATTTATGCATCGATTACCAAGAGTTGAACAAGGTGACCATCAAAAACAAGTATCTACTTCCGAGGATTGACGACTTGTTTGACCAATTACAGGGAGCGACTGTGTTCTCGAAGATCTATTTGAGATCAGGATATTACCAACTCCGAGTGAAGGATTCCGATATTTCGAAGACGGCCTTCTGGATAAGATACTGCCACTATGAGTTTGTGGTTATGCCGTTCGGGCTAACCAATGCCCCAGCCATGTTTATACAGCTAATGAACAAGGTCTTCATCAAATATCTCGATAAGTGTGTAGTCATCTTTATCGATGATATTTTGATTTACTCGGGGAGCGAGGAGGAGCATGCACATCATCTGCATATCGTGTTGGAAATCTTGAGAACTCAGCGCCTTTATGCGAAGTTCTCAAAGTTTGAGTTTTGGTTGCGGGAGGTTATGTTTCTCGGTCACGTGATCTCGGCCGATGGGGTTCGTGTGGACCCACACAAGATCGAGGAAATGTTAGATTGGGCGCCGCCCAAGAACGTGAAGGAAGTCCGTAGCTTTCTGGGTTTGGCGGGGTATTATCGAAGGTTTGTCTAGGGGTTCTTTAAACTCGCTTGACCGCTTACTCAGTTGTTGCAGAATTCAGAGGAGTTTTTGTGGATAGACGAGAGGCAGAAGAGTTTTGAATAGTTGAAGAAGCGGTTGACTACCACTCCCGTCTTAGCCTTACCGTGCGGTAATGAGGGCTTTTCGGTTTATAGCAATACCTCAGGCCAAGTACTTAGATGTGTACTCAAGCAGCACGGAAAGACGATTGCCTATGCTTCCCGTCAGTTGAAACCATATGAGTTGAATTATCCTACGCATGATCTTGAGTTAGCTGCAGTTGTGTTTGCATTGAAGATTTAGCGTCATTACTTGTATGGTTCATCGTGTCAGATTTTCACTGATAACAAGAGTCTGAAATATATATTCACACAAAAATAACTGAATATGATATAGATAAGGTGGCTGGAACTAATTAAGGATTACGATCTCGAAATCCTTTATCATCCGGGCAAGGCAAATGTTGTGGCAGATACCTTGAGTCGGAAATCGGTATCGCTTCGGGCACTTGAGTTGCTCACAGCTCAGCCAGGGCTCCATCAAGAGTTGATGGGGTTGAGTATTGAGGTTGTGTTACCAAGGAATGCTAGGCGGTTGTGCGCCATTGAGATTTCTTCATCACTGGTCGACGACATTAAATCGAGATAGTTAGAAGATCCGATGTTTATTTAGCTCCGTGAGAATGTGGTTAAGGGGAAAGCCCCAGGATATGTGATTCACGAAGATGGTGTGTTGAGATTCCAAGATTGGTTGTGCATTCCGAACGATTTGGGATTGAGGCAGGGCATTATGCGGAAGGCTCATGCGTCACCTTACTCAGTCCATCCGGGCTCGAGTAAAATGTTTAAGGATTTGAGGAAGAATTTTTGGTGGAATGACATGAAGAATTAGGTGGTGCAGTTTGTGGCTAAGTGTTTGACTTTTCAGCAAGTCAAAATCGAACATCAGCAGCCAGCCGGGTTGTTGAAACCACTTCCCATCCCGGAATTGAAGTGGGAGGACGTCCTTATGGATTTTGTCATGAATTTGCCGAAGACGAAGATGGGAATGAACATGGTTTGGGTGATCGTGGATCCACTAACTAAGTCGGCACATTTTATGGGTATCGAGGACACTTGGGGACCAGACAAATTGGCTCGTATATTTATTGCACAGATCGTGAGGCTTCATGGCATGCCGAAAACTATTATTTCGGATAGGGATGGTCGGTTTGTATCACATTTCTGGTAGGCGGTACATAAGGCTTTGGGGGCACGTTTGCGTTTGAGCACATCTTTCCATCCTCAGACCGATGGACAGTCCGAACGTACCATTCAAATGTTCGAGGATATGTTGCGCGCGTGTGCGCTAGACTAGAGTAGTTATTGGGAGGAACATGTGGCCCTGATCGAGTTCACTTATAATAATAGCTGGCATGCGTCGATTAAGATGGCACCGTGTGAGGCGCTTTATGGCCGATGATTTCGATCACCGATATTTTGGAATGAGCCATCCGATTTAGTTGGCACCGAGCCGGATCTTGTGTTGGAAACTAGGAGGAAAGTTGAGTTGATTAGAGAGAGAATGTTGGCGGCTTAGAGTCGACAAAAGTCCTATGCGGATGTTAGGCGTCGACCCTTGGAGTTTGAGGTAGGGGATCACGTCTTGTTAAGAGTGTCTCTGTCGAAGGGAGTTTTTCGTTTCGGGAAAAATGAAAAGCTTAGTCCAAGGTACATTGGACCTTTCGAGATATTGGAGAGAGTTGGCGAGTTGGCTTACCGTTTGGCATTACCCCCGTCATTGAGCCATGTGCATAGTGTATTTTACGATTCTCAGTTGAGAAAGTATGTTCCAGACCCAACTCACGTTATCGATTTTGGGGATGTGGAAATCGAGAAGGATGTTACGTTTGAGGAAAGGCCAGTGAGGATTTTGGAACGTCGGGATAAACAGTTAAGGCACAAAACCATTTATTTGGTTAAGGTGCAATGGTCGAGATATGGACTGGAGGAAGCGAGATGGGAATTGGAGGAGCATATGCGTGCGAGATACCCGAGCTTTTCTATCCTTATGTTTTGGACGAAACTTCTTTTTAGAGGGGGGGAATGTAATATCCGTACTTTCTATTTTTAGCAGTTTCTATTTTTTGGGCGCATTTCTATTTTAATGACTCGCTTGTAACCATTTCGACGTTTTGAATCTATTTTGTTCTTGGTATTTTTCCATTTGGGCGAGTTTCGGAGGTGTTTTCATGTAATATGCTTTATGCTGTGATCTTGTCGCATGTATGTTCGATTCTCATAAAACTCATTTGATTTCATTATTTCTTTGTTCTCGTTAGTCCGTATGATTGAGTTATTCGTGTTGTGAGTTTCAGTTTCATAATCCGACGTCGTATCATGATTTTCGAACGTTTGGCTCGTTTTGTAATTTCATAAAGTTCGAGGGAAATTTACTTCCATCGTCGAATTCCAAACCTTCGGGTAGTCGATTCGTCATCGGGAATATTTCATAACCGTATGTTCGGATTCTTAGCAGGTTCGGGTTCCATTGTCGTTCGGGACGGTTCGGACAGCAGTCTTCCCAAACTGCTGTCCTGCAGGGTGTTACGGCCATAACATCCCAGTGGTTACGGCCGTAATAGGCCTACTGTTATGGCCGTAATAGACTTGTCGTTACGGCCGGAACGTCCCGCTGTTTTTATAACAACGGGCAGAGGACATCAGTCCTCACTTGTTCCTTTTCATTCTTTTTCGATGGGCGACGTGAGAGTTCATACCAGGGGAGATTTTTACCAGTTTTAATGTTAAGCATCTTCCATCACCGTGATATCATGGGAGGATATTATCATCAACGAAATCATCTTACGCCGTCCGGATTCAAGGTATTTTGGCTTAGAACCCTAACTTTGTCAATTTTGGATGTTTTTCGGAATTTGTCTATTTAAACTCGAGTTGTTCATTTATGTTGTGATATTTCTTATCGATTATTGTTATTGGGTGATTCCCAATCTATTTCCATCGAGTTGAGTCTTTGAATTGTTGATTCAGGGAGGTTTTGTGAAAACCCTCGACCGTATTGATCGTACGTGTATTGTTATGGTTGGTAATCAGGGTTGTGGGCATATTCCATTCGGTTATTGATGTCGTTAGGACTGATTCGTGTTAATATCTCGTTTAGGAGCGGACGTTTTCACTCCGGGTCATTCCTAGTCGTCGTTTATTTTCCGTCTCGTCGAAGATGTCTCAAAGGCAAGTATTTTACATTTGTATGCATATTCTAGTATTTGACTAATGGCTTCCCGTGTATGTTGTGGACGTGAATGCGTATGTTCACCAAGGGATGGTCTGACGGGGCCTCTGGGGATACGTAGTGCCGTGTGTATGGGTATCGTGGACTGGGGTTAACCACCCAGGGATGGCCCGACTGGGCCTCTGCGGGGTGCGGTGGCCGTGAGTCTCGTACCAATGGTTAACCTTTGAAATGTTTTGTTGGAGAACTATGTTTTGTGCATATGCACCTTCATATTCCAGAATATAAATATTTTCTAAAATGATTTTTGGCGCATAATTCATCTGATTAGAATGGTAGTTCAAATGGATTGTACTTGTACTAGCTGTTATCGCTAGCCCCTTAAATGGGGGAAATACTTTTGTATTTCAGGTACAGGTCATGGAGGCGATCGGGCATGCAGAGAGTACGAGGATGATGGGCAAGGGTGATTATGTTCAATGGTCGTTTGCTTGGTGTCTTGTCTTTTAGTTTTATTAATTATGTCATTTGTTTCAGTACTTGAGTACTTCCTTCTTTTGGACTTGTATTTGCTTGTGGACTCGGTTTGGGAAAGATTTTATTTATTACTGTCGGGTTCGGTCTATTTGTTTTGAATGTCTTAAAATTGTGGAATCGTTTGTATGTTGATGATTTTTGTCATCAGTTGTGTTGTTGAGTTTGTGCATTAGCCTGGTGGATTCCGAAGGATTGGGTCCACGATGCTGTAATATGCCCTGAATGTCTTGGGGGTGTTACAGAATATGGTATCAGAGCTTAGGTTTATGGATACCTAGGTTGTGAGTTATTTGGGTCTAGTTGAGTGTCATTTCTGAACAGTATCACTACTATGCCATCATCTCAGTACGTCGGTGCTCGTAAGCTTTCCTAACTTGACTCGTTGTGTTATCTTGTGTTGTTTCTTTCTTAATATCGTAATGTGTTTTGCGTTTGAACTATACTCATTAGTTACTTCTTCAGAGTGCCTGCTGGTAGAGGACGCGGACGAGGTAGGGGACGTGGCGCAGCCAGTGGGGCGGCCATGTTCAATAGCTCTGAGGCTGGTTCGGCAACACCGTCTTTGTCGAACAGTGTTTAGCCTAGTGCTGAAGGTCAGCAGGATCTGTCTGCTAGCTTCGGTAATGCTAATTATAACGTCGGGGTAGCTAACATTCTACAGCAAGTAGCGAATCAGATGGCGCTACTAACTCAGGCGGTCCTGGTTAATCAAGCTAATGCTACTCCGGTTCCGCCTACTGGTTCTGGTACCGACAAGTTGCTTCAGGATGTGATTCGTATGCGTCCTCCACAGTTCGATGGTACTTCCGACCCTTCTGGTTGGGAGAGTTGGATATTTAAGATGGAAAAAGTATTCGAGGCAGCATAATGATCCGATGAGAAGAAAGTACCAATTGCTCAATACTTTCTCGCCAAGGAGGCGGCAACGTGGTGGCAGGCAATGAAACCGCGTGACCGGGCAACTATGTGGGATGAGTTCCGGGAATTGATGGAGGCTGTGTATAGTCCATGGCAAGTGGAAGAGGGAAGGATTCGAGCCTTCTTCGAGGCGAAACCCCAGGATGTTTTCATCTCTCAATCAATCAAATATTATAATCAGCATCTATATTACGTGAGGAATCAGGTCCGGGACGAACAGGACAATATCCGCCACTTCGACATGAGGATGAAACCGAGGGTTCGCCACTATATGTCAGGCCTTGGGTGTACGAATTTGAAAAACTATCAGAACAAGGTGATGGCCTATGAGATGTCTTTTTCTGCGACGGACGTGGCAGCAGAGGGTAAGAAGCAGAAGATTTCCGGTTAGTTTTTAGGAAGTAAGTTTGGTGGGCATTAGAAGACTTTGCCAGGTTCGTGAGCCTTTGGGAATCAGTTTCCGTCATTTGGGCAAGGCCATGGTTTTAAGTCTGCTTTGGTTGTTCTTGTTCATGGTCATACTTATTTTAACTATGGTTGTCCGGGACATATGATGAGTGAATGTGACAAGCCGCTGCTGTAGTGTCATAATTGAGGTCGATCAGGGCTTCATGTTGAATATAGTGGAGATGCGAGTCGGCCACTAGCTACTCAGATGTCAGCCCCGGCAACGAGGGAACCGAGCGTGAATCAGGCTCCGACAGCTAATCAGCCTCAGCAGAGTTTCGGCAGAGGTCGGGGACGTGGACAGTCTTATAGTGGGGGAACGTCTAGTTCAGGGTCTGTTCCGCCCCATGTGTATGAGATGAGACGAGCTGGAGATCCTGACGTGACAGTGGCTACAGGTACCGTTGACATCCTTGACCATACTGTTTCCTTGCTATTCGATTCTGGTGCTACACATTCTTTCATCTCTTTGGATTGTGTGCATCGTCTACATGTTGATTGTCTAGTTGCATGTGAACCATTTGTTGTTAAACTGCCTAGTGGATATAGTATTTTGGGGAATCGTGAGGTTAGAGATTTTCCGGTGAGTATCGCAGGGAGGGATTGGTCTTCTAATCTGATTGTGGTAGACATTAAGGATGAAGATTTGATCCTTGGTCAGGATTGGTTAGATCGACATGGGGCGATCATGAATTATAGAGGGAGGACCATTTTGATATTAGCCTCTAACTGTACTGAACACTCCTTTGTGGGACGCAAACAGAGTAGTCAGGTATTCTTGGTCAGCGCTATGAACGCGGTGAAACTCCTTCGAGGAGGTTGCACTAGTTACTGGTGTTATGCTTTGAGTGTTAGGAATATGCCCTCGAATCCCACTCAGAGGATGAGAGAGTGAGAGCAATTATATTGTAATTATGAATATTATATTTAATAAGGCAATTATTATTTCTATATTCTTGTATATCACTGGCATTGTGATTTGGTATATAGAATAATAGTCCTTGCATTTAAGAGTGAACATTCTACTCCTTATGGAGATAAGGAGATAGGCACTAGAAGTGTTTAGAGCTCGAATGCTTAACTAGTTCGCAAGTCGATAAAACTTAACAGGACATTAAGTTTTAATAAGACTTGTATAACTGATGCTAGGATGTGTGCACGTCTTGATAGCATAGTTATAAGTATATTGGTGGGACCAGTATACTCGAACATGACTCATACTCGATTCGATCACACGGTATTCACTCTCGGAGAGTCGATGACGAATCGAAGGTTGTGATAGTATACGTGGACCTTTGACTTGAGGTTCGGTAGAAGATGTGTCTGTGACGTTTAGTTTGTCATTAGAGTAGTTAGACTCATTTGCTTAATTCTTGAGTCGACCTCGAAGTGCGGACTACTATACGGGCGAGTAGCGGTCTTTCTTGAACACCAAGAAAAGGATTCTATCTCTGTTAGTGAGCGGCGAATGTCCTATACGGTTAATGGCAAATAAGATCATAAGTCTTTGGCAAAGCATTACGATATAGTCGTATTAGATACACTATTAATCGTCGGTCTTGATTTGCATTAACACATGTATAGAGTTTAGTCAACGATAGGTTTGACTTTACCGTGACCGAAGACTTGACCGGGACATCGATGAAGGGTCTATACGTATATAGTATTCACGACATAATGGTTACGGAATGATTCGTTCATTCGTTCTCGATCGGGGTTTACGGTGCGGCCGCTAAGTGGCTAAGTCTTGCCCGCACTCATTAGTTCCTCCCAATGCCAGCTGAGACGAACCTACGGAGTCGCGCAATAGGATCATTGATGGATAAATGTGAATTAATAATCTCTCTTATAATATTAGATATTAGATATCTAAGTTTGATTTATCGGATAAATCAAATAGCGGTCTTATGAATTGTAAGTAGGTTACTGGGTGATTACTTTAATTCATAAATTATATTTCTTAGAGAAATATATATTTTTGTTTGATATAATTAATTAATTAGATTAATTAATTAGTCCAAACATATTGGAAATAAAACGGATTCGTTTGACGAACATCCGGTACACGAGGGATTCGTTTTGTGAACATCCGATTACGAGTGAGTAAATTCGACCCGTCTTCTTGGAAATTTCCCTTAAGTCCGCCCTACTCCCTCTCTTGTCTCTTTTATACTTATTTTATGTCACTAGGTGATATATGTGAGGTGTATTTGATACCCTCAATCATGTGTTAAAGGAAGACTTTCATTTTTTTATAAATAAAAGTCTTTAAAAAGGAGAGAGGACAACTTCTTCTTGTATGAACTCAAAATCACGAATTTGAGAGAGAGAGTAAGGTTGAAAACTTCATCTTGATCTTAGAGACAAGATATAAGAAGAATACATTGAGAGAGAAAATTCCTACAAGCTTCCCTAGCCGCATTCTTGAAGAAAGGAAGCTTGTCGATTTTTCCATCAAGTTCCGGCGTGTGAAGTAGAGGCATCTTGCTTTAGGTGCTTGGAACGAAAGGCTCTTCATCATCATCATCATCATACGAAAGTTTTTCAGAGACATCATAGGTATGGGACTTTGATTCCTTGATCTTTGTATTTTTCTTTTCGTATATACGTTACTTGATCGATCCTCTTAGGGATTCCGTTATTCTTCCGCTGTGTTTATTTTCTGTGGAATCCCAACAGTGGTATAGGAGCGAGGTCAAATATATCGTATATACGATCATCTTTGCATTTGGAATGTTATTTGATGATGTTTATGATTTAGAATCATAATAGATATAATCGAAGAAATTTAATCGTTCGTAGTAAGTCAAGTTTCGACTATTTTATGTGAATTATAAATCTGAAAAATTTGATTTTTGTTGATATATAAGTTCTTCATGAAGTTAAGAAACTTTTCGTTTTAGGCGAGTCGAAAAAATGAGTAAAGCGGGGTTAAACACGAATACCACGAAGAGCAGCATTTGCCGGCAGGCTTCTGATCTTTGCACTGGCCGGCGAGAGTGACTCGGTAGGCTCACATTGCTCGGCGAGCTGCCGGGCGTGGCGAGAGTGACTCGGTCAGGCGATTCTCGGGTATTCGGCCCGATATTGAATCGGGCCGTGGGCTGGGCCTGATACTGGATTTTCCCGGACTCCATTTTTGTGTTTATATTTCGTCGTAATAATTTTCGAAACTTAAATTGGATTTAATTGAATTTAATAAAATATTTGGAATATCTTTTTATTAAGGAAAATTATTAGACGAGAATATTGTTTTGGCCGGATTACTTTGAACGGATTAAAATGACGATTATAAATATTAATTTGATTAATATTGTAGAATTTAAATAGATTAATTTTTATATTAATTGGATTAATATATTAATTGATTATTTAATTTCATTTACCGTTACATGTTGTATGGAATACCTTATGTGATGGTGATATAGCTCGTGGACTTAATTGTTGATTTGTTCGATTCGATATGGTTGTAAAGGCCATTTTGAGCCTATTTATTTTTACTAGAAAATATGTATTATAGGACGTATTGTTCAATGATGTAATTATTCATATGGCTATGACGAAGACCGAAGACGACCGACTAGAAGACGAAGAATCAATACTGTATTTTTCCTTTTTTTATTTGGCTTGGCCCAATACTTAGGAAAAAGTCCATGAGCTATATGTTGGTAGTAACTAGGTTGCTATTTATTGTTTTTCATTTTGAATGATTGACAAACCACAAACCGCGCTTATAAACGGATTAATGTGCAAAGTGTAACATATAATCGCGTTAATACTCCCACTTACAAACACTAAGTTATAAAGGTTACGAGGTTTCCTACCCTCCGTCAAACTCATGGAAAATTGAAATCTAAACCGGAATATTATTCTTCCGAGTATGTCAGGGTAATATTTTTGGGGAAAGTTGATAAATTCCTAGAGTACATTAGATGCCTTTGGTTGTGACAAATCAAACCCCTATAAACCGTATGGGTTGCCGGGTAAGATTCAATTGTCAGACTAATAGGAGTTGACGGTTTAAACTTAGATAGTTCAGCGAGCCATAGAAACCGAATGGGTTGAGGGCAAGTGAACTAGGGGTTAAAGAAAATCGAATCATCCATTAGATGGGTTGGTATTAGACACCACTTTATAAAGAATAATAGAATATAAACCGTATGGGTTGCCCTCTATTAAACTTTGTAAAGAAATCGATCACCACTATGAAGTCACCCAAGACTTCCGGATTTAACATGGGAGTGTGTAAATGCCGATAAAATAGTGGGATCCGAGTTATGAATAAAGAAAGTCCTTAAATTCTTTACTCGGATCATAATTAAACAATCACTAACGAATCTCATATTATTCTCTGCAGTTAACAAAACTCTCAATATGACAATGAACCCACTCGCTATACTACTTGAAAAGAACGTCTGGTAGTCGAACTATGTGGGTGGCCGGAACTTGAGGATTGTCCTAACTATGGAAATCTTTGGGATACATCTTGGAGGCAGACATCCCAGCGGCTCCTGCAAGAACCCGAGCCAATCAGGAAGATGTCGATGCCCATGAGAAATGGGTAAAAGACGACATAAGAGTGCGAGGGTACATGTTAGGCTCAATGACCAATGAGCTTCAACGTGCCCATGAAAAGATGACGTCTTCACGAGCCATCTTAGCGCACCTGGCTGAGATCTATGGAGAGCTTAGCCGAACTGCTAGATATGAGATATCAAAGCAATTATTCGGCGCCAGGATGAAGGAAGGAGAGAAGGTTGGGGACCATGTCCTCAAGATGATCTCAATGATTCAGAGATTGGAAGCTCTTGATTTTCAGATGCATGCATCTCTCCAAACTGACCTTATCCTGCAGTCACTTCCTGACTCATTTTCCCAATTTGTCATGAACTTCAACTGCAATGAGATTGCATGTAACTTAGCTGGGCTAATGAACAAACTGACGACTGCCCAGTCTCAGATGAAGACAAAGGGAAAGGAAGCTGCACTTGTGATTTCTTCTAAGACTTGCAAGTCCAAGAATAAGAAGAAAAAGAACAAGAAGCAGTTAGGTCCGATAGCCAAGATCGACAAGGAAAGAGGCAAGGCCCCAATGGTTCAAAAGAGCAAAGGGGCCAAGAAAATGGATGTATGCCTCAACTTCGGTGAGCTAGGCCACTGGAAGAGGTATTGTCCAAAGCTTGACCATAATGCGCCTTCAGGTACGGAACTACTAGTTTTAGAAACAAATTGTTCTGTAACTGTATATTCTACTTCTTGGATACTTGATTCCGGTGCGAGTTCTCACATTTGTACAATGAATCAGGATCTGGAACAAAGTAGGAAGCTGGATTCAGGGGAGGTGATGGTCACCGTCGGAAGTGGGCATAGTGTCGAGGCTTCTGTTATCGGATCCCTTATGTTGGATTTAGAATCTGGTTTTATTCTCACTTTAGAAAATGAACTTGTTTTGCCCAAGGGGCACAAGAATATTGTATCAATTCCGGTCATGGACCGAAAGGGATTTCACTTCTTTATTGGAGATGGGTCCTGTCGTATTTATTTCAGAAATAAATTGGTTGGTACTGCTACATTATTAAATGGTTTATACCATTTAAATTTAAAGAATAAGACAAGTGTGAACACTATAACTAGGAAGCGTGGTAGGGATGAAACGAACCAAGCACTTAAGTGGCATCTTAGACTTGGTCATATCGGTCAGACCAAGGTTCATAAAATGGAGAAAGATGGGCTTACGGGTCCATTGGGATCAGATCCCTATCCAACTTGTGAATCTTGCCTTCAAGGCAAAATGACTAAGTTACCCTTCGCGGGGACTTTTGAAAGAGTCTTTGAAAAACTTGGATTGATCCATACCGACGTCTGTGGCCCTTTTGAAGTGGCACGAGACGGCTTTCAGTATTTCATTACATTAATTGATGACCATACCAGGTATGGATTCGTGTACTTAATGAAACATAAGTCTGAAGCTTTTGATAAATTCAAGGAATTTAAAGCCCTAGTTGAAAATCAAACAAGTAACCGTGTTAAGACTCTTGATTCGGGCCGGGTGGTGAGTACATGAGTACCGAATTTGATGAGTTCTTAAAAGAACTAGGAATAGTATCACAATTCACTCCTCCAGCTACTCCACAATTAAATGGTGTATCAGAAAGAAGGAACCGAACCTTGTTGGACATGGTTCGCTCCATGCTTAACTATACTGATCTACCGATTTATCTGTGGGGTTACGCGCTCCTTACTGCTGTGCATATCTTGAACAGATGTCCTTCCAAATCCGTTCCTAAGACTCCCCATGAGATGTGGAGAGGTAGGAAACCAAGTCTTAATCACATTAGGATTTGGGGATGCCCCTTATGTCAAGAAGACTAAAGTAGAGAAATTGGAAACTAGGTCTGTGAAAGGTCGTTTCATAGGATATCCAGGGGATTCCATGGGATATATATTCTACATGCACGAAGATCATAGGATCATCGTTGCTATACAAGCACACTTCCTGGAAGATCAGTTTATTCAGGAAGGAGGGGCAGGTAGAAATATTTCTTTGGAAGAAATAAAAGAAACACCAAATGAGACACCTATGCAAGATATAAGAACCGAACCTTCTGAAATACAAATACAACCTCGCAAGTCTAGTAGAATTTATCAATTACCTGAGAGGTATGGCTATCTGCATCAAGAGGAACTGGGTGTCCATGATATGACAGAAAGTAGTCAAGAGAATGATCCTTCTACATACGACCAAGCGATGGTAGACGTTGACTCCACCAAGTGGCAATAAGCTATGGAGGCTGAGATAGACTCAATGCATGCTAACAGGTCTGGACTTTAGTAGATCGTCCTAAAGGCATAGTGCCTATTGGAAACAAATGGATCTATAAGAGAAAGACTGATGGAGATGGCAACGTTGATACCTATAAGGCCAGGCTTGTGGCAAAGGGTTATTCCCAAAGAGAAGGAATCGATTACTTCGATACCTTCTCGCCTGTAGCTATGATTAAGTCTATTCGCGTGATGCTTGCTATAGCAACCCACTTAGATTATGAAATATGGCAAATGGATGTGAAAACGGCATTCCTAAATGGATTCCTCGAGGAGGAGATTTATATGGAACAGCCTAAGGGATTCATATCTCAAACCAATATTCATAAAGTATGCAAACTTCAGCGTGCCATTTATGGACTGAAGCAAGCTTCATGGAGTTGGAATCTTCGTTTTAACGAGACAGTCAAAGAGTTTGATTTTGTCCAAAACGAAGAAGAGCCCTGTATTTACAAGAAGGTTATTGGGAGCAAAATTGCGTTCTTAATACTCTATGTAGATGACATTCTACTTATAGGAAACGACGTAGGAATGCTCAGTTCTGTGAAAGCTTGGCTTTCTAAAGAGTTTTCAATGAAAGACTTGGCAGAAGCTACCTATATTCTGGGTATTCGTCTCTACCGGGATAGAGCGAAAAGAATGTTAGGTCTTTCCCAAGCCCTCTACATAGAAAAGATCCTGAAGCGATTTAGGATGGAAGATTCTAAAAGAGGGTTTCTACCTATGCAACATGGTGCAAAACTTTCCTTAGAGATGTGTCCTCAAAGTGAGGAAGATAGAAAGGAAATGAGAAAGGTACCTTATGCTTCGGCAGTAGGTAGTCTTATGTATGCAATGATTTGCACTAGACCGGACATTGCCTATCTTTGTGAGCGTAGTAAGTCGGTTTCGGTCAAATCCAGGCGGGAACATTGGGCTGTAAAGAACATTCTTAAGTACCTAAGGAGGACTAAAGACTTGGTTCTTACATACGGCGGTGGAGAACTAAGAGTGATGGGTTATACGAGACTCGGATTTTTCTGGGGACATGGATGCTCGGATGTCCACATCGGGGTATATCTTTACTCGAATGGTGGGGCGATTTCTTGGAGAAGTGCCAAGCAAAGTTCGATGCTATCTCTACATGTCAAGCCGAATATCGAGGCACCCACGGAGGTGCTAAAGAAGCTTTTGGATAAAGAAGTTCGAGGAACTTCAAGTGGTTCCTAACGCAGAGAAGCCCGTGACCTTTGTTTTGTGACAACGGCAAGTTGCACGAGGCTAAGGAGCCTAGGGCTCACCACAACACCAAACATATTGCGAGAAAATATCATTTTGTTAGAGAAATGGTTCGGGATGGGAATGTTACCTTTGCAGAGTAGACACGACAAATAACGTTGCTGATCCGCTTACCAAACCACTATCTCAGAATGTCTTAGAGAGACATCTGGAGAGTATGGGTATTAGATACCATAGTTTGTGGCATTGAGTGCAAGTGGGAGATTGTTAGGAATATGCCCTCGAATGCCACTCAGAGGATGAGAGAGTGAGAGCAATTGTATTGTAATTATGAATATTATATTTAATAAGGCAATTATTATTTCTATATTATTGTATATCACTGGCATTGTGATTTGGTATATAGAATAATAGTCCTTGCATTTGAGAGTGAACATTCTACTCCTTATGGAGATAAGGAGATAGGCACTGGAAGTGTTTCGAGCTCGAATGCTTAACTAGTTCGCAAGTCGATAAAACTTAACAGGACATTAAGTTTTAATAAGACTTGTATAACTGATGTTAGGATGTGTACACGTCTTGATAGCATAGTTATAAGTATATTGGTGGGACCAGTATACTCGAACATGACTCATACTCGATTCAGTCACATGGTATTCACTCTCGGAGAGTCGATGACGAATCGAAAGGTTGTGATAGTATACGTGGACCTTTGACTTGAGGGTTCAGTATAAGATGTGTCTGTGACGTTTAGTTTGTCATTAGAGTAGTTAGACTCATTTGCTTAATTGCTGAGTCGACCTCGAAGTGCGGACTATACGGGCAGGTAGCAGTCTTTGCTGAACACCAAGAAAGGATTCTATCTCCTGTTAGTGAGCAGGTGAATGTCCTATACGGTTAATGGCAACTAAGATCATAAGTCTTTGGCCAAAGCATTCTGATATAGTCGTATTAGATACACTATTAATCAGTCGGTCTTGATTTTCATTAACACATGTATAGAGTTTAGTCAACAGTAGGGTTTGACTTTACCGTGACCCGAAGACTTGACCGGGACATCTGATGAAGGGTCTATACGTATATAGTATTCACGACATAATGGTTCTGGAATGATTCGTTCATTCGTTCTCAGTCGGGGTTTACAGTGCGGCCCGCTAGGCTGGCTAAGTGCTGCCCGCACTCATTGGTTCCTCTCAATGCCGGCTGAGACGAACCTACGGAGTCGCGCAATAGGATCATTGATGGATAAATGTGAATTAATAATCTCTCTTATAATATTAGATATTAGATATCTATGTTTGATTTATCGGATAAATCAAATAGCGGTCTTATGAATTGTAAGTAGGTTACTGGGTGATTACTTTAATTCATAAATTATATTTCTTAGAGAAATATATATTTGTGTTTGATATAATTAATTAATTGGATTAATTAATTAGTCCAAACACATTGGAAATAAACGGATTCGTTTGACGAACATCCGGTACACGAGGGATTCGTTTTGACGAACATCCAGTACACGAGCCGAGTAAATTCGACCCGTCTTCTTGGAAATTTCCCTTAAGGCCGCCCTAATCCCTCTCTTGTCTCTTTTATACTTATTTTATGTAACTAGGTGATATATGTGAGGTGTATTTGATACCCTCAATCATGTGTTAAAGGAAGACTTTCTTTTTTTTATAAATAAAAGTCTTTAAAAAGGAGAAAGGACAACTTCTTCTTGTATGAACTCAAAATCACGAATTTGAGAGAGAGAGTAAGGTTGAAAACTTCATCTTGATCTTAGAGACAAGATATAAGAAGAATACATTGAGATAGAAAATTCCTACAAGCTTCCCTAGCCGCATTCTTGATGAAAGGAAGCTTGTCGATTTTTCCATCAAGTCCCGACGTGTGAAGTAGAGGCATCTTGCTTTAGGTGCTTGGAACGAAAGGCTCTTCATCATCATCATCATCATACGAAGGTTTTTCAGATACATCATAGGTATGGGACTTTGATTCCTTGATCTTCGTATTTTTCTTTTCGTATATACGTTACTTGATCGATCCTCTTAGGGATTCCGTTATTCTTCCGCTGTGTTTATTTTCTGTGGAATCCCAACATTGAGATCGGAAGAAGGGGGACTTGAGATTTTGTCTATTCTAGTAGTAAACGAGTATCCTTACATTTTTCCAGATGAGTGACCGAGTTTGCCACCAGACCATGAGGTTGAGTTCGCCACTGATTTAGAGCCGGGCGCGGCCCCGATTTCGAAAACGTCGTACCATATGGCGCCTACCGAGATGCTTGAGTTGAATAAACAATTGGGAGAGTTGCTAGACATGGGTTACATTCGACCGAGCGCTTCGCCTTGGGGCGCACCGGTCTTGTTCGTAAGGAAGAAGGATAGGTCACTACATTTATGCATCGACTACCAAGAGTTGAACAAGGTGACCATCAAAAACAAGTATCTACTTCCGAGGATTGACGACTTGTTTGACCAATTACAGGGAGCGACTGTGTTCTCGAAGATCGATTTGAGATCAGGATATTACCAACTCCGAGTGAAGGATTCCGATATTCTGAAGATGGCCTTCTGGATGAGATACGGCCACTATGAGTTTGTGGTTATGCCATTCGGGATAACCAACGCCCCAGTCGTGTTTATACAGCTAATGAACAAGGTTTTCATCAAATATCTTGATAAGTGTGTAGTTGTCTTTATCGATGATATTTTCATTTACTCGGGGAGCGAGGAGGAGCATGCACATCATCTGCATATCGTGTTGGAAATCTTGAGAACTCAGCGCCTTTATGCGAAGTTCTCAAAGTGTGAGTTTTGGTTGCGGGAGGTTATGTTTCTCGGTCACGTGATCTCATCCGAGGGTGTTCGTGTGGACCTACACAAGATCGAGGCAGTGTTAGATTAGGCGCCACCCAAGAACGTGAAGGAAGTCCGTAGCTTTCTGGGTTTGGCGGGGTATTATCGAAGGTTTGTCTAGGGGTTCTCTAAACTCTCTCGACCGCTTACTCAGTTGTTGCAGAATTCAGAGGAGTTTTTGTGGACAGATGAGAGGCAGAAGAGTTTTGAATAGTTGAAGAAGCGGTTGACTACCGCTCCCGTCTTAACCTTATTGTGCGGTAATGAGGGCTTTTCAGTTTATAGCGATGCCTCAGGCCAAGGACTTGGATGTGTACTCAAGCAGCACGGAAAGACGATTGCCTATGCTTCCCGTCAGTTGAAGCCATATGAGTTTAATTATCCTACGCATAATCTTGAGTTGGCTGCAGTTGTGTTTGCATTGATGATTTAGCGTCATTACTTGTATGGTTCATCGTGTCAGATTTTCACTGATCACAAGAGTCTGAAATATATATTCACACAAAAGTAACTGAATAGGATACAGATAAGGTGGCTGGAACTAATCAAGGATTACGATCTCGAAATCCTTTATCATCCGGGCAAGGCAAATGTTGTGGCAGATGCCTTGAGTCGGAAATCGATATCGCTTCGGGCACTTAAGTTGCTCACAGCTCAGCCAGGGCTCCATTAAGAGTTTATGGGGTTGAGTATTGAGGTTGTGTTACCAAGGAATGCTGGGCAGTTGTGCGCCCTTGAGATTTCTTCATCACTGGTCGACGACATTAAATCGAGACAGTTAGAAGATCCGATGTTTATTCAGCTCCGTGAGAATGTGGTTAAGGGGAAAGCCCCAGGATATGTGATTCATGAAGATGGTGTGTTGAGATTCCAAGGTTGGCTGTGCATTCCGAACGACTTAGGATTGAGGCAGGGCATTATGTGGGAGGCTCATGCGTCACCTTACTCAGTCCATCCGGGCTCGAGTAAAATGTTTAAGGATTTGAGGAAGAATTTTTGGTGGAATGACATGAAGAATGAGGTGGTGCAGTTTCTGGCAAAGTGTTTAACTTGTCAGCAAGTCAAAATCGAACATCAGCGGCCAGCTAGGTTGTTGAAACCACTTCCCATCCCGGAATTGAAGTGGGAGGACGTCCTTATGGATTTTGTCATGAATTTTCCGAGGACGAAGATGGGAATGAACATGGTTTGGGTGATCATGGATACACTAACTAAGTCGGCACATTTTTTGGGTATCGAGGACACTTGGGGACCAGACAAATTGGCTCGTATATTTATTGCACAGATCGTGAGGCTTCATGGCATGCCGAAAACTATTATTTCGGATAGGGATGGTCGGTTTGTATCGCATTTCTGGCAGCCGGTACATAAGGCTTTGGGGGCACGTTTGCGTTTGAGCACATCTTTCCATCCTCAGACCGATGGACAGTCCGAACATACCATTCAAACATTCGAGGATATGTTGCGCGCGTGTGCGCTAGACTAGAGTAGTGATTGGGAGGAACATGTGGCCCTGATCGAGTTCACTTATAATAATAGCTGACATGCGTCGATTAAGATGGCACTGTGTGAGGCGCTTTATGGCCGATGATTTTGATCACCGATATTTTGGAATGAGCCATCCGATTTAGTTGGCACCGAGCCGGATCTTGTGTTGGAAACTAGGAGGAAAGTCGAGTTGATTAGAGAGAGAATATTGGCGGCTCAGAGTCGACAAAAGTCCTATGCGGATGTTAGGCGTCGACCCTTGGAGTTTGAGGTAGGGGATCACGTCTTGTTAAGAGTGTCTCTGTTGAAGGGAGTTTTTCGTTTCGGGAAAAATGAAAAGCTTAGTCCTAGGTATATTGGAGCTTTCGAGATATTGGAGAGAGTTGGCGAGTTGGCTTACCGTTTGGCATTACCCCCGTCATTGAGGCCAGTAAGGATTTTGGAACGTCGGGATAAACAGTTAAGGCACAAAACCATTCATTTGGTTAAGGTGCAATGGTCGAGATATGGAGTGGAGGAAGCGAGATGGGAATTGGAGGAGCATATGCGTGCGAGATACCCGGGCTTTTCTATCCTTATGTTTCGGACGAAACTTCTTTTTAGAGGGGGGGAATGTAATATCCGTACTTTCTATTTTTAGAAGTTTCTATTTTTTGGGCGCATTTCTATTTTAATGACTCGCTTGTAACCATTTCGACGTTTTGAATCTATTTTGTTCTTGGTATTTTTCCATTTGGACGAGTTTCGAAGGTGTTTCCATGTAATATGCTTTATGCTGTGATCTTGTCGCATGTATGTTCGATTCTCGTAAAACTCATTTGATTTCATTATTTCTTTGTTCTCGTTAGTCTGTATGATTGAGTTATTCGTGTTGTGAGTTTCGGTTTCATAATCCGACGTCGTATCATGATTTTCGAACGTTTGGGTCGTTTTGTAATTTCATAAAGTTTGAGGGAAATTTACTTCCATCGTCGAATTCCGAACCTTCGGGTAGTCGATTCGTCATCGGGAATATTTCGTAACTGTATGTTCGGACTCTTAGCAGGTTCGGGTTCCATTGTCGTTCGGGACGGTTCGGAGAGCAGTCTTCCCAAACTGCTGTCCTGCAGGGTGTTACGGACATAACATCCCAGTGGTTACGGCCGTAATAGACCAACTGTTATGGCCGTAATAGGCTTGTCGTTACGGCCGAAATGTCCCGCTGTTTTTATAACAGCGGGCAGAGGACATCAGTCCTCACTTGTTCCTTTTCATTCTTTTTCGATGGGCGACGTGAGAGTTCATACCAGGGACAATTTTTACCAGTTTTAATCCATGTGTTAAGCATCTTCCATCACCGTGATATCATGGGAGGATATTATCATCAACGAAATCATCTTACGCCATCCGGATTCAAGGTATTTTGGCTTAGAACCCTAACTTTTTCAATTTTGGATGTTTTTTGGGATTTGTCTATTTAAACTCGAGTTGTTCGTTTATGTTGTAATATTTCTTATCGATTATTGTTATTGGGTGATTCCCAATCTATTTTCATCGAGTTGAGTCTGTGAATTGTTGATTCAGGGAGGTTTTGTGAAAACCCTCGACCGTATTGAGCGTACGTGTATTGTTGTGGTTGGTAATCAGGGTTGTGGGCGTATTCCATTCGGTTATTGATGTCGTTAGGACTGATTCGTGTTAATCTCTCGTTTAGGAGCGGACGTTTTCATTCCAGGTCATTCCTAGTCATCGTTTATTTTCCGTCTCGTCGAAGATGTCTCAAAGGCAAGTATTTTACATTTGTATGCATATTCTAGTATTTGACTAATGGCTTCCCGTGTATGTTGTGGATGTGAATGCGTATGTTCACCAAGGGATGGTCTGACGGGGCCTCTGGGGATACGTAGTGCCGTGTGTATGCATATCGTGGACTAGGGTTAATCACCCATGGATGGCCCGACTGGGCCTCTGCGGGGTGCGGTGGCCGTGAGTCTCGTACCAACGGTTAACCTTTGAAATGTTTTGTTGGAGAACTATGTTTTGTGCATATGCACCTTAATATTCCAGAATATAAATATTTTCTAAAATGATTTTTGGCGCATAATTCATCTGATTAGAATGGTAGTTCAAATGGATTATACTTGCACTAGCTGTTGTCGCTAACCCCTTAAATGGGGGAAATACTTTTGTATTTCAGGTATAGGTCATGGAGGCGATCGGAAATGCGGACAGTACGATGATGATGGGCAAGGGTGATTCTGTTCAATGGTCGTTTGCTTGGTGTCTTGTCTTTTGGTTTTATTAATTATGTCATTGGTTTTAGTACTCGATTACTTCCTTCTTTCGGACTTGTATTTGTTTGTGGACCCGATTTGGGAAAGATTTTATTTATTAATGTCGGGTTCGGTGTATTTGTTTTGAATGTCTTAAAATTGTGGAATCGTTTGTATGTTGATGATATTTGTCATCAGTCGTGATGTCGACTTTGTGCGTTCGCCTGGTGGATTCCGAAGGATTGGGTCCACGGCGCTGTAATATGCCCTAAACGTCTTGGGGGTGTTACAATTCATCCCCATCAAAGGAGTTTCTCTTGTTTTTGAAAAGAACAATCGCGATTTTTAGAACTTTCCACCATCAAACGGGTTTCTTTTAATTGTGAGCAATCGGTAATTCTAAACCCTAAATTCTTTGAGTGTCGAAGCTAATTATTGATTACTAGTGTGTCGGTGATTCTAAACTCTCATATCATTCTCATAATAGTAATCTCTAGATAATCCTTACCATTAATTCGTTCATTTCGCATTTATTTGCTTTTCTACACTCATGTTCTTGATCATACCTCAATCGGATTTTTCATTGTGATTTGATTTATGTTGCTCGCATTGTTCTAATTCGACTATTTTCCAAACAAAGTTGAACTTCAAACTGTTTCCAACTCCTTGTGAGATCGACCTCGGAGGTACTTGCCGCTACCTACAAAAGCGATTCATACACTTGCGAGTTTATAATTTGTCCATCAGTATGTTTGCATGAAGTTGTTTGTCCTATCAATACCAAATGACTTGGTATTTATGAGCTTTGAATCTTTCATAGCCGTTATTGTTTGTCCTAGAAATGCTATTTTGAAGAATTAGACTTTGATGAAATACACGTCGTTTGTTTGCATTGTTTGTTGTCTGACCGAGTCTTTGATGTTTTACTTTAGATGTTTTGATAGAATGCATTATCAAAGTTAATTTGTTCGATACGAACATGATCTAATCAATAGGTCATCAAGACAACAGCATTATATAAGATAAAATGCTTCGTGCTGTAATTTTCATGTTTTAAACTCCTGATGTAAATTTCAATTCCTGAAACACTGAAATCGGGTTTTGTTATTAATAAAATTTTGATTTATCTCAAAAGATTACAGCTCGTGATCTTCATTTACTGTTTGATTACGATATATATTGAAATATTTGCTAATTATAGAAATAGCTAAGTCTAAAGCTGTAAGGACTTGTCTGCGAACAATTTATAGGTTAAGTTGTATCTAGTTAGACTACTTGCTATAAGATGTACCTACGAGCCAATCATAACTTAAGTCGTAATACACTTAGTCTTCTACGATTTAAAATTTCAGAACTTGCCTCCGAGCCTTTAAATTTTAGCCAAAGTTTCGAAGATCAAACCATCCGACAGAGGACTTGAAGACAGCCTTATGTTTGAAAAGGAGTTTAGGTATTATCAAAAGGGGAGAAATTGTCGGGAAGATAAAATACACCAAGCATCCTACAGCATGTCCCTACAACAAACATCATACAACGCCCAAAAAGTATATTCCTACAGCTAAAAGAAGGTTCAACATACAGCAAGAAGACTGTTGGTTGCAGTAAAGAAGCTGTAGGTATTTTACTTAAGCAAAGTGAAATACTCTCCAACAGGATTTACACTTAGACCTTTAAATCATTGTGAGATAAGTCATTCTTTATTCACAAAGTATTCACATTTCCAAGGCTCATTTAATGCTGACCGGACAATATTTAATGCAGCCGAAAAGACTGCGGACAAAAAGCATTTAATCCAGTTCAAAAAGAATATCTGAACCATTAAATGTGGGAATATCTTTAATTCAAACGTTTTGCAAACTGCCAATCCGATCTATATACATCTCACCAACCGGCCAACTGCTATATTTATAACGGATCTATTTTCAAGGTTATAAATAGCCAAAGCAAGAGGACATTGCTCACTACTGATTGATCAAGAATCCGAAGCATTCATTATCTAAAAAGTGCAATCTATTTCTTCAAGAATACAACCTATATCCTTGAGTGAAGAAGTACTAAGTCCTCAACAGAGAACATCACACTATAGTGAAGACTTTCATAGCCTACATCTGTTGTTCTATTTGTGTGATTCAAAACCTTATTGATGAGATCATTAGCCTATTTGGACTAAGTAAGAACTATTCTCACCTGTGTGGGATGAAGAGAGTTCTAGGATGAAGCTTCTATCTATGTGAGAATAAGTCAGTCAAAAAAGCCCACAGAAAATCTATGTGAATGGCTTAAAGCTACAGTCAGCTGTATTAATCTGTGTGAATAATATTGTTATCGATTTAGTTAAAATCATATAGTTGTGTATGCCATTTTAATAAACTATTTACTCTTGTGTGGAGGACATGTGGATGTAGAGTAGTTTACCTCGAACCACATTAAAACTGTGTGTTATTACTTCATATATTTACTGTTTTCTTACTGCCTATGATTTATCGAATACTTACTCTTAAAACCCTGTAAGAACCAAGTTACACGAGATTGTCTTGTTGTTGTGCTTAAGCAACTTAGTTAAAGACTTCCGCTAACAAACTTCGAAAAAGAGTACAGCTTATTCTACCCCCTTCTACGCTATAAGTAACACACTCACACAGAACGACAATGCACAACACACTCACAAATTCAAAACCCTAGTTCGTCACACAAACAAGAACAACTCGATTTGTTCCTCTCTGCAAGAACAACTCGAATCCCTTGCTCGCCTCTCTGCTCATTTGTTCTTATATATGCTCGATTTGCTCTTCTATCTGCTCGATTTGCTTGATCTTCATCAATTAGTAAGTAAATTCTACCTAATACACGTATCTTCTCTATTTGCTCATTGTAATACCCGGTTGTAATTCAGTAATTATCATTCAGTAATTATCATTCAGTAATTGTCACTCAGTAATTGTCACTCAGTAATAATCATTCATTATTCACGTTCATTCATTGTATTCATCGTTGGCGTATTTTTAGCCGCGTATCAATTACCGATCATCATTCATCTCCATTTGAGAATCGAGACGAGAGTATTATTATAACCATCGTGATTGGTAGTCTTGTGTTGGAAGTATCACATATCGCAGGTTATGGGACTTAATTACATTCATACAAGTATTGTATGTCGGATCATTCACCTTTTGTAACGAGAAGACGGAGTTATCGGATTTTCGTCACTTCCAGCAGTGAGTTATGGCCGTAACTGATCATGCATTACGGCCGTAACATGCATTCATTGGTTTAAGGATATTTTGGCCGAAGGTGAGATACGATCGTAAGGATAGGAAGGTTACGGCCGTATCATGCATTCGTTAGTTTATAGATGTTTTGGACGAGGCCAACTTACGGTCGTAAGATCTTCAGGATACGGCTGTAAAGATGGAAGTTACGGCCGTAAATAAGGTCTTCTTACGGACGTAAGCCGAGCAGTTTAGACATGATGTTTTTTTGACGAAGCTAAGTTATGCCCTTAAGGAGGGTTTTGTTACGGCCGTAAGGCCGTTGACCTTGGAAGGTTACGGCCGTAAGAGAGGTGAGTTACGGCCGTAACTCGGAGCTGTATTTAAAGACTTGGACGGGATTTTTATGCTCATTTCACCACTTCTTCATCTTGGTTCCGAGAGTGAGAGTTTGAGGGAGAGATTTTTCATCATCAAACACTTGTACGTTCAGATTTCATCATCTTCATTCATTTGGAAAGCTTGGATAGTCGATTTAACACGATTTCACCGGATCGAAGTGTTTGGATCTTCAAAGGTAAATTCTTCAACATCTTGGATTTCGATTTTGAGTTGGGATATGATGTTTTAGACGTGATAATCATGACATATGAAGTGATATACTTGTGATTATGAATTGTTAAGGATTATCATCGGATTAATTGGGATTATTCAAGAACACTTTGAATATTGATTTGGATTTTGGGATTTTCGATTAGATGTTGTTGAAATCTCGAATTATGTATTCATTTTGGATTATTGATTGTGTTGAAGATGTTTTGTTGGCTTGAATCACTCCTTGGAGGTTGGTATCGATATATTTGAGGATTGGTTGTAAACACTTGAAGATTGGTTACAACGTGTTTGTTATAATGCCCCAATGAACTTGGATTGTGGTATCGACGTTTGAGTTGGTTATTATCGTGCTTGATGCGTATATTGAGCGTTTGTTGGTAATCATGTTATTTAAGGTTGTTCGAGCGACCAGTATATTTCCTTAGGACGATTATTCGAGAGAGGACGTTTCATCACCGGTATTGAGGTAAGTTAATTCTTACTCGGTTAAAAGGATACTCATTCCTTTCGTTGTTGTTCATTTATAATCATAACTCATTCATAATGTATTAACCATATTGAGACTTGTAATTGTCAAATAATCATTTCATTCACGAGGAACGACGGTTCCAATCATTTCAATGAGCTATCATTCATTTCATTATTGTTCCATCTCGGTGAGTCTTTCTTGACTTTTGTCGTATTGTTATTCACTATTACTCACTGGTCACTTTCGTCTGGTGGCCTTCTGGGTTCATATTGCGTGGCCGGGTGGGGATTTGTGGAATTTTTAGTCGGGTACATGATAGTCGTGTGATTGGGTTCACCGACACAATAGACTGTGCACACGGTAACGTACCTCCATGAGACTAATTAGGTACAAGGGCGGGTGTGTCTGGACACTCATCTTGTGCACTTGCACATACCATTACGGGCGTACTATGATGCCCCTCTTCAACTTAAATTCATAATTAAGAAATATCATGATTGTGTTTATTTCAACTCTTGAGGGTTGTTGTTCTGTGTAACTGACCCCGTTGGGGGATGTTGTTTTCATGGAAAGGCTAAAGCACGGGAAGAGAACGTTGATGGCGAGGAGTCACAGTGATACTAGTAGGGGGCCCCAGTCCTTTTTCAGTCATTCATGTTTCTTCATTTATATTTCCGCTGCAGATTTCCGTTTGGATATTCATTTTCATTCAGTGTTGTATATTTTATCGTCATATAAAATATACATATATTCTGTATTTTTCTGGGTGTGTTGTACTTGAAACTCCTCATCGGAGTAATTAATGATATAATGTGGTTCGGTACTACAATTATATTATTTAATTCATTAAGTTTCATTCGCCTGGTGGGTCCCAGTTGGGGGTCGGCACTGTAATATCCGCCTAGTTTGGGGTGTTACGTTCATCGATTTGCCCCAATCAAAGCAGATACAAACAAACCATTTGAAATTAACCTAATTAAATTGCTACTTTGGTTTGTAACTTCTAGTTTGGAACATTTAGATATGTTTGGAAACACAATTACTGTATACACAATGCTTTAATTAATGTCCCCACAATGAAACAACATGTCCAGTGTCCCTAACTGGTACAAGTATTATGCAGAGAACCCCAAATATGCATAGAAATATTTATATTAGATTATAATTTTTTTTTCACTTGCATTATTTCCATGTTTAGCGGTAGCCAGGTAGTGTATTGGGTGACAATTAGCATAAAGCAGGCCTTAACTAAGTGTATAATCCCAAAGTCAAATATACATGATTTATATGTTTCTTGGTGCGACATACCTATGCAAATAATAAGCTTTTTGCTCGTATATATTTAAATACTAGTAACTTATATATTAGTTGTTGGTTTGCTTTGGGCTGAGTTTGTATTACTGAATCAGTATATAAGTTTATTAGTTTATGAATTTATATGCATAATAATTATCTAAGTTGTACTTTTCATGAGTTCATTTATAGATAAATCAAAGGCCCATGGATAAGTCGTGGATTACAGAAGTTAGGGATTCTTTATAATATGAAATTGGGGTCGAAAGGTTCTTGATATATGCTGAAGAGAATTCTGATAACCCTAAGACAATTCGTTGTTAGTCGGTAGTATTAGTAACATATAATATTCCTCCATGGTTATGTATGAAGAGGAAGTTTTAAATCTTGACAATGTTAGTTTCGAGTCCACATGAGCCAGGTAATAATATCGGCATATATTTACAACCAATGATCGATTATTTGAATGGAGGATATTGTGTATCAGTTATAACGTATGAGGGTGTTATTGGAATAAGTATATTTATTCAGTTGGAATTGTACAAGTGATGTTATATTAGATTTATACAACGTATATTATATTATGATATTACGAAATCGAACTGTTCATGTTTGTGGTTGATATCATTTTGCCAATTAGACATGCTTGGTGAGTTATATTTTTTAGCTAAGTGTAGCAAATCAAGCGCACATTATATACAGATAGCACACACTAGTGTGCGAGCTTAGCGTACGCTAATGATGTAGACTAGCATATGCAAGACCATATCAGACAAGGGTCTAGGCAGTGACCGACGGGTGGGTTCGGACATTGGCCGACAGTTGAGTCAATGGAATTTAGCGCATGCTAAGCATAGGATTAATGCGCGCTTATTGTAGAATAATCCAAGGGAATCTAATGTGTGGTCCCAACTGCTTTCAAAGCATGATTTGATGAAGTCAATGAGTTATTATGTACATAAAATGTAAGGGGTTACATGGGGCAATCTGAAGGATTAACGTACACTGCCTTTGAGATTAGTGCACACTAAAGGTGTTGGAAAACTCAGCTTACTGCCGAACTGGTTTAGTTTGCGCTAATGATAGCTGTAGTTCGAGAATTATTGTTCATTTCATCCATTCTTTCATTCTATCCGAGAGAGGGAGTTTATAGTGTGACTTTTGAGACCCAAACGCTTGAGTGTTTGTATGATTGATCATGTTTAACAATTGTTGAGGTTGGAAAGTTATTCGAAACGAATTAAACCTTAGTATTCCATCCATTTGTTCGAAGAGATCTTCATCTTCAAGAGCTATGTTTGTTAACCTCTCTTTTCATTTTTTAGTTTTAAGTTGTTGATTGATGATTATATCGTATGGGATTGTATTGTGGAGTATGGTTATGATTCTTGAGAATTCATGAGGTATGTGTTCAACAAGATGGTATTATGAGGATATTTGATGGATTATAAGTTAAGACATTAGTTTAGATGTTAGAACACATATTGTATTATGTGGTTTTGATGATTATGAACATGATTATGGATTAATTCGTTTTCTTGATAAGTTTATGGTGTATATATCATGTCAATATGATTATATGTTAATTGAAGTTGTAATTCTTGTATGTTCTTGATGAAAAACGATTTATGATGAGTTAGGAAATATTATGGCTAATCTTGGAGTATGATAGATCATTATGGAACCAATGGATATTTTGAATTGTTGATACTCTTGGAATTGTTTTACCATGAATTTGACGAATATGAATGTAACACCCCCGTGATATACAGAAATATTACAGCACCGAAGATCCCATTTGAGGACCTACCAGGCTTAGACCGACATAAAACCATATTTATAATTAATAACCAATACATACATAACCAATAACAACTTTCAACTGTATACCGCATACGTCACAACATCCCGTGGGACCACAACTGATACAACAACATCACAAGACGACTAAAAAATACATAATACCTAATACATAATGGTACTTGCGCGAGCACAAAACAAGACACAACTCTATTCATGACAGGACGACCACAGACTCAAAATGGCGTATGATATCACTGCTTCCCTCCAAGCTCATTCCTACCCTGTGCTGACTCATCTCCTGGACCTGTACCAGAATACACTATAAGTATTCACCCCCGAAGGGGTCATCAAACAGCCGGTGCAAGTACAACGATTCATGAATATGTACTACAAGTAAATAAAACAGCAAAACCATAGCATCATCACTCATATTCCGGAATATAGTGTAACCATCATCACAAAACAACCTCCCGAGCTATACTGGCCCCGTACCACACGCGAGATATGCACCTCATGAGTCCTTGTCAGGCCCTCTCTGGTTGTATAGTCCATCCAAGTGATCCGTTTAAATCGGAGTCTAGTGGACCCCAGGGGACCTCACTGGTTTTATTTGGCTCACACACACCAATAACCACATGTCACACTTTATTAAATTACCACTTTCTAAAATCACATTTTCGGAAATTACGACATTTCACAGAAATCACATTTCCACATATTTATTCACATGAAATACATCAAATGTAATCAAAGTACTTGCCTCGAGAAGGACGATACGAAAAATGGTAAACAGAAGGACTTGCAGTCCGAATTCCCTTCAACGATTCGTTCCTAGCATAACATAATACTAAATCAAGCACAATACTACGGAAATGTAAGGAATCATCCTATGTTCTACCCTTAGGGACAATCGATCGAACACTACGAAGACAAAATTGATCATACTCAATTAACGGATGAAAAATTGGAATTTAATCCGTAGACTCCAAAGAAAAACAAGGAATTATGATTACAACATCATAATCTAGCACATACGAAAGCTAAAAACGGACTTGAAGGATGATGTTGGCCACTAAGTATATAATAAACATCTTAGAAAGTAGTAGTACAATAAGTTGTACGATCTTCAAAGTTAATTTGCGTAGCGGAAGTTTGATGTGTGAGTTGCTGTAAATACAACAACTAGGTGTTCTCCTGTTTGCTTGATGCGTACAGCGTTTTACAATGTATACTAATAAATCACAATAGAATGAAAACAGTAAGGACAGAAGGTAAATGACAAACAATTTAAAGTGGTTCGAGGTAGACCCCTCTGTTGAGATTCGGTGCCTAAATCGAAGGTCCAGCGGAATCGGTAAAACGAAAATTAATTCGATCTGAATCCCTACGAGGATCGATCGAGCTACGTATATACGAATATATAAACGAAAAGAAAGAGTCGTAAGAAACTAACCCTCGAAGTCCGTTGATTAAATGGTAACCTTCTCTTGAGCTATTCCCCAAGCTTTGCTTGATCTCTACGAATCCAATCCGTTTCAAGCCCTTGAACGATCCAACGCCGAAAGCACCGCATCTCTACTTGCCACGCGCCGGAAAAATGAACAGAATGACAACACCTTGCTATCCTCCGAAGATACGGCTAGAGATAGGTGATGAAGCTTGTTATAGATATTAATATCACTCTAAGTGTATGAATATCTATCTCTCAATATTTCCTCACAAAATTTCTCTAAGAAGTTATGAAGAAGATGAATAAAGAAGAAGATGATGAAGAAGACTTCTATCTCTCTCTCCTCTTGCAACCTCACGTTGGAATCAAGTGAATGAAGTGAATGAGGTGAGAAGTCTTCCTCTCTTTATTCTATTTCCACTCACATGCAAAACAAATCATCCCATATGATATTTTGCCCCACAAATCATGTTCCTTAAATATAAAAAGGAAACAACAAGACAATGGGAAGGTGGGTGGAAGGGGTTGGGGCAGCCCATGTTAGAAATCGGACGAGTTCGGTTCGTTTCGGACTCCCGAGGGTCTAAACAGATAAGCTCCGATTCCGTATCGATGTATTTATATCGATTAATTAATCCAATTAATTAAACATATCAAATACAAAATAATATAATTAATTTCTCCAAGAAATAATTATATACATGAATTAAATTGATCACCCAGTAATTTATTTAATTCATTAGGCCGTAAATCAATTTATCCAATAAATCGATTTAAACATCCAATGTTCCAAAATTAGATATCCAATATCTAATATTCATAATGAGAGAATTAGCTTTATTCATTCCGTCGTCAATCATAATGCGCGACTCAGTAGGTCCGTCTCAGTCAGCAATGGGAGGAACCAAAGAGTAGTAGCACCACCTAGCTTGACACAGTGGCCTACTGCTGCCGGCGAGAACGAATGATTGGGATCATTCAAGAACCATTCTGTCGTGAATACCAGTAAACGTATAAACCCTTCTTTCACATGTCCCGATCAAGTTATAGGGTCATGGTCAGTCAAACCCTATCCGTACTTGACGCTATGTATGCGTTAATGAAAATCGAGATCATGGAGCTGTCGTGTATCTAATACAACTAGCTCCAATGCTTTGGCCAAAGACTTATGATCTCATCTGCCAATAACCGCATAGGACATATAACCCGCTCACTAACGGGAGAAAGAATTCTATCTTGGTATTCAGTAGGACCTGCTACTTGCCCGTCAAGATGCACGTCGAGGTTGACCCCCGCCTTCCGGTTTACACGGTCGAACTACTCTAATGAAAATCTTGACGTCACAAGCACATCCCTACTAAATCCTCAAGTCTAAGGTTCACGAATACCTATCACAAGCTTTCGATTCCGTCATTGACTGTCCCAGAGTGAAATCTGTGTGACGAATCGAGGGTGAGTCGGTTCGAGTATACTAATCCAATTAGCATACCTATAACGTGTTCTCCCACTTACCATTAGCGTTCGACAGGCACTCTCCATGTCAAAGAACACGTCATACAAGTCTTCACATAAACTTAATGCCCAGTCAAGTTTCATTGACTTGCGAACGATTAAGTATTTGAGCTATAAACCTTTCCAGTGCCGACCCCCTTATCCAATAAGGAGTGGAACGTTTTGCTCTCAAATATACGGACTAGTTTCTATTTGTATATTTACGAATTAGGAATGCCAGTAACTACCAGTAAATAAAGAAACTTACATTGCCTTATATAATTGATTTACATAATTTACAAGTGCAATGCCCTCACTCAACATCCTCTGAGTGGCATTCGAGGGCATACTCCTAACAATCTCCCACTTGCACTCAATGCCACACACTATGATATCTAATACCCATGTTCTCCAGATGACGCTCCAAGCTAGTCTGAGAAAGTGGCTTGGTCAGTGGATTGGCGACGTTGTCGGCCAAGTCTACTCTGTGCAGCACAATGTATCCCTTGCGAACAAATTCTCTTACGAGATGATACTTCCTCTCAATATGTTTGGTGCTGTTGTGAAACCTCGGCTCCTTGGCCTGCGCTACAACTCCGTCGTTGTCGCGATGCAGTGAACAGGCGGCTCGGCACATGGTATCACTTGAAGTTCTCCCGAAACTTCTTAATCCGAACCCTTCCTTGGAAGCCTCCGGCCGCTTGATACTCGGCTAACAGTGGAATCGTGATCGCACTTTGCTTGGCACTACGCCAAGATACTGCTCCTCCATTAAGAGTAAATATGTAGACAGAAGTGGACATCGAGTCGTCCTTCAGTCCTTGGAAGTCTGAATCAGTGAATCCCACCACATCCAATTCTCCACCGCCATACATCAGAACCATATCTCTAGTCCTTCTTAAGTACTTGAGAACGTTCTTTCTGGCGATCGATGTTCCTACACAGGTTTGCCTTAAACCTACTCACCACGCTTACAGCATGCGCGATGTCAGGTCTTGTACACAACATAGCATACATAAGGCTACCCACGGCCGAAGCATATGGTATATTACTCATTTCCTTTCGTTGTTCCTCACTTTGAGGACACATCTTGTGATACCCGAGCCTAACATTACTCACTTGGTCAATATGATTCATGCATTACTTGTTAATTATGTGTTATTTGGATTACTTGATGTTTCATGGTTCAGTTGATCTTATAGTTAATTTCACACATAGGAATGTGCTAAACATTTGAACTCATATCTAAAACACAATCGTGGTATATGTTACGGGACTAAGTTATGTTATTCATAGTATTTCTAATACGAAAATATAATATATGTAAAGATCTTATAAAACTCTAAGTACACGTGGTAAGCCTAGAAGTTATAAAGGTGTCACTGACGTGTCTATCGGAGGTTAACTAGCTTACCTCGAGATTTTAGTCGGCGCGTGTAGTGGATCACTTTAAATTGACGATTCAAGTGGATAACCATCATTCAATAAACTAACACGTGTCAAGTGCCTTTCACTCTTGTCAATACCTAATAGGATACAATTTATGATTGCATCTGATAACGTCTGTAAAATACTGTGATCTGTCTATACCTCATTCGTTCCAACTGCGGTAGGAATTGAACTTATCTTTTAGTTTATAATATTAATTATATTTTTATAAATGATTCCTTCCATTTTTATCTACAGTGTATTATTTGTGAAGTTTTAGAAAGTTTGACAATAAAGTCCTTCACTAGCATTTTCAACATTGTTCGCATGGGTAATCGAGTTTAAGCAATAAAAATACACCCTAAACTTCTACTAAACCATTTTAAAGATCATCAATACCCTAAATGAGATCAATATCTACTAGGAACCGGTTCAAACACTCCAAGAACCGGATCATAACTACTTGAACCGATCAATTATTTCAAACCTAGTCTCTAGTAGTCATCCGAGGGTATTTTGGACATTTCACCTTCATAACCGACTTAACACACTTGGTTGATGGATAAATCCGACCCTCAACCCTCATTTACAGTCTGAACATTATCAAGAAGCTTCACACTTCGAAAATTCACCAAACATTCAAGAAGAAATCACCAAAACATCAACACCTCTATTCCTTTGACAATCAAGGTGAGTCTCCTTTGTTTCTTCCTTATTCTTGCTAAGTTTCTTAGCTATTTCGAAGGTGTGAGAGCTTGTATATGTTCTTATACATTTTATAATGATGTTAAGAATTCAGCCATGGAAAACCCTTGTGTTTAATATGGATTTATAATGCTTAAAACTCACTAAGGCAATAAAGGAATCAATTCTGCCACCTTTTGGAATTAATAGTATATGTTACTTGATCCGTATGTTTCAGGGTCAGGAGTTTCAGTATACTTATTCTTAAGTATCTTAGGGATATTATGTCAAAAATTGGTGCAATTTCAACTTATATTATAGTGATTATAAGCAAAACAAAATCTGATTATGACAAGACTTTGATAAACTCTCTTAATCAAGTGTTTGTTATAAAACCTTGAAATTTTAAGTTGTGAGAGTTGAATGAACTTTATAAACAGAGACTAATAGATTTATTAATGAATTATAAGTCCAAAATCGATTGGTTAATGGGCTGGTATACATCGATAAACCGATATAAAGTATGTAGAACACCGGTTATGCGAAGTGGTAAACCCTTTCGATATGAAGAGAGTTAAACCTTGCGTGTGGTATGTGAATCCTTGAAATACATACCTTGAAACAGGTTCTGAAGATATATCATCCCAACCACCCCCTATTGGTATAAACGTAAGGGTATTACCCGATCAAGGTAAGTAGGAATCCATCTGCAACTACAATGCATAAACATAGTATTGTTTGTAAACTTGATGATATCTTGAGAGTGTATTGTATTGGATGATTGATCTGTATTATGCTTAAAGTGTTTGGTTGCACCTTACATGATCATAACATCCATTAGCATCTTCACATGCATGCATAACAGGATACTCATTAGTGTCTGCATGCATGGTACGATCATGGAAAGAAAGAAAAGAAAAATTTTTTGTTGGCCGCTGCTAGAGCACCGAGGCATGGTAGATGCATGCTTGTACGATATGTTTAGCACGGTAGATGCATGCTTATATCATGTGTGAGACATGGTAGATGCATGTTCTCACGATATATTTGGTGTGGTAGATGCATGCCTTATATGTCTGGCATGGTAGATGCATGCCTTATATGTCTGGCATGGTAGATGCATGCCTCATGATATGATATGATGTTGAGTTCATTCTGGTGCTTAGTACGTGGTTCAACGGGCCCAAGGATAAGAAAATGATTTTGAGAGATTCTCATTGATAATGATATGTCATATGTTGCATCAGACATGATACATAACATGCATGATTTCTACTTATTGGGCTTTAGCTCACGTAGTTTATGCATTGTAGGTAATTCTGATGCTTGAGTATGTTCCTCATTTGGATGAGTTGGAGTTCCACTGTTGCTGATGGTCGACGTACATGGATGACGACCTGTCGGGCTTAACCATGGGCTTAACATATTTTCGTTCTTGTTTGTGAACCTTACTTTATAAATATGTATCGCAGTAATGTACTCATAGGTTCGAGTGTCGTTGATGGTGTGATGGTTACTTTAAGTTCACTTAGTATGTTTGTTTAACCTGTGAGGTTGTTTAAATATCGTAATGTAAAATAAATAAGTGATTTGGGAAGCTCGAAGTTTTGTGGTTTACTAATCTCTTGTAGTATAGCTACGGGGATATTGATGTCATGAGTTTGATTCGGATTGAGACTAGATGTCTCTGTATGATACTTGTGTTGGTTTTTATGTCACATATTTGGGATAGGTACTAGTTTAGGGGAAACTCTGTCGAAATTTCACCATAATTTATAAGTACTAATATGATATAAGATAGTGTAAGTTAGGCAGTTAGTGCGGGTGTGTTACAGTTGGTATCGGAGCCCGGTTTGTGCCCTGTAGACTGTCCATGTACACGAGCTCAGAGCATGTGGAGCACAACAAATCCAGTAAGTGTTATTTTATTTGTGTGCACTCATATTTCATGAATTATATTGACCATATGATATAGGGCTCAGTCATAAATAGAAAATAATGCCGAGAACAAGAACTGAAGGCAGTGATGGGGGTAGAACACAAGATCCAGAAATGACGTCCACAAGTTCTGATCGTGATCTGATCATTGGCCGGTTGACTGAACTAGTAGAAAGGCAATCTCAAAAAATCCAACAACTCATCCAACAAGGAGACATGCGAGGATAGCAGGGAGATGACAGGAATCGACCGCCACCTCGAGTAGAACAAGTTGAATTAGATGGAGGAAGGTTAAGGAAGTTGAATCCACTGACATTTGAGAGCGCAGTGGATCCTACAAAATCAGAAGATTGGCTAAGGGCTATAGAAAACATGTTCCAGTATAGTAAGGTTTCTGAAGAGAACAAGGTACTTTGTGCATCCTTCATGTTACGGGGCAGTGCAGGTCATTGGTGGGATACGATAAGCGCTATTGAAAATGTGGCAACAATGACTTGGGCTAAGTTCAAGGAACTCTTCAGAAATAAGTACTTTACAGCTCTTGTTCGTGCAATGAAGATGAACAAATTTATATAGTTGAAACAAGGAAGCATGACGGTTTCAGACTACATCTGTAAGTTCGAAATGCTGTCTAGGTTTGCTGAGCATATGGTTAGCACGGAAGCACTGAAAGTGGAGAGGTTCCTTGAAGTCTTGAGACCAGAGCTATACAGAGATGTCAGCATGGCAGGAATTCAAGGGACGACTTATTCAATAATTGCTGAGAGAGCATTGGTCACGAACGAGGCGGGCGAGGATTCGACAAGCACAAGAGGTTCGACGGCAATTTGCCCAACGACAAGGCCAACGCTGGTTTAAGAATGAAAATAAGAGGCCACCTCAATCGCAGAATCCAGAGGCTGATTTTCCATCTAAAAAGGGGCAGGAACAAGGAGGACCAAGTAAGCGCATGAAGTCTGAAGAGGGTAGACCCTTTGTACCATTACCGGCATGCCCTAATTGTGGAAAACAACATAGTGGAGTTTGCTTATTGGGTTTCAAAGTATGCTTTTCATGTGGACAACCTGGACATATGGCGAACGTTTACCCAAACAAGACAAAAGCTAAATCTCAGGAAAGGGTACCAGCTAGAGTTTACACTATAACCAGAGAAGATGCTGAAGCTAATCCGTCTATTATCACAGGTAACCTTCTTATCTTTGCTATTTCAGCATCGGTATTATTTGATCCTGGTGCTACACATTCATTTGCATCTACCGAGTATGTGAGAAGGCTGGGTAGAGTACCAGAAACAATTGAGGTAGGTTATAATGTAGTTACCCCCTCTGGAGATCCAAAACAAACAAATAAGATCATACAAGCATGTAGTATTCCTATCGAAAATAGGGAACTCTATGCTGATTTAATCGTGTTGGACATGAATGACTATGACATAATCTTGGGTATGGATTGGTTATCAAAATATCATGCTACTGTTGACTGTCGGAGAAAGATTGTGACACTACAACCACCTGGGGAAGAACCTTTTTATTTTGTCGGGTATGAAATGATCAGAGTTATGGTTGAAGAAACTGTTGCAAAACTTCTGGAAACAAGGGTAGAACCTCACCTGGTGTCCCTGAATATCAAAATAGACTCACTGCTAGACAAGAAAGAACCCTCTCCAACACCAAAATCTTCAAGGATGCCACTTGGCATGCAATTCATGCATAAGGTGGAGAAGCAGCTAGCATAAATCACTGATGCTGGCAAAAAATGGAAGCAAGAGGCACTATCCTTAATCCCCATAAGCACACATGCACCTTAAATCATCCATTTCCCAAAGGCTGGAACTTCAAGTTCCTTAAAAGGAAAAAGTACATGTGCACCATCTGAAGCACCTGCAGCCAAGAAGAAAAGGACCAGGCAAGAACCAGATGTGCCTCTGAACTGGGAAGACAAGGAGTTATACTACATTGAGGAGTTTATTCCAGATGAAGCTAGAAATAAGTGGGGGATTTCCAAGAAACAATTCATTAAAAAAAATTATTTTTGAGAAATCCCTCAGACCCAGACTGCACTCCTCAACAAATCTTCAGTGACTACATGGAGATCAACTGGCCAAATTTGTGGGAAATTCTGAAAAGGGTTGCTGAAGAAACATTCAATGCTTATCCTAGAATCCTTGATTTTAGACCACATGAACCTCCAATTGACTTAAATGGAAAGCTGGAAGATGAAGCACTTCAGAGGGAGATAAAGAATATATGCATAAAGAACAAGTATACTTCCCCTGAAGATCAAAGATTTGCTTCCACCATAGTCAAGAAGAAGTATGGGCTAATCCCAGTAGTTTAAGGACTATATTTCAAACTCAAATGTTGATAGCTTATTACAGTCGACTTGAATGAGAATCTCTAGTTGTCTCAAACAGTCTAAGTCTTTACATTTCAGCATTTTACTTGTCTATGTGATGATTTTACTACATTTGATCACTAAGTTTTGCCATCATCAAAATCGGGGGAATTTTTTAGGAATATAATTTAAAATTTTGAATATTTCATACCTGTATTCAAGATTATTTCAAATGTATGTACTTGGCATTGTAAAAAAGAACCAAATAAGTATCTTCTATAGGCTTTTAAAAGACTAGGGTAATTATTGATCATGATGATCAAATAGAAATTTGGCTAAGTATATAACACACATATTATCATCTGAGGTTTGGTCAACGCAAGATATCAGCCAGGTTTGACCGATAAAAACATCAGTCGGGTTTCAGTCAAAGGAAAATATCAGTCGGGTTTGACCATGTCTGAAGTACAGCTAAATATCTCTGAAGACAATTTTGGCTAAGTACAAAACAACTAAAATATCAGCTTGGTCTTGGTCAAAGTATAATATCAGTTGAGGTTTGACCAAGTGAATAACATCCAACTTTCCAAACCGGATATCAGTCAGCTTTTGTCCAGGCAGAACATCAGCCAGGTTTGGCCAACATATCAGACATGTTTGACCAAGAGAAATATCAGATGAGTTTTATCAGACGATATATCAGCCAAGTTTTGGAGTTCAACGGTCCACGTCAGCAAACGTTGAAAAGTCAACAATGGCGGCAAAACACATGAAAGCCAAGGAGACAAAGTGATTGATTCCTGAAATTTAAGGAATATAATATTCATCGAGATTCGAGCCCTGAAGGCTTTCTAAATATAATAATCAAATCAAAGCAGTGCAATGGGAATATCATCTTCAAACGGTCAGATTTGAAGAAAATGACATAGCCTTGCAAAAAGATGAAAAGATAAACAATGAAGTCCACTCTCCAATGGATAGATATATTACAAGATACAACGGCTATGAAGAGCTCAAGATCGTACTATAAATATCTGAAGAAAGATTGAGCAGAAATACGATGCGAATAATACTGACAAGCAATCAAAGCAAATATATAGCATCATGAAGAGCAAGTTCTTAAATTCAATACTAAGTAGCTCTTAAAGTTGTAGAAGACAACACTCTTGTCTTTAAGTTCGAGTACGGGGTTACTTTATTGAACAAGGTTCTTGAGAGTAAGAGGTTGTAAAACATCCACTGGTTCTTGATTGGAAGGTGATAGGCAGCTTGCGAGCTGTTGAGGCATCCACGGGTTTTCGATCAAGAGGTGTTAAGCAACCAAGGGAAGGAGTTACAATGGATACGGGTTTCCGCTAGTTGGAAGCTGTTGTAACAGAATTCATTGTAACATTAATTTTAATGGTTGAAAGTTATAGTGAATTATCTCCAACTGGTTTGGAGAGAAGTGGACTAGTAGAGGATTACCCCACCTCTGAAACCACTATAAAAGTGTTGTGTGATTTACTGCTTTAATCATCATATTTAACTATTACATTCCTATTAACTGTTGCACTCAAAGTCAGCTGTCATTCCGCAAAACCATTTTACGGCTGACAAATGTTATCTGCATCATTATCAGCCGAGTAATATTAGCTGCATTTACTTCAATTGTGTTTCTTAAAACAGTTATTTAAGCAAACGATTTTATGAGTCTATTCACCACCCTCTAGACTTATACCTAATGCCTTGTGACATACACTCATTGCAAACAGCACAGCATACAGCAATCGCTCGTCAAAGCATATAGCTGGTGTTTGAACTTGTTCTACCCTATTTTTACCATTGAGATCAACCTTAGCACTGTGTGGACTAAGTCCTTGCTAGTTCCGACCTTTATGGGAAGAATAACATTGAATACGAAGCACCAATCTGTGTGAGAAGAAGCAAGTCGAAAGAGCTAAAGCCAATCTGTGTGAACGGCCCAAGCTGTTGTTACTGTATCAATCTGTGTGAATGATACCAAGACATGTTTACATTCCGTACTTACTATGTTAATTTATAACTAGATTTAAAGTATACATTGTGAAAACCATGTACACATCAAGCAAACAGGAGAGTACCTAGTTGCTGTATTTATAGCAACTCAATATTAGTCTTCCCGCTACGCAAATAACTTCGAAAAACAAATAGCTTATTGTATTCTCCCTTTCTAAGCTGTTTACTTTATACTCTGTGACCAGCAAGTGGTATCGGAGAGGTTGATTCTAAAAAGAATCAGTTGATTTTTAACTGAATCAAATCCACAAATTAATAGCTTTTGAAAACTTTGTGTTATATTTCCATCATTTATCCTATTTCTAATATGTAAACTGTAATACCCGGCCTTGGAGTCACTGTTATCATTCAGTAATTGTCACTTAGAAATTTTTTCACTCAGTAATAATCATTCATCATTCATGTTCATTCATTCGTGTTCACCGTTCGGACTAATGTTGAGTCGTGTATCGATATCGTTCATTGTTTCAACCTTGCTTGAGAATCGAGACGAGAATATTATATTGATCGTTATAATTACTTCATTAATTGATGTTGATATTGAAGTCCATATTAGCGACTCTATTTTGACCATTACGTCATTCTGAAAATGATTAATTCTACACTTTTTGTCATCCGAGTTCGTCTCGGTGTCGTTCTGTTGAGTTCCGTGTTCTTAAGCGACTTTTCCACGTATGAGTTCGACTTTGTAAAATCACCATTAATTCTTTGAAACTCCAAAAATTCTTATTCTTTTCAATATTATAGAGTATCAAGTTACCTTTCCAATGGTTTAAACGGTGAATCAATCGGAGTCTCGACGATGGAGTTATGGTCGAAATATATAAAACTGCACCGTGTGCCTTTTGATGCTGGAGCGGGCTGTACCGCGGGCCGCGTGTAATATCCGCGTTTTCTATTTTTAGTAATTTCTATTTTAGTGTATATTCGTTTCGGATAACTCGCTTGGCACTGTTTTGGAATTCTGAACCTATTTTGTTCTTGGAGTTTCTCCGCTTAGACGGGTCTCGATGATGCTTTTACGTAATTTCATCTTGTGGTATATTTTGTCTCATGCGTATTCGATTCTCCTTAAACTCGTTCGATTTCGTCACTTTCTTACTTCCATGAGTTCGTATGCTTGATTAGAGCATGTTGTGAGTTTCAGATTGTTAACCCGACGTTGTGTCGTGATTTTCGGATGTTTGGGCCGTTTTTGTAAATTCCTAGAAATTTAGGGAATTTGTTCCTTGTTCGACTTTGGCTGTGTACCTCAGATCGTTTTGGGGTTCCGTACTTCCATTTTGTGTTATTGTTGCCCAAATATCGATTCCTATTGCTTTTATTCTCTTTCCGGATCATTTTTTCGCCATTTTGGGACCCGAGGGGGGATGTGGGCCGCGGCACAAGGATTGTGCGCCGCGGCACACACATTACCCAGTTGTTGGCCGAGCAGGCTGTACCGTGTGCCGCGGTACAAGGATTGTGCGTCGCGGCACACAACCGAGTCAGTGCCGCGGCACACTTATGCAGGCCGGCACACCGTGTGGCACTGCCGGCTAAAACCTCACATGCCGCGTGCCCGGCACGATGCTGGCTGCCGCGGCACATGCCGAGTCTGAGCCGCGGCACACTCCGAATGAGCCGCGGCACAACGAGCGGTCGGCCACCACCGGGCGCAATTTTGGCCCGTGCCGCGGCACGATTTAGCCGAGCCGCGCACACAACGCTGTGATCGGCCGCTATATCTGCGTTTTTATTCGGCGAAAGTCACACATTTTTCCTTCCTTCCACCGTGCGCGAGAGAGAGAGGGTTGAGAGGGGGATTTCTTCTCCATCTACCCTTTTGATTGTGTGTTTTTCTTCATCTTCCTTCGATCGTGTAGCTCGGATTGTGGATCTAGCACGTGTTCTTCGGATTATAGGGCTTGAATCTTCAAGAGGTATGAACTCTTTTAACCCTAGTATGATTTTGGGGAGGGTTTGGTGGTGATCTTGTGTTTTAATCCGAATTAACCGATGTTGTTGTTAGATTTTGATAGTACTCTCGTGACCTTGGTTTTCTTGTTATTGGTTGGGATGAAATCCCGTTAATTCACTGTTAACCGATTTCAATTCCCTACGCACTCTTGGTGTTCGATAAATTGTCCCAACGGGTAGAACTAGGAGGAATTTCTTCGTATTCATGATGTGAGATTGATTGTATATCATTATTGTGTTAGGGTCGGATTTGAGGGGATTGTTCGGACCGAAACCTATTCCTTCGTCGTTTCCTTCGCGTCGTATTACCAAGGCAAGTACCTCGATATACGAATTGTAACTGCGTGAAATCATTATTGCCGAAGTGTATGAGTTTATATGGATGTATATATACGTATGTGTATATATATATATATATATATATGTGTGTTGATATATAGTTACATGTTAAATATATGTACGTATATACGCATTTTGATATATATGTTTATGTCGGTGATCGACGAGTGTTGAATTCTAACATTAGTTGACGTACTCAACTTGGATTGACGGACGAACTATAGTTATTCATATAATATAGTAAGGTTATATATATATATCTATATATCTATATATATAAATGTATATATATATTCGGTTGAGTCGCAATATAGAGATATATGTGCGGTGTTGATTGAGTTTGATTGATAACGTGCGTGTTATTGTTTATTTGTGTGGTTATGGACTGGCGGAGAAATTGTGTGACTTGATGTACCGAGTTTGAAAATTGTTGTGACGTTTGTCCGTGTGCTTGATGTTTGAAACAATGTGGATACTTGTTGAGAGAAACGTCATATCTGGGAACCTCTGAGGGCGGGGCGTGCACTCCGGCCTGGTGTACGCTGCAAAGTGCGGCTCTATATGGGTGATGAACGCCGGTGTTACATAATGCATGTGTCAAGGGGCGGCTCTTGCGGGAGTGATCGCCGGCACAGTGACATGTTCAAGGAGCGACCGACATAGTGGAGTGAACGCCGGTGCACAGGTGTGCAGTGGAGGCGCCTGGCAGGCTTATTGGTTACGGGTATTCGAGTGATAGCTAAGACCCCGTTACCGAACGATGTTTGTATCTCAAATTCTTTCAACTCACTTTTAAATGCTTGTCTTGATATAGACCGCGATTCGTGTTTTTGAAAGTTTGTTTCAACTTGTTTTTAAGGCGTTGGTATCAGGGTTAATTAACCAAGGAGGTTTGACGAAATCTCCGAGGGTTAATTAATCGGGGGTCTTGAGCAGGATATGTCGAATGAGAGATTGTGCCTTTGATTGTATTGTGGTGCTATTCTGTGTATTGGGTCGAGGGCCTTGTGAAACGTTGAGATGATTAATCTCGTGATGATGTTAATTGGATTGGGTTGAGAACCCCGTGAGATGTTGTAATGATTTCATTTGTGTCAGTGTTCTATAAATTGGGTTGAGGATCCTGAATAATGTTGACATGTTCTCGTGCAATCATTTTTCCATATCTTGGGTCGAGAACCCGAGATCTCTTGAAATTATTTTCTAAAAGCATTCCCATTCGATTTTTGTTTAAAACCCCAAGACGACCCGAGTCATTAATAATGTTTTCAAACTATCTTATCAAAATACTTTTCCCTTATAAGAATAGATTTTCAAAGTAAATCTTTTGACTCCTTGGGCTCGTTTAAAGTTTAATTAGTGTTATGTTCCATATAGAGAATATGACTATGTGATTATTTTTCACCTTGTGTATACGAATGCTATACCGTGTAGACTTTGGGAATGTATGGTTGTGTTAAGACTTCACGATGGTTGAATTTTGTGTTATTCTTGTTCGTATATCTTGTATATTATGTACTTGCACTAGCAAAATTCCAGCTTGCTAACCCCCGAGTTTTCGGGGTGGAGTGCTTATGCGCTCGGAGTTTTGGCACTCGAAGCGATCACGGATTGGCTTGGAATAAGATGGAAGGCAGCGATGCTAATCACACGAGAGTCGAGTCTTTCCTTTTGTTTTCACTTTGGTCGGCATCCCCCTTCAGTCGAGTATTCACCCTTGCATGGGTGTAGTTTTCATTTATTAAATTCAGTTGTCATTTTTTTTCTATATTGCAGTTTATTCTTGTCATTGTGAGGTGAGTTTCTTTAGTTCGGAATTGTTTAATGACCTTGTCGGTCCGCTTTGTAATTAGATTGACCCCGGTCGGTTAATCATTTAAGTAGTCTATTGGAGTGTAGCCTGGTAGATCCTCGTGAGAAGGGTCTACGGCGTGTGATATTCCCGGACGTATTCTGGGGATGTTACAATTATGGTATCAGAGCTTAGGTTTGCGAAAAACCTAGGCCGTTGGGTCAAGTCCATGTCTTGTGTAAGTCGCGCGCATCAGAGTCGTGATTAGTATCGTGGTTCCGACATCATCTCCCGGCAATCCGTGATGGTAAGCCTCCCGATCGTAAGTCCCCTTATATACGTATTTGATTACATTGTGCTTATATGCTTAATGTGAACTAGGAATTGGAACTTGTTGGTGATATTATCGCTTTAGGATATAACATGCGTATGCGGTCCGAGTATAAATAGTTATGTAGTATGCTTCGGAAGTCGATCATGTTTATCTGTTTCGGTACTTTATTAGAATAAATTTGCGAATGATAATTTATCCACCGCATGAGTATTTTAAGATGGCTTTTGATATCTTGCAAACCGAGTTTTGATACTTTGGTCTTGCATGTTCTGATAGTATTCTTATGACGGTATTTGATATTTTATAAATGACTTTTGTGCGTATTTGAGAATATTACCGACTTCAGCCTTTTTGGAATTTTTATCATTTTTTTTAAAATGATTTTTAGCCTGGTGGGTTCCGGCACGGGGCCCACGGCGCTGTAGTATCACGAATATTTTAAAGTGATGCTTTGAAATTTTCTAACATTGTGTGAAGCCATGATTTAATATCGTCATGTTAAATGGTCACGTATCTCGGCGGATAATTCTTTCGAATAAACATTTTGGAAGAAGAGGAAAGATTTTCAAAATTGTGGTATTTGGACTCAACATTTTGAAATATTTCAAATTAAACGAATTAATTTTCGATTTCTTTTTTTTTCTTCTTTTATACATCACTCGAAAATAATTTTTAGAGTCGTTATATAAACTTCCTCTTCCGAAATAAAAGACAGTGTTTACAAGTCTTGGGCGCAATGTGACTAGCCTCTTTTTCAAAAATTTGTTTTCATTAAGTGCATACATATAATGATCGTCCTCGTCGAGGAACTCGAAATTGACTTCATAAAACTTTATGCTTTACGATAGTACCGTTATTCTAAGGATGCTAACTAAAACTCGGGGTGATAATTGTGATATATTGTACGACTGATAAACTAATACTGTTGATCGGTGTTATCCGTATTAGTATGTCAAGCCTCGGCGGACGTGGACGTGATGATGGAAATGGAAGCGGCAAGGTGGTTCGTACGACCACGATTCATGCTACGGTGAAGGAGTATCTAAATCAAACGATATCCTATGAAATCTCCTCAGTGGTCGAGCCCATGAGCGAAGCCAAGAGACCGAGGATATCTGGGAAGTTTTTGGGCGGTGAAGAGTCTAAGGCTCCCAAACCCCCACGTCGTTCGAACGCGTCGTCTTCGCGATCGGGAGTGAGCGCTTGGAATCCCAAGCCAGCATCGGTGACTCTCGGTAAGAAGGGAGGGTGCTTCAACTGCAATCGTTAGGGACATGTTCGTGCAAATTGTCCCTTTCCACTCTTGACTTGTTACCGGTGCCGGTGTGAAGGTCATCGGGAGAAGCATTGTGAGATAATTTCCGATCTGGCAAAGAATGCTACCCTATTGGCGAACAGAGCAAGTGACGGGAGAATGTCCCGAAACCCTATGTTTCCTTCTGAAGAGTCTAACATGGGAGGATGAATATTTTGTAGTATGTCCTAATCGTTGCTGTTTTGAACAATCGTGACTTTGATCGTTCTTCATTTCATTGCTCTATGTTACCAACTCTTGCTGTTCTAAGTTTCGGGATCGAAATGTTTTCTTAGTATGGGGAAATGTACTACCCGTACTCTCCATAGTATTTTCAGTGTTGGGTGACTTTCATTGTTGGTACTTCATGTATGACCCTCTCGATAATTTTTAAACTACCCTGTTGTACTTAGCCTGCCGTTCTCCGAACGAATTTCAGAACCGTTTTGTTAGACTCCGTGGATTATTGTGGTCTTTCCACATCTGAACTTGATCCTTGCAGAATTTTTGTTCGAAACTATTATTCTCATACGGGCAATTAACACTTTCGAAGGTGTTATGAACTTGGATGCGGTCGGTCGAGCTCGAAACATGGTTTTAGGACGTCTGAGCCGTCTTGTGATTTTCTTAACTCTTGGAGTTATTGTCTCGAAATTCATACCCCTCCACCTCGACTTATCGTGTTCACTTACATTTTTAGGACCTCGCATTCGCGCATTGCTCATGATGATGTGGGGGCTGAGCAAGTAGTTATTTTCTTGATTTTTCCACCGCTCTCTATTTTAAGTTTCGGGACGAAACTTATTTTAAGGAGGGTGGAATGTAATATCCGCGTTTTCTATTTTTAGTAATTTCTATTTTAGTGTATATTCGTTTCGGATAACTCGCTTGGCACTATTTTGGAATTCTGAACCTATTTTGTTCTTGGAGTTTCTCCGCTTAGACGGGTCTCGATGATGCTTTTACGTAATTTCATCTTGTGGTATATTTTGTCTCATGCGTATTCGATTCTCCTTAAACTCGTTCGATTTCATCACTTTCTTACTTCCATGAGTTCGTATGCTTGATTAGAGCATGTTGTGAGTTTCAGATTGTTAACCCGACGTTGTGTCGTGATTTTCGGATGTTTGGGCCGTTTTTGTAAATTCCTAGAAATTTAGGGAATTTGTTCCTTGTTCGACTTTGGCTGTGTACCTCAGATCGTTTTGGGGTTCCGTACTTCCATTTCGTGTTATTGTTGCCCAAATATCGATTCCTATTGCTTTTATTCTCTTTCCGGATCATTTTTCGTCATTTTGGGACCCGAGGGGGGATGTGGGCCGCGGCACAAGGATTGTGCGCCGCGGCACACACATTACCCAGTTGTTGGCCGAGCAGGCTGTACCGTGTGCCGCGGCACAAGGATTGTGCGCCGCGGCACACAGCCGAGTCAGTGCCGCGGCACACTTGTCCGGGCCGCGGCACACCCGTGTGGCACCTGCCGGCTAAAACCTCCTGTACCGCGTGCCCCGGCACAGTCTGGCAGTGCCGCGGCACATGCCGAGTCTGAGCCGCGGCACACTCCGAATGAGCCGCGGCACAACGAGCGGTCAGCCGACCACTGGGCGCAATTTTTGGCCCTGTGCCGCGGCACAGTTTAGCTGAGCCGCGGCACACAACGCGGTCAGCGCTATATCTGCGTTTTTATTCAGCGAAAGTCACACATTTTTCCTTCCTTCCACCGTGCGCGAGAGAGAGAGGGTTGAGAGGGGGATTTCTTCTCCATCTACCCTTTTGATTGTGTGTTTTTCTTCATCTTCCTTCGATCGTGTAGCTCGGATTGTGGATCTAGCACGTGTTCTTCGGATTATAGGGCTTGAATCTTCAAGAGGTATGAACTCCTTTAACCCTAGTATGATTTTGGGGAGGGTTTGGTGGTGATCTTGTGTTTTAATCCGAATTAACCGATGTTGTTGTTAGATTTTGATAGTACTCTCGTGACCTTGGTTTTCTTGTTATTGGTTGGGATGAAATCCCGTTAATTCACTGTTAACCGATTTCAATTCCCTACGCACTCTTGGTGTTCGATAAATTGTCCCAACGGGTAGAACTAGGAGGAATTTCTTCGTATTCATGATGTGAGATTGATTGTATATCATTATTGTGTTAGGGTCGGATTTGAGGGGATTGTTTGGACCGAAACCTATTCCTTCGTCGTTTCCTTCGCGTCGTATTACCAAGGCAAGTACCTCGATATACGAATTGTAACTGCGTGAAATCATTATTGTCGAAGTGTATGAGTTTATATGGATGTATATATATATATATATATGTGTTGATATATAGTTACATGTTAAATATATGTACGTATATACGCATTTTGATATATATGTTTATGTCGGTGATCGACGAGTGTTGAATTCTAACATTAGTTGACGTACTCAACTTGGATTGACGGACGAACTATAGTTATTCATATAATATAGTAAGGTTATATATATATCTATATATCTATATATATAAATGTATATATATTCGGTTGAGTCGCAATATAGAGATATATGTGCGGTGTTGATTGAGTTTGATTGATAACGTGCGTGTTATTGTTTATTTGTGTGGTTATGGACTGGCGGAGAAATTGTGTGACTTGATGTACCGAGTTTGAAAATTGTTGTGACGTTTGTCCGTGTGCTTGATGTTTGAAACAATGTGGATACTTGTTGAGAGAAACGTCATAACCGGGAACCTCTGAGGGCGGGGCATGCACTCCGGCCTGGTGTACGCTGCAAAGTGCGGCTCCATATGGGTGGTGAACGCCGGTGTTACATAATGCGTGTGTCAAGGGGCGGCTCTTGCGGGAGTGATCGCCGGCGCAGTGACATGTTCAAGGAGCGGCCGACATAGTGGAGTGAACGCCGGTGCACAGGTGTGCAGTGGAGGCGCCTGGCAGGCTTATTGGTTACGGGTATTCGAGTGATATCTAAGACCCCATTACCGAACGATGTTCGTATCTCAAATTCTTTCAACTCACTTTTAAATGCTTGTCTTGATATAGACCGCGATTCGTGTTTTTGAAAGTTTGTTTCAACTTGTTTTTAAGGCGTTGGTATCAGCGTTAATTAACCAAGGAGGTTTGACGAAATCTCCGAGGGTTAATTAATCGGGGGTCTTGAGCAGGATATGTCGAATGAGAGATTGTGCCTTTGATTGTATTGTGGTGCTATTCTGTGTATTGGGTCGAGGGCCTTGTGAAACGTTGAGATGATTGATCTCGTGATGATGTTAATTGGATTGGGTTGAGAACCCTGTGAGATGTTGTAATGATTTCATTTGTGTTAGTGTTCTATAAATTGGGTTGAGGATCCTGAATAATGTTGACATGTTCTCGTGCAATCATTTTTCCATATCTTGGGTCGAGAACCCGAGATCTCTTGAAATTATTTTCTAAAAGCATTCCCATTCGATTTTTGTTTAAAACCCCAAGACGACCCGAGTCATTAATAATGTTTTCAAACTATCTTATCAAAATACTTTTCCCTTATAAGAATAGATTTGCAAAGTAAATCTTTTGACTCCTTGGGCTCGTTTAAAGTTTAATTAGTGTTATGTTCCATATAGAGAATATGACTATGTGATTATTTTTCACCTTGTGTATACGAATGCTATACCGTGTAGACTTTGGGAATGTATGGTTGTGTTAAGACTTCACGATAGTTGAATTTTGTGTTGTTACTGTTCGTATATCTTGTATATTATGTACTTGCACTAGCAAAATTCCAGTTTGCTAACCCCCGAGTTTTCGGGGGGTGGGTGCCTGTTATGCGCTCAGGTTTTGGCAGCTCGGAAGCAGTCACGGGATTGGCTTGGAAGAAGATGGAAGACGATGATGCTAATCACACGAGAGTCAGAGTCTTTCATTTTGTTTTCACTTTGGTCGGCATCCCCCTTTCTGGTCGAGTATTCACCCTTGCATGGGTGTAGTTTTCATTTATTAAATTCAGTTGTCATTTTTTTTCTATATTGCAGTTTATCTTGTCATTGTGAGGTGAGTTTCTTTAGTTCGGGATTGTTTAATGACCTTGTCGGTCCGCTTTGTAATTAGATTGACCCCGGTCAGTTAATCATTTAAGTAGTCTATTGGAGTGTAGCCTGGTAGATCCTTGTGAGAAGGGTCTACGACGTGTGATATTCCCGGACGTATTCTGGGGATGTTACACCGCGGCCCCTTCTGGTCGGGCCGCGGCACAAATCCAGTGTGTTGGGAAGTTTTTGGCCGTGGGCCGCGGCACACTCAGCCTGTGCCGCGGCACACAGTGCAGGTTTGCCTATTTCAGCGGGTTTCATGAGAATCAAGCTCATTTTCATCATTTTCCTTCTTCCTCTCCTCCTTGGGCGATTTGTGGGCGATATTTTGGGCGATTTAGCATCATCAAACTCAGATAATTTCATCTTCTTCAAGTTGTGGTGCGGATTAACAACATGTTTGTGGATTCTTCATCCTTATCAAGGTAATTTTTCATTGAAGCTTGAATTTCGGGATTTGAAGGTTTTATTCGCGATGTCTTTGAGTTAGCTTGCTTTTATATTGGAATATGTTAGATATGGATTATATATCTTGGATACTTGTATTCTTATGGATTCATTGATGTAATTTTCGGAATTTGTGAATCATTGAGGAATTTTTCAAGAACACCTTGGTGTTGACTTTGGATTTTTGGGGGGTTTCGACTAGATGTTGTTGAAATCCCGATTTAAGTATTCCTATTGGATTATTGATAGTATTCGTGAGATTTTGTTGGATTATACTTGTACCAGTCAATGAGATTAATGTTATCATATATGTGAATGAATGTGTTGTATCATTCCGAGACTTAGTCTCTTCATAAGTTCATTAATATTAGGGGATCGTTCGATACGATACTCTTCGGCAATTATGCCAAATGTTTATTATCAATCATTAATGGCCGGTTCAAGGTATTGGGATACTCGTTGTTAATGTTATTGTCGATCGCCGGTTCGCGGTATCGATGTATCGATTGTTGTTGTTGATATTAATGTCGATTTAAGACATCGTTGTAATCATTGCTATTAATGTTGGAGTTTTGTTCTTGATGTTGTTTTGGCCGATTGAAGGCATTGACGTATTCATTTATCATCTTCGTCGTCTGTAACCGATTAAAGGTGATGAGGCACTCATTGTATTATTGTTATCGATTGGCCGTTCTAAGGCAGTCGAGGTACTCAATCACTCATTGTATCATTGTTATCGATTGTCCGTTCTAAGGCAATTGAGATAATCAATCAATCATTGTATCATTGTTATCGAATGGCCGTTCTAAGGCAATCGAGGTACTCAATCATTCATTGTATCATTGTTATCGATTGGCCGTTCTAAGGCAATCGAGGTAATCAATCATTCGTTGCATCATTGTTATCGATTGTCCGTTCTAAGGCAATCGACGTATTGAATCATCCGCTGCATCATTGTTATTGGTTGGCCATTCTAAGGTGATCGAGGTACTCAATCATTCGTTGCATCATTGTTATCGATTGGCCATTCTAAGGCAATCGAGGTATTGAATCATCCGCTGTATCATTGTTATCAATTATCCATTCTAAGGCGATCGAGGAATTGAATTGGGGCTGTCGAGGATAGTTCCCATCCGTTGTGTCGTTGTTATCGATTGACCATTCTAAGGTAATCGAGGTATTGAATTGGGACTGCCGAGGCCGATGCCCATTCGTGAGTCATCATTATCGTGTTGGCCGACTCAAGGCAGCACACTATCATTCTCGTTAATTCGGTAATCTTGGTCGCTTTTATTTTTGTGGCCTTCCGAGATTGTGCTTCGTGGCCGGGTGGCATATGTGAGGAATTTTTAGTCGGGCACATTATGGTCATGTGTATATGCAGGACTCCGGACACATTTAGACTGTGCACATGGTAAAGTACCTCTGTGAGACTAATTAGGCCAAGTTGCGAGTGTATATGTGGGGCTCCGGACACTCGGCTACTTGTGCACTCACACATTTCATTCGGGCATACTATGATACTCCACTATGGTAATGTGTATATGCGGGACTCCGGACATATTTAGACTATGCACACGGTAAAGTACCTCCGTGAGACTAATTAGGCCAAGTTGCGAGTGTATATGCGGGGCTACGGACACTCGGCTACTTGTGCACTCACACATTTCATTCGGGCATACTGTGATACTCATCATTCAACTCTAATACTTAATTCATTCATTGTGATTCATCTTCATGTAATTCATTGTGATTCATATTGAATTCATTCATTGTAATTCATCTTCATGTAATTCATTGTGGTTCATACTTAATTCATTTATTGTGATTCATCTTCATGTAAATAATTGTGATTCATATATAATTCAGTTCTGGTTTGGTTCATATCGTGTAATTCATTGTGGTACTCTGTGATTATGATTTGCCATTGGGCACTCATGTTTCTAACATGTTGAACAGGTATTAATAGTATGTCGTGGGCATAGTGTTTCACGAATGCTCGGTTCTTACCTTAGTTTGTGAGCATTTCATATTATTATTATCATTGTACCATTTTATTCTACCTTTGGATGCATATCGTGTTATACATGTATTTGATGTTCATTATCTGGATGACTGACCCCGTGGGGGCGTAACATGTTTTCATGTTTTAGGTGCTTGCGAGGGGAGAGTTGAGACACAGGGGAATGATGATGGCGACGAGGCATTTGAGTGATACTAGTCCGAGTTGTTCATGTTGGTCAGTCAGTTGTGGTGTTCTCCAGTTTGTCAGTCATTGTCATTATGTATTATCCGAGAAAGGCTCGTGGGTGTGGTTGTATTTTCATTTTTGCCCATGTAGGCCCATCATTGTCGTTAAAATTCCACCTCGGAATATTGTGCCGGATATCATGGTAGGGACTATGATTTTCCATTTATGGTTAATTTAATGTATTTTAGTCATGTTCCTTGGTGGCGTGGGGTCCACGACACTGTTATAACCCAATAGGATTTGGGGGTGTTACAGAAGATGGTATCAGAGCTTTGGGTTGTGAGATACCCTAATATGTGAGTTATGTGGCTCTACCATCGCGGTAGTAGGGGGGCTGTCAGATTATGACAATCTGGATAGTCGAGTTTTGTGAGTCGTTAAGTTAGTACGGCTGCACGAGTCATTCATTCATCGAGTCATCATCAGTGAAGACTAGTATCGCAAGACCTCAAAGCTTCGTATAACCTGTGTAAGGACTCGATTCTTTTTATGTTCATACATTCATCATGTCATTAATTATACATGCTTTGTTGAAACTATATGTGATATTAGTATTACGATTGATTCATGACTAATTGTTTTGGAGCACGTGTGACCTGTGCGAGCGATAAGGATCAACTTATTCATTAGTCAACAATCCTCAATCATCATTTTTTATCTAGTCGATCATCTTAATTCATTCATCACTCAGTTAATCTCATTACTCAATTAATTCATTCATCACTCAGTCAATCTCATTGCTCCGTTAATTCATTCATCACTCAGTCAATCTCATTGCTCAGTTAATTCATTCGCCACTCAGTCAATCTCATTGCTCAGTTAGTTCATTCATCACTCACTCAATCTCATTGCTCAGTCAATTCAATAATCATCTAGTCCATCTCATTGTTCAGTTCTTGATCTTGTGGATCGAATTTTCAACCTTGTTAACTTGTTCAAGGTAATCATTTCAGGAATTTCATCAGGTAATCATGTTACATCATTTGATCTTTCATGCGATCTTATCATATTCCGGCGTCATGTGGACAATCATTTTACCGCATTATTAATGCATTCATTATGTTAGAGTATGTATGCTCATTATCATCATTCCGTAACGTAATCATAATGCGATCTTACTACAACACGTGCATAATCCAATGGGTCCTACCAGTCTTCGAGAGCCAGAGGTAAGGACATTCATCACCGGTTTTGAACAAGTTAATTCTTGCTCGGTAATAGGATAATCATTCATTTCATTGTCGTTCATTCATTCATATAATTCGTTCATCATATATCAATCATGTTGGGACTTATAATTATCAAACTAATTATTTATTTCACGGGGAACAACGGTTCCAATCATTTCATTTGAGTTACCACTCATTGCGTTATTAGTTCACCTCGGTAAGTCATTCTTGATCCTTGTCGGATTTCTAATAATTTATCATTCATCATAGTCAGACTCATTTTTGGTAACCTTTCGGGTTCATATTAAGCGGTGAGTTCAGATTTGAGTCTTCCTTGAATCGTTGGGATCGAGGAGATCGATGATATGAAGGATATCGATGTTGGGTACATTTGAGATGTGGCCTTATTTTTCCGGATGACTGGGTAACCCAATCCGTAGTGGTGTATCGTTGTTGTGAATCATTTATGGTTGATCTATTTTATGAGGATCGTATTTGAGAATCTTGAGATTTTGAGATCATTTATGCGTTACTTTGGTATTGTAACCGAGATTTCGTGATTATCTGGGTAATTGTTCATTGAGATTCGAGACGTTTAGCCATAGGGACTTGGGCGTGCGATTGATATTTGTGCAGTGTTGTTTTCATATCATGATTGGCGGTTCATATCCCGAGATGTTTACCCTTAGTTTCGAGGACAAAACTCTTTTAAGGGGGGAGTATGTAATACCCGGCCTTGGAGTCACTGTTATCATTCAGTAATTGTCACTCAGAAATTTTTTCACTCAGTAATAATCATTCATCATTCATGTTCATTGATTCTTGTTCACCGTTCGGACTAATGTTGAGTCGTGTATCGATATCGTTCATTGTTTCAACCTTGCTTGAGAATCGAGACGAGAATATTATCTTGATCGTTATAATTACTTCATTTATCGATCTTGATATTGGAGTCCATATTAGAGACTCTATTGTGACCGTTTCGTCATTCTGAGAATGATTAATTCTACACTTTTTGTCATCCGAGTTCGTCTCGGTGTCGTTCTGTTGAGTTCCATGTTCTTAAGCGACTTTTCTACGTATGAGTTCGACTTTGTAAAATCACCATTAATTCTTGGAAACTCCAGAAATTCTGAATCTTTTCAATATTTTAGATCATCAAGTTAGCTTTCCAATGGTTCAAACGGTGAATCAATCGGAGTCCGGACGAAGGAGTTATGGTCGAAATAGCTAAAACTGCACCATGTGCCTTTTGATGCTGGAGCGGGCTGTACCGTGGGCCGCGGCCCCTTCTGGTCGGGCCGCGGCACAAATCCAGTGTGTTGGGAACTTTTTGGCCGTGGGCCGCGACACACTCAGCCTGTGCCGCGGCACACAGTGCAGGTTTGCCTATTTCAGCGGGTTTCATGAGAATCAAGCTCATTTTCATCATTTTCCTTCTTCCTCTCCTCCTTGGGCGATTTGTGGGCGATATTTTGGGCGATTTAGCATCATCAAACTCAGATAATTTCATCTTCTTCAAGTTGTGGTGCGGATTAACAACATGTTTGTGGATTCTTCATCCTAATCAAGGTAATTTTTCATTGAAGCTTGAATTTCGGGATTTGAAGGTTTTATTCCCGATGTCTTTGAGTTAGCTTGCTTTTATGTTGGAATATGTTAGATATGGATTATATATCTTGGATACTTGTATTCTTACGGATTCATTGATGTAATTTTCGGAATTTGTGAATCATTGAGGAATTTTTCAAGAACACCTTGGTGTTGACTTTGGATTTTGGGGTTTCGACTAGATGTTGTTGAAATCCCGATTTAAGTATTCCTATTGGATTATTGATAGTATTCATGAGGTTTTGTTGGATTATACTTGTACCAGTCAATGAGATTAATGTTATCATATATGTGTATGAATGTGTTGTATCATTCCGAGACTTAGTCTCTTCATAAGTTCATTAATATTAGGGGATCGTTTGATACGATACTCTTCGAAAATTATGCCAAATGTTTATTATGAATCATTAATGGCCGGTTCAAGGCATTGGGATACTCGTTGTTAATGTTATTGTCGATCGCCGGTTCGGGGTATCGATGTATCGATTGTTGTTGTTGATATTAATGTCGATTTAAGACGTCGTTGTAATCATTGCTATTAATGTTGGAGTTTTGTTCTTGATGTTGTTTTGGCCGATTGAAGGCATTGACGTATTCATTTCTCATCTTCGTCGTCTGTAACTGATTAAAGGTGCTGAGGCACTCATTGTATTATTGTTATCGATTGGCCGTTCTAATGCAGTCGAGGTACTCAATCACTCATTGTATCATAGTTATCGATTGGCCGTTCTAAGGCAATCGAGATACTCAATCAATCATTATATCATTGTTATCGATTGGCCGTTCTAAGGCAATCGAGGTACTCAATCATTCATTGTATCATTGTTATCGATTGGCCATTCTAAGGCAATCGAGGTAATCAATCATTCGTTGCATCATTGTTATCGATTGTCCGTTCTAAGGCAATCGAGGTATTGAATCATCCGCTGCATCATTGTTATCGGTTGTCCATTCTAAGGCGATCGAGGTACTCAATCATTCGTTGCATCATTGTTATCGATTGGCTGTTCTAAGGCAATCGAGGTATTGAATCATCCGCTGCATCATTGGTATCGATTGTCCATTCTAAGGCGATCGAGGAATTGAATTGGGGCTATCGAGGATAGTTCCCATCCGTTGTGTCGTTGTTATCGATTGACCATTCTAAGGTAATCGAGGTATTGAATTGGGACTGCCGAGAACGATGCCCATCCGTGAGTCATCATTATCGTGTTGGCCGACTCAAGGCAGCACACTATCATTCTCGTTAATTCGGTAATCTTGGTCGCTTTTATTTTTGTGACCTTCCGGGATTGTGCTTCATGGCCGGGTGGCGTATGTGAGGAATTTTTAGTCGGGCACACTATGGTCATGTGTATATGCGGGACTCCGGACACATTTAGACTGTGCACATGGTAAAGAACCTCTGTGAGACTAATTAGGCCAAGTTGCGAGTGTATATGCGGGGCTCCGGACACTCGGCTACTTGTGCACTCACACATTTCATTCGGGCATACTATGATACTCCACTATGGTAATGTATTTATGCAGGACTCCGGACACATTTAGACTATGCACACGGTAAAGTACCTCCGTGAGACTAATTAGGCCAAGTTGCGAGTGTATATGCGGGGCTCCGGACACTCGGCTACTTGTGCACTCACACATTTCATTCGGGCATACTGTGATACTCATCATTCAACTCTAATACTTAATTCATTCATTGTGATTCATCTTCATGTAATTCATTGTGATTCATATTGAATTCATTCATTGTAATTCATCTTCGTGTAATTCAATGTGATTCATACTTAATTCATTTATTGTGATTCATATTCATGTAATTAATTGTGATTCATATCTAATTCAGTTCTGGTTTGGTTCATATCGTGTAATTCATTGTGGTACTCTGTGATTATGATTTGCCGTTGGGCACTCATGTTTCTAACATGTTGAACAGGTATTAATAGTATGCCGTGGGCATAGTGTTTCACGAATGCTCGGTTCTTACCTTAGTTTGTGAGCATTTCATATTATTATTATCATTGTACCATTTTATTCTACCTTTGGATGCATATCGTGTTATACATGTATTTGATGTTCATTATCTGGATGACTGACCCCGTGGGGGCGTAACATGTTTTCATGTTTTAGGTGCTTGCGAGGGGAGAGTTGAGACACAGGGGAATGATGATGGCGACGAGGCATTTGAGTGATACTAGTCCGAGTTGTTCATGTTGGTCAGTCAGTTGTGGTGTTCTCCAGTTTGTCAGTCATTGTCATTATGTATTATCCGAGAAAGGCTCGTGGGTGTGGTTGTATTTTCATTTTTGCCCATGTAGGCCCATCATTGTCGTTAAAATTCCGCCTCGGAATATTGTGCCGGATATCATGGTAGGGACTATGATTTTCCATTTATGGTTAATTTAATGTATTTTAGTCATGTTCCTTGGTGGCGTGGGGTCCACGACACTGTTATAACCCAATAGGATTTGGGGGTGTTACAGAAGATGGTATCAGAGCTTTGGGTTGTGAGATACCCTAATATGTGAGTTATGTGGCTCTACCATCGCGGTAGTAGGGGGCATCGATTATGACAACTGGATAGTCGAGTTTTGTGAGTCGTTAAGTTAGTACGGCTGCACGAGTCATTCATTCATCGAGTCATCATCAGTGAAGACTAGTATCGCAAGACCTCAAAGCTTCGTATAACCTGTGTAAGGACTCGATTCTTTTTATGTTCATACATTCATCATGTCATTAATTATACATGCTTTGTTGAAACTATATGTGATATTAGTATTACGATTGATTCATGACTAATTGTTTTGGAGCACGTGTGACCTGTGCGAGCGATAAGGATCAACTTATTCATTAGTCAACAATCCTCAATCATCATTTTTTATCTAGTCGATCATCTTAATTCATTCATCACTCAGTTAATCTCATTACTCAATTAATTCATTCATCACTCAGTCAATCTCATTGCTCCGTTAATTCATTCATCACTCAGTCAATCTCATTGCTCAGTTAATTCATTCGCCACTCAGTCAATCTCATTGCTCAGTTAGTTCATTCATCACTCACTCAATCTCATTGCTCAGTCAATTCAATAATCATCTAGTCCATCTCATTGTTCAGTTCTTGATCTTGTGGATCGAATTTTCAACCTTGTTAACTTGTTCAAGGTAATCATTTCAGGAATTTCATCAGGTAATCATGTTACATCATTTGATCTTTCATGCGATCTTATCATATTCCGGCGTCATGTGGACAATCATTTTACCGCATTATTAATGCATTCATTATGTTAGAGTATGTATGCTCATTATCATCATTCCGTAACGTAATCATAATGCGATCTTACTACAACACGTGCATAATCCAATGGGTCCTACCAGTCTTCGAGAGCCAGAGGTAAGGACATTCATCACCGGTTTTGAACAAGTTAATTCTTGCTCGGTAATAGGATAATCATTCATTTCATTGTCGTTCATTCATTCATATAATTCGTTCATCATATATCAATCATGTTGGGACTTATAATTATCAAACTAATTATTTATTTCACGGGGAACAACGGTTCCAATCATTTCATTTGAGTTACCACTCATTGCGTTATTAGTTCACCTCGGTAAGTCATTCTTGATCCTTGTCGGATTTCTAATAATTTATCATTCATCATAGTCAGACTCATTTTTGGTAACCTTTCGGGTTCATATTAAGCTGTGATTTAATATTTGAGTCTTCCTTGAATCGTTGGGATCGAGGAGATCGATGATATGAAGGATATCGATGTTGGGTACATTTGAGATGTGGCCTTATTTTTCCGGATGACTGGGTAACCCAATCCGTAGTGGTGTATCGTTGTTGTGAATCATTTATGGTTGATCTATTTTATGAGGATCGTATTTGAGAATCTTGAGATTTTGAGATCATTTATGCGTTACTTTGGTATTGTAACCGAGATTTCGTGATTATCTGGGTAATTGTTCATTGAGATTCGAGACGTTTAGCCATAGGGACTTGGGCGTGCGATTGATATTTGTGCAGTGTTGTTTTCATATCATGATTGGCGGTTCATATCCCGAGATGTTTACCCTTAGTTTCGAGGACAAAACTCTTTTAAGGGGGGAGTATGTAATACCCGGCCTTGGAGTCACTGTTATCATTCAGTAATTGTCACTCAGAAATTTTTCCCTCAGTAATAATCATTCATCATTCATGTTCATTGATTCTTGTTCACCGTTCGGACTAATGTTGAGTCGTGTATCGATATCGTTCATTGTTTCAACCTTGCTTGAGAATCGAGACGAGAATATTATCTTGATCGTTATAATTACTTCATTTATCGATCTTGATATTGGAGTCCATATTAGAGACTCTATTGTGACCGTTTCGTCATTCTGAGAATGATTAATTCTACACTTTTTGTCATCCGAGTTCGTCTCGGTGTCGTTCTGTTGAGTTCCATGTTCTTAAGCGACTTTTCTACGTATGAGTTCGACTTTGTAAAATCACCATTAATTCTTGGAAACTCCAGAAATTCTGAATCTTTTCAATATTTTAGATCATCAAGTTAGCTTTCCAATGGTTCAAACGGTGAATCAATCGGAGTCCGGACGAAGGAGTTATGGTCGAAATAGCTAAAACTGCACCATGTGCCTTTTGATGCTGGAGCGGGCTGTACCGTGGGCCGCGGCCCCTTCTGGTCGGGCCGCGGCACAAATCCAGTGTGTTGGGAACTTTTTGGCCGTGGGCCGCGACACACTCAGCCTGTGCCGCGGCACACAGTGCAGGTTTGCCTATTTCAGCGGGTTTCATGAGAATCAAGCTCATTTTCATCATTTTCCTTCTTCCTCTCCTCCTTGGGCGATTTGTGGGCGATATTTTGGGCGATTTAGCATCATCAAACTCAGATAATTTCATCTTCTTCAAGTTGTGGTGCGGATTAACAACATGTTTGTGGATTCTTCATCCTAATCAAGGTAATTTTTCATTGAAGCTTGAATTTCGGGATTTGAAGGTTTTATTCCCGATGTCTTTGAGTTAGCTTGCTTTTATGTTGGAATATGTTAGATATGGATTATATATCTTGGATACTTGTATTCTTACGGATTCATTGATGTAATTTTCGGAATTTGTGAATCATTGAGGAATTTTTCAAGAACACCTTGGTGTTGACTTTGGATTTTTGGGGGGTTTCGACTAGATGTTGTTGAAATCCCGATTTAAGTATTCCTATTGGATTATTGATAGTATTCATGAGGTTTTGTTGGATTATACTTGTACCAGTCAATGAGATTAATGTTATCATATATGTGTATGAATGTGTTGTATCATTCCGAGACTTAGTCTCTTCATAAGTTCATTAATATTAGGGGATCGTTTGATACGATACTCTTCGAAAATTATGCCAAATGTTTATTATGAATCATTAATGGCCGGTTCAAGGCATTGGGATACTCGTTGTTAATGTTATTGTCGATCGCCGGTTCGGGGTATCGATGTATCGATTGTTGTTGTTGATATTAATGTCGATTTAAGACGTCGTTGTAATCATTGCTATTAATGTTGGAGTTTTGTTCTTGATGTTGTTTTGGCCGATTGAAGGCATTGACGTATTCATTTCTCATCTTCGTAAATCAGTAACTGATTAAAGGTGCTGAGGCACTCATTGTATTATTGTTATCGATTGGCCGTTCTAATGCAGTCGAGGTACTCAATCACTCATTGTATCATAGTTATCGATTGGCCGTTCTAAGGCAATCGAGATACTCAATCAATCATTATATCATTGTTATCGATTGGCCGTTCTAAGGCAATCGAGGTACTCAATCATTCATTGTATCATTGTTATCGATTGGCCATTCTAAGGCAATCGAGGTAATCAATCATTCGTTGCATCATTGTTATCGATTGTCCGTTCTAAGGCAATCGAGGTATTGAATCATCCGCTGCATCATTGTTATCGGTTGTCCATTCTAAGGCGATCGAGGTACTCAATCATTCGTTGCATCATTGTTATCGATTGGCTGTTCTAAGGCAATCGAGGTATTGAATCATCCGCTGCATCATTGGTATCGATTGTCCATTCTAAGGCGATCGAGGAATTGAATTGGGGCTATCGAGGATAGTTCCCATCCGTTGTGTCGTTGTTATCGATTGACCATTCTAAGGTAATCGAGGTATTGAATTGGGACTGCCGAGAACGATGCCCATCCGTGAGTCATCATTATCGTGTTGGCCGACTCAAGGCAGCACACTATCATTCTCGTTAATTCGGTAATCTTGGTCGCTTTTATTTTTGTGACCTTCCGGGATTGTGCTTCATGGCCGGGTGGCGTATGTGAGGAATTTTTAGTCGGGCACACTATGGTCATGTGTATATGCGGGACTCCGGACACATTTAGACTGTGCACATGGTAAAGAACCTCTGTGAGACTAATTAGGCCAAGTTGCGAGTGTATATGCGGGGCTCCGGACACTCGGCTACTTGTGCACTCACACATTTCATTCGGGCATACTATGATACTCCACTATGGTAATGTATTTATGCAGGACTCCGGACACATTTAGACTATGCACACGGTAAAGTACCTCCGTGAGACTAATTAGGCCAAGTTGCGAGTGTATATGCGGGGCTCCGGACACTCGGCTACTTGTGCACTCACACATTTCATTCGGGCATACTGTGATACTCATCATTCAACTCTAATACTTAATTCATTCATTGTGATTCATCTTCATGTAATTCATTGTGATTCATATTGAATTCATTCATTGTAATTCATCTTCGTGTAATTCAATGTGATTCATACTTAATTCATTTATTGTGATTCATATTCATGTAATTAATTGTGATTCATATCTAATTCAGTTCTGGTTTGGTTCATATCGTGTAATTCATTGTGGTACTCTGTGATTATGATTTGCCGTTGGGCACTCATGTTTCTAACATGTTGAACAGGTATTAATAGTATGCCGTGGGCATAGTGTTTCACGAATGCTCGGTTCTTACCTTAGTTTGTGAGCATTTCATATTATTATTATCATTGTACCATTTTATTCTGCCTTTGGATGCATATCATGTTATACATGTATTTGATGTTCATTATCTGGATGACTGACCCCGTGGGGGCGGAACATGTTTTCATGTTTTAGGTGCTTGCGAGGGGAGAGTTGAGACATAGGGGAATGATGATGGCGACGAGGCATTCGAGTGATACTAGTACGAGTTGTTCATGTTGGTCAGTCAGTTGGAGTGTTCTCCAGTTTGTCAGTCATTGTCATTATGTATTATCCGAGAAAGGCTCGTGGGTGTGGTTGTATTTTCATTTTTGGCCATGTAGGCCCATCATTGTCGTTAAAATTCCGCTTCGGAATATTGTGCCGGATATCATGGTAGGGACTATGATTTTCCATTTATGATTAATTTAATGTATTTTAGTCATGTTCCCTGGTGGCGTTGGGTCCACGGCACTGTTATAACCTAATAGGATTTGGGGGTGTTACAGAAGATGGTATCAGAGCTTTAGGTTGTGAGATACCCTGATATGTGAGTTATGTGGCTCTACCATCGCGGTAGTAGGGGGGCTGTCAGATTATGACAATCTGGATAGTCGAGTTTTGTGAGTCGTTAAGTTGAAATGCAGTGCCGCGAGTCATTCATTCATCGAGTCATCATCAGTGAAGACTAGTATCGCAAGACCTCGAAGCTTCGTATAACCTGTGTAAGGACTCGATTCTCTTTATGTTCATACATTCATCATGTCATTAATTATACATGCTTTGTTGAAACTATATGTGATATTAGTATTACGATTGATTCATGACTAATTGTTTTGGAGCACGTGTGACCTGTGCGAGCGATAAGGATCAACTCATTCATTAGTCAACAATCCTCAATCATCATTTTTGATCTTGTCGATCATCTTAATTCATTCATCACTCAGTCAATCTCATTACTCAATTAATTCATTCATCACTCAGTCAATCTCATTGCTCAGTTAATTCATTCATCACTCAGTCAATCTCATTGCTCAGTTAATTCATTCATCACTCAGTCAATCTCATTGCTCAGTTAGTTCATTCATCACTCACTCAATCTCATTGCTCAGTCAATTCATTAATCACCTAGTCCATCTCATTGTTCAGTTGTTGATCTTGTGGATCGAATTTTCAACCTTGTTAACTTGTTTAAGGTAATCATTTCAGGAATTTCATCAGGTAATCATGTTACCTCATTTGATCTTTCATGCGATCTTATCATATTCCGGCGTCATGTGGACGATCATTTTACCGCATTATTAATGCATTCATTATGTTAGAGTATGTATGCTCATTATCATCATTCCGTAACGTAATCATAATGCGATCTTACTACAACACGTGCATCATCCAATGGGTGCTACCAGGCTTCGAGAGCCAGAGGTAAGGACATTCATCACCGGTTTTGAACAAGTTAATTCTTGCTCGGTAATAGGATAATCATTCATTTCATTGTCGTTCATTCATTCATATAATTCGTTCATCATATATCAATCATGTTGGGACTTATAATTATCAAACTAATCATTCATTTCACGGGGAACAACGGTTCCAATCATTTCATTTGAGTTATCACTCATTGCGTTATTAGTTCACCTCGGTAAGTCATTCTTAATCCTTGTCGGATTTCTAATCATTTATCATTCATCATAGTTAGTCTCATTTTTGGTAACCTTTCGGGTTCATATTAAGCGGTGAGTTCAGATTTGAGTCTTCCTTGAATCGTTGGGATCGAGGAGATCGATGATATGAAGGATATCGATGTTGGGTACATTTGAGATGTGGCCTTGTTTTTCCGGATAACTGGGTAACCCAGTCTGTAGTGGTGTATCGTTGTTGTGAATCATTTATGGTTGATCTATTTTATGAGGATTGTATTTGAGAATCTTGAGATTTTGAGATCATTTATACGTTACTTTGGTATTGTAACCGAGATTTCGTGATTATCTGGGTAATTGTTCATTGAGATTCGAGACGTCTAGCTATAGGGACTTGGGCGTGCGATTGATATTTGTGCAGTGCTGTTTTCATATCATGATGGGCAGTTCATATCCCGAGATGTTTACCCTTAGTTTCGAGGACGAAACTCTTTTAAGGGGGGAGTATGTAATACCCAGCCTTGGAGTCACTGTTATCATTCAGTAATTGTCACTCAGAAATTTTTTCACTCAGTAATAATCATTCATCATTCATGTTCATTGATTCGTGTTCACCGTTCGGACTAATGTTGAGTCGTGTATCGATATCGTTCATTGTTTCAACCTTGCTTGAGAATCGAGACGAGAATATTATCTTGATCGTTATAATTACTTCATTAATCGATCTTGATATTGGAGTCCATATTAGAGACTCTATTGTGACCGTTTCGTCATTCTGAGAATGATTAATTCTACACTTTTTGTCATCCGAGTTCGTCTCGATGTCGTTCTGTTGAGTTCCATGTTCTTAAGCGACTTTTCTACGTATGAGTTCGACTTTGTAAAATCACCATTAATTCTTGGAAACTCCAGAAATTATGAATCTTTTCAATATTTTAGAGCATCAAGTTAGATTTCCAATGGTTCAAACGGTGAATCAATCGGAGTCCGGACGAAGGAGTTATGGTCGAAATAGCTAAAACTGCACCATGTGCCTTTTGATGCTGGAGCGGGCTGTACCGCGGGCCGCGGCCCCTTCTGGTCAGGCCGCGGCACAAATCCAGTGTGTTGGGAAGTTTTTGGCCGTGGGCCGCGGCACACTCAGCCTGTGCCGCGGCACACAGTGCAGGTTTGCCTATTTCAGCGGGTTTCGTGAGAATCAAGCTCATTTTCATCATTTTCCTTCTTCCTCTCCTCCTTGGGCGATTTGTGTAACACCCCAAACTAGGCGGATATTACAGTGCCGTGGACCCCCGACTGGGACCCACCAGTCTAATGAAAATGAGTAAATTACGCAGGGTAAATGTAGTACCAAACCACATTACACAATTAATTACTCCGATAAGGAGTTTCATACAACACACCCAGGATGATACTGAATACAAGTATATTTTATATGGAGATAAAATATACGACCTTGAAGTGAAATGAATATTCAAACGGAATGTCTGCGGCGGAATAAATGAAGGAAACATAAATGATGAAAAGACGGGCCCCTACTAGTATCACTTTGGGACTCCTCGCCGTCACCGTGCTCTCCCGTGCTTTAGCCTTGCCATGACACAGCAGTATCCCCAACGGGTCGATTACAGAACAACAATCCTCAAGAGTTGAAAATACACAATCATGAGTTATCCACGGTTATACAATATCCTGCCGAAACATACGCAATCAAACATGCTATATGAATCAACAAATGATACGGCTCAAAGGAATGGCGCCACACTACGTCAGGGATGGAAATGTGTCGTGCACAAGCCACCAAGCAGTATCGATCGAATACACGTGTGGTCTTGTACCTAATCGATCTCACGAAGCCATCAACTTGTGTGCAGTCAATGTGAGGCCACCAACCAACACACGACTATAATGTGCCCGACATGAAAATCCTACACATACCAACCGCACGCCCGAGATGACCGGAATGCCACAATATGACAAAAGTGACAACGAAAATGAATCATGACTCACCAAGATTAAATGATGGTGAAATGAATGACAGCTTAATGAAATGATTGGAACCGTCGTTCCTTATGACTGAGGTGATTAATTGACAATGACAAGTTTTGATACGGTTAATACACTGATGAATGAGTTACGATTATGAATGAACAACCTCAAAAGGAATGAATATCCTTTTAACCGAGTAAGAATTAACTTACACAATACCGATGAAGAATGTCCGTCCACGAACAACGTCCTAAGTGAAATACCGGTCGCTCGAACAACCTTGAATAACAATAATTACCAACAACCGTTCAATACACGTATCAAGCAACTAAACACGACTAACCCAAAGGTCGAAAACAACGATAATCAAACTCATAGGGGCATTCTAACGAATACGTAACCAACCACACGACTTCGAAAATATCGATCCGAATATATCGAAACCAACACCAAAATGAGTATATCGAACTAACAAAACACTTCAATGATATCAATAATCCATTAGGAATCCACAATTCGAGATTACAACTACAACAATCGGAAAATCCCCAATTAACCAAAGTCAACCCCAAGGGTTCTTGAAATAATTCCGAAAATAACCATTAAATCCGTAAGAATATACTTATCCAAGGTAGATAATCCATATCTAACATATTCCAATGATAATCCAAGCTTACACGAAGAAATCGGAAGGAAAAACCCAAAAATCCGAAATTCTAGATCCAAGAGATTAATACCTTTGATTCGATGTTAAGGAGATGATGAAGTGATGATAATCCAAATCAAAGACTTGAAGATGATGATGGATGATAGAAGCTCGAAGAGAACTCTCCAAAATGCCCAAAATCGCCCGAAACCGATGAGGGAAGGAGAAAGGATGATAAAATGACGAACTCAGGCTAACTGTCCAATATATAGCCATTCCAGGTTAGCATGCGCTAGCCCTTGTGCGTAGCGTGCGCTAACAGGTAATTTGGGTAGTCCAGTACCCACTGTCCGAACACGGTAGCGCGCGCTACGTACCCTTTTGTAGCGTGCGCTACGGTCATGTCATTAGCGTGCATTAATACCCATTGTTAGTGTGCGCTAACGAATTATGTGATGCCCAGTACTGGAATCCAGAAACCTTCTGTCCTCTGATCTGATCTCGATAGCGTGCGCTACAAACAACGATTAGCGTGCGCTATAATATCGATTGCGTACGCTAAATATCACTCATAGCGTGCGCTATGAATAAATTCAATTCAGTCCAGTAGCCACTGGACTCAACCTGATCCGACCTTAGCGCGCGCTACACCGACTGCATAGCGTGCGCTACTTCGGATCACTAGCGCGCGCTACTTACCATTCGTAGCGTGCGCTACCTACAATCCCAACTGCAGTCCAGCGCCTTCTGGACTGCCTGCTCGACAACTCTAGCGTGCGCTAGTGTTGAGAGGTGGCGTGCGCTACCAATACTCAATTAGCGCACGCTAAAAAGAGTACGTAGCGTGCGCTACTCCTCACACACAGCACACTAAGAAATGACAATGATGGTAAACACCGCACGATTCTCCAATTAGATTGATGATGAATGACGATTGATACACGATACAATACTCTGAACGGTGTACGCAATGAGTGAATATGAGTGACAAATGATCATTAATGAGTGAAATTACTGAGTATCAATTACTGAATGATAAATACTGAATGATAATTACTGAATTACAACCGGGTATTACATACACCCTCCATTAAAAGAGTTTCGTCCCCGAAACTAAGGGTCAAACAACTCGGGATAACTCTCCCGCATACTATCCTCGGTTTCGCACGTAGCCTCTTCGACTCCGTGTCTAGACCACTAAGTTTTAACCAAAGGAATCGTCTTATTCCTCAACTGCTTGATTCGCCGCTCTAAAACTCGTATAGGACGTTCCTCATATGAATGATCATCGGCAATCTCGATTTCATCGAACTGAAGTATGTGACTCGGGTCGGCAACATACTTCCGCAACTGAGATACGTGAAACACATTATGAATTCGGCTCAACGCCGGAGGTAAAGCCAATCGGTAAGCTAACTCGCCTACTCGATCCAGAATCTCAAACGGTCCAATGAATCTCGGACTCAACTTACCCCTCTTCCCAAAACGGAAGATACCACGACTCGGGGAGACCTTGACCAAAACATGGTCACCCGCCTCGAACTCTAGCAGTCGGCAGCGATTATCTGCATATGATTTCTGTCGACTCTGAGCGGTCAACAAACGACTTCTGATCAAAGCTACCTTCTCACGGGCGGCTATAAGCATATCGGCCTCGGTGCCGATTGATTCTGATAGGTCATCCCAACACAAAGGATATCGACAACGACGACCGTACAAGGCCTCGTAAGGTGCCATCTTAATCGAAGCATGCCAACTATTATTATACGTGAACTCGATCAATGGTAGTTGGGCTTCCCAATCGTCTTTCCAATCGAGGACGCATGCCCTCAACATGTCCTCTAAGGTCTGAATAGTCCTCTCTGATTGTCCGTCAGACTGAGGATGAAAAGCGGTACTGAGATTAAGCTGAGTTCCCATAGCACGATGAACTGATTTCCAAAAATGAGACACAAATCGTCCGTCACGATCGGAAACGATACTTTTAGGAGTACCGTGCAATCTCACTATCTCCTTGATGAACAACTGGGCCAGTCTCTCGGGACCCCACGTATCCTTGATTTCAAGGAAATGAGCCAATTTGGTTAAGCGGTCCACGATCACCCAGATCGTATTCATGCCACGACGACTCGTCGGCAAACTCGTGATGAAATCCATAGAAATGTCTTCCCACTTCCATTCTGGAATAGGGAGAGGTTTCAGCATACCCGCCGGTCGCTGATGTTCAATCTTAACTTGTTGACAGGTTAAGCATCTCGAAACAAATTCTGCGACTTCTCGCTTCATATTACTCCACCAATATTTTTTTTTTAAGTCCTTATACATCTTACTAGACCCCGGATGAACAGAATAAGGGGTAGCATGAGCTTCTTTCAAAATCGAGTTTTTCAACTCGTCATTCGCCGGTACGCATAACCGATTCTTAAAACGCAGAAGTCCATCCTCGTGAACCACAAATCTGGGGGCTTTCCCCTGAGTCACATCCTCTCGAATGCATAACAAAAATGGGTCCACACCCTGATTCTCCCTGATCGCCTCCTCAAGTGACGATGAAATCTCCAACGTACAAAGTTGCCCTTGTACTCGCTGTAACCAGACCTCGATCTCGGGTCTCAGAAATTCTTGCTGAAGTTCCTTCTGAACTGTAAATCGAGCAAGCATCTGCTCTTGAACGGACTTACGACTCAAGGCGTCGGCGACAACGTTCGCCTTGCCCGGGTGGTAAAGGATCTCGATATCATAATCTTTGATTAGTTCCAACCACCGTCTCTGTCGCATATTTAACTCCTTCTGAGTAAATATATACTTTAAACTCTTATGATCGGTGAATATCTGACAGGTAACGCCATAAAGATAGTGACGCCAAATCTTCAATGCGAACACCACGGCTGCTAGTTCCAGGTCGTGGGTCAGATAATTAACCTCGTAAGATCTCAATTGCCGTGAAGCATAAGCGATAACTTTCCCGTTCTGCATGAGTACACATCCGAGACCCTGTCCGGACGCATCACTATAGACCACAAATCCCTCCGTCCCTTGCGGTAAGGAAAGAACAGGTGCTGAAGTTAACCGGCTCTTGAGTTCCTCAAAACTCTGTTGACACGCGTCGGACCACGTGTATTTCTTATCTTTCCGTAAAAGATTCGTCATGGGTTGAGCGATTTTAGGAAATCCTTCCACAAATCGCCGATAATAACCCGCTAATCCGAGGAAACTTCGGATTTCCTTAACATTCTTCGGAGGTAGCCAATCTCGAATAGCCTCCGTCTTCTGAGGATCGACACGAACTCCGTCTGATGAAATTACGTGTCCGAGAAACGTCACCTCGGACATCCAGAACTCACATTTGGAAAACTTCCCATAAAGTTGTTCTCGTCTCAACACGTCGAGGACTTGATGAAGGTGAGACTCGTGTTCCTCCCGGTCACGAGAATAAATCAAAATGTCATCAATGAAGACAACCACGAACTGATCCAGATAGTCTATGAAAACCTGATTCATTAATTCCATGAATACCGCAGGTGCATTAGTCAACCCAAACTGCATAACCACAAACTCATAATGACCATAGCGTGTTCGAAACGCCGTCCTTGCGATATCCGACTCTCGAATCCGCAACTGATGATATCCAGATCTTAAGTCGATCTTGGAAAATAGTGAAGGTCCCTGAAGTTGATCTAAGAGGTCATCAATACGGGGTAAAGGATACTTATTCTTGATCGTCACCCGGTTCAATTCCCGGTAATCAATACACAAGCGGAACGAACCATCCTTCTTCTTGACAAATAACACTGGTGCTCCCCACGGGGACGCACTCGGTCGAATATAACCCTTCTCGAACAATTCCTCAAGTTGGTTCTTTAATTCCTGCATTTCGGTCGGGGCCATCCGGTACGGTGCCTTCGATATCGGGGACGTACCAGGCTCCAACTCAATCGTGAATTCCACATCCCTCTGTGGAGGCAAACCAGGTAACTCGTCTGGAAAAACATCGGCATATTCCTTCACTACCGGAATGTCCGTCAACATTACTGATGATTTCTCGGTTTTGGTCATATAGCACCAATAACCGACACATCCCTGATTGAGTAATCTTACTGCTTTCATCAAATTAATGACCTTACCAGAACAGCCGGGATTACCTCCCTGAAACACATATTCACCCCCATAAATGCGAAATGATAGTGATCATACGCTTACGGACACTAATGATGGCATCATGACGATCCATCCAGTCAATACCCAAGATGACGTCGTCCCTCGGCAGATCTACTACGATTAGGTCCGCTGGCCAAACACGACCATGAAGCTGAATCGGACAATTCTGAATCTCACGATTTCCGACAATTCGTCTACCATCGGGTAGACCAATGACATAAGGCTCACAACTAGTAGCACTACCTAGACGTAGTCTACTCAAACATGACTCGGAAATGAATGAATGCGATGCACCAGTATCAAAAAGGGTACACACAGGTTGAGATAGAATATCGAGTGTACCTGAGATTATCCGGGCCTCCGGATCGTCGGTCTTCTTCATCTCATAAATTCGGGGCTTGCCGGCCCCCGAACCGGACGCTCCTGTCTGATAGCTCTTGGCTCCGCCTTCAGATCCTGTCGTCTTGAGCAGCGGCCCGAAGTGTCTGATTACGCACCGAATGACACAGGAGCTTGAGATGACGCCGGAGTGGGTTTAGAGTCCCTACGGCAAAAACGGGCCCTATGCCCAGCAACCCCACATTTGTGGCACATGACAGACTGCTTCGGACATTTGGTGCTGAAATGACCCTGTTCCTCACAGTTGAAACAGGTGATGGCCGAACTGGCCGCTCGTGACTGAGATTCCGCGGGTTTAGGCGTCACCGGAGGACGCTCAGAAAAGGTCGAGCCCGCACGTGGTTTCTTGAAAGTGGCCTGACTCCCGTCAGACTGATTACGGTTCTTGGACTTCTTGCTAGCAGATGAAGGTTGCTGCTTAGCAATCTCCTTAGCAGTAAGCTCATAGGTAAGAGCTTTCTCAATAAACTCGGCCAGAGTGGCACAATTATGATTAAGCAGCTGTAGCCGCATACGAGGTTTCAGCCTCTTGCTGAAATACTTGATCTTGTCCGCCTCAGAGTGAATGATAGATGAGGCGAACGGAAGAAGTTCCTGAAATTTTTCGGCGATGGCGAGAACATCATCATCCGTCGAAAGGTCGGGAGTGAGTAGTTCCGACAACTTGGCCTCCCTGAGTGGGGCCGGATAGTACCTCTCCATCATGAGGGTCTTGAACTGATCCCAAGTACATGATCCGTCTGTGGGCTTCAACGATAACCACCATGAATGAGCGCTCTTACCAAGATAGTAAGCCGCAACTGAAACTTTATGCCCTTCAGGGCAATCCACCATAGCAAATAACTTCTCGAAATGCTCAAGCCAATGGACAATATCCGCCGGCTCAGATGAGCTTTCAAAGGTAGGTGGTCGCTGGCGAGAGATATCGCTAATGATATTGCTTACACCCCTCTCTTGCCTCAGAGGTGGCGGCGGAGGAGCCTGTTGATTTTGAGTAGTGGAGTTATGCATCGCCTCCATAAGTTGTGCCATCTGCGTCATTTGGGCCATCATGCCCTGCATAAAGGCGAGTGGGTCGACTCGAACACCCTCTGACTGAGCTGTGTCCCGGGTTCGACTCTCTGATAGCGAATGATCACGTCCAGGTGAATGAGTGGCAGCGTCACTGCTCGATGAGTTAGCATTATTCCTGGCATTCGCACGTGTATTCACACGAGTTCTCGGGATTCGGCCCGCTCCACGGCCTCGTCCTCCACGTCCTCTGCCGGCCCTTTCCATACTGAAGTGGAAAGTCATATGATGATTATATATCTCGCATGAGTATCACATTATGATTATATTATGAAATGATGAAAATGAGCATACGCACTCAAATACAGCGATTACATGAATGATTAACTGACGTGACATGATTATCTGATGAAATTACTGAAATGATTATCTTGAACAATTTAACAAGATTGATGATATGATCTTCAAGATCAACAACTGAGTAATGAAATGAATTGAGTGATTAATGAGTTAACATTATCGACTTGATCACAAATGAAAATGATGAATGAGGATTGTTAACTGATGAATTATGAATGAATGATTATTGCCAGAAATTACACCATGGCATCAGAAATCTTACAGTTCTTGGTCTGATTGGCTCGGCATTTGCATAGGTCACACGTGACGCGAAAGTCCAATGATACTAGTCCGATGACGATGATTTCAAATGAGACATGACTTGGAGGGTAGTATTCAAAACCACTCTCCGATACCAACTCTGTACCACCCCAAACGAGGCGGATATTACAGTGCCGTGGACCCCCGACTGGGACCCACCAGGCTAATGAAAATGAGTAAATTACGCAGGGTAAATGTAGTACCGAACCACATTACACAATTAATTACTCCGATAAGGAGTTTCATACAACACACCCAGGATGATACTGAATACAAGTATATTTTATATGGAGATAAAATATACAACACTGAGTGAAATGAATATTCAAACGGAATGTCTCAATGGAATAAATGAAGGAAACATAAATGATCGAAAAAGACGGGGCCCCTACTAGTATCACTGGGACTCCTCGCCGTCACCATGCTCTCCCCGTGCTTTAGCCTTGCCATGACACAGCAGTATCCCCAACGAAATCGATTTCTGAGAACAACAATCCTCAAGAGTTGAAAATACACAATCATGAGTTATCCACGGTTATACAATATCACAGCCGAAACATACGCAATCAAACATGCTATATGAATCAACAAATGATACGGCTCAAAGGAATGGCGCCACACTACGTCGGGATGGAAATGTGTCCGTGCACAAGCCACCAACGAGTATCGATCGAATACACGTGTGGTCTTGTACCTAATCGATCTCACGAAGCCATCAACTCGTGTGCACAGTCCAATGTGAGGCCACCAACCAACACACGACTATAATGTGCCCGACATGAAAATCCTACACATACCAACCGGCACGCCAGTATGACCCGGAATGCCACAATATGACAAAAGTGACAACGAAAATGAATCATGACTCACCAAGATTAAATGATGGTGAAATGAATGACAGCTTAATGAAATGATTGGAACCGTCGTTCCTTATGACTGAGGTGATTAATTGACAATGACAAGTTTTGATACGGTTAATACACTGATGAATGAGTTACGATTATGAATGAACAACCTCAAAAGGAATGAATATCCTTTTAACCGAGTAAGAATTAACTTACACAATACCGATGAAGAATGTCCGTCCACAAACAACGTCCCAAGTGAAATACCGGTCGCTCGAACAACCTTGAATAACAATAATTACCAACAAACGTTCAATACACGTATCAAGCAACTAAACACGACTAACCCAAAGGTCGAAAACAACGATAATCAAACTCATAGGGGCATTCTAACGAATACGTAACCAACCACACGACTTCGAAAATATCCAATCCCGAATATATCGAAACCAACACCAAAATGAGTATATCGAACTAACAAAACACTTCAATGATATCAATAATCCATTAGGAATCCACAATTCGAGATTACAACTACATCAATCGGAAAATCCCCAATTAACCGAAGTCAACCCCAAGGGTTCTTGAAATAATTCCGAAAATAACCATTAAATCCGTAAGAATATACTTATCCAAGGTAGATAATCCATATCTAACATATTACAATGATAATCCAAGCTTACACGAAGAAATCGGAAGGAAAAACCCAAAAATCCGAAATTCTAGATCCAAGAGATTAATACCTTTGATTCGATGTTAAGGAGATGATGAAGTGATGATAATCCAAATCAAAGACTTGAAGATGATGATGGATGATAGAAGCTCGAAGAGAACTCTCCAAAATGCCCAAAATCGCCCGAAACCGATGAGGGAAGGAGAAAGGATGATAAAATGACGAACTCAGGCTAAGCGTCGATATATAGCCATTCCGAGGTTAGCGTCGCTAGCCTGTGCGTAGCGTGCGCTAACGGGTAATTTGGGTAGTCCGGTACCTTTGTCCGAACACGGTAGCGCGCGCTACGTACCCTTTTGTAGCGTGCGCTACGGTCATGCCATTAGCGTGCGTTAATACCCATTGTTAGCGTGCGCTAACGAATTATGTGATGCCCGATCGGAATCCGAAACCTTCGTCCTCGATCGATCTCGATAGCGTGCGCTACAAACAACGATTAGCGTGCGCTATAATATCGATTGCGTACGCTAAATATCACTCATAGCGTGCGCTATGAATAAATTCAATTCAGTCCAGTAGCCACTGGACTCAACCTGATCCGACCTTAGCGCGCGCTACACCGACTGCATAGCGTGCGCTACTTCGGATCACTAGCACGCGCTACTTACCATTCGTAGCGTGCGCTACCTACAATCCCAACTGCAGTCCAGTGCCTTCTGGACTGCCTGCTCGACTACTCTAGCGTGCGCTAGTGTTGAGAGGTGGCGTGCGCTACCAATACTCAATTAGCGCACGCTAAAAAGAGTACGTAGCGTGCGCTACTCCTCACACACAGCACACTAAGAAATGACAATGATGGTAAACACCGCACGATTCTCCAATTAGATTGATGATGAATGACGATTGATACATGATACAATACTCTGAACGGTGTACGCAATGATTGAATATGAGTGACAAATGATCATTAATGAGTGAAATTACTGAGTATCAATTAGTGAATGATAAATACTGAATGATAATTACTGAATTACAACCGGGTATTACAATTTGTGGGCGATATTTTGGGCGATTTAGCATCATCAAACTTAGATAATTTCATCTTCTTCATGTTGTGGTGCAGATTAACAGCATGTTTGTGGATTCTTCATCCTAATCAAGGTAATTTTTCATTGAAGCTTGAATTTCGGGATTTGAAGGTTTTATTCCCGATGTCTTTGAGTTAGCTTGCTTTTATGTTGGAATATGTTAGATATGGATTATATATCTTGGATACTTGTATTCTTACGGATTCATTGATGTAATTTTTGGAATTTGTGAATCATTGAGGAATTTTTCAAGAACACCTTGGTGGTGACTTTGGATTTTTGGGGGGTTTCGACTAGATGTTGTTGAAATCCTGATTTAAGTATTCCTATTGGATTATTGATAGTATTCGTGAGGTTTTGTTGGATTATACTTGTACCAGTCAATGAGATTAATGTTATCATATATGTGTATGAATGTGTTGTATCATTCCGAGACTTAGTCTCTTCATAAGTTCATTAATATTAGGGGATCGTTTGATACGATACTCTTCGGCAATTATGCCAAATGTTTATTAACAATCATTAATGGCCAGTTCAAGGTATTGGGATACTCGTTGTTAATGTTATTGTCGATCGCCGGTTTGCGGTATCGATGTATCGATTGTTGTTGTTGATATTAATGTCGATTTAAGACGTCGTTGTAATCATTGCTATTAATGTTGGAGTTTTGTTCTTGATGTTGTTTTGGCCGATTGAAGGCATTGACGTATTCATTTCTCATCTTCGTCATCTGTAACCGATTAAAGGTGCTGAGGCACTCATTGTATTATTGTTATCGATTGGCCGTTCTAGGGCAGTCGAGGTACTCAATCACTCATTGTATCATTGTTATCGATTGGCCGTTCTAAGGTAATCGAGATACTCAATCAATCATTGTATCATTGTTATCGATTGGCCGTTCTAAGTCAATCGAGGTACTCAATCATTCATTGTATCATTGTTATCGATTGGCCGTTCTAAGGCAATCGAGGTAATCAATCATTCTTCGCATCATTGTTATCGATTGTCCGTTCTAAGGCAATCGAGGTATTGAATCATCCGCTGCATCATTGTTATCGGTTGGCCATTCTAAGGCGATCGAGGTACTCAATCATTCGTTGCATCATTGTTATCGATTGGCCGTTCTAAGGCAATCGAGGTATTGAATCATCCGCTGCATCATTGGTATCGATTGTCCATTCTAAGGCGATCGAGGAATTGAATTGGGGCTGTCGAGGATAGTTCCCATCCGTTGTGTCGTTGTTATCGATTGACCATTCTAAGGTAATCGAGGTATTGAATTGGGACTACCGAGGACGATGCCCATCCGTGAGTCATCATTATCATGTTGGCCTACTCAAGGCAGCATACTATCATTCTCGTTAATTTGGTAATCTTGGTCGCTTTTATTTTTGTGACCTTCCGGGATTGTGCTTCGTGGCCGGGTGGCGTATGTGAGGAATTTTTAGTCGGGCACACTATGGTCATGTGTATATGCGGGACTCCGGACACATTTAGACTGTGCACATGGTAAAGTACCTCTGTGAGACTAATTAGGCCAAGTTGCGAGTGTATATGCGGGGCTCCGGACACTCGGCTACTTGTGCACTCACACATTTCATTCGGGCATACTATGATACTCCACTATGGTAATGTATTTATGCAGGACTCCGGACACATTTAGACTATGCACACGGTAAAGTACCTCCGTGAGACTAATTAGGCCAAGTTGCGAGTGTATATGCGGGGCTCCGGACACTCGGCTACTTGTGCACTCACACATTTCATTCGGGCATACTGTGATACTCATCATTCAACTCTAATACTTAATTCATTCATTGTGATTCATCTTCATGTAATTCATTGTGATTCATATTGAATTCATTCATTGTAATTCATCTTCGTGTAATTCAATGTGATTCATACTTAATTCATTTATTGTGATTCATATTCATGTAATTAATTGTGATTCATATCTAATTCAGTTCTGGTTTGGTTCATATCGTGTAATTCATTGTGGTACTCTGTGATTATGATTTGCCGTTGGGCACTCATGTTTCTAACATGTTGAACAGGTATTAATAGTATGCCGTGGGCATAGTGTTTCACGAATGCTCGGTTCTTACCTTAGTTTGTGAGCATTTCATATTATTATTATCATTGTACCATTTTATTCTGCCTTTGGATGCATATCATGTTATATATGTATTTGATGTTCATTATCTGGATGACTGACCCCGTGGGGGCGGAACATGTTTTCACATTTTAGGTGCTTGCGAGGGGAGAGTTGAGACACAGGGGAATGATGATGGCGACGAGGCATTCGAGTGATACTAGTCCGAGTTGTTCATGTTCGTCAGTCAGTTGGAGTGTTCTCCAGTTTGTCAGTCATTGTCATTATGTATTATCCGAGAAAGGCTTGTGGATGTGGTTGTATTTTCATTTTTGGCCATGTAGGCCCATCATTGTCGTTAAAATTCCGCCTCAGAATATTGTGCCGGATATCATGGTAGGGACTATGATTTTCCATTTATGGTTAATTTAATGTATTTTAGTCATGTTCCCTGGTGGCGTGGGGTCCACGGCACTGTTATAACCCAATAGGATTTGGGGGTGTTACAGAAGATGGTATCAGAGCTTTGGGTTGTGAGATACCCTGATATGTGAGTTATGTGGCTCTACCATCGCGGTAGTAGGGGGCTGTCATATTATGACAATCTGTATAGTCGAGTTTTGTGAGTCGTTAAGTTAGTACGGCAGCATGAGTCATTCATTCATCGAGTCGTCATCAGTGAAGACTAGTATCGCAAGACCTCGAAGCTTCGTATAACCTGTGTAAGGGCTCGATTCTCTTTATGTTCATACATTCATCATGTCATTAATTATACATGCTTTGTTGAAACTATATGTGAAATTAGTATTACGATTGATTCATGACTAATTGTTTTGGAAGACGTGTGACCTGTGCGAGCGATAAGGATCAACTCATTCATTAGTCAACAATCCTCAATCATCATTTTTTATCTTGTCGATCATCTTAATTCATTCATCACTCAGTCAATCTCATTACTCAATTAATTCATTCATCACTCAGTCAATCTCATTGCTCAGTTAATTCATTCATCACTTAGTCAATCTCATTGCTCAGTTAATTCATTCGTCACTCAGTCAATCTCATTGCTCAGTTAGTTCATTCATCACTCACTCAATCTCATTGCTCAGTCAATTCATTAATCATCTAGTCCATCTCATTGTTCAGTTGTTGATCTTGTGGATCAAATTTTCAACCTTGTTAACTTGTTCAAGGTAATCATTTCAGGAATTTCATCAGGTAATCATGTTACCTCATTTGATCTTTCATGCGATCTTATCATATTCCGGCGTCATGTGGACGATCATGTTACCGCATTATTAATGCATTCATTATGTTAGAGTATGTATGCTCATTATCATCATTCCGTAACGTAATCATAATCCGATCTTACTACAACATGTGCATCATCCAATGGGTCCTACCAGGCTTCGAGAGCCAGAGGTAAGGACATTCATCACCGGTTTTGAACAAGTTAATTCTTGCTCGGTAATAGGATAATCATTCATTTCATTGTCGTTCATTCATTCATATAATTCGTTCATCATATATCAATCATGTTGGGACATATAATTATCAAACTAATCATTCATTTCACGGGGAACAACGGTTCCAATCATTTCATTTGAGTTATCACTCATTGCGTTATTAGTTCACCTCGGTAAGTCATTCTTGATCCTTGTCGGATTTCTAATCATTTATCGTTCATCATAGTCAGTCTCATTTTTGGTAACCTTTCGGGTTCATATTAAGCGGTGAGTTCAGATTTGAGTCTTCCTTGAATCGTTGGGATCGAGGAGATCGATGATATGAAGGATATCGATGTTGGGTACATTTGAGATGTGGCCTTGTTTTTCCGGATGACTGGGTAACCCAATCCGTAGTGGTGTATCGTTGTTGTGAATCATTTATGGTTGATCTATTTTATGAGGATCGTATTTGAGAATCTTGAGATTTTGAGATCATTTATGCGTTACTTTGGTATTGTAACCGAGATTTCGTGATTATCTGGGTAATTGTTCATTGAGATTCGAGACGTCTAGCCATAGGGACTTGGGCGTGCGATTGATATTTGTGCAGTGCTGTTTTCATATCATGATGGGCGGTTCATATCCCGAGATGTTTACCCTTAGTTTCGAGGACGAAACTCTTTTAAGGGGGGGAGTATGTAATACCCAGCCTTGGAGTCACTGTTATCATTCAGTAATTGTCACTCAGAAATTTTTTCACTCAGTAATAATCATTCATCATTCATGTTCATTGATTCGTGTTCACCGTTCGGACTAATGTTGAGTCGTGTATCGATATCGTTCATTGTTTCAACCTTGCTTGAGAATCGAGACGAGAATATTATCTTGATCGTTATAATTACTTCATTAATCGATCTTGATATTGGAGTCCATATTAGAGACTCTATTGTGACCGTTTCGTCATTTTGAGAATGATTAATTCTACACTTTTTGTCATCCGAGTTCGTCTCGATGTCGTTCTGTTGAGTTCCATGTTCTTAAGCGACTTTTCTACGTATGAGTTCGACTTTGTAAAATCACCATTAGTTCTTGGAAACTCCAGAAATTATGAATCTTTTCAATATTTTAGAGCATCAAGTTAGCTTTCCAATGGTTCAAACGGTGAATCAATCGGAGTCCGGACGAAGGAGTTATGGTCGAAATAGCTAAAACTGCACCATGTGCCTTTTGATGCTGGAGCGGGCTATACCGCGGGCCACGGCCCCTTCTGGTCAGGCCGCGGCACAAATCCAGTGTGTTGGGAAGTTTTTGGCCGTGGGCCGCGGCACACTCAGCCTGTGCCGCGGCACACAGTGCAGGTTTGCCTATTTCAGCGGGTTTCATGAGAATCAAGCTCATTTTCATCATTTTCCTTCTTCCTCTCCTCCTTGGGCGATTTGTGGGCGATATTTTGGGCGATTTCGCATCATCAAACTCAGATAATTTCATCTTCTTCAAGTTGTGGTGCGGATTAACAGCATGTTTGTGGATTCTTCATCCTAATCAAGGTAATTTTTCATTGAAGCTTGAATTTCGGGATTTGAAGGTTTTATTCCCGATGTCTTTGAGTTAGCTTGCTTTTATGTTGGAATATGTTAGATATGGATTATATATCTTGGATACTTGTATTCTTACGGATTCATTGATGTAATTTTCAGAATTTGTGAATCATTGAGGAATTTTTCAAGAACACCTTGGTGGTGACTTTGGATTTTTGGGGGGTTTCGACTAGATGTTGTTGAAATCCTGATTTAAGTATTCCTATTGGATTATTGATAGTATTCGTGAGGTTTTGTTGGATTATACTTGTACCAGTCAATGAGATTAATGTTATCATATATGTGTATGAATGTGTTGTATCATTCCGAGACTTCGTCTCTTCATAAGTTCATTAATATTAGGGGATCGTTTGATACGATACTCTTCGGCAATTATGCCAAATGTTTATTATCAATCATTAATGGCCGGTTCAAGGTATTGGGATACTCGTTGTTAATGTTATTGTCGATCTACGGTTCGCGGTATCGATGTATCGATTGTTGTTGTTGATATTAATGTCGATTTAAGACGTCGTTGTAATCATTGCTATTAATGTTGGAGTTTTGTTCTTGATGTTGTTTTGGCCGATTGAAGGCATTGACGTATTCATTTCTCATCTTCGTCATCTGTAACCGATTAAAGGTGCTGAGGCACTCATTGTATTATTGTTATCGATTGGTCGTTCTAGGGCAGTCGAGGTACTCAATCACTCATTGTATCATTGTTATCGATTGGCCGTTCTAAGGCAATCGAGATACTCAATCAATCATTGTATCATTGTTATCGATTGGCCGTTCTAAGTCAATCGAGGTACTCAATCATTCATTGTATCATTGTTATCGATTGGCCGTTCTAAGGCAATCGAGGTAATCAATCATTCGTTGCATCATTGTTATCGATTGTCCGTTCTAAGGTAATCGAGGTATTGAATCATCCGCTGCATCATTGTTATCGGTTGGCCATTCTAAGGCGATCGAGGTACTCAATCATTCGTTGCATCATTGTTATCGATTGGCCGTTCTAAGGCAATTGAGGTATTGAATCATCCGCTGCATCATTGGTATCGATTGTCCATTCTAAGGCGATCGAGGAATTGAATTGGGGCTGTCGAGGATAGTTCCCATCCGTTATGTCGTTGTTATCGATTGACCATTCTAAGGTAATCGAGGTATTGAATTGGGACTGCCGAGGACGATGCCCATCCGTGAGTCATCATTATCGTGTTGGCCTACTCAAGGCAGCATACTATCATTCTCGTTAATTTGGTAATCTTGGTCGCTTTTATTTTTTTGACCTTCCCGGATTGTGCTTCGTGGCCGGGTGGGTTATGTGAGGAATTTTTAGTCGGGCACACTATGGTCATGTGTATATGCGGGACTCCGGACACATTTAGACTGTGCACATGGTAAAGTACCTCTGTGAGACTAATTAGGCCAAGTTGCGAGTGTATATGCGGGGCTCCGGACACTCGGCTACTTGTGCACTCACACATTTCATTCGGGCATACTATGATACTCCACTATGGTAATGTATATATGCAGGACTCCGGACACATTTAGACTATGCACACGGTCAAGTACCTCCGTGAGACTAATTAGGCCAAGTTGCGAGTGTATATGCGGGGCTCCGGACACTCGGCTACTTGTGCACTCACACATTTCATTCGGGCATACTGTGATACTCATCATTCAACTCTAATACTTAATTCATTCATTGTGATTCATCTTCATGTAATTCATTGTGATTCATATTGAATTTATTCATTGTAATTCATCTTCATGTAATTCATTGTGATTCATACTTAATTCATTTATTGTGATTCATCTTCATGTAATTAATTGTGATTCATATCTAATTCAGTTCTGGTTTAGTTCATATCGTGTAATTCATTGTGGTACTCTGTGATTATGATTTGCTGTTGGGCACTCATGTTTCTAACATGTTGAACAGGTATTAATAGTATGTCGTGGGCATAGTGTTTCACGAATGCTCGGTTCTTACCTTAGTTTGTGAGCATTTCATATTATTATTATCATTGTACCATTTTATTCTGCCTTTGGATGCATATCATATTATACATGTATTTGATGTTCATTATCTCGATGACTGACCCCGTGGGGGCGGAACATGTTTTCACATTTTAGGTGCTTACGAGGGGAGAGTTGAGACACAGGGGAATGATGATGGCGACGAGGCATTCGAGTGATACTAATCCGAGTTGTTCATGTTGGTCAGTCAGTTGGAGTGTTCTCCAGTTTGTTAGTCATTGTCATTATGTATTATCTGAGAAAGGCTCGTGGGTGTGGTTGTATTTTCATTTTTGGCCATGTAGGCCCATCATTGTCGTTAAAATTCCACCTCAGAATATTGTGCCGGATATCATGGTAGGGACTATGATTTTCCATTTATGGTTAATTTAATGTATTTTAGTCATGTTCCCTGGTGGCGTGGGGTCCACGGCACTGTTATAACCCAATAGGATTTGGGGGTATTACAGAAGATGGTATCAGAGCTTTGGGTTGTGAGATACCCTGATATGTGAGTTATGTGGCTCTACCATCGCGGTAGTAGGGGGCTGTCATATTATGACAATCTGTATAGTCGAGTTTTGTGAGTCGTTAAGTTAGTACGACTACATGAGTCATTCATTCATCGAGTCGTCATCAGTGAAGACTAGTTTCGCAAGACCTCGAAGCTTCGTATAACCTGTGTAAGGACTCGATTCTCTTTATGTTCATACATTCATCATGTCATTAATTATACATGCTTTGTTGAAACTATATGTGATATTAGTATTACGATTGATTCATGACTAATTGTTTTGGAGCACGTGTGACCTGTGCGAGCGATAAGGATCAACTCATTCATTAGTCAACAATCCTCAATCATCATTTTTTATCTTGTCGATCATCTTAATTCTTTCATCACTCAGTCAATCTCATTACTCAATTAATTCATTCATCACTCAGTCAATCTCATTGCTCAGTTAATTCATTCACCACTCAGTCACTCTCATTGCTCAGTTAATTCATTCGTCACTCAGTCAATCTGATTGCTCAGTTAGTTCATTCATCACTCACTCAATCTCATTGCTCAGTCAATTCATTAATCATCTAGTCCATCTCATTGTTCAGTTGTTGATCTTGTGGATCGAATTTTCAACCTTGTTAACTTGTTCAAGGTAATCATTTCAGGAATTTCATCAGGTAATCATGTTACCTCATTTGATCTTTCATGCGATCTTATCATATTCCGGCGTCATGTGGACGATCATTTTACCGCATTATTAATGCATTCATTATGTTAGAGTATGTATGCTCATTATCATCATTCCGTAACGTAATCATAATCCGATCTTACTACAACACGTGCATCATCCAATGGGTCCTACCAGGCTTCGAGAGCCAGAGGTAAGGACATTCATCACCAGTTTTGAACAAGTTAATTCTTTCTCGGTAATAGGATAATCATTCATTTCATTGTCGTTCATTCATTCATATAATTCGTTCATCATATATCAATCATGTTGGGACTTATAATTATCAAACTAATCATTCATTTCACGGGGAACAACGGTTCCAATCATTTCATTTGAGTTATCACTCATTGCGTTATTAGTTCACCTCGGTAAGTCATTCTTGATCCTTGTCAGATTTCTAATCATTTATCATTCATCATAGTCAGTCTCATTTTTGGTAACCTTTCGGGTTCATATTAAGCGGTGAGTTCAGATTTGAGTCTTCCTTGAATCGTTGGGATCGAGGAGATCGATGATATGAAGGATATCGATGTTGGGTACATTTGAGATGTGGCCTTGTTTTTCCGGATGACTGGGTAAACCAATACGTAGTGGTGTATCGTTGTTGTGAATCATTTATGGTTGATCTATTTTATGAGGATCGTATTTGAGAATCTTGAGATTTTGAGATCATTTATGCGTTACTTTGGTATTGTAACCGAGATTTCGTGATTATCTGGGTAATTGTTCATTGAGATTAGAGACGTCTAGCCATAGGTACTTGGGCGTGCGATTGATATTTGTGTAGTGCTGTTTTCATATCATGATGGGCGGTTCATATCCCGAGATGTTTACCCTTAGTTTCGAGGACGAAACTCTTTTAAGGGGGGGAGTATGTAATACCCGGCCTTGGAGTCACTGTTATCATTCAGTAATTGTCACTCAGAAATTTTTTCACTCAGTAATAATCATTCATCATTCATGTTCATTGATTCTTGTTCACCGTTCGGACTAATGTTGAGTCGTGTATCGATATCGTTCATTGTTTCAACCTTGCTTGAGAATCGAGACGAGAATATTATCTTGATCGTTATAATTACTTCATTAATCGATCTTGATATTGGAGTCTATATTAGAGACTCTATTGTGACCATTTCGTCATTCTGAGAATGATTAATTCTACACTTTTTGTCATCCGAGTTCGTCTCGGTGTCGTTCTGTTGAGTTCCATGTTCTTAAGCGACTTTTCTCCGTATGAGTTCGACTTTGTAAAATCACCATCAATTCTTGGAAACTCCAGAAATTCTGAATCTTTTCAATATTTTAGAGCATCAAGTTAGCTTTCCAATGGTTCAAACGGTGAATCAATCGGAGTCCGGACGAAGGAGTTATGGTCGAAATAGCTAAAACTGCACCATGTGCCTTTTGATGCTGGAGCGGGCTGTACCGCGGGCCGCGGCCCCTTCTGGTCGGGCCGCGGCACACTCAGCCTGTGCCGCGGCACACAGTGCAGGTTTGCCTATTTCAGCGGGTTTCATGAGAATCAAGCTCAATTTCATCATTTTCCTTCTTCCTCTCCTCCTTGGGCGATTTGTGGGCGATATTTTAGGTGATTTAGCATCATCAAACTCAGATAATTTCATCTTCTTCAAGTTGTGGTGCGGATTACCAACATGTTTGTGGATTCTTCATCCTAATCAAGGTAATTTTTCATTGAAGCTTGAATTTCGGGATTTGAAGGTTTTATTCCCGATGTCTTTGAGTTAGCTTGCTTTTATGTTGGAATATGTTAGATATGGATTATATATCTTGGATACTTGTATTCTTACGGATTCGTTGATGTAATTTTTGGAATTTGTGAATCATTGAGGAATTTTTCAAGAACACCTTGGTGTTGACTTTGGATTTTTGGGGGGTTTCGACTAGATGTTGTTGAAATCCCAATTTAAGTATTCCTATTGGATTATTGATAGTATTCGTGAGGTTTTGTTGGATTGAATCATCCATTGGAGGTTGGTTTTTGATATAATTGAGTTTTGGTTGTAAACAATTGGAGATTGTTTACAACGTGTTTGTTTAAATGCCCCAATGAGCTTCGGGTAGTGTTGTTTCGACTTTTGAGTTGGTGGTGATCATGCTTGATTCGTATATTGAGCAGATTGTTGGTATTTGTATTTTTCAAGGTTGTCCGAGCGTCTCATATTCTTCAAGGACGTTGATCATGGAAGGACTTTCTCGCCGTCGGATTGAGGCAAGTTTTATACTTATACCAGTCAATGAGATTAATGTTATCATATATGTGTATGAATGTGTTGTATCATTCCGAGACTTAGTCTCTTCATAAGTTCATTAATATTAGGGGATCGTTTGATACGATACTCTTCGGCAATTATGCCAAATGTTTATTATCAATCATTAATGGCCGGTTCAAGGCATTGGGATACTCGTTGTTAATGTTATTGTCGATCGCCGGTTCGCGGTATCGATGTATCGATTGTTGTTGATATTAATGTCGATTTAAGACGTCGTTTTAATCATTGCTATTAATGTTGGAGTTTTGTTCTTGATGTTGTTTTGGCCGATTGAAGGCATTGACGTATTCATTTCTCATCTTCGTCGTTTGTAACCGATTAAAGGTGCTGAGGCACTCATTGTATTATTGTTATCGATTGGCCGTTCTAAGGCATTCGAGTTACTCAATCACTCATTGTATCATTGTTATCGATTGGCCGTTCTAAGGCAATCGAGATACTCAATCATTCATTGTATCATTGTTATCGATTGGCCGTTCTAAGGCAATCGAGTTACTCAATCATTCATTGTATCATTGTTATCGATTGGCCGTTCTAAGGCAATCGAGGTAATCAATCATTCGTTGCATCATTGTTATCGATTTGCCGTTCTAAGGCAATCGAGGTATTGAATCATCCACTGCATCATTGTTATCGGTTGGCCATTCTAAGGCGATCGAGGAATTGAATTGGGGATGTCGAGGATAGTTCCCATCCATTGTGTCGTTGTTATCGATTGACCATTCTAAGGTAATCGAGGTATTGAATTGGGACTGCCGAGGACGGTGCCCATCCATGAGTCATCATTATCATGTTAGCCGAATCAAGGCAGCACACTATCATTCTCATGAATTCGGTAATCTTAGTTGCTTTTGTTTTTGTGACCTTCCGGGATTGTGCTTCGTGGTCGGGTGGCGTATGTGAGCAATTTTTAGTCGGGCACACTATGGTCATGTTTATATGCGGGACTCCGGACACATCGAGACTGTGCACACGGTAAAGTACCTCCGTGAGACTAATTAGGCCAAGTTGCGAGTGTATATGCGGGGCTCCGGACACTCGGATACTTGTGCACTCACACATTTCATTCGGGCATACTATGATACTTCACTATGGTCATGTGTATATGCGGGACTCCGAACAGATTTAGACTGTGCACACGTTAAAGTACCTCCGTGAGACTAATTAGGCCAAGTTGTGAGTGTATATGCGGGGCTCCAGACACTCGCTACTTGTGCACTCACACATTTCATTCGGGCATACTGTGATACTCATCATTCAACTCTAATACTTAATTCATTCATTGTGATTCATTTTCATGTAATTCATTGTGATTCATACTTAATTCATTCATTGTTATTCATCTTCATGTAATTCTTTGAGATTCATACATAATTCATTTATTGTGATTCATCTTCTTGTAATTAATTCTGATTTATATCTAATTCAGTTCTGGTTTGGTTCATATCGTGTAATTCATTGTGGTACTCTATGTTTATGATTCGCCGTTGGGCACTCATGTTTCTAACTTGTTGAACAGGTATTAATAGTATGCCGTGGGCATAGTGTTTCACGAATGCTCGGTTCTTACCTTGGTATGTGAGCATTTCGTATTATTATTATTATCATTGTACCATTTCATTCTGCCTTTGGATGCATATCATGTTATACATGTATTTGATGTTCATTATCTGGATGACTGACCCCGTGGGGGCAGAACATGTTTTCATGTTTTAGGTGCTTGTGAGGGGAGAGTTGAGACACAGGGGCATGATGATGGCGACGAGGCATTCGAGTGACACTAGTCCGAGTTGTTCATGTTGGTCAGTCAGTTGGAGTGTTCTCAAGTTTGTTAGTCATTGTCATTATGTATTATCCGAGAAAGGCTCGTGGGTGTGGTTGTATTTTCATTTTTGGCCATGTATGCCCATCATTGTCGTTAAAATTCCTCCTTGGAATATTGTGTCGGATATCATGGTAGGGACTATGATTTTCCATTTATGGTTAATTTAATGTATTTTAGTCATGTTCGCCTGGTGGATCTCCTGGCGTGGGGTCCAAGGCACTGTAATAACCCAATAGGATTTGGGGGTGTTAGATAAACCTCCATGATAAATAAGGTTCCTATGTTTTCTATTAATGAATTTGATGACTGGAGAATCAGGATGGAATCCTATCTTGCAGCCATGCACGAAGAGACGATCTTTGTCATCCAGGAAGGAACTATCAAGATTATGAAGGTCAATACAACCGCAAGAATGGAAGGGCAACCCTATGTAGAGATGCTCGAAAAGGAGCGCGATCAATGGACGACTAGTGAGCGCAAGCGTGCAAATCTGTACAATGTCGCCAAGAATGCACTATGTCACTATCGATAAAGGCACATTATCTGAGGTAAAAAGCTGTCAAACAGCCAAACAAATCTCGAAAAAACTCAAGCTCATTTGCGAGGGAACTAAACTCTCAAAAGAAAATAAAATTTCTAAACTAACTCGGCAATTTGAGTCTTTCGAAATGAAACCTACAGAAATGCTCGAGGAGCTTGACCTTAGATTTACCGGCATTGTCGGTGAACTTGAATCATTGGGTAAAGTGTATACCCAAAAGGAGAGAAATTTGAAAATATTTAGATCACTCCCTGCCCGATTGGACTTAAAAACTAAAGCTATGCATGCGTCCTGTAACTTAAATGATATTTCAACTGTTGGTCTCTTTTCTGACCTAAAGGCAATCGAGTATGATATAGACAGGAGAGACAAATCTGAAGAGTCACCTGCCAAGACTACAGCACTAGCTACTGTATGTGACAGGAGACATAGTTCAGCACCCAGCACATCCAAGTCAGCACACAAGGCAACAAACAACGATGATGACATCCTGTCACAAGATGAAATGGCCTTGCTCATGCACAAATTCAAAAAGTTCATCAAACAGTCTGGAAAGACTCCATACAGGCCCAATCCATTTAATAGGGTAATCTCTAAATCCCCTTCATATGGTGATTCCAACCTATGCTATAATTATAGCAAGCCAGGACATTATGCAAATGAGTATCCTCATCCAAAAGTGCAGAAGTTGCCCGAAGCTGAGTAGTAAGAAACGGATGAGAAGAGACGTGCCTGGAGAAACAAGCTTAAGGCCCTGATTGGTGAATCAGAAGCCTCGCCCGCATCCAAAAAGACCGAGGAGTGCCTACAGGCGATCACTGACAATGACTCCTCCGGCGATGAAATTGAGGATAAAGCATACATGTGCTTTATGTGCTTTAAAGCATACTGATGACAGCGATGATGAATTAAGCTCAAGTTCAACTATTCTATCAATGCATCGCATAATTTTGAAAACATGATGAATGAATTTCAAAATATATAACAGCCCATGAGACACTCAAACGAGAAAATATACAGCTCACCATTTTAAACCTGGAGCTGAAAGACGAAAATGATTTGCTCAAAAACAACTATGAAAATATATCTTTGGATTGCAAAAACAGCAAAGTCACTTATGAAAAACTCATGGAGAGCAATCATCAACTTGTAAAAGACCTAAATGAGGCAAAATCTCATAGTGAGTGCAAGACAAATGATTATGCTTTACTCGAAGCTAAAGTAAAAACTCTTTAGAAACGAGAAGGAGAACTCGAGACCAATCTAAAATCATTTGAAAAACCTTCTAGAATGATGGAAGAAATTCTAAGCACAGGACAGCACGCCCACGATAAACATGGCTTAGGATATGACTCATTCTCCCACAAGGGACAATTTAGTACGGTATTTCTCAGGGGAGTGGAACCCATTCCTGAACCTCAAGAGGCCTTGAGTCCTGCAAAGGTTACAACTGTCCCTCCTTGTACAGCAAAGGCTATGATTCCGCCCCCAAGTTCCTATCATAAACAGCGGAAACCTCAGCCTCCCAGACCTGTGAGAATTAATAAATAGTATGCTACTCGAGTATACCAATGGTGCCAGGAACCATTCAAAATGAAGGCTGTATCTATGTATCAGAGGCACGCGCGTCAGTACTACCAATAGTACAGTGCAACTAGATACTGGATACAGGAGCCCTGTTATCCATCCAGGAAACAGGTCACCACGCAGTACCACCAACAGCTTTGGGAATCCATCTAGAAACCTAGAAGGCAAGTTGTAAGGCCGAAGAAAATAGTTCCCATTCCAAGAAGGCAATCGTACTGGAATTAAACCCCTAGATTTGTTAGGGTTGTATACTGCAAAGCATACTTTATACTTGTATTACCTTATTTCCCTGTAACTACCTATGAGAAAATTAATTACATTTAATCACATGTTTTGCATATTTATTCAGGTTATGGTTATGCAAATAAAATATCTAATTATTTTATATTGTAGATAATGTGGTGTGTTGGTATCATAAGGAAGATTACATTATCAGTGCCTTATAAAATAATATAATAGTTCACAACCTATATAATTATTAGACAAATTATGTGAAAGGTTGTAGTGTACGTATGACATTAGTTAGTCTCAAATGTTGATCTGGACTGAGGTGAGATAATGTCTTCTGTACTGACTGTAAGAAGAACGTAAATCTCGGATACTTACTATTTCTTAATTCTAAGTATATAATATTTAATTGTGTGTTTAGAATATTTATTGCTTTGATTTACCATGGGTGAGAGTCACAATGATTGACTCAATAAGCTTCGTATCTTCGGCAATAATATTATTTATTTGACAATTATTATTATAAATAGAAATCATGTCCCGACTCGTAAGGGTTGATGATGTCTCCTTGAGGAGCTCGATAATAATTATTATATTAAACCCGGTAGGTGGATTTAATTCTAATATAATAATAAGGTTCGAGTGGTACCACTCTTAGATAAGATATTAATTAATTAAAGCTGCCAGTAGCTTAAATTAATTAATGGACATTCGATATCTTAAACACGGGAAATAATATATTTAAATAAGGAGCCCGATTTCATAAATTGGGATTTGGGTAGGAAGTGCAATATTAACTCTTTAGTAGACTAAGTTGATATTAGTGAACTCAACCATATTAGAAAAGGGATTAATATGGAAAGTTGAGTTGCGCTAGGAGTCCTAACACTAATCCTCCTTAAGATCCCTAGAGTAGTCCAAAGCCTATAAATAAGACACCAATGGGGATGGTTCGGCCGTGACATTATTCCTACTTGAGAGATCGATTTTTCCATGTTGTGTTTAATTGTATATCTTGACTTGTGTCTTTGATTCTACAATTTAGCTAACACGTCAATTTTCTAAGAGTGTTTACATAATACTAGAAAATAAATAAAAATCAAGTGACTACCAAGAATATAATTGGCCAATCCAATTTTGTTGTCCAGGCATGACTCAGTAGCTCGTTGCCCATGCAATGTACGGATCAAGGCGGATCATACTCTAGAAGATCTAAAGGTAGAAATACAAGAAGATCGAGGAGCAAACAACCAATACGCTTCAAAAGGCAATATCCTATGATCTTTGATCTAGATTAGGGTATTTAATTTACCAACATATTTATTTAATAGATAATAAATAATATTTAAATTGCTTATTAATCTTAGTAGTTAATTAATTAGCATGCCTAAATATGTTTTGTGCTCGTGGATGCGTAAAACGCTTTAATAAAAAATTTCCCCAACTTCACTTCCGGTGCATTTTATTTCCAACAATTGGTATTGGAGCCATAATTTTAAGCTTTTGCTATTTTAATTAATTTTGATGATTAATTGATAGCAATTTAAATATTCATGTAATTTGATATTGGATTATTTTGCTAGATGTGTTCTTGCAGGGAATATGATATAATTATCATGGTTATGTAAATGGTCTATTTATTTATTTTTATTATTTATGCAATTGTTGGTTTGGCCCGGTTTTGAGGCATTTAATGGCTTTTCCCGTGAGAAAATCCGCGGGTAGATCTAGGATCTTATTTTTTCATTTAATCTTGTTGTAAATTCGATTTATTTTATTTTGTGTCGAATTATAATCGAATTTGGAAAAGACGGAATCACGAAGAAGTGGAGTAGAACTGGGACACCGGGACTACTGGATAGCCGATGCCGACAGCAGCACGCGGGCGCTGCCTAGCAGCATACGGCTGCCTGCCGAGCACCACTGGGTCAGCTGCCGTGGGCAGCCTGTTCCGGGCCGGTTCGCCGTTTCGGGTCGGGCCATCCAGTTTTTGGTCTGGTCCATTTCAGCGTCGTTCATTGCATCCACTGGAGAGTCCGGATTTAGAATTATTTTATGTAACTAATTTTTGCATAAAAGTGAAATCTTATTTTTGGAAATCCATGGCCCGGCCGGGGAGGAGTGACGAGATGCTTGATCCAGTGGTAGATATTGAGTCGAAGATTTTCTTGGATTCAATTCAAGGAAGAAGACCATGATAATTGGATAATTTAATTATCCATGCTTTTATTTTGGTTTTTACTATTTTGGATGTATGGCATGTATGAATGTATGCGTGATATGTTTTCTTGTATGTTAGGACGAAAAAATTAAAAACCTCAAGGCTGTTCTGGGAATTATTATTCCCGTGATGTGTCTTACCTAATACTGATTGTAGATACATAGATGGAAGGTTCTACATCCTTATAGAGGTAGTAGGATCCTATTAGATGTCTTACCTTATCTAGGAATCCTATGTATGGAAGGACTCTCATTGTAATGCCTATATAAAGGCCCCTCTATCATTGTTATGAATGCAATTGATTGACTCTATTTACAGTCTTTTTACTTCCTCCTCAAACACGTTATCAGCACGTAGTATCTCAACTGAGTAGGAAAAATTCGTCCGAAATTCAGAAATTCCGAAAAAAAAAAAAAATTGGATTTTCTGCACAGTAACCCTAACCCTCGACCGCCGACGCCGCTGGAGCAAGAAAAGCCATCTTCTTCTTCCCCGGCCAGCAACCCCCCTCCGACCGGCCGTCTTCTTCAACTATCCAAAACCATCCGTCCGTTCACACCATCGCGGCTCGTCTCCAGGCCCGCTCGACGCCTGCCCGCTCCGCCCCCAGCCCAGACCGGATCCGCCGCCGCCGAACCTAATTCGTAGCAGACTTCCTCCGCCCAAGACGCAGCCAAGCCCCGGTCCAATCCAGATCGCCCGTTCCAATCGCAACTAGCCGATCGCCTCCCCGCCAGAGCATGACCCGCCGGCTGTCCGTCACCTTCTTCAGCCGCGACGAAAGAAGACGGAGTTTGACAAGTAGACGTCTGATTGATTTGGCCTTTATTTTGGGCCTAATTTCTGCTAATTACTTGGGCCTATTTTCTTTGATTGTGTTAGTGGTCTTGTGGGAGTTTGACAAGTCTGGCCTGAATCTAAATTTACTTAAACGAATGCACTGTCGCAAATCCAGCTAGCGCACCCAAACCCAACTTGTATCCAGTCCAGCCTTGGACTCGGTTGCTGATCCGATCCGACCAGCCCGGCAGTACCGTTTTCAGACCGTTTTCGTTTAGCCGACTGTTGCCTAAAGCTGCGACCCGATCTGATCGAAGCACCGCCGGATTTTCCTATGGTTTTATGCACGGATATTTACTGTTTGAAAACCTAGTGCAATCGAGACAAAACCTATCAAAATCGAAAGAAAAAAAAAACGAGAGACCAGAATTTCCGCGCGTAAATTTTCTGCACAGCGCAATCGTACTAAAAACATGTTTCCCGATTCGTTAACCGTCGGATCAGTGTGAAATTTTGACAGCAACTTCCCAACACAAATATCCGTATAGTCAACGGTGGAGATCGGATTCCGAGTAATATTGATTACTGAATCTACTGCCGAACAGAAGCAGATTTTTACGAGGAAATTTAGAGATCTGACCTCATCCAATACCGAGTTGCTGCATCGCCGCGCTCGAGTCCTTTTTCGGCCGAATTATCGATCCCAGTAGCCCTATCCGGGCGTTTCTCAACTCTCCATCTTTTCCTAATTAATGATTCATTTGTTCATTAATTTGTACACTTATGAATCTTACATGTTTATGTTTTACGTGTATATAGGAAAATACGTCGCTCATGATGATGTGCACGCTATGGAGAAAAAGCCATATTTATCCCGTTCAAGAATCAAAGGAAATATAGAACGGAGTACCCACGGAAATATGTTGCTCATATGGAGAGAATCTCCCGTTCAAGGATCAAAACATATATGGAACCAAGTACCCGTAAGACTTTATTAAAGTTCCCGTTTTTCAATTCCTCTCTTTTGGGATTTTTTTTTTTGGGAATTGGGTATTTGGGTTCTTTATCTCCCACGCTACTTTGCGGTGGATGAGACTATGAGAGGTGGTATCACTCTCGTATGTCGAAGTAAACTGTGTGACGGTCCTGGGAGAGTCACGGATAATTGTTGAAAGTCGATATTTGTGGTTGTTGCATACACCACGTTTTGGGTGCGATTTGACGTCGCCGTTTTTGTCGATTTTAAACCAACAATTGAAAAAAAAACGAACATTGTTGGTAACGGTAAAGTTATGACTCGTTCATGATTAGTCACAGATTTGTGACGTACAAATGGGACAAACATCGATTGCGACGGATATGTCGTGGTTAAAATCGATTTGTGACGGAATTGTCACGTTGAATTGAGCGACCACCACGTTGGTCTTGACCCAATCCCATACTTGGAAAACTCCATCTTTCATCTTATTAAAATAAAATATTGCATGTGGGTGTAGACATGTATCGTCTCCTTGCAACATGATATATGAAAGAATGTACGAGTAATTCTCATGAGTTTCAACATGTAAAGCAATGGCATATTGCGGTAAATACATGAATTCGTTGACCTCGATTATAGTTCGTGTGACTATAGTTCCGAATACTTCTCCGAGTATTTGTAAAGGCATGTGCCTTATACATTTGACTATGTTTAGTCGATCTTATTGGATGGTCAAGACGAGTTGGTTATGGTATATTCATTATGTCTCATGGTTCAAAATGCTTAATTATGATGCACCGCGTTGCATCCATATAACATGGCTATTATGACGTATACTTGCAAATTGAGAATTAAAATACTTGGTTGATTTGATGCACTTTGGTGGATTTTGTCTACACTTTTGATCATGACTAGGCGCATCCTCCTTGGTATTTGTTTATGCTTTGAAAGTTCAAACGGAATAAGTGGTTTTTAAACAGCCTTAGCTGTACGACATTCCTACTTTCTCTGCAAGTCTACCAAGTTAGAGTTACCGAAAGGATCATTAGTCGAGATAAGAAATCGAACACCTGCTGCATTTAAACGCACCTATGGCTGTTATTGCCATGGTTTTTGCATCAACACTTATGCCATTGGATATGGTCTCAACCTTGTTTTCTCACTAAACTTGGGAAATACTAAAGCAGTCAATTAAAACATGCACTGTGATCTGAGTTTAATGATCCGTGTTGTGCGCAATATATGGATAGAAAGATACGGAAGTCTCGTTTCCAGAACATCTGACCGTTCATCCATAGCCTTCCTAACAAGGGAGTTATCGCTGTTTTAGTGAACAAAGGTCAAGCTGCATGGAATTTTTTTTCCAGCGATTGTGCTAACTTTTGTCCCAACCAACTTGGTCCCTATCTTAAATTTGCAAGTGGTCTTATGACACATATTTTTCAACCTCTTTTTGGCCGAATTTGCCATAGATGATGCAGTTTTTGGTATGCATTATACGCTAAACTATCATCTTTCAAATGTTGAAAAACAGTTTCCTTGGGGAAGCCCAAAATACGCACCCTTATAAGAAGGTCGAGCGTGTGCATGGTAGTGTTACACCATGCTTGTGTCGTAATTTTTCCCCTTAGGCATATAACCTTGCCATGTTATGCACTCAATATGATAGATCACTTTGATCATATCAAGTATAAAATCTCTATGTTGTTAGAGTGTTCGCTATGCTCATGTTTGTAAAATTTTGCAAGCGAAATTGAGTGCGTATTAAGCTATTTTCAAGGAAAATGATATTTTTGGATTTCGGTTTATAAATCCATTGTGACTATGATGAGTAGGTCATCACAATCAATGAGCGGTATGATGCTCAAGTTGTTGAATGCTGAATGGCGTTTTCTAGTCACATATGTTCCGTAACAATTGAACCATGTTATGACTCGATGATATATATGCCAAAGTGTATCACTCATAGCATCTCATTGTGATTTGTGAGAAATAAAATCTTATGCATCACTTGTATTGGATATGTGAAAGGAAAAATATTCATGAGTTAATATGGTCCGGCTTGCATCGGTTTGTGTAACCAGAAGATGTATTGGGACATTGACACATTTAGGCTTTAATAGTCCGGAATTTGGACAATTTGATGATCCATATACCACGGTATTGTCATGGACATCATTGAACAAAGAAACTAGTTGGATCAAAGACACCAAAGTACATTGGTGGAGTCGTGAGCAGGGCTCATGACCGATGATGATATTTATGTCATCCGCGTCTTGCTTTCATAAGCATGTGTGACGCCAAAGACCCCCCCGATGATCCTTCTTAGCCATGTTCATTTATTTAAGCCTATTCTTTGGCACGATTAGGAGACGACACCCTTCTATGCTAAAGAGAATAATGTAGTGACTCGCATAAGCATGGTGCTGAGTCCTCCGTTTTCACCGAGTCCTTATACATACATGATCATAAGTATTAGCCTGGGTGGCTTATGATGCTATGATGGTGTTCACAAATGGTCGTACTCAAGTAATAACATTTATATGTTATGCGGTTCTTTTGACAATGATTGATAAGTTGATGAAACCTGCGTTATGGTTGTCCAACTTGCGGACCAGTCATTGTAAAGGTCGGTTCACCCACTTTTTAGACCAAGTCTTAAAGTGAAATTTTAACGAGTACTTCCTAACATCCAAGGCTACCTTATCACATATTTTGGTGCCATTTGGAGACTTGGAAGGAGGTGAACCACTCAAATGAAGTTTTCACATACCACCAACCGTCCTATTAACCAGTTCGATGTCATTTCGATCGATTTTTTACCACAAGGTTGATGGTTTGGGAATCCTAAACACCCGTTTGTACATGCTCACGAAATTTTGAGGTGTTGGGGTTGGTGAAGGGAGTGAACTCTTCAAGAAAGCACTAGAGGTCCGATAAAACCAACGGCCTATCATCGGTTCAATCGTTTCTTTATGTTCGATCCCGGTGGTGCATGGTGGCGGTTTTGTTGAATTCTCAAGACCAGTAGCTACGGCTATGTAGCATAGGTCAACATGTCATATTCACCTATACCTATCATCATTCAAATGCTTAGTTACGAGTGTAACGGTATGCATTTTGTTAACTGGATTGTGTTAACACTGAAAACCTTTATCGTCCACATGTTCATGTGCCAAAAGTGCGTCACCACAACGCATTATGACGGGTTATAAATGATGAATATTACATGCGCTTTCACTCATAGTCCGCTTAAAATGTACCTTGGCAGACGATCTCGTAAGTCACTTTGATGAGCCAGTCTTCCCGTCGTTAGGGGGAGATGCGAACGATCATGTTCGAGTAGAACGACTTGGAATTGTCGTAGTTTGTCCCTACTGTGCCTCACCAAGTTTCCTAAAGTGACGAGATTAAATACATGCTGCAAACATGTCTGTAAGGATTGTGTCCGGTCATGGACGTTCGTCACCCATAAATGGTGATATGGTAACACCACAAATTGTGGTAGATGGTGTTACTAGGCCGTGGATCTCATAGAGAATTGGGATGCCACTTGGTTCGATAAATACTCTCGCTAAGAATGTATGCGAGCTTGGTACATGAAACTTGATCATATGATCAAATGAACTCATCCGTCTCATGTGATTCTGGATTATAGTCATCATTGGGGGACGCCTCAATGAATGCCAATCCATAAAGAGTACTCTATGAATAAAGCCGGTACATGAGGACGTGGAATGTGAGTTTAATCGAACCATACTTCGTTGAAAATCTACAACGTTGTAGCCTTGGCGTAAAATGGAAACATATGCGACTCCAGTATAAACAAAGTGATAGCCCTTTGTTGAAGTGGTGCCGACACTCCAAAGATAAGATCTATCCGTATACTTTGTTAAAGCGAGTGAGAGAAAGGGTTAAACTCACCTCATGGCGTGAGGTTTCTCATGAACGCACTGGAATCGACTACGATGACACGAAACTTAGTTGTGCTATCGTAATGGATGTTATAACATCCACTATCTTTTCAGTTAGATAGTTTCCCAAAAACTGACGTGCATCTTGTGGTTAAATCTTATCTTAGTGGGGAACTAAGTTAAGTGATAAAAAGGATCTCGTGGTGGATCAGACTCAAATCAAGTGGCTCCTGACGACGGAGCGCGTCGACAAGTGATTGTCGGGAACGCATACTAAGTATATACTTAATTTGGAAGAGATATGAAGCTTTTGCGTGTAAAGCTAAGGGTTTATAGTGATCTACTCTTGTGAGACTAAGAGATTCCGCTAAATCCAAAGTTAAGAATGAAAGAATCTTGGGGACACTTGATGATGCGTATTCATCAATCGGTTTAAGGCAGTCTAAGGGACGGTTTCCCTAAGAGACGATAAAGTAATGCCTATATGATTCCCAATGATTAGTCGAAGTCATCATAAGACTTGGCTCACTTAAGTGATGATGCAGTCTTAAGAGAAAAGTACGGTATTATGTACTCATGTTTGACTCGATGTACTCATTCGTAATAATCCGGTAAAGCCAATGTGATGATGGCCTAGGATGCGCTCACGCAATGTCTGTGATTGACAAGAAGCTTGAAGCTCGCTCTATCTCGATAAAAGGACACTTGAAAACTGATGCAGATACGCCGGAATGTGTTGGTCTATCTCCCATATGACCTAAAGGGCAGCTCACTTGATGGAAAATGGTGAAATTGGTGCCATTAGAAAGGTTTGTGTCTACTTTCCAAGGAAACCAACCATTTGATCACATCCATCATGTTGAGTGACATGTGACTATTGTTGCAAAGTAGGACAGGATGTGTCCGGTAATTTGCTGAGTCAACTTCGATAGAGCTTTGTGATCTGCTCAGGTCGATCTAGGTTAGATTCTGTATGTGAATGAAAAGCTATGGGTGTCTAGTTTTCATAAGCTCTTACAGTTTCGTTGATACCTATTGAATCGAAGAAGTTATGACTGATTTGGTGCATAGAGGTCAAGACTTTGGAAAACTTGATAAGTCTTTAGTGACTCTGCACTTTGGATGTGTCACGCTCTTTTTGTCCTTAAACCAAGGTTTGTTTTTTCCCATTGGGTTTTCACTTGGTAAGGTTTTTAACGAGGCGACCTATGAGAACATCCAGACAATGATGCGTTGTACTTCTGTTCAACTTAGACCAAGAGGTATTTTTCCCACTGGGTTTTTCCTTGGTATAGTTGTGAGGGCAACTTGGCATCTGACTCCTATGATTTGAGGTACTCATCAGGGGGAGTCATTATGTATACATCAGGGGTAATATACATGACATGTTATGTTGGTGCGTTGCAATCTTTTCCTCATCAAGCCTTTATTTTTCCCATGGGGTTTTGCTTTGGCTTGGAATAGGTTTTTACTAAGGCAACATCTTCTGCATCATTGTTGTATTAGTGCTCGACACAGGGGGAGTGTTCCGGGAATTATTATTCCAGTGATGTGTCTTACCTAATACTGATTGTAGATACATAGATGGAAGGTTCTAGATCCTTCTAGAGGTAGTAGGATCCTATTAGATGTCTTACCTTATCTAGGAATCCTATGTATGGAAGGACTCTCATTGTAATGCCTATATAAAGGCCCCTCTATCATTGTTATGAATGCAATTGATTGACTCTATTTATAGTCTTTTTACTTTCTCCTCAAACAAAGGCTAAAATAACTAAGTGATTAAATTGATTCATTTTTTGAAAATAAAATCAAATTGGCCTCCATAATTAATTTAAATTGTGAAGTAATTAGCATGAGCATTGACATTAGGGTCTTCCTCCATATCGGATGTGCTAATTATATGTTCACTAGTGTTAAATTTTAAATGATAACAAAAGGTAAATATTATTTTTTATGATATGACTTCTCCATCTGTAGGACTATTATTTAAAAGATAATATTTCAAGGTTGTTAAATTACGGTGTTCACTGAGGTGTATTAATTAATAAGCTCTCTATAGGAATATATGTTAATTAATACATGGCCAAGAGGAACCAACTATTAATTTTTACCTGTCATAAAGTAAATTGACTAGATAGTAAAATTAAAGACGTAAAACTCTACTTGAAAAATATATGAATAAACATCCACACGATCGTGGCTTGCATATGCGGGTTTTTTGAGGTGTTGGTTGCTATCATATATATTGTGTTTTAAGATTTTCCAATATATTTCTTTATGCATTATGTGATGAATATTTTTAATTTTATCTCAGATGTCTTTCAATCCACTTGCTGTAATTCTCAAAGAAAACAATCTAGATGGCACTAACTTTGCTGATTGGAAACGTAATCTTAATATTGTCCTGACTGATGAAGAACATAAGTTTGTTCTAACTGAGGAATGCCCATTGGAGCCAGATACGGATTTGACACCCGATGAGGTGAAAGAATTCCGGATGGAAGAAATCTTATGAGATGGCTCGCTGTTAGATCTTGGCTTCTTTAGCAAATGTATTGCAGCATCAGCATCAGAGTATTTGCACGGCCGCATAAATGATGAAAAATCTCGGGGAGATGTTTGGTCATAAAAACTGGACGGCTAGGCAAAATGCTATGAGGGTCTTGATGACGAGCCAAATGCCTAAAGGAACCCCGGTAAGGGATCATGTTCTAAAGATGATTTCTCATCTGAATGAACTTGATATATTATTCCAGGCTTATAGCTGTTGGAGTGGGAGTCGTGCAGCTGAAGATTAATGATAAAATTTTAGTCCTCAGTAATGTATTATTAGTACCAAATTTTAGAATGAATTTAATTTCGGATTCTAAATTAAAATGTGATGGTTATTCAGTTTCTTATGATGATGATACAATTATTAGAAGATGAAAACGTGAATATATTTACAAAGGTATTTTTACTGAAGGACTGTATGTCATTAATACCACACAAATTCCCATGTATAAACATAAATCACTTAACTCTTTGTCTAAACCTAAAAAGAAAAAAGAACCTTCGAGAATAAACCAAACATATCTCTGGTATTTACGGTTAGGTCATGTAAACCTTAGGAGGATTCAAAGATTGGTAGATGATGGCCCATAGGATGACCTCCAAGTTGAGTCATTTCCAATTTGTGAATCCTGTCTGGAAGGTAAGATGACCAAAAGAGTTTTTAAGACCAAGGGAAACCGTGCTCATAATGTGTTGGAATTGGTTCATACGGATGTATGTGGTCCAATAAATGTCCAGGCTAGGGGTGGTTTCGAATACTTCATCACGTTTATAGATGATAATTCGAGATATGGATACATCTATTTGATGCGACGTAAGTCTGAAGCCATTGACAAATTCAGAGACTTCAAGGCTTAAATGGATAAGCTTCATGGGAAGAGTATCTACGATCTGATCGTGGTGGCAATACCTCAGTGGAGAGTTTTTGGATTTCTTGGCAAATGAGGGGATTTTGTCCTAGCTCATTGCGCCGGGAACTCCACAACAAAATGATGTTGCTGAGAGAAGGAACATAACTCTTTTAGAAATGGTTAGATCAATGATGGCTTATTCGGATTTACCTTTGGATTTACCTATTTCGTTCTGGGGGCATGCCTTGGAAAGAGCGGCCTACATTCTAAACCTGGTGCCTTCGAAATCAGTTCCAAAAACACCCACAGAATTGTGGAGTGGGCGAAAGCCCAATCTAGGACATGTTCAGGTTTGGGGCACTCCAGCACATGTGCTGAATAAGGAAGCTAATAAGTTGGCATCTCATACAAAAATACGAGTATTTGTAGGATATACTAAGGGAACGAAGGGTGGCTTGTTTTATAGTCCCCATGATCAAAAGGTCATTGTTAGCACCAATGCCTAATTCGTGGAAGAGGATTATATGATTAGTTACAAGCCCATGAGAAAAATAATTCTAGAAGATTTTAGGGGCAAGACTCTGTCTATACCAATCGTATAAACGCCAACTAACACTGAACCACATAACGATTTTGAGACTTTTATACCAACTCAGTATTTGCCTCATCATAGTGGGAGGGTTGTTCGTCAACCGGAATGATTCATAGGCATGGGACAGTATTCGTACTCAATCCCATGTAAAGATGAATCAGATCCCTGGACATACAATGAGGTAATCCAAGATAAAGATGACTCTTGAAAAGTAGCAATAAAATCAGAAATGGGATCTATAGATTCCAATCAAGTGTGGGAGCTAGTAGAACTACCTGATGGGGTACAAGACATTGGGAGTAAGAAGGTCTACAAGCGAAATAAAGGAGGTGACGGGAAGGTTGAAACCTTCAAAGCAAGGCTTGTTGCGAAAGGTTACACTCAGAAAGAGGGCATCGATTATGATGAAACCTTTTCACTGGTAGCCATGCTTAAGTCGATCCGGGTTCTTTTAGCTATAGTTGCACATTTGAATCTGGAGATTTTGCAAATGGATGTCAAGACCGCATTCTTGAATGGGAGTCTAGACAAGGAAATCTACATGTACCAACCAGAGGGATTCATTGCTGAAGGAGAAGAGCACTTACTGTGCAATCTTAAGAGATCCATTTATGGACTTAAGCAAGTTTCTAGATCTTGGAACACTCGATTTGATGAGGTTGTCCAGTCATATGGATTCGTCAATGTCCGTGTGAGAGTTGTGATGGAAACGTGTTGGTGTTTCTTGTACTGTATGGATATGATATCCTTCTGATTGGAAACAACATGAAGGAATTATTGGACTACGGGTATGGCTATCTGAGCAGTTCGATATGAAGAATTTGGGAGAAGCCGAACACATCCATGGAATCAGGATTTTTCGTGATCGGAATAAAAGGATGTTGTGTTTATCTCAGGCATCCTATATCGATACATTGCTAAAGCGGTTTAGCATGGAGAATTCCAAGAAAGGTTTTCTACCTTACAGATATGGAATTCAACTATCTAAGGATATGTGTCCCAAGACACAAAAGGAGATAGATGACATGAAGCTGATCCCTTATGTGTCAGCTGTGGGAAGCCTCATGCATGTTATGCTTTGCACTAGACCAGATATTTGTCATGTCGTAGGCATGGCTGCTAGATATCAGTCGAACCCAGGACCAAGACACTGAATTGCTGTCAAGCACATACTCAAGTACTTGAGAAGGACTAGGGAGTATATGCTAGTATATCAATCAGACCACTTGTGTCCAGTGGGTTATACTGGCTCATATTTTTCATCAGACAAAGAAAAGTTCAAGTCTACTTCAGGTTATGTGTTTATCCTGGGTTGCATCGGAAGATAATCTTGCCGATCCTTTCACGAAAGGACTAACCCCAAAAGTTTTTGAAAGGCATGTGGATGGAATGGGATTATGATGTATGGCAGCATTGCTTTGAGTATAAGTGGGACATATGAGAGACTATGTAATAGAGTAGTATACTTAAAAGCATGCTTTGAGTATAAGTGGGAGATTGTTAGGGTTGTATACTGCAAAGCATACTTTATGCTTCTATTACCTTATTTTCCTGTAACTACCTATGAGAATATTAATTACATTTAATCACATATTTGCATATTTATTCACGTTATGGTGATACGAATGAAATGCATAATTATTTTATATTGTAGATAATGTGGTGTGTTGGTGTCACACGGAAGATCATGTTATCAGTGCCTTATAAAATAATATAATAGTTCACAACCTATATAATTATTAGACAAATTATGTGAAAGGTTGCAGTGTATGCTTGGGATTAGTTGGTCTTGACTATTAGCATGCATTAGCGTATTTGCATACGTTGAACTAGATCGAGGTGAGAAAGTGTGTTCTGTACTGACTTTAGGAAGAACGTAAATCTTGGATAATTATTATTTTTTAATTTTAAGTATATAATATTTAATTGTATGTTTATAATGTTTATTGCTTTGATTTACCATAGGTGAGAGTCAAAATGATTGACTCAATAAGCTTCGTATCTTGGGCAATAATATTATTTATACGAGAATTATTATTATAACTAGGAATCGTGTCCCGACTCGTACGGGTTGATGATGTCCCCTTGTGGAGTTCGATAATAATTATTATATTAAACCCTGTAGGTGGATTTAATTCTGATATAATAATAAGGTTCACGTGGCACTACTCTTGGATAAGATATTAATTAATTAAAGCTGTCAGTAGCTTAAATTAATTAATGGACATTCGATATCTTAAACACGATAAATAATATATTTAAATAAGGAACCCAATTTCGTAAATTGGGATTTGGGTAGAAAGTTCAATATTAACTCTTTAGTGGACTGAGTTGATATTAGTGAACTCAACCATATTAGGAAAGAGATTAATATGGAAAGTTGGGTTGCACTAGGAGTCCTAACCCTAATCCTCCTTAAGATCCCTAGAGTAGTCCAAAGCCTATAAATAATACACCAATGGGGATGGTTCGTCCGTGACATTATTCCTACTTGAGAGATCGATTTTCCATCTTGTGTTTAATTTCAGATCTTGACTTGTGTCTTTGATTCTACAATTTAGATGACGCAACAATTTTCTAAGAATGTTTACATAATACTAGAAAATAAAAAAAATCAAGTGACTCCAAAGAATATAATAGGCCGATCCACTTTTTTTGTCCAAGCAAGATTTGGTAGCTCATTGCCCACACAACATCCGGATCAAGGTGGAATATACTCTAGAAGACCTAAAGGTAGAAATACGAGAAGATCGAGGAGCAAACAACCACTACGCTTCAAAAGGTAATATCCTATGAACTTTGATCTAGATTAGGATATTTAATTTACCAACATATTTTTTTAATAAATAATAAATAATATTTAAATTGCTTATTAATCTTAGTAGTTAATTAATTAGTATGCCTAAATAGGTTTTGTGCTCGTGGATGCGTATAACGCCTTAATAAAATTTTCCCCCCAGATAAGATCATAAGTCTTTGGCCAAAGCATTGGAGCTAGTTGTATTGGATACGCGAGAGCTCGATGATCTCGATTTGCATTAACGCATGCATAGCGTCAAGTACAGATAAGGTTTGACTGATCGTGACCCTATAACTTGATCGGGACATTTGAAAGAAGGGTTTATACATATACTGGTATTCACGACAGAATGGTTCTTGAATGATCCCATCATTCGTTCTCACTTGGGGTACAGTGTAGGCCGCCAGGCTGGCTAGGTGGTGCTACTACTCTTTGGTTCCTCCCATTGCTGACTGAGACGGACCTACCGAGTCGCGTAATAGGATTGACAACGGAATGATTCAAGCTAGTTCTCTCATTATGAATATTAGATATTGGATATCTAATTTTGGAAATTAGATGTCTTAATCGATTTATTGGATAAATTGATTTACGGCATAATGAATTAAATAAATTACTGGGTGATTAATTTAATTCATAAATATAATTATTTCTTGGAGAAATTAATTATGTTGTTATGTATTTGATATGAAATAATTAATTAGATTAATTAATTAATATAAGTACATCGAAACGGAATCAGAGTTTATCTGTTTGGACTCACGGGAGTCCGAAACGGACCAAACTCATATTCCTCATCTAGATGGCCGCCCCCCAACTCACCTCCATGTGAGTCTTGTCTTGTCCGCATCATGTTAGGTGGAAGGGCAAGACTATGGGACATGATATCTTTTAATATCATTTTGAGTTGGAACCTTTTGTCTTGATTGAAGAATAAAAGAAAGGAAGACCAACGCTCTGGAGACAATGATTCCATCCGTGAGTTAAGTGAACAGAGAGAGAAAATTTCTTTTCTCAAGGTCTTCTTCTTTTCATTTTCTTCTTGTTCTCGTAGAGCGAAATTCAAGATATAGTGATATATATATATATATATATATATATATATATATATATATATTTTACACTTGGAGTGTTGTAATCAAAAGCTTCATCATCAAGATCTAGCCGTATCCTTAGAGGATAGCAAGGTGATAGTTGTAATAATTGTTGGGAAAACAAGAACTCTATATCGAAACAGCCGGGATATTCAATCCCTGTATCGAATGGTATTTGATAAAGAGGTTTTGACATATATGCAAATCCGCATACAGTAAAGGAAATTGTATCGAAGTGTTGAGGCATCAACCTGTATCGAAGACCTGTCTCGATTCCAGCATATAAAGGAACCCTTCAGTACAGCAAAGAAGTCTTATAAAGACCAAGTATGGAAACTGTCTCGAATCACCAATACAGTTATCTTCCATATATCTTTCAACAGGACAAGAAGGAATCTTCAGAAATCAAGTCCCGTTGAATAAAGAAGTATTTAAATACTCAAGGATAAAGTATTTAAGTACTGTCAGTCAAAATATCTTCAAATCCTGCTAAATCCGGATCGTGATTTTAATCCCGTTGGAACGGAATCTTGCTCAAAGGATACATCTCAACGGATATATATTTCAGAGACTATATATATCTCATGAAGGCATTGAAGATCAGTTACCGAAACCTAATTATTCAAAGCTATCAAGTTATCATCAGAGCAAAATATATCTCCAAGCTTACTGCATCTCAGATAATAGAGATATACAATGCTCATCCTCTTGAACAACACTTCATCAGCTACAAGCTCATAAAGTCAAACTTGTTGTTCATCCTCTGTTCTATACTTTGAACAAACTCAGATCAGCCCTGTGTGGACTGAGTATTCTGTGCTTCTCCGGAACTGTGTGTGAAGGAATTGCATCGAAGAAGACGAAGATTCAGAACTGTGTGTGAAGAAGCAAGTGAAAACATTAGCTCAAAACCAATCTGTGTGAATGGTTGAAGCTAAGATCTTTATATCAATCTGTGTGAACGATATATTGATTGTGTGTTGTTATAATTACATAGTTGTGTACGTAGTAATTATAATAAACTTTTTACTCCTGTGTGGAGGACCAGTGGACGTAGAGGGGTTTACCTCGAACCACTTTAAATACTGTGTTATTTACCTTCAGTTTTTATTGTTTTATTTACTGTGATTATTTAAGTATACACTGTACACCTAGTTGCTGTATCCACAACAACTTACTGTATCTAAGACTTCCGCTACACACTCAGATTTAAAATCAGTACAGTTTTTTGTTTAAACTACTTCCCAAACTGTATCCAGTATACTTAGTGGCCAACAAGTGGTATCGGAGCGGTTGATTCTAAAAAGAATCAGTCGTATTTTTAATCGAATCAGATCCAAAATCACTTACACTTTAAAAAGTCTCTTTCATTTCTTTATTTTCACATGGATACCTCTATGATCAACAAAGTGCCTATGTTCTCTATTAACGAATTTGATGATTTGAGAATTAGGATGGAGGCTCATCTTGCAGCAATGCACGAAGAGATGATCTTTGTTATACAGGATGGCCCTATCAAGATTATGAAGGTAAACACGGCCGCAAGGATTGAAGGCCAACCCCATGCTGAGATGCTCGAGAAGGATCGCGAGCAATGGACCACAGATGAAAGAAAGCGAGCCAACCTTGACAATGTGGCTAAGAACGCGCTATTTGTCACTATTGACAAAGGCATGTTCTCGAAGGTAAAGAGCTGTAAATCAGCCAAGGAAATCTGGGATAAACTCAAGATGATTTGTGAGGGAACTGAGCTCTCAAAAGAAAACAAAATTTCTAAACTGACTCAGCAATTTGAATCTTTCGAAATGAAACCAACTGAGACACTTGAGGAACTTGACCTCAGATTCACTGGTATTGTTGGTGAACTTGAAGCGTTGGGCAAAATTTATACCCAAACGGAGAAGAACTTAAAAAATTTCAGATCTCTCCCAGCCCGATGGGACATTAAGACCACAGCTATGCGTGTATCTTGCAATCTTAATAAAATATCTACTTTTGATCTCTTCTCTGACCTCAAAGCCTTTGAGTATGATATTGACAGAAGAGAGAAAGCTGAAGAATCTCCTTCAAAGGTCACAACACTAGCCGCTGTATCGAATCGTCGACATAGCATGCCCAGCTCGTCGAAGCTTAGTCACAAGAATGCTGACAGTGACGACGATATCTTGTCTCAAGATGAAATGGCGCTTCTCATGCACAAATTAAAAAAGTTCATCAAACAGTCTGGAAAGACTCCCTACAGGCCCAAACCTGTCCACAAGGTAAGTACCGAAACATCATCTGGTGATGCTAACCTGTGTTATAATTGCAGGAACCAGCGCATTATGCAAATAAATGTCCTCATCCCAAAGTCCAAAGGTTGCCGGAGGCCGAGCAACAAGAGAGACATGAAAGAAGACGTGCTTGGAAAAACAAGCTCAAGGCCCTGATTGGAGAATCAGAAGCCTCCCCGACACCATCCAAATCAGAAGAATGTCTTCAGGTGTTCACTGAAAGTGATTCATCTGATGATGAGTTCGATGATAAAGCATATATGTGCTTTATGGCCAAAGACATTCCTAAAGGTGAAGATACCGATGATGAGGTAAGTTCAACCTCAGCTATTCCATCAAATGCATCCCATACTTTTGAAAACATGATGAATGAGTTTAAAAACATTCAAAATGCACATGAGACATTGAAAAACGAGAATATACAGCTCCAACTATCTAACCTAGAGCTGAAAGATGAAAACGATTTGCTGAAGATAAATTACGAAAATATGTCTCTTGGTATGAAACCAAAGAAAGTCGATTTTGAAAAACTCATGGAGAGCAATCATCAACTTGCTCATGAACTAAGTGAGGTTAAAACTCACAAAGAGAGCAAGACAAATGATTTGGTTCTACTTCAAGCCAAAGTCACAACTCTCGAAAAACGAGAAATTGAACTTGAGACCACTCTGAAATCGTTCGAGAAATCGTCCAAAAGAATGGAAGAAATTCTCGAGCCGGGCAACATGCTCATGATAAAAGTGGCTTAGGATACGGCTCATGTTCAAACAAAGGGAAAACTAGTACGGTGTTTGTCAAGTGTGGAACACATTCCAAGATCGAAAGATACCCCTAGTCCCGTGAAGGAACCTGCCGCACCGCGAAAACCGCCATTACGCCCCGCAATCCTATTCCGCATACGGAATCATAAGCCATTCCAACTTGTGAGGCGCACTCAACAGCATGCTCCCAGAGCATATCAACAGCGCCAACAGCCGTTCAGAAGGAAGGCTGTATCCAACTACCAAAGGCCCGCACGGCAGTACTATCAGTACAGCACGCCGAGGTATTGGATACAGGAGCCTCATTATCCATCGAGATAGCAAGTGCCCATTCAGTATCAACAACAGCATTGGGAATCCAACTGGAGACCCAGAAGGCAAGCTGTTAGGCCAAAGAAAATGGCTCCATCTCCAAGACGGCACTCATACTGGATTAATAATAATAACCCTGATTTTTACATGCATAATAATTATCATGGTTATAACAACTATGGATATGCCCCTCGTAGATATCGCAACACTGTACCGAGTATGACCTACAGTAAACCAATTGCTGCCAGGAAAACTTGGGTACCTAGAGGAACTAACATACATGGACCCAAAAATCAAACGGGACCTAAATCTACTTAATTTCTTTGTAACAGGACATTATAGAGGAGGATACCTGGTACTTTGATAGTGGATGCTCTCGGCATATGACTGGAGATAGGAGCAAGCTATCAGATTTTGTAGAAGGTCGCGGTCCAAAAGTTTGTTTCGGTGATAAATTTAAAGGTAGAACAAGACGGAAAGGAAACCTACTTGTCGGAAAATTCAAAGTCACCGATGTTGCATATGTTGAAGGCTTACAGTACAATCTACTTAGTATTAGCTAGTTCTGTGATAAACAGTTCTCGGTGAAATTCTATATAGATCGCTGCAGAGTCAAAAACATCCAAACCAAGGAAGTTGTGCTAACAGGAACCAGATCAGGTAACATGTATATTGCTGACTGGAAGCCTATCATCTCCTCAATTCCATGCTTTGTTGCCAAAGGCACTGCAGAACTTAGCTGGTTATGGCACAAGAGGATGTCTCACGTCAACTTCAAGACGATCAACAAGCTCTCAAGACAAGGAATGGTTAGAGGTTTGCCAAATGTGTCATTTAAGAAGGACAGCGTCTGCGGACCGTGTCAGAAAGGCAAGCAAATCAAGTCAACCCTGAAGAGCAAATCCTACCTTTCAACCCAAAGAGTGTTGGAAATGCTTCACATGGATCTCTACGGTCCTGTAGACCCAGTAAGTTTGGGAGGTAAGAAATACTGCATGGCTGTTGATGATTATTCCAGGTATGCTTGGACAATTTTCCTTAGCAAGAAGAAGGAAACAACATCAAAGCTGCCCGAGCTCCTGAGAAAGTTGCAAAATGAAAAGGCATTGAGTATCGTGTCTATTCGTTCCAACAGAGGTACAGAATTTACTAACCGCTTTATAGAGCAATACTATTAGGAAAATGGGATACAACACGAATACTCAGCTGCCCGTACACCTCAACAAAATGGTGTTGCTGAGCGAAAGAATAGGACGTTGAAAGAAGCAACAAGGACAATGATCGCCGCAAGCAAGTTGCCACAACGTTTATGGGGTGAAGCAACCAATACAGCATGCTACACTCAAAACCGCTGTATCGTCAACAAGCACCACAACAAAACAGCATATGAGGTATGGAACAATAAAACTCCATTAGTTTCATATTTTCACATTTTTGAATGCAGGTGTTATGTATTGAATAATGGGAAGGATCAACTTAGAACCTTTGATGAGAAATTAGATGAAGGAATATTCGTAGGATACTCCTCCGTCAGCAAAGCTTTCAGAATCCTTAACAAAAGGGAGCTGACGATCGAGGAATCAGTTCATGTAGTGTTCGACGAACCACACCATGATCCTACGGGAGTAGAAGATGTTACCCAGAACATCCAACATCTCTCTATCTTGGATCCTCCAACTCCCATAGAACCTGTCGTTGATCTAGAAATCAACCCTGCACCTGTAAGAATCGATGTGGATGAAGCCGACGCTGTACAAGCTGAAGCTGTATCCACAAAAACTCTCGATACAGTACGGGATCCTGAATTAGAACCCGACCGAAGATGGTTGAGAGATCACCCGCAAGAGCTGATCATTGGAAATATAAATGCTGGTGTTTCTACTCGTAGGAGAATACAGAGTACACAAGGAAATGTGCTTTGTGCACAGAAGAACTTGATATTGAGATATCACAGTTTCCTGAATGGAAATCTCAATCCGAGCTTAGAAGACATAATATGTGCACGATTGCTGTATTCTTAGCCCAGTCCGAACCTGTTTCGACCATAGACGCTCTCAATAATTCTCATTGGATAACATCTATGAAAATCTTAACGGTTTCTAAAGAAACAATGTATGGTATCTTGTACCCAGACCTACACATCAATCGGTTATAGGAACCAAATGGGTATTTCGCAATAAAAAGGATCGAAATGGACTTATTATAAGGAATAAATCCAGACTAGTCGCACAAGGCTATAGTCAGGAAGAAGGCGTAGACTATGATGAAACCTTTGCCCGTGTAGCAAGACTAGAAGCCATTAGGATATTTTTAGCCTTTGCCGCCCATAAGATCTTTATTGTATACCAAATGGACGTCAAGAGTGCATTCCTGAATGGAGACTTTGCAGAAGAGGTTTATGTTGAACAACCACCAGGGTTTGCCAACACAGACGCTATCGACTTAGTATACAGGCTAAGGAAAGCGCTGTATGGACTTAAACAAGTCCCTAGAGCCTGGTACGAAACCTTGTCCCAGTATCTAACTAACAATAGATTTGAGAAAGGTGCTGTGGACAAGACCTTGTTCAAAATACAGGAAGGTGATGACCTTCTTATGGTGCAAATCTATGTGGATGATATAATTTTTGGTTCAACTAACCTTGCTTTGTGTCAAAGGTTCTCTCATCTCATGCAAAGTAAATTTGAAATGAGTATGATGGGGGAACTTAGTTATTTCCTAGGTTTGCAGGTAAAGAAGTTGCCTACAGGTATTTTCATCAACCAGGAAAAATACAGCAAGGAGCTTCTCAACAAATTTGGAATGAACAATTCCAAATCATCGTGAACCCCCATGAGCACTTCCGTGCAAATTAGTGCAGATGAAGCCGGAAAGCCGTTTGACCAATCACTCTACAGGAAGCTCATTGGTTCGCTCCTGTACCTAACGGCTAGCAGGCCCGATATCCAGTTTGCTGTTGGAGTGTGTGCGAGGTATCAAGTAGCACCTAAAGAATCACACTTCAATACAATTAAACGAATCTCAAGTACATTAAAGGAACAATGATGTAGGACTATTGTATCCTAAGGAAGGCGGATTCAATTTAGTTGGATACAAATGACTCGGATCTCGGAGGTCAAGCGAGATAGGAAGAGTACAAGTGGAACTTGTCACTTTCTGACCTAGACTCGTTTCTTGGTTCAAGAAGAAGCAATTGGCTAACTCTCTTTCCACGGTGAATCAATACTATCTGTTTGGTAGCTGCTGTATGCAAATCCTTTGGATGCAGCAACAGTTGTCAGACTATGGAATTGAAGCCAGAGAGACTCCAATCATGTGTGATAGCACGAGTGCAATTGTAATAACGCACAATCCTGTCCTGCACTTGCGCACTAAGCATATCAACATGAAGCATCATTTTATAAGGAATCACGTCGAGAACAAGGATGTTCGCCTTGAAAAAGTTCATACAGACATTCAGTTAGCCGACATCTTCACCAGGCCGCTCGACCCAGCCAGATTCAACATGCTTAGACAAGAATTGGGAATGCTACAGCCCGACTCCCTGTAAGTAATTCACTGTATTTACTCAACAAATTGAGGGGGAATGCTGTAAGACCCAAGAATACAGAATCCAACGTTAATTATTTGTACACTCAGAACCGTCAATACAGTACTGTAGTGAACAAATACATATGAATCCTACAGCTGACGTGTGCAATAATTAAGGGGGAATACTGTAGGACCCATGAATACAGCATTAATCCAAAAGTTGCTGTATGGAATTTAAAACCTATATGTACCTTTTTAAGGGGGAACGCTGTATCGACACGGATACAGCACATACTATAGGATTTCGATTCAATATATATATATATATATTATATTATATTGTTTCATTTTAAAATGATTTTTGTCCACGTGCCCTGTTTTTATGTCAAACGTCATGTACATTAAATGCCTTACACGACATCTGGACAACTGAATCTCAAAAGCCGCGATGTGTTAAATTGTTTATTGTTTTAAAACCGTCGTTTTAGGCATTTAGGGTGACACAAATGTCAGAAGTGGGATCCGCTTATATTTTAAACATTTTAATGGATTAGCGTACCAGTTGCACTCAGTCCATCTTAACCGTTGATTTCAAAAACCGGTTCCCATCCCTTAAAATCTGACCATTCGTACTCTGCAAAACCCTATTTCACCGCCCAACTATAAAAGGACTGAATCTGCCATTAGAGACTCTTTAAGCTTTCTGCAAAAATTAAGAGCTCTCAAGCAAAAACAGCCTACACAGCTTTCTGCATTTTACTGCATATTACGTGTTTTCTTCTTCACTTTTTCTTGTAAAATCATCAAATGGCTGGACAAACTTCTTCTCCCGCTCTCAAGAAAACCGCTAACATCATCGATGGACGGATCTTCTCAAGATCTGTTGTCATTGAACGACTTCTCGCTAAAACCAATGATATCGAACCCATGGAGTACATCATCACTCGTCTTCATCAACAAGGCCTCTATCGCCTTGGAAGTCAAACTGCTGACAAATATGATGTTCATCTGGTTGAGGAATTTTACCTCAACGCCGCCGTACGCTTTTTTTCGCTGGCCCAAGGAGGTCACGTTGCTGACATAACCGCTACCATCCAAGGAGTTGAGATCTGTGTTGATAGCGATCTGCTCCAGAATATCTACAGGCTAACTGCTGATGGCCTGACAATGGATCAACTTGAGACGTTTGGGTCTCAAGAGCTAATAACCAAGTTTTATGGGCTGTTCACTGGCTCAACTGTTGTTGACATGGTTTAAACCACCTGTCACAAAAAGAATTTTTGTCTGCCTTATGTATATTTGCATGATTTCTGCTGCAGGATAATTGAGAATCGAACTGGTGGGTTCGAAATGTGTATTAATATGAGGTTCAGGATGATGGTGGCTATTCTGACCTGTAAAAAGGACAACTGGTGCCAGATAATCCTGAAGCGCTTGCAAGAGGAGGTATGCAAGCCTGCCTCCTAGAAGAAATCATTTGGTTTAATGTTAAACCATATCTTGACGAAATGCGGACTGTCGCAATCCGCTGATGCAAAGAAGAATAGCACCAGGATATACCTAGGAGGCGTCAAGCCTACTGCGTATAACCAGAGCACCTTGGTCTGCAACCACCCGAAAACCAAACATATGCTAGTTTCTGCAGATCCAAGAGATAAGTCTTTGAAGTCCCAGGAAGTGGAATCTTCGAAGAAGAGAAAAAGATCTCACAGTAAGAAACCCATTGCTGGTGAGAAGCCAAAGAAGAAACTAAGGAGGCTTTCTAAAGTCAAATCTGCCAAGCCCTCCGAAGCAGTTTCTACCGTGGCGCAACCCACTAAAGAACAACCCCAGGGCCCAACCCCTGTGGAAGAGGTGTCCACTACTGTATCGACAGTAGATCCTGAGCCTTTGAAGGCTAGGACGGATGATGGGACATCTACAAACGAGAAAGACTCTAGCGAGTCGGATGCCTTTACGGAGCCAAATGCTACCTCTCCTATGCGGGATTCCACACCCATACATGATCAATCTTCCTTCGGGGCACCATCCCCTGTAAGGAATCCCACGTCCCTACAGGATCCGACACCTGTAGAGGAACCCGTCGCTACAGCGGACCCAGACATTGTATGCAGTCCCTCCCCTGACACCATTATTCACAAAACCCTTCTCGCTGTTCAGATAGACCATGGTTACGAAAGATTTCTGAAATGGAAAGGCTACAGGATAGATCCGTATGAAACATTGTACAACTGGAGCGATTGGAGCCAAGAAGAAAGATATGTATCATAAGTGACGGACTCGATGGAAATTGAGGCCCTGATCCGATGGGACAACCCTTTCTGCAAAGAACTGATTGAAAGCCATCTTCTGCAGAAATCTGACGCAAGAAGAAAAGGTAAGGATAAGTCAGAGGACTCTCCCCCAAATCCAAAAGACGACGATGACAATGACTCAGACGACGACGACGACAATGCTTTACAAACTGGTCTGAGAATGAGTCGTGAAGAGGCTCAAGATAGAGACGCCTCTCCACCAAAGGATGACGAAGGGCCGTCAACTCAAAGCAAGCCCCCTTCGCCACAGCAAGAAAACATTCCCGACGACAAGAAATCAGTCCCTCAAGTCGAGGAGGAAGGAACAGTTTTGGAACAGGCACCCGAGCCTGCCGCCGCTCAAGAAGAAGTTTCCCGCGCCGTCCAACAGGAGGAATCAGTCCCTCTGCTGGAACAGGAGGAAGCTAAGAGACAACAGGAGGAATCAGTCCCTCCTGTATCCATGTCTACAGACGAAACTTCGCAACAGGAGGACACACAACCCCCCGCCGCTGAACCAGAACAAGCTGCTCCCGCCCCTTCAACCGTGGAATCCGAGGACGGTAATACACCTGAGAATGTCCAACTCAATTTACGCCCAACCGTAAATCTGAGTAGGTTGAACTGCTCTGAAGATTTTGCTCAACCAGATTCTCCAATTTCTGCCGCTAGGAAAGAGCGCCTGCGTGCTCTTGGTCTTCAAACTATATTCATTCAGGATGCATTGAATGCTCTGTCTTCAGTTGAAAAAGCCTTGAATTGGATGCATACTTCTGCCGTGGAAGAGATGACCACCTTACAGCATGAAGTTTCTCGAGTAGTCGAGGCCTTCATTATTTTGCCAGAAGTATTCAAGCAAGCTCTGAAAATCATGGAAGACAAGCAAGAGCAACTCCTGAAGGAAGAGGCAACCAAAACTCGAATCGCTGAAGCCAAGACCGCATGTGCTATGATCGAAAACAGTTCTCAATTGCGAGCCCACGACAAATGTATCAAGGACATGTTGGAGGCACTCTCCTCCCTTGTAGAAAGAGTGACTACCATAGAGACGAAACAGGATGCTGCATTAGAGATCCTAGGACGTCTTGATGACGCCAAAATGGGGGAAGAAGCAAGAGAAGCTGCAAGAAGAATCAGGTTACAGCATGAAAGGGAATTTGAGGCCGCTCAAGACAAAGATCAACTGCGAGTTAAACAAGCTAGCTCCTCCCTCTCGAGTTTTAAGATTTCGTGCTCAGGCAATTTCATGATCCAAATGTTCCGTGGCAAAATCTAATCTAAAGACCTTCTGAGATTCGTCTGCCGACCAACCGCCATCCTACTGCCGATGAGGTGAAGCAATGGAGGAAGAACGAACTGATGAGATACTTTGTTAAAATCATCAGGGAATCCGCCATCTTCAAGAGCTATAAGACTTTAGCGGAGGCCGTAGATAAATTTACGAAGATGCTAGAAGACGGAAAACTCCCTCTCCAAATCGAGATGAAATCCAAACACAGAAGATGAGATCGGATCACCCATCCAGAAGACTGGATTCTTGCCTTTGATAGATCCTATGAAGGAAGAGCTATATACCAGGATCGAGGAAATGATTCCCTATAGAACTGGTGGTGTGGTACCGAAAATGATCCTGGGAGAAAGCCATGGAGGCATGCGGACTACAGATAGGAGTTGAAATCCTTGTATATTATTTTCGTTTTGTAATTTCTCTTCGAAACAGCAAACCATGTACTCAATTTGTTTTGAATATCAATAAAAGTGTTTGTTTGTCTTGAAATATTACAACTCGTAATCTACTGTGTTGATGTATGAGTACTTAAAATGTTTGATAACAATCTCAAGTATAGAAACTTGATTGAAAATTAAGCTGTACGAACTAGTCTACGAACAGTTCATGATTTCTGTTGTAAAGCTTAGAAAACATTGTAAGATTGTGCCTGCGCGCCAGTCATTAGTCTAAGTTGTAAAAATCCTTAGTAGTATCGAACTCGCCTGCGAACAGTTCATTAAATAGACTAAGTTGCTAAAAGACAGACCTTTTGACGAAAGACCAAGAAATCTGCCAGAAGTCATCAAAGAAGATTACTTCATGAAGAAGGTTTTGGCATCATCAAGAAGACTTGAATGTTAGAAAGTTAAAGTCTTGGCAAATTGTTAAAAAGGGGGAAATTGTTGGGAAAAGAAGAACCCCGTATCGAAACAGCCGGGATATTCAATCCCTGTATCGAATGGTATTTGATAAAGAGGTTTTGACATATATGCCAATCCGCATACAGTAAAGGAAACTGTATCGAAGTGTTGAGGCATCAACCTGTATCGAAGACCTGTCTCGATTCCAGCATATAAAGGAACCCTTCAGTACAGCAAAGAAGTCTTATAAAGACCAAGTATGGAAACTGTCTCGAATCACCAATACAGTTATCTTCCATACAGCTTTCAACAGGACAAGAAGGAATCTTCAGAAGTCAAGTCCCGTTGAATAAATAAGTATTTAAATACTCAAGAATAAAGTATTTAAATACTGTCAGTCAACAGATCTTCAAATCCCGCTAAATCCGGATCGTGCTTTTAATCCCGTTGGAACGAAATCTTGCTCAACGGATACATCTCAATGGATATATATTTTAGAGACTATATATATATCATGAAGGCATTGAAGATCAGTTACCGAAACCTAATTATACAAAGATATCAAGTTATCACTAGAGCAAAATATATCTCCAAGCTTACTGCAACTCAGATAATAGAGATATACAGTGCTCATCCTCTTGAACAACACTTCATCAGCTACAAGCTCATAAAGTCAAAGTTGTTGTTCATCATCTGTTCTATACTTTGAACAAACCCAGATCAGCCCTGTGTGGACTGAGTAATATGTGCTTCTCCGGAACTGTGTGTCAAGGAATTGCATCGAAGAAGACGAAGCTTCAGAACTGTGTATGAAGAAGCAAGTCAAAGCATTAGCTCAAAACCAATCCGTGTGAACGGTTGAAGCTAAGATCTTTATATCAATCTGTGTGAATGATATATTGATTGTGTGTTGTTATAATTACGTAGTTGTGTACGTAGTAATTATAATAAACTTTTTACTCCTGTGTGGAGGACCAGTGGACATAGAGGGGTTTACCTCGAACCACTTTAAATACTGTGTTATTTACCTTCAGTTTTTACTATTTTATTTACAGTGATTATTTAAGTATACACTGTACACCTAGTTGCTGTATCCACAACAACTTACTGTATCTAAGACTTCCGCTACGCACTCAGATTTAAAATCAGTACAGTTTGTTGTTTAAACTACTTCCCAAACTGTATCCAGTATACTTAGTGGCCAACAATAATCGTACCTTTTATCGCTTATAATTATGAATTCATGAACTTTGTAGTTTGGTTCGTAATTTTTTTTCGAATATTGGTATCATGTGTTTGATTCGAGATTGAGCCTGTATGTTGTGTTTCTTGTTAGTATTCTGTTAATATCCATTATCATTGTGTCGAACCGCTTGTATCACTTCTGTAACCCAGGATTAGCGTGCGCTAATTTTTATGGGTAGCGTACGCAACGAAAGTTGTAGGCTAGCGCGCGCTACTACAAGAAGTTACGCACGCTAACCGGCAGCATGGGGCAGTCCAGAGAGCACTGGACTGGGACTAAAAATTGAGCTAGCGCACGCTAAGGCTTCATAGTAGCGCACGCTAGGGGAACAGGTAGCGCATGCCACTGTTGGGTGATAACGCGCGCTAAGTGACTCGGACAGTAAGGACAGTGAGGTCTGGACTTTGGCCAGACCAACAGGTAACGTGCGCTAAGACGGTCGTTGCGTGCGCTAACTCGTCTGTTGTAGCACACGCTATTCGGTCGTAACGCACGCTACTGGTATGGACAGAAGGGTTTCTGAATAGGGCAGAAGGTTCTGGACTTAGACTGGGCACCAGATAGCGCACGCTAAGGCGGGAGCTGCGCTCGCTAACTCGGCGGTACAGCGCACGCTAACTCGATTGAGTAGCGCACGCTGTCGGATGTGGTGCACACCAGCTCGGCTGGGCAGAAGGGTCTGGGCTGCAGACCTAGGCCGATACCGCACGCTATTCGGTAAGCGGTAGCGCGTGCTAGGGCGCACTTATATAAATACATGTGTTGCGGTCAACACTTGTCATTTTTCATCTTCTCTCCTCTTCTTCGAGCTTCTAGATGACTCCAGGGCTATGTAGGCGAGGGTTTTGTTAGAGCACGGTTGAAACTCAAATCTTTTCAACTTCAAGTAGAGATCTATCAATCCTACATCATCTTCACCAAGGAATTGAGGTAATCCTTCTGTAGAACCCTAACTTTGGGGAAATTTGGGGGTTTTGGGGATCTCATTTCTCCAACCATTTTAGCTCCAAATTATGATGGATTGTAGTTGAAAATAGTTGCATAAGTATGATTTCATGATTTCCTCAAGGTTTTGTGGATTGATTCCAAATCTTCTTTTGTATATCGAGCAAAACCCATTATGCCCTCGTAGTGCTCGATTAAATGGTCCTAAGGGTAGAACCTAGGATGGATTTTAGTGTTTTCCAACAAAATTGTAAATGATTAAGCCTCAATGTTTGTTAGGAGCGGGATTTGGAAGATAGTTCGGACCGTAGCCTTGTTCGTTATTTGTTCCTTTGAGAGTAAGAAAGTCCATGCAAGTACTTCATTGCATTAGTTTATGGCATGCATTTCTGTGATGGTTTAGAGAATGATGAGAGTTGAAAGGTTATTCTCGGGTACTCTCACGCGGGGATTGACTCGACGGGGTCACACGGGGACCTGGTGGCTTAGCGGCTGGACCGGGTCACGAGAGATACTTTGAGTGGACATCCTCACCTAGGGATTGCTCGACGGGGCACACAGGGACTTGGTGGCTTGAGGGCCGGACCGGGTCGCGAGGATTGTCGGAGTGTTTTTAGTGGTGATCGATATTGATATTCCAGAATATCGCGAATTGAACTGTTTTGGATTTTGAAATGATTTGGAAATGCCTGTGGATTAAAATAATTGTAATACTGTACTTGCACTAGCGGTTGTGGCTAACCCCATTTTTGGGGTGGAATGTTTTGTACATTTCAGGTATTCTCGAGGGACAGGTGCCTCTATGTGGCACACACGGAGTTGACAAGCACACTGGATGTTAGAGAGCTCGTATCGGTCGTTGTATTTGTGACGTTTGAGTCAGTTTTATATACTGTATTATGGTTGGTTTTGAGTTGTACTTTGTCGTGTAATGTTTGCGTTCAGTGATTGATGTTGAAATATACTATTTTGGCCGCGACCGAGGCCTAACTTGTGTTTTGTATCCTTTGTTGGACTGTTATGTCATGGTTATTATGTATTGGATTGTGGTTTAATCCTGTGTGTCGTCAGCCTGGCGGGACCATTGTGTGTCCTGTGGCGTGTAATAACCCAAAGTGAAATTGGGGTGTTACATTTATGGTATCGGAGACTAGGTTTCGGAAATACCTAGGCCTTCGGTCATTTGATTGTCAAGTCGTAAGAGTCGTATAAACTGATCGAGCTCAACACCGTGTGTTGCTGTCGAGCCGTGTGACCCATGGTGGTAAGACTCCTTAACTCTCTTTGTGCCTTGTCGCTTTCATAGTAGGGTAGATTTAAATTCCTTGGATTGTGAGTTATTCTGATAATTTTAATCCTTCTATATCTCAGTATGTTGAGAGGCCGTGGTGGACGTGGCGGATGTGGACGCGACAGAGGCCGTGGACGTGGTACCGCTAATGAATCTGGCACACATTCTAATGATGCATCTGATTCAGCATCCCATACGGAGCCGAACACCGCTTCTCTGAACCCGAGCGGTCAGCCAGATCCTACTGTAAGTCAAGAACCGTCGGCTGACACTAATGTGAATGCCGGCATAGCTGCTATACTCCAGCAGGTAGCAGCACAATTAGTCAAGTTGAATGAATCCGGGCATCATGATCAACCGACAGATGAGAGTAAATGGATTCAGGGAGTGATGAAAATGCAACCTCCTCGTTTTACTGGTGTGTCTGATACGTTGGGCTGGGAAGGATGGTTGTTTCAGTTTGGCAGGATTTTTGACGCCGTTGCATGCCCCGAAGAGAGACGGGTCCCTATTGTACAGTATTTCCTTGACAAGGAGGCTGTGGATTGGTGGGAAGCTGCGAAACCTACGGATCGTGTGGCCACTTGGTCCGAGTTTAAAGCTGCGATAGAGGAAGAGTATTGTCCTTGGCCTATTAAAGAAAAACGAATTGCAGATTTCTTTACGGCAACACCTCAAGATGTACCTGTCACCGAGGCCATTGTTACGTATAATCAGCAACTGAATCATGTTCGTGAGCAAGTAAGGACCGAAGCGGATAAAATCCGTTACTTTGATTTGACAAAGAAGCCCAGGATTCGTGAGGCTATGACGGGTTTCAGATGCGTTACGTTGAAGGAATATCAGGATCGTGCTTTGGCTATCGAGATGGTCATTTCTGCGTCAAGGTCGGGTACCGAGATGAAGAAGCCGAAGACGACCGGTGGTTTTTCAGGAAGTAAGAGTGGTGGATTTCACAAATCTCAAGCTTCTCACTCCGCTATCGGGAAATCGGTTCAGCAAGCCAGTAGTGCTCCGAGTTTACGACCGGGCCAGTCTTCTGCCTTTGGTAGAGGACAATGTTTCAATTGTAATCAAACAGGCCATCAGTGTCGAGAGTGTCCACTTCCTCCCGTTATTTGTTTCACATGCGGTCAAGCCGGTCATCGGGCGGCTCATTGCGAGGCTGCCACCAGAATTGTTAAACAGTATAGTTCGGCACCAACTCTGAGTGTGAACCCGGGGACTACATCTAATCAGCCACAACAGACATTGGGACGTGGAAGAGGTCGAGGCCGGTTGGATCGTCAAGCTGCATCGAGTGTGGGTTTGGTACAGCCAAGAGTGTACCAGATGAGGCGTGCGGACGACACAGAGGCTCCGGTAGCTGCAGGTATCACGCAAATACTTTCTCAACCTGTATCAGTATTTCGGGAGCTACCCATTCGTTTATTGCTCTTGGTTGTGTGAAATGTTTGGGTCTTGGATGTTTGATTGAGTGCAAACCATTCGTAGTAAGTACTCCTAGTGGAGAGCGTTTGATTTGGAACCAAGAGATTAAAAATTGTCTCATGTATATCGGGAGTCAAGATTGGCCTTCAGACCTCATTGTGGCAGATCTGAAAGGAGAGGACGTAATTCTGGGAGATGATTGGTTAAATCATCATGGTGCTATCATGAACTACCGAACACGAACTATTTCTATAATAGCGGAAGATGGTGTCGAGCACACTTTCTTGGGTCGTAAACCGAGTAGTTCAGGTGGGGTGATTTCCGCCGTTAGGGCGATAAAATTGTTGAAACAAGACAGTATTGGTTATTGGTGTTACGCCATGAGCACAAATGACGGTGAAGCCGATTTATTATCCATTCCAGTTGTGAATGAATACCCAGATGTATTTCCGGATGACCTACCAGGATTACCTCCGTCTAGAGAGGTAGAGTTTCCTATTGATCTTGCGCTAAGTGCAGCACCTGTTTCCCGAGCGCCGTATCGTATGGCACCCTCCGAGATGTTAGAACTGAAGAAACAATTGGGCGAGCTTCTGGATAAAGGGTACATCCGACCTAGTGCATCACCTTGGGGTGCGCCGGTACTATTCGTTAAGAAGAAGGACGGATCGTTCCGTCAACGCATTGATTATCGGGAATTGAATAAGTTAACTATTAAGAACAAATACCCTTTACCTCGGATAGATGATTTGTCCGACCAACTTCAGGGTGCCACAGTATTCTCTAAAATTGACTTGCGATAGGGATATTACCAGCTGAGGATTTGGGATTCTGACATTCCGAAGACTGCCTTCCGTACTCGGTACGGCTATTACGAATTTGTGGTTATGCCATTTGGCCTAACCAACGCTCCTGCCGTGTTTATGCAGTTGATGAACAAAGTTTTCATTGACTATCTTGATAAATTTGTGGTCGTTTTCATTGATGATATTATTGTCTACTCCCGGAATGAGGAAGATCATGCTGAACATCTCCGAATGGTGTTGAAAACTTTGAGAATGGAGAAACTTTACGCTAAATTCTCAAAGTGCGAATTCTGGCTTAAAGAGGTGACATTTCTTGGTCATGTAATTTCGGTTGATGGAGTTCGAGTGGATCCCCAAAAGATAGCGGCCATTGTTGAGTGGGAACCCCCTAGGAATGTGAAGGAGACCAGGAGCTTTCTAGGGCTTGCTGGATATTATCGCAGATTCGTCGAAGGATTTTCAAAAATCGCTCTACCACTTACTCAATTGCTCCAGAAATCTCAAAAATTCGAGTGGACAGGCGAGAGGCAAAACAGTTTTGATGAGCTTAAACGACGATTAACTTCGACGCCCGTGTTATCGTTACCTCAGGGCACCGATGATTTCGAAGTGTATAGTGATGCTTCCGGACTTGGATTGGTTTGTGTTTTGATGCAGAGAGGTAGAGTAATTTCATATGCGTCGTGACAACTAAAACCATATGAAATAAATTACCCTACCCATGATTTAGAGTTATCGGCGGTTGTATTCGCGCTAAAAATTTGGAGGCATTATCTTTATGGTTCTTCCTGTAAAATCTACACGGATCACAAAAGTCTAAAATATATATTTAGCCAAAAGGAGCTAAATATGAGACAACGTCGATGGTTGGAGCTGATTAAGGATCACGATCTTGAAATATTATATTATCCAGGAAAAGCTAATGTGGTAGCGGACGCATTAAGTCGGAAACCCGTAGCCCTCCAAATGCTGAGTATGCTTACATCTCAACATGAGATCCGTCGAGACATAATTAGGCAAGATATAGAGATTTGGCTTCAGAAAGTTCAAGGCCAATTATGTACTTTGGAGATCACGTCGTCTTTGATCAACGAAGTCAAGTCGAAGCAATTTGAGGATCCGTTACTAGTCCAGCTAAGAAAGGATGTGATGAGAGGAAAAGCTCCCGGATTTATGATTCAGGATGATGGTGTATTAAGGTTTAGAGGTAGACTTTGTATACCTGCAGACGTCGAGCTTAAGCAGACCATATTGAGGGAAGCGCACACTACACCGTATTCTCTTTCACCCCGGTACAAGCAAAATGTATAAGGACGTGAAGAATAACTATTGGTTGAGCAATATGAAGAATGATGTTGAAGAGTTCGTGTCGAAATTCTTAACGTGTCAACGAGTCAAGATTGAACATCAACGACCAGCAGGGTTGCTTAAATCGCTACCAATCCCAGAATGGAAATGGGAGGATATCACGATGGATTTTGTCACTAATATGCCGAGTATGCGAACAGCGATGAACATGATTTGGGTTATAGTCGATCGACTAACCAAGTCAGCTCACTTTCTGGGAATTAAGGATAATTGGGGGCCCGAGAAACTAGCTCGTGTATTCATCGCGGAAATTGTAAGATTACACGGGACTCCTAAGAGCATTATTTCCGATCGAGACGGTAGATTTGTGTCGCACTTTTGGCAATCCGTTCACCGAGCTTTAGGGACGGAACTGAGGCTCAGTACATCGTACCATCCTCAGATTGATGGGCAGTCTGAACGGACAATTCAGACCTTTGAGGACATGCTGCGAGCATGTGCCCCAAATTGGAAGCATGACTGGGAATCGCACTTGCCACTAATCAAATTTGCCTACAATAATAGCTGGCATGCGTCGATTAAGATGGCGCCATTTGAGGCTCTATATGGACGGAAATGTAAGTCACCATTGTGTTGGGATGATTCCTCTGAACTGATTGGGACGGAGCCGGATATGTTAGTGGAGACCCGGGGAAAAGATTTCTTTGATTCGCGAGAGGCTTTTGGCTGCCCAAAGCCGACAGAAGTCATATGCCGATAATCGACGTCGACCGCTAGAGTTCGAAGACGGCGATCATGTGTTGATAAAAGTATCGCCAACCTGTGGAGTTTATCGTTTTGGGGAGAAGGGTAAACTCAGTCCGAGATATGTTGGGCCATTCGAGATTATAGAGCGAATTGGTGAACTTGTTTATCGTGTCGGCCTTCCGCCTTCACTAAGTCATGTGCATAATATATTTCATGTTTCCCAGTTGAGGAAATATATACCGGACCCTAATCATATCATTGATTTTGGGGAGATTGAATTAAATTCCGATATCACCTTTGAGGAAAAACCAATCCAGATTTTGGAGCGTTGGGTAAAACAACTTAAGCGTAAACTTATCCCCTTGGTCAAAGTACAATGGTCGAGACATGGATCGGAAGAAGCCACATGGGAGACAGAAGAGCATATGAAGTCTAGATATACCGAATTATTCACTTCGTAAGTTTCAGGACGAAACTTATTCTTAGGGGGAGAGAATGTAATAATCATACCTTTTATCGCTTATAATTATGAATTCATGAACTTTGTAGTTTGGTTCGTAATTTTTTTTCGAATATTGGTATTATGTGTTTGATTCGAGATTGAGCCTGTATGTTGTGTTTCTTGTTAGTATTCCATTAATATCCGTTATCATTGTGTCGAACCGCTTGTATTGCTTCTACAACCCAGGATTAGCGTGCGCTAATTTTTATGGGTAGCGTACGCAACGGAAGTTGTAGGCTAGCGCGCGCTACTACAATAAGTTATGCACGCTAACCGGCAGCATGGGGCAGTCCAGAGAGCACTGGACTGGGACTAAAAACTGAGCTAGCACACGCTAAGGCATCATAGTAGCGCACGCTAGGGGAACAGGTAGCGCACGCCACTGTTGGGTGATAACGCGCGCTAAGTGACCCGGACAGTAAGGACAGTGAGGTCTGGACTTTGGCCAGACCAACAGGTAACGTGCGCTAAGACGGTCGTTGCGTGCGCTAATGTTGGGATTCGGTGCCTAAAATGATGGCCCAGCGGAAGCGGTAAAACGAAAATTAATTCGATCTGAATCCCTACGAGGATCGATCGAGCTACGTATATACGAATATCAAAAAACGAAATACAAGAGATACGATAAACATACCCTCGTAGTCCGTTGATTAAATGGATAACCTTCTCTTGAGCTATTCCCCAAGCTCTTGAATGATCCAACGCCGAAAGCACCGCGTCTCTACTTGCCACGCGCCGAAAAAACGACCGGAATAACAACACTTGATTAACCTCTAAGGTTACGGCTAGAATCAAGTGATGAAGCTTTTATTATTACACTCCAAGTGTATAATATATCTCTCAATAATTTTCTCTCAATTTTCTCCAAGAAAAATGAAGAAGAAGTGAATGAATGGAAGAACACAAAAAAAAACAAATTTCTCTTCTCTCTCACTAATATCAAGCTGCCGTGAGTATCCAAAATGAGGAGAATGAGGCTTTTATTTTGGTCTTCAAAATTTATTCACAACATAAAGTCACCCACAATATCTCCTTTTCCCTTAATATAAGAGATATGAAATCTCAAATGTCAAAAGTCTTCCAACAAGAAAACAAGACTATGATCAAGGTAGGAAATTAAGGTGGGGGCCGGCCTCTAGAAGAAATCGGATGAGTTCGGTTCGTTTCTAACTCCCGAGAGTCCAAACAGATAAACTCCGATTCCGTTCCGATATATTTATATCGATTAATTAATCTAATCAATTAATCATATCAAATACATGATAACATAATTAATTTCTCCAAGAAATAATTATATTCACGAATTAAATTAATCACCCAGTAATTTATTTAATCCATTAAGCCGTAAATCAATTTTCCAATAAATCGATTTAGACATCCAATGTCCCAAATTAGATATCCAATATCTAATATTCATAATAAGAGATTAAGCTCGATTCATTCCTTCGTAAATCCTAATGCGCGACTCGGTAGGTCCGTCTCAGTCAGCAATGGGAGGAACCAAAGAGTAGTAGCACCACCTAGCCCGCCTGGCGGCCTACACTGTACCCCAACTGAGAATGAATGATTGGGATTATTCAAGAACCATTCTGTCGTGAATACCAGCAAACGTATAAACCCTTCTTCCAAATGTCCCGATCAAGTTATGGGGTCACGGTCAGTCAAACCCCATCTGTACTTGAAGCTTTGCATGCGTTAATGCAAATCGAGATCATCGATCTCTCGTGTATCTAATACAGCTAGCTCCAATGCTTTGGCCAAAGACTTATGATCTCATCTGCCAATAACCGCATAGGACATATAACCCGTTCACTAACAGGATAAAGAATTCTATCTTGGTATTCAGTAGGACCTGCTACTTGCCCGTCAAGATGCACGTCGAGGTTGACCTCCGCCTTCCGGTTTACAGGGTCGAATCTCTAATGAAAATCTTGACGTCACAAGCACATCCCTACTAAATCCTCAAGTCGAAGGTTCATGAATACCTATCACAACCTTTTGATTCCGTCATTGACTGTCCCGGAGTGAAATCCGTGTGACGAATCGAGGGTGAGTCGGTTCGAGTATACTAATCCAATTAGCATACCTATAACGTGTGCTCCCACTAACCATTAGCGTTCGACAAGCACTCTCCATGTCAAAGAACACGTCATACAAGTCTTCACATAAACTTAACGCCCAGTCAAGTTTCATCGACTTGCGAACGATTAAGTATTTGAGCTATAACCTTTCCAGTGCCGACCCCCTTATCCAATAAGGAGTGGAATGTTTTGCTCTCAAATACACGGACAAGTTTCTATATGTTTATTTACGAGTTAGGAATGTGAGTAACTACCAGTAAATAAAGAAACATTTATTTGCCTTATATAAATGATTTACATAATTACAAGTGCAATGCCCTCACTCAATATCCTCTGAGTGGCATTCGAGGGCATACTCCTAACAATCTCCCACTTGCACTCAATGCCACACACTATGGTATCTAATACCCATGTTCTCCAGATGACGCTCCAAGCTAGTCTGAGAAAGTGGGTTGGTCAGTGGATCGGCGACGTTTTCGGCCGAGTCAACTCTGTGCAGCACAATGTATCCCTTGCGAACAAATTCTCTTACGAGATGATACTTCCTCTCAATATGTTTGGTGCTGTTGTGAAACCTCGGCTCCTTGGCCTGCGCTACAGCTCCATCGTTGTCGCAGTACAGCGGAACAGGCAGCTCAGCACATGGTATCACTTGAAGTTCTCCCAGAAACTTCTTAATCCAGAACCCTTCCTTGGAAGCCTCCGAGGCTGCTTGATACTCAGCCTGACAGGTGGAATCAGCAGTCGCGGTTTGCTTGGCACTACGCCAAGATACTGCTCCTCCATTAAGAGTAAATATGTAGCCAGAAGTGGACATCGAGTCATCCTTCAGTCCTTGGAAGTCCGAATCAGTGAATCCCACCACATCCAATTCTCCACCGCCATACATAAGAACCATATCTCTAGTCCTTCTCAAGTACTTGAGAACGTTCTTTACGGCAGTCTAATGTTCCCTACCTGGGTTTGCCTAAAACCTACTCACCACGCTTACAGCATGTGCGATGTCAGGTCTTGTACACAACATAGCATACATAAGGCTACCCACGGCCAAAGCATATGGTATATTACTCATTTCCTTTCGTTGTTCCTCACTTTGAGGACACATCTTCAAGGTGAGTTTTATTCCATGTTGCATCGGTAGGAACCCTCTTTTAGAATCATCCATCTTAAATCGCTTTAAGATTTTATCTATATTGAGGGCTTGGGAAAGACCTATTGTTCTCTTCGCTCTATCCCGGTAGAGTCGAATACCAAGAATATAGGTAGCTTCTCCCAAGTCTTTCATGGAGAAATTACTCGAAAGCCATGCTTTCACAGAACTTAGCATTCCCACATCATTTCCTATTAGTAGAATGTCATCTACATATAGTACTAAGAATGCGACGCTTGCTTCAGTCCATAAATGGAACGCTGAAGCTTGCACACTTTTTGAATATCGACTTCGGACACAAAGCCTTTAGGCTGCTCTATATAGATTTCCTCCTCGAGGAATCCATTAAGGAAAGCCGTCTTTACGTCCATTTTCCATATCTCATAATCGTGGTAGGCAGCTATAGCAAGCATCATGCGAATAGACTTGATCATGGCTACGGGCGAGAAGGTATCGTGGTAATCGATCCCTTCCTTTTGGGTATAACCCTTTGCCACAAGCCTGGCCTTATAGGCGTCAACCTTGCCATCACCATCAGTCTTTCTCTTGTAGATCCACTTGTTCCCAATAGGCACTATGCCTTTGGGGTGGTCTACTAGAGTCCAGACCTGATTGACATGCATCGAGTCTATCTCAGCTTCCATAGCTTCACGCCATTTCGCGGAGTCTACATCCACCATCGCTTGGTCATAGGTTGTTGGGTCGGTCTCTTGGCTATCACTTGGAACCTCATGGAGACCCAGCTCCTCCAAGTGCACAAGCCCATACCTCTCAGGTAAATGAGACACCCTACTAGACCTACGAGGTGGTTGTACTTGTGTTTCAGAAAGTTCGGTTCCAGTTTCTTGCACAGGTGTCTCTCGAGGAGTTTCATTGTATTCTTCTAAAGAAATACTTCTACCTGCTCCGCCTTCCTGAATGAACTAATCTTCCAGGAAGTGTGCTTGTAAAGCAACAACGATCCTTCGATCTTCGGGCATGTAGAATAGATATCTCATCGTCCCAGACAGGAATCCAATGAAACGTCCCTTCACAGACCTAGCTTCCAACTTTTCCACCTTAGTCTTCTTGACATAGGCGGGACATCCCCAAATCCTAATATGATTAAGACTTGGTTTCCTACCCTCCCACATCTCATGTGGAGTTTTAGGAACGGATTTGGAAGGACATCTGTTCAAGATGTAAGCGGCAGTCAGGAGTGCATACCCCCACAGGTAAATCGGCAAGTCAGTATATCCCAACATGGAACGGACCATGTTCAACAAGGTCCGGTTCCTTCTTTCTGACACACCATTTAACTGAGGAGTACCTGGAGGTGTTAGTTGTGAAACTATTCTATGTTCTTTAAGGAACTCGTCAAACTCCGTACTCATATATTCGCCACCTCAGTCCGACCGAAGTGCTTTGATATGATTACCAGTTTGTTTTTCGACTAGGGCCTTGAATTCCTGGAATTTCTCAAAGGCCTCGGATTTATGTTTCATTAAGTATACATAACCATACCTAGTATGATCATCTGTAAACGTAATGAAATATTGATATCCGTCACGTGCTGCTTCCAAAGCACCACAAACGTCAATATGGATTAATCCCAGTTTATCAGTGGCTCTTTGAAAAGTCCCTATGAAGGGGGACTTAGTCATTTTGCCTTTAAGGCAAGATTCACAAGTAGGAAAGGGATCTGATCCCAATGGACCCATAAGTCCATCTTTTTCCATCTTGTAAACCTTGGTCTGACCAACATGACCAAGTCTAATATGCCATTTCAAAACTTGATTGGTTTCATCCCTAGCACGGTTTCTAGTCATAGTATTCACAACTACTTTGTTGCTGAGATTTAGATGATACAATCCATTCAACAATGTAGCAGTACCCACTAGTTTATTTCTAAAATAAATTTTGCAGGAACCATCACCAATGAAATATGAAAAGCCTTTTCGGTCCATGACCGGAATGGATACAATGTTTTTGTGCCCCTTGGTCAAAACAAGTACATCTTCTAAAGTCAAAACAAAACTGGATTCTAAACCCAAAAGAAGTGATCCTATGTCGGTCGCCTCGACACTATGCCCGCTTCCGACTGTGATCATAACTTCTCCCGCTCCAAGCTTTCTACTTTGTTCCAGATCCTGATTCACGGTACAAATATGAGAACTAGCACCAGAATCCAGTATCCAGGAAGTAGAAAATACAGTAGCAGAACAATTTGTTTCCAAAACTAAAAGTTCTGTACCTGAAGTGCCATGAAGAATCGGACAGTCTCTAGCCCAGTGTCCCAGCTCACCGCACTTGAGACAAGCATCCTTCTTCTTCTTGTTCTTTGGAACCATCGGGGCCTTGCCCTTTCTCTTAAGGTCCTTAACTTGTGGTCCAGTTTGCTTCTTGGTCTTTTTCTTCTTGTTCTTAGACCTCCGAGGTCCAGAAGAAACCACAAGAGCAGACTCCTTCATCCGCGGAGTCTTCATCTGAGACTGAGCGGTCACAAGTTTGTTCATTAGCCCAGCTAAATTACATGCAATCTCATTGCAGTTGAAGTTCATAACAAACTGTGAGAAGGAATCAGGGAGAGACTGTAGGATAAGGTCGGTTTGGAGAGAAGTATCCATTTTAAAATCAAGAGCCTCCAATCTCTCAATCATGGATATCATTTTGAGGACGTGTTCCCCAACCTTCTCACCTTCCTTCATCCTTGCACCGAACAGTTGCTTGGATATATCATATCTAGCAGTTCTGCTGTGCTCACCATAAAGTTCGGTTAAGTGAGATAGAATCGCCCTGTAAGTCATTTTCTCATGAGCTCTCTGAAGCTCATTAGACATGGAAGCCATCATATAAGCACGGACTTTCACGTCATCCTTAACCCACTTTTCGTGGTTTTCAATCTCTTCCTGATTGGCTCGGGTCCGCACAGGAGGTGCCGGAATGTCCGTCTCCAAGACGTATCCCAGTGCCTCTATACTGAGGACAATCATCAGATTGCGGAGCCAATCCACAAAGTTAAGTCCCATTAAGGTGTTCTTTTTGAGTAGAATTGCGAGTTGATTCATTGTCATATTGAGTTATGTCTGCATTAAGCATAACAGATTAATTAGTGACTTGTTATATTATGTTCTGAGTATAGAATTAAGGTCTTTTCTATTCTTGTTACCCAGCTCCCACTATTTTTATCGGAATAACACACTCCCATGTGAAATCCGGAAGTATCGTCGCTCTACTTCATAGTGGTGATCGAGTTCTTTATAAATCTTAATAGAGGGCAACCGAACAGGTTTCTAGTCTATTAATTTTCATAAAGTGGTGTCCAACACCAACCCATCTAATGGATGATTCGATCTTCTTTTTCCCCTTGTTCACTCCCCTCAACCTATACGGTTTCTATGGTTCGTGAACAAGTTAAGTTTATACCATCGACGCAAATCAGTTTCACAATTGAATCTTATCCGGCAACTTATCAGGTTTCTAGGGATAAAATTTGCTCCAACCGAAGGCATCCATTGCGCTCTCGGTAATTTATCCATCCTCCCTGAACGACTAACCCGATAACTCGGAAGCATAGCACATCCGGTTTGGATTTCAATTTCCCGAAAACTCGATGGAGGGAAGGAAAACCTTGAAACCTTATAAACTTAATAATTTATTGTGGGAGAATTTTCGTGATTTACATTGCACTTTGCACATTAATCGTTTAAGCGCGTTTGTGGCATTCATACAATATGAAAACAACCATTCACAACCTAGTTGCTACCAACATGTGGTTCATGGACCGTTCCTAGAAAACAAAAACTCCGTAATCTAATTATAAGTCTTCGTCTTGAATCTTCGTCTTCTCGAAATGGATCTTCCTCCGGTCTTCGTCATTACATATAAATTTTACATTGAAAATTGCATCCTAGATACAAATTTTCCTAGTAAAATAAATAGGCTCAAAACGGCCTTTACAACCCAATTGAATAAAACGAACGATTCAAAAACTAAGTCCACGAACCACATCCCCATTCAAAAGCATTCATCCAATAAATACTAAATAAATGGAAAGCGTAGAGATACATTGATCAAATCAACAATACGAACCGATCCAATCGATTCACACAATCGGTAATATGATAACGTTCAAAATAATTCGGTCGACCATAAATATTCCAATTAATCAAATTTCCCTTATAAAATGAAATACCATAAATCATTTTAATCATATTAAATCCAATTTAACATGCGGGAGATTAATTTTCAAGAATACACGAAAAATCGAGCAGGCGAAATTGGCTGCCATGGCTAAGTCATCGCTTGCAGATGCCTACAGACAGTCAGCATGGCCGAGTCATGCTCGGCACTGCCGACCGGCTGCCTGAAGCCACGGGCCGCGGCCCTGGAGCTCGTGCCACGGCCCACGCATGCTGGCCTGCAGGCCGCAATGCCACAGGCCGCGGCCCCCTGCTCCCGGACCCCTCCCGGACCGTCCAACGGCATTTCGGGGCTAGTTTTTAGACCGGATATCCAATATCTATATTCTCCAACATTCATATCTTCAATATAAATCATATTTCCAAGAAATTAAGATTTCTATTTAGACATAAACTTACGAAAAATATAACTACAACGAATGTAAAAACATATACCACGATTATGACTAAAATGATTCCAAATCATTCACCATCTAATCAAGCATTCCAAATGCTAATATCGTATATACGATCGCAAGATCTACGCTCTGATACCACTGTTGGGATTCGGTGCCTAAAATGAAGGCCCAGCGGAAGCGGTAAAACGAAAATTAATTCGATCCGGATCCCTACGAGGATCGATCGAGCTACGTATATACGAATATCAAAAAACGAAATACAAGAGATACGATAAATATACCCTCGTAGTCCGTTGATTAAATGGATAACCTTCTCTTGAGCTATTCCCCAAGCTCTTGAACGATCCAACGCCGAAAGGACCGCGTCTCTACTTGCCACGCGCCAGAAAAATGACCGGAATAACAACACTTGATTAACCTCTAAGGTTACGGCTAGAATCAAGTGATGAAGCTTTTATTATTACACTCCAAGTGTATAATATCTCTCTCAATAATTTTCTCTCAATTTTCTCCAAGAAAAATGAAGAAGAAGTGAATGAATGGAAGAACACAAAAAAGAAAAAATTCTCTTCTCTCTCACTAATATCAAGCTGCCGTGAGTATCCAAAATGAGAAGGGAATGAGGCTTTTATTTTGGTCTTCAAAATTTATTCACAAGATAAAGTCACCCACAATATCTCCTTTTCCCTTAATATAAGAGATATGAAATCTCAAATGTCAAAAGTCTTCCAAAAAGAAAACAAGACTATGATCAAGGTAGGAAATTAAGGTGGGGGCCGGCCTCTAGAAGAAATCGGACGAGTTCGGTTCGTTTCGGACTCCCGAGAGTCTAAACAGATAAACTCCGATTCCGTTCCAATGTATTTATATCGATTAACTAAACCAATCAATTAATCAAATCAAATACATGATAACATAATTAATTTCTCCAAGAAATAATTATATTCACGAATTAAATTAATCACCCAGTAATTTATTTAATCCATTAAGCCGTAAATCAATTTATCCAATAAATCGATTTAGACGTCCAATGTCTCAAATTAGATATCCAATATCTAATATTCATAATGAGAGATTAAGCTCGATTCATTCCGTCGTAAATCCTAATGCGCGACTCGGTAGGTCCGTCTCAGTCAGCAATGGGAGGAAGCAAAGAGTAGTAGCACCACCTAGCCAGCCTGGCGGCCTACACTATACCCCAACTGGGAACGAATGATTGGGATCATTCAAGAACCATTCTGTCGTGAATACCAGCAAACGTATAAACCCTTCTTCCAAATGTCCCGATCAAGTTATGGGGTCACGGTCAGTCAAACCCCATATGTACTTGACGCTATGCATGCGTTAATGCAAATCGAGATCATCGAGCTCTCGTGTATTTAATACAGCTAGCTCCAATGCTTTGGCCAAAGACTTATGATCTCATCTGCCAATAACCGCATAGGACATATAACCCGTTCACTAACAGGAGAAAGAATTCTATCTTGGTATTCAGTAGGACCGGCTACTTGCCCGTCAAGATGCACGTCGAGGTTGACCCCCGCCTTCCGGTTTACAGGGTCGAACTTCTCTAATGAAAATCTTGACGTCACAAGCACATCCCTACTAAATCCTCAAGTCGAAGGTTCACGAATACCTATCACAACCTTTCGATTCCGTCATTGACTGTCCCGGAGTGAAATCCGTGTGACGAATCGAGGGTGAGTCGGTTCGAGTATACTAATCCAATTAGCATACCTAAAACGTGTAATATCCGCAATTTTCGATTTTCGGTAAATTTCTTTTTTCGGCCGAAGTCCGTTTTGACGACTCCCTCATGACCGTTTCGTCATTCTGAGAATGATTAATTCTACACTTTTTGACATCCGAGTTCGTTTCGGAGTCGTTTTGTTGAGTTCCGTGCTTTTTAACGACTTTTCCGCACTCGAGTTCGGTTCTTGCGAATCTCATTCGAAACTGCTGTTTCGAGTTTCCCGTAAGTCCGTTTAACTTTGTTAGACGTGTTGTGAACTTCCGTTTGGTTATTCGATCATGTATCGTGATTTCCGGGCGTTTTGGGCCATTTTGTAATTTCTTGAAAGTTACGGGTATCCGTATCTGTAATTGTTGTCTCGACCCGTTTCTTGGTCGCGTATGATTAATTATGGTATTATGTTTTCATTTCAGGCCGTTGATGTTGTCCGCGAACTTTTCGCCGTGTTCGCCCGTGACGCTTTAAATCGGGTCGCCGAGCCCTGGTGGTCGGTGGCCGCCGACGGCTTGCGGCACCGGCCGGACAGATGCGGAAGGAACCGCGAGCGCACGCCATCGCCGGAAGGTCGCGCGCTTAACCGGCAGTGTAGCGCACGCTAGCTTGGTCGACCAACGCACGCCATCGGGCCGGACAGAGGGATTCGAGGTTCGACTCGGTCAGATCGGCAGTAACGCACGCCATCTGTCGGTCATAGCGCACGCCGACCAGGTAGCGACGCCGCCGGCCGACTAGCGACGTTACACAGGCAAGTTTGTTAGTCCAAAGGGCTCTCGACAGTCGGCTAGCGCGCGCAGGCTTCCGGCCGTAGCGCACGCTAGCGGGATTCGGGCGGTCGAGTCATGGTCGGCAGAATTGGTCGGTGGTGCCGGGTCATGCGGGCCATGGCCGAGAGTGCTCGGCCAATACTGGCCGATAGCGCACGCTAGTCCGGGAAGGCTAGCGCACGCTAGTTCCGGCCCAGTATATATATGACAGACCAGCCACTTTTCACTTCGTTTTTCATTTCCTTCCTTCTCCTTCCGCGGCTGGCGATTCATGGGCGACGAAGCCATGTTGTTTAACAACAAATCCATGAAGTTCTTGAGTTCATAACATCAATCAATCATCCGTTATCATCCTTTGATCCAGCGAATCAAGGTAATCTTCCTTAGAACCCTAATTCCGTGAATTTGGGGGTTTTTGCATTTTTGTTCGATTCGTTCCGTGTTGTTGATTAATTCATGATGGGTATGATTAATCTTGGTAGTATTCTTGTGTTTAACATCATTTAATCCATTGTTCTTCATCGAATCGAAGTATATTTCTTGTTTTCCTTCGAATTGACTTTTTGGGGGATTTGTCCTCGATCTCGTTTTTCATCCGCTGATGGATCGATTATGGTTAAATGATGTTGTTAAACATATTCTATGGATTGTATATCCATATTTCAACTTGGAATTCCGTTTTCGGGTTTTGACGGGACGAATCGTGTTCTTGGCCGTTTTGGGGGAAATCCTTGAACCTTCGTCATTTGCTCTTTGAATTCAGCGGCTTTGGGTCGTACTTTGGAATTCATTTTCGTTGTTATTGTTTTCGTTCGTAGTTCATTGTTGTGGATTGTCGTTCGGTGGAGTCGGCGAGTTCGTAGTCGGTTCGTGCCAACCTACTTCGGCCGATTCTCCGCGTTGTGGTCATTCGAGGCAAGTACCTTGTCCATACTTTTCTTGTTTCGTGAATATGATGATTGGTGATCGTCTTGATTTGTTTGTTTGTTTGAAATGAGTTTTCAAAAGATTTGGTTAGCCTCGTTAAAGGCCCTCTTTCAAAACCGTGTGTGTTTTGTGATTGGTGTGGTTCGTGAATAACTATGTGAATTCTACGTATATGCTTGGTGCTCATGTTGCACTTGGTATTGTGTGTGGACGTATATATTTCATTTCGCGTTGTGGATTGACGTGGTGTTTTGCTAAGTGCTTGATGCCTCTGGCGAATTGTTTGAATATCCTTGATATGATATGTTATTTGTGTGAATGTGTGGATATGGTTGAAGGTCTACGGTGACACATGGCACGTGATCATGTGGTCGATGCAACAAGTGATTCATCCAACCGTGAGAGCTCGAGATAATCTACGGTGGCACATGGCATGTGATCATGTGGCCAGATGCAACAAGCGATTGATCCAACCGTGAGATGTGTGTGATTTGTTTCGCTAGCCACCGGGAGGGTCCTTCGAGGCCTCGAGTGGGATGTCGGTGGTATCGTCCCGGTCTAGGCGATGCGCGTGCGTGATTATGTTTCGTTGATTTTACGTCCGTTGAGGACACGTGATGTTGGGCTCGACCCTGTAAATTGTTGGTGATTTCCTATTTGCGAAAACAAAACATTTGGGTCATGACCCTATTAATTTTTGGAAAGAGAAGGATTTTATAATCCTAAATTGTTTTCTATTAAAACCCTCGATGGCATTTTAAACTGTTTTGTAAATTGTTTCCTTATTTGCGATCTTTCGGTTTTGGAAATGCTTACTCAAACTCTTGCCTCGGAAGTACTTTTCTTTACGTTTGGATCTTTGAGGATTCCCGATTATTATTGTTCTTGGAACTTGTATTGTATGGCTCGTATTTTTGCACTTGTACTTGCACTAGCAAAACAAGGAGTTTGCTAACCCCGAGTATTCGGGGTGGATGTCTATTTTGCATTCGGGTTTTGGAGCATAGCACGGTCGGCACGAAGGAAGATGAAAGATGAAAGAAACAAATCACACGAGGATCAGTTGCTGTCGTATTGGTCTAGTTGTATTTTCTTATCCGCTGCAGTATATTTTCCCGTTGTACGGGTGTGGTTGTATTTTGACCCCTGCGTGGGCATGAGTTGTATTTGAGTTGCATGTATCTGTTGAAAGACCAAATCGGTCTACTGATTCATTTTAGCCTTAAAGGCGAGGTTTAGATGTTTGATTTTAGTTATCAGCCTGGTAGATCCTCGAGGAGAGGGTCTACGGCGTGTAATATCCCTGAGCGGATTTGGGGGTGTTACAGAATGGTATCGGAGCTTAGGTTGTGGAAACCTAGGCTGTCGGGTCAGTGGTGTCTGTTGAGTTGTTGTCTCGTCGGATTTTGTCTGACTGAGTCGTGTCGCGACGCGTCGTCTGAGTTTGTTGGTCGTGATTAGTATCGTGGGCGATCATCATCTTCATGCGACCTGTGAATGTAAGTCTCTCTTCTTTGTGTTTTGCCTCGTGTGACACGAGCCATTTTTATGATTATTGGTTAAGTGACGGAATCCTCTTATGGATTTTGATTTTGTGATATGTGGTTATTTGACTCTCATATTTCGTTCATATGAGGAGTAGTGTTGCTGGATTGTGCATGTTAGACTGTATTTCTTTTATCCGCTGCATGAGTTCTTTTGTAATAGCTTTCGGTATTTTACCGACTGAATTTTATTTCGAAAACCGATTCCTTTAACCGAGTTGTTGGCCTTGACCGTTTTGACGGTAGTTGGGTATTTTCAAATGATTTTGTGAGTTTTGATAAGTACTACCGTCATCGACCTTTTTGGGCATTTTTGTAATTGGTTTTTAGCTGGTGGGTTCCGGTATGGACCCACGGCGCTATAATGTTCCGTGTATTTACCTGAAATTTTTAGGCATTGTAGCCCATTGAATTATCTTTGAAAACCTTGAGTATCTTAGAAAATAAAATTCGAGACATACTTTTAAATGGATTGTATTTTCAAGGCGCCTACTAGCGCAACTATCTGTTTCAAAATTTTTCTACCTCGAGGACCAAAATGTTTTGAGATATTTTCGATGATAGAAACATTTATACTTAGACCCGAGGGTCGGATATTCTGAAAGTTTTTCACTAAAAGAAAGGTGTCCTCATTTTAGTTCAAACGCAAGATGAATTTCAAAGTCTCGAAAATGATGTTTGTTTAACTTTTTGTAAAATGATACTCAAGATCAACTGGTGTTTCCAAACTGTTTTCAAAAGGTGGTTTTCGTTTTTAAAACCCATCATTTCCTGTTTGTGGTCGGAGAAGGTGTGTAAGATGTTGATATTGAATGTTGTCGCCTTGTGATGAATTATGTATTATCGCACTTGTGCGAGCTATTGGAACCGGAGTTTGTATGATTGTGTACATACGTGGTTGTTCCTTGATGTTTTGTAATTGTGCACCGGTCATCATTCGAGTCGTTGATGTCGCCGAACGATGCCGTCGTTATTGTGATATTCATGTGTGTGTTGCCTTACGATGGTAATCGTTGTATGTGTTATGTGTTATGATTTTCTGTTGTGCTGAGTGGTTACTTATTCAGTATGCCGAGGGGCCGAGGTTGTGGTCGTGGCGATCGGACGCGTGGTCGAGAGCATGCTTCCGGTGATAGTATTGGTATTGGTGTTGCTGCTATTTTACAGCAGGTAGCCACTCAGATGACTCAGTTGACTCAGCGATTCAAATGTTACAGATGTGACCCAGACACCGGTGCAATCGGTGGCTTCGAGAAGTGGTTCGTATGAATCCCCTCGTTTACCGGGTGCCGCAGATGCTTTAGGTCAGGATGGTTGGCTTTTCCAATGGAAAAGATTTTCGAGATAGTTGATTGTCCGTAAGAACGTAAGGTTCCGGTAGCTCAAGATCTTTCGACAAAGATGCCGCTAGTCGGTGGGAGGCTATTAAGCCTCGAGATCGCGTTGTCACGTGGCGAGTTCCGTAAATTCATGAGAGATGAGTTTTGTCTCGAACCGATGTAAATCGTGAGGATTAATGAATTCTTTTCGCGAAACCGCAAGATGTACCGTTGTCTCAAGCTATTATTGATTTTAGCAAACAAATTTCGGCTATGTGCAAAATCAAGTAAGGACAGAGGAGGACAAGATTTGTCATTTTAGTAGGCGGATGAAGCCGAGATTCACCAAGACATGGCAGTCTCGCTTGTACTTCCTTGAGAGATTATCGTAATAGGGCGTTAGCCTATGAGCTATCCAGATTATCGACCGAGAGTATGTCCGCTCAAGAAACAGAAACCGTTGGGAACTTTTCAGGAAAACAGGGGAGTGGGCCCCTTGAGGTTGTGACTTCGTCTCGTCATCCCAAAATGGTTCCTAGATCGCGTGATCAGAGGAGTAGTACTCCTGTAGTGAGTAATATGAGCACTTCGAAGATATGTTATAACTGTAGTCGAGCGGGCCATACTGCGAAGAATTGTCGTTCACCATTAGTCACCGCTTTGAGTGTGGCTGTGGGTCACCGATCCGCATTGCGAGACGGTAGCCGAGAGGTTTGGGGATCGAGGTTGCGTCTCTGCTCCGAAAGGACACGGAGATGCCTAGGGTGGTTTTGAGGATTTCGGCGTAGTCCGAATTATTTATGATTGCCCTTGTGGATCGTTTTGTGTTTATTCTCTGTTTTCTCGACTGTGCGTGTTTTCTTGTAACAAGTACTTTGTGTTTTGTGATTGTTTGGATAATTGACTTGATTGTATTATCTGTTTGATGACGCTTGTCACTTGTTGGTGTTATTATGTCTCTACCGGCGACGTTGTGTTGGTCGTCGTGGAGCGTGTTTTCACACCGTATATTCCGTTGCGTTGTTTGTAACATTTCGCCGTTGGGCGTTAGTTACGCGTTTCTTGTGTATCTCATTGAGTTTTCCTGGCGGAATATTTCTTCCCCTACTTGTTTTAAGTTTCGGGACGAAACTTCTTTTAAGGAGGGTAGAATGTAATATCCGCAATTTTCGATTTTCGGTAAATTTCTTTTTTCGGCCGAAGTCCGTTTTGACGACTCGCTCATGACCGTTTCGTCATTCTGAGAATGATTAATTCTACACTTTTGACATCCGAGTTCGCTTCGAGTCGCTTTGTTGAGTTCCGTGCTTTTAACGACTTTTCCGCACTCGAGTTCGGTTCTTGCGAATCTCATTCAAATCATTGCTTCGAAGTTTCCCGTAAGTCCGCTTAACTTTGTTAGACGTGTTGTGAACTTCCGTTTGGTTATTCGATCACGATCGTGATTTCCGCGTTTTGGGCCATTTTGTAATTTCTTGAAAGTTACGTATCCGTATCTGTAATTGTTGTCTCGACCCGCTTTCTTGGTCGCGTATGATTAATTATGGTATTATGTTTTCATTTCGGCCGTTGATGTTGTCCGCGAACTTTTCGTCGTGTTCGCCCGTGACGCTTTCGAAATCGGTCGCCGAGCCTCGTGGTCGGTGTCGCCGGACGGTTGCGGGATCGCCGGACGGTTGCGGGCACCGGCCGGACAGATGCGAAGGAACCGGCGTAGCGCACGCCATCGCCGGAAGGCTGCGCGTGCTAACCGGCAGTGTAGCGCACGCTAGCTTGGTCGACCAACGCACGCTATCGGGCCGGACAGAGGGATTCGAGGTTCGACTCGGCCAGATCGGCAGGTAACGACGCCACTGTCGGTCATAGCGCACGCTGACCGGCAGGTAGCGCACGCCGGACGACTAGCGACGTTACTCGGGCAAGTTTGTTAGTCCAGGGCTACCGGACAGTCGGCCAGCGCGGCGCAGCTTCCGGCCGTAGCGCACGCTAGCGGAGTCGGGCGACGAGTCATGGTCGGCATTGGTCGGTGGTGCCGGGTCATGCGGGCCATGGCCGAGAGTGCTCGGCCGACATCGGCCGATAGCGCACGCTAGTCCGGGAAGGCTAGCGCACGCTAGTTCCGCCCAAGATATATATGATGTATCACCACTTTTCACTTCGCTTTTCATTTCCTTCCTTCTCCTTCCGCGGTCGGCGATTCATGGGCGATTTAAGCCATGTTGTTTAACAACAAATCCATGAAGTTCTTGAGTTCATAACATCAATCAATCATCCGTTATCATCCTTTGATCCAGCGAATCAAGGTAATCTTCCTTTGAACCCTAATTCCGTGAATTTGGGGGTTTTTGCATTTTTGTTTGATTCGTTCCGTGTTGTTGATTAATTCATGATGGGTATGATTAATCTTGGTAGTATTCTTGTGTTTAACATCATTTAGTCCATTGTTCTTCGTCGAATCAAGTATATTTCTTGTTTTCCTTCGAATTGACTTTTGGGGATTTGTCCTCGATCTCGCTTTTTCATCCGCTGGATGGATCGATTATGGTAAAATGATGTTGTTAAACATATTCTATGGATAGTATAACCATATTTCAACTTGGAATTCGCTGGGTTTTGACGGACGAATCGTGTTCTTGGCCGCTTTGGGAAATCCTTGAACCTTCGTCATTTGCTCTTTGAATTCATGCTTTGGGTCGTACTTTGGAATTCATTTTCGTTGTTATTGTTTTCGTTCGTAGTTCATTGTTGTGGATTGTCGTTCGGTGGAGTCGGCGAGTTCGTAGTCGGTTCGTGCCAACCTACTTCGTCCGATTCTCCGCGTTGTGGTCATTCGAGGCAAGTACCTTGTCCATACTTTTCTTGTTTCGTGAATATGATGATTGGTGATCGTCTTGATTTGTTTGTTTGTTTGAAATGAGTTTTCAAAAGATTTGGTTAGCCTCGTTAAAGGCCCTCTTTCAAAACCGTGTGTGTTTTGTGATTGGTGTGGTTCGTGAATAACTATGTGAATTCTACGTATATGCTTGGTGCTCATGTTGCACTTGGTATTGTGTGTGGACGTATATATTTCATTTCGGTGCGTTGTGGATTGACGTGGTGTTTTGCTAAGTGCTTGATGCCTCTGGGCGAATTGTTTGAATATCCTTGATATGATATGTTATTTGTGTGAATGTGTGGATATGGTTGAAGGTCTACGGTGACACATGGCACGTGATCATGTGGTCAGGATGCAACAAGTGATTCATCCAACCGTGAGAGCCTGAGATAATCTACGGTGGCACATGGCATGTGATCATGTGGCCAGGATGCAACAAGCGATTGATCCAACCGTGAGATGTGTGTGATTTGTTTCGCTAGCCAGCTCGGGAGGGTCCTTCGAGGCCTCGAGTGGGATGTCGGTGGTATCGTCCCGGTCCTAGGCGATGCGCGTGCGTGATTATGTTTCGTTGATTTTACGTCCGTTGAGGACACGTGATGTTGGGCTCTGACCCTGTAAATTGTTGGTGATTTCCTATTTGCGAAAACAAAACATTTGGGCTGTGACCCTATTAATTTTTGGAAAGAGAAGGATTTTATAATCCTAAATTGTTTTCTATTAAAACCCTCGATGGCATTTTAAACTGTTTTGTAAATTGTTTCCCTTATTTGCGATCTTTCGGTTTTGGAAATGCTTACTCAAACTCTTGCCTCGGGAAGTACTTTTCTTTACGTTTGGATCTTTGAGGATTCCTGATTATTATTGTTCTTGGAACTTGTATTGTATGGCTCATATTTTTGCACTTGTACTTGCACTAGCAAAATAGTGGAGTTTTGCTAACCCCCGAGTATTCGGGGGGTGGATGTCTATTTTTGCATTCAGGTTTTGGAGCATAGCACAGGGTCGGCACGAAGGATGATGAAAGATGAACGATACTAATCACACGAGGATCCGTTCTTTGTCGTATTGGTCTAGTTGTATTTTCTTATCCACGCAAGATATTTTCCCGTTGTACGGGTGTGGTTGTATTTTGACCCCTGCGTGGGCATGAGTTGTATTTGAGTTGCATGTATCTGTTGAAAGACCAAATCGGTCTACTGAGTCATTTTAGCCTTAAAGGCGAGGTTTAGATGTTTGATTTTACTTATCAGCCTGGTAGATCCTCGAGGAGAGGGTCTACGGCGTGTAATATCCCTGAGCGGATTTGGGGGTGTTACATAACGTGTGCTCCCACTAACCATTAGCGTTCGACAAGCACTCTCCATGTCAAAGAACACGTCATATAAGTCTTCACATAAACTTAACGCCAGTCAAGTTTCATCGACTTGCGAACGATTAAGTATTTGAGCTATAACCTTTCCAGTGCCGACCCCCTTATCCAATAAGGAGTGGAACGTTTTGCTCTCAAATACACGGACTAGTTTCTATATGTTTATTTACGAGTTAGGAATGTCAATAACTACCAGTAAATAAAGAAACATTTATTTGCCTTATATAAATGATTTACATAATTACAAGTGCAATGCCCTCACTCAATATCCTCTGAGTGGCATTCGAGGGCATACTCCTAACAGCTAACTCGTCGGTCGTAGCGCATGCTATTTGGTCGTAACACACGCTACCGGTATGGACAGAAGGGTTTCTGAACAGGGCAGAAGGTTCTGGACTTAGACTGGGCACCAAATAGCGCACGCTGTCGGATGTGGTGCACACCAGCTCGGCTGGGCAGAAGGGTCTGGGCTGCAGACCTAGGCCGATAGCGCACGCTATTCGGTAAGCGTTAGCGCGCGCTAGGGCGCACTTATATAAATACATGTGTTGCGGTCAACACTTGTCATTTTTCATCTTCTCTCCTCTTATTCGAGCTTCTAGACGACTCCAGGGCTGTGTAGGCGAGGGTTTTGTCGGAGCACGGTTGAAACTCAAATCTTTTCAACTTCAAGTAGAGATCTATCAATCCTACATCATCTTCACCAAGGAATTGAGGTAATCCTTCGGTAGAACCCTAACTTTGGGGAAATTTGGGGGTTTTGGGGATCTCGTTTCTCCAACCATTTTAGCTCCAAATTATAATGGATTGTAGTTGAAAATAGTTGCATAAGTATGATTTCATGATTTCCTCAAGGTTTTGTGGATTGATTCCAAATCTTCTTTTGTAAATCGAGCAAAACCCATTATGCCCTCGTAGTGCTCGATTAAATGGTCTTAAGGGTAGAACCTAGGATGGATTTTAGTGTTTTCCAACAAAATTGTAAATGATTAAGCCTCAATGTTTGTTAGGAGCGGGATTTGGAAGATAGTTCGGACCGTAGCCTTGTTCGTTGTTTGTTCCTTTGAGAGTAAGAAAGTCCAGGCAAGTACTTTATTGCATTAGTTTATGGCATGCATTTCTGTGATGGTTTAGAGAATGATGAGAGTTGAAAGGTTATTCTCGGGTACTCTCACTCGGGGATTGACTCGACGGGGTCACACGGGGACCTGGTGGCTTAGCAGCTGGACCAGGTCACGAGAGATACTTTGAGTGGATATCCTCACCTGGGGATTGCTCGACGGGGCACACAGGGACTTGGTGGCTTGAGGGCCGGACCGGGTCGCGAGGATTGTCGGAGTGTTTTTTGTAACACCCCGAGATAATCGGAATAATTACAACGCCGTAAAACCTTTAAGTAAGGATTTACAAGGCTGATTAAAAGAAATGTGAAAACAAACCAACAATACCACCGAAATTCAAATTACAAAGCCGGTTCCAACTGATCCATTATAACCATATCGAAATGACATTAAAAAGACACGCATACTCGAGTAATGAAAATGAACCAAGAAGACAAATCACAAAAACAACGAACATTTAACATCACTGAGCCACTTCATCGTCATGACGGTACTGTGGCTGCTTCCCCGCTCCTCGGCTACCTGAACATCAGAACAAATGTCCACCCCCGAAGGGGTTAGCAAAACAATGCTAGTACAAGTATCGGAACACACAAATATGCAAACGACGATGCATAAAACATACACAATACGGACTTCCGCTACCGGAATCCAACAATACGAATACACAAGATTCATTCAACACAACATGGGTATTCCAACGATCCAGCGCCCTCAGCATAGATCCCAAGATGATCCCGTCGGACCAACACGAGGTGGAAAAACCCATCCAATGATCCAGCGCCCTCAGCCTAGATCCCAAGATGATCCCGTCGGACCAACACGAGGTGGACATCCGATCCAGCACCCTCAGCATAGATCACTTGTGATACGATATCTAATATTCCAATCGAAGAAGCTCCAATCAAAATCGACGTCCACGACGATACGCATGGTTATGCATTATTATACTTGGGAGAAAAGAATATGCGGATTGGAGTTACGTTATTAATCGGAATCGGAGTAACGTAAAATTCGACGACGGAATCGGTCCGAAAGCATGAAAATCGGCCAAGGCATGCTTGAAAGGGACCTCACTTGACTTCATATCTTGATAAGATAATGAAGTTATTTTCTCCTTCCCCACCATGACACAAACGGCCGAAACATAAAGATGGAGTGAAGACTTTCTTCTTCATGTCATTGTCTCTCATATCTTATTCACCTTAATAAGTCCAAAGAGGTTGATATCAATCTTCCCAAAATCCTCCTCACTCCTTGATAAAGATCGGCCGATTGGAAGCAAGTGCAAGGGATGATATTTGGTTCTACTTCATGTCACCATCAAGACCAAGATTGCTTCATGTCTTATTCACCTAATAACACCAAGATACTTGGTATCTCATCCTTAGATTTTTCGGCCGAAATGGAAGTTGCTAGGAAGTTTCATTTCTCGTTTTGTTGTATTTTCTTACGGTTGGAGACTACTATATATAGTAGTGCTCGTTGTATTTGTAACATATCTTGAATCATAATAAACCTTGTATTTCCTTTGAAATATACGTTGAACGAGTTCAACAAACTTTAGTTATTGTTTCGACGCGTCTCGAGATTTTAACTTGATCAATTCTCAAAAGGTCTTGGGAAGAGATTACCTTTTATCGAGTTATAGGTCTAGTTCGATAAAACACATCAAACTCCGTACATCATACTACATCACGGCCGAACACCATCAAATTTCGGCCACCCTTAGTAAAATTCAAGTGATACTTTGATACTTGTTAATCTTCCGTTGCATTTTATACGTATTACTTACGTAATTCGTATCATAAGTGGTATCAGAGACATTTGTCTCACAGTTCTCGACATTACTCAAGAAGATGGCTTTCACCGATGAAGAAGTAGCACAACTACGTGACGTCCTTCGCGGCTTAACAGAGAACATAATCCATGCACGACGAGGACATGACACCATGCATGCACCACGACATGCAGATGAATACAAGACCAGCGAACTTCCGGAGTTCGTAGGTGGCACCGATCCCGAGGTTTATTTGGAGTGGGAAAGAAAAATTGAACGAATGTTTGAGTTCAAGGATCTCAATGACGAAGTACGTTGCAAGTACGCGATTCTCAAACTTGGAAAGGGAGCTTCCCTTTGGTTTGAGCGAATGAAGACACAAAGAATTCGTTTTAAAAGAGAAGATACGTTCGTGGGATTCCCTAAAAAGGAAACTACGAAAAAGATATGTCCCGGCTACACACAAGTTAAGCTTGTATCGAAAAATTTCTGACCTCACGCAAGGAAAGCTAAGTGTCGAGGAGTACATCGAGGAGTTTGAAAACTTATCCTTGATGGGAGAACTTGAAGAAAGCGAAGAATTGCGGATGTCCCGTTTCCTACGAGGTTTGAACAAAAATATTGCTAATTCCGTGGAACTCTACCCCTATTCCGACTTTGATACTTTATGCGGACTTTGCATAAAGTTGGAAAATCAAAACAAAACAAAACTCTCTAAACCCGAATTCCCACCTAAATACGGAAATACCAACTTTGGCGCGAGTTCTAGCTCGTTTCCAAAACCTGTCACCACAAGCCAGCCCGTTACTACCATTCCAAAAACTCCTATCACACCAAAAGAAACAAGCCTATCTAAAGTCCGGTGTTTCAAATGTCAAGGATTTGGACACTATCAAAGTGCTTGTCCAAATCGGAGGATTGTGACGTTACGAGAAGCCATAGCCGTCCGAGAAGAATTACTAGCCGAAGAAGAAAGAATTGGAGAAGTTTTTAACTTAGAAGCAGGCGAAGAAGAAGAAGAATGCGAGGCATATGATGCCCCGAACTATGACACGAACCTCGTCCTTCGCATGTTACAAACGAAGGCCGCCCCAAGTGACGAAGAACAACGAGACCAAATCTTCCACACGAAGTGTCGTGTCGGAGATAAATGGTGTAGCTTGATCATTGATGGTGGAAGTTGTACAAACGTGGCATCAAGCGAGATGGTCTCAAAACTCGGTTTGATCACCACGGCCCATCCTAAACCGTATGCACTCCATTGGCTCGATGATGGAAACAAGGTGAAAGTATCAAGGCAAGTAAAGGTCGGACTCACCATGGGTTCGTATGGCGATGATATTACATGCGATGTACTACCGATGGACGCATGTCACGTGTTATTAGGAAGACCTTGGTTATTTGATCGGGACGTACTACATCGAGGGAGGAGTAACGAGTACGAGTTACGTGACAAAGGTAAAAAAATTGTTCTTAAACCTATGTCACCTCAAGCTATCCGGACGATGAGTTCGAAAAAAGTCGAAGGACCGAAACTTACGATGTTTGCAAACGAGAAAGAAGTCGAACACGCCATTGACGATGGCGAACGTGTTTATTTGATGATGATCAAAGAGGTCCGAAATCTTGCCACCAAATCGCACCATGAGGAAGAGATAGATGCACTATTACACGAGTTTTCGGACGTATTTCCCGAAGACTTGCCGGTAGGATTACCACCTATCCGCGGAATTGAACACCAGATTGATCTTATACCGGGAGCTCCATTACCGAACAAAGCGGCGTATCGTTGTAATCCCGAAGAAACCAAAGAACTACAACGTCAAATTGATGAACTCATGAATCACGGATATGTCCGAGAAAGTTTAAGTCCGTGTGCGTTCCTTCTACTTGTACCAAAAAAGACGGAACATGGCGAATGTGTATTGACAGTAGAGCCGTGAATAACATCGCCGTCAAGTATCGGTTTCCCATCCCGAGACTAGACGACATGCTGGACGAGTTACATGGCTCGGTTATATTTTCCAAAGTTGATTTACGGAGCGGATACCATCAAATCCGCATGCGAGAGGGAGACGAATGGAAAACGGCGTTTAAAACAAAGAATGGACTTTACGAATGGGTTGTGATGCCATTCGGCCTCACCAACGCCCCAAGCACTTTTATGAGGTTGATGAACGAGGTTCTTAAACCTTTCTTGGGAAAGTTTGTTGTCGTGTACTTAGACGACATTTTGATCTACAGTCGGTCCGTAGAGGAACATCTCGAACATTTGCGGTACGTATTTGAGACGCTAAGGGAACAAAAACTTTATGGAAAACGGGAGAAGTGTACTTTCCTAGTCGAGAGTCTTGTCTTTCTCGGCTATGTTGTTTCGAAAGACGGAGTTTCGGTCGACCAAGAGAAGATCGCGGCAATCAAGTTGTGGCCGACCCCAAAGACAATCACGGAGGTACGGTCATTTCATGGCCTCGCTTCTTTTTACCGACGATTCATACGGGACTTTAGCACTATCTCCAGTCCGATCACGGAGTGTCTGAAAAAGGGAACCTTTGCATGGAACGAGGCGGCCCAAAAGGCTTTTGAAAATTTAAAGGGAAAATTATGTGAAGCGCCGATTTTGACGTTACCCGATTTTTCACAACCGTTTGAGGTAGAATGCGACGCTAGCGGAGTTGGAATCGGGGCAGTGCTTATTCAAAGAGGCCGTCCCATCGCCTATTTTTCGGAGAAACTAAGTGGCGCCCGAGTGAATTATTGTACTTACGACAAGGAGTTCTATGCTATCGTGAGAGCACTCGATCATTGGAGTCATTATCTACGTTCGAAACATTTCGTTCTACACTCGGATCACGAGTCGTTAAAATACATCAACGGACAAAGTAAGTAAGCCCGAGGCATGCAAAATGGGTGGAATTTTTACAATCTTTTCACTTTTCTTCCAAGTACAAAGACGGGAAGAGTAATATAGTGGCGGATGCACTATCGAGACGGTATGCCTTACTGTCGATGCTAGATGTTCGTTTGTTGGGGTTCGAGACTTTGAAAGATCATTACAGCGACGATTTGGACTTCGGGGAAATTTTTAACCGTTGTAAAACAGCCCCGTACGAGGAATTTGTGTTACAGGATGGCTTTCTCTTCAAGGGGAATAAATTATGTGTGCCGAGACATACAATTCGGGAATTGCTAGTGCGGGAGGCGCACGGAGGAGGGCTAGCCGGTCACTTGGCTCGACCAAGATCAGAGGTGCTAAAAGAACATTTCTTTTGGCCGAAAATGTATGGTGACGTAAGCACAATCGTGAGCAAATGCGTAACTTGTCACATGATGAAAAGTTCGTTCAAGTCGAGTACATACATGCCGTTGCCAATACCGTTACGACCGTGGGAGGATGTCTCGATGGATTTTATTATGGCTTTACCTCGTACTCAACGAGGCAAAGACTCGATCATGGTGGTCGTCGACCGTTTTTCGAAAATGGCTCACTTTATCGCGTGCCACAAAACCGATGATGCAAGCAATGTGGCGTACTTGTACTTAGGAAGTAGTTCGCTTACACGGAGTTCCAAAACTATCGTGTCGGATCGAGATTCCAAATTTCGAGTTACTTCGAATACTTTATGCACGAAAGTAGGTACTAAACACCTAAAAACTTCACATCACCCGCAAACCGACGGACAGACCGAGGTAACTAATCGAACCTTGGGAGCATTATTGCGAGGGTTGGTAAATAAAACACAGAAGGATTGGGACGTTAAACTTGCTCATGCGGAATTCGCATACAACCGATCACCCGGTTATGCCACGGCCCATTCACCTTTTGAAGTGGTATACGGATTAAATCCGCACTTGCCATTGGACTTGATTCCCTTGCCGAGCAACGAATTGGTTCACAAAGACGCCGAAGCAAAACTCAAGTCAATGATGAAGTTACATGAAAAGATACGGGAACGGATTAAAGAAGTGAATGAAATTTACAAACGGAAGTCGAACAAAAATAAAAAAGCGAGATTATTTGATGTTGGCGACTTAGTTTGGATACACTTGAGAAAAGAAAGATTCCCAAGCAAACGGAAGAACAAATTGATGCCGAGAGCCGAGGGTCCGTACAAAATTGTGGAAAAAGTGAACGACAACGCATACAAAGTCGAACTTCCGGGCGAATACGGAGTACACGCGACTTTCAACGTAGGTGATCTCTCGCCTTACCTTGACGACGATGGCATTACGGAATTGAGGTCAATTCCTTTCAAAGAAGGAGGGAATGATACGATATCTAATATTCCAATCGAAGAAGCTCCAATCAAAATCGACGTCCACGACGATACGCATGGTCATGCATTATTATACTTGGGAGAAAAGAATATGCGGATTGGAGTTACGTTATTAATCGGAATTGGAGTAACGTAAAATTCGACGACGGAATCGGTCCGAAAGCATGAAAATCGGCCAAGGCATGCTTGAAAGGGACCTCACTTGACTTCATATCTTGATAAGATAATGAAGTTATCTTCTCCTCCCCCACCATGACACAAACGGCCGAAACATGAAGATAGAGTGAAGACTTTCTTCTTCATGTCATTATCTCTCATATCTTATTCACCTTAATAAGTCCAAAGAGGTTGATATCAATCTTCACAAAATCCTCCTCACTCCTTGATTAAGATCGGCCGATTGGAAGCAAGTGCAAGGGATGATGTTTGGTTCTACTTCATGTCACCATCAAGACCAAGATTGCTTCATGTCTTATTCACCTAATAACACCAAGATACTTGGTATCTCATCCTTAGATTTTTCGGCCAAAATGGAAGTTGCTAGGAAGTTTCATTTCTCGTTTTGTTGTATTTTCTTACGGTTGGAGACTACTATATATAGTAGTGCTCGTTGTATTTGTAAGATATCTTGAATCATAATAAACCTTGTATTTCCTTTGAAATATACGTTGAACGAGTTCAACAAACTTTAGTTATTGTTTCGACGCGTCTCGAGATTTTAACTTGATCAATTCTCAAAAGGTCTTGGGAAGAGATTACCTTTTATCGAGTTATAGGTCTAGTTCGATAAAACACATCAAACTCCGTACATCATACTACATCACGGCCGAGCACCATCAAATTTCGGCCACCCTTAGTAAAATTCAAGTGATACTTTGATACTTGTTAATCTTCCGTTGCATTTTATACGTATTACTTACGTAATTCGTATCAGCTTGATCCCTTCGGATCATCACAACTTACACATAACACAACTATGCATATACATATGCAAGAAAATCGACATGTTCATCAATATGAACGTACGTTAAATCGATAGCAAATGTCATGACAATTTAATGAAATAATCCCATGTCGACAACACGAATAAACCATATGCATGATCAAATTCATCAATTATTCACAAACTTTCAAAATACGATACTTGCCTCAACAAATGGCGACAAGAATTTCTACTATCAATAGTCTTCAATCCGTTCGGAAAATCTCACTTGGTCGGCTCACCAGAATGCAAACCATCATCGAACAATAACGTCAGTATAACTAACGGTTCCGGATAATCGTTCAAATCATCAAATGAATCATAAAAAGGCATGATGCATCTATCATGGCGATGGACTATTCTGCCATAACACAATTTGGTTGGACCGATACTACGCTATTCGTCCTTGTAATAGCTCAATGGAATGCTTTCTAAGTTCTAACACAATTCCTTTGGTTGATTGGTACAACATAACGTGGAATTCATCCTAGGAGTATTCTAATCAAGTTCTATTATAGCAAGATATCCGAACTTCGATGAATCATCATAAAGACTAGTTCACTAGTTTCAATAACTTCTCCTTCTAAGAATAACTCCTTAAGTTCAATCCATTAATTCTTCACCGAAAAACGTTATGCACATGAGAAAGCTGAGGTGGAAGAGCCAATCGATAAGGCACCTCGCCAACACGTTCCAAAATCTCGAAAGGACCAATAAAACGAGGACTCAATTTGCCCTTAATACCAAAACGCTTAACACCACGGAAAGGAGATACTTTCAAAAATACCCGGTCGCCAACTTGGAACTCTAACTCGCGTCAATGCTTGTCGGCGTAACTCTTCTGTCTAGACCTGGCTTTCTTAAGCCTCTCTTTAGCAACATTCACCTTCTCGTTGGTGTTCTCAATCATCTCAGGACCCTCGATAATCCGTTCACCTACTTCATCCCACATAGTAGGTGACCTACACTTGCGCCCATATAACATCTCATAAGGTGCCATTCGAATACTAGCGTGCCAACTGTTGTTATACGCGAACTCAACCAAACATAATTATTCGTCCCAACTGCCAGTCCAATCAAGTGCATAAGCCCGTAACATATCTTCTAAAGTTTGGATAGTCCTCTCCGATTGACCATCCGTCTGCGGGTGAAAACCGGTACTGAACTTGAGGCGAGAACCCCAAGCATTTTGTAACAACTTCCAAAAACGCGAAGTAAACCTCGGATATCTATCAGAAACAATCGAGACTGGAGTGCCATGCAACCTAACAATCTCCTGCTAGAAAATTTCCGCCAACTTCACCACGCTATAACGCTTCTTGATTGGTAGGAAATGAGCTGACTTGGTTAGCCGATCAACGACTACCCAGATCGCATCATGTCCTTAACGTGTGACCGGTAACTCCGTAACAAAGTCCATCGTAATCTCTTCCCATTTCCACTAGGGAATCTCTAACGGCTGCAAAAGACCACTAGCTCTTTGATGCTCAATCTTCACCTGTTGGCAAGTCAAACACCTATCAACATACGAAGCCACATCCTGCTTCATCCCATTCCACCAAAAATGCTGTTTCAAATCCCGATACATCTTAGTGGATACCGGATGTATGGTGAAGGGAGAACTGTGAGCTTCTGACATAACCAACTCATGGATTTCAGAATCATTTGGTACACAAAGGCGCTCACCCAACCAAATAATGCTGTCATCGTCAACCCGAAATTCAGACTGTTTCCCTTCCTCTATATTCTGGACAATGGCCCATAACTCACCGTCGTCACGCTGAGCTTCCTTAATCTTCAAGATCAAGTTAGACTCAACTTTTAGGCTGGCCCAATAACCATCGCATCCCGGTAAACAAAACTCCACCTCCATGAGTTCAAGATCATGCAAAATCTTAGACTCGAATTTCAGACTAGCCACCATACCCGACTTACGACTAAGAGAATCGGCAACTACATTAGCCTTACCAGGGTGGTACTGAATGTTGGTGTCGTAGTCCTTTAGTACTCCAACCATCTACACTGTCTCATGTTTAACTCCTTCTGGGTAAATATGTATTTAAGACTCTTATGATCAGTGAAGATATCGACAGAGTCTCCATACAAATAATGCCTCCAGATCTTAAGAGCAAAAACAACCGTAGCTAGCTCTAGATCATGAGTAGGGTAGTTCTCTTCATAGGGTTTCAACTGGCATGAGGCATACGCAATAACCTTCCCGTGCTGCATTAAAACACAACTTAACCCTTTCTTGGAAGCATCACTATAGATCTGGTATCCGCCCGTACCAGATGGGAGTGTCAAAATGGGAGCCGACACAAGTTTCTGCTTCAGGGTCTCAAAACTCTCTTCCTACTCCTCGGTCCACTCAAATTTCAACCCCTTCCTCATCAACTTAGTCAAAGGTGAGGCAAGTTGGGAGAGTCCCTCGACAAACCTCCGATAGGCCAACCAAGGAAACTCCTGATCTGAGTCACCGTAGTAGGTCTCTTCTATTTAGTGATGGCCTCAACTTTTACCGGGTACATAGTAATACCACCAGCAGATACAACATGACCAAGGAAGGCAACTTGACTAAGCCAGAACTCACACTTGGAGAATTTAGCATACAACTTCTCCTGTCTCAAAATCTGCAAAACCGTACTAAGATGTTGTTCGTGCTCCTCCTCGGACTTCGAATAGACCAAAATGTCGTCAATGAATACGATCACAAATTTATCAAGAAAGGAACTGAATACACGGTTCATAAGATCCATGAACACTGTCGGAGCATTAGTGAGTCCGAAAGGCATAACCAAGAACTTATAGTGCCCATAGCATGTTCGAAAAGCAGTCTTAGGAATATCCTGCTCTTTATCACGAAGCTGATGATAACCGGACCGAAGGTCAATTTTAGAAAAACATTTAGCCCCTTGGAGCTGGTCAAACAAATCGTCAATACGAGGCAAAGGATAACGATTACGAATAGTGATGCGGTTCAACTCCCGGTAGTCTATACACAACCTCATACTACCATCTTTCTTCTTTACAAATAGGACAGGTGCTCCCCACGGGGATACACTCGGACGAATGAATCCACTCTTAAGGAGTTCCTGTAGTTGATCTTTCAACTCTTTCAATTCAGTAGGAGCCATATGATAGGGAGCCTTAGAGATGGGTTCAGCACCCGGAATCAAATCAATACCAAATTCAATGTCACGATTAGGAGGAAGACCGGGAAGTTCCTCAGGGAAGACATCGGCAAAATCACAAACAATCCGAATACTATTGATTGTAGTGTAATACCCGAGATTTCTGATATGTATTTGGAACTTGTGATATTGTTGCATTTTGATCTAAGTATTATTCTCCGTATTTCATAATCCGGTGTTGTGAGCACATGATTTCTTGAATGTGATTTAAATTGTGATTTTGCGTATGTAGCGCACGCTATCGACTAAGTGTAGCGTACGCTAATTTGGATCCATAGCGCACGCTGTGAAGGAACCTTAGTGCACGCTATACGTGGTCAATATGATTGAGACGTGTTGGTAGGTGAGACCAGGCCGGGGATCTTGGTCGGATTATGTCGGGATGAACCTGGATGGCTTTCGGGAAAAAGCCAAGTCAACGCGGTAGCGCACGCTACTCGTATGAGGATAGCGCACGCTAAATGCTGAGTACAGTGAAGTCAGTAAGCCGTTAGCGCACGCTATGAATATGGACTAGCGCGCGCTAATAACCACTTTCTATATATAGGACAACATACTTTTTCATTTTTCAGATATTTCCACTTCCCCAAATTCAAATTTTTGAGCTCAGAGAGTTACTTCCTCCCTCCTCAAACCTCTCATATCATCCTCCTAGCTCGAGTTTGAAGATTGTAGATCATTGAGGATTGGTGTTCAAGCTCTCGGTGTTGGATTTTCTTCAAGTTCCTTCGTGTTCTTCGCTACTTTGAGGTAGGTGATTCTTCGCCAATATTAGTAGTATTCTGAAGGACGTTTTGATCATGTTTTGGGATTACCTAGTCAGTTAAATTCATAGGTAGTCGAACATCATGTGTTAGAAGGATATTTTTGATGTTTCGGTACTTATTCATCGTATAAACCATTGAACCTTTTAGTGTTTGAACTCCTAGCATATTCTGAAGCTTCAAACCGATTTGTGACCAGTATATGGATATTTTCTAAGTTCTTATGTCTTTACATAAAGGAATCATACGTTTTGGGACATGTAACGGATTGAACTTAGGATATTCCTTGAAAATCAAGATGAATTATGGTGTTGTGATGGTTATGCGAAACCTTGTATATCGTAGTCATTTAATCCATATAGAACTTTCACAAAACCTTATGAGCATGATATGCACGGGGATGACATGTATTATCACCATAGAATTCCTGAGTTCATCACCATTAGATCAAGTTTTCTGCCATGCACGGTTAGCGCACGCTAACATATGTAAGTTAACGTGCGCTATCGGGAATAAGTTAACGTACGCTACGTTTGGTACGTAACGTACGTTATGTTATCAGTTGAGTCAGTCGGATGATCAGAGAGAACTTTCAGTACATGGCTAGCGTACGCTAGACTTAGACGATAGCGTACGTTAACAGGCAGGCTTAGCGCACGTTACGTAGAGTACGTAGCGTACGCTAAGTGGTTCAGGCAGATTGCATATTTAGAGCTTTTGGCCGTAGACCGGATTGATAGGCAATCGTTCGACTTGAGATGAATTCTATATCATTTCTTTTGTTAAGGTTCGAGCTTGCTACGTTGATTGAAGGAGGCGGCCTTCGAGTGTGTTGAGATCATTGAAGTGTTTCGTTCTTTCCATCTTCGAGGCAAGTACCGTAATGTGTTAATATTGGTATTTTTGAGCATGCGTGTGGTTTATTCATGTTGTTGAACATGAGATTTATTTCGTTGAATTATCATGATATTCGTTATCTAGTGTTTGTATGTTCATGTTGAATGACATAGCGATTTGGCATATATGTATGCATGAATTGTGTTTGTGTATGTTGTGCGATCTATGCTGAGGGCGCTGGATCGGATGTCCACCTCGTGTTGGTCCGACGGGATCATCTTGGGATCTATGCTGAGGGCGCTGGATCATTGGAATACCCTTGCTGTGTTAATGGAATCTTTTAGATTCGCATTGTCGGATTCCGGTAGCGGAAGTCCGTGTGGTGTATCGTGTTATGTATTGTTGATGCATATTCGATTTGTTTAAATGATACTTTTACTAGCATCGTTTTGCTAACCCCTTCGGGGGTGTACATTTGTTTTGATGTTCAGGTAGCCGAGGAGCAGGGAAACAACCACAGTACTGATGTGACGACGAAGGGGTTCAGTGATGTTTGTTGTTGTTGGTGATTTGTCTTCTTGGTTTAATTTCAGTACTCGAGTACGCGTGTCTTATTAATATCATTTCGATATAGTTGTATTAATTAACTCGTTGAACCAGTTGGAACCGGTTTTGTAAACTTGAATTCCCGTGGTATTGATGTCTTATATTTACATTTCTTTTATTTAGCCTTGTAAATCCTTACTTAAAGGGTTTACGACGCTATAATTATTCCGAATATCTCGGGGTGTTACAGAATATGGCATCAGAGCTAAGATTCATGGATATCTTGGCAGTTTTAAGTTGGGTCTGTTTACGTTATTGATTTATGAGTCGTTCGAAACATCACTGTTCAGCCAAAAGTCGTCATGTGGACCGTGGTTGTAAGTCTCCTAATCTCTTGTACTACCGTTTTACTTAATTATGTTTTGTGAGTATTGACGGGCTTTATTTTTGAAAATTTTGTCCTGGATATTGAGAAATTGTGTTTTCAGTATGTTGAGAGGAGGTCGTGGACGCGGACGTGGTCGTGGACGCGGACGTGGAAATGTGAGACAGGAGGATTCCGCAACTACCCCAGAATTATCGGCTAGTAGAACTGATTCCCATTCTGGAGGGCAGCAGGGATCGGCGAATGACGATGCAAATCCTAACATGCCGGGAGTGCTTCAACAGGTGGTGGCTCAGATAAACCAGTCCTCTCAGGTAGTTGACCGCATCCAGACAGCGATGGGACAGCAGCACCACGAGGATAACCGGGGAGACAGATGGCTTGCTGAGGTGGTCAAATTGCACCCGCCAAAGTTTGACGGATCTGCTGAGGCACATACTTGGGATCATTGGCTAAAGGAGTTAGAGAAAATATTCGTGGGTATTAACTGTCCCGAGGACCGGAAGGTTCCCATTGCCCAGTATTTTCTGACTGGGGAGGCCTTTGACTGGTGGGAAGCTATTCGACCCGGAAATCATAATGCGGATTGGACGGAATTCAAACTAATGATGGAAGCACAGTATTGTCCTCGTCCTGTTAGAGAGGCAAAAATCCGAGAGTTTTTCTCACCACAGAGTTCGGAAGCAACTGTAACAGACATAATCAAAACCTTTAATCATCAGCTAACTTGTGTCCGACACTTGGTCAGGACGGAGGCAGAAAAGATTTTTCATTTCGATATGTGAATGAAGCCGGAGATTCAGCAGTACATGTCCGGATTCGAGTGTACTACGTTGCGACAGTATCAAGACAAAGCGCTGCCCTAAGACATGAAAGAGGCGGCGGTGGAGAAATCAGTAGAGGCAAAGAAGCAGAAAGTGACCGGCAACTTCTCAGAAAACAAGAGTGGTGGGCCACGCAAGGGCCACTCTTCCTTTTATTCGGCTAGGAAACCTCCACATCCTTCTAGAGGAGGAAAGAAGTTCCGGACAACATCAGCAGTTTCGGACGCATCAAAGAAATGCTACAATTGTGGTCGAGCAGGGCATAATCGACGTGATTGCCCCGCATCTTCTGTGACTTGTTACGATTGTGAGCAAGAAGGGCACCGTGCGGCTTTCTGTGGAGTTGCTACTAGATCTTTTGGTACTCGCACTCCAGCGCCAGTTCCAAAGGAGATAAGTGTGAACCAGACGCAGTAGAGTGGATTTCAGCAGCAAAATATTGGGAAGAGAGAGACATCCAGTGCTGGGTCCGTTCCTTCGCGCCTGTACGAGATGAGGAAATCTGACGATCAGAACACTGCTGCTGCATCAGGTACGATTCAGATCCTTTTGCAACCAGTTAGTGTCTTATTCGATTCCGGAGCTACACATTCTTTCATATCATTGAACTGTGTTAATCGTTTAAAAATCTCGTGCTTATTTGATTGTGAACCATATGTTGTGAGTATGCCAAGCGGAGAGAGAATTGTGGGAACCCTAGAAACTAGAGATTTTCCAGTGTCTATAGGAGGGAGAGACTGGCCATCGAATCTTATTGTAGTTGACATTCATGGTGACGATTTAATTCTCGGAGACTATTGGCTCAACCGTTATGGAGCTATTCTGAATTATCGAAAGAGAGTCATTTCTATTATTGCCGAGGACGGATCTGAACACTTATTCAGAGGATGGAGACGGGAAGCTCGGGAAAATTGATCAAAGCGATGAAAGCTGTGAAATTACTGAAGCAATGATGTCATGGACTTTGGTGCTATGCCATGAAGAAAGAAGAAGGAGTAGAACTCTCATCTATTCCAGTTGTGAATGAATTTTCAGAGGTATTCCCTGACGAACTACCTGGGTTACCTCCGCAAAGAGAAGTGGAGTTCACTATCGAATTAGATCCTGGAGCCGCTCCTATTTCCAGGGCACCATACCGCATGGCGCCAACCGAGATGTATGAACTAAAGAAGCAACTGGAGGAATTATTACAGAAGGGTTATATTCAAGCTAGCGTTTCTCCTTGGGGAGCGCCCATTCTCTTTGTCCGGAAGAAAGACGGATCCCTCCGACTGTGTATTGATTACAGGGAACTAAACAAGGTGACAATCAAGAACAAGTATCCTATACCTCGGATCGATGACTTGTTTGATCAACTGCAAGGAGCAAGGGTATTCTCGAAGATTGACTTGCGATCAGGATACCATCAGTTGAGAATTAAGGAATCGGATATACCAAAATCTGCTTTCAGATCCCGGTATGGGCATTATGAATTTGTAGTGATGCCATTTGGACTTACCAATGCTCCTGCGATATTTATGAAATTGATGAATCGGGTATTCTTAGAATACTTGGATAAATTCTTGGTCGTCTTCATCGATGACATCTTGATCTATTTGAAAGGAACAGAGGAGCATGCCGAGCATTTGCGTGTAGTTTTGAGCACCTTGAGGAAAGAGCAGCTGTATGCAAAGCTTTCGAAATGTGAGTTCTGGCTTAGGGAAGTAACCTTACTTGGGCATGTGATATCAGCGGACGGAGTTCAGGTGGACCCGAAGAAAGTCGAAGCAATCTTGGAATGGGAAGCTCCTAAAAACGTGAAAGAAGTCCGAAGCTTCTTGGGACTTGGTGGATATTATCGCCGTTTTGTAGAGGGATTTTCCAAAATTGCTCGTCCGCTCACTCAGCTGTTACAGAAAACTCAAAAGTTCATGTGGAATGAGAAATGCCAGGCTCGTTTTGATGAACTTAAGAAGAGACTGACGACAGCACCTATATTAGCATTACCATATGGAACTGATGGATTCATGGTATACATCGACGCTTCAAATCAGGGTCTGGGGTGTGTGTTAATGCAAAAGGATAATGTGATTGCCTATGCCTCTGGGCAGTTGAAACCGTACGATGTAAATTACCCAACTCATGATCTGGAGTTAGCAGCTGTGGTCTTTGCCTTGAAAATTTGGTGACATTATTTATACGGTACTCACTGTCAGATCTTTACCGATCATAAAAGCCTCAAGTACATTTTCAGTCAGAAAGAATTAAACATGAAGCAAAGAAGGTGGCTAGAATTGATCAAGGATTACGACTTGGAAATTTTCTATCATCCGGGTAAAGCAAACGTTGTAGCCGATGCATTGAGCCGTAAACCTGTTTCTCTTCGAGTGTTGGAAGCACTTACGTCCCAAACCAGCATTCAACGAGAACTGATCCGCGAAGGGATTGAAGTATGGGCACCAGAAATCCAAGGGCAACTATATGTGATGGAACTGACTTCGTCGCTAGCCGAGGAAATCAAATCTAAGCAGTTGAACGATTCTCTGCTCCTTCGGTTGTGTGACGAAGTAAAGAAAGGAAAGGCCCCAGGATTTGTGATACAAGATTATGGAGTTCTGAGATTTCAGAGTCGACTTTGCGTTCCCGATAATGATGAATTGAGACGGACAATTCTGAAGGAAGCTCACAGCGCGCCCTATTCTATTCACCCGGGCAGCAGTAAGATGTATAAAGATCTAAAACAAAACTACTGGTGGGGGAATATGAAGAAGGACGTAGCAGAGTACGTTTCGAAGTGTTTGACTTGTCAGCAGGTTAAGATTGAACATCAGCGACCTGCCGGAATGTTAAAGCCGCTTCCGATCCCTGAGTGGAAGTGGGAGGACATCTCGATGGATTTCATCACCAGTATGCCAAAGACCAAGATGGGAATGAACATGATTTGGGTTGTAGTTGATCGACTAACCAAGTCGGCTCATTTCCTAGGAATTAAAGATACTTGGGGACCCGAGAAATTGGCGCTAGTATTTATTGCGGAGATAGTCAGATTGCATAGGACGCCGAAGACCATTATTTCAGATCGAGATGGTCGCTTTGTGTCGCACTTCTGGAAAGCAGTTCACAGGGCTTTGGGGACTGAGCTCAACTTTAGCACGGCTTATCATCCCCAAACGGACGGTCAGTCCGAAAGGACTATTAAAACAGTAGAAGACATGCTTAGAGCTTATGCGTTGGATTGGTCAACTGATTGAGAAGTTCACTTGCCATTGATTGAATTCACCTATAACAATAGTTGGCATGCTTCTATTAAGATGGCAGCATTTGAAGCTTTGTATGGGAGAAGATGTCGATCACCCTTGTGTTGGGATGATTCTTTGGACTTGATCGGGACGGAACCGGAATTGATAGTTCAGACTCAAGAGAAGATAGCTTTGATTCGAGAAAGACTGTTAACTGCCCAGAGTCGACAGAAGTCTTATGCAGATGTATGTCATCGCCCTCTAGAGTTTGACATTAGGGACCACGTACTATTGAAGCTGTCTCCTACACGAAGAATTTTCCGTTTTGGGAGAAAAGGTAAGCTAAGTCCGAGATATATCGGACCATTCGAGATCCTCGAGAGAGTTGGAGATTTAGCATACAGGTTGGCCTTACCGCCATCGCTGAGTCACGTTCACAATGTGTTTCACGTATCCCAATTGCGGAAGTATGTACCGGATCCCAGTCATATCATTGAGTTCGATGAGATCGAGATAGCTAATGACGGCACCTTCGAAGAGAGACCAATCAAGATACTTGAGAGTCGAATCAAACAATTGAGGAATAAACCAATACCCTTGGTTAAAGTACAATGGTCACGGCATGGAGTTGAAGAGGCCACTTGGGAAACGGAGGACAGTATGAAGACTAGATATCCAGAGTTGTTTTTATCTTAAGTTTCGGGACGAAACTTCGTTTTAGGGAGGAAGGATGTAATACCCGAGATTTTTGATATGTATTTGGAACTTGTGATATTGTTGCATTTTGATCTGAGTATTATTCTCCGTATTTCATAATCCGGTGTTGTGAGCGCATGATTTCTTGAATGTGATTTAAATTGTGATTCTGCGCATATAGCACACGCTACCGACTAAGTGTAGCTTACGCTAATTTGGATACATAGCGCACGCTGTGAAGGAACCTTAGCGCACGCTATACGTGGTCAATATGATTGAGACGTGTTGGTAGGTGAGATCAGGCCGGGGATCTTGGTCGGATTATGTCGGGATGAACCTGGACGGCTTTCAGGAAAAATCCAAGTCAACGCGATAGCACACGCTACTCGTATGAGGATAGCGCGCGCTAAATGCTGAGTACAATGAAGTCAGCAATCCGTTAGCGCACGCTATGAATATGGACTAGCGCGCGATAATAACCACTTTCTATATATAGGACAACATACTTTTTCATTTTTCAGATATTTCCACTTCCCCAAATTCAAATTTTTGAGCTCAGAGAGTTACTTCCTCCCTCCTCAAACCTCTCATATCATCCTCCTAGCTCGAGTTTGAAGATTGTAGATCATTGAGGATTGGTGTTCAAGCTCTCGGTGTTGGATTTTCTTCAAGTTCCTTCGTGTTCTTCGCTACTTTGAGGTAGGTGATTCTTCGCCAATATTAGTAGTATTCTGAAGGACGTTTTGATCATGTTTTGGGATTACCTAGTCAGTTAAATTCATAGGTAGTCGAACATCATGTGTTAGAAGGATATTTTCGATGTTTCAGTACTTATTCATCGTATAAACCATTGAACCTTTTAGTGTTTGAACTCCTAGCATATTCTGAAGCTTCAAACCGATTTGTGACCAGTATATGGAGATTTTCTAAGTTCTTATGTCTTTACATAAAGGAATCATACGTTTTGGGACATGTAACGGATTGAACTTAGGATATTCCTTGAAAATCAAGATGAATTATGGTGTTGTGATGGTTATGCGAAACCTTGTATCTCGTAGTCGTTTAATCCGTATAGAACTTTCACAAAACCTTATGAGCATGATATGCACGGGGATGACATGTATTATCACCATAGAATTCATGAGTTCATCACCATTAGATCAAGTTTTCTGCCAGTAGTAATCTGCCATGCACGGTTAGCGCACGCTAACATATGTAAGTTAACGTGCGCTATCGGGAATAAGTTAATGTATGCTACGTTTGGTACGTAACGTACGTTATGTTATCAGCCGATTCAGTCGGCTGATCAGAGAGAACTGTCAGTACATGGCTAGCGTACGCTAGACTTAGACGATAGCGTACGTTAACAGGCAGGCTTAGCGCACGTTACGTAGAGTACATAGCGTACGCTAAGTGGTTCAGGCAGATTGCATATTTAGAGATTTTGGCCGTAGACCGGATTGATAGGCAATCGTTTGACTTGAGATGAATTCTATATCATTTATTTTGTTAAGGTTCGAGCTTGCTACGTTGATCGAAGGAGGCGGCCTTCGAGTGTGTTGAGATCATTGAAGTGTTTCGTTCTTGCCATCTTCGAGGCAAGTATCGTAATGTGTTAATATTGGTATTTTTGAGCATGTGTGTGGTTTATTCATGTTGTTGAACATGAGATTTATTTCGTTGAATTGTCATGATATTCGTTATCTAGTGTTTGTATGTTCATGTTGATGGACATAACGATTTGGCATATATGTATGCATGAATTGTGTTTGTGTATGTTGTGCGATCTATGCTGAGGGCGTTGGATCGGATGTCCACCTCGTGTTGGTCCGACGGGATCATCTTGGGATCTATGTTGAGGGCGTTGGATCATTGGAATACCCTTGATGTGTTAATGGAATCTTTTGGATTCGCATTGTCGGATTCCAGTAGCGAAAGTCCGTGTGGTGTATCTTGTTATGTATTGTTGATGCATATTCGATTTGTTTAAATGATACATGTACTAGCATCGTTTTGATAACCCCTTCGGGGGTGGATATTTGTTTTGATGTTCAGGTAGCCGAGGAGCAGGGAAACAGCCACAGTACCGATGTGACGATGAAGGGGTTCAGTGATGTTTGTTGTTGTTGGTGATTTGTCTTCTTGGTTTAATTTCAGTACTTGAGTACGCATGTCTTATTAATATCATTTCGATATGGTTGTATTAATTAACTCGTTGAACCAGTTGGAACCGGTTTTGTAAACTTGAATTCCCGTGGTATTGATGTCTTATATTTACATTTCTTTTATTTAGCCTTGTAAATTCTTACTTATAGGGTTTACGGCGCTATAATTATTCTGAATATCTCGGGGTGTTACAAGTAGGACCCTCCATCGAAGTATCCTGAATAGAAGCAATAAAACCTGCACAGCCATGGGATAACAAGGTACGTGCTTTAAAAGCGGATATGATCTTAACAGATCGAAGTGGTTGGGAACCAGAGTATACAAAATCAGGTCGAGACAAATCTCCAAACATAACCTTTCGGGCATGACAATCAATAGTGGCCCAGTTAGTGGCTAACCAATCCATACCAAGGATCAAATCAAAATCAAACATATCAATTGGAAGAAGATTACCCGGTCGTACGCGATCATCAAAACAAAGTGGGCAATCAACAAATTCATGGTCAATGATGACGTTATTATTCATTGGCGTAGAGATAGTTAAGTGATGATTTAATGGTGTTGGGGTTAATTTCAGTTTCTTAGAGAATGTGACAGATATAATAGAGTGGGTTGCGCCCGTGTCAAACAAAACAAAAGCAATATGATCACCAATATGCAGAAAACCCGTAATGGTACCTGTAGTTTTCTCTGCCTGCTCACGGGTAATGGAATAAACACGGCCAGAAGAAGAAGAAGGCTGAGAAGAGCCTGCAGGAACAATGCTAGCTTTCTTTGGACAGTCCCTCACATGATGAGCAGTGGAGCCACACTCAAAACAACCTCCAGAAGCTCTGTGGCATGGCCCGGGGTGTGCCTTACCACATGTAGGGCAAGTAGGTGGGGGTGGCAAAATCTCAGTACGCTTCTGCTGGCCCGACGAGTTCCCAGAACGGTACTGCTGACGTGAAGACCCAGAGCCCGAGTACCTGTTCTGCTGGTTGCCCCTCGAAAACTGCTTCTGGTTAGAGTTACCCGACTTATCACCCTGCCTACCCGAAGATCCATAATCAGAACCCCTCTGAACCTGTCGGCCCTGATCCTGTCCTCGGTTGGACTATCCCCTGTTCTCAGACTGGCGGTCGGAACGACCACGGTTATCAAAACTCTGTTCAGAACGACCCCGATGATCAAAGCCCCGGTGATACTGACCCGAAGACCCAGACTGAATCCTCTCACCATCACGAGTACGCTTGTTGGACGTTCCACCCTCATACAACAGCTCAATATTACGTGCCGCATCACAAACCAACGACACATCAGCATAATCCGTATTAACAATACGGTCAAGTATCCAACGCTTCAGTCCCCACTTATAGTGACGAGCCTGCCTAGCCACGTCCCCTGACACAGTAGGCCCCACGAAGCCAGCCAACCTGAGAAAACGTTCCATATACACCGTCGCATTCTCCCGATCCATCTGATAAATGGTACTATACTCTCTCTCGTATCGTTGCTATTCCGAGAGGGGGATGAACCTCTTGTAGAAGGCCTCACAAAACGCCGCCCAAGTACATGTCTCAACAAAACCATCACCCTTCACCCCAACATACGACGTCCACCAGTTAAGGGCGTCACCATCAAACTTGAAAGCTACTAAACGAGCTTTCACCCCATCAGGACAACCAATCACCTGAAAAAACTTCTCACAATGGGTAATCCAGTCACTCGCTTCAGTCGGAGTGGTAGCTGACAAGAAAGGATTGAGCTTCAGTTTGTTGAAGCGTTGAATCCACACATGAATGCCCTCATTGCTGCTTTCAGCCACATCCCTATGCTCATTACGCAAATTCTGAATAGTCACGGCTACTGCTTGAGCAACAATCTCATTAATGTTTGGAGGGTTAGCTTCACCACTTCCTCGCTGAATGATCACCATCTAAACGATATCAAGCAGTTCGCGAAAAACAAACGAATATGAATACGGAAAGGAAAGACAAAACGAAAGCCTAGTGTCTACCCAATCCTCACAGGTCAAAGCCTAAGCCGTAAAGATCTAAACTTGTTGCTCTGATACCATAAATTGTAATGCCCCAACCCGACAAGGGTAGAAACATTACAATATGGTTATACATTAGATACAAACAGATAAAACCAAACAGCGGAAGTATTGAGATAAATTCATCAAGGAGTATCAAGAGGGACTAAAACAACATCCAAATGTCCCCAAAACCAAACAAACGAAAGTACGATTACAAATGTCCAAGAATCCGAAAATACGATAAAGAAATAATGTTCATTTATTCAAAGAGCTCTAGGGTAGGTCCACACTCTCTCATCCCCAAAGCTAAACCCCGCATGAGCTAAGTACCTGCCACATGGAAAGAAAAGTGGCTGAGCATAAAGAGCTCAGTGAACAGATATGAAATAAACAAGCAATACAAAGCAATACGAAATGAGGTTACATGTAGTGGCACTTGGTTATATCAAGGTATATCAAAAGTATGTCAAGGTATATCAAAGGTTCATCAGAGTTAGGTATGAAAAGTTATCAAGGTTTAAATATCAAAGATTATCAAAGTTAAGTGTCAAATGATTTCAGTATTTAACCCCCAGGCCCAAACAAAGCCCAAATAAACAAAGTAGCTCAATGGAGTGATCAGCTCCCCAAATGTGAAGGGACCACATTGCACGCATGCCCAATTACCAAATATAATATGGCCCAAATGTAGAGTGGCCCAAAATAATCAAATCAAATATCAAACAGATCAAATCTAGGATGCATCCATACGCCTCTGTAAGCAGATAACAATAATGATGGCCAAAGCAAATATAATATAAGAGGGACGGTGGGGGATATCTCTCCAACTCCACTGGAGTACATAACATTGGTGCATGAATGCTATGGTTGTGGATACTCCACAACAAGTAATACAAATTGCTCGGGTAAATACTGAAAGGGTCAAATAGTTAAGGTCCCAAATCAAAGTATATATGTCAAAGGTCAAAAGTTCAAATCAGATATCAAGGTTCAAATATAAAAGGACCATATCAAATGTTCAAATCAAAGGTTCAGATACCAAGTCAAAGTCAAAATCAGATATACAATAATGAGGAGAGAGAGAGAGAGAGAGTAAGTCATGAGAGATAAAAGTTGCATCCTTGCTGAAAGGGTGCGGAATATCTGTACCTTAGTTCCAAAGCAAAAGCAAGGTCAAACAAATAAGGAGAAAAGGATCACTCCCACTTCACCGAACCTAGAAAAGAGTGGATACAAATCAAGATGAGCTCATTTCTCATAAGTTGCCTCTTTTAGTTATCTTTCCATTCTTTTAGTAACTTTCCATATTTAGCAGCTTTCTATTTTAGGTAACTTTCTATTTTAACAGGTTATCAAAATTAGCGAGTTTTCTCGATATGGACATATTATAAATAGTTAGTTATTCATCTCATAAAGTTTTCATATTATGTTAAGTTATGAATTTCATTTTATGCATGTTTTCCAAGATTAGGGTTTCATATGACAAGTCTTCAAGATTTAGGGTTAAAAGTGTCAATAATGAAAGTGAAGGGTGAAAACTGAATATAAATACTCAAATACACATATATACAGCCCATACACTTCAAGTATCACATATATACATATTACACCCTCAAGTATCACAAATTACAAAAATAACCCTAATACACCCTAATTTCCACAATTAAACCATTGATTATCAAAACTAGCATGTAAGGCCCATAATTATTCTCAAGTGTCACGTGTTAGATTGGTACCGCCACTAGAAGGGGGGGTTGAATAGTGCGGATAAGAGTATTGAACTCTTTTTGTGCGGAAGCAAAATATCGGAGTAATTAGAATGCGGAAAAGAAAGAACACAAGAATTTGTTCGAGAGGTTCGGCTATTAACAAAGCCTACATCCCCTACCTAGTTTTATCGACTAGGACTTTTCTTAGAACTTAGAATTGCACTTTCTAGTTTAGTGCCAACTTCTTACAATTTCTTGATTACCGGGCTCAAGAACAACCTCACAAAAACACTCTTGTTTTTCTGGGTACAAGATAACCTATACACAAAACAAATGCGAGTAGAAACTCGACTTCCAAAATATATCGTTCTTTGATACAAGAATGAAGATTGGAAATTATAGAACAAATCTTCTCGTATCACAATCTAGAATAAGTATATCTCTAAAAATGTTTGCTTGATATTGCTTGAGTATGCTAGTAGGCTCTGAATGCTTGTGTTTCTTCAATCTCCATGAAGTTGGCTATTTATAGCCTTCTTGAGCTCATATTCCCGTTGGAACAGTATAACTAATTATGTACGTTATATGCTGATGGTTACGTACGTTATGAACGTTACGTACGTTATATGTTCCGAATAGCGGCCGTAACGAAAGTGAAGAAACTGTCCAGTGAGATATGATAGAATGCGTTACGTACGTTATGAACCTCATGGTTACGTACGTAATATTCTGGTCAAAGATCCGTTGATTGAGACGACTTGTTGCAACGGCTAGTGGCTTTTCCAACGGTCAGAATAATTCAAGCATTACGTACGTTAGATAACTCCGGTTACGTACGTTACCTGTACAGAAAAACTTACGAAAACAGTGAGTGTTACGTACGTTATAATAGATGAGTTACGTACGTTAACTGTACTAAAAATCTTGCAGACAACTGTGAATGTTACGTACGTTAATATGGTTTGTGTTACGTACGTTAACTGAAGAGAAAATATGTTTTAAGTAAATTTTGGTTTTAATAACACATCATCAAAATGATCTAAAAGATATTGTTCCAACAATCTCCCCCTTTTTGATGATTACAAAATTTACGTATGTGAGTTTTTGAAAACATGATTTTAATAAGGCTCCCCCTGAACACGAGCACTGTAAAAATTAATATGCTCCCCCTGAATACGTGCACGGGTTATTTCAAAAGTTGATTTCAAAAACGAATACATATTATTCTCCCCCTTTTTGTCATTAACAAAAAATTGAGAGATCCTGCAAGAGAAATCAATGATACGTATAATAATCAATAGAATCCAAGTCAACGATTAACCAAAATGATGCATAAAAAACAGAGATAGTTATTACAGACGAAACAGAAACATGAGAGTGAAATGTTTGGTCTTTTAATAAAATAGGAAACATCATCATCAGAAAGGATAGCCCGACTAGTCAAGGTCCGCATCCGGAGGTGTCGGCGGTATCCCAAAATGCGTGCAGATGTTCTTGACCATGATCTTGATGTCGCTCATATCTTTCTCGAGCCTATCCATCCGAGAAGCCATCTAGGATGAAGAGGATTCCGGACGAGGACGGGGGGAACCAAGCTGAGATGAAGGATGAGGTCTAGTATGCTCGATCCCCCTCGATGTGATCCTCTCCTCCGGTCTCGGAAGAGTACCCCCATCTATGAGCCGATCATCATCCTTGATATACGCAAAGTATATCCATCCATGATTTCTCGTGCATAGATACCTCATCGTCCGTAACGTCCCCTCGGTGACGAGGCTCCCCTAGGAATCGGAACCCCATGGACCCCAGACAAATCAACTCCTGCTTTCTCAAAAATTTCAGTTAAGATTGATCCAAACGGCATTCCCGATTTTCTCTGTCGATCAACTTTCGCGTAGCTCTTTTTGTGAAAAATTTGACCCTTTTCCACGAACCATTTTAGCACAATAGACGCGAAGTTGACTTGGTGATCCTTCCACACATGATAAATGATCTCCATATCGATATTCACAAGTCGAAGCTGAGCATTAACTTTAGGCATAAGACAACGAGTGATAGCATCGTGAAGCAAACAGATGTTTATCCCAAAGTCATTGTTTTCAAACCGCCCGGAATGAACATTTAGAACGGCTTTGTCCGACAAAAAATCACGGACTTTGGACTCATGAACACCATAGCTTTTATCATCGGAGAAGTTGTCAATGACTTCATCCGGAGGTGCAAACTCTCCTTTGCATCGAAAACCCTCATTAGGGAGACCAAAAATCTCCGAAAGTTTTGCGGCATCAAAGGATATTGGTTTACCACGCACAAGAGAGTTAACTACAGCAAGTCCATCGGCATCATTCGTGACAAAAAAATTTGCATAAAACTCTTTTACACAGTCCACATATATTGGTCGAGCAAGACTAACGAACCGATTTATCCCAAGCATATCGAAGAATTCTTCGATAGCAACACCAGCGCAGTTCAGAGATTCGAAATCAAAGTAGTGACTCGGAGTTACCTCTTCGTCGATAAGGATTTCGTTGAAAATTTTCATGGCTTGAGCATTCCGAAATGATGGATCGCCGGAAGCCGTGGAGGATGATTGGGAGGTTTCTCCTCTTCTCTTCTTTCCGGTTCTGGATGCCATGAAGATTGAATCGGTCGAAAAGTGAAGGTTTGATGGATGAACTTGAAGTTTAGGTAGATTTTGCAAGAAATTCTTCGTCGATGTCGCTAGGGATTGAAAGGAATGAAAAGGGGACGGTCGAAATGGGTTTATATATGTTAGGGTCAACGACGGATTACGTACGTTATATCCCTTATGTAACGTACGTAGCGTAAAAACACGAACTCTGGATCGAATCTCGCGTTGCTACGCATTTAACGTAACACCATGTAACGTACGTAAGGTCCTATTACGTACGTAATGGACCGCTCCTACCGTACGTAAGCAGGACCAAATGAATAGTCTTTTCCTTTCGATAATTTCCCGATTTAAATGACCATTTAATGTGACTATGATGAGTATGCAATATTTAAAAATGATCAGCATGACCCATTCCTAAATTTATGCGAATAAAGTTGAAAGCCTCTTCGGGTAATGGTTTTGTAAAAATATCCGCCAATTGTTCATTAGTACCAACAAATTGGAGACGAACATTCCCGTTTTGGACATGGTCACGAATAAAATGGTGACGAATTTCGATGTGTTTTGTCCTACTATGCAAAATGGGGTTTTTACTTAAATTAATGGCACTTGTATTGTCACAAAAAATATGAGTATTCTTAAGTTCAATGCCATAATCAAGTAATTGATTTTTGATCCAAAGGACTTGTGCACATGCACTTCCCGCAGCCACATATTCTGCTTCAGCTGTGGAAGTAGCGACACTAGTTTGTTTCTTACTTCCCCATGAAATTAAACATGAACTCATAAAATGACAAGTTCCGGTGGTGCTTTTTCTATCAATTTTACATCCACCAAAATCGGCATCACTATATGCAAAAAGTTGAAAATCAATGCTAGAAGGATACCATAGGCCTAAACCAGCAATATATTTTAAATATCAAAAAATCCGTTTACATTCAATGAGATGAGATTCTTTAGGGTTTGCTTGAAAACGAGCACATAGATAAGTAGCAAACATTATATCAGGTCTAGATGCAGTTAAGTAAAGTAAAGATCCGATCATACCTCGATACTGTTTTTGGTCAACAGATTTACCTTTTTCATCTTTATCGAGTTTAAGAGTGGAAGACATAGGAGTGGATATTTCTTTGCAACCTTCCATCTTAAATTTCTTTAGAAGCTCATTGACGTACTTGGATTGGTGAATGAATATTCCGTCATTGAGTTGCCTAATTTGGAGTCCGAGAAAGTTTTTCAACTCTCCCATCATGCTCATTTCGAACTCTCCCTTCATAAGATTTGAAAATTCTTTGGACAGAGTTTCGTTAGTTGCACCAAAAACAATATCGTCCACATAAATTTGACAAATTAACATATCATCACTTAAGACCTTAATGAATAGAGTATTATCAACATTACCTCTTTTATAACCATTTGAGATAAGAAAAGAGCTTAGACGATCATACCATGCTCTCGGAGCTTGTTTTAATCCATAGAGAGCTTTATGGAGCTTGTACACATGATCCGGATGATCATAGTCTTCAAAACCTGGCGGTTGCCTGACATACACTTCCTCCTGGATGATTCCATTTAGGAACGCACTTTTTACATCCATTTGATGGAGTTTGATCTTCTTGTATGTGGCAAAGGCACAGAGAAGACGAATAGCTTCAAGACGAGCAACAGGAGCGAAAGTTTCTTCATAATCCAAACCTTCTTCTTGATTATAGCCTTGGGCGACCAACCTCGATTTATTTTTAATAGGGAGACCATCATCATCGGTTTTGATTTTGTGAACCCATTTGGTACCAATGATTGATTTGTCTACCGGTGCCGGAACTAATTCCCAAACATTATTTCTTTCGAATTGGTTTTGGCTCTTCTTGCATAGCAATAGCCCAATTCTCATCATTTATGGCCTCATCGATATTCTTTGGTTCTGTAAGAGAAATAAATGCAATATTGTTAATACAATCATTTATATTTCTCCTAGTTCGTACACCTTCATCGATTTTTCCGAGAATTTGTTCCATCGGATGGTCTTTCACATTTGCCCAATCTTTAGGAAGGTTGTAAGTATTTTCCTCCTGTTTGTCCGAGCTTACGTCGATCTTCTCCAAATCCTTTGATACATCGGATACTTCGTTAGCTGGAATCATACCTGCATCATCATCAAAAACAACCTTTCTCGTGGGTAAAATTGTATCATCGAATTTTACATGAATAGATTCTTCTACCGAACCTCTTCTACAATTAAATGCACGATACGCTTTACTATTAGTCGAATAACCAAGAAATATGCCAATATCTGATTTTGAATCGAATTTACCCAAATTATCCTTACCATTATTATGAATAAACACTTTACAACCAAATGGATGAAAATAAGATAATTTGGGCTTTTTACCTTTAAAAATCTCATAAGGAGTCATCATTTTGTTCCTCCTGAGATGGACACGATTAATAACATAACAAGCGGTGTTAACGGCTTCGGCCCAAAAGTATTTAGGAAGACCATACTCATTGAGCATTGTTCGGCTCATTTCTTCTAGAGAGCAATTCTTCCTCTCGAAAACTCCATTTTGTTGAGGTGTCCGAGGTGCCGAAAAGTTGTGCCCAATACCATATTTATCGCACCAATCTTCAAAGAGATTAGAATCAAATTCTCCACCATGATCGGTTCGAATGGCGATAACTGGTAATTCTTTTTCCTTCTGGGTAACCTTACACCACTTAACAAACTCGTTAAAAGCATCATCTTTATTGGCTAAGAATTTTACCCAAGTAAATCTTGAAAAATCATCGACAATAACTAAAGTATAAAGTTTACCTGTTAGACTGGCATGTCGAGATGGACCAATTAAATCCATATGAATTAATTCAAGAATGCGACTAGTGGAAATTTCCATTTTTGGTTTAATCGAGCCTCTTGCATGTTTACCTTTAATACAGGCCTCACAAATATGGTCTTTTCTAAAATTCAATTTTGGTAGACCACGAACAATATCATTTTTGGCCAATTTTGAAAGAAGTGGTAAAGAAACATGTCTCAATTTTCGGTGCCAAACAACGGCATTTTCATCGTACGAAAGTAGACATTTTTTGTTGAAGGAAGATTTATCTTGGAGATCGACAATGTAAATATTCCCATAACGCAATCCAATAAAAACTATTTGGTCTTTTCTCATTGCCGTGCAATGGGTAATTTCAAAAATCAGTTTAAGACCGGTATCACAAAGTTGGGAAACACTCAGAAGATTATGGCAAAGTCCATCAACAAATAGAACATTTTCAATAGTAGGTAAAGGTTTCTTACCAATTTTACCTGTCCCTTTTATTTGGCCCTTTTTATTATCGCCGAAGGTAACACAGCCACGATCTTCCTTTTTCAGCTCCGTGAAGAGGTGTTCATTTCCACTCATGTGATTTGGACATCCACTATCAACATACTATTTATTTGATAATGTTGTCTTCCTTGCTTGTACCTACAAAAACAATTTTCTTCCGTTTTATAGGTACCCAGGCCAATTTGGATCCTGAGGAGTTAGATACAAAAACTTGATTTTTAACAATGGTCCCTTTTGGTACCCAAATTTGCTTAACCCTTATAGTGCTTCTAGAATTACGACAGTAAGTTTTGGTATGTCCAGGTTTTAAACATTTTGGACATGATGGAATTCCCGTTTTTAAAGTGTCCGAATCTTTTGTGGTAATTTCTTAGGACTTTTTCATTGGAAATGAATTATATCCAAGTCCTTGTTTTGAAAGAGAAAATTTTTGACCAAATAATAGTTGCTCGAATTTGTCATTACCACATGAAAATTTTCTGACATAAAGTTTTAATTCTTTCTGAGTTTTGTGCAATTCATCTTTCTGAATTTTCTCAGTTTCCAAACAATTTGTATGATCAATAGAAACTTCTTAGTTTTTCAATAATTTAGCATTTTCAATTTCAAGGAGTTTTATTTTCTTTTTCAAATCTTTATTGCTATTGCAAGCCTTTTCGTATTCATTATTTAGGGATTCAAAAGCATCAAGTAGTTCTTCATGAGAATCACTAACCTCGACTTCTTCGTCACTATCTTCGGATGCGCGGGCCATTAGAGCAAGATTGGTTTGGACTTGTGGTTCATCATCCTCATCATCATCGCTCCATGTGGCGACATAAACTTCCTTCTTTTTGAAATTTTCATGAGGTGGTTTTGATGAACTTATTGGAGCAAAGAAGACGACAATCTTTTGCAAAATGGCCTGGAACGCCGCACCTTCGACAAGTGTTGTCGAACTTTTTGTTTTGAGGGAAGTGAGTGTTTTTGGATTCATCCCTTGATTCTTGCTTGATATCTCTCCGGCGCCTTTGTAGAAGATTTTTGAATTTCTTTATGTTTTTGGCATAAAAGGCGGTTTCTTCATCCTCTTCTTCGATAGGTTCATCTTCTAGGTCGCTTTCTTCTTTGGCTTTGAAAGCGATTGTCCTTTCTCTCTCCTTAGGTTTTGGTTTCGAAGTACGAGATTTAATGACAATCTCATAATTGATGAGAGATCCGATGAGAGCGCTGAATTCTATGGTATTGAGGTCTTTCGACTCCATGATAGCCGTAATAGTAGCGTCCTAGGTAGAGACCAAAGGATTTTCTTGGCTTTATCACTACTTGATATCGGTTTCCCGAATGAAGCTAGCCCATTAGTGATTGCCGAGAAACGGTCAAGCATAGTGGTGATGCTTTCTTCTTCTTTCATGGTGAAGAGTTCATAATCGTGAAGAAGAATATTGATTTTGGTTTCCTTAACTTGACTTGTACCTTCATGGGTGAACTCTAACATTTTCCAGATTTCTTTTCCCGTCTCGCAGGAATAAATTCTGTTGTGATCTTCTGGATTGAGAGCACAGTAAAGCAATTGAGTGGCTTTACTATTGAAGTGATCGTTCTTCCAGTCGGCATCGTCGTACTCTTCGAAACTTTTGAGAGAGCCATCCGTATTCTTAGGAATGGTAGGTCCAAGGGCAATGACCTTCCATATTTCAATATCGTGAGCTCGGATGAAAATGGACATCTTCTTTTTCCATGTCATAAAGTTCGAACCATCGAAGAAGGGTGGGCGATTGAGAGCGTTGCCATCAAGGGAGGAGTGAATAAAGGCCATTTCTGGATCTTTTCTCTAGCGGGTGTTAATCCGGTGATAAAGAGACCGCTCCGATACCAATTGTTAGATTGGTACCGCCACTAGAAGGGGGGGTTGAATAGTGCGGATAAGAGTATTGAACTCTTTTTGTGCGGAAGCAAAATATCGGAGTAATTAGAATGCGGAAAAGAAAGAACACAAGAATTTGTTCGAGAGGTTCTGCTATTAACAAAGCCTACGTCCCCTACCTAGTTTTATCGACTAGGACTTTTCTTAAAACTTAGAATTGCACTTTCTAGTTTAGTGCCAACTTCTTACAATTTCTTGATTACCGGGCTCAAGAACAACCTCACAAAAATACTCTTGTTTTTCTGGGTACAAGATAACCTATACACAAAACAAATGCGAGTAGAAACTCGACTTCCACAATATATCGTTCTTTGATACAAGAATGAAGATTGGAAATTATAGAACAAATCTTCTCGTATCACAATCTAGAATAAGTATATCTCTCAAAATGTTTGCTTGATATTGCTTGAGTATGCTAGTAGGCTCTGAATGCTTGTGTTTCTTCAATCTCCATGAAGTTGGCTATTTATAGCCTTCTTGAGCTCATATTCCCGTTGGAACAGTATAACTAATTACGTATGTTATATGCTGATGGTTACGTACGTTATGAACGTTACGTACGTTATATGTTCCGAATAGCGGCCGTAACGAAAGTGAAGAAACTGTCCAGTGAGATATGATAGAATGCGTTACGTACGTTATGAACCTCATGGTTACGTACGTAATATTCTGGTCAAAGATCCGTTGATTGAGATGACTTGTTGCAACGGCTAGTGGCTTTTCCAACGGTCAGAATAATTCAAGCATTACGTACGTTAGATAACTCCGGTTACGTACGTTACCTGTACAGAAAAACTTACGAAAACAGTGAGTGTTATATACGTTATAATAGATGAGTTACGTACGTTAACTGTACTAAAAATCTTGCAGACAACTGTGAATGTTACGTACGTTAATATGGTTTGTGTTACGTACGTTAACTGAAGAGAAAATATGTTTTAAGAAAATTTTGCTTTTAATAACACATCATCAAAATGATCTAAAAGATATTGTTCCAACATCACGAACAGCCCCTAACACATTATTCCAGCCAAAACATGCATACATTCATCATATTTACATTATTAGTCCCTCTAGGTATCATATTTACAATATAACCTTCTAATCATCAATTATCTCTTATGTTTCATATTTTCAGCTTTTAAACACAAACAGGTCACCAATATACGAATTTTTAATCCATACTAGAACTCTAAAATAAAATTCATAAATATTCTCACATGTACTTGAATGTCTTTAGAACCAACACGAATTTTTCCAGAATTTATCAGTTAGCATAAGCCTACATTAAAAATACCCAAACCCAGACTACTCAGAAAACCGACCAGCAGCAGTACCTAAAAAGTATCCACCACAACGGCCTATCATTTCATTCAGGAAAAATCCACAAACATTCCAAGAGGTCACACATAACCCAAATAGTACCCTTGTAAAAGGATAGCTCCTAAACCTTTTGGTTTGAACATGAAAAATCATAAACCACGACTGAAATTAAATTCTGCAAACACAGTTTTGACATATCGTCTCATAAAATTCAAAAATAGGACCAAATCAAATTCAAATCCATCCAAACCAATTGGAATACTTAACTAACCTAAACTGAGTTTACAAACAAAAATACCGAATTAAACATTAACAGAATTCGTTTGGTGATGCATACATATTCAATTATCAAAGCTGTCCAAATCAGTTAATTCATTTAAACCCTAATTTATCCAATTCTTTTTAATCTATCTAATTATATGATCATAACACATCATATATTCAGAAAATAAACATAAAAAACACATCAAACTAATTCTCATATGAATCTAACAAGATCAATAACAAAAACATTCATACGATTCATAACAATTTCATGGTTATTTCTTAGCGGATTTATATAGGTTTTTAGAATAGGTTTTTATCACACGAATTAAGGATCAAAAGAGTGAATCAAAATCATAAGAACATACCAAATAGGTCTGAAAAAACATGACCAAGAATTGGGCCAAACAAATCAACCAAAACCGAATCAAAACCCTTCCAAGATGATGTATGGATCGAATGGGGAGGGAAAACCAAGAACGAGACCACCAAATGCTACCAAACAAATTCCAATGTGCACCAAACCCTTCCACGAACGCGTATGAATGATAACCAATGATCCAAGAGCAATATTTTGGTGTTTTTGTATGTGTTGGGTCGTATGGTAGGGAGAGGAGAAGAAGAAATGGTGTTTTAATTCTCTTGGTTAAGGAATTTAGGGAAAGAAGTGTTGATTTTAATGAAAATTAATGTGATTGGCAAAAATTAAAGGATCCTTATTGTAATACCCGTGATTTTGATTTCCGGTAATTTCTTTTTTTTCGGCGGAAGTCCGTTTTGACGACTCGCTCATGACCGTTTCGTCATTCTGAGAATGATTAATTCTGCACTTTTTGTCATCCGAGTTCGTTTTGGTGTCGTTTTGTTGAGTTCCGTGCTTTTTAGCGGTTTTTCCGCACTTGAGTTCGATTCTTGCGAATCTCGTCCGAAACTGTTGTTTCGACTTTCTCGTAAGTTCATTTAATGTTATTATTCATGTTGCGAGCTTTGGCTTGGTGTTTCGATCACGTATCGTGATTTTCGGGCGTTTTGGGCCATTTTCGTAATTTCCCAAAGTTTGGGGTAATTACTTTCCGTTGTCGAGTTTCGAGCCTTCGGGTAGTCGGAATCGTATGTTCTATTAGTGCTCGGATTCGTCTTTTCGGGTACTTAGTAACCGTATCTTCGATTCGCACTCGTGTTCGGGTTTCGGTCGCTCGGCCGTCGGAGTTGGTCCCGCCGAGTCATGGCCGGGCATGATCGGGCCAGCCTCGCCGAGTAACGTGCGGTAATGATCGCCATTACGCACGTAAGGCCGGTTACGCACGTTAGGCCCTGGCCGTAACGACGTAACGCCCGGCATTTTCCAGCAGAGAGTTCGCCATGGCCGGTTACGTGACGTAAGCCATGGCTTACGACGTAACCCACGGCAATGCTCTATAAAAGGCTGGCGGCGTTTTTCTTGACATTTTCTCACTTCTCTTCTTCTCTTCCGAGGCTTATGTTGTGCTAATCATGTAGAGATGTTGTTGGACAATAAATCCATGAAGTTTGGAGGTTCATATCATCAATCATCCGTCCTATAACATCCTCCAATCTACTGACCGTCGATTTCCTAGAAATCTAGTTTTGTGGAATTTGGGAATGATGTTTGTTTTCGTCCGATTAAACCGATTTAACAGATGATTATGATGGATTAATTATTATTTATATGTATTATATCATTTCCTTGTTATTCCATGGTTGGATCGTATCGATTCGTTATTTGGGTCGAGTTCTTGACCGACGCCTTGAAGGTGTCCAGAAATGTTATAGAGGGGTTTTCGGGCGTTCTACGATTATTCTTCCTCGTATGATCGATGATTTATTGATTGTATGATGTTAGGGTCGTGTTTCTTGCGAAGAAACCGTGTTGAACCCTTTCGTTCGTCGTCGTCTTCCGTTTCGATAGCATGGGGCGTTTCGAAGCTTTCCGGTTGAGCCGTGTTCGTCGGAATACTTGCGTGCCGATTTCGAGGCAAGTACCTTGTCCATACTTTTCTTGTTTCGTGGATATGATGATTGGTGATCGTCTTGATTTGTTTGTTTGGTTGAAATGAGTTTTCAAAATATTTGGTTAGCCTCGTTAAAGGCCCCCTTTCAAAACCGTGTGTGTTTTGTGATTGGTGTGGTTCGTGGATAACTATGTGAATTCGATGTATATGCTTGGTGTTCATGTTGCACTTGGTATTGTGTCTGGACGTATATTATTTCATTTCGGTGCGTTATGGATTGACGTGGTGTTTTGCTAAGTGTTTGATGCCTCTGGGCGAATTGTTTGAATATCCTTGATATGATATGTTATTTGTGTGAATGTGTGGATATGGTTGAAGGTCTACGGTGGCACATGGCATGTGATCATGTGGCCAGGATGCAACAAGTGATTGATCCAACCGTGAGAGCCTGAGATAATCTACGGTGGCACATGGCATGTGATCATGTGGCCAGGATGCAACAAGCGATTGATCCAACCGTGAGATGTGTGTGATTTGTTTCGCTAGCCAGCTCGGGAGGGTCCTTCGAGGCCTCGAGTGGGACGTCGGTGGTATCGTCCCGGTCCTAGGCGATGCGCGTGCATGATTATGTTTCGTTGATTTTACGTCCGTTGAGGACACGTGATGTTGGGCTCTGACCCTGTAAATTGTTGGTGATTTCCTATTTGCGAAAACAAAACATTTGGGCTGTGACCCTATTGATTTTTTTGAAAGAGAAGGATTTCATAATCCTAAATTGTTTTCTATTAAAACTCTCGATGGCATTTTAAACCGTTTTGTAAATTGTTTCCCTTATTTGCGATCTTTCGGTTTTGGAAATGTTTTACCAAACTCATGCCTCGGGAAGTGCTTTTCATTACGTTTGTAACTTTGAGGATTCCTGATTATTATTGTTCTTGGAACTTGTATTGTATGGCTCGTATTTTTGCACTTGTACTTGCACTAGCAAAACAGTGGAGTTTTGCTAACCCCCGAGTATTCGGGCGGTGGATGTCTATTTTTGCATTCAGGTTTTGGAGCACAGCACAGGGTCGGCACGAAGGATGATGAAATATGAACGATACTAATCACACGAGGATCCGTTGATGTCGTATTGGTCTAGTTGTATTTTCTTTTCCGCTGCAGTATCTTTTCCCCGTTGTACGGGAGTTTATTGTATTTTGACCCCTGCGTGGGTATGTGTTTGTAATCGGGTTGTATATTTTATTGAAAGACCAAATCGGTCTACTGAGTCATTTTAGCCTTGAAGGCATTGTCGAGATGTTAAGTGTTGTTACCAGCCTGGTAGATCCTCGAGGAGAGGGTCTACGGCGTGTAATATCCCTGAGTGGATTGGGGGTGTTACATAAATGGTATCGGAGCCAGGTTGTGGAAACCTAGGCTGTCGGGTCAGTGGTGTCTATTGAGTTTTTGTCTCGTCGGATTTTGTCTGACTAAGTCGTGTCGCGACGCGTCGTCTGAGTTTGTTGGTCGTGATTAGTATCGTGGGCGATCATCATCTTCGTGCGACCTGTGAATGTAAGTCTCCCTTCTTTGTGTTGTGCCTCGTGTGACACGAGCTATTTTTATGATTATTTGTTAAGTGACGGAATCCTCTTATGGATTTTGATTTCGTGATACGTGATTATTTGACTCCCATTTTTTCGTTCATATGAGGAGTAGTGTTGCTGTCTTGTGCATGTTTGACTTTATTTCTTTTATCCGATGCGTGAGTTCTTTTGTAATGGCTTTCGGTATTTTACCGACCGAGTTTTATTTGGAAAAACGATTCCCTTAACCGAGTTTTTGGCATTATGGCCTTGATCGTTTTGGCAAAATTCTTATGACGGTAATTATTATTTTCTAAATGGCTTCTGTGAGTTTTTGAAATATTACCGTCATCGGCCTTTTTGGCATTTTTGTAAAGGGTTTTTAGCCTGGTGGGTTCCGGCGCGGGACACACGGCGCTATAATGTTCCGTGTAAGTACCTAAACTTTTTGGGCTTTCTAGCCCATTGAATTATTTTTTTGAAAACCTTGAGTATCTTAGAAAATTAAAATTCGAGACGTACTTTTAAAACGAATTATTTTCTTGCGGTGTTTTCAAGGTGTTTTCTAATGCCGCAATACATTTCAAAAATTTTCCGATTGAGGACCAAAAATATTTTGAGATATTTTCAAATGCAGTTGCTTAGACCCAAGGGTCGAATATTTTTGAAAAGTTTTTCACTAAAAGAAAGTGTCCTCATTTTTATCAAATGCGAAATGGTTTTCCAAAGTCTCGATAATGATGTTTCACGATTTTACTTTTTTGGAAATGTGATACTCAAGATCGACCGGTGTTTTTCTAAATTATTTTCCAAATGAGGTTTTCGTTTTTAAAACCTATCCATTCCCGTTTGAGGGCTGGGTATGTATGTATGATGTTGGCTTTGTGGCTAAGATGTTAACTCCCGAATATGATCGAGCTGGTGGCATGAACGTTGAGGCGTTGCCACGTATTTGTTGTACTAGCCCTCTGTGAGAGGTGAACTGGTATTTAATGGTTGTTGCCTCGTGGTGGATTGCGTGTGTCACACGAGGGTGAGATGTTGAAGCTTGGGTTTGTGCGTTGGTGTACATGTGTGATTGTTTCATGATGTTTGTAATTACGTGCTGGATATCGTTCGGGTCGTTGAGGTCGCCGAACGATACCGTTGTTGCTGTGGTGTATGTGTATATATTACTTTACGATGGTAATCGTCGTATATGGTATGTGTTATGATTCTTTGTCGTGCTGAGTTGGCATCTCCGCTATGTTGTTTTGCGATGTTATGCCCCATTGTATCTAGCATTTGTATTTTCGGTATGCCGAGCTGAGGTGTTTTAACCGTGATGTGCCGGGGGAATGTACGTGCAATTTGTCCTTCTCGTCGGTAACACATTTTAAGTGTGGACTCGAGGGACACCGAATTCAGTTTTGCGAATTGGCTACCGAGACTTTCGGAGTTCGCGCTTCAGCACAGTCATCGGAATCGGTTTTGAGAGGCCTTTGAAAGATGTTTCTGTCAGTTGCTTGTTGTGTTGTCACCTTGATTTCGTGTTGTGAGTTTCGGGAACGACACTTCTTTTAGAAGGGGTCGAATATAATACCCGTATTATTTTTGGACTCCTGCATTTCCTCTTTCTCAGGTCTATCGACTCGCTCGTGTTTGTTGACACTTTCTGAACTTGTCCTGTATTTCGGTTTCATCGTTCGAACGAGCTGTGATCTTGTTTTGGGTCAATCTGGTTATCGCTGTGACTTTTTCGAGTTCGGTTCGATTCTTGTGAACCTTGTTCGGAAGCGACATCTTTTGGTTCTACTAGTTCTTTTATTCGAAGTGGATTGGATCTTTAACTTTTGTATTTTCGACTCTGTCGACTCGTTTATGTTCGTTGACATTTCTGAGCTTGTCCTGCCCCTTGCTTTTGTTGATCGAACGAGTGTGGTATTATTTCGGAATAACTCATTTGTAGTTGTGACTTTTCTATTGCTATTCCCTTTCCTGTGGATCTTATATGAATGCACATCCTGTTGTTTTCACCGGATCATATATTGTCTCGAGTCGAGATGTGAACCTTGGGGTTGTTGTTTGAATTTTATTATCCTTCGTATTTCGGACATGATTGTTCGATTTTTGTTGTCTCGATCATTTGTTTGTTCGGTTTTGTTCTCGTTTCGTGATTGTTGAGCGTTCAGGCTCCTTCCTAATTCCCTTAAGTTCGGGAAATTAGTCTCGTTTTCGATCTTCCAACCCTTGAGCGGTGGAATTCGTATTTGTTCGGCGATTGGCTCGCGTTTTGATTGATGTACCGTTGGGTTGGTCAATCGTATTGATTTTCGTTCGTTGTGTTTTTGATTGTTCGGATAATTGACTTGATTGTATTATCCATTTGATGGCGCTTGTCACTTGTTGGTTTTATTATTTCTCTATCGGTGGCGTTGGGTTGGTCGTCGTGGAGCGTGTTTTCACGCCGTATGTTCCGTTACATTTCTTGCAATGTTTCGCCGTCGGGCGCGAGTTTTCGGTTTTGGGTATCTCGTCGAGTTTTCTGACATGATATTGCTTCTCCTACTTATTTTAAGTTTCGGACGAAACTTCTTTTAAGGAGGGTAGAATGTAATACCGTGATTTTGATTTCCGTAATTTCTTTTTTTTGGAAGTCCGTTTGACGACTCGCTCATGACCGTTTCGTCATTCCGAGAATGATTAATTCTGCACTTTTTGTCATCCGAGTTCGTTTTGGTGTCGTTTTGTTGAGTTCCGTGCTTTTTATTGTTTTTCCGCACTTGAGTTCGATTCTTGCGAATCTCGTCCAAACTGTTGTTTCGACTTTCTCGTAAGTTCATTTAATGTTATTATTCATGTTGCGAGCTTTGGCTTGGTGTTTCGATCACGTATCGTGATTTTCGGGCGTTTTGGGCCATTTTCGTAATTTCCCAAAGTTTGGGGTAATTACTTTCCGTTGTCGAGTTTCGAGCCTTCGGGTAGTCGGAATCGTATGTTCTATTAGTGCTCGGATTCGTCTTTTCGAGTACTTCGTAACCGTATCTTCGATTCGTACTCGGGTTCGGGTTTCGGTCGTTCGGGCCGTCGAGTTGGTCGGCCGAGTCATGGCGGGCATGATCGGGCGAGCGACCACGGCCGAGTAACGTGCGGTAATGATCGGCCATTACGTCGTAAGGCGGTTACGACGTTAGGCCCTGGCCGTAACGTCGTAACGTTCGGCATTTTCCAGCAGAGTTCGCCATGGCGGTTACGTCGTAAGCCATGGCGGTTACGTCGTAACCGGCCGATCGGCTTTATAAAAGGCACAGCGGCGTTTTCTTACGCATTTTCTCACTTCTCTTCTTCTCTTAGAGGCTTATGTTGTGCTAATCATGTAGAGATGTTGTTGGACAATAAATCCATGAAGTTTGGAGGTTCATATCATCAATCATCCGTCTATAACATCCTCGATCTACTGACCAATCGATTTCCTAGAAATCTAGTTTTGGGAATTTGGGTATTTTGGTTGTTTTCGTCCGATTAATCCGATTTAACTTAGGATTATGATGGATTAATGATTATTTAGATGTATTATATCATTTCCCTTGTTATTCCATGGTTGGATCGTATCGATTCGTTATTTGGGTCTAGTTCTTGACCGACGCCTTGAAGGTGTCCAGAAATGTTATAGAGGGTTTTCGGGCGTTCTACGATTATTCTTCCTCGTATGATCGATGATTTATTGATTGTATGATGTTAGGTCGTGTTTCTTGCGAAGAAACCGTGTTGAACCCTTTCGCTCGCCGCCGTCTTCCGCTTCGATAGCATGGGGCGTTTCGAAGCTTTCCGGTTGAGCCGTGTTCGTCGGAATACTTGCGTGCCGATTTCGAGGCAAGTACCTTGTCCATACTTTTCTTGTTTCGTGGATATGATGATTGGTGATCGACTTGATTTGTTTGTTTGGTTGAAATGAGTTTTCAAAATATTTGGTTAGCCTCGTTAAAGGCCCCCTTTCAAAACCGTGTGTGTTTTGTGATTGGTGTGGTTCGTGGATAACTATGTGAATTCGATGTATATGCTTGGTGTTCATGTTGCACTTGGTATTGTGTCTGGACGTATATTATTTCATTTCGGTGCGTTATGGATTGACGTGGTGTTTTGCTAAGTGTTTGATGCCTCTGGGCGAATTGTTTGAATATCCTTGATATGATATGTTATTTGTGTGAATGTGTGGATATGGTTGAAGGTCTACGGTGGCACATGGCATGTGATCATGTGGCCAGGATGCAACAAGTGATTGATCCAACCGTGAGAGCCTGAGATAATCTACGGTGGCACATGGCATGTGATCATGTGGCCAAGATGCAACAAGCGATTGATCCAACCGTGAGATGTGTGTGATTTGTTTCGCTAGCCAGCTCGGGAGGGTCCTTCGAGGCCTCGAGTGGGACGTCGGTGGTATCGTCCCGGTCCTAGGCGATGCGCGTGCATGATTATGTTTCGTTGATTTTACGTCCGTTGAGGACACGTGATGTTGGGCTCTGACCCTGTAAATTGTTGGTGATTTCCTATTTGCGAAAACAAAACATTTGGGCTGTGACCCTATTGATTTTTTTGAAAGAGAAGGATTTCATAATCCTAAATTGTTTTCTATTAAAACTCTCGATGGCATTTTAAACCGTTTTGTAAATTGTTTCCCTTATTTGCGATCTTTCGGTTTTGGAAATGTTTTACCAAACTCATGCCTCGGGAAGTGCTTTTCATTACGTTTGTAACTTTGAGGATTCCTGATTATTATTGTTCTTGGAACTTGTATTGTATGGCTCGTATTTTTGCACTTGTACAACAGTGGAGTTTTGCTAACCCCCGAGTATTCGGGGGGTGGATGTCTATTTTTGCATTCAGGTTTTGGAGCACAGCACAGGGTCGGCACGAAGGATGATGAAATATGAACGATACTAATCACACGAGGATCCGTTGATGTCGTATTGGTCTAGTTGTATTTTCTTTTCCGCTGCAGTATCTTTTCCCCGTTGTACGGGAGTTTATTGTATTTTGACCCCTGCGTGGGTATGTGTTTGTAATCGGGTTGTATATTTTATTGAAAGACCAAATCGGTCTACTGAGTCATTTTAGCCTTGAAGGCATTGTCGAGATGTTAAGTGTTGTTACCAGCCTGGTAGATCCTCGAGGAGAGGGTCTACGGCGTGTAATATCCCTGAGTGGATTGGGGGTGTTACACTTATCCCATGATATGTGAAATTTCGGCCAATGGGGGGAAAAAGAGGTCAACTCTTTAAAATTTTGTGGAAAATATTACTTAGGATAGTTTTGTTATTTAATTTATAAGTTAGGTACAATTTTGGAGGTTTTCGGACCCGTTAGGTCACGTAACGTGCAATATTTGTCTCTTAATTCAAATTTCACATTCTTGAGTTCATATGATGCCATAGTAGCTCAATTATCATTTACTTGAAGTTACATGTTCATATTTATGATTGTACCGTAACCGTTTTTGATTTAGCGCTTGTTTGGTAAACGTACACATTTCTTCAAATTTTCAAACTAGAGGGCATTTTAGTAATTTAGATGTAGTATGGAGAAGTGGGTTTTACACGTACGCTACGACTGCAGTGTAACATACGTTACAGGTGTAGCTTAATGTACGTAAGCATAGTCAACTCGGAATCAGACAAGGGTCGGCGTGTAGGACCTGACGAAGATGCGAGGAGATCACTCGTATGAACCTGGACGGCTTTCCAGCTATGCAAGTCAACTAACTTAACGTACGCTAAGGAATAGTTTTAACGTACGCTAAGGTTATAGTTGTTACGAACGTAAAACCTTTATGATAATGTACGTAAGCCAATACCAGAAACAGTCCAGTGAGCTCTGGCCAGACGTTAACGTACGCTAATGTTGGAGTATAGCGTACGCTAATAATGTTACGTACGTAATAGGCTTTTGGTAACGTACGTAATGGCTTATAGTTCTATTTATAGACCTCGACCCCATTTCATTTCTCATCCTTACCTTGGCCGATTTTTGGGTTCTGACGACTATCCTTCATCATTTAACTCACTTATCGTCATCCTAGCTCGAGTTTGAAGATCATAGACCATTGGGGATTGGTGTTCAAGCTTTCGGTGTTGAGTTTGAGATTGTCAATTCAGTTATATTCAGGCATAGTCAAACATCATGTTGTTAGAAGTATAATTTCGGTTATGTTTCGGCTCTTCTTCGTTGTTTAGAATATTAATCGAACCATGTAGTGTTTGGACTCCTAAACATGGTATCATGAGGCTATGAACCTGATTATGGCAAGTTTATGGAGATTATGAAGTTCTTACGTATTACATGATGAAATAATGCATATTGGGACATTTAATGGATTGAACTTAGGATTATTTCCTTGAAGAAGAAGATGATAATCTAAGAGGAACCTAGTGATTAAGTTCTTATGATGATGCGCAGAAGTGTTTCGATATCTTATTATGGAAGAATTTGATTAGAATCCTTCTAAGATGAATTTAATGTATCCGACCGAAAGATGTGTTTTAACTTGAATAGTGTTCGACGAAGTTGTCGTTCGGACGGGTAGCGTAGTATTGATTCAACCGAATGAATTAGGGCAGATTTAGTTCACTCGCCATGATAGGGCATAACATGTCTCGTAAATGATCCGTTTGATGGTTAAAACGATTATCCGGAACCATAGTTATATCGGTAGTATTGTCGTTGAAGGTTTAGATTTCGAGTGAGAATTCTCCGAACGGATTGAATCCTATTCGTAGTAGCAATTCTTATCGTCATTTCTGAGGCCAGTATCGTATTTTGAGATTTTGATCATGTATACTGTTTGTTCATATTGTTGGACATGAGATTATTTTTGTTAAATTGTCATGATATTCATTATCGATTGCTTGTATGTTCATGTTGATGAACATAGTGATTTTTCATACATGTATGTATAAGTTGTGTTTGAGTATGTTGTGCGATCTATGCTGAGGTCGCTTGATCGGATGTCCACCTCGTGTTGGTCCGTTGGGATCATCTTAGTATCTATGCTGAGGGCGTTAGATCATTGGACGGGTTTTTCCACCTCGTGTTGGTCCGACGGGATCATCTTGGGATCTATGCTGAGGGCGCTGGATCATTGGAATACCCATATTGTGTTAATGGAATCATGTGGATTCGCATTGTTGGATTCCGGTAGCGGAAGTCCGTATTGTAATATCTGACTGTAACTTTTCATTTTTACCTGTCATTGTATTATTCGGATAATCTGATTATCATGAATCGTTGCATTTAGTATTATGTTGAGGTATTATAGATTTGAATATCATATCGTTGTTATTTCATTTCATATGGGATGATTTGATGTTAATTAGAGAGTTGCATTTTCGAATTTTTCTGTTGATGTAGCGTACGCTACATAGCACGAGCCTTAGCGTGCGTAAGGTTTCCTCTGTTGCGTACGCTAAGAGGGAATCTGGCATCAGTTGACTTCAGCACGTGAACTCCTTAGCCGTTAGCATGCATGTGAACAAGGTCTGAGCTGTCATGTCGGCTAGAATCAACTTTTATTAGCGTGCGTAACCCATTTCTCATTAGCATGCGCTAACGACCTGCGATAATTCAAGACAGTAGCCACTGTAAGCCGCTTACGTACGTAATATCGACCAGTTAGTGTACGTAAGTGCATTAGCGTACGCTAAACTGTTCCGATAGCGTGCGCTAAGTATGTACAGTCTATTTATAGGACCAGCCTGTTTTTCATTTCTTCACAACTCTAAACCGATTCTCTCTCCATTTATCGTCCCTCTGCACTCCCAAAACGATATCAACCTTCACCAACTTGTTTCTAAGCCTTAAATCTTGGAGTGGAGCTCATTTCCTTGGAGACTAGGAGTTGTTCTTGAGCTTGGAGTATATTTTCTCATAGCATTGAAGTTGTTCTTCATTTCTGGAGGTAGGTGTACTTTCCTCTCTGCATTATTTTCTTATGTTGATGATTAATGACGAATTATACTTCACCTAGAGTTAGATTAAGCAAGTAAAACATGGTTATAATTAAACTTTTTAAACACTTCTTGATGAATATGATAAATGAGGGTTTAGATTAGATGAGTTCTTGATGTTGTAGTGATGGTAACCATGTTTGTAGTTATCATTACTCATCTTCTTTCGACGAATTTAGCTCGAAGAGACATTGTTGGATCGGTTAGCTTCATCATATAATGGATTTAATCAAGAACTTGATTTCATAGAGTGTTTAAACACCATTTTAGGTATTTAATTACCTTGAGAAGAACTTGATAATGTTAAAGATAGGATTAGATGATCTTGTTCAGAAATCTTAGAAGCTTTAACAATCATTATGGTTCAGCTTCTCAAGTCTTTGAAGAATGATAAGGATCTTGATAATTACAACAATAACTTTTCATTAATCTAATGTGTTGATAACTTAGAATGTGGTTCATCATCATGCTAAATAGATAGTGTTCTTACGAAGATGATGCTGTTTATGAATGATACTGTCATGGTAGATTGAGTATCAAATTCATTATGACTATCCTTTTATAATAGTAGATGTTGTAGAACATGAGAATTTGATTAAACCAATTTTATTGGCGAATTGAAGATGTTTTGTTCATAGAATAACAAGAGAATTAAAGGACACTTTTGGTATGGTAATCCGATTTTGGAAGATGAATTAGATGTATTGAAACCTTTCATTAATCGATAAGGTATTCATTAGGGTGGAATGAATTATTCGAGTAGGTTGCGGGCGTCATTTCCTACGAATTGATATTAATATTATGTGAGTATGTTATTGAATGAATTACGTTTCATTCAAGGTTGCTTGTTCGATTGAGTGTTTAACCGAGGATACCGTCCGTTTGATCATTTGGAGAAGGACTATCTTTCGCTTACGGATTTGAGGCAAGTTATCTTGCTTGGTTATAATGATGATTAGATTCTCATGATGGTTATATATTTCATGTGTATGAATTGTTCATGTAATGGTTGTCGTGATTTGACATTGTCCTTGACGTTATTCCGTTATCTTCATGGGGTTGCATTCCTGGCACGTCGTTTTGAATCATTGATCTCGTTGGCCTTATTTTCACTTCGGTGAGTTTTTCTTGATCCTTAATCGGATATGTGATTTGTTGAATTCGTTGTCATGTTGTATCGTGACATATCCAGAATCATATCTGCGTTCCGATTGGTCATTGTGTAGGATTTTTAGCCAGGCACCTATATAGTCATGCGTGGATATTATTCTGCATTGGACTGTGCACACGAGACGTAGTTTCGTGAGGCTAATTAGATACATTGTCCCACGTATATTCTGGATTCCGTATACGGGGCGGACATGTATACGGACACATTTCCGGATCGGGCGTACTGTGATGTCCATCTTGAGCCATACTGTTAATCGTCCATAGTATTGGATGCTTGTGACTGATTGTTTCATACGCCCGAGGGGTATGATTGATAGTCGGAATGATTTCTTTGAAATCTATATATATGTGAATTGTATAATGTCAGAAGAATTGATTATCATGTATATCTGACCCTGTGTTGGGCGAAATACTTGTATTGTATTTTAGGTCGAGGAAAAGGCAAGGCACGGGAAGAGCATGACGACGGCGAAGGGTTCGAAGGATACTAGTTCGGGGGGCCCACATCTTTTGTTGTCCGGTTATGTTAAACCGTGTTATGTTATTTCCTATTTCATTTAAATTGCTATTTGGTTGTATTTGACATTTGAAGTATTTTCCATCTCCATATGGTTTATACTTATTTTTTTTGGATCCTGTGTATTATAAGGTCGTTGGCCATATTTTAATAAACTCCTAATTGGAGTAATGACTATTCATTGTGGTTCGGTATCACAAATAATATTTGTTAATCTGTTTTGAATATCGCCTGGTGGATCCCAGTGTGGGATTCACGGCACTGTAATAGCCGCCTTTTGGGGTGTTACAGAAGATGGTATCATAGAGTTGTTTCCTTTTTATGAGTCATTGAGAAATGAACTAGTATCAGGAGACCTTCGTGTCACGTGTTGTAATATCCGGATTTATTACGTTGTATTTCATCTGTATTCAACCCTGTATTATTCGGATTGGTGATTTTGATTATTGGAGTATGATATTTCGTGCATTGATATCATTGTATATAAGTATAGAAACATGCAAAATTGCTCAAACAACCTCGTGATAGCGCACGCTAAGAATGTATCTTAACGCGCGCTATCGGGCCATTATTAGCGCACGCTATGCAGGTATGAGTAACGTGCGCTAAGGACTCAATTATTGAGCAGGACAGCTAGCTCATGCGCCAGCGGGACATGGGTCCGGATAAGATTCCCGCTGACGCACCCGGACAAATTTTGAAGTCAACCATTATTAGCGCACGCTAAGGGATGCTTAGTAGCGTGCGCTAACTTGTCAATAATGCAGAATATTATAAATGGGACAACAACCGCTTGGGCTTTCATTTCCTTCGTCTATACTTCATCTTTGAGAGTCCAAAGAGCAATAATCTCCCTTCTAAACACTTAGAACATGTATGAGTGATCATTGAATGATTGAGTATCACTTGTGAGTGATCATTGAAGAGAAGTAACACCTTGGAGGGGCACATAACCAACCGGAGTCGGATTACACCTTGTGGTTAAGTGATTTTGTCATATTAAGGTATGTTCAACCTATCACCAGTCTTAGATTTGGATTTCCAATGGATATGATGATCATGTTAACGAGATATTGAATTTCATTAGTGAATTATTTCAACAACATCATGTTTAGAATATTGGGATGTCTACAATTACGATATTATTGTTGGAACCTTGAAGTTGGAATCCTAGTACCTCAAATGATGAGAGAAATATTCGGAAGTTAACAATCCGTATGATTTATGTTATCTTTGTGATCATGAGTTGGAAAAGATGTTATAAGAACTTAAAGGAAGAATCATCTTAGGAAATATTCTTTCGTATAAGTCGGAATTGTTAGTTCACCTCAAGATGAAGTCGAATATGCATAATGATAGTAGCATCGATACATCAACCGAGATCACCAACTTTGCATGAGAATTGTAATCAAGATGGATTATGGTGTCATGATGATTATACGTATATTTGCATCTTGAAGTTGATATCATCCTCGAGATCATTCATAAGAGTAAGAACTTGGTATTCATGGAAGTAACATGAATTATCACGAAGGATTTCATTGTTTCGTTCATGGCAAGAACAGCTTTATCGCAGCAAAGAACCGCCATGCGATAATAGCACACGCTATGCTATGCGCTTAACGTGAGCTATCGAGAAATCGTAAGCGTGCGATACGTTTGGTATGTAACGACGCTAGACCATCGACGAAGTCACTTGGCCGGTCGGTGAAGTACCGACCATGCATCGTTAGCGTGCGCTAGGCTTTGTTGTTTGCGTGCGCTATCGGGCAGACTTAACGCACGCTACACAGAGTACTTAGCGTGCGCTAAGCAGTTCAGGCAGATTGTATTTTATGAATTTTTGGCCATGAATCGAATTTTTAAACATCCATACGACGTGAGATAAATCCTATATTATTTCTTTTGTTAAGGTTTGGTCTCGTTACGTGATTGATTGAGGAGGACGATCGTCGAGTGTTCATTTCCGTGGAAGTGTTGTTATTGTCTTCAAATCGAGGCAAGTACCTTAATTGTTTTACGTATTGTTGTTATACATATTGTCGTGCATGTATGTCGTTATTGTATGTCCACCTCGTGTTGGTCCGACGGATCATCGGGGATCTATGCTAGCGCATACCGGATCATCGGACGGGTTTTCCACCACGGGTTGGTCCGACGGATCATCGTGGGTTCTAGGCAGTGAACGCTGGATCGATGGAATTACCATGTGTATGTATTGATATCATGTTGTGATTATCGGTATGTTATGTTTGAGTTTCTCGTAGGAGAAGACTCGGGTATTTTGTCGTTTACGTTATTATTATTCTTCGTGAGATATGAATAATATGCTCGTACTTGTACTAGCATCGTTGTGCTAACCCCTTCGGGGTGAACATTTTGTTTGTGTTCGAGATCCGTGAGAGCGGGAAACAACCACCGGAACTGTATGATGACGAGGGTGCAGAGTGATGTCCCGACCGGGTTTATTTATCTGTTGTTTATTCGTTATTTCAATAAGTACTCGACTACGAAGTCGTTTGTGATGATTTGAATTTGGTGATGTACTATTGAGTTCTGTTGAACAATTGTACTATTTCTGTATTTGGTCGAATCGATGTACCGTAATTCCGTTATTTCCATTCGTCGCACTTTTATACTTGTTCAATTCTTCACCTTGTAAATCCTTAGGTAAAGGATTTACGGCACAGAATATTCCAGAATATATCGGGGGTGTTACAGAATATGGTATCGGAGCTAAGATTATGGATATCTTGGCCGTTGGGTTAAAATAGGGGTCATTTATGTCTTTTGGGGTAACCGGCCGTGAATGACATCACTGCACTGCCTACGTCTTCATGCGAACAGTGGTTGTAAGTTCCTAAACTCTATCTCATTCTTTACATATTGTATCTCTTTATACTCGAATATTAGAACGATGTTGTTTCCTGTATATTAAGTATTTATGCTTACAGTATGTTGAGAGGCGGACGTGGACATGGTCGCGGTTGTGGACGCGGACGAAGAAATGCCGAAAGGGAGGCGTCGCCTTCTAACCAAAGGCCATAGCTCGTGAGCCGCAGAATCTATTAATAATGAACCAGATTCTCATACGAGAGATCCTTCGTCAAGTGGTGAACCAGATGACTCAGTTCGCCCAGGTCGTGGACCGAATGCAAGTGGCGGTGGGACTACAGCAGGGAGAGAGACAGCAAGGGATCCCAGATATGGGAAATCGAGGTGACCGGTGGCTGCAAGAAGTGGCGAAGATGCAACCACCCAAATTCGACAGTATTTCTGAGACTCCCACCTGGGATCATTGGTTAAAGGAGCTGGAGAAAATCTTTGCCGGAATCAACTGCCTGCACGACCGAGAGCCTCTATCGCTCAATATTTTCTCGATAGGAAGCGCCCAAATGGTGGGAAGCCATCCGGCCTGTAGACCATGATGCCGATTGACAGAGTTTAGATTGATGATGGAAGCTCGGATTGCCTCGCCCCGTGAGGGAAGCCAAAGTTCGGGAGTTTTTCTCCGCTCGCCTTTCCGATGTGCCGCATCCTGTGCGATCAAGACGTTTAACCAAAGAATGGCATTTGTTCGACATCCGGTCGTAATGTATGCGTAAATGATGATCCATTTCGATATGAGGATGAAACCGAAGTTCAGAGGTACATGTCCGGATTCGAATGTACCACACTCCGCCAATACCAGGATAAGGCGTTGGCATATGAGATCAAGGAAGCAAACATGGAGAAATTTATGGAAACCAAGAAACATAAAGTCTCGGTACTTTTACAGAGCACAAGAACAAGTGGGGCCCGTAAGGCCCAAATATCCTTTCACTCTTTCAAGAAACCTCCGCACCTACTAGGAGCAGTAAAGAACTTCTGAGCGACATCAACTATTACCGATGTTACCAGAAATGCTTTAATCAGCGCCAGACGGCACTATCGACGGAATTGCCCCCTTCCCCGCCGTGACTTGTTTTGACTGTGGACGAGAGGGACATCGGGCGGTGTTTTGTGAAGAGGTCAAAGTCTTTTAGAGCCCGTACACCACAAATACCCGTATGAGGCCAAGATTCCACAGACGCAAAGAAAGTGTTCGATGCCTCGGAATTTTGGCCGCGGCGAGGCAGAGGACAATGGGACCGAAAGGGGACATCGAGTGCCGGATCTGCTCCCCACGTCTGCAGACGAGATGAGGAGGACAGACGATCGTGATGTCATTGCCGCATCGTGCAATCGGCCCGCATCCTTTCCCGGCCAGCTAGCGTTTTATTCGATACAGAGCTACACATTCTTTCATATCTTTGTCTTGTGTAAATCGTTTGAATATTTCCGGTTTTCATGCTTGTGAACCTTATGTTGTTGGTTTACCGAGTGGAGAGAGGATTGTCGGAAATTTAGAAACTAGAAATTTCCCTGTATCATTTGGAGGCAGAGAGTGGCTCTCAAATCTGATCTTGATAGAAATGCAAGGAGATGACCTGATACTCGGAGACGATTGGCATAATCGGTACGGAGCAATTGTAAACTACCGAAGGAGGAATATCTCGCTGGTCGCTGACGATGGTTCCGAGATTCTGTTTGAGGGATGGAAACCGGGAAGCTCAGGAAAGTTGATCAAGGCGATGAAAGCTGTCAAATTGCTGAAACAAGGTTGTACTGCATCGTGTTACGCATTGAAGAAAGAAGAAGAAATGGTGGAACTTTCATCTATTCCTGTTGTGAACGAATTTCCAGATGTATTTCCTGATGAATTACCTGGGCTACCTCCACGAAGGGATGTAAAATTTACTATTGAACTGGAACCTGGAGCGACACCAATTTCTAAGGCGCCGTATCGTATGGCACCTACTGAGATGTACGAACTGAAGAAGCAGCTGGAGGAGTTACTGGACAAGGGCTATATTCAGCCAAGCGTTTCACCCCGGGAGCGCTTCTTTTGTCCGAAAGAAGGATGGATCGCTCCGAGTGTGTATTGACTATCGAGAGCCGAACAAGATGACGATTAAGAACAAGTATCCGTTGCCACGATTGATGATCTGCTTGACCACCGCAAGGGGCAATAAGATTTTCTAAAATCGATCCGAGATCGTGATACCATCAATCGAGGATTAAGGAGTCTCGATGTTCCAAATCAGCTCGTAACTCGCTACGGGCATTATGAGTTTGTAGTGATGCCGTTTGGACTCACTAACGCACCTGCTGTATTTATGCAATTGATGAACAGAGTGTTCATTGAATTTTTGGACAAATTTGTGGTCGTATTTATTGATGACATCCTGGTGTATTCTAAGAGTCCGGAAGAACATGCGCAACATTTGCGGATAGTATTGGAGCTTTTGAGAAACGAGCAATTGTACGCCAAACTTTCTAAGTGTGAATTTTGGCTAAAGGAAGTAATGTTCCTCGGCCATGTGGTGTCAGCTAGAGGAGTCTGAGTGGATCCTCAGAATATCGAAGCAATATTAGATTGGAAGCCTCCAAAGAACGTGAAAGAGGTCCGAAGCTTCTTAGGACTTGCTGGATATTATCGTCGATTCGTGGAAGGGTTTTCTAAAATTTCCCGCCCACTTACTCGCCTTCTGCAGAAAACTCAAAAGTTTGAGTGGAACGAGTCGTGTCAGACTAGTTTTGTTGAGTTAAAGAAGAGATTGACGACGGCACCAATTCTATCCCTTCCGCAGGGAACTGGAGGATTCATAGTTTACAGTGATGCTTCGAACCAAGGACTTGGGTGCGTGTTGATGCAGAATGATAAGGTGATCGCTTATGCATCGCGACAACTGAAACCTTATAAAGTGAATTACCCGACACATGATTTGGAGCTAGCAGCAGTGGTTTTTGCCTTGAAGATCTGGAGGCATTATCTGTACGGGACTCACTGTCAAATCTTTACGGATCATAAGAGTCTCAAGTACATATTTAGTCAGAAAGAGTAGAATATGCGGCAAAGAAGATGGTTGGAACTGATTAAGGACTATGACTTGGAGATTTTATATCATCCAGGCAAAGCGAATGTAGTGGACGATGCACTTAGCCGCAAGCCTGTCTCTATTCAGATGCTGGAGACGCTGACATCCCAACTTAGCCTTCAACGAGAGATGATTCGTGAAGGAATTGAGGTATAGTTACAAAGAGTCCAAGGACAACTGTGCGTGATGGAGATAACTTCATCTTTAACCGAAGAAATCAAATCTAGACAGGTAGATGATCCTCTGATGGTTCGGTTACATGATGAAGTGATCAAAGGAAAGGCCCCTGATTCATAATTCATGACGATGGAGTTTTGAGATTTCGTAACCGACTCTGCGTTCTCGATGTTGATGTTCAAACAGACGATTATGAAGGAAGCTCATAGTTCGCCCTATTCTATCCACCCGGCACCAAGAAATGTATAAGGACTTGAAGCAGAATTCGTGGGGCAACATGAAGCAAGACGTAGCGGACTATGTTTCAAATGCTTGACTTGTCGCAGGTTAAGATCGAGCATCAACGGCTCATTGAATGTTGAAGCCGCTCCCGATTCCCGAATGGAAGTGGGAGGACATATCAATGGACTTTATCACTAATATGCCGAAAACTGTGACAGAATGAACATGATTTGGGTGATAGTTGATCGTTTAACCAAATCGGCTCATTTTCTAGGCATTAAGGATACGTGGGGACCAGAGAGGTTGGCACGAGTCTTTATTTCGGAGATAGTTCGATTGCATGGTACGCCGAAAACCATTGTTTCTGATCGAGACGGTCGCTTTGTGTCTCACTTTGGAAAGCGATTCATAAGGCCTTGGGGACCGAATTGAACTTCAAGATGCCTTATCACCCGCATTGACGGACAATCTGAGAGAACTATACAAACGGTGGAAGATATGCTAAGGGCCTGTGCCTTAGATTGGTCAAACGATTGGGAAGTTCATCTACCGTTGATTGAATTTACTTACAACAATAGTTGGCATGCTTCCATTAAGATGGCACCGTTTGAGGCATTATACGGAAGGAGATGCAGATCGCCCTTATGTTGGGACGATTCATCGGACTTGATCGAACAGTAACTTGAGTTGATCGAGCAGACTCGAGAGAAGATAGCCTTGATTCGTGAAAGGTTGTTGATCGCCCGCAGTCGCCAGAAATCCTATGCGGACATACGCCGCCGCCCATTGGAGTTCAAGATCGAGATCACGTACTTTTGAAGGTTTCTCCTACTCGGGAATCTTTCGTTTCTAAGGAAAGGAAAGCCGAGTCCGAGATATATCGGGCCATTTGAGATCCTCGAGAGAGTTGGGGAGTAGGCATACAGATTAGCAATACCTCCGAAATTTTGCCATGTTCATAAAGAGATCCACGTATCCCGATTGCGGAGATATATACCAGATCCTACCATATCATTGATTTCGGTGAGATCGAAGTCGCACAGGATGGGACGTTTGAAGAAAGACCGGTCAAGATACTCGAGAGTCGAGTTAAGCAACTGAGGAACAAACCAATCGTTTTGGTCAAAGTTTAGTGGTCACATCACGGAATGGAAGAAGCCACCTGGGAAACGGAAGCTGATATGAAGTCTAGATATCCCGAGTTATTTTCGTCTTGAGTTTCGGGACGAAACTCCTTTTTAGTAGGAGAGTATGTAATATCCGGATTTATTACGTTGTATTTCATCTGTATTCAACCCTGTATTATTCGGATTGGTGATTTTGATTATTGGAGTATGATATTTCGTGCATTGATATCATTGTATATAAGTATAGAAACATGCAAAATTGCTCAAACAACCTCGTGATAGCGCACGCTAAGAATGTATCTTAACGTGCGCTATCGGGCCATTATTAGCGCACGCTATGCAGGTATGAGTAACGTGCGCTAAGGACTCAATTACTGAGCGGGACAGCTAGCTCATGCGCCAGCGGGACATGGGTCCGGATAAGATTCCCGCTGACGCACCCGGACAAATTTTGAAGTCAACCATTATTAGCGCACGCTAAGGGATGCTTAGTAGCGTGCGCTAACTTGTCAATAATGCAGAATATTATAAATGGGACAACAACCGCTTGGGCTTTCATTTCCTTCGTCTATACTCCATCTTTGAGAGTCCAGAGAGCAATAATCTCCCTTCTAAACACTTAGAACATGTATGAGTGATCATTGAATGATTGAGTATCACTTGTGAGTGATCATTGAAGAGAAGTAACACCTTGGAGAGGCACATAACCAACCGGAGTCGGATTACACCTTGTGGTTCAGTGATTTCGGCATATTAAGGTATGTTCAACCTATCACCAGTCTTAGATTTGGATTTCCAATGGATATGATGATCATGTTAACGAGATATTGAATTTCATTAGTGAATTATTTCAACAACATCATGTTTAGAAGATTGGGATGTCTACAATTACGATATTATTGTTGGAACCTTGAAGTTGGAATCCTAGTACCTCAAATGATGAGAGAAATATTCGGAAGTTAACAATCCGTATGATTTATGTTATCTTTGTGATCATGAGTTGGAAAAGATGTTATAAGCACTTAAAGGAAGAATCATCTTAGGAAATATGCCTTCGTATAAGTCGGAATTGTTAGTTCACCTCAAGATGAAGTCTGAATATGCATAATGATAGTAGCATCTGATACATCAACCGGAGATCACCAACTTTGCATGAGAATTGTAATCAAGATGGATTATGGTGTCATGATGATTATACGTATATTTGCATCTTGAAGTTGATATCATCCTGGAGATCATTCATAAGAGTAAGAACTTGGTATTCATGGAAGTAACATGAATTATCACGAAGGATTTCATTGTTTCGCTCATGGCAAGAACAGTTCTTGCTCGCCAAAGAACCGCCATGCGATAATAGCGCACGCTATGCTATGCGCTTAACGCGGCGCTATCGAGCACTCGTTAGCGTGCGCTACGCTTGGTATGTAACGACGCTAGACCATCGACGAAGTCATTGGCCGGTCGGTGAAATCGACCATGCATCGTTAGCGTGCGCTAGGCTTTGTTGTTTGCGCGGCGCTATCGGGCGACTTAACGCACGCTACGAGTACTTAGCGTGCGCTAAGCGCTCAGCATTGTATTTTATGAATTTTTGGCCATGAATCGAATTGTTAAACATCCATACGACGTGAGATAAATCCTATATTATTTCTTTTGTTAAGGTTTGGTCTCGTTACGTGATTGATTGAGGAGGAAGATCGTCGAGTGTTCATTTCCGTGGAAGTGTTGTTATTGTCTTCAAATCGAGGCAAGTACCTTAATTGTTTTACGTATTGTTGTTATACATATTGTCGTGCATGTATGTCGTTATTGTATGTCCACCCCGTGTTGGTCCGACGGGATCATCGGGGGATCTATGCTAGCGCATACTGGATCATCGGACGGGTTTTTCCACCACGGGTTGGTCCGACGGATCATCGTGGGTTCTAGGCGATGAACACCGGATCGATGGAATTACCATGTGTATGTATTGATATCATGTTGTGATTATCAGTTGTGTATGTTATGTTTGAGTTTCTCGTAGGAGAAGACTCGTTGGTATTTTGTAGTTTACGTTATTATTATTCTTCGTGAGATATGAATAATATGCTCTTGTACTTGTACTAGCAACGTTGTGCTAACCCCATCGTGGGTGAACATTTTGTTTGTGTTCGTGATCCGTGAGAGCGTGGAAACAACCAATGGAACTGTATGATGACGAGGGTGCAGAGTGATGTCCCGACCGGGTTTATTTATCTGTTGTTTATTCGTTATTTCAATAAGTACTCGAGTACGAAGTCGTTTGTGATGATTTGAATTTGGTGATGTACTATTGAGTTCTGTTGAACAATTGTACTATTTCTGTATTTGGTCAGAACTGATGTACTGTAATTCCGTTATTTCCATTCGTCAGTACCCTTTTATACTTGTTCAATTCTTCAGCCTTGTAAATCCTTAGGTAAAGGATTTACGGCGCTGTAATATTCCCGAATATATCGGGGGTGTTACACGTGTGACCTGTGCAAGCGCCTGACCCTACGAGCCAAATACGGTATGTACTTTATGAGCCATGATTTAATTACTGGCATGTTATTGATATCAGTATGGGTCTCCTTGTTGATCATGTTATTTCGAGGAATTGTGACACGATTTATCTGATTGATAATCCGAGGTAAATGCTGAATTGATTATACAATTGAAATTGTTCGACTTGACACCGATATGATATTCGGTGCAACATTTGTGGTATCGATAACCGTTTTCCTTGAATATGTGATTCCTTGTTGCTATTAACTTGCATGAATTTTAGTATCTTGAACTGTACTTATGGTTATCACTATGATTGATTCTTTCAGTATGGAAAGAAACCTGAGAGGTCGTGGCAGAGGGGGACGAGGCCGCGGAAGGGGCCGAATCCCGATACCTCGAGCCAACAGACGCGCGAATGCGGATTAGAGTTCCGCAGACAGTGGTTCACCTTCTAGGGAACAATCGCACCACAGTAGATGCGGGGATGCGCGTGTCGATCCTTACGTCGTAATGCAGGGCATGATGACATAGATGACCCAGATGGGTCAACTAATGGAAGCTATGCAGAGGGCCGCTACTGGCCAGCAACAGGGGGCTCATCCTCCTCCTATGATTGGCGGACCCGTGAGTCGGATTATCAGCGACATCTCTCGCCAGCGACCGCCGACTTTTGAAGGCTCCTCTGAGCCTGCTGACATTGTGCATTGGATCGAGCATTTTGAGAAACTTTTCCAGATGGTGGACTGCCCGGAAGAGAATCGCGTTTCGGTAGCCGCATATTACCTTGGCAAAGGCGCTCACACCTGGTGGCTTTCAGTAGGGCCAGCTGATGGTGTTTACACTTGGGAGCAATTTAAAAACCTCATGCTAGACCGCTACTATTCAGGGCCACTCCGTGAGGCCAAACTGTCGGAACTATTGAACCCCGACCCGTCTGAAGACGATGATGTATTATCTGTTGCTGAGAAATTCCAGGCACTCCTTCCTTTTGCCACGACAATTATCCGAACAGAGGCCGATAAGATCAAATACTTTCTCAAGAGGCTTAAACCCCGAATGAGAATGCAGCTGTTGAATCACCACTGTACTACCTTACCAGAGTTCATCGAGAAGGCTCTGGAGTACGAACTCACCGCGAAGGAGATTTCCAAGAAACAACCACAGTCCAACAACAAAAGGTCCAAAGAACCAGAACCAGACTGAGAGTAATCGGGGGACATTCAGGAAGCCCCAGTCATTGCTAAACCCTTCTGATCAACCACCCATGGCGTCAAAGCCCGCCGGATCGCACTCTCGAGCGGTTCCCTCTTCCGTGGTTTCTCATAACTGTGGGGGCCAGGGGCATATCAACTTCAAATGCCCAAAGCCTGCCATCACATGCCATACTTGTGGGAAGAATGGTCACCATGCTCGTTTTTGCAGGAGTGGGCCCGGACATGATCCAGTAGCGTCTCATGCTCCAGTTCAATCCTCTGTCCAGAACCGGACGCCTCCATCCGCTTCCTATCAGACCACCGGGGCGAATAGGGGAATGGGCCGTGGGAATCAAAGTGGTACACCTGGTGCTAGAACTGCGAAACCCAGGATTTACGAGATGAAGAAAGTTGACGATCCCGAGGCCAGCATGATTTCAGGTATACTCGAGATCCACTCCCAGCCTGTATGTGTTCTTTTTGATACCGGTGCTTCACACTCCTTTATATCTTCTTCTTGTTTAAGTCGTTTGCCTCTAGACCATGTTATCAATTGTGAGCCCTACGTGATTGGTCTACCTGATGGTAGAAGAATTATTGGAAATCGTGAAGCCCAGGACTGTCCGATTCGTTTGAACGACCGTGAGTGGTTGTCAAATCTGATTGTAGTCGATCTACCTAAGGATGATATAATCTTGGGTATCGATTGGATGGACCGTCATGATGCAATAATCAGTGTCCGTAAGCGGATGGTAACCGTCACTTCTGATGATGGTTTCGAGTGTATTTTTCGAGGTGATAATCCCAGTCGTTCTGGGAAAGTCATCAGCGCTATGAAAGCAGTGAAACTGCTTAATCAAGGGTGTATTGGTTATTGGTGCTACATGACCAAAACAGCAGATCGACCAGTTGAATTGGCCGACATTCCGGTAGTCCGAGACTACCCCGATGTATTTCCAGATGAGTTACCAGGCTTACCTCCTCATCGTGACGTGGAGTTTATTATTGAGTTAGAACCAGGTACGTCCCCGCTCTCAAAAGCACCGTACCGTATGGCTCCGACTGAGATGCAACAATTGAAGAACCAGCTTGAGGAGTTGACTGACAAAGGCTATATTCGACCTAGTGCGTCCCCTTGGGGAGCACCAGTGTTATTCGTACGGAAGAAAGATGGATCTCTACGCTTATGTATTGATTATCGTGAGCTGAACAGGGTAACCATCAAGAACAAGTATCCCTTGCCTCGTATTGATGATTTATTGGACCAACTTCAGGGAGCCGCCGTGTTTTCTAAGATCGACTTGAGATCTGGTTATCATCAGTTGAGGATTCGAGAGTCTGACATTTCGAAGACAGCATTCCGTACTCGCTATGGGCATTATGAGTTCGTGGTGATGCCATTTGGACTGACTAATGCACCGGCAGTGTTCATGGAGTTGATGAATCGAGTTTTTATTAACTATCTGGATGGCTTTGTAGTTGTTTTTATTGACGACATTCTGATTTACTCTCGTGACCACGTAGAGCACGAGCGTCACCTCCACCAAGTTCTCGATACATTGAGGCAGGAACAACTTTATGGGAAATTTTCTAAGTGTGAATTCTGGATGCCTGAGGTTTTCTTTCTCGGGCATGTGATATCAGCCGAAGGGGTGAGAGTGGACCCACAAAAGACGGAAGCCATTCGAGATTGGCTACCACCAAAGAACGTGAAGGAAGTTCGTAGTTTCCTCGGCCTAGCAGGTTACTACCGACGGTTCGTAGAAGGATTTTCTAAAATTGCGCAACCAATGACTAACTTACTGCGGAAGGACAAGAAGTATTTGTGGTCAGAAACATGTCATAAGAGTTTTGAAGAGCTCAAGAGTCGATTGATTTTGGCACCTGTTTTGGTCTTACCAAAGGGAACGGAAGGATTTGTGGTGTATAGTGACGCGTCGAGACAGGGTCTGGGATGTCTACTAATGCAGGAAGGGAAAGTAATCGCCTATGCATCGAGACAATTGCGACCCTATGAAGTTAACTATCCGACCCATGACTTGGAGTTAGCAGCCATTGTGTTTGCTTTGAAAATCTGGCGTCACTATCTTTATGGAGTTACCTGCCAGATCTTTACAGACCACAAGAGCCTAAAGTACATTTTTACTTAGAAGGAGTTAAACATGAGACATATAAGGTCGCTAGAATTAATCAAGGACTATGATATCGAGATCCTTTATCATCCAGGAAAAGCAAATGTGGTCGCCGATGCTTTGAGCCGTAAAACCGTGCAGGAGCAGATGCTGAGCCGTTTGACAGCACAGAGGGAGTTGCAGTTGGACCTTATGAGGTCAGAAATTGAAGTTTGGTTACAGCGTGTTCAGGGACAACTTTGCACCCTTGAGATTTCTTCGTCTCTTGATGATATGATCAAATCGAAGCAAATTACGGACCCATTCTTATCTCGAGTTCGGGATGAAGTAACCCAGGGGAAAGCCCCTGGATTCGTGATCCACGAGGATGGATTGATACGTTTTAGAAATCGAGTTTGTGTACCCGCTGACGAAGAGTTGAGGAACTTTATCATGAGAGAAGCCCATGCTACCCCGTACTCTATTCACCCGGGCTCTAGCAAGATGTATAATGATTTGAAGCAGAATTATTGGTGGGGGAATATGAAACGTGAGGTTGCCGAATTCGTTTCGAGGTGTTTAACCTGTCGGCGAGTTAAGATTGAGCACCACGACCCGCAGAATGCTGAAACCGCTCCCGATTCCTGAGTGGAAATGGGAGGACATATCTATGGATTTTATCACTAGCTTACCGACGAGTCGTCGAGGAATGAATACGATTTGGGTGATTGTGGACCGTCTGACCAAATCAGCCCACTTCTTGGAGATTAAGGACACGTGGGGCCCCGAGAGATTGGCCCAGCTGTTTATTAAGGAAATTGTGAGACTACACGGTACCCCCAAGAGTATTGTATCAGACCGTGACGGGCGATTTGTGTCACACTTCTGGAAGGCAGCTCATCGTGCGATGGGCACGCAGTTGAATTTCAGTACGGCTTTTCATCCACAGACCGATGGTCAGTCGGAGAGAACCATCCAGACTCTAGAGGATATGTTGAGAGCATGTGCTCTTGATTGGAAGAACGATTGGGAAGCCCAGCTGCCTTTGGTAGAATTCACTTATAATAATAGTTGGCACGCTTCGATTCAGATGGCACCGTATGAGGCATTGTATGGCCGTCGCTGTAGGTCCCCTTTATGCTGGGACGAACTGTCAGAATCTCTGGGTACGGAACCCGATTTGTTGTTAGCAGCCCGTGAGAAGATCACTTTGATTAGGAGTCGGTTGTTAACGGCTCAAAGTCGACAGAAGTCTTATGCTGACCACCGCCGACGACCGCTTGAGTTCGAGGTCGGTGACCATGTGTTAATGAAGGTGTCTCCTACCCGATGTGTTTTTCGTTTCGGGAAGAGGGGCAAGCTGAGCCCAAGGTACATTGGGCCGTTTGAGGTTTTGGAGCGTGTAGGTGATCTGGCCTATCGACTAGCCTTGCCACCGACTTTGAGTAAGATTCACAACGTGTTTCATGTCTCCCAGTTGAGGAAATATGTTGCTGATCCGAGCCATGTACTTCAGTTCGAAGAGATTGAATTAGCAGAGGATCATTCGTACGAGGAGCGTCCTGTACGGATACTCGAGAGGAGGATCAAGCAGTTGCGAAACAAGACGATTCCCCTACTGAAATTTCAGTGGTCACGACACGGAGTCGAGGAGGCTACGTGGGAGACCGAGGATAGTATGCGAGCGAGATACCCCGAGTTATTTACCCCTTAGTTTCGAGGACGAAACTCTTTTTAAGGGGGGGAGTATGTAATATCCGACTGTAACTTTTCATTTTTACCTGTCATTGTATTATTCGGATAATCTGATTATCATGAATCGTTGCATTTAGTATTATGTTGAGGTATTATAGATTTGAATATCATATCGTTGTTATTTCATTTCATATGGGATGATTCGATGTTAATTAGAGAGTTGCATTTTCAAATTTTTCTGTTGATGTAGCTTACGCTACACAGCACGATTAACGTACGCTAATCCTGTGCCTTAGCGTGCGTAAGGTTTCCTCTGTTGCATACGTTAAGAGGGAATCTGGCATCAGTTGACTTCAGCACGTGAACTCCTTAGCCGTTAGCATGCATGTGAACAAGGTCTGAGCTGTCATGTCGGCTAGAATCAACTTTTATTAGCGTGCGTAACCCATTTCTCATTAGCGTGCGCTAACGACCTGCGATAATTCAAGACAGTAGCCACTGTAAGCCGCTTACGTACGTAATATCGACCAGTTAGCGTACGTAAGTGCATTAGCGTACGCTAAACTGTTCCGATAGCGTGCGCTAAGTATGTACAGTCTATTTATAGGACCAGCCTGTTTTTCATTTCTTCACAACTCTAAACCGATTCTCTCTCCATTTATCGTCCCTCTGCACTCCCAAAACGATATCAACCTTCACCAACTTGTTTCTAAGCCTTAAATCTTGGAGTGGAGCTCATTTCCTTGGAGACTAGGAGTTGTTCTTGAGCTTGGAGTATATTTTCTCATAGCATTGAAGTTGTTCTTCATTTCTGGAGGTAGGTGTACTTTCCTCTCTGCATTATTTTCTTATGTTGATGATTAATGACGAATTATCCTTCACCTAGAGTTAGATTAAGCAAGTAAAACATGGTTATAATTAAAATTTTTAAACACTTCTTGATGAATATGATAAATGAGGGTTTAGATTAGATGAGTTCTTGATGTTGTAGTGATGGTAACCATGTTTGTAGTTATCACTCATCTTACTGGACGAATTTAGCTCAGTAGGACATTGTTGGATCGGTTAGCTTCATCATAGCTGGATTTAATCAAGAACTTGATATCATAGAGTGTTTAAACACCATTTTAGGTATTTAATTACCTTGAGAAGAACTTGATAATATTAAAGATAGGATTAGATGATCTTGTTCAGAAATCTTAGAAGCTTTAACAATCATTATGGTTCAGCTTCTCAAGTCTTTGAAGAATGATAAGGATCTTGATAATTACAACAATAACTTTTCATTAATCTAATGTGTTGATAACTTAGAATGTGGTTCATCATCATGCTAAATAGATAGTGTTATTAAGAAGATGATGCTGTTTATGAATGATACTGTCATGGTAGATTGAGTATCAAATTCATTATGACTATCCTTTTATAATAGTAGATGTTGTAGAACATTAGAATTTGATTAAACCAATTTTATTGGCGAATTGAAGATGTTTTGTTCATAGAATAACAAGAGAATTAAAGGACACTTTTGGTATGGTAATCCGATTTTGGAAGATGAATTAGATATATTGAAACCTTTCATTAATCGTTAAGGTATTCATTAGGGTGGAATGAATTATTCGAGTAGGTTGCGGGCGTCGTTTCCTACGAATTGATATTAATATTATGTGAGTATGTTATTGAATGAATTACGTTTCATTCAAGGTTGCTTGTTCGATTGAGTGTTTAACCGAGGATACCGTCTATTTGATCATTTGGAGGACTATCTTTCGCTTACGGATTTGAGGCAAGTTATCTTGCTTGGATATAATGATGATTAGATTCTCATGATGGTTATATATTTCATGTGTATGAATTGTTCATGTAATGGTTGTCGTGATTTGACATTGTCTTTGACGTTATTCCGTTATCTTCATGGGGTTGCATTCCCAAGTACGTCGTTTTGAATCATTGATCTCGTTGGTCTTATTTTCACTTCGGTGAGTTTTTCTTGATCCTTAATCGGATATGTGATTTGTTGAATTCGTTGTCATGTTGTATCGTGACATATCCGGAATCATATCTGCGTTCCGATTGGTCATTGTGTAGGATTTTTAGCCACGCACCTATATAGTCATGCGTGGATATTATTCCGCATTGGACTGTGCACACGAGACGTAGTTTCGTGAGGCTAATTAGATACATTGTCCCACGTATATTCTGGATTCCGTATACGGGGCGGACATGTATACGGACACATTTCCGGATCGGGCGTACTGTGATGTCCATCTTGAGCCATACTGTTAACCGTCCATAGTATTGGATGCTTGTGACTGATTGTTTCATACGCCCGAGGGGTATGATTGATAGTCGGAATGATTTCTTTGAAATCTATATATATGTGAATTGTATAATGTCAGAAGAATTGATTATCATGTATATCTGACCCTGTGTTGGGCGAAATACTTGTATTGTATTTTAGGTCGAGGAAAAGGCAAGGCACGGGAAGAGCATGACGACGGCGAAGGGTTCGAAGGATACTAGTTCGGGGGCCCCACATCTTTTGTTGTCCGGTTATGTTAAACCGTGTTATGTTATTTCCTGTTTCATTTAAATTACTATTTGGTTGTATTTGACATTTGAAGTATTTTCCATCTCCATATGGTTTATACTTGTTTTTTTTGGATCCTGTGTATTATAAGGTCGTTGGCCATATTTTAATAAACTCCTAATCGGAGTAATGACTATTCATTGTGGTTCGGTATCACAAATAATATTTGTTAATCTGTTTTGAATATCGCCTGGTGGATCCCAGTGTGGGATTCACGGCACTGTAATAGCCGCCTTTTGGGGTGTTACACGTATTGTGTATTTTGTTATGCATTGTTGTTGCATATTCGATTTGTGTAATATGATACTTGTACTAGCATCGTTTCGCTAACCCCTTCGGAGGTAGATATTTGTTTTGATGTTCAGGTAGCCAAGGAGTGGGAAAACAGCCACAGTACCGACATGACGGCGAAGGGGCTCAGTGATGTTTATTGTTGTTGTGACTTGTCTTTCTGGTTCATTTTCAGTACTCGAGTACGCGTGTCTTATTAATATTTTGAGATGGTTGTAATAATGGACTCATTTGATCTCTTTGAACCGGTTTTTTATTTTGAACTTTAATTGTACTATTGTATTATTTTTACATTTCTTCAAATTAGCCTTGTAAATTCTTATTTAAAGGGTTTACGGTGCTATAATTTTCCGAATATCTCGGGGTGTTACAGAATGTGGTATCAGAGCTAAGATTCATGGATATCTTGGCAGTCGGGTTTAGTTGGGTCTGTTTATGTTATTTGATTTACGGGTCATTTGTAACATCATCGCCAGGCAATCGTCATGTGGACCGTGGTTGTAAGTCTCCTAATCTCTTATACTACCGTTTTACTTAATTTCTCTTTTGTGAATATTGACGGACTTTATTTTTTTTGAAAATTTTGCCCTGGATATTGAGTATTCGTGTTTACAGTATGTTGAGGGGAGGTCTTGGACGCGGACGTGGTAATGCGAGACAGGAGGATTCAGCGACTACCCCAGAATTATCGACTAGTCGAACCGATTCCCATTCTGTAGGACAACAAGGATCAGCGAATGATAACGCAAATCCTAACATGCCAGGGGTGCTTCAGCAGGTGGTCGCTCAGATGACCCAGTTCGCTCAAGTGGTCGACCGTATGCAGACAGCGATGGGCCAGCAGCGCAACGAGGATAATTGTTAGGCGTATTTTTATATGCTTATTTATCATTATTTTGTATTATTTTGGCGAGTAAATTTGCATAAATGAGCTTTTAATGCCTTAATCTTGTATGTTTGTCAGGAGATTGGAGTCGAGAAGCTAAAACGAGGCAAAACGGGCGAAAACGGCGAATTTTGGCCGTGGGCCGCGGCACAAGGCAACCGGGCCGCGGCACAGGAAGGCACCCAGCGACCCCTGAGCAATCTGTACTCTGAGCCGCGGCACAGATTTGGTGAGCCGCGGCCCAGATGAATTAAAAGGCGCCCAGACGTCCAGCTGAAGACCGTGCGCCGCGGCACAGTTTAAGTTAGCCGCGGCACACAACGGGGTTTTGATGTGCTCCGCGCGGATTTGGGCCGTTTTGAAGCCAGTTCTCGACCTACTCACACGGACGCGATTTGGAGACTGTTGAGAACTATAAATAAGGGATTAAGACCCTAATTAATCATCTTGGAGGCTTGGGAATAGGAGGAAGACATAAGATTATCGCAAACGAGAGAAGCAGAAGAGATCAAGGGCAGAGGGCGGAAGCTAGAAGAACGGAGGAATCCGAGCTCTTCATCTACGTTTGATTTTCATGCTTTTATCCATTAATTCTGTATTTTCATTATTTAGCATGTCAGGCTAAAAACCTTAATTTAGGATTTTGATGAAACCTATGTTTTGACGGATTTGCTTGAGATTATCTATTTAATTCCCTTTTTGTTGAGTTTTCCCAATCGTGTTTAATGCTTTCAATTATCTGGCTAATAGTTGTATTGTTTTAATCATTCAATTCGAATCGGGAGAGGAGAGTTGGTGAGGAACTATTGGTGAGGACCGTCTTATTCTGTGAGATAGGAATATACTCATAGGAACTACGTGGCCTTTTGGAGATTTTATGCTTTTTGCCTATTGACGAATTAATTCACCTAGGGATAGAGTGCGTTATTCGCCTTTAGAAAAATCTATTGACCTCGGGAGAGGCGGTAGAGTATATTAGAAATCTTCGCCTTCAATAAATTGGGAAAATCATTAACTTCAGATAATCGAGAGTAAATTCGGATGAACCGAGGTGGATTCAGAATCCTAGACTTATTCATCATTTGATTCTCTTTCTTCAAGCGATCGTTTTTACTGTTTAGTCTTTTATTAAAAATTCTTTTAATAATTAATTGCAACCCATAGTTCGATTGTTCAAATAAAACTGGAATACACAAAAATCGGTAATTAGTGATTCAGTCCTCGTGGGAATGATACTCACTCATCACTTTATTACTTGTATACGATAACGTGCACTTGCGTTCAAGAAAAATCGCAACAAGTTTTTGGCGCCGTTGTCGGGGACTGAAATTTTTGCTAATATCGATTTCAGTATTTCTAGTCTTAGTTTGAACGTTTTTATTTACTTATTTTCGTGTACTTAATTTTATTTATTTATTTGTTTGTCCTTTCAGGATTTTTTTTTTCAGGTAGTGCATGAGAAAACTCGGTAACAAAGGCCTACTACCTTTGAATTCCGAACTCGAGCGCACTCTTAGGAGAAAGAAGAAAGAGAAACGAGAGTTACAGACGACAGTGACCATGGCCGAAAATATCGAAATTCAAGGAGGAAATAATATTGTGCAGCAAGCTCAACCGGAAATGGCACTTCGAGATTATGCTATGCCGCAAATTAACGCAAACTTTTCGGGGATCCGGCGTCCAACAATCCAAGCCAACAATTTCGAAATCAAGCCTGCGATTATTCAGATGGTGCAGGCTAGCCAGTTTTGTGGATTGCCGAACGATGACCCCAACGCACATGTTGCTTCTTTTCTCGAGATTTGTGACACGTTCAAGAACAATGGTGTCACCGACGATGCTATCCGATTACGGCTTTTCCCTTTCTCTTTGAGGGATAAATCGAAATTTTGGCTGAATTCCTTACCGTCGGGGTCGATCACAAAATGGGCAGAGTTAGCGCAAGCCTTCCTTGCTAAATTCTTCCCACCTTCTAAGACGGCGAGACTGAGAAACGAGATCACTACTTTTGGTCAGTATGACATGGAATCGCTCCACGAGGCATGGGAGCGATACAAAGATTTGCTAAGGAGATGCCCACATCACGGCCTTCCGGACTGGCTTCAGATTCAGACGTTCTACAATGGTTTGAGTGCCTCTACAGGCACTCTCGTAGATGCAGCCGCCGATGGAGCTTTGATGGGAAAGACGATGGCTGAAGCACACTCGTTCTTGGAAGCTATAGCCGCTAATGCTTATCAATGGCCATCCGAACGAATGACGCCGAAGCGTGTTATGGAAATTTCGAGCAATGACCCGATATCTACATTGTCAGCGCAAGTCGCCGCCTTGACTCAACAGCTTCAAGCATTTTCGCATGCTCCTTCCCCCGTTACCATTGAGTCTTGCAATTGGTGTAACGGATCTCACCCTAGCGTGGAGTGCCAAGTCAGAAACCCGTTCGAGCAGCCCCAAATTGAACAAGCTCAGTTCGTAGGAAACGAAAACCGGCAAAATAATCCGTACTCCAACACGTATAATCCGGGGTGGCGTAATCATCCCAACTTTTCGTGGAGAAACGGACAGAACTCGAACCAGCCACCATTCACTCAAAACCAACAGCAGCCTCCTCCCGCTTCAAAAGTTTCTCTCGAGGAAGCAATTGCGAAATTGGCAGCGAATACAAGTCAATTCATGACCCGTACTGAAGCGACATTGCAAAATCATTCCGCTTCCATTTGCAACTTGGAAGTCCAGCTGGGCCAGATTGCTAATGTGTTGACAGCCCGCCCGGAGGGAGCATTGCCAAGTACAACCGAGGCAAATCCTAGAGAAAGTCTAAATGCAATCAGTTTGAGAAGCGGGAAGGAGGTATGTGACCAGCCCGAGAGGAGTGAAAAGAGAAGTGAAATTGAGGAGAAGAAAAATTTAGCGATGGAGGAATCACAAGATTGGAGACCCTCGATAACGTTTCCAGATAATCCGAAGGCATATGTGCCATCCGTCCCGTTTCCACAGAGATTGCAACAGAAAAAGGCGGACAAGCAATTCTCTAAGTTCCTCGAAGTGTTCAAGAAGATTCATATTAACATCCCATTTGCCGACGCGTTGGAGCATATGCCGAGCTACGTTAAATTCATGAAGGAGATCTTGTTAAAGAAAAGAAAACTCGAGGAGTTTGAGACAGTCGCCTTAACGGAGGAGTGCAGCGCGATTCTTCAGAAGAAGCTCCCACCAAAATTGAAAGATCCGGGAAGTTTCAACATACCGTGCACCATGGGGAATCTCTCTTTTAATAAGGCGTTGTGTGATATCGGTGCTAGTATTAACCTCATGCCTCTGTCTATTTTCAAGAAGCTGGGAATTGGAGAAGCAAAGCCGACGACGGTCTCCTTGCAATTAGCGGATCGATCTATTAAGTATCCGAGGGGAGTGATTGAGGACGTGTTAGTAAAAGTGGATAAATTTATCTTTCCAGCGGATTTTATTGTTCTCGACATGGAGGAAGATCAAGATATCCCGGTTATCTTGGGACGACCATTTTTAGCGACTGGCCGAACCCTTATAGACGTGGAAAAAGGGGAGTTGACTCTGAGGGTCCAAGATGAGCATGTCACGTTCCAAGTGTTCAAATCTTTTCCATGTCCGGGAGGTGTTGATAAAAGCTCATAAATTGAAAGTGTGGATGCCGTTGCTAAAGAAAGATACCGGAAGAATCGTCGGTCGAAAGACTCATTTTCAGATGGTCCGACTTCTGAGAAAGATGTAGAAAGAGTCGCATATCTCAAGCATGTGGACATGCCATCATCGCCATCCGACCAGCCACACTCGGACAAGTCTGCTGCTGTCATAAAGTCATTTTTGAAAGAGGGAAATAAGCCGGAAATCAAACGGACATCTAGTCATGAGTAAAACGGGTGTTTCGGAAAGTTGTTCACGTAAAAACCTTTCCGCAACCAACATTGGGTGTCCGAACCGAAAATCGAATCGTTAATGACCGATGGTCAAAATTTTAAAAACTATATTAACGGTTCGATGAACAGGGCGGAGATCAAATGGAGTTTGCGAAAAACTAACTGAATTTTAAATAGGCCCGACTGAAGACTATAAACATAGCGCTTCTCGGGAGGTAACTCGAGTTCGTAGTTGTAGATTTTTGAGTTTCTGTATTTTTGTTGCATTCTTGAATTTTTATTTTTCATCATTTTGTGCTTTGATTTGCTTTTGCCTCTCCCTATTGACGTGTTCTTCTTAAAATTCTGTGCAGAAAAAGTCCCAGGGGAGAAATTTATGCCTGAGCCGCGGCACAAGGCTTGTGAGCCGCGGCACACACAAATCGAAACGGAAAGCTAAACTTTCTGTACTCTGTGCCGCGGCACAACATTACTGAGCCGCGGCACACTTGAGCACTGAGCCGCGGCACACGGAAACTGAGCCGCGGCCCACAACAAAACAAACAAGCAGGTAAAAAGGGACTGTACTCGGTGCCGCGGCTCACTTGAGCTGTGCCGCGGCACACCATGTGGAATTTGAATAGCCCAGGTACCTTATAACCCGCATTCGGACGGCCACCCCAGGTACACTTCCCTTTTCTTCCCTTTCTTTCCCTTGCGCGCGATCGGCCGACATCCTCCTCCCTTCTTCTTCTTGCAATTTTCTTGCACTTTTCACAATCCAAGCAAGGTATGTCCAAATCTCTAATCTCAAATTGTTCTATGAATTTAAATGTGAAGTTGTGTTATGCATTTGATGGTTGAATATGTTTATTTCCTTCAAAAGTTCTATGATGGTTAAGTGGAGGACATGATGTTTTGATCGATTTTTCATGATTATTTTGGATTATGAATGAATTGAATATGTCGTTTTTGATGGTGAATGAGTCGTGTTTTTGTTCTTGGGGATTTAATCGAGCTATTGCCATATTTGTTCTTCAAGTGAACTCTTGCCCTTTAAGTGTTTGATGAAATTTCTGAAAGAAAAATTTTCTTTGTTAAGGCAATATTTTGAATCTATGTGCAGTGTATTCGTTCTGGAATTACAGCAACCCCAACCCGACTCACTATGGCTAGGACTAAAAAGCTGAGCAAGAGGGCCAGGACTCAGTCGTCCCCCACTCGAGGGGAAACTTCTCGTAGTCGTGCCGAATCGGAGGCGCACCAGTTTTCTGACCCGGAGATCCACAAAATCTTCAACGAGAAGATTCGGCCGTGACCTCTTATCCCGGAGAGGGGATTTACTCCAGCCCCCCAAGACGGGGAACTGCTCACCATGATAGACGAGATGGGGTGGGCCCATTTCGCTGCACCCCCCGAGCCAGCGGTGATCTCGATAGTGCAGGAGTTCTATGCCAGTGCGTTATTGAAGCACATTCGAGCAGGCCAGATGTTGCAGCAGTCAGACACTCGGACTTAGGTCGATGTCCGAGGTATTACGGTTGATTATTCCACAGCTGCTATTAGGAGGTTGTTTGGGCTGCCGGTGGTAGATGAGACGGCTTATGACCGAGTTATGGCTAGCCTCACGAAGGAGGCTCTGCTCGAGACTATTACGCAGCCCGACTCCGACTGGGAGCGGCGCGCACCAGGTTCTTCCACTTTCCACTTTAAGAGCTCGCGCCTCAGTAGGCTCGGGCGTGCCTGGCTATATTTTATTTGCGCTCGTATAGACCCCACATCTTAGATCCGCACTGTTTTTCTCTCCCGATCCCGGACACTATATGCTATCACATCCGGACGGAGATTCGATGTGGCCCCTCTCTTGGTCCGATCTATATTCCAGTGCATTCAGGGAGGGGCCAAGACGGGGTTGAAGCACCCCTCTCTTATCTGCGCTCTGTGCCGGCAGTCGGGGCTGACGTGGTCGGACGACGAGCCGATGCTAGCTCCCCAGGCCCCGATCGACCACCGCATCATCTCACATTTTGACCAGTGGGGAGGAGCGCCGGCGCACGCTCGGGGGAGAGGATTTCTACTGGATGAGGCCCACGAGGGGTCCCCCGAGCCTCTTTTGCTGACACAGGGGCAGGCAGATGCCGGCCCGCCGCCCGACAGAGAGAGATTGCAGGCGATGTTCGACGGGCTGAGGGAGGATATGAGGAGAGAGAGAGGAGATGAGGAGAGAGAGAGGATAGGAGAGAGGATATGAGGAGATGATGAGAGAGAGGGAGAGTATGCTGGCTGCCATGCGAGAGGAGCAGCGGACGGAGAGAGAGAGCATTATTGCTACCGTCAGGAGTGAGATGCGAGAGCAGGCCCGCCGGGCCAATCGACGAGAGGCGAGGCGTCTAGCAGCAAGGGATGCCTACCACCAGGAACACCTAGCTGCATGGACGGCCCATATCATGCACCCATACGGGCCATTTATTGCACCTGCTCGGCCAGCCACACCACCCTCCTCACCGGATGACGCCGGCACCAGCTCGTGAGAGGACTGGAGGGGAGTACTTGACCTTCTTATTCTATTGCATATTATATTTTGTCCATTGAGGTCAATGTACGTCCTAAGTCTGGGGGGGTTTACTTTCTGTCGCTACATTATTGTTGTACTTATTTCGTTGCACTTTTTGTTATTTTTAGTTATCTTTTTGTCAATAGCCTTGCTTGTCATGATTTTACTCTTATTCGTGAATGTTTTTTCGTGCTTCTATTTGTGTAATACTGATGTTACGACACTGTTTTTCTCTCTGAAGAAACGGTCGAGTTTTAGTCGAGTTGTAGTCAGTGATTTCTGTTTCTGCTAAGTCTTCATTTAGGTCCGAAATTTTTTCGTTTTTGTAGAGGTCTTGGCGGATAAGAGAGGATACATACGTGTTTTAAAATCACCGTCGATACGTTTGGTTACATTTTTCGGTTAGCTAGTCGTCCAGTTACATAAGTCGTGTTGGCGCTTAGATTGAGTTTAGAGTCGGCCTGTTTTTCCCAAAAGTCGAGTTATTTTTGTTCTATGATGGGAAGTCTAGTAACCGGGGGTATTCACATGACCCGTTGTTTACTCTCGTGTAAAACGACGACCCTGATTAGACTAGTGATTTAGAAATTTCACATGTACCGAAGACGGGAAGCCTAGTAACCGGGGGTATTCACGTGACCCGTTGTTTACTCTCGCGTAAAATAGCGACCTTAATTCGGACATGCGGGAATTAGCTATTCGAGTTGTTTCTCCGATGTGGAGGGGAACTTAGTAACTAGAAGCATCCATGTGCCCCATGAGTGTCTTTTACGTCAAACGGTTTCCCAATACATGAGAATGGAAGTTCCACCCTAGGATTATCCCGATGAAACATCCCGAGATCCGAACCTAGTGGTCAACTCGAATCAATTTCTTGAGCATATATATAAGGGAAAACTGTCCGAGGGTTATTTTTTATGAAACTCGTGAAAATTTTGCCATTAGACTGTGGAACGGGGCGAATTAGCTCGTTTATTTTAACCTTTCATATTGACGGTCGATTAGACTCACGTTTGTTAATCTTTGAGCTGGATTTTCTTCATGAACGAGTGATTAGGACTGAACTTGGTTACTTTGTGGAATCAGTGTTCTGAGTGTAGCTCGCTATTACGATACTCGTATTATTCAGAGAGAAATTCAGGATAGTATTGATTAGGTTGAGCACTACAAGTTACACGATTATTCACGATATTATTTAGTTGAAATTAATTCTTTTTGCTTGAGGACAAGCAAAGGCTTAAGTTTGGGGGTATTTATTAGGCGTATTTTTATACGCTTATTTATCATTATTTTGTATTAATTTGGCGAGTAAATTTGCATAAATGAGCTTTTAATGCTTTAATCTTGTATGTTTGTCAGGAGATTGGAGTTCAGAAGCTAAAACGAGGCAAAACGGGCGAACACGGCGAATTTTGGTCGTGGGCCGCGGCACAAGGCAACCGGGTCGCGGCACAGGAAGGCACCTAGCGACCCCTGAGCAATCTGTACTCTGAGCCGCGGCACAGATTTGGTGAGCCGCGGCCCAGATGAATTAAAAGGGGCCCAGGTGTCCAGCTGAAGACCGTGTGCCGTGGCACAGTTTAAGTGAGCCGCGGCACACAAGGCGGTTTTGATGTGCTCCGCGTGGATTTGGGCCGTTTTGGAGCCAGTTCTCGACCTACTCACACGGACGCGATTTGGAGACTGTTGAGAACTATAAATAAGGGTTTAAGACCCTAATTAATCATCTTGGAGGCTTGGGAATAGGGGGAAGACAGAAGATTATCGCAGACAAGAGAAGCAGAAGAGATCAAGGGCAGAGGGCGGAAGCCAGAATAACGGAGGAATCCGAGCTCTTCATCTGCGTTTGATTTTCATGCTTTTATCCATTAATTCTGTATTTTCATTATTTAGCATGTCAGGCTAAAAACCTTAATCTAGGATTTTGATGAAACCTATGTTTTGACGGATTTGCTTGAGATTATCTATTTAATTCCCTTTTTGTTGAGTTTTCCCAATCGCGTTTAATGCTTCCAATTATCTGGCTAATAGTTGTATTGTTTTAATCATTTAATTCGAATCGGGAGAGGAGAGTTGGTGAGGAACTATTGGTGAGGACCGTTTTATTCTGTGAGATAGGAATATACTCATAGGAACTACGTGGCATTTTGGAGATTTTATGCTTTTTGCCTATTAACGAATTAATTCACCTAGGGATGGAGTGCGTTATTCGCCTTTAGAAAAATCTATTGACCTCGGGAGAGGCGGTAGAGTATATTAGCAATCTTCGCCTTCAATAAATTAGGAAAATCATCAACTTCAGATAATCGAGAGTAAATTCGGATGAACCGAGGTGGATTCAGAATCCTAGACTTATTCATCATTTGATTCTCTTTCTTCAAGCGATCGTTTTTACTGTTTAGTCTTTTATTAGAAATTCTTTTAATAATTAATTGCAACCCATAGTTCGATTGTTCAAATAAAACTGGAATACACAAAAATCGGTAATTAGTGATTCAGTCCTCGTGGGAATGATACTCACTCATCACTTTATTACTTATACACGATAACGTGCACTTGCGTTCAAGAAAAATCGCAACAATAATCGGGGAGACAAGTGGCTTACAGAGGTGGTCAAATTGCACCCACCAAAATTTGACGATTCTGCTGAGATGCCTACTTGGGATCACTGGCTGAAGGAGTTGGAAAAGATAATTGCAGGGATCAACTATCCCGATGACCGAAAAGTTCCTATTGCCCAGTATTTTCTGGCTGGGGAGGCTTTCGACTGGTGGGAGGCTGTCCGACCTGAGGATCATGATGCTGACTGGACGGAATTCAGATTAATGATAGAAGCACAGTATTGTCCTCGTACCGTAAGATAGGCTAGAGTCCAAGAGTTTTTCTCCCCGCAGAGTTCGGAGGCATCTGTGACAGACATAATCAAGACTTTTAATCAACAGCTGACTTGTGTGCGACACTTGGTTAGGATCGAGGCGGAGAAGATTTTTCATTTCGACATACAGATGAAACCCGAGATTCAGCAGTATATGTCCGGATTCGAGTGTACTACCTTGAGACAGTATCAGGACAAAGCGCTGGCCTACGACATGAAAGAGGCAGCGGTGGAGAAATCGATGGAGGCAAAGAAGCAGAAAGTGTCCGACAACTTCACTGAGAACAAGAGTGGTGGGCCCGCAAGGGCTAGTCTTCATTTCATTCATCCAGGAAACCTCCGTATCCTTCCCGAGGTGGAAAGAAGTTCTGGACAACATCAACAGTTTCAGACGCATCAAAGAAGTGCTATAACTGTGGTCGAGCAGGGCATATTCGACGTGATTGTTCCGTTCCTTCTGTGACTTGTTTTGAATGTGGACAAGAAGGGCACCGCGTGAATTTTTGTGGAAATGTGACTAGATCATTTGGTACTCGCACTCCTGCACCGATTCTGAAAGAGACAAGTGTGAATCAGACACAGCAAAGTGGTTTCCAGCAGCAGACTGTTGGGAAAAGAGAGGCATCCAGTGCTGGGTCCGTTCCTCCGCGCCTGTACGAGATGAGGAAGTCAGACGATCAGAACACTGCTATTGCATCAGGTACGATTCAGATACTTTTGAAACCAGTTAGTGTCTTATTAGATTCAGGAGCTACACATTCTTTCATATCATTAAACTGTGTTCACCGTTTGAAAATCTCGTGTTTACTTGATTGTGAGCCTTATGTTGTGGGTTTGCCGAGTGGAGAGAGAATTGTGGGAACCCTAGAAACTAGAGATTTTCCAGTATCTACAGGGGGAGAGATTGGCCATCAAACCTTATCGTGGTTGACATCCATGGTGACTATCTAATTCTTGGATATGATTGGCTCAACCATTATGGGGCTATTTTAAATTACTGAAAGAGAGTCATTTCTATCATTGCTGATGACGGATCTGAACATTTATTCGAAGGATGGAGACCAGGAAGCTCGAGAAAATTGATTAAAGCTATGAAAGCAGTAAAATTACAGAAGCAGGGTTGTCACGGATTTTGGTGCTATCCCATGAAGAAAGAAGGAGTAGAACTCTCATCTATTCCAGTTGTGAACGAATTCTCAGATGTATTCCCTGACGAACTACCTTGGTTACCTCACTGGAGAGAAGTAGAGTTCAATATCGAATTATAGCCTGAATCCGCTCGTATTTCTAGAGCACCATATCGTATGGCGCCAACCGAGATGTATGAACTAAAGAAGTAGCTGGAGGAAAAATTACAGAAGGGTTACATTCAACCTAACGTTTCTCCTTTGAAAGCACCCGTTCTCTTTGTCCGGAAGAAAGATGGATCCCTCCGATTATGTATTGATTACAGAGAGCTAAACAAGGTGATGATTAAGAACAAGTATCCTATACCGTAGATCGACAACTTGTTTGACCAACTGCAGGGGGCCAGAATATTCTCGAAGATTGACTTGCGATCAGTAGACCATCAGTTAAGAATTAAGGAATCGGATATACCGAAACCTGCTTTCAGATCCTGGTACGGGAACTATAAGTTCGTGGTGATGCCATTCGGACATACCAACACTCCTGCGGTATTCATGTAATTGATGAATCAAGTATTCTTAGAATACTTGGATAAATTTGTGGCCGTTTTCATCGATGACATCTTGATCAATTCAAAGGACACAGAGGAACATGCAGAGCATTTGCGTATCGTTTTGAGCACTTTGAGGAATGAACAGCTTTATGCGCAACTTTTGAAATGCGAGTTCTGGCTTAAGGAAGTAACCTTACTTAGGCATGTGATATCAGTTGACGGAGTTCAGGTAGACCCGAAGAAAGTCGAAGCGATCTTGGAATGGGAATCTCCTAATAACGTAAAAGAAGTCTGAAGTTTCTTAGGACTTGCTGGATATTATCGCCGTTTTGTAGAAGGATTTTCCAAAATTGCTCGTCCGCTTACTCAGCTGTTGCATAAGACTCAAAAATTCGTGTGGAATGAGAAATGCCAGGCTAGTTTTGATGAACTTAAGAGAAGACTGACGACAGTACCAATACTAGCATTACTAGATGGAACCGATGGATTCATGGTATACAGTGATGCTTCAAATCAGGGTCTGGGATGTGTGTTGATGCAAAAAGATAGGGTAATTGCCTATGCCTCTCGACAATTGAAACCATACAAAGTTAATTACCTGACACATGATCTGGAGTTAGCAGCTGTGGTCTTTGCTTTGAAAATTTGGCGACATTATTTGTACGACACTCATTGTCAGATCTTCACAGACCATAAGAGCCTTAAGTATATTTTCAGTCAGAAGGAATTAAATATGAGGCAGAGAAGGTGGCTGGAATTAATCAAGGATTACGACCTAGAGATTCTCTATCATCCAGGCAAAGCAAAATGTGGTAGCTGATGCACTGAGCCGCAAACTGGTTTCTATTCAAGTGTTGGAGGCGCTTACATCCCAAACCAGCGTTCAACGAGAACTGATCCACGAAGGGATTGAAGTATGGTGACAAGGAGTCCAAGGGCAACTATACGTGATGGAACTGACTTCGTAACTGGCCGAGGAAATCAAATCTAAGCAGTTGAATGATTCTCTGATTCTTCGGTTATGTGACGAAGTAAAGAAAGGGAAGGCCCCAGGATTCGTGATACAAGATGATGGAGTTTTGAGATTTCAGAGTCGACTTTGCTTTCCCGATGATGATGTTTTGAGACAGACAATTCTGAAGGAAGCTCACAGCACACCCTATTCTATTCACCCGGGCACCAGTAAGATGTACAAGGATCTAAAACAAAATTTCTGGTGGGGAAATATGAAGAAGGATGTAGCAGAATACATTTTGAAGTGTTTAACCTGTCAGCAGGTTAAGATTGAACATCAGCGACCAGCTGGAATGTTGAAGCCACTTCCAATCCCTGAGTGGAAGTAGGAGGATATATCGATGGACTTCATCACCAATATGCCAAGAACCAAGACAGGAATGAACATGATTTGGGTTGTAGTTGATCGACTAACCAAGTCGGCTCATTTCCTAGGAATTAAAGACACTTGGGGACCCGAGAAATGAGCACGAGTGTTTATTGCGGAAATAGTTCGATTACATGGTACACCGAAGACCATTATTTCGGATCAAGATGGTCGCTTCGTGTCGCATTTTTGGAAGGCGGTTCATAAGGCCTTGGGAACCGAGTTGAACTTTAGCACGGACTATCATCCTCAAACAGACGGTCAGTCCGAAAGGACTATACAGACAATAGAGGACATGCTAAGAGCTTGCGCTTTAGATTGGTCAACCAATTGGGAGGTTCACTTGCCATTGATTAAATTCACCTACAACAATAGTTGACATGCTTCCATTAAGATGGCACCGTTTGAAACGTTGTACGGGAGAAGATGTAGATCGCCCCTGTGTTGGGATGATTCTTCTGATTCGATAGGGACGAAACCAGAATTGATAGTTCAGACTCAAGAGAAGGTAGCTCTGATTCGTGAAAAACTGTTGACCGCCCAAAGTCGACAGAAGTCGTATGCTGATGTGCACCGTCGCCCGTTGGAGTTTGAGATTGGGGATCACGTGCTATTGAAGGTATCTCCTACTCGGGGAATCTTCCATTTTGGGATGAAAGGAAAGCTGAGTCCGAGATATATCGGACCATTTGAGATCCTCGAGAGAGTCGGGGAGTTGGCGTACAGTTTGGCCTTACCGCCATCGCTGAGTCACGTTCATAGTGTATTCCACGTATCTCAATTGCACAAGTATGTACCGGATCCCAGTCATATCATTGATTTTGGCGAGACTGAAGTGGCTAATGATGACTCGTTCGAAGCGAAGCCCATCAAGATACTCAATAATCGAGTCGAGCAGTTGAGGAATAAACCGATTGAAACGATCCGCACTAACTACCTAACTTACATGATCTTATATCATATTAGTACTTATAAATTACGGTGAAATTTCGACAGAGTTTCCCCAAAACTAGTACCTATCCCAAACCTGTGACATAAAACCAACACAAGTATCATACAGAGACATCTAGTCTCAATCCGAACCAAACTCGTGACATCAATATCCCCATAGCTATAACTACAAGAGATTAGTAAACAACAAAACTTCGAGCTTCCAAAATCACTCATTTATTTTACATTACGATATTTAAAAAACCTCACAGGTTAAACAAACATACTAGGTGAACTTAAAGTACCCATCACACCATCAACGACACTCAAACATATGAGTACATTACTGCAATACATATTTATAAAGTAAGGTTCACAAACAAGAACGAAAATATGTTAAGCCCATGGTTAAGCCCGACAGGTCGTCATCCATGTACGTCGACCCTCAGCAACAGTGGAACTCTAACTCATCCAGCGAGGGAACATACTCAAGCATCATAATTACCTACAATGCATAAACTACGTGAGCTAAAGCCCAATAAGTAGAAATCATGCATGTTATGTATCATGTCTGATGCAACATATGACATATGATTATCAATGAGAATCTCTCAGAATCATTTTCTTATCCTTGGGCCCGTTGAACCACGTACTAAGCACCGGAATGAACTCAATATCGTATCATATCATATCATGAGGCATGCATCTACCATGCCAGATATATAAGGTATGCATCTACCACACCAAATATATCGTGAGAACATGCATCTACCATGTATCACACATGATATAAGCACGCATCTACCATGCTAAACGTATCGTAAAAGCACGCATCTACCGTGCTAAACATATCATAAAAGGATGCATCTACCATGCCTCGATGCTCTAGCAGCGGCCAACAAAACATTTTTCTTTTCTTTCTTTCCATGATCGTACCATGCATGCAGACACTAGTGATTATCCTGTTATGCATGCATGTGGAGATGCTATGTTTATTATGCAGACACTTTAAGCATAATACAGATCAATCATCCAATACAATACACTCTCAAGATATCATCAAATTTACAAACAATACTATGTTTATGCATTGTAGTTGCAGATGGATTTCTACTTACCTTGATCGGGTAATACCCTTACGTTTATACCAATATGGGTGGTTGTGATGATATATCTTCAGAACCTGTTTCAAGGAATGTGTTTATAGTATTTACATACCACATACAAGGTTTAACTCTCTTCATATCGAAAGGGTTTACCACTTCCTATGTAGACGCGTAATCGGTGTTCTACGTATTTTATGTCTATTTATCGACGTATACCATCCCATTAACCAATAAATTTTGGACTTATAATTCACTAATGAATCTATTAGTGTCTGTTTATAAAGTTCGTTCAACTCTCACAACTTAAAATTTCAAGGTTTTATAACAAACACTTGATTAAGAGAGTTTATCAAAGTCTTGTCATAATCAGATTTTGTTTTGCTTATAACCACTATAATATAAGTTGAATTTGCACCAATTCTTGACATAATATCCCTAAGATACTTAAGAATAAGTATACTGAAACTCCTGACCCTTAAACATACGATCAAGTAACATATACTATTAATTCCAAAAGGTGGCAGAATTGATTCCTTTATTGCCTTAGTGAGTTTTAAGCCTTATAAATCTATACTAAACACAAGGTTTTGCCATGGATGAATTCTTAACATCATTATAACATGTATAAGAACATATAAAAGTTCTCACATCTTCGAAATAGCTAAGAAACATAGCAAGAATAAGGAAGAAACAAAGGAAACTCACCTTGATTGTCAAAGGAATTGAGGTGTTGATGTTTTTGATGATTTCTTCTTGAATTTTTGGTGAATTTTCGAAGTGGGGAGCTTATTGTTCATGTACAGACTGTAAATGAGGGTTGAGAGTCTAATTCATCCATCAACCAAGTGTCTTAAGTTAGTTATGAAGGTGAAATGTCCAAAATACCTCCGAATGACTATTAGAGACTAGGTTTGAAAGAATAGATCGATTCAAGTAGTTATGATCCGGTTCTTGGAGTGTATCAACTGGTTCCTAGTAGATATTGACCTAATTGAGGGTATGGATGATCTTTCAAAGGGTTTAGTAGAAGTTTAGGGTGTATTTTTATTGCTTAAACTCGGTTACTCATGCGAACAACGTTGAAAATGCTAGTGAAGGAGTTTATTGTCAAACTTTCTAAAACTTCACAAATACGACACTGTAGATAAGAATGGAAGGACTCATTTATAGTTAATACAATAAACTAAAATATAAGATCAATTCCTACCGCAGTTGGAACGAATAAGGTATAGACAGATGACAATATTTTACCACTGTTACTACATGCAATCATAAATTGCATCCTATAGGGTATTGACAAGAATCAAGGTACTTGACATGTGTTAGTATATTAAATGATGGTTATTCACTTGAATCATCAATACCCACTCCACGCGCCGACTAAAATCTCGAGATAAGTTAGTTAACCTCCGATAGACACGTTAGTGACACCTTTATTACTTCTAGGCTTGCCACGTGTACTCAGAGTTTTATAGGATCTTTACATTAATTTTATTTTCGTATTAGAAATAATATGAATAACGTAACTTAGTTCCGTAACATATACCACGATAGTGTTTTAGACTTTAGTTCAAATGCTTAGCACATTTATATGTAGTGAAATTAACTATAACATCAAATGAACCATGAAACATCAAGTAATCCAAATAACACATAATTAACAAGTTATGCATGAATCATATTGACCAAGTGAGTAGTGTTAGGCTCGGGTATCACATCCTCCCCTCCTTATAAAAATTTTGTCCCCGAAATTTAACTTACCTGAAAAGATCAGGGTATTTAGCCCTCATTTCATCTTCTCTCTCCCAAGTGGCTTCTTCTACAAGTTGATTTCTCCACAACACTTTGACTCTTGGCACTTCTTTATTTCTGAGTTTCCTTACTTCTCTTAGTAAGATTTGTTCCGGTATCTCCTTATAACTCAAATCTATCTCCAGCTCAACTGGTTCATTCTTGAGAATGTGGGATGGATTCGCAATGTATTTTCTTAGTAGAGAAACGTGAAATACATTGTGTATCTGAGACATTGATGCTGGCAACTCTAGTCGATAAGCCACTTCACCAACCCGCTCAGTAATAGGAAATGGCCAAATGTATCTTGGACTCAGTTTTCCTTTCTTACCAAACTCATTATTCCCTTCATTGGAGAAACTTTCAGGAATACTCGATCACCCACGGCAAATTCCAGTGCTCTCCTTCTGGTATCTGCATAACTCTTTTGTCTGCTTTGAGCTGTCCTCATTTTTTCTCTGATTAGTGAAACTGCTTCTGTCATTTCTTGAATCATATCATGACCTAAAACTCTTCCTTCACCAACCTCATCCCAATGTACTGGTGATCGACACTTCCATCCATACAAAGCTTCATAAGGAGCCATTCCAATTGTACTCTAATAACTGTTATTGTAGGAGAATTCAATTAGGGGTAAATGTTTGCTCCACTGGCCTTGAAAGTCCATAACACAGGATCTAAGCATATCTTCAAGAGTTTGTATAGTTCTTTCTGATTGCCCATCTGACTGTGGATGATAAGTAGTGCTGAAAGACAAGTGGGTACCCAATGCTCTATGCAGGCTCTTCCAAAAAGCTGATACAAATCGTGAATCTCTGTCCGATACAATAGATAATAGAACCCCATGTAGCCTCACTATTTCCTGTATATAGAGTTGAGCATAACGATCGATGGAGTATGTCGTACAAACTGGGAGAAAGTGAGCAGATTTTGTCAATCTATCAACTATAACCCAGATAGAGTTGTGTCCTTTAACCATTCTTGGTAAACCTGTCACAAAATCCATCATAATGTCCTCCCACTTCCATTTTGGAACAAATAAAGGTTTCAAGGTTCCTGCTGGTCTTTGATGCTCGGCTTTTACCTATTGACATGTTAGGCATTGCTCCACATATTGTGCAATATCTTCTTTCATACCTGGCCACCAATAGTGTAGTTTCAAGTCTCTGTACATTTTGGTTGCTCCTGGATGTACTGAATATGGTGTTGAGTGCACCTCTAGTAATATTTCTTTGAGAACATCTTCAAAATTAGGCACACATAAACGATTTCTAAATCGAATAATACCATCTTCTGACAACTGGAAGTCTGACGAGGTTCCTAATTTAATGTTCTTCTTCATTTTCTCTAACTCTTGATCCTCTTTCTGGCCTTGCTGAATTCTATCTATTAAAGTAGGTCGAAGGGTTAGTGCTGATAATTTTGCTTCTAGCCATCCATGTTGGATAATTTCTACATCCATATTCATCAAATCGTGTAATTCTGGCTTCTGGATCAAGGTCATGGCCGCAATGGATTGTGCTGAATTTCTGCTTAGGGCATGTGCTACTACATTAGCTTTACCAGGGTGGTAGTTGATGACACAATCATAGTTTTTAACAAGTTCTAACCATCTCCACTGTCTCATAATTAATTCTTTCTGAGTGAAGAAATATTTCAGGCTCTTGTGATCAGTATAAATTTCACAACGTTCTCCATATAGGTAATGCCTCCATATTTTAAGTGCAAACACCACTGCAGCAAGTTCCAAATCATGTGTCGGGTAGTTCTTTTCATACTCCTTCAGTTGTCTAGATGCATATGCTATTACTTTACCATTCTGCATCAATACACAACCCAGACCATTCTTTGAAGCATCATTGTAGACTTTAAAACCTCCAATTCCCATTGGAATGGTCAAGATCGGTGCCGATGTCAACCGCCTCTTCAGTTCTTGAAAGCTTTTCTCGCATGATTTTGTCCACTTGAAGGAAACATTCTTTCTAGTCAATTGTGTTAATGGAGAGGCAATCTTCGAGAATCCCTCTACAAATCGACGGTAATATCCAGCTAGACCAAGAAAGTTGCGTACTTCTATAGAATTTGTGGGTTGCGGCCAGTTATTGATTGATTCAACTTTGCTTGGGTCTACTGAAATCCCTGCTCCGGATAGAACATGCCCCAAGAATACCACTCGGTCTAACCAGAATTCACACTTTTTAAACTTCGCATATAACTGTTTCTGTTTTAAGACTTCTAAAACTTTCCTTAGATGCACTATATGGTCTTCTTTGGTCTTCGAATATATGAGAATATCATCAATAAACACGATAACAAACTTATCCAGGAAGTCTTTAAACACTCTATTCATTAAATCCATAAATGCTGCTGGGGCATTTGTTAGGCCAAATGGCATCACCAAAAACTCATAGTGTCCGTACCTCATACTGAATGCCGTTTTTGGGATGTCCTCCTCCTTTATCTTCAATTGATGGTACCCTGATCGCAGATCAATTTTGGAAAAGATAGATGCACCTTGAAGTTGATCAAACAAGTCATCAATTCGAGGTAAAGGATACTTGTTCTTGACCGTAACTTTGTTGAGCTCTCGATAGTCTATACACATCCTCAAGGAACCATCCTTCTTACGAACAAACAATATTGGCGCTCCCCATGGTGAATAACTAGGCCTAATGAGGCCTTTATCTAACAACTCTTGCAATTGGGTCTTTAATTCCTTTAATTCAGCTGGTGCCATTCTGTATGGTGACCATGATATTGGTGCCATTCCCGGCTATAAGTTAATCACAAACTCTATTTCACGATCTGGTGGCAGTCCCGGTAGATCATCAGGAAACACTTCAGGGTATTGTTTCACCACTGGTACTTCATTGACGTTCGAGAAATCTTGCTTTTCAATGCTCATTACACTAACTACATAGCCTTCACAACCACTGTTTAATATACGTTGTGCCTTCATTGCTGAGATTACTGGAAATCTAAAATTATTACTAACCCCGACAAAATAAAAAGGTTCTTCCCCAGGTGGTTGTAGTGTTACAATCTTTCCCCGACAATCAACAATAGCATGATATTTTGATAACCAATCCATACCCAAGATTATGTCATAGTCATTCATATCCAACACAATTAAATCAGCATAGAGTTCCCTATTTTCGATAGGAATACTACACGCTCGTATGATCTTATTTGTTTATTTTGGATCTCCAGAGGGGGTTACTACATTATAACCTACCTCAATTGTTTCTGGTACTCTACCCAGCCTTCTCACATACTCGGTAGATGCAAATGAATGTGTATCACCAGGATCAAATAATACCGATGCTGAAATACCAAAGATAAGAAGGTTACCTGTGATAATAGATGGATTAGCTTCAGCATCTTCTCTGGTTATAGTGTAAACTCTAACTGGTACCCTTTCCTGCGCTTTTGATTTTGTCTTGTTTGGGAAAACGTTCGCCATATGTCCAGGTTGTCCACATGAAAAGCATACTTTAGAACCCAATAAGCAAACTCCACTATGTTGTTTTCCACAGTTAGGGCATGCCGGTAATGGTACAAAGGGTCTACCCTCTTCAGACTTCATACGCTTACTTGGTTCTTCTTGTTCCTGACCCTTTTTAGATGGAAAACCAGCCTCTGGATTTTGCGATTGAGGTGGCCTCTTCTTTTCATTCTTAAACCAGCATTGGCCTTGTCGTTGGGCAAATTGCCGCCGAACCTCTTGTGCTTGTCGAATCCTCAGTTCTGCCTGTTCTGGGACCAATGCTCTCTCAGCAATTATTGAATAAGTCGTCCCTTGAATTCCTGCCATGCTGACATCTCTGTATAGCTCTAGTCTCAATCCTTCAAGGAACCTCTCCACTTTCAGTGCTTCCGGGCTAACCATATGCTCAGCAAACCTAGACATCATTTCGAACTTACAGATGTAGTCTGAAACCATCATGCTTCCCTGTTTCAACTGTATAAATTCGTTCATCTTCATTGCACGAACAGGAGCTGTAAAGTACTTATTTCTGAATAGTTCCTTGAACTTAGCCCAAGTCATTGTTGCCACATTCTCAATAGCGCTTATCGTATCCCACCAATGACCTGCACTGCCCCGTAACATGAAGGATGCACAAAGTACCTTGTTCTCTTCAGAAACCTTACTATACTGGAACATGTTTTCTATAGTCCTTAGCCAATCTTCTGCTTCTGTAGGATCCACTGTGCTCTCAAATGTTGGGGGATTCAACTTCCTGAACCTTCCTCCATCTAATTCAACTTGTTCTACTCGAGGTGGCGGTCAATTCCTGTCATCTCCCTGCTGTCCTCGCATGTCTCTTTGTTTGATGAGTTGTTGGATTTGTTGAGATTGCCTTTCTACTAGTTTAGTCAATCGACCAATGATCAGATCACGATCAGAACTTGTGGACGTCATTTCTGGATCTTGTGTTCTACCCCCATCACTGCCTTCAGTTCTTGTTCTCGGCATTATTTTCAATTTATGACTGAGCCCTATATCATATGGTCAATATAATTCATGAAATATGAGTGCACACAATAAAATAACACTTACTGGATTTGTTCTGCTCCACATGCTCTGAGCTCGTGTACATGGACAGTCTACAGGGCACAAACTGGTCTCCGATACCACCTAAAACGACCCGCACTAACTACCTAACTTACAAGTACTATAAATTACGGTGAAATTTCGATAGAGTTTCCCCTAAACTAGTACCTATCCAAAACCTGTGACATAAAACCAACACAAGTATCATACAGAGACATCTAGTCTCAATCCGAACCAAACTCGTGACATCAATATCCCCATAGCTATAACTACAAGAGATTAGTAAACAACAAAGCTTCGAGCTTCCAAAATCACTCATTTATTTTACATTACGATATTTAAACAACCTCACAAGTTAAACAAACATACTACGTGAACTTAAAGTACCCATCACACCATCAATGACACTCAAACATATGAGTACATTACTGCAATACATATTTATAAAGTAAGGTCCACAAACAATAACGAAAATATGTTAAGCCCATAGTTAAGCCCGACAGGTCGTAATCCATGTACGTCGACCCTCAGCAACAGTGGAACTCTAACTCATCCAGCGAGGGGACATACTCAAGCATCATAATTACCTACAATGCATAAACTACGTGAGCTAAAGCCCAATAAGTAGAAATCATGCATGTTATGTATCATGTCTGATGCAACATATGACATATGATTATCAATGAGAATCTGTCAAAATCATTTTATTATCCTTGGGCCCGTTGAACCACGTACTAAGCACTGGAATAAACTCAATATCATATCATATCACGAGGCATGCATCTACCAAGCCAGATATATAAGGTATGCATCTACCACACAAAATATATCGTGAGAACATGCATCAACCATGTCTCACACATGATATAAGCACGCATCTATCGTGCTAAACATATTGTAAAAGCATGCACCTACCATGCCTCGGTGCTCTAGCAGCGGCCAACAAAACATTTTTCTTTTCTTTCTTTCCGTGATCGTACCATGCATGCAAACACTAGTGAGTATCCTGTTATGCATGCATGTGGAGATGCCAATGGATGTCATGATCATGTAAGGTGCAACCAAACACTTTAAGCAAAATACAGATCAATCATCCAATACAATACACTCTCAAGATATCATCAAATTTACAAACAATACTATGTTTATGCATTGTAGTTGCACATGGATTTCTACTTACCTTGATCGGGTAATACCCTTACGTTTATACCAATAGGGGTGGTTGTGATGATATATCTTCAGAACCTGTTTCAAGGAATGTGTTTAAAGGATTTACATACCACATACAAGGTTTAACTCTCTTCATATCGAAAGGGTTTACCACTTCCTATGTAGACGCTTAATCAGTGTTCTATGTATTTTATGTCTATTTATCGACATATACCATCCCATTAACCAATCAATTTTGGACTTATAAATCACTAATGAATCTATTAGTCTCTGTTTATAAAGTTCATTCAACTCTCACAACTTAAAATTTCATGGTTTTATAACAAACACTTGATTAAGAGAGTTTATCAAAGTCTTGTCATAATCAAATTTTGTTTTGCTTATAACCACTATAATATAAGTTGAATTTGCACCAATTCTTGACATAATATCCCTAAGATACTTAAGAATAAGTATACGGAAACTCCTGACCCTTAAACATACGGATCAAGTAACATATACTATTAATTCCAAAAGGTGGCAGAATTGATTCCTTTATTGCCTTAGTGAGTTTTAAGCCTTATAAATCCATATTAAACACAAGGGCTTGCCATGTCTGAATTCTTAACATCATTATAACATGTATAAGAACATATAAAGTTCTCACATCTTCGAAATAGCTAAGAAACATAGCAAGCATAAGGAAGAAACAAAGGAAACTCACCTTGATTGTCAAAGGAATTGAGGTGTTGATGTTTTTGATGATTTCTTGAATTTTTGGTGAATTTTCGAAGTGGGGATCTTCTTGTTCATGTACAGACTGTAAATGAGGGTTGAGGGTCTGATTTATCCACCAACCAAGTGTCTTATGTCGGTTATGAAGGTGAAATGTCCAAAATACCCCCGAATGACTATTAGAGACTAGGTTTCAAAGAATGGATCGATTCAAGTAGTTATGATCAGGTTCTTGGAGTGTATGAACTGGTTCCTAGTAGATATTGACCTAATTTAGGGTATGGATGATCTTTCAAAGGGTTTAGTAGAAGTTTAGGGTGTATTTTTATTGCTTAAACTCGGTTACTCATGCGAACAACGTTGAAAATGCTAGTTAAGGAGTTTATTGTCAAACTTTCTAAAACTTCACAAATACGACATTGTAGATAAGAATGGAAGGACTCATTTATATTTAATACAATAAACTAAAATATAAGTTCAATTCCTACTGCAGTTGGAACGAATAAGGTATAGACAGATGACAATATTTTACCACTGTTACTACATGCAATCATAAATTGCATTCTATAGGGTATTGACAAGAATCAAGGTACTTGACATGTGTTAGTATATTAAATTATGGTTATTCACTTGAATCATCAATACCCAGTACACGCGCCGACTAAAATCTCGAGATAAGCTAGTTAACCTCCGATAGACACGTTAGTGACACCTTTATTACTTCTAGGCTTACCACGTGTACTCAGAGTTTTATAGGATCTTTACATATATTTTATTTTCGTATTAGAAATAATATGAATAACGTAACTTAGTTCCGTAACATATACCACGATAGTGTTTTGGACTTTAGTTCAAATGCTTAGCACATTTCTATGTAGTGAAATTAACTATAAGATCAAATGAACCATGAAACATCAAGTAATCCAAATAACACATAATTAACAAGTTATGCATGAATCATATTGACCAAGTGAGTAGTGTTAGGCTTGGGTATCACACCGATCTCCTTGGTAAAAGTTCAGTGGTCTCGACATGGAGTTGAAGAAGCAACTTGAGAGACTGAAGATAGTATGAAGTCGAGATACCCGGAATTGTTTCCGTTTTAAGTTTCGGGCCGAAACTTCTTTTTAGAAGGGTAGTATGTAATGCCCGGATAATTAATGTGCATTTATCCTGTATTCGATCTTGTAAGATTCGACTTTGTGACATATTAATCGATGATCAGTTTCCCATATTCGTATCCCTACATTTTTGTATTCCTTTCCCATGCATGCATGCATAATTCTGCACGTCTTAACGTACGCTAAAGGATGATCATAATGTACGCTATGACTACAGTGTAACGTACGTTATAGGTTTCGCTTAACGTACGTAAGCATAGTCAACTCGGAATCAGACAAGGGTCGGCGTGTAGGACCTGACAAAGATGCAAGGAGATCACTCGCATGAACCTGGACGGCTTTCTAGCTATGCAAGTCAACGTACTTAACGTACGCTAAGGAATAGTTTTAACGTACGCTAAGGTTATAGTTGTTACGTACGTAAAACCTTTAAGATAACGTACGTAATCCAATACCAGAAACAGTCCAGTGAGCTCTGGCCAGACGTTAACGTATGCTAATGTTGGAGTATAGCATACGATAATAAGGTTACCTACGTAATAGGCTTCTGGTAACGTACGTAATGGCTTATAATTCTATTTATAGACCTCGACGCCATTTCATTTCTCATCCTTACCTTGGCCGATTTTTGGGCTCCGACGATTATCCTTCACCATTTAACTCACTTATCATCATCCTAGCTCGAGTTTGAAGATCATAGACCATTGGGGATTGGTGTTCAAGCTCTCGGTGTTGAATTTCTTCAAGTTTCTCCTTGTTCTTCACCACTTTGAGGTAGGTGATTCTTCACCAACTGGATTAAGTATTCTTATGGATGTTTTGAGCATGTTTTGAGATTATCAATTCAGTTATATTCAGGCATAGTCGAACATCATGTTGTTAGAATTATAATTTCGGTTATGTTTCGGCTCCTTTTCGTTGTTTAGAATATTAATCGAACCTTGTAGTGTTTGGACTCCTAAACATGGTATCATGAGGCTATAAACCTGATTATGGCAAGTTTATGGAGATTATGAAGTTCTTAAATATTACATGATGAAATAATGCATATTGGGACATTTAATGGATTGAACTTAGGATTATTTCCTTGAAGAAGAAGATGATAATCTAAGAGGAACCTAGTGATTAAGTTCTTATGATGATGCACAGAAGTGTTTCGATATCTTATTATGGAAGAATTTGATTAGAATCCTTCTAAGATGAATTTCATGTATCCGACCGAAAGATGCGTTTTAACTTGAATAGTGTTCGACGAAGTTGTCGTTCGGACGGGTAGCATAGTATTGATTCAACTGAACGAATTGGGGTAGATTTAGTTCGCTCGCCATGATAGGGCATAACATCTCTCGTAAATGATCCGTTTGATGGTTAAAACGATTATCCGGAACCGTTAGTTATATCGGTATTATTATTCGTTGAAGGTTTGGATTTTGGAGAGCCGATCGAGTGAGAATTCTCCGAGTGGATTGAATCCTATTCGTAGTAGCAATTCTTATCGCCATTTTTGAGGCAAGTATTGTATTTTGAGATTTTGATCATGTATACTGTTTGTTCATATTGTTGGACATGTGATTATTTTCGTTAAATTGTCATGATATTCGTTATCGATTGCTTGTATGTTCATGTTGATGAATATAGTGATTTTTCATACATGTATGTATAAGTTGTGTTTGAGTATGTTGTGCAATCTATGCTGAGGGCGCTGGATCGGATGTCCACCTCGTGTTGGTCCGACGGGATCATCTTGGGATCTATGCTGAGGGTGCTGGATCGTTGGACGGGTTTTTCCACCTCGTGTTGGTCCGATGGGATCATCTTGGGATCTATGCTGAGGGCGCTGGATCATTGGAATACCCATGTTGTGTTAATGGAATCATGTGGATTCGCATTGTTGGATTCTGGTAGCGAAAGTCCATATTATGTATCTTATTATGCATTGTTGTTGCATATTCGATTTGTGTAATATGATACTTGTACTAGCATCATTTTGCTAACCCCTTCGGGGATGGACATTTGTTTTGATGTTCAGGTAGCCGAGGAACGGGAAAACGGCCACAGTACCGACATGACGAAGAAGGGGCTCAGTGATGTTTATTGTAGTTGTGACTTGTCTTTCTGGTTCATTTTCAGTACTCGAGTACGCGTGTCTTATTAATATTTTGAGATGGTTGTAATAATGGACTTATTTGATCTGTTTGAACCGGTTTTGTATTTTGATCTTTATTGGTACTATTGTATTATTTTTACATTTCTTCAAATTAGCCTTGTAAATTCTTATTTAAAGGGTTTACGGCGCTATAATTATTCCGAATATCTCGGGGTGTTACAATATGCACTGACAAATTTCCGGATCGGGCATACTGTGATGTCCATCTTCAGCCGTACTATTTTTGGTCGTTCATAGTCCATTTATGTATTTGGATATGTTCGACATTTTGTGATTAATCGTTCAGACGCCTGAGGGGTATGTTCGTTAGTCGGGTTGTTTTCCTTGAGATCCAATGTATTTCAATTGAATAACATCTTGAGAATTCATTTATCATGTATATGTAGAAATCCGAGAAAGAAAGGGAACAGTGGACAACCGATGATCGCAAGAATACGAATCTGGACAATGTCTCCAAGAATGCGCTATTTGTCACTGTCGCCAAAGGCACATTTTCCTTGGTAAAGAGCTGCAAGACAGACAAAGAAATCTGGGAGAAACTCAAGTTAATTTGTGAGAGAAATGAGCTCTCAAAAGAAAACCAAATTTCAAAACTCACTCAGCAGTTTGAATATTTTGAAACGAAATCATCTGACACACTTGAGGAACTTGACCTCCCATTTACCGACATTATCGGTGAACTTGAAGCATTGGACAAAATATATACCTAAAAAAAGAGAAAAATGTCAAAATATTTAGATCACTCTCTGTTCGATGGGACATTAAAACCACAACTATGCGTGTGTCTTGTAATTTAAATAACATATGTACTTTTGATCTCTTTTCCTTAGCCTAAATTACAGAAGCTGCCCGAAGATGATCAACAGGAGAAGGATGAGAAAATACGTGTCTGGAGAAACAAAATAAAGGCACTGATCAGAGAATCAGAAGCCACGCGAACACCTATGAAAATAGAGGAATGCCTACAGGCGATCACCGACAGTGACTCCTCTGATGATGAAGTAGAAGATAAAGCCTGTGTGTGCTTATGGCAAAGGAAGAGGATGACGATGATAGTGACGATGAGGTAAGCTCATGTTCAGCTAACCTTATAAATGCATCATAAATATTTGAACATATGATGAATGAATTCAGGATCATCCAAAAAGCCCATGAGATGCTTAAATAAGAAAACCTACAGCTCTCTCTTTCAAATATAGAGCTGAAGGATGAAAACGATCTGCTGAAAAACAATTATTAAAATACGTCTTTAGATTGCAAAAACAGCAAGATCACTCATAAAAACTTATGGAACGCAATCATCAACTTGCAACTGAACTAAATAAGGTAAAATCTCATAATCGATGCAAGACAAATGATTATGCTTTAATAGAATCTAAGATACAACTTCTCAAGAAAAGAGAAGGAGAACTCGAGACCATCCTCAAATCATTTGATAAATCATCAAGGAGGAGAAAAACATTCTAAGCACTGGACAACATGTCCATGACAAATGTGGCTTGGGATATGGCTGTTTATCCAACAAGGCAAAACTAGTACGGTGTTTGTCAAAGGAGTGAAATCCATTCCTGAAACCAAAGAAGCTCCAAATGCTGCTCCTGTAAACAAATGAAAGGCTATATCTACCCCTTCTCAGAAATCAAAGGCTGCCATTCTGCCACCTCATATCATAAGTAGCGAAAAACACAATCCCACAAGCCTGTAAGACGCAATACTGAATATCAAAAGTATGCTCCTCGAGCATACCAACAGCGTCAGCAGCAGACTAGAAGGAAGGTTGTACCCAAGTACCATCAACAACATGTACCTTAGTACTACCGATAGTAAAATGCTCCTAGATACTGGGTATAGGAACTCAAGTATCTGTCTCTTAAGCAAGATGCCATGCAGTTCTACCAACAGCAGGAATGGGAATCCAACTAGAAACCCAGAAGGCAGGCTAGAAGGCAGATAATACGGTTCCTCCTCCCATAAAACAACCTTACTAGACCCAAAATTTAATAATTACATGCATAATGATGCTTACAACAAGTACATACCTGCCCCACATAAATATAATAAAAGAGGACCTAACACAACTTGCAACAAACCCATTGGTGTCAGGAAAATATGGACCTAAAGCCACTAATAATTAAGGACCTAAAAATCAAAAGGGACCTAAACCTACTTAATTTTTTATTACAGGACATCAACGAGAAGGACATATGGTATTTCGACAGCGGATATTCTTGCACATGACAGGACATGTCACCAAGCTGACAAATTATGTAGAAGGTCGTGGTCCAAAGGTGCGATTCGGTGACAAATCAAAAGGAATAACAAGAGGGAAAGGACTCCTGCTTGTAAAAAAATTCAAGGTAACTGACGTGGCCTACATAGAAGAACTACAGTACAACCTTCTTAGCATTAGCCAGTTATGTGACAAACAGTTCTTGGTCAAATTCTATGTAGATCACTGTTGGGTGAAGAACATAAAGACAAAATAGATTGTCCTTACAGGAAGCCGGTCAGGTACATGTATATTGCTGACTCGAAACCCACTAGTAATGTAATTCCTTGTCTTATTGCCAAAGGCATTGCAGATCAAAGCTGGCTATGGCACAAAGGATGCTTCACATAAACTTCAAGACCATTAACAATTTAGCATGACAGATAATGATCAGAGGCTTGCCCGGTCTTTCATTTCATAAGAACAGCGTCTCTGGACCCTGTCAGAAAGGCAAGCAAGTCAAGTCGTACCTGAAGAGCAAATCTTATCTTTCAACCCACAGGGTCCTAGACTTACTACAGATGGATCTTTATGGCCCTGCATACCCTGTCAGCCTACGAGGTAAGAAATATTGTCTTGTCATTGTTGATGATTTTTCCAGGTACTGATGGACTATCTTCTTTGAGAAAAAAGAAAGAGACAACCACAAAGATGCCGGAACACCTGAAAAGGCTTCAAAATGAGAAAGGACTGAGCATTGTATCCATTCATCCTGATAGAGGCACATAATTCACAAACTTTTTCATAGAGCAGTAGCTCACACTCCTCAATAAAATGGTGTTGCCTGTAATACCCGGTCGAAAGTCATGTCATTTCAAACCTTTTCATATTCTTCGAATCGTGAATTGTTGAGCGAACCCTTGTAATCATTGCTTGGAACCACCGTTTTGGGGTTTCCGTACTTCTATTTTCGTGTTATTGTTGCCCGGACATTGAATCCTATTACTTTTATTCTCTTCCCAGGTCATTTTTCCATCATTTTAGGACCCGAAGGGGGTGTGAGCCGCGGCACAAGGAGTGTGCGCCGCGGCACACACATTTCCTAAATTGGCCGAGCGAATCAGACTGGTGCCGCGGCACACTCCGGCAAAGGCCGCGCACACTGCTGAAGTCATTGCCGCGGCACACCTACGCCCGAGCCGCGGCACACTTGTGTTGCATCCTCACCAAAAATCGCTCAGACCCGGTGCCGCGGCACACTGAGCCGAGCCGCGGCACACTTCCGAAACCCGGGAACAATTTTAGGCTCGTGCCGCGCACACTGGCCGAGCCGCGGCACACAATGTGGTCAATCGCATAATTCGGCTTTTTAAGCGAGATTTCAGCCCTCTTCCCCATTTCCTTCTTCCACCGCGAGAGAGAGTTTGAGGGAGGAGTTTTCTCACATCTATCACTTGTGTGTTGGAGATTTACCACTTTCACTCGGTTGGGAAGCCCGGATAGTCGATCTAACGCGTATTCCTTGGATCATAGAGCTTAGATATTCAAGAGGTAATTTCTTCGACATCTTGACTTCTCGATTTTGTGTGGGTATTGACGTTTTGGATGATTAAATCATGGTGTATGGTGTGATATATGCGTGATTATGGACATGTTTGAGTATTCATCGGATTATTGAAAGATTATTCAAGAACACTTTGAATTTTGTGTTGGATTTTGGGGGTTTTCGTAGATTCGTCCGTTTTGTCCGATTGAAGCTTGAGAATCTTGAGATTTTGATATATCTATACCGTATGAGTGTTTTCTTCCGATTTTACGGGATAGATTGTGCCGTTTTCGAACTTGTGGGAGTTTGGGAGATTTCCCAACCTTTAGTTATCCACCCGTATATTTTCTTGAATCGTAGACGAGTTTCGGGAGTCTCTTCGTATAATTTGAGTGTGGATAATTAATTGTCATATTCCTTGCGAATCGTTTAGGTGCCAGAAGCGCGTTCTCGGACCTACCGAACTCATACCTTTCCTCCGTTCGATTTCTCGATGTCTCAAAGGCAAGTATACATTTATGATTGTACGTTCTCGACTTTGAAAGTAAGAAATATTGATGGCATATCATGAACGAACCGTTTTTACGGCATTCATAGATATATTGTTGGCATGTAATGAACGAACCGTTTTGACGGCATTCCTACATGTATCGGCGTATGAGGTGAACGAACCGTTTCTACGGCATTCACATACGTAACGGCGTATGAGGTGAACGAACCGTTTCTACGGCATTCACATACGTCTTATGAGATTTTAGTTATTCCGGAATACTAGTCTTGAATTGATGAATTGACGGTTACATTTACTTTATTGTCTAGGAGTATTGTGTTTCATATTGATATACTTGCACTAGCTATTCGACGGCTAACCCCTTTGCGGGGGAAATACGTTTCATGTATTTCAGGTTCCAGGAGTTCGGACAGGCAGGTATCGGGTCGGCACAAAGATGGTGGGCAAGTGTGACACTGTGTTTTTCTTCCAGTTATGTTTGGAGTTCCCGTTCAGTGTTGTTGTACTGGATTGGCTTTTGAATACTCGAGTATTGTTTTCCCTTTTCCTTGATGTTCCGGCCTGTGTTTTCCGAAGTATTGATTCGAGTTGTGATGTTTATGAATACATTGGTTATGTAAACAATACCGTTGTATTGTTTTTCATTCTATTGTGTGTAGACCTTATCGGTCAAATTTTATGGTTCCACGTATGTTAGCCTTGTGGGTCCCACGGCGGGGCTTACGGCGCTGTAATATCCCTGAATAACTTGGGGGTGTTACAGAATATGGTATCAGATCCTAGGTCTATGGATACCTAGGCTGTCGGTCTTTTGGGTCGATCGAGTCGTTAATTGTCCACAGTATCACTACTCTGCCATAATCACAGTGCGACCGGTACTTGTAAGACCTCTCACTCTTCTGGTGTTTCCTTAATCGTTTTGCTTCCTTTTATCGGTATTCTTGAGAATCGGACACTTTGTTGATGCGTGATTGAATTGTGCTTACGTGACTTGTGTGTTCTTCAAGATGTCACCGGTAGGGGCCGTGGCCGTGGTCGTGGCCGTGGGCGAGGAAGAGAATGTGGCGCGGCCGTTTCCATCGGTCGCCATGGGGTCGACCAACCCCAGCTTGTCGAACTCGGTGCATCCCGATACCGAGAGTCGCACGATCACCGACGGTCGTGGAACAATGCAGACGTTGGAGTGGCGAATGCACTTCAACAATTGGCTACTCGATGACCATTTTAGCCCAAACTGCTCAACCGAATAACCCGAACCCAAACACGGATGCCTTGCTTCGTATCGTAATCCGTATGCACCCTCCACGCTTTAAAGGCTGCACTGCTAGCCGGGAGGATTGGCTAGCGACTGAGAAGATTTTCGAGGCGCTTGATTGCCCGAGGTGAGGAAAGTACCGATTGCTCAAGATTTCCTCACTAAGGAGGCCGCTACTTGGTGGAAGGTCATCAAGCCACAGGATCGTATTGCCTCGTGGGATGAATTTAAGGAGCTCTGAGGCCGAGTTTTGTCCTTGGCCGGTACGAGAGAGCCGAATCCGAGCCTTCTTCGAGGCTAAACCACAAGATATTCCCGCTTTCACAGCGATCGTGGAGTATAACCAACAATTGATCCATGTGAAGGATCAAGTACGTAACGAGCGTGATAAGATCCGTTATTTTGATATGCGGATGAATTTGGACTTACGGCGTACATGGCCGGATTTGCTTGTACCACACCGAAAGAGTATCGTGACGAGCTTTAGCCCATGATATGTTGAGCCCGACAATGATACCGTTGAAGAACCGAAGAAGCGTAAAGTCGGGAAATCTTTCTCGCTCTAAGGGTGGCAACTTTCGAAGTCACGCACGACTAACCGCTTTTGGCGACATCGTCACGTTCTAATAAAGGGAAGAGGGGTTACCGTACCACTCCGGTACCTCAAATCGCATGCTGACTTGCTATAATTGTGGCCGCCTGTGCCACTTTAGTTCGGAATGCTACTTTCCACTATTAAAGTGTCACACGTGTGGTCAGATGGGGCATAGAGAGGTTTATTGTTCCGAGCCGAACCAGACTTTGGACACTCGGGCTTCGCCCCAACACCCCTTGATCAAGGTGTTAATCACGGCAATCTTTCGGTCAACCTCAAAGAATTTTGGTGGGTCGGTCGAACGCTAGAGGGGGAACTCTAGCGTCGGTTCGGTGCAACCACGGGTTTATGAGATGCGTCGAATGCACGAACCCGATGCGGCGGTGGCTTCGTGTACCATCCATATTCTATCCTATCCACTGTGTACTTTTGATTCGGGTGCTACATATTCTTTTATTTCTTTGGAGTGTGTACGCCGTTTGAATATAACTTGTTTAATCGCTTGCGATCCCTTTATCGTGAGACCGCTAGCGGGATAGGATTGTGGGGAATCGGGAGATTAGAGAATTTCCGATGGTTATATCCGGTATGGAATGGTTATCAAATTTAATTGTAGTTGATATGGAAGGCGAGGACGTAATCCTCGGCGAGGATTGGCTTAATAATCACCAAGCGATTATGAATTACCGTACCAAAGTTATCACTATGATGACTAAAGACGGATCTGAGTACTCATTTTTGGGACGTAAGTCAGGCCAATCCAAGTTACTTATCAGTGCCATGAAGGCCGTAAGACTTTTAAATAAAGGTTGTACGGGCTATTGGTGCTATGCTTTGAAAACGGAAGGAAGCGAAGTCGATTTCTCTTCAATTCCGGTTGTTAATGAGTATCCCGATGTTTTTCCGGACGATCTTCCGGGATTACCGCCAGATTGAGAGATAGAATTTTCCGTAGACTTAGAGCCAGACGCGGCTCCGATTTCTAAAGCACCTTACCGGATGGCGCCTTCCGAAATGCAAGAATTGAAGAATCAGTTGGGAGAACTTCTGGAAAGAGGGTACATCAGACCGAGCGCTTCGCCTTGGGGCGCGCCTATTCTTTTCGTGAGGAAGAAAGATGGTTCACTACGTTTGTGCATCGACTACCGCGAGCTGAACAAAGTAACCATCAAGAACAAGTACCCTCTACCGTGTATAGATGATTTATTTGATCAATTACAAGGAGCTGCGGTTTTCTCGAAGATTGACTTAAGATCCGGGTATTATCAACTCAGGGTGAGGGAGTCCGACGTTCCGAAGACGGCGTTCCGGACGAGATATGGGCATTATGAATTTGTAGTTATGCCTTTTGGGTTGACGAATGCGCCGGCAGTATTCATGCAGTTAATGAATAAAATATTCATCGAGTACCTCGACAGGTGTGTAGTCGTCTTTATTGACGACATCTTGATCTATTCTCGGGATAAGGAGGAACATGCCCGACACTTGCGTTTGGTCTTAGACATTTTGAGAACCGAGCACCTCTATGCAAAATTCTCGAAATGTGAGTTTTGGTTGGAAGAAGTTATGTTTCTCGGCCATGTGATTTCGGTGAAGGGGTTCGTGTAGACCGCAGAAGATCGAGGCAAGGCTAGACCGGGCACCGCCTAAAAATGTTAAGGAGGTTCGTAGCTTTTGGGCCTTGGCCGGGTATTACCGTCGGTTTGTCGAGGGGTTCTCGAAACTCGCTCGACCGCTACGAAATTACTCCGTAAGACCGAAAAGTTTGTTTCGACGGTTGAGAGACAGCAGAGCTTCGATGAACTAAAGAAACGATTGACTTCAGCGCCGATTCTAACTTTACCACATGGTAGCGAAGGCTTTGCGGTTACATGACGCTTCGGGTCAAGGCCTGGGCTGTGTTCTTATGCAGCATGATAAGACAATAGCTTTTGCGTCACGACAATTAAAGCCTTATGAGATGAATTATCCTACTCACGATTTGGAATTGGCCGCAATTGTCTTCGCACTCAAGATTTGACGGCATTATTTGTATGGTTCACCGTGCCGGATTTATACCGATCACAAGAGCCTAAAGTATATTTTCAGTCAGAGGGAGCTGAATATGAGACAGCGGCGTTGGTTAGAGTTGATAAAGGATTATGATTTGGAAATTCTCTACCACCCCGGGAAAGCCAATGTCGTTGCAGATGCCCTGAGCCGCAAATCGGCATCTCTTAAAATGCTCGAGGTTTTACGCCCTGCATTTAAAAATTCGTCAAGATTTAATTGAGCAAGGGATAGAAGTTTGGCTTCAACGAGTACAGGGACAGTTGTGTACTCTCGAAATTACTTCATCCTTAGTTGACGACATCAAAGGGAAGCAGTGGAGTGACCCGATGATTTCTCAACTGAAGGAAGATGTGATACAAGGAAAAGCTCATGGCTTTATGGTACATGAGGATAGTATTCTGAGATTTCAGGGCAGACTTTGTGTTCCGAACGATTTAGAGTTGAGACAGAGAATCCTCCGAGAAGCCCATGCTACGCCTTACTCAATCCACCCCGGGACGAGTAAGATGTACAAAGATTTGAAGCGAAATTTTTGGTGGAATAACATGAAGAAGGATGTTACGGAGTTTGTATTACGGTGCTTGACGTGTCAACAAGTCAAGATCGAACATCAACGCATCAAGGGTTGTTGAAACCACTTCCCATTCCCGAGTGGAAGTGGGAAGATATCTCAATGGATTTTATCATCGCCATGCGAGAACTCGGATGGAATGAATATGATTTGGGTAATTGTCGATCGATTGACCAAGTCCGCATTTCTTGGGTATTAAGGATACTTGGGGACCGGATAGATTGGCTCGAACCTTTATCGCCGAGATCGTGAGGTTACACGGTGCCCCAAGACCATTGTTTCGATCGAGATGGCCGTTTCGTATCGCATTTTTGGCGTGCCGCTCATCGTGCCTCGTACTGAGTTGAGATTGAGCACTTCCTTTCATCCTCAGTCGGACGGTCAGACAGAGAGGACGATTCAGACGTTGGAGGATATGTTGCGGGCCTGTGCCTTAGACTGGAGTAATGATTGGGAGCTTCACTTGCCGTTGATCGAATTTGCTTACAATAATAGTTGGCATGCGTCGATCAAAATGGCACCCTTCGAGGCACTCTATGGTAGGCGATGTAGGTCGCCATTATGTTGGGACGAGGCTTCTGAGCTAGTTGGGACGGAACCGGATATGTTGTTGGAGACCAAGGAAAAGATTTCTATTATCCGAGATCGATTACTGACTGCCCAGAGTCGTCAGAAATCTTACGCTGATACTCGTCGTCGACCCTTGGAGTTTGAAGTGGGGGATCATGTCTTGCTCAAAGTATCGCCGACCAGAGGAGTTTTCCGCTTCGGGAAAAAGGGGAAACTCGGTCAAGGTATATCGGACCTTTCGAGATTTTGGACAGAGTTGGAGATTTAGCTTATCGCTTGGCGTTACCTCCAGCTTTGAGTCACGTCCATAGTGTTTTTCATGTGTCCCAGTTGAGGAAGTACGTACCGGATCCGAGCCACATTATCGACTACAGTGAGATTGACGTAGCCGAGGATATTACCTTTCCGGAGAAACCCGTGAAGATTCTTGAGCGCCGTGAGAAACAACTTCGGCATAAGACCATTCCACTGGTTAAAGTGCAATGGTCGAGGCATGGAGTCGAGGAGGCGACTTGGGAGACGGAAGAGAAGATGCGGGTGGAATACCCCGAACTTTTTATTCCTTAAGTTTCGGGACGAAACTTCTTTTTAGAGGGGGAGAATGTAATACCCGGTCGAAAGTCATGTCATTTCAAACCTTTTCATATTCTTCGAATCGTGAATTGTTGAGCGAACCCTTGTAATCATTGCTTGGAACCACCGTTTTGGGGTTTCCGTACTTCTATTTTCGTGTTATTGTTGCCCGGACATTGAATCCTATTACTCTTTTATTCTCTTCCCGGGTCATTTTTCCATCATTTTAGGACCCGAAGGGGGTGTGAGCCGCGGCACAAGGAGTGTGCGCCGCGGCACACACATTTCCTAAATTTGGCCGAGCGAACTGTACCGGGTGCCAGCGTAGGTGTGCCGCGGCACACTTGTGTTGCATCCTCAGCCAAAAATCGCCTGTACCCGGTGCCGCGGCACACCTGAGCTGAGCCGCGGCACACTTCCGAAACCTGGGAACAATTTTTAGGCCTGTGCCGCGGCACACCTGGGCTGAGCCGCGGCACACAATGCGGTCAACTGCATAATTCGGCTTTTTAAGCGAGATTTCAGCCCTCTTCCCCCATTTCCTTCTTCCACCTGCGAGAGAGAGAGTTTGAGGGAGGAGTTTTCTCACATCTATCACTTGTGTGTTGGAGATTTACCACTTTCACTCGGTTGGGAAGCCCGGATAGTCGATCTAACGCGTATTCCTTGGATCATAGAGCTTAGATATTCAAGAGGTAATTTCTTCGACATCTTGACTTCTCGATTTTGTGTGGATATTGACGTTTTGGATGATTAAATCATGGTTTATGGTGTGATATATGCGTGATTATGGACATGTTTGAGTATTCATCGGATTATTGAAAGATTATTCAAGAACACTTTGAATTTTGTGTTGGATTTTGGGGGTTTTCGTAGATTCGTCCGTTTTGTCCGATTGAAGCTTGAGAATCTTGAGATTTTGATATATCTATACCGTATGAGTGTTTTCTTCCGATTTTACGGGTTGGATTGTGCCGTTTTCAGACTTGTGGGAGTTTGGGCGATTTCCCAACCTTTAGTTATCCACCCGTATATTTTCTTGAATCGTAGACGAGTTTCAGGAGTCTCTTCGTATAATTTGAGTGTGGATAATTAATTGTCATATTCCTTGCGAATTGTTTAGGTGCCGGAAGCGCGTTCTCGGACCTACCGAACTCATACCTTTCCTCCGTTCGATTTCTCGATGTCTCAAAGGCAAGTATACATTTATGATTATACGTTCTCGACTTTGAAAGTAAGAAATATTGATGGCATATCATGAACGAACCGTTTTTACGGCATTCATAGATATATTGTTGGCATGTAATGAACGAACCGTTTTGACGGCATTCCTACATGTATCGGCGTATGAGGTGAACGAACCGTTTCTACGGCATTCACATACGTAACGGCGTATGAGGTGAACGAACCGTTTCTACGGCATCTACATACGTCTTATGAGATTTTAGTTATTCCGGAATACTAGTCTTGAATTGATGAATTGACGGTTACATTTACTTTATTGTCGAGGAGTATTGTGTTTCATATTGATATACTTGCACTAGCTATTCGACGGCTAACCCTTTATGGGGAAATACGTTTCACGTATTTCAGTTCCGTGGAGGCCTGACAGCGGTGTATTGGGTTGGCACGAAGATGGTGGGCAAGTGTGATACTGTGTTTTTCTTCCAGTTATGTTTGGAGTTCCCGTTCAGTGTTGTTGTACTGGATTGGCTTTTGAATACTCGAGTATTGTTTTCCCTTTTCCTTGATGTTCCGGCCTGTGTTTGCCGAAGTATTGATCCGAGTTGTGATGTTTATGAATACATTGGTTATGTAAACAATACCGTTGTATTGTTTTTCATTCTATTGTGTGTAGACCTTATCGGTCAAATTTTATGGTTCCACGTATGTTAGCCTTGTGGGTCCCACGGCGGGGCTTACGGCGCTGTAATATCCCTGAATAACCTGGGGGTGTTACATTGCCGAGCGAAAAACAGGACACTGAAGGAAGCAACAAGAACTATGATAACTGCAAGCAAGTTGCCACAGCATTTCTGGGGAGAAGTAACAAATACAGTGTGATACACACAAAACTGCGACATCAACAAGCATCACAACAAAACCGCATATGAGGTATAGAATAATCAAACTCCTATTGTTGCGTATTTTCACATTTTTGGATGCAGGTGTTACGTTCTTAATAATGGGAAGATCAACTAAAGCATTCTATGAGAAATCAGATTAAGGTATATTCATTGGATACTCCTCCGTCAGTAAGACATTTAGGATATTCAACAAAAGGAAACTCTAGAGGAGTCAATCTGTATGGTCTTCAATGAACCCCATTGTGACCCTACATGAATAGAAAACCTAACCAAAGCTGTCCCGACGTTATCTCTTGAAGGAATCTCACAGACTCAGGAAGAACCTGTTGCAAATCCTGAAATCAATCCCGCAGCTGTAAGAATAGAAGAAGTAGTGAAAGCTGATGCTGTAGAAGCTGAAGCTAATTCTATAGCTCAACAGGACACCACAAGGGATGCTGAAGTAGAACCTAACAGAAGGTGGCCAACAGATCACACAGAAGTGTTGATAATTGGTGATTTTAATGCTGGTGTGTCCACCTAAAGAAGAATATAGAGTACACAAGGAACTGTGCTTTGTGCACAAGAGGATACTGAATCCAGTTCTGAATAGTCTCTATTCCCTATATGGAAATTCCAAGTTGAACTTAGGAGACTTGCCATGTGCACTCACTAATTTGAAGAAGAAATGATGGCTACAGCAAAGAAGCTGTAGGTATTTTACTTGGGAAAAGTAAACCACAAATCCAAGAGAATATAGACTAAACTTTAAACCATTATGAAATAACCTTTTTTCTATTCACAAAATATTCAAGGTTTTAAAGTAGCATTTAATACCCACAGGACATCATTTAATGCATCCGACAAGACTACAGACAGAGGAGCATTTAATGCAGATCAAAGAGAATATGTGAAGCATTAAATGTAAAACATCTTTAATTCAAACATTTTGAAGACATCAATCAGAGCTATGTAAATCTCACCAACTGGCCAACATCTACATTTATAACGGATCTATTCCAAGGTTATAAATATCCCAAGCAAGAGGACATTACTCAACTTACGAGCTCACTTACTGACGAACTTATTATCCAAGATCAATATATTTCTTCAAGCATAAGGAGAATATCTTAAGTGAAGAAATAACTAAGTTCTCAACAAAGAACAACACAACTACAACAAAACCTCTAAAGCATAGAATTGTTGTTCGTACTCGTGATACTTCAAAACCTTATTATTGAGATCCTTAGCCCTGTGTGGACTAAGTCAAGCTATTCCGACCTGTGTGGGAAGAACTATAGTTCAAGGACGAAGCTTCAATCTGTATGGGAAGAAGCAAGTTGAAGAATCCTACATCCAATCTGTGTGAATGGCTCAAGCTACAGTTGGCTCCATCAATTCTGTGTGAATTATACATCGACGAGTTTAGTTAAAATCATATAATTGTGTACGCCTTGATTTTAATAAACTTCTTACTCTTATGTGGAGGACATGTAGATGTAGAGTGGATTACCTCGAACCATGTTAAACTGTATGTTATTACTTTATGTCCCTATTATTTTCTTACCACCTGTGATTTTAGTATACTTGTTTTGAAAACCCGGTAAGCACCAAGCTACAAGAGATTGTCTAATTGATGTATTTACATCAACTTAGTCTAAAACTTCCGGTACGCAAATCTAACTTCAACAAAGAGTACATCTCATTCAACCCCTCCCATTCTAACCTGTAAAATAGTATACTATGACCAACATGCAGAATTACGTAGCTAGAGAAACTATGTTACCAGACAAACGTAACATACGCTAAGACTCTTCAGTAACATACGCTAAGATTAAAAATGAACAGCTGTGCAATTTCCGGAAGGTCAACACATTGAACGATCGTCTACAAATTAACATATGCAATGGACATATGATAACGGCCACTATCCTTTTCAAATTGAATTCAAATTGGATCGTTGATATCATCTAGATGGCCAATCATCCAACGGATAAATTGATGACATACTTAATGTACGCAACGTTCTGAAGTAAAGTACATAACATACAAGATGAAAGCTACTGGATGTTTAATGGACTACGCTTACGGCCGCTACACTACAAAGATTATGGCAGCTACACCTTTAATGTACGCAAGAGGTTCTGGCTAACATACTTTAAGGATGCGAACTATGCCAACGGTAAATTGGCTCCAGAGTACTATAAATAGAGGCATTTGGAAGAGTTGGGAGACACAAGAATTCTCTAAATATATCAAGCAATTATATGATTCATCTGAGCTTAAAATATCATGTACTTTGTGAGATAATATTACGTATTGTAACTAATACAAGAAGAATTGTTCGAGAAATCTGCTATATATATATATTCTTGTATCACTTTGAGTGGTTATTCGGTAAGTCGAGTAACTGTACTAACAAAACTCTTTGTAATATTGTGAGGTTATATTGTACCAGGAAAAGCAAGAATGTTTGGAGTTGTGGTTGTTATTGAGCCCAAAAATCAAGAAATCAAAGTTTGGCACTAATCTTGAAAATTCTATTGTAAAGAGTGGCACTAAACTATAAAATGCGTTCATTTTGAGAAAGGACTAGTCGATAACTCTAGGTAGGTTATGTAGGATTTTGGATAGCCGAATCTATAGAACAATTTCTTGTGTCATTTTATTCCTCACTTTTCGTTACTCCTATATTTGCTTTCGCACGAAAAGAGTTCAATACTCTACACTGCAGTTCAGCCCCCTTTTCTAGTGGCGGTATTAACTCACAATTGATATCATAGCGTTCTATGTATCATCATTCTAGCACCCCCTAGAGAAAAGATCCGGAAATGACCTATATTCCTACTTTCGAAGGCAATGCTCTATAATCATTCTCCCTTTTTCGACGGTTCAAACTTTATAACTTGGAAGAAGAAAATTTCTATTTTCATTCGCACTCATTATATCGATATTTGGAAGGTCATTGCTCTTGGACCAACAATTCCAAAGATAACTGACTACTCTCTTAAGATATTTGAATAATACTATGAGACCAACTGAAACAATGACAACTTCAATTGTAAAGCTACTCAACTACTTTACTGTGTTCTTAATCCATAAGATCACAATAGGATTTCATCTTGTGAGACAGCCAAAGAAATTCGGAAGATGCTGGAATTCACTCACGATGGTACGAGCCAAGTCAAAAAGACTAACATAAATATGCTCCTTCATGATTATGAGTTATTCACAATGAATGAAGACGAAAGCATCACTGCCATGCTTGACCTGTGTTGGGATAAACATTCCTGTTTTGATAATTGCCAACATATAGCAAAGAAGTCAAAATGCTGCTAAGTATGGAAGCTGTTAGAACTCTTCATACGGCCCGACCATGCAGCAAAGAAGATCTTCTACAGTCCAGTCTACAGACCCTACTTCATATACCAAAGAAACTTAATGTGTTGGATACAGCATACATGCTGAAGGTGTTTTACTTAGGAAAAGTAAAACACATCCAACGGGACTGAATATAAAAAGCTTTAAACCATTGTGAGATAAAACATTAATTACTCATAAAGTATTCATGGTTAAAGCAGCATTTATTGCTGATAGGAGAACATTTAATGCAGCCAGAGAGAGACAAGTCTGAACACTATGAAGAGCATTTAATGCAAAGACAGAAAGGATATCTGAAGCATTAAATGTGATGTGCATTAATTCAAACATTCAGCAGCCGCCAATCAAGAGACAGACGTCAACATCTCACCAACCATCAATGACTACATTTATAACGGATACGTTTCCAAGGTTATAAATATCCCCAAGCAAGACGACTTCTATACACAAGATTATATATTATCGCGAAAACTTTAACAGATTACTCTGATTCTAAGGATTACAAAGAAGTATGTTTCGTGAGCATACATCAGTATTCAAGTGAAGAAATATACAAGTCCTTAATGCAAACAGCACCGCATACAGTGATTGATCATCAGAGATAAAACTGTTGTTTGAGAATTGTTCTACCCTTACCGTTGAGATTATCATTAGCCCTGTGTGGACTAAAGATCCTTGCGTATTCCGACCTCTGTGGGAAGAATAGTATTGTAGACGAAGATTCATTATGTGTGAGAAGAAGTGGGTCAGGAAGATCTCAAGCCAATCTGTATGGACGGCCCAAAGCTACAGTCCATGTATCAATCTGTGTGAATGATATAGAGACAGGTTTAGTTAAAGTCATGCAGTTGTGTTCGTAGTGATTTTAATAAACTCTTTACTCATGTGTGGAGGACCAGTGGACGTAGAGGGGTTTACCTCGAACCCTTTAAATTGTATGTCATTTACTTTCAGTCTTTAGTGTTTAATTCGATTGTGATTTATTAGTATACATTGTAAAACCCTGTACGCATCAAGCAAATAGGAGAACATCTAGTTGCTGTATTTACAGCAACTCACACAACAGACATCCTATACGCAACTAACTTTGAATAACGTACAGCTCATTGTGCTTCTATTTCCTAAGATGTTTATTGCATTCTTAGTGACCAACAACTGGTTATCTGCTATCACAAATGGGCTAGCCTCTTTTGGCAAACCTATCTCGAGTAGTGATAAAGCAAAAAAAATTCTAAGTAGAGAAATCGAATGCTACAATAACGTCCATTATGGAGTCAAAAGATCTCAACACCATGGAGTTTCGTGCTCTCATTGGATCTCTTATTAATTATGAGATTGTCCTTAAATTTCGAAACTCTAAACTAAAGCCCAAGGAACGAGAGACGCCAATAGTGTTCGATGCTAAAGAAGAAAGTGATCCAGAAGATAAACCGATCAAAGAAGAAGATCAAGAATCTGCACTCTATGCTAGAAATATCCGAAAAATAAAAATCTTTTACATAGACGCCGGAAGGATATTTCTCGAGAACCTAGGGATGAATATAAAATGACCCATTTCCCTCAAAATTAAAAGTTCGATAATAATTGTCGAAGATGTGGTGTCCTCTGACATTTTGCAAAAACCGAGCTCCTGCTCTTGTTAACTCATCCAAACCTCCACATGAGAAATTCAACAAGAAGGAAGTGTATGTCGCCACGTGGAGTGACGATGAGGATGATGAGGAACCACACGAGCAAAGCAACCCAGCTCTCATAGCCCACAAAATGGTCGAAAGTGACACAAAAAGTGAGGTAAGTGACTCGCCTCATGAAGAACTTCTTGATGTGTTTAAATCTTTAAATAATGAATTTGAAGAAGTTTGCAAAATAAATAAAGATTTGAGAAAAAAAATCTTGAAGATGAAAATTCTAAAATTATAAATAAAAACAAAGATTATTTAATTGACCATTCCTTCTATTTTGAAAATGAGAAAAATCTGAGTGATGATTTACACAAAACACAAAAGAACTTAAACTCTATATCAAAAAATTGTCTTATGGTAATGATAAATTTGAACAATTATTATCCCTTCCTAGATTTTCAGTATCAAAACAAGGACTTGGTTATAATTTTTTTTTCATTGAAAAGGTCTTAGATAAGACTGCAATAGACTCAGAAAAATTAAAAATGAGAATCTCATCATGTCCATAATATTTTAAAGCGGGACATATTGAAACATTTTGTACTAGTCCACGAACCATCAAAGTAAAATAGATATTGGTGCCTAAAGGGATAATAGTTCCAAACAAAGCATATATGTCTAATTATACAGGACCCAATTTAGCTTGGGTATCTATAAAATGAAAGAAAATAAATTTTTGTGGGTGCAAGAAAGGACGATTGTACCATGAAATAAATTATACATTTATAGCGGATGTTTTAACCACATGAGTGTAAATGAGCATCTCTCCTCGGAGCTCGAAAGGGAAAAACGAGGATTTGTGACTCTCGGTGATAATAAAAGAGGTAAAATCAATGGTATATGTTAGGTGGGTAAGAAACTTTTACCAACTTTTGATAATGTTCATTTTGTTGATGGTCTATTTCATAATCTACTTTGCATTTTCCAATTATATGATAGTGGACTAAAATTAATTTTTGAAATCACTCATTGTATTGCAATAAGAAAAGATGAAATAGTTTTTATTGGATTAAGGGATGAAAATATTTATATTATGGATCTTGAACATGAATCATCTTTTATGAAAAATGTTTAATTTCATACAATGAAAATCCTATAATTTGGCATCGAAAATTAGGATACGCATCTTGTCCTTTACTTTCAAAATTATCTACACATGATATTGTTCGTGGTTTACCTTAATTAAATTTTAAAAATGATCACATATGTGAAGCTTGTATTAAAGGTAATATGCCGGCGGATTTTAAATCGAAAATGAAAATTTCCACTAGCAGAATTCTCGAATTTATTCATATGGATTTAATAGGACAATCTCGGCATGCTAGTTTGAGTGGTAAGCTATATACTTTAGTTATTGTTGATGATTTTTTCCGATTTACATGGGTAAATATTTTAGTAAATAAAAGTGATGCGTTTAACGCATTTGTTAAGTGGTGTAAACTAACACAGAAAGAAAAGAATTTTTCAATTATCGCCATTAGAACTGACCATGGTGGAGAAGTGATTCAAATGACTTTGAGAATGGTGTGACCAATATGGCATTGGACATAATTTTTCAGAACCCTCGACACCGCAACAAATGGAGTTGTCGAGAGGAAAAATCGCACCCTGAAAGAAAAGAGCCAGACAATGTCTAATGAATACGGGCTCCCAAAATATTTTTGGGTCGAAGTTGCCAACATGCCCTGTTATGTCACTAATCGAGTTCACCTTTAGAGAAATAAAATGTTGACGCCTTATGAAATATCTAAAGGTAAAAAGCCTAATTCATCTTATTTTCATCCATTTGATTGTAAAGTTTTTATTTACAATAATGGTAAAGATAATTTTGGAAAATTTGATTCTAAATCTGATGTTGGTATATTTCTCGGATATTCATTAATAGTAAAGCTTATTGAGTTTTTAATAATAGAAGAGGTACAAAGGAGAGTCTATACATGTAAAATTCGATGACAGTTTTAAACCCGAGAAAGGTTGTGTTTGATGACAATGCAGGTATGATTTCAACAAATGAAGTTTTCGAAGCATCAAAAAAGTTGAAGAAAATTGAAACAAATCCTGAGAAACTTGAAAATATCCCATACGCTCTTCCTAAAGAGTGGGAAAACATAAAAGAACATCCAATAGAACAAGTTTGCAGTGAAATTGGTGAAGGTGGAGAACAAGGAGAAATATAAATGACTCTTTAAACAATTATCCATTTATTTCTCTCATGGAACCAAATAATATTGACGAAGCATAAACGACGAAAGTTGTGTCATTGCTATGCAATAAGAACTTAATCAATTCAAAAGAAACAAAGTATGAGAGTTGGTTTCGGCACCCGCAGACAAAATAATCATCGGAACTAAATAGGTCCATAAAGTGAAGACAGATGATAACGGTCTTTGGGTCAAAAATAAATAAAGACTAGTTGCTCAAGGGTACCACCAAGAGAAAGGGATAGATTACGAAGAGACTTTTGCACCTGTTTCTCGTTTTGAGGCTACTCGCCTTTTATGTGCATTTTCTTCATATAAAAAGATCAAACTTTACCAAATGGATGTGAAAAGTGCCGTTTTGAACAGAGTTATTCAAGAAGAAGTCTATGTCAAGCAACCACCTGGATTTGAAGATTTTGATCATCTAAACTACGTGTACAAGCTCCATAGAGCTCTCCACGGATTAAAACAAGTGCCAGGAGCATGTTATATAAGGCTAGGTACTTTTGTTATTTATAACTGATATAATAGATGACATGTAGATAATACTTTATTTATCAAGATTTTTGATAATTATATGATTATTCGCCAAATATATCTCGATGATATGTATTTGGTACTGCTAATATTCTTTGTCCCAAGAACTTGCAAATATTATGAAAGGAGAACTTGAAATGAGCATGATGGGGGAACTAAAATTATTTCTCGGGCTTCAAATAAAGCAAGTCGCAGATGGAATATTTATTCATCTAAAAAATTACGTCAACGAGCTGTTAAAGAAGTTCAAGATGGAAGGATGCAAGGAAATATCTGCGCCAACATCACCCGTCCTAAAACTTGATAATGATGCGAAAGGTAAACCCGTAGATCAAAAACAATATCAAGGTATGATCGGATATCTACCTTGTCTAACTTCCTCTAGATCCGATATTGTATTTGCAACATGTTCACGTGCAATATTTCTAGCTAATCCTAAAGAATCTCATTTAATTGCCTGCAAAAGAAGTTTTCAATATTTGAAAGGTACTACTAGTTTAGGATCACAGTATCCATCAAGCATTGATTTTGAATTACTTGCATATAGTGACGCTGGGCGGATGTAAAATTGACAGAAAAAGTATAAGTGGGACTTGTCATTTTATGGGTTCATGCTTGATATCTTGTGGAAGTAAGAAACAGACTAGTGTGGCTACTTACACACCCGAAGCCGAATATATGGCTGTTGGAAGTGCATGTGCACAAGTACTGTAGATCAAAAATCAATTACTTGATTATGGCATTACTCTTAAAAATAAACCTATTTTTTGTGACAATGCTACTGTTATAAATTTGAGCAAGAATCCAATTTTATATAGTAGCATGAAGCACAATGAAATCCATCATCATTTTATCGTTACCATGTCCAAAATCAAAATATTCGTCTCTAATTTGTGGGTACAAATGAACAATTGGCAGACATTTTTACAAAACACTTGCCCGAAGAATCATTTGATTTTACAAGGATGAGTTTAGGAATTGTACATGTTGATCATTTTCTAAATTATGCATATATAGTAAAATGGTTGTTGAAAATAGACAGAAATAATCAGAAGAAACACAGTATTCATTTGGCCAAACTAACAACCGCTATGGCCCTTACCTTACATCTGCTAGCTATTACTTAAATTCTTTAACCTACAGTATCCATTAGGACCGCTATCTTAACATCATTACAACCGCTATGATTTAATTCATTTTCAAACCTTCAGGTATTCTAGCATACGCTAGACATGCAGACTTATGGTCATTACATCCTTTAGCGTATGTTAACTCTAGAAGATTACATACACTAATCAATTTACAAAGCCAAGGCACTAGATACTGGAACCTCTCTTATTGCTGCTAAACTCCAACGCAGCGTGCATTATGTGTTCGCAATTACGGCCACTATAATACATAATGTACATTAATTGAAATTTCCAGAATCTTATAAACCCGATCAAGGCTTATTTATTTTTTTCATAATCTTCTAAAACAAAACCCTAGTCCCGATTCTCCCCTCTCATCCCTCTCTAAAACTCAACTAGACCTATCTATCAACCTCAAAAATCATGATAAACACTCGCTCGAGAAAGAAGATAAGAGGAGATTTGTCATCCGATCCATCAGATCCAGCCTGGTTCATCAATCCCCAATCTGAAAAGGTATTCCTAGAAATCCTTATAGATGAAGATGTAACTCTAAGCCATCACTTTGGTTTTGAGTCCTCGAAAAGTATCGAAATTAATACTGAGGTGTCCATTGATATTTTGGGGATGAGAAAATTTGGTAGTTTGGCCAGGTTCGTTTTTAATGAATTGATTAAGGAATTCTATGTTAATTTCTCGATTAGCTAAAATACAAGTGGTTGAGTTATTGTTCGTTCGTTGTTTTGAGGAAAACATATGTAATTTGATGCTGTTAAACTCTCAAATTTCCTTGGTTTATCCAGCGATGATGTACTATGCACCGAGAGCTTTTTCTCCAATAATGGCGATGATGATGATCAAGAAGAAGATAATTTGAACGAAGTCATTATTCGTGATTACCTCAAATCTCAAAATATGATTGAGGTAAACACTGATAATTTGAAAATAGTGATGTCAGTTTAAATATCCATTTGCTTCATGACGCCATCACCTGATTTTGATGCCAAAGGTAAATACACAACAAAAATTGGTCAATATTGATATGGAGATCATCTATCATGTGTTAAAGATGAGAAAGTTAATTTTGCGGGAGTTTTTATGAAATGGTTTGTGGAAAAAGGGATGATATTCCACAAAAAGGGATATGTGAAGAAGGACCGTCAAAAGAAAATACGGACTGTCTTTTGGTTCCATCATGACATAAATATTTGGAAAGAGAGGTTTAAATTTGACTGGTCTTCACGGGACGGAAATCCCAATAGGGCATATGAATCACGAAGGGACCATTTGGACCATGCGATACAATGACAAGTTTAGTTAAAATCATATAGTTGTGTACGCCTTGATTTTAATGAACTTCTTACTCTTATGTGGAGAACCTGTGGATGTAGATGGGATTACCTGGAACCACACTAAACTGTGCATTATTACTTTTTGTCCTTATTGTTTTCCTACTGCCTGTGATTTTAGTGTACTTGTTTCGAAAATCTTGTAAGCACCAACTCACAGGAGATTGTCTAGTTGCTGTATTGACAACAACATAGTCTAAGACTTCCGCTACACAAATCTAACTTCGAAAAAGAGTACAACTTATTCAACCCATACCCTTCTAAGTTGTAAAAATAGTATATTGTGTCCAACAAGTGGTATCAGAGCGATTGATTCTGTAATATCCGTATTTTTTTTCTTTTCCCGGTATTTTTATTTTTCGATGTATTTCTCGTTTGTAGCGACCCTCGTGTATTTTTGTTAATTCATGTTAGTATTACAACGAATCGTTCCATACGGTTGATTAATTCATGTTGAATATGATTAATCTTGCTAGTATTCTTGTTTTCCTTACGGATTCATGGTATATTTCGTGGTTGTTGCGTATTCGAGAGGGTTCGGTTGTGGTCCGCCCTCGTTGTTATTTTTATAGGAATATACATGAATCGTAGGCGGATTTTTGGGTGTATTCCATTTCCGTATTCGTTTAGAGTTGGTTATGATTATGTTCTTCGAATCATTATGTTCCGCTCCGTTGGTTCCTAGCGTTCGTCGGTGCTTTTCCTTTCCGTTCGTTGCGTCACCAATTATTTGAGGCAAGTATTTTTAGAAACCTTTATGCTTAACGTGAAATGGTAATGTATATTGTGTGTGATTTCTCACCTAGGGAGGGTCCGACGGGATCACGGAGGGAGTCCAATGTTTTGAGCCCTGGATTCATGAGTTTGTTTAGCTATCCAGCTTGGGAGGGTCCTTAGAGGCCTCGAGTGGGATTTGTGGCTTCGTACCGGTCCTAGGCAATGCATGTGCGTGATTTGTTTTATGATATGGCCAGCTCGGGAGGGTCCTTAGAGTCGTCGAGTGGGATTTGTGGCTTCGTCCTGGTCCTAGGCAAATGTGATTGACTGTTTGTTTCTGGAAAAGACATGTCTGGTTTTGGTTTTTGAAATGATTTGGTGCATTGTACTATGAAACATGTAAGCGAATGGTTTGCCTTGATTACTTGTACTAGCATAATTGCTAACCCCGTTGGGGACCCGTTTTGGGGAAATTCTTGTTATGGATTTCAGGTTATGTTCTGCCGGACGAGCGGCCGCTGGGACAGTACGAGGATGTTGGCCAGGGTCGTTGACATGTGCATTCGAGTCTTATTATTCCTCTTGTCTATTTCGATATGGTTGTTTCCCACACTTATAAACTTATAGATTGTACTCGCGAGTACTTAGACTTTTCACTCCGAACTTCGTTTTGTATTAACTCAAATTGCTATATTGTCGGTTGATGTTTATTACGTCGGTTGCTTCGGGCGTATCTTTATATGTTGTATTATTTAAATGTGTGTGTCCTCTCTAACTGAGATGGTTAGTCGAGTGGTGTTTCCTTGTTTTAGCCTGGTGGGTCCCATGTAGGGGTCCACGACGCTGTAATATACTTCGAATATCTCGGGGGTGTTACAGAAAATGGTATCGGAGCACTAGGTTTATGGATACCTAGGCTAGTCGGTTATTTGAGTCTAGTTGTGTTTTATTTTGCACATTGTCACATCGCTGCCGGCATCTCAGTACTTCCAGTGTTCGTAAGTTTTCTTACTCGATTCTTTGTTTTCTCGTACCGTATTTCCATTTCTTGAACTGTGGTTATTTTCCCTCTTTTACTTATCATCGAGTTGCTTTTTTCCACCTCTTAACACCAGCATGGATGCTGGAAGGGGCCGTAGTCATGGTCGTGGTCGTGGCCATGGGGCAGCCGGTGGGGTGGCCACATCGCATTCTTCGGGAGCCGGCAGTACCGGTGACCATCACAGTCATGCTTCTTCTCAGGAGCGCGCCGACCTTGGTATTGCGGACGTTATGCAGCAAATGGTAAACCAAATGGCGGTGATAGCTCAGGTGGTTCAGAACCCGGATCCAGCCCATGCTAATCGGGGCGGAGCAGACCGTTGGCTCCAAGATGTCATCAAGATGCATCCTCCTCAGTTTTTGGGAGCATCAGACCCGATCGGCTGGGAGGGGTGGATCAAGGAGATATCTAAAGTCTTCGTTGCCACCAACTGTCCCGAGGACCGTAAGGTCCCTATTGCCCAGTACTTTCTCACTGGGGACGCTACGGATTGGTGGGAGGCCGTTGGGCCCAAAGACCATGTTGCTTCGTGGGCAGAATTTTAGGAATTGATGGAGACCGAATATTGCCCATGGCCGGTTAGACAGGCTCGAGTCCATGCTTTCTATAATGCTCAACCACGGGATATTCCCGTATCCCAATCTATTGCCGACTTTAACAAGGAGTTGGGCTATGTGAAGACCCAGGTTGTCGATGAGTGCGAAAAAAATTTCCATTTTTCCAGGCGGATGAAGCTGTCAATTCGGGACTATATGTCTGGGCTCGTCTGCACTACTTTGAAGGATTATCTGAGTAGGGATCTTACTTACGGTATGTCAGTGACGGCTAGTGATGTGGCTCGTGAGAGCAAGAAGCAGAAGTCAGTCGGAAATTTTTCTGGTCCCAAGGGTGGAGGCCAGCAGAAATCTCAGGCTGTGAATATTTCTACGGGAAGTTCGGCTCATTTCTCTAGGAGTTTTCGAGGTGCCGCCGGAACTTCTGTCCGTGATCCCACATGCTTTAACTGTGGCTAATCGGGCCATAGGAACCGGCAATGTCCTCGTCCGAAGTTGACTTGTCATACTTGTGGTCAGTCGGGCCACAAGGCCCTCTTTTGTGATCAGGTCAGACAGTTTCACGAGTCCCGTGATTCTTTTCCAGCACTTAGAGAGTCGAGTGTGAACCAGGGCTCGTTTGCTCCACAGCCTCCGCCGAGTGGCGATCGAGGTATAGGTCGGGGTCAGCCCATTAGAGGATGAGCTTCCAGTGTCGACTCTGCCCAGCCGCGTATCTATGAGATGAGGAGGGTCGATGATCCAGCAGCCACTATGGCAACAGGTACCGTTCATATCCATTCTCATTCTGTCAGTGTGCTTTTCGATTCTGGTGCTACACATTGATTCATATTACTGGAGTGTGTGCGCCGTTTGAGTCTCGACTATTTGTCGCCTTGCGAGTGTTTCATCGTTAAACTTCCTAGCGGTGATAGGATCGTTGGCGATCGAGAGGTCCGAGACTGCTCTGTGTTTATTTGTGAGAGAGCTTGACTCTCTAATCTTATTGTCGTTAATATTGAGGGTGAGGATTTGATTCTTGGAGATGATTGGCTCGAGCGGCATGGCGCAATCATGAACTATCGCACGATAATCATCACTATGTTAGCCGAGGATGGCATCGAGCACTCTTTCGCGGGACGAAAGAGGTGAAACCAGAAGTTCGTTATTAACGCCTTGAAGGCGATGAGGCTTCTGCGAAAGGGGTGTACTGGTGATTGGTGCTATGCCTTGAAGGCGGAGGATGGTGGAGTTGAGTTTTCGTCGATTCCAGTCGTTACTGAGTTCCTTGACGTATTTCCTGACGAGTTACCGGGATTGCCACCACATCGTGAGGTCGAGTTTGCTATAGAGTTAGAGCCGGGCGCAGCTCCGATTTCGAAGGCGCCGTATCGCATGGAACCTTCAGAGATGGCCGAGTTGAAGAAGCAGTTGAGTGAGCTTCTTGAGTCGGGGTATGTTCGACCGAGCGCCTCGCCTTGGGGCGCACCAGTCCTGTTTGTGCGAAAGAAGGATGGTTCACTGCATTTGTGTATCGACTATCGCGAACTAAACAAGGTGACTATCAAGAACAAGTATACTTTGCCGACAATTGATGACTTGTTCTAATAGTTGCAGGGAGCTGCGGTGTTCTCGAAGATTGATTTGAGATCGGGGTACTATCAGCCTCGGGTGAGGGAGTTCGATGTGCCGAAAACAGCTTTTTGGACGAGATACGGACATTATGAGTTTGTAGTTATGCCTTTCGGGTTAACTAATGCGCCGGCGGTGTTCATGCAGTTGATGAACAAAGTCTTTATCGAGTATTTGGATAAGTGTGGCGTCGTCTTCATTGACGATATTCTTATTTATTCGAGGAACGAGGAAGAGCATGCCCATCTTTTGCGAGTAGTGTTAGACATTTTGAGAACCGAGCAACTCTATGCGAAGTTCTCGAAATGTGAGTTCTGGCTGAAGGAAGTGATGTTTTTAGGTCACGTGATTTCAGATGAGGGGGTTCGTGTGGATCTGCAGAAGGTTGAGGCAGTGTTGGATTGGGCACCGCCCAAGAATGTGAAGGAGATCCGTAGTTTCTTGGGTTTGGCCATCTACTACCGTAGGTTCGTCGAGGGTTTCTCGAAACTGGCTCAGCCGCTTACACAGTTACTCCAAAAATCCAAGAAGTTCATCTGGAATGACGAGAGACAGTCGAGTTTCGAGGAGCTGAAGAAGCGTTTGACTTCAGCCCCGATTTTAGCATTGCCGTGTGGCAACGGGGGTTTTGCTGTTTACAGTGATGCTTCGGGTCAGGGTCTTGGGTGCGTATTGATGCAGCACGGCAACACCATTGCATATGCATCGAGACAGTTGAGGCCGTATGAGTTTAACTATCCTACTTATGATTTGGAGTTAGCGGCAGTTGTTTTTGCGCTCAAGATTTGGCGTCACTATCTTTTCGGCTCTGCATGTCAGATTTTTACCGATCATAAAAGTCTGAAATACATATTTACTCAGCAGGAGTTGAATATGAGGCAGAGGAGGTGATTAGAGTTGATTAAGGATTATGACCTCGAAATCCTTTATCATCCGGGCAAGGCGAATGTCGTGGCCGATGCTTTTAGTCGGAAACCAGTTGCGTTGCGAATGCTCGAGATCCTTATGTCTCAATCTGAGCTTCGGCGGGTTTTGATCGAGTTAGATGTTGAGTTTTTGTTGCCTGGAGCTGTCGGGCAACTTTGTGCTTTAGAGATTTCGTCGTCTTTGATCGATGATATTAAGCTGAAGCAGTTGGAGGATCAGATGATTACTCAAATCCGAGAGAATATTCTTAAGGGAAAGTCTCCTGGGTTTGTGATTCACGAGGATGGTGTTTTGAGATTCCAGAGTCCGCTTTGTGTACCGAACGACTCGGAGTTGAGACAGAGTATTTTGCGTGAGGCCCATGCTACACCTTACTCCATTCCTCCTGGTTCTAGTAAGATGTACAAGGACCTGAGAAGGAATTTCTGGTGGAATGATATGAAGGAGGAGGTCGCACAGTTTGTAGAGAGATGTTTGACTTGTCAGCAGGTCAAAATTGAGCATCAGTGACCGGCCAGGTTATTGCAGTCACTTCCTGTTCTGGAATGGAAATGGGAAGATATATCGATGGATTTCATTACGAGTTTTCCGATATTGAGGTCAGACATGAATATGGTCTGGGTGATTGTTGATCGTCTGACCAAGTCGGCACATTTTCTGGGCATCAAGGACACTTGGGGCCCGGAGAAGTTGGCTCGTATGTTTATCGCGCAGATTGTGAGGCTTCACGGTACTCCAAATTCTATTGTTTCGGATCATGATGGCCATTTTGTATCGCATTTTTGGCAAGCGGTACATAAGGCATTGGGTACTCGTTTGCGTTTGAGTACCTCTTTTCATCCTCAGTCAGATGGACAGTCGGAACGCACTATCTAGACATTTGAGGATATGTTGCGTGCTTGTGCTCTCGATTGGAGCAATGACTGAGAGGAGCATTTGCCATTGATCGAATTCACGTACAACAATAGTTGGCATGCGTCGATTCGGATGGCACCGTATGAGGCACTTTATGGGTGGCGTTGTCGATCACCGACTTGTTGGAATGAGGCGTCTGATTCGGTCGGGACAGAGCCGGATATCATTTCAGAGACGAGGCGGAAGACAGAATTAATTCAGGAACGAATGATGACTGCCCAGAGTCAACAGAAGTCATATGCCGATGTCCATCGTCGACCTTTGGAATTTGAGGTGGGAGACCACGTTTTGCTAAAGGTGTCGCCGACGAGGGGAGTTTTCCGTTTTGGGAAAAAGGGGAAGTTGAGTCCAAGATTTATTGGACCCTTTGAGATTCTCGAGCGAGTCGGTGGGTTGGCATACTTTTTGGCATTACCCCCGGCCCTGCGCCATGTTCATAGCGTTTTTCATGTTTCCCAGATGAGGAAATATGTCCCGGATCCTAGTCACGTCATCGATTATGGTGAGATTGATGTCGCTGAGGATATTACTTTTGACGAGCGTCCTTTAAAGATTTTGGAGCATCGTGAGAAGCGACTGAGGCATAAGAGCATACCTTTGGTCAAGATGCAGTGGTCGAGACATGGTGTCGAGGAGGCAACTTGGGAAACCGAGGATAGCATACGTGCTAGGTAACCTGAGTTTTTTGTTTCTTAAGTTTCGGGATGAAACTTATTTTTAGAGGGGTAGAATGTAATATCCGCATTTTTTTCTTTGCCCGGTATTTTCATTTTTCGGTGTATTTCTCGTTTGAAGCAACCCTCGTGTATTTTTGGGTGTATTTCTTCCGTCATCTATTGATCTGATTCTCGTAATTGTTGTGCGGAACCGCCGTTTCGGGGTTGCCGTGGATCATTCTATGTTAATATGTATTTTGAGATGTTCCATTTGATGTTTCGTTCATATTCCGGTGTTTTGGGCCGTTCATATTCCGTGCCTAGCGCGTGCTAATTTTTATGCATAGCGCACGCTAGAGCTTCCTTAGTAGCGCACGCTATGTCTGCTTCGTAGCGCGCGCTAGCGAGCTGAGCCCTGGGAGTGGCAGTTCTGATTCCAGCCCTTTGGACTAGCGGATTAGCATACTCTACGTTGTCTAGCGCATGCTAATGTCGGGGGACTAGCGCACGCTAAGATGTCCGGTAGCGTGCGCTAGCGTGACAGTCCAGTACTGGACAGTTTGTTCTGGACTTGTTCAGGTGCCCAAGTAGCGCACGCTATAGCTCGATAGCGCGCGCTACCGAGTCGTTGGTAGCGCACGCTAAATAGTAGTAGCGCACGCTAACGGTCCAGGACAGTGAGTTCTGGACTGTGAAATAACTGGGTAGCGCACGCTAACCCTTAGCCATTAGCGCGCGCTAAGCCGTGTGGCTATATATACTCAGGAGTTGACCTTGGACGGATCTAATTCTCATTTCACCTCCTTCCTCCGCGGCTTTGGCGATTTTGGGCGATTTCTCCCTCCAATCATCTCAACCATCATCTTCCTTGAGTTCTTGGTTTATTATAACAACATCAACACGAATTTTTCATCCTAACCCAAGGTAAATCTTCTTAGAACCCTACTTTTGAGTAAATTGTGGGTTTTCGGGTTTTTCCTCGATTCGTTCCATACGGTTGATTAATTCATGTTTAATATGATTAATCTTGCTAGTATTCTTGTTTTCCTTACGGATTCATGGTATATTTCGTGGTTGTTGCGTATTCGAGAGGGTTCGGTTGTGGTCCGCCCTCGTTGTTATTTTTATACGAATATACATGAATCGTAGGTGGGTTTTCGGGTGTATTCCATTTCCATATTCGTTTAGAGTTGGTTGTGATTATGTTCTTCGAATCGTTAGGTTTGGCTCCGTTGGTTCCTAGCATTCGTCGATGATTTTCTTTTCCGTTCGTTGCGTCACCAATTATTCGAGGCAAGTATTTTTAGAAACCTTTATGCTTAACGTGAAATGGTAATGTATATTGTGTGTGATTTGCTCACCTCGGGAGGGTCCGACGGGATCACGGAGGGAGTCCAATGGTTTGAGCCCTGGATTCACGAGTTTGTTTAGCTAGCCAGCTCGGGAGGGTCCTTAGAGGCCTCGGGTGGGATTTGTGGCTTCGTCCCGGTCCTAGGCGATGCATGTGCGTGATTTGTTTTATGATATGGCCAGCTCGGGAGGGTCCTTAGAGGCCTCCAGTGAGATTTGTGGCTTCGTCCCGGTCCTAGGCAAATGTGATTGACTGTTTGTTTCCAGAAAAGACATATCTGGTTTTGGTTTTTGAAATGATTTGGTGCATTGTACTATGAAACGTGTAAGCGAATGGTTTGCCTTGATTACTTGTACTAGCATAATTGCTAACCCCGTTGGGGACCCATTTTGGGGAAATTCTTGTTATGGATTTCAGCTTATGTTTTGCAGGACGAGCGGGCGCTGGGACAGTACGAAGATGTTGGCCAGGGTCGTTGACATGTGCATTAGAGTCTTCTTATACCTCTTGTCTATTTCGATATGGTTGTTTCCCACACTTATAAACTTATAGATTGTACTCGCGAGTACTTAGGCTTTTCACTCCGAACTTCCTTTTGTATTAACTCAAATTGCTATATTGTCGGTTGATGTTTATTACGCCGGTTGCTCCGGGCGTATCTTTATATGTTGTATTATTTAAATGTGTGTGTCCTCGCTAACTGAGATGGTCAGTCGAGTGGTGTTTCCTTGTTTTAGCATGGTGTGTCCCATATAGGGGTCTAAGGTGCTGTAATATAGTTCGAATATCTCGGGGGTGTTACAGATTCTACAAAGAATCAGTTAATTTTTAACATGAATCAGATCCAAAATCACTAGCTTTTGAAACCTTCATATTTATATTTCTATCATTCATCCTAGTATTGCCATGAATACATATATGATAAATAAAGTTCCGATGTTTTCTATTAATAAATTTGATGACTTGAGAATCAGGATGAAAGACCATCTTTCTGCTATGCACAAAGAAATGATCTTTGTTATATAAAAAGGACATATCAAATTGTTGAAGGTCAATCTAACTGCCAGAATGGAAAGACAACTTCATGCAGAAATACTCGAGAAAGAAAGGGAACAGTGGACAACCGATGATCGCAAGCATACGAATTTGGACAATGTCTCCAAGAATGTGCTATTTGTCACTGTCGACAAATGCACATTTTCCTTGGCAAAAGAGCTGCAAGACAGACGAAGAAATCTGGGAGAAACTCAAGTTAATTTGTGAGAGAAATGAGCTCTCAAAAGAAAACCAAATTTCAAAACACACTCAGCAGTTTGAATATTTTGAAATGAAATCATCTGACACACTTGAGGAACTTGACCTCCCATTTACCGACATTGTCGGTGAACTTGAAGCATTGGGCAAAATATATACCCAAAAAAAGAGAAAAATGTCAAAATATTTAGATCGCTCTCTGTCCGACGGGACATTAAGACCACAACTATGCGTGTGTCTTGTAATTTAAATAACATATGTACTTTTGATCTCTTTTCCTTATCCTAAATTACAGAAGCTGCCCGAAGCTGATCAACAGGAGAAGGATGAGAAAAGACGTGTCTGGAGAAACAAAATAAACACTACTACAAATCAAGGTTGTAGTAACACCTAAGAAGTGTTGTTTAATAGCCTAAAATCGCTGCTTTAGATCTAATGTATCACTTTTGAAAGTAGGTTGAAAAGTCCGGTTTCCTTAGACCTATGAGAACACTTTTTTCTCGCTTATGCGACACTTATAAAAAAGTGTTTCAATATATAGCTCTAGCATCACTTTTCTTCTGGCAACATTTTTTCTCTCAGAGGCATCACTTTTTTAGTGTTGGCATTTATTCAAATGTATCACTTGTTATAATTTAAGGCAACACTTTTTTATTTTGTCAGTGTAATAATGCAACATTTTTTCTATTAAATTGATCATTTCTTTTTATACTACACTTGTTAAATGCATCACTTTTTTTTACATATCTAACACTTTTATGTGGTTTTTAATCCTATTAGAGTAACACTTGCTTAAATAAAGAACGAAAACACTTTTCCATCAATATAATCCAAAATTATTGTATTATAGGAGTATCAAATGATTCATAGTATCCAATACAAAAGCAATGTAGTGTTTCCAATAACTAAGTAATGACATCTTCTAAAATACGACCATACATAATATGTGATAGTTTTCCACTAATAGTAGCTAGTATTATGATTCTACGAATATCATCCAGTTCTGCCGTTTGCCTTTCATGCAAGTGGGGCGTACTTTGACCAAAGATGTTATGGATTTTTCCTGCAAGAAAAATAATTACAAAATAAGAAATTTGTTAGTATGTCAAAAATAAACATGTTAAAGAATTTAAAAAAATTTCAACAACATATAATTATATATCTACAGAAAAATTATACATATAAATATATATATATATAAACAAAAATACTCAGAATAGAATATTGAAAATGATGAAGTTAAAGACAAAGCGAAGTAAATGGAAGTCAACCACTCAAAATTCAATTAGAAACATAATTTCTTCTACTAAGGGGAGAACATTCATCATTCTTTAGTTTTTGTTAAAAGTAAAGGAACTATAATGAATAGATGACTGGTCTAAGAGAACCAAGCGAAGAAATAGAAGCAGATGGCCTAAGGAGAGGCGTGCCGACCCGACTCGAAGTCACGTCAGCAACTCCAGAACGATCATTAACAAAAATATCGTGTGTTTTTTGCAACTCGATTTCTCCACTAGCATTAGTAAGCCGAGGGGTATCCGGTGGAAACTCATCGTCGTATTCTTCGACTGATAGCATGGTGCTTGAGTCTGGGTAAATGGTTGAGTCGTCTGCAAAACTGCCTAATCGTTTCTCGTATTCTTTGTGGAATAAGGGATGCCTTGTATTTTGATCCCATCTAGGGAAAAAACAAATAATGATAGTGTAACTTGTTAGTGCATGACAGTTTTGTTAGAGATTTTCAATTACGATCCCTTAGTTTATCCTAACTACAAAAACCACCCATGAAGTTTGTGGTAAATACAAATAAAATCAGCTAATATTGAATATTACAAATCCACTCCTTGAGGTTGATTCCATCTTACAAAACACTATACAATCACACCCCTACACTTTTAAATATTACGAAAAGCCCCAACTTTGTGTCTGGCTATTTGTAACATTTCGAAAAGCTGAGGGATGTAATCGTCAATGTAAGACGGAATGTTGTGATTATTTGTAATATTTAGGAGGTTTAGGGATGTAACTGTTAAAACATTTGACAATGTCAGCAGTTTCCTCTCCGTTATATACCTAAAGAAATGATACAAGTAGAGCTATCAAATACCTAAAGAGAGATGTCAAATACCTACAGATTGCCTGGTCTTTCGTTCGCTATTCAAATTCTGGACCAGTAGAAATGTACGAAAGGTGGTCCTATCCTTTTCTTTCCAACTAGTAGCTAGTAGTTTCGTCGTTGATCTCTCCTCTTCCTGGCTGGCTGTGACTCCTATGTCCAGACAACGACTATCGATTCCTAACGATAAAACCTTTAGTTTCACCAACATGTCCATTTACTTCAGTTTTCAGTCGGAAAAGCCTGACTGGAAAATTTTAGCAAATAAAAAAGGTAGAATCGAAGCTGAGGGCTCAAAACCTCGCCTATAATTTGGCCAATGCTCCAGAGTGACTTTAAATCATCTTCTATTTTATCATATTCATTGTTCGCAAAGCTGATGTTACAAAGCAATATAGCTCAAATCACTATTTAAACGAGCATGGACCAAATACATGATACCAATACGCAGTAGAAATGTCATATCAACATAGATAAAACACATCAAGTTTTATCAAATCTTAATGAAATATTGAACTCCATCCAAGGAAAATATCAACCACATAAAAATGCAAAATTAATCATACTAATGTTGCCTTGAGAAATATCAATCATTAAGACCAATCTTCTTGAAAACTGAAGGTCAAATTTCAACTAGTACTCAGATATGAACTACTGCCAAAACTGAAAACTGAAATCAGTTGAACTTTTCTAAACAAGTTATCCTAACATAAAATAATCATAAAGCAGCAACCCATTATGAGGAAATTGTAATAAACCATAGCAAATAATAAGGTAATTTCAGTAATCGAGGAAAATTTGCATCACAGTCCACAACACAAAAAATTCTACATGCAAGCCCTCACACAGGCTAGTCCAACATAGACAAAACAGTCCATACACAGGCCAATCCACAAAAAAGACTGCATAGCATTTTCCATAGGCAATCAAATTTCATTACCACAAAAGTACAACAATATAACATATTAAAATAAAGCACAGTACAACAACAGATCATGTAAATAGTATAAATTCTCAATTGGTAATAAACTCAAACAGTAATGATATCACTATTATAACTCAAAAACCATAATGATTGTCATAATCAAAATGTCTTGGGACTTAACATGAGTTGGTGACCTCGAGCTTTTGTTAACATCAAGTAAGTGTATTATTAACTTGGTCCCTTGTTTATAACAGTGCCCCATCCAATTACAATAACAAATTGAAGGTCAGACTTTAGTAATATATTACTAATTGCAAATAAAACCTATGCATATAAAGTGTTTCCTTTAAGTGATGTTAACCAAGAAAATTATTCTTTGATTTTTTTAAAATCCAAAACAAGTTAAGATGAATTCAAATAATCATTGTTTAAGCATTATATCCACTAGAACATCAACCAAGTAAAGTGCAAGGGAAAAAAATTACCTCCCGCCAAGATAAAAAACTTCGATAAATGTCAAAGTCCGTCTTGTTAAAAGAATTTCATATAGTGCTCAAGATAAGTTCGTATAAGCAAATAAAGGAAACTTAATGCTATTAATTATGTGAAGGAAACTAACAAATTTATATTTTACAAGCATAATCTACCAATTAAGACAAATGGAAATAAAATAGCATAAAATCATACCTTAGGATAGATACTGTTTTACTATTTCGGGAGGTAAAACTGCAAAAACCATCTTTACTGCATCTTGAACAATTTCAGCCCTTTGAGTTTCAAGCCTCTTTTGAATATTATCCAGTTCTGCCTTTCGCTTTTCATGTTCAACTAAAATCTCCCTATGTAACTGCTCCAATGCTTCCTTATCTTTCTCATAGCTTTTTTGGAGTTCTGTTGCAGCCGTGAGTGACCCAAAAATTTCACTAGGCACAACATATGAAGTCTCTGCACCAGTATCCATATTCAACATTTTTTTAGTCACACCCCTGCCATAAAGCCTACATCGTCCATCGGGATTTTTGCCCATAATAGCAATAAAAGGATCTGCATCAGTATTTCCCTCTGGGGGATTGTAGTTATTCATATCTTCTTGAAAAATAATCAACCAAACAAAATCAAGCAAAAAAATATGTATAATGTGAAGAGAAGTGCAACTAGACTGCTGATTGTAAAATGTATGTAATGAAAGTGTAGAGTAAATTAGTTACATTTAATTTGGCAGTATCATCGAATGAATCAGCATACTGCTTTCCTTGTTTCCTTTGGCGTGTGCGTGCAAAAAGTTCAGCCAAGGATGGTGGTTCCTTCTCGGGATTTTCATCTTTCTGTTTTGTGTTGAGTTTAAATGAAAATCACAATAAGATGATATGTCAAATCAAGAAAGTAAAGAAAGCAATAATAAATTTTCTTCTATGAAGGATATTTTACCATCTCTTCATGTAGCCTAGCAAAACTCTTTGGGCCCATTGTATGTCTGTTCTTTATAAACTTACCACGTACCCTTAAAATAGCAGCACGCTCCTGCATATATATTCATTAAAAATTATTGTTGATATAACAAAAATATTAATAGAAATAACTTCATAGAAAAGACTTGATACTAATATACCTTTTCCTCTTCTGTATCCCATAACTTCAATAAAGTCATAAAATCTTGGTTTGGGATTGTTTTTGGACGTTTCTGCCATCTAGTCTTATTATTATTGTACTCATAGAAATGCTCTAGCTTGACTCGGTATTTGTGACTCTTCCATGCAGCACCAATAGTTTTCAACACCCATTTTTTAGCCACATCAGGCACAATGTACTTTTTCTATGACAAATCAACATATATACATCATTGTAGTGACAGATATGTATAGTTAGTGTAACACCCCCAGATCCGACTGGGAATATTACAGCGCCGTGGGCCCCGAGATGGAACCCACAAGGCTGAAGGAAATTTTCGCAAACATTTACAAACGTCCAAGAGGCTAACGACAGTATTATATATTTAAAACATTCGAAGACTTTATAAAACTCGTTTATCAAAACCGTCGTAAAATCTCATTTGAAACCACTAGGCCCGAAATGCTAAAACTCAACAGTTTAAAAACATATGTTAAGCTATCGCTTACACGTATCGACATAATAGATTTAGAAAATGATTGCCAAAGTAACCTAAGTTACCAGATACCAAAAGGACATTTAAAAATACTCACGCAGCGGATAAAGACAAACAATTAAAATACTCTAGCAGCGGAATACAACAACAGATCAGAAGCTCAATACACAAATACATGTCCTAGCCAGTATCCTCCGGGAAGCTCATCTCTTCACGACCGCTACAAGCTTGATAATCCAAGAACCTAAAAAGAAAGCCCACGACGGGATCAGCCATAATATCCAACAATGATAACCATCACATCACGTCAATAATTACATATCAATGGAAATACTAAGTAAGAATACGACCAATGTAATCTTACCGTCGTAACTTTACGAAAATCCACGATTCGTATAGTTAAAAACACAATAAGATAATACCTAAATATCTGTACGGTATCTCAACAATACTCAAGGTTCTCAAAACATTATCATAATTCGCGATACGGAAATTATACCAACTCTGGCCAATTCAATCCATCGGATAATGTCGACAATTCCAATACGATAATCGATTGTCCATCAAAGACAAGTATCAAGGAAATATGGAACATACCACAAGATACGAAATACCATGACGAAATCACATCAGTCTAATCCAAGATCAGATCAACACAACATACGAACATGGTCCTAACGCAAGACCTACAAATGCATACTCATGTGACAACGTCAATATGTTCACAACAATAACAACAATGTATACTTATGGCAAACCCATAATATACATATGCACAATAACAACAACACATATGGTAATCCAACGATCCAGCGCACACAGCTATAGATTCCCATGATGATCCCGTCGGACCAACGCATGGTGGCATTACCTGTCCAGCGATCCAGTGCACACATCTATAGATTCCCATGATGATCCCGTCGGACCAACGCATGGTGGACATACGACAACAATGCACGACTGCACAAGACAATAGTACACAATGCACGACAACAACCGTGCACAAATGCATAACAACAACGATACACGAATGTATCATAACATGATCGACACAAAATGACAAAAATGATTAGAGTACTTGTCTCGAGTCCTTCGAGAGCAATCTCGATGTCCAAACCATCACGGACAATTATCCTCAATACTCGATGGTACAAATTACCACGGACAGGTAAATAATTCACGTCTTCGTCTATACCACAATGTATCCTCGATACCAAGTATACCAACAATAAATGTAAATCATATACCTTATGATTTAATTCCCAAAACTCGAATACAACCTATAATCCCAAATCCACTGTGATTACGATTATAAACATTGTTATACGAATTATAAACGAATGAAACTGAAACCATTCATTAAATATTATAAACTGAGCAAGTAATAACTTGCCTTAATACCGATGAAGCAGTTACCAATTCCATTGCCATCATCTACAAGTCCCTCGGTCCTGTAATACCCGGTCGAAAGTCATGTCATTTCAAACCTTTTCATATTCTTCGAATCGTGATTTGTTGAGTGAACCCTTGTAATCATTGCTTGGAACCACCGTTTTGGGGTTTCCGTACTTCTATTTTCGTGTTATTGCTGCCCGGACATTGAATCCTATTACTTTTATTCTCTTTCCGGGTCATTTTCCATCATTTTAGGACCCGAAGGGGGTGTGAGCCGCGGCACAAGGAGTGTGCACCGCGGCACACACATTTCCTAAATTTGGCCGAGCGGTCATCTGGGTGCCGCGGCACACTCCGGCAGGCTGCACACCGCCGAGTCATTGCCGCGGACACCTACGCCCGAGCCGCGGACACCGGTGTGGCATTCTCGGCCAAAACCCACTGACCCGGTGCCGCGGCACACTGAAATGAGCCGCTGCACACCGCCGAAACACAGGAACAATTTTTAGGCACGTGCGGCACACCTATGCCGAGCCGGCACACAATGCGGTCAATCGCATAATTCGGCTTTTTAAGCGAGATTTCAGCCATTTTCCTCCATTTCCTTCTTCCATCGCGAGAGAGAGTTTGAGGAGGAGTTCTTTTCATATCTATCACTTGTGTGTTGAAGATTTACCACTTTCACTCGGTTGGGAAGCCCGGATAGTCGATCTATCGCGTATTCCTTGGATCATAGCACTTGAATATTCAAGAGGTAATTTCTTCGACATCTTGACTTCGATTTTGTGTGGGTTTTGACGTTTTGGATGATAAAATCATGGTGTATGATGTGATATATGCGTGATTATGGACATGATTGGGTATTCATGATTATTGAAAGATTATTCAAGAACACTTTGATTTTGTGTTGGTTTTTGGGGGTTTTCGTAGATTCGTCCGTTTTATCCGATTGAAGCTTGAGAACCTTGAGATTTTGATATATCTATACCGTATGAGTGTTTTCTTCCGATTTTACGGGTTGGATTGTGCCGTTTTCGGACTTGGGGGAGTTTGGGCGATTTCCCAACCTTTAGTTATCCACCCGTATATTTTCTTGAATCGTAGACGAGTTTCGGGAGTCTCTTCGTATAATTTGAGTATGGATAATTAATTGTAATATTCCTTGCGAATCGCTTAGGTGCCTAAGCGCGTTCTCGGACCTACCGAACTCATACCTTTCCTCCGTACGATTTCTCGATGTCTCAAAGGCAAGTATACATTTATGATTGTACGTTCTCGACTTTGAAAGTAAGAAATATTGATGGCATATCATGAACGAACCGTTTTTACGGCATTCATAGATATATTGTTGGCATGTAATGAACGAACCGTTTTGACGGCATTCCTACATGTATCGGCGTATGAGGTGAACGAACCGTTTTTACGGCATTCACATACGTAACGGCGTATGAGGTGAACGAACCGTTTCTACGGCATTCACATACGTCTTATGAGATTTTAGTTATTCCGGAATACTAGTCTTGAATTGATGAATTGACGGTTACCTTTACTTTATTGTCGAGAAGTATTGTGTTTCATATTGATATACATGCACTAGCTATTCGACGGCTAACCCCTTTATGGGGGGAATACGTTTCATGTATTTCAGGTTCCAGGAGGTCGGACAGGCAGGTATCGGGTCGGCACGAAGATGGTGGACAAGTGTGATACTGTGTCTTTCTTCCAGTTTTCTTTGGAGTTCCCGTTCAGTGTTGTTGTACTGGATTAGCTTTTGAATACTCGAGTATTGTTTTCCCTTTTCGTTGATGTTCCGGCCTGTGTTTGCCGAAGTATTGATTCGAGTTGTGATGTTTATGAATACATTGGTTATGTAAACAATACCTTTGTATTGTTTTTCATTCTATTGTGTGCAGACCTTATCGGTCAAATTTTATGGTTCCACGTATGTTAGCCTTGTGGGTCCCACGGCGGGGCTTACGGCGCTGTAATATCCCTGAATAAATTGGGGGTGTTACAGAATATGGTATCGGAGCCTAGGTCTATGGATACCTAGGCTGTCGGTCTTTTGGGTCGATCGAGTCGTTAATTGTCCACAGTATCACTACTCTGCCATCATCACAGTGCGACCGGTACTTGTAAGACCTCTCACTCTTCTGGTGTTTCCTTATTCGTTTTGCTTCCTTTTTATCGGTATTCTTGAGAACCGGACACTTTGTTTATGCGTGATTGAATTGTGCTTACGTGACTTGTGTGTTCTTCAAGATGTCACCGGTAGGGGCCGTGGCCGTGGTCGTGGCCGTGGACGAGGAAGGAACGTGGCGCGCCGTTTCCATCGATTGCGGGGTCGACCAACCCCGGTTGTCGAACTCGGTGCATCCCGACACCGAGAGTCGACGATCACGACGGTCGGGAACAACGCAGACGTTGGAGTGGCGAATGCACTTCAACAATTGGCTACTCGAGATGACCATTTTAGCCCAAACTGCTCAATGAATAACCCGAACCCAAACACGGATGCCTTGCTTGAATGTAATCCGTATGCACCCTCCACAATTTGGCGGTGTCACTGCACTGCTAGGGGAAGATCTAGCGGAATTAGAGAAGATTTTCGAGGCGGTTGATTGCCCCGAGGTGAGGAAAGTACCAATTGCTCAGTATTTCCTCACTAAGGAGGCCGCTACTTGGTGGAAGGTCATCAAACCACAGGATCGTATTGCCTCCTGGGATGAATTTAAGGAGCTCTTGGAGGCCGAGTTTTGTCCTTGGCCGGTACGAGAGAGCCGAATCCGAGCCTTCTTCGAGGCTAAACCACAAGATATTCCCGTTTCACAGGCGATCGTGGAGTAACAATTGATCCATGTGAAGGATCAAGTACGTAACGAGCATGATAAGATCCGTTATTTTGATATGCGGATGAATTTGGACTTACGGCGGTACATGGCCGGATTTGCTTGTACCACACTGAAAGAGTATCAGGACAGAGCTTTAGCCCATGATATGTTGAGCCCCGACAATGATACCGTTGAAAAACCGAAAAAGCAGAAAGTCGGGGGAAATTTTTCTGGCTCTAAGGGTGGCAACTTTCAGAAGTCACAGACGACTAACCGTTTTGCCGGACAGTCGTCACGTTCTAATAAAGGGAAGAGGGGTTACCGTCCCACTCCGGGTACCTCAAATCGTACAGTGACTTGCTATAATTGTGGTCATCCAGGCCACTTTAGTTCGGAATGCTACTTCCCACTATTAAAGTGTCACACGTGTGGTCAGATGGGGCATAGAGCGGTTTATTGTTCCGAGCCGAACCAGACTTTGGACACTCGGGCTTCTGCCCCAACACCCCTTGATCAAGGTGTTAATCAGCGGCAATCTTTCAGTCAACCTCAGCAGAATTTTGGTAGGGGTCGGGGTCGGGGTCAGAACGCTGGAGGGGGGAACTCTAGCGTCGGTTCGGTGCAACCACGGGTTTACGAGATGCGTCGAACAGACGAACCCGATGTGGCGGTGGCTTCAGGTACCATCCATATTCTATCCTATCCAGTCTGTGTACTTTTTGATTCGGGTGCTACACATTCTTTTATTTCTTTGGAGTGTGTACGCCGTTTGAATATAACTTGTTTAACTGCTTGCGATCCCTTTATCGTGAGACTGCCTAGCGGGGATAGGATTGTGGGGAATCGGGAGATTAGAGAATTTCCGGTGGTTATATCCGGTATGGAATGGTTATCAAATTTAATTGTAGTTGATATGGAAGGCGAGGACGTAATCCTCGGCGAGGATTGGCTTAATAATCACCAGGCGATTATGAATTACCGTACCAAAGTTATCACTATGATGACTAAGGACGGATCTGAGTACTCATTTTTGGGACGTAAGTCGGGCCAATCCAAGTTACTTATCAGTGCCATGAAGGCCGTAAGACTTTTAAATAAAGGTTGTACGGGCTATTGGTGCTATGCTTTGAAAACGGAAGGAAGCGAAGTCGATTTCTCTTCAATTCCGGTTGTTAATGAGTATCCCGATGTTTTTCCGGACGATCTTCCGGGATTACCGCCAGATCGAGAGATAGAATTTACCGTAGACTTAGAGCCAGATGCGGCTCCGATCTCTAAAGCACCTTACCGGATGGCACCTTCCGAGATGCAGGAATTGAAGACTCAGTTGGGAGAGCTTTTGGAAAAAGGGTACATCAGACCGAGCGCTTCGCCTTGGGGCGCGCCTGTTCTCCTCGTGAGGAAGAAAGATGGTTCACTACGTTTATGCATCGACTACCGTGAGCTGAATAAAGTAACCATAAAAAACAAGTATCCTTTGCCACGTATAGACGACTTATTTGATCAATTGCAAGGGGCTGCAGTTTTCTCGAAAATTGATTTAAGATCCGGGTATTATCAACTCAGGGTGAGGGAGTCCGACGTTCCGAAGACGGCGTTCCGGACGAGATATGGGCATTATGAATTTGTAGTTATGCCTTTTGGGTTGACGAATGCGCCAGCAGTATTCATGCAGTTAATGAATAAAATATTCATCGAATACCTCGACAGGTGTGTAGTCGTCTTTATTGACGACATCTTGATCTATTCTCGAGATAAGGAGGAACATGCCCGGCACTTGCGTTTGGTCTTAGACATTTTGAGAACCGAGCACCTCTATGCAAAATTCTCGAAATGTGAGTTTTGGTTGGAAGAAGTTATGTTTCTCGGCCATGTGATTTCGGCCGAAGGGGTTCGTGTAGACCCGCAGAAGATCGAGGCAGTGCTAGATTGGGCACCGCCTAAAAATGTTAAAGAGGTTCGTAGCTTTTTGGGCCTTGCTGGGTATTACCGTCGGTTTGTCGAGGGGTTCTCGAAACTCGCTCGACCGCTTACGAAATTACTCCAGAAGACCGAAAAGTTTGTTTGGACGGATGAGAGACAGCAGAGCTTCGATGAACTAAAGAAACGATTGACTTCAGCGCCGATTCTAACTTTACCACATGGTAGCGAAGGCTTTGCAGTTCTGATGGCGCTTCGGTCAAGGCACAGGTGTGTGCTTATGCAGCATGATAAGACGATAGCTTTTGCGTCTCGACAATTAAAGCCTTATGAGATGAATTATCCTACTCACGATTTAGAATTGGCCGCAATTGTCTTCGCACTCAAGATTTGGCGGCATTATTTGTATGGTTCACCGTGCCGGATTTATACCGATCACAAGAGCCTGAAGTATATTTTCAGTCAGAAGGAGCTGAATATGAGACAGCGGCGTTGGTTAGAGTTGATAAAGGATTATGATCTGGAAATTCTTTACCACCCCGGGAAAGCCAATGTCGTTGCGGATGCTCTGAGCCGCAAATCAGCATCTCTTCAAATGCTCGAAGTTCTTACGTCCCAGACGAAAATTCGTCAAGATCTAATTGAGCAAGGGATAGAAATTTGGTTTCAACGAGTACAGGGACAGTTGTGTACTCTCGAAATTACTTCGTCCTTAGTTGACGACATCAAAGGGAAGCAGTGGAGTGACCCGATGATTTCTCAACTGAAGGAAGATGTGATTAAAGGAAAAGCTCCTGGCTTTATGGTACACGAGGATAGTATTCTGAGATTTCAGGCGGACTTTGCGTTCCGAACAATTTAGAGTTGAGACAGAGAATCCTCCGAGAAGCCCATGCTACGCCTTACTCAATCCACCCCGGGACGAGTAAGATGTACAAGGACTTGAAGCGAAATTTTTGGTGGAATAACATGAAGAAGGATGTTACGGAGTTTGTATTACGGTGCTTGACGTGTCAACAAGTCAAGATCGAACATCAACGACCGGCGGGGTTGTTGAAACCACTTCCCATTCCCGAGTGGAAGTGGGAAGATATCTCAATGGATTTTATCATCGCATGCCGAGAACTCGGATGGAATGAATATGATTTGGGTAATTGTCGATCGATTGACCAAGTCTGCACACTTTTTGGGTATTAAGAATACTTGGGGACCGGATAGATTGGCTCGAACCTTTATCGCTGAGATCGTGAGGTTACACGGTACCCCCAAGACCATTGTTTCTGATCGAGACGGCCGTTTCGTATCGCATTTTTGGCGAGCCGTTCATCGAGCCTGGGTACCGAGTTGAGATTGAGCACCTCCTTTCATCCTCGGTCAGACGGTCGAGCAGAGAGACGATTCGACGTTGGAGGATATGTTGCGGGCTTGTGCCTTAGATCGAGTAATGATTGGGAGCTTCACTTGCCGTTGATCGAGTTTGCTTACAATAATAGTTGGCATGCGTCGATCAAAATGGCACCCTTCGAGGCTCTCTATGGTAGGCGATGTAGGTCGCTATTATGTTGGGACGAGGCTTCTGAGCTAGTTGGGACGGAACCAGATATGTTGTTGGAGACCAAGGAAAAGATTTCTATCATCCGAGATCGATTCGACCGCCCAGTCGTCGAAATCTTACGCCGATACTCGTCGTCGACCCTTGGAGTTTGAAGTGGGGATCACGTCTTGCTCAAAGTATCACCGACTGCAGGAGTTTTCCGCTTCGGTAAAAAGGGAAAACTCAGTCCAAGGTATATCGGACCTTTCGAGATTTTGGACAGAGTTGGAGACTTAGCTTATCGCTTGGCGTTGCCTCCAGCTTTGAGTCACGTCCATAGTGTATTTCATGTGTCCCAGTTGAGGAAGTACGTACCGGATCCGAGCCACATTATCGACTACAGTGAGATTGACGTAGCCGAGGATATTACCTTTCCGGAGAGACCCGTGAAGATCCTTGAGCGTCGCGAGAAACAGCTTCGGCATAAGACCATTCCACTGGTTAATGTACAATGGTCGAGGCATGGAGTCGAAGAGGCGACTTGGGAGACGGAAGAGAAGATGCGAGTGGAATACCCCGAACTATTTATTTCTTAAGTTTCGGGACGAAACTTCTTTTTAGAGGGGGAGAATGTAATACCCGGTCGAAAGTCATGTCATTTCAAACCTTTTCATATTCTTCGAATCGTGATTTGTTGAGTGAACCCTTGTAATCATTGCTTGGAACCACCGTTTTGGGGTTTCAGTACTTCTATTTTCATGTTATTGCTGCCCGGACATTGAATCCTATTACTTTTATTCTCTTTCCGGGTCATTTTCCATCATTTTAGGACCCGAAGGGGGTGTGAGCCGCGGCACACACATTTCCTAAATTTGGCCGAGCGGGCTGTACCGGGTGCCGCGGCACACCTACGCTGAGCCGCGGCACACTGGTGTGGCATTCTCAGCCAAAACCCGCCTGTACCCGGTGCCGCGGCACACCTGAGCTGAGCCGCGGCACACTGCCGAAACCTGGGAACAATTTTAGGCTGTCGTGCGGCACACCTATCTTGAGCCGGCACACAATGCGGTCAATCGCATAATTCGGCTTTTTAAGCGAGATTTCAGCCATTTTCCTCCATTTCCTTCTTCCATCGCGAGAGAGAGAGTTTGAGGGAGGAGTTCTTTTCATATCTATCACTTGTGTGTTGAAGATTTACCACTTTCACTCGGTTGGGAAGCCCGGATAGTCGATCTATCGCGTATTCCTTGGATCATAGCACTTGAATATTCAAGAGGTAATTTCTTCGACATCTTGACTTCTCGATTTTGTGTGGGTTTTGACGTTTTGGATGATAAAATCATGGTGTATGATGTGATATATGCGTGATTATGGACATGATTGGGTATTCATCGGATTATTGAAAGATTATTCAAGAACACTTTGATTTTGTGTTGGTTTTTGGGGGTTTTCGTAGATTCGTCCGTTTTATCCGATTGAAGCTTGAGAACCTTGAGATTTTAATATATCTATACCGTATGAGTGTTTTCTTCCGATTTTACGGGTTGGATTGTGCCGTTTTCGGACTTGGGGGGAGTTTGGGCGATTTCCCAACCTTTAGTTATCCACCCGTATATTTTCTTGAATCGTAGACGAGTTTCGGGAGTCTCTTCGTATAATTTGAGTATGGATAATTAATTGTAATATTCCTTGCGAATCGTTTAGGTGCCGGAAGCGCGTTCTCGGACCTACCGAACTCATACCTTTCCTCCGTACGATTTCTCGATGTCTCAAAGGCAAGTATACATTTATGATTGTACGTTCTCGACTTTGAAAGTAAGAAATATTGATGGCATATCATGAACGAACCGTTTTTACGGCATTCATAGATATATTGTTGGCATGTAATGAACGAACCGTTTTGACGGCATTCCTACATGTATCGGCGTATGAGGTGAACGAACCATTTTTACGGCATTCACATACGTAACGGCGTATGAGGTGAACGAACCGTTTCTACGGCATTCACATACGTCTTATGAGATTTTAGTTATTCCGGAATACTAGTCTTGAATTGATGAATTGACGGTTACCTTTACTTTATTGTCGAGGAGTATTGTGTTTCATATTGATATACATGCACTAGCTATTCGACGGCTAACCCCTTTATGGGGGGAATACGTTTCATGTATTTTAGGTTCCAGGAGGTCGGACAGGCAGGTATCGGGTCGGCACGAAGATGGTGGACAAGTGTGATACTGTGTCTTTCTTCCAGTTTTCTTTGGAGTTCCCGTTCAGTGTTGTTGTACTGGATTAGCTTTTGAATACTCGAGTATTGTTTTCCCTTTTCCTTGATGTTCCGGCCTGTGTTTGCCGAAGTATTGATTCGAGTTGTGATGTTTATGAATACATTGGTTATGTAAACAATACCTTTGTATTGTTTTTCATTCTATTGTGTGCAGACCTTATCGGTCAAATTTTATGGTTCCACGTATGTTAGCCTTGTGGGTCCCACGGCGGGGCTTACGGCGCTGTAATATCCCTGAATAACTTGGGGGTGTTACAGGTCCCGACCAAAGTAATTCACGAACATACTCGAACACGACCGCAGCATACAGTTATAACCACCGATCAATATTCTCAACCTAGTAATTCGATAAACAACAAGTTCGATAACAATCAACAATCGATAAAAATCAATTCACAAACCCAAAAGCTCAACAATATCTCGGTTAACCACAATTCTGATCAAACCAACTTAAACGATCACGAATTCATAACCGAAACATAATATACTACCCTGCCTGATGACTTAGCGCAGGTTAATCATTTAACGTAGGATGCGCTAAGTTGTTCCCGTTGGCGTGCGCTAGACAATAATCTTAGCGTGCGCTAATGCTGTACAGTTTGCATGCTTTTCAGGTACCGATCAACATATGACGATTATCAAGAACACTAAGTGATCCAAAACCATGTTTATAGTCATCAGAACAACGAAATCCGATATCCTTTAACATACAAACAATCATTCAACTTATAATCCAAGTCCTATATCCATATATCATCTTCCTCAATATCAACATCATGAAACATTAAGAACGTAACAACACTTTCATAATCTATCATTACAGGGAGTAATCATCAACAATAACATCAGCATCCGCAAAGGAGAATGAGGATTAACCAACTTATCTCAAGAAAACGAACTACACAATACAAATCACCCAAATCATATTAATATCATCATACTTCGGTAATCCATCTCATAATCATGCTTATCAACTTGTTTATGTAATAATCATAAACTCAAGAACATCAACATTCAATCCAAAACGAAATCCAAAGATGAAGAGGAATTACCTTTTTGATGAAATGGATTGAATCCCAAGTTTGAATCCATTTCCAAGAATCGCCAATGATTTAAAGAACAAAGCTTTAATCCATGATTTTCATCTTTAATCTTGATAATGATCATCATCTCGGAGTGTTTCTGGACCTCAGGTACCTCCCAAGGTTCTCTCTATCGGTTGCAAGAAGAGAATGGACGAAATGCTTCATAATACCTGTCTGTCCCTTTTTATAAAGTATATTACTAGCGTGCGCTAAACCTTATGTTTAGTGTGCGCTACGGCCTTAGCGTGCGCTAACTGACTTTGTTAGCGTGCGCTATCGCAGTCCATAGGCTACAGTGTGGCTTTGTACATGTGCTTACATACGTAACGACCATGCATTAGCGTACGTAACTTACACTCTCTAGCGTACGCAAGTCCTTTCGTTTAGCGTGCGCTAATATCAGTTGACTCGTTTGTCTGTATGCTCCGAAGACTGGTCCACACGCCGAAAGTGCTGATGAGGATAAGATTCCTTTTTGTCCAATATACCATTAGCGTGCGCTAACCTTTAGGGTTTAGCGTGCGCTAGTACTACAATACAAACATCCGTTGACTTATCAGAACGTGCGCCGAAAGTGGCCTGGTCCACACGCAGATTCCTTCCGATCTTACTGCATTAGCGTGCGCTATGATTTTACCTTTAGCGTACGCTAACCCTGCATGGTAGCGTGCGCTAAGCTTAACTATTAACGTGCGCTAATAAGGCTATACTTAGCCATTTTCAGCTATTCTTGTCCAACATCTCGACATATCGGATACGTATACAAGACGCACTATATCCTATAATACAATTGTCGACCAAGTACGACAATTATACCGATACTAACATCTCAGTCCTTCATTTATTTTATCTATACTGTACATATTCCACGCTGTACAATATGACTCGGATAAAATAATATTAAACAACGGTAGTAGAAATTCCGGATATTACATATTACACCACTTAAAATAAGTTTCGTCCTCGAAACTTGTAATCCGTCATAGAAAAACAAACAAACCGTTCAACCAAAATATTTCGAAACCATCACGACAATGATCAATCATCATCATTCACGAATAACTGAAACAGCATACTTACCAGTGCGCAAAGTCAACGATCTCTTGAGATACTAGTAAGTGACATCACTGTACAATCTCAATACGCTTACAATCACATTCCATGAATCTCAACAAAAATATATCATCTTCGGATGAAATAATCTATCCGTTTCAAATCCTGTCTGCCTGATTACACAATCAAGTCCAAATCCTGATACAAATAAATATTACACGATGTGAAACAACTGCCCAACACAATGGCAAAACATCCCGAAATATCCACACAAAATCTGAACGCTCAGATGATCACTAGCAATGATCAACCAATAAATTAACCGAGAATATCATCGACATGATAACCTCCAATATGACAAACGAACGATCAACGATAATCGGGAATACCCTCACACGGTAAGCTCCAACATGATCAACATAGAACCGTAGAAACCGATATACGAAAGAACAAAATTCTCAAAACATTAAACAAATCACATACAGTGAATCTCAACGAAACACAACCGACTGGTGAACATTCCCCTCGGCATACGAACAACTAATCGCAAATCGATGAACATACCGATCATAAGTGGAGTGGGAACGACCACTCGATATCCAAAACAACCAGTATGGGGTCACCATCCCCAAATCTACACTTACAAAGAAATCATTCAGAAATCGCTATGGTACAAATCGTGCTACTACCATACCAATGGAATTACATAGCACATATGCCCCGATTTCGCAAAATCCAAAGTTCCAAAATTATATCCTGTGCAAGAATCTACAACACGCAGCATATTGCTCTTACCCGGTCAATCAATCGATCATCTCTGGATAACCAAACTATCATACTAGAGTTCGGATCCCTTTCCATAGTTCCATACTGATGTCTCATCCAGTTTTTGAGTTACACTCATAACTTCTTCATGATATACACTATGCACTAAATACGTATGTATATCAGTCACATTTTCAAAACCAATTTGAAATCATATAGTTCGTCAAGAAGACAAATTTTTGAAAGTTCTTACAAAAAATTTCAAAACTAAAAACAAAATTTTCGTAAGACCACAAAATAAATTTTTTTGAAAAGTTAAACTGGCTCGCTAATGCCAAGTATTCGGTAACAGTTTCCTTCGAATCCTCACGATTTCGAAGTCTTAAAATGAAAACTATGCAAATGATTGACCACACCCATACTCATGTATACCAATTCGGCTCGCTATTCCATCGGAAAACCACACGATAAAGTTCCAAAATTTCAATATATAAATTCCGACTAAAACCTCCTTTTTCCACATATGACTCGCCATGTCAATCATTAATCCATCCTGGATCACCTCAAATATGCCATGACAAAACATTGAAACAAATCAACACAGCGAAAGACTTCCCGAGAGGTTTTATTTGAACAAGTAAGCCAAAACCCCGAAAGGCAGGAACGAAATAGATAAACGATTAATAAAGTGTTTTACAATTCTTGGGAGTTTTAAGAAAACAGAAAGGCCTTTTGAAACATTAGGGTCTCAGCCCGTATCTCGTTCCGCATTACAAGAAGTTTAAAAAGTAGAAAACCCTTTTTCGGACCCCAAGTCCTGAGTTATAAAACAATTTCAAAAATCTATTGGGTCTCGTCCCAAAAATCATTTACGGTAAAACATCCGTAAAACATTCATTTTGAAAAGTACCATTTTCAAATGGTCAAAAACAGTTCATATATCATAAAATGAATTAACATGACTACATGTTCTCCTGAACAATCCACAATATTTCTTCCAAATGCACAACTCCATTCCAAAGCTTAACCGACATATTGATTTCCAAAATCATAACTTCTCAAGATCATCAATCCTGTCCCAACTCTGTCACCTTATACTGTAAAGCATAATATTTGCTGAATCTCAAAGCATATCAACTTAGAACGGCAATACATCTCAATATAATTCAAGAATCCAAATACTTACAGATCGTGAAGCCGACGATTCCCCGTGATACTGGCACATGTCTCGTCTCAAGAAAATACTCGACACAGATATTTTCAAAACACACATTTTGCACACAACACAACTCTATCTGAAGAAACACGTTAACACCATTTGGAAAAGTTACAACAATCCCAGTACCACACTGGTAAATCACATAACGCACAAGCCCGAGTGAACAACAAAAACCCAGAGCTCCAACACTTGTCAACCGACAATTCGAATGACACGACAAAAGCATGACCCAACTCGACCCAACTGCCTAGGTTTTCACAACCTAAGCTCCGATACCATATTCTGTAACACCCCCATATCCGACTGAGAATATTACAGCGCCGTGGGCCCCAAGATGGAACCCACAAGGCTGAAGGAAATCTTCGCAAACATTTGCAAATGTCCAAGAGGCTAACGACGGTATTATATATTTAAAACATTCGAAAACTTTATAAAACTCATTTATCAAAACCGTCGTAAAATCTCATTTGAAACCACCAGGCCCGAAATGCTAAAACTCAACAGTTTAAAAACATACGTTAAGCTATCGCCTACACGTATCGACATAATAGATTTAGAAAATGATTGCCAAAGTAACCTAAGTTACCAGATACCAAAAGGACATTTAAATACTCACGCAGCGGATAAAGACAAACAATTAAAATACTCTAGCAGCGGAATACAACAACAGATCAGAAGCTCAATACACAAATACATGTCCTAGCCAGTATCCTCCGGGAAGCTCATCTCTTCACGACCGCTACAAGCTTGATAATCCAAGAACCTAAAAAGAAAGCCCATGACGGGGTTAGCCATAATATCCAACAATGATAACCATCACATCACGTCAATAATTACATATCAATGGAAATACTAAGTAAGAATACGACCAATGTAATCTTAACGTCGTAACTTTACAAAAATCCATGATTCGTATCCTTAACAACACAATAAGATAATACCGAAATATTTGTACGGTATCTCAACAATACTCAAGGTTCTCAAAACATTATCATCATTCGCGATACGGAAATTATACCAACTCTGGCCAATTCAATCCATCGGATAACGTCGACAATTCCAATACGATAATCGATTGTCCATCAAAGACAAGTATCAAGGAAATATGGAACATACCACAAGATACAAAATACCATGACGAAATCACTTCAGTCTAATCCAAGATCAGATCAACACAACATACGAACATGGTCCTAACGCAAGACCTACAAATGCATACTCATGTGACAACGTCAATATGTTCACAACAATAACAACAATGTATACTTATGGCAAACCCATAATATACATATGCACAATAACAACAACACATATGGTAATCCAACGATCCAAGCACCACGACTATAGATTCCCATGATGATCCCGTCAGACCAACGCATGGTGGCATTACCTGTCCAGCGATCCAGCGCACACAGCTATAGATTCCCATGATGATCCCGTCGGACCAACGCATGGTGGACATACGACAACAATGCACGACTGCACAAGACAATAGTACACAATGCACGACAACAACCGTGCACAAATGCATGACAACAACGATACACGAATGTATCATAACATGATCGACACAAAATGATAAAAATGATTAGAGTACTTGTCCCGAGTCCTTCGAGAGCAATCTCGATGTCCAAACCATCACGGACAATTATCCTCAATACTCGATGGTACAAATTACCACGGACGGTAAATAATTCACATCTTCGTCTATACCACAATGTATCCTCGATACCAAGTATACCAACAATAAATGTAAATCATATACCTTATGATTTAATACCCAAAACTCGAATACAACCTATAATCCCAAATCCACTGTGATTACGGTTATAAACATTGCTATACGAATTATAAACGAATGAAACTGAAACCATTCATTAAATATTATAAACTGAGCAAGTAATAACTTGCCTTAATACCGATGAAGCAGTTACCAATTCCATTGCCTTCATCTACAAGTCCCTCGGTCCCGACCAAAGTAATTCACGAACATACTCGAACACGACCGCAACATACGGTTATCACCACCGATCAATATTCTCAACCTAGTAAATCGATAAACAACAAGTTCGATAAAAATCAATTCACAAACCCAACGGCTCAACAATATCTCGGTTAACCACAATTCTGATCAAACCAACTTAAACGATCACGAATTCATAACCGAAACAGAATATACTACCCTGCCTGATGACTTAGCGCACGTTAATCACTTAACGTAGCGTGCGCTAAGTTGTTCCCGTTAGCGTGTGCTAGACAATAAGCTTAGTGTGCGCTAATGCTGTACAGTTTGCATGCTTTTCAGGTACTGATCACCATATGATGATTATCAAGAACACTAAGTGATCCAAAACCATGTTTATAGTCATCAAAACAACGAAATCTGATATCCTTTAACATACAAACAATCATTCAACTTATAATCCAAGTCATATATCCATATATCATCTTCCTCAATATCAACATCATGAAACATTAAGAACGTAACAACACTTTCATAATCTATCATTACAGTGAGTAATCATCAACAATAACATCAACATCCACAAAGGAGAATGAGGATTAACCAACTTATCTCAAGAAAATGAACTACACAATACAAATCACCCAAATCATATTAATATCATCATACTTCGGTAATCAATCTCATAATCATTCTTATCAACTTGTTTATGTAATAATCATCAACTCAAGAACATCAACATTCAATCCAAAACAAAATACAAAGATGAAGAGGGATTACCTTTTTGAAGAAATGGATTGAATCCCAAGTTTGAATCCATTTCCAAGAATCGCCAATGATTTAAAGAACAAAGCTTTAATCCATGATTTTCATCTTTAATCTTGATAAAGATCATCATCTCGGAGTGTTTCTGGACCTCAGGTACCTCCCAAGGTTCTCTCTATCGGTTGCAAGAAGAGAATGGACGAAATGCTTCATAATACCCGTCTGTCCCTTTTTATAAAGTATATTACTAGCGTGCGCTAAACCTTATGTTTAGCGTGCGCTACGTCCTTAGCGTGCGCTAACTGACTTTGTTAGCGTGCGCTATCTGACTTTGTTAGCGTGCGCTATCGCAGTCTAGAGGCTACAGTGTGGCTTCGTACATGTCTTACGTACGTAACGCCCATGCATTAGCGTACATAACTTACACTCTCTAGCGTACGCAAGTCCTTGCGTTTAGCGTGCGCTAATATCAGTTGACTCGTTTGTCTGTATGCTCCGAAGACTGGTCCACACGCCGAAAGTGCTGACGAGGATAAGATTCCTTTTTGTCCAATATACCATTAGCGTGCGCTAACCTTTAGGGTTTAGCGTGCGCTAGTACTACATTACAAACATCCGTTGACTTATCAGAACGTGCGCCGAAAGTGGCCTGGTCCACACGCAGTTTCCTTCCGATCTTACTGCATTAGCGTGCGCTATGATTTTACCTTTAGCGTGCGCTAACCCTGCATGGTAGCGTGCGCTAAGCTTAACTATTAACATGCGCTAATAAGGCTATACTTAGCCATTTTCAGCTATTCTTGTCCAACGTCTCGACATATCGGATAGGTATACAAGACGCACTATATCTTCTAATACAATTGTCGACCAAGTACGACAATTATACCGATACTGACATCTCAGTCCTTCATTTATTTTATCTATACTGTACATATTCCATGATGTATAATATAACTCGGATAAAATAATATATTAAACAACGGTAGTAGAAATTCCGGATATTACAGTTAGCAGGTGTGAACTGCGAAAGAAAAAGAAAGTGAGACATACCAATACATATTCCCACATCTTATCTTTTTGTGGTACCTTACACCAAGAGCGGTGGATCAAGGGTGCAAAATTATAATCACGCCCTAGTGTGCCCAAAAAAGAGAAAACTCATGCAACGTGTCTTCTTTTTCGGTCACAGGTCTAACAGGTTGTCCCAACAAATTACAAATGATAACCTTCTGTTCATTTTCTGATCGACTATGAACATGATGCATCATCGTTGGACCACGTTTCTTGGTACTAACTTTAGCTGGAACTATAAATTTTGTAGATAAAAATTATTTAATTGCAAAGTAAATAATGATGAATTAGTCTTAAAAAAATTTAAGTTATCATTCATCAAAAAATATACCTTCTGCTCGTGGCTGGAGGTTCAAAAATTCTTCATCAAATTCATCATCCTCATTATCTTCGTCATCTTTATCATCTTTGTTTTCACTAGATGAAATCTGTTTAGTCTTATCCATGGTTTCGGGTCTGTTGTTAATCTCATGTATGTCATTTGCAACATCTTCATGTATAATATGAGACTGATTTTTATTATGATCATATCCACAAGCAGCCCTTGCTTTGCATCGTATTTGGAATCTATGTCATTGTAAAGACAATAATTTTTTTAGGTTAGTAATTATGTCCTAGAATTTTTATTTTATACTTATAAAGTTGTGAACATATTTTATTTTGCTAATAAAATGATTCCATGAATGAAACAGAACCAACTTACATAAAGCATGAAAAAAATGAGAAAAATACTTACCTCTAGCAAAATTCTCAGCTCTCGCAAGTGATAAGTTGTACCTTGATACACTTGCATTGAGAATGCGCTGGAAATTAAGTTCTTGAGTATCATTATGTGGCTGAGATTGCCTCTTTTGTGACAATAATTCACCAATATTGAGTTCTTTCTTCCAATATTTTCGGTGACAATTTGACGAGTATGCTGATACCCTTTGTTTACCTGAGTATCAAGGCCGAATTCATCGCTTCTTGGAGCAGTTACTCGGTGCTTTTTGCTTAAATCTGCATATTTTTGTATCGACCTTGGTGGAATATATTTTTGTTGGACATTCTTAACCTGTACAATTTTATATTATCATAAACCAATATCTCAAAAAAAAAAAAAACAGAACATAATACGAAATGAATACTAGATTGGTTGTGCAACAATGACATGCTCAATCATGTTACTTATCATATTTAACATAAAACAAAATAAAATCAGCACTGAGATATATCATTGAGACACATATTATTTGCAAAGAATTACATAGAAAAGAATTAGCATATGCATTGAGGTACTTACAGGGGGTACACGAGGTACAATAGATCCATGTGGTAAACAAATGAATTAAAAACAAGCACAAATTAAGAATCAACATTTAAAGATAAAAAACACACATGAAGAGAAAAATCTGAAAGTACAATATGCAAATTACGAGTGACTATGTATAATAATAAGAATAAAGTAAGTATACCTTTACTGGCCTTTTTGGTATATTTTGAGTAATATTTTTATTAGTATTTTTTATATATAATTGTGTGTTGTGTGATAATTTATTCGTTTTACCATATGTTTATATTATTTCATTTTGTTAGAATTTTCTATAATTTTGTGTCATTTTTGGATAATTAATTGGAATTAAATTATATCTGCAGGTTAACCAACCGGTACAAGACAGATCAATTGGTTCAAGGGCGATATTTTTACAAAATTCAAATATAGCCACGACTGGTCTCATTTTATTCGTCTCGTCGAGACGATCGTTTTAAAAAAAATTCATCCGAATCCGAGTTCGTATGAAGAAGTTATGACCGTTCGAAGGACAATTAAATAGACGGACCATATTGTGCCACGTGTCAACACCCTATTGACCCAGAAATTCAACTCTGTGCTGATGTCATCCATGACATCAGCACCCCTAGCCACCGTGAAATAATTGGGCGGGGGGGGGGGTGGATTTTAAAATTGTAAAAATTATTATTTTATTGATTTTGAAGTAGTATAAATAGGGGATGAATGTGTAGTGTTTGGGGAGGAGAAAAAAGGAGAAAAAATAGAGAGATATTATTGTAAGGGAGAGAAATAAAAATATTGTGTAATAAAATTATATTTGTGTAATAATATTATGGAATATTTATTTATTTGTGTTGTTATTATGAGTGAGTAATTTTCTTTTACTGGGGTTATGATGAAACCATGTATATATTATTATTAATATTTATATAATAATTCCAAATAAATATTTTTAACGATTATGATTTTCGCTTCAATAAGGGAATATTATTTCATCAATTATATCACGTATTTTTGATAGTTATAAATTCCCCATTGCTTTGTGATTATTGATATTAGTTAATTTCTTTGATTATTTGTTTTCCATTAAATTGAATACATATAATGCTTAGAAATTACATTTTTCAAGCGAAGGAAAATCTATATTTGAATTATAATTTTGTACTTATTGTCAAATCTATAGGGAAATAGTGAGATTGATTTCAGAATCTATTCCCTGAATTTCTTGGAATTAGAATATAAATTATATAATAAATAGACATTGGTGGATTCTAAACCCTAGTAAATTATTTAAAATCAATTTATCTAAAATCTACTTAAAAATTATTGTTATTGAATGCAATTATTTTAACCAATCAAAAATCAAATTATTTGGGACAAGGTTAGAATTTAATATAATTTGGTTCAAAACGATATTAATAATTTGACTTCACTAGTATAGTCCTCCATGTGGAATCGACCTTGCACCGCATATCTACATCGAACAAATCGTGCGCTTGCGAGTATTAGATTTAAGAATCAACCAACAACAGGTTTTGGGCGCCGTTGTCGGGGAGGCGCAAACGAAGTACAAGAAGACCGTCGTCACCAAGTTACTTAAATTCTTCTACTAGTTATTTATTTTACTGTTTTTCTTTATTATTATCTGTCTTTTTAATATCTGTTTTAGATTTTGTCAGTTGTAGAATTTATTTTATTCATAAAAAAAATCTGAAAAATAATAAAAACTTATAATAATAAATATAAAATATAATTAATAATAATAAAAGCTACTGTTCATTTTCGTAAAAATAATAATAAAATAATAAAAAAATAAAAAAGTCCAAAAATATATAAAAATATAAAAAAAAATCTGAAAAAGTTTAAAAAATTCAGAACTTATTTATTTTTATTTAAAAAAAAAAGATCTGGAAAATATAAAAAAAGTTTCAGATTTTAAGGTAATATTTTTGTAATTTTGGTATATTAATATTATAAAAATCAAAATTTTTAATTTAAATTCGAAAAAAATAAAAAAATGATAAAAATAAATTAAAAAATGTTCTGGAATATTATCTTATGTAATAAATAAAAATCTGAATTATTCTATTTTATTTTTAAAAGTAAAACCTGCTAGTTTTATTAAAAAATTTAATTTTCATAAAAAATCTAAAAATCTAATAAAAAAATAAGAATAAGAATTAATAATTTAAATAATCTGGAATATATATAATAAAAAAATTCTGAACTTTAAATTTTTTTTAATAAAAACAGATTTTTTTTAAAAAATAAATTAAAATACTTTAAGAAAAAAGGGAAAATAGTAAAAAAAAAATTAAAAACCTGAAATTTAAAAAAAAACAGAAACGAAAATTTGTAAAAAAAAATATTTATATTGTTCGCATAAATAAAATAAAAGTTTGTAATTTTTATTTTTATTTTTTTCTAAAAAAATCTGAATTTTTTTTTTGTGAAAAAAATAAATAATATATCTGGATATGTATATATATATATATATTAGCTCAATATTATTAGTCTAAAAATATAATAAAATTATAATAAATATAAAAATATAAAAACTAAAAAAATATAAAAAACAAAAAAAATACTCATATTTTTTTTAATTTTTATATCTTGTCTTTAGTTTTAATAGAATCTTGTAGTGGTAATTTAGATTGTGTTTTTAGTTGTTATTTTCTATTTACATTATTCTTAGACATTTAGTTTAGTTGTAATATTTCTCGTCGTACAATTTAGTTTATCAATAGATATTGCTTCCGCAGATCAATTAGTAAATTTATTCCTTTGCAATCTATTACATCCTATAATTTTAGTAATAATTGTAATAATTATCATTGTATTATTAATAATAATAAAAATATAAAAACTCAAAAAAAATAATTAAACAATAAAATCCTTTAAAAGATTCAACAAGGGATTGATATTTTTCACTCACTACTTTGTTCGATTTGAATAGAGAACAGCTAAATATCAATCTTGTACAAACTCATTTTGAAAATCGATTGAATTTTGGCAAAAAGGCCTCTGTTGTACATGCCGAAGAAAGTTGGATTTTAAGTGCGACCGTTGTGACGCCTCCAACGATCTGGAAGTTCGATCGACTATCATAATTTGGTTTGTATGCAAAGTTAAAAAAAATGAAATATCGGTGAATGCAAGTTTGGCAACGAAATAATAAAGGTCGATTAACGAGAAGAAGTTTGTCCTTAACTAAAATTGAAATTCAACAAACGAAACCGATACCAAAAATGGACGAAATCGAAAATCGGAATAATGAAGTTGCAGAAGAGAAAACTTTAATAGAATATTTTTCTCCAGTGAGTGCTAATTCTCCCTCTTGGATAGTGTTGCCTACGACTAATGCAACTCATTTCGAACTTAAACCATCAATAATTCAACTTCTTCCATCTTTTCACGGTTTGGAAAGAGAAGATTCGTATATGCATGTTAAAGAATTTTTCGACATTTGTTCTACTTTCTGTAACACCCCCAATCCACTCAGGGATATTACACGCCGTAGACCCTCTCCTCGAGGATCTACCAGGCTGATAACTAAAATCAAATATCTAAACATCGCCTTTAAGGCTAAAATGACTCAGTAGACCGACTTGGTCTTTCAATAATAACATACAACTCAATTCCAAACACATACCCACGCAGGGGTCAAAATACAATAAACTCCCGTACAACGGGGAAAAGATACCGCAGCGGAAAAGAAAATACAACTGGACCAATACGACATCAACGGAACCTCGTGTGATTAGTATCGTTCATCTTTCATCATCCTTCGCGCCGACCCTGTGCTATGCTCCAAAACCTGAATGCAAAAATAGACATCCACCCCCCGAATACTCGAGGATTAGCAAAACTCCACTGTTTTGCTAGTGCAAGTACAAGTGCAAATACGAGCCATACAATTCACATTCCACGAATAACAATAACCAGGAATCCTCAAAGATCCAAACGTAAAGAAAAGTACTTTCCGAGGCAAGAGTTTGGGTAAACATTTCCAAAACCGAAAGATCGCAAATAAAGGGAAACAATTTATAAAACAGTTTAAAATGCCATCGAGAGTTTTAATAGAAAACAATTTAGGATTATAAAATCGTTCTCTTTCCAAAAATCAATAGGGTCACAGCCCAAATGTTTTGTTTTCGCAAATAGGAAACCACCAACAATTTACAGGGTCAGAGCCCAACATCACGTGTCCTCAACGGACGTAAAATCAACGAAACATAATCATGCACCCGCATCGCCTAGGACCGGGACGCTACCACAGACATCCCACCCGAGGCCTCGAAGGACCCTCCCGAGCTGGCTAGCGCAACAAATCACGCACATCTCACGGTTGGATCAATCGCTTGTTGCATCCTGGCCACATGATCGCATGCCATGTGTCACCGTAGATTATCTCAGGCTCTCACGGTTGGATCAATCACTTGTTGCATCCTGACCACATGATCACGTGCCATGTGTCACCGTAGACCTTCAACCATATCCACACATTCACACAAATAACATATCACATCAAGGATATTCAAGCAATTCGCCCAGAGGCATCAAACACTTAGCAAAACACCACGTCAATCCACAACGCACCGAAATGAAATAATATACGTCCACACACAATACCAAGTGCAACATTAACACCAAGCATATACATAGAATTCACATAGTTATTCACAAACCACGCCATTCACAAAACACACGCGTTTTGAAAGCAAGCCTTTAACAAGGCTAAACCGAATCTTTTGAAAGTTCAATTCAAACGACCAAACAACCACATTTAGACGATCACTAATTATCATATCCATAAAACATGAATAGTATGGGCAAGGTACTTGCCTCAAAATCGGCACGCAAGTATCCCGACGAAGACGGCTCAACCGGAAAGCTTCGAAACGCCCGATGCAATTGAAAAGAAAGACGACAACGAACGGAAGGGTTCAACTCGGTTTCTTCGCAAGAAACTCGACCCTAACAATATATAATCAATAAATCATCGATCATACGAGGAAGAATAATCGTAGAACGCCCGAAAACCCCTCTAAGACATTTTACCGGACACCTTTAAGGCGTCGGTCAAGAACTCGACCCAAATAACAAATCGATACGATCCAACCATGGAATAACAAGGGAAAAGATATAATACATCTAAATATTCATCAATACATCATAATCCTAAGTTAAATCGGATTAATCGGACGAAAACAACCAAAACACCCAAATTCCCCAAAACTAGATTTCTAGGAAATCTGAGCTGATTCGGTAGATCGTAGGATGTTATAGGACGGATGATTGATGATATGAACCTCAAAACTTCATGTATTCATTGTCCAACAACATCTCTACAAGATTACCCCAGCTCCAGCCGCGTAAGGGAAGAAAAGAAGTGAGAAATGGCTGAAGAAAAACGCTGCCAGGCCTTAAATAGGCCGACTGCCGGCCGGGTTACGTACGTAACCGGCCATGGCTTACGTACGAATCGCCATGGCCATGGCGAACTCATCACTGGAAATGCCGGAAGCGTTACGTGCGCATCGCCAGGGCCTTAAGTACGTAACCGGCCTTACGTACGTAACTGCCGATCACTACCGTACGTTACTCGGCCAGGGCTGGCCTGGCCCGAGCATGCCCGGCCATGACTCGGCCGGGACCAACTCCGACGGCCGGAACGACCCCGAAACCCAAACCTGAATACGAATCGAAGATACGGTTACGAAGTACTCGAAAAGACGAATCCGAGCACTAATAGAACACACGATTCCGACTACCCGAAGGGTCGAAATTCGACAACGGAAAGTAATTACCCCAAACTTTGGGAAATTACGAAAATGGCCCAAAACGCCCCAAAATCACGATACGTGATCGAATAACCAAACCGAAGCTTGCAACATGAATAATAACATTAAATGAACTTACGAGAAAGTCGAAACAACAGTTTCGGACGAGATTCGCAAGAATCGAACTCAAGTGCGGAAAAACCGCTAAAAAGCACGGAACTCAACAAAAGCGACACGAAAGCGAGCTTGGATGACAAAAAGTGCAGAATTAATCATTCTCAGAATGACGAAACGGTCATGAGAGAGTCGTCAAAACGGACTTCCGCCGAAAAAAAATAAATTACCGGAAATCGAAATCACGGGTATTACATTCTACCCTCCTTAAAAGAAGTTTCGTCCCGAAACTTAAAATAAGTAGGGAGAAGCAATATCCACTGTCAGGAAGACTCGACGAGATACACAAAAACCGAAAACTCGCGCCCGACGGCGAAACATTGCAAGAAACGCAAAGAGACATACGACGTGAATACACGCTCCACGACGACCAACACAACGCCACCGATAGAGACACAATAAACCAACAAGTGACAAGCGTCATCAAACAGATAATACGATCAAGTTGATTATCCGAACAATCGCAAAACACAACGAACGAAAATCAACACGATTGACTAACCTAACGGTCCATCAATCAACACGCGAGCCAATCACTGAACAAATACGGAATTCCACCGCCCAAGGGTTGGAAGATCGAAAACAAGACTAATTTCCTGAACATAAGGAAATTAGGAAGGAGTCTTGAACGTTCAACAATCACGAAATGAGATCGACAAAAACCGAACAATCATACGATCGAACCACAACGATCGAGACAGCAAAAATCGAACAATCACGTTCGAATCACGAAGAACAATAAAATTCAAACAACAACCCCAAGGTTCACATCTCGACTCGAGACAATATATGATCCGGTGAAAATAACAACATGTGCCTTTACATAAGATCCACAGGAAAGGGAATAGCGATTGAAAAGTCACAACGACAAACGAATTATTTCGAAACACCACACTCGTTCGATCAACAAAAACAAGGGACAGGACAAGCTCGGAAAATGTCAACGAATATAAACGAGTCGGCCAGTCGAAAATACAAAAGTTCAAGATCCAGTCCACTTCCAATAAAAGAACTAGTAGAACCAAAAGATGTTACTTAGAACAAGATTCACAAGAATCGGGCCGAACTCGGAAAAGCCACAATAAAACCGATTGACCCAAAACAAGATCACACCTCGTCCGATCAATGAAACCAAAATACAGAACAAGTTCAGTAAGTATCAACGAACACGAGCGAGTCGATAGAATCGAGAAAGAGAAAATGCAGGAGTCTAAAAACAACACGGGTACTACATTCGACCTCTTATTAAAGAAGGTCGCCCCCGCAACTCACAACAGCGAAATCAAGGTGACGACACAACAAGCAACCGACAGAAACATCCTTCGAAGGCCTCTCAAAGCCGATTCTGATACTTGTGCTGAAGCGCGAACTCCGAAAGTCTCGATAGCCAATTCACAAAACTGAATTCGGTGTCCCTCGAGTCCACACTTGAAATGTGTTATCGACGAGAAGGACAATTTATACGTGCATTCCCCCAGCACATCACGGTTGAAATGCCTCGGCTCGGCATACCGAAAATACAAATGCTAGATACAATGGAACATAACACCGCAAAACAACATACCGGAGATGCCAACTCAGCACAACAAGGAATCATAACACATATCATATATAACGATTACCATCGTAAAGTAATACACACACAAACACTACAACAACGACGGTATCGTTCGGCGACCTCAACGGCCCGAACGATAACCAGCACATAATTACAAACATCATGAAACAATCACACATGTGCATAAACGCACAAAAATACAAGCTTTAACAACCCACACTCATGCGACAACACGCAAATCACCACGAGGTGATAAACAGTAAACACCAGTTCACACCTCTCACAGAGGGCTAGTACAACAAATGCGTGGCAACGCCTCGACATTCATGCCACCAATTCGATCATACTCGGGAGTAACATCATAACGACAAAGCAAACATCATACATACATATCCGGCCCTGAAACGGGAATGGATAGGTTTTTGAAATGAAAACATCCTTCTGAAAATAATTTAGAAAAATGCCGGTTGATCTTGAGTATCACCTTTCAAGAAAAAGTACAAACGTGAAACATCGTTATCGAGACTTTGGAGAACCATCTCGCATTTGATAAAAATGAGGACACTTTCTTTTCGTGAAAAACTTTCGGAAATATTCGACCCTCGGGTCTAAGTAAAAGTGTTTATAAAACATTGAAAATATCTCAAAACATTTTGGGTCCTCGCGGTAGTAGAATTTTGAAACATATTGTGGCATCTTGGATGTACCACGAGAAAATAATTCATTTTGAAAGTACGTCTCGAAATTTATTTTCTAAGATACTCAAGTTTTTTCAAAGATAATTCAATGGGCTAGAATGCCCAAAAATTTCAGGTAATTACACAAAATATTATAGCGCCGTGGGTCCCGCGCCGGAACTCACCAGGCTAAAAACCATTTACAAAAACGCCAAAAGGCCGATGACGGTAATATTTCAAAAACTCACGAAAGCCATTTACAAAATACTAAATACCGTCATAAGAATTTTGCCAAAGCGATCAAGGCCATAATGCCAAAAACTCGGTTAAGGGAATCGGTTTTCGAAATAAAACTCGGTCGGTAAAATACCGAAAGTCATTACAAAAGAACTTACGCAGTAGATAAAAGAAATACAGTTCAACATGCACAATCCAGCAACACTACTCCTCATATGAACGAAATATGAGAGTCAAATAACCACATATCACAAAATCAAAATCCATAAGAGGATTCCGTCACTTAACAAATAATCATAAAAATAGCTCGTGTCACACGAGGCACAACACGAATAAGGGAGACTTACATCCACCAGTCGCACGAAGATGATGATCGCCCACGATACTAATCACGACCAACAAACTCAGACGACGCGTCGCGACACGACTCAGTCAGACAAAATCCGACGAGACAAAAACTCAATAGACACCACTGACCCGACAGCCTAGGTTTCCACAACCTAAGCTCTGATACCATTTATGTAACACCCCCAATCCACTCAGGGATATTACACGCCGTAGACCCTCTCCTCGAGGATCTACCAGGCTGATAACTAAAATCAAATATCTAAACATCGCCTTTAAGGCTAAAATGACTCAGTAGACCGACTTGGTCTTTCAATAATAACATACAACTCAATTCCAAACACATACCCACGCAGGGGTCAAAATAAAATAAACTCCCGTACAACGGGGAAAAGATACCGCAGCGGAAAAGAAAATACAACTGGACCAATACGACATCAACGGAACCTCGTGTGATTAGTATCGTTCATCTTTCATCATCTTTCGCGCCGACCCTGTGCTATGCTCCAAAACCTGAATGCAAAAATAGACATCCACCCCCCGAATACTCGGGGGTTAGCAAAACTCCACTGTTTTGCTAGTGCAAGTACAAGTGCAAATACGAGCCATACAATTCACATTCCACGAATAACAATAACCAGGAATCCTCAAAGATCCAAACGTAAAGAAAAGTACTTTCCGAGGCAAGAGTTTGGGTAAACATTTCCAAATTCGAAAGATCGCAAATAAAGGGAAACAATTTATAAAACAGTTTAAAATGCCATCGAGAGTTTTAATAGAAAACAATTTAGGATTATAAAATCCTTCTCTTTCCAAAAATCAATAGGGTCACAGCCCAAATATTTTGTTTTCGCAAATAGGAAACCACCAACAATTTACAGGGTCAGAGCCCAACATCACGTGTCCTCAACGGACGTAAAATCATCGAAACATAATCACGCACGCGCATCGCCTAGGACCAGGACGCTACCACAGACATCCCACCCGAGGCCTCAAAGGACCCTCCCGAGCTGGCTAGCGCAACAAATCACACACATCTCACGGTTGGATCAATCGCTTATTGCATCCTGGCCACATGATCGCATGCCATGTGCCACCGTAGATTATCTCAGGCTCTCACGATTGGATCAATCACTTGTTGCATCCTGACCACATGATCACGTGCCATGTGTCACCGTATACCTTCAACCATATCCACACATTCACACAAATAACATATCACATCAAGGATATTCAAGCAATTCGCCCAGAGGCATCAAACACTTAGCAAAACACCACGTCAATCCACAACGCACCGAAATGAAATAATATACGTCCGCACACAATACCAAGTGCAACATTAACACCAAGCATATACATAGAATTCACATAGTTATTCACAAACCACGCCATTCACAAAACACACGCGTTTTGAAAGCAAGCCTTTAACAAGGCTAAACCGAATCTTTTGAAAGTTCAATTCAAACGACCAAACAACCACATTTAGACGATCACTAATTATCATATCCATAAAACAAGAATAGTATGGGCAAGGTACTTGCCTCAAAATCGGCACGCAAGTATCCCGACGAAGACGGCTCAACCGGAAAGCTTCGAAATGCCCGATGCAATCGAAAAGAAAGACGACAACGAACGGAAGGGTTCAACTCGGTTTCTTCGCAAGAAACTCGACCCTAACAATATATAATCAATAAATAATCGATCATACGAGGAAGAATAATAGTAGAACGCCCGAAAACCCCTCTAAGACATTTTACCGGACACCTTTAAGGCGTCGGTCAAGAACTCGACCCAAATAACAAATCGATACGATCCAACCATGGAATAACAAGGGAAAAGATATAATACATCTAAATATTCATCAATACATCATAATCCTAAGTTAAATCGGATTAATCGGACGAAAATAACCAAAACACCCAAATTCCCCAAAACTAGATTTCTAGGAAATCTGACCTGATTCGGTAGATCGTAGGATGTTATAGGACGGATGATTGATGATATGAACCTAAAACTTCATGTATTCATTGTCCAACAACATCTATACAAGATTACCCCAGCTCCAGCCGCGTAAGGGAAGAAAAGAAGTGAGAAATGGCTGAAGAAAAACGCTGCCAGGCCTTAAATAGGCCGACTGCCGGTCGGGTTACGTACGTAACCGGCCATGGCTTACGTACGTAACCGGCCATGGCCGAACTCACTGCCTGGAAATGCCGGAAGCGTTACGTACGTTACTGGCCAGGGCCTTAAGTACGTAACCGGCCTTACGTACGTAACTGCCGATCACTACCGTACGTTACTCGGCCAGGGCTGGCCTGGCCCGAGCATGCCCGGCCATGACTCGGCCGGGACCAACTCCGACGGCCGGAACGACCCCGAAACCCAAACCTAAATACGAATCGAAGATACGGTTATGAAGTACTCGAAAAGACGAATCCGAGCACTAATAGAACACATGATTCCGACTACCCGAAGGCTCGAAATTCGAAACGGAAAGTAATTACCCCAAACTTTGGGAAATTACGAAAATGGCCCAAAATGCCCCAAAATCACGATACGTGATCGAATAACCAAACCGAAGCTTGCAACATGAATAATAACATTAAATGAACTTACGAGAAAGTCGAAACAACAGTTTCGGACGAGATTCGCAAGAATCAAACTCAAGTGCGGAAAAACCGCTAAAAAGCACGGAACTCAACAAAACGACACCGAAACGAGCTTGGATGACAAAAAGTGCAGAATTAAGGATTCTCGGAATGACGAAACGGTCATGAGAGAGTCGTCAAAATGGACTTCCGCTGAGAAAAAAGAAATTACCGGAAATCGAAATCACGGGTATTACACTTTCCGATTCCAAAATTTATCTGATGAATCTGTCAAACTTAGATTATTTCCATTTTCTCTCAAAGATAAAGTAAAATTCTGGCTAAATTCTCTTCAAGCAAGAACAATTACTAGATGGGACCAACTAGTGAATAAATTTCTCGCAAAATTTTTTCCAATGTCGAAAACTGATAGTCTTAGAAGAGAAATATCAGAATTTTTCCAAAAAGAAAATGAAGAATTTTATGAGAGTTGGGAAAGATTTAATGATTTAGTCCTTAAGTGTCCCCATCATGGTTTTGAATTATGGCGTTTGGTAAAATATTTTTATGACGGTTTAACTCCAAACAATCGCCAATTAATCCAATCAATGCATGGTGGAAAACTTCTTCACCTTATTGGAGACAAAGCTTGGAATGCACTAGAAAATATGTCAATTAATTCACAACAATGGAATTCACTCGACTCTAGAGCAATAATGCCCGACAAATAACCGCAATTACATAAACATAAATATTCACATGCCATGCATCATGAGAATAATAACCTCAACGATAACCTTACCACTTTCGGTAATCCAACGATTCTCGTCAAAATCCCAATATCACAACAATACCATATAATACCTCAATACCGAATACTTTCTCGTACATAATCCTCTATGTACGATTACCATAAAACATACCTCTATCCGGACTTCCTTCCGGAATGCATACCACATACCAAGAATATCCAAAATGACATCAACAATATTCGAATACTACAATCTTCCCAAGATTGTCCAAGCATCTCAACACTCATCAACTGTACATTCTACTCCTTATAGAACATCACTGAACATTCGTCAATATGCAATACAACATAAAATACATATTATATGTAAATGGAATTACTCATCAAAACATTACAACCGAACAAGTAAACACTTGCCTGGATACCAACATGACAAAACCAACACCGAACTCATCGCCCTCGTCTACGAGCTCTTCAGCCCCGACTGGACAGAATCTATGGATTTTCACCACGGCAAAACGATTATACCTATTGGTTAATCAACCTAGAACAATAATCATATCAATAATCGGACCAACTCGGTAACAAGGATCATAACATGCACAATCCGGTATTCAACCTCGTATTATGATCCAGAAATCCATCTCAAAACGGTTTAAACGAATCATCATCTTTAATAATATGAAGAAACATTCGAAGTTCTTATCAAAATCCATAAAATCCCATATAACATCGTTATATGATTATCCAACATGTTCCTCACATGTAATCATCCAAGAAAACGAACCATTAACAAAGGAATACGAAGATTACCTGGTTTAGACGAACCAAAAAGAAGAACACTAGAACTCCATCCAAAGAATCATGAACAACTTGAAGAACAAGGCTTGAATCCAAGCTCTCAATATAATGTTGTTAAATATTATCATTATACAGTGTTTGGGAACCTCAGATGCATCCCAACTCTCTCTCTCCCGACTGAAGGAAGAAAAATGTACGAAATGCCTCTCAGCACCCGTCTATCCCCTTTTATAATATTCATTATTAGCGTGTGCTAACATCTCATGTTTAGCGTGTGCTACAGCCTTAGCGTGTGCTAACTGACTTTGTTAGCGTGCGCTATCGCAGCCCAGAGGCTACTTCCTTGCTTCGTAAACTAGCTTACGTACGTAATGCCCATGCATTAACGTAAGTAAAACATCCTGCCTAGCGTACGCAAGTCATTGACCTTAGCGTGCGCTATCCGAAGTTGACTTGCTACAGTACACACCTACCACTCGTGCCCCCACATGCCGAAAGCATCCGCGATTATCAGGATTCCTCTGACCGATCTGGAATTAGCGTGCGCTAACCATACGGTTTAGCGTGTGCTAGCCTTACATGACAAACACCCACTAACCTTACCTGGACACGTGTCGAAAATGGCCGGGTCCACCCACCGAAAGCTAAGATTCCATTATTGGCGGTCTGATGTTAGCGTGCGCTAACCAACATGCGTTAGCGTACGCTAGCTGCATATAAAAATCAACTGGGCCTACCTGTCGGCCACCTTCTGGGACTCACCCAGCAAGTCGTTACGTACGTTAGGGGTCCTCCTTAGCGTGCGTAACCGAACCTCTTAGTGTACGCTACCTACACTTCGTAGTGTGCGCTACGCGTATCCAGCAGCGTGCGCTATCGTGGCTGTGCCTAGCCATATTCAGCTATCCTCGACCAACATCTCGACATACCAAACGAACATACGGCACAATGAATAAATATACGCATTCAATAACATTATCAAACGTTCACAACGTTCTCAAGCACAAATATCCATCAATGATATCCAACATATAAACGAAAAATATATCCGAAAAATCGGGGTATTACACATACGACCCCAAAAAAAGGTGGAATTTACGAGGTTAAACAAGATGTTGAAATAAAATCTACTATAGATGATTTAGTACGAAAAGTGGATGCGTTAGTCTTGAAGCAATCCATCCCCTCGTCAAACTCAAAAAATGAATTTTGCATTTCATGTGCGGAATCATTTCATTCATCTCAATCTTGTCCCTCTGGTCCACAAAATCAAGAAATTTTTAATGAAGAAGTCAATGTGTTACATTCATATGGAAAATCTTCTGACACCCATTTGCTCCAACTTATAATCCAAATTGGAGGAATCATCCAAATTTTTCCTGGAAGCAAAATATGCCTCCAATGAATCAAGGAGGACATCAAATGAATATGTCAAATCAACAAAATGTCCGTTCTAATCAATATCCTCCAAATACTTATCAGTATCCTTCTATAGTGCCAAAGAAACCATCATTGGAAGATACGTTGCAACAATTCATGCAATCTACTCAACAAATGTTTCAATCAACTCAACAAGCTGTACAATCAAACTCACAGGCTATTTCTAAGCTTGAAACACAAATTGGACAACTTGCAACAACTTTAGCTGAAAGAGAAAAGGGAAAATTTCCGAGTCAATCCATCCCTAATCCTAAAGGACAATATGAAGTAAACTCTTCTAATGCAGAAGTTCGGTCTATAACTACCCTTAGAAGCGGAAAAGAAATACAAAAGCCTGACTATAATCCGGAAGAAAAACCAAATGAACCACAAGTTTCAAAATCAAAAGATTATAAAGAAAAAGAAAAGCCTTACGTTCCAAAAGCTCCATTTCCTGAAAGACTTATTTCAAAAGATAAAAGTGCGCAATACAAAGATATAATGGAAATATTTAAACAAGTTCGAATAAATATTCCATTCCTTGATGCTATTAAACAAGTGCCTACTTATTCTAAGTTCTTGAAAGATCTTTGCACTGTAAAAAGAAGAACAAATGTTCCAAGAAAGGCATTTTTAGCTGAACATGTTAGCTCAATAATCCAAAATAAAACTCTCGTTAAGTATAAAGATCCTGGTAGTCCTACAATATCTTGTGTCATTGGAGATCACATCATTAAACGAGCCTTGCTTGATTTAGGATCCAGTGTGAATTTATTACCATATTCTGTTTATACACAACTTGGATTAGGGGAGCTAAAATCAACATCTGTGATACTTCAACTAGCTGATAGATCTATAAAAATACCTCGAGGAATCGTAGAGGATGTTCTGATTCAAGTAGATAAATTCTACTTTCCTATTGATTTTATAGTCATAGACACTGAACCTGTTGAGAATACCAAAGATCAAATCCCTGTCATTTTAGGAAGGCCATTTTTAGCTACTTCAAATGCATTAATTAACTGTAGAAATGGCATCATAAAATTTTCTTTTGGAAATATGACTGTTGAACTAAATATGTTTAACATTTCTCAACAACATGATGATCATGATGATGTATGTGAGGTAAATATGATAGAGAGTATGGGTCCTTACTTCTTTCCAAAAATAGATGATGATGATCTTTTTCAAAGTTGTCTTGCTCATTTTGGCTCAGATTTTGACATCGACAGTTCAATTAATGAAGTAAATTCTTTACTAGAGTCTACACCATTATTGGATAATGATAAATGGAAAGCTAAAACCGAACCACTAGAGAGCCAAATGAATAATGAAGTACCTATTGAGGATTCAAAGATATAGCTCAATCCATTACCTGAATCTCTAAAATATGTATTTTTAGGACCATCAGAAACCCTGCCTGTCATCATAGCATCTGATTTAGATGAAGAACGAGAAGATAAGTTAATAAATGTTCCTAAAGAACATAAAGAAGCAATAGGCTGGACCATCTCCGATATTAAAGGTATTAGTCCTTCTATATACATGCATCGAATTCACCTTGAAGAAAATGCGAAAACTTCCCGAGAATTTCAAATAAGACTAAATCCTAATTTGAAAGAAGTTGTAAGAGCTGAAATAATCAAACTCTTAGATGTAGGGATCATCTACCCTATTTCTGATAGCTCTTGGGTTAGTCCTGTTCATATAGTTCCAAAGAAATCTGGCATAACTGTAATCACGAATGAAGAAAATGAACTTGTTCCAACCAGAATTCAAACTAGATGGAGAGTCTGTATTGATTACAGAAAATTGAACTCTGTTACAAGAAAATATCACTTTCCACTTCCTTTTATTGATCAAATGCTAGAAAGGTTAGCCGGTCATGCTTATTATTGTTTTATTGATGGATATTCCAGCTATAACCAAATTCCCATTGCTCCTGAAGATCAAGAAAAAACTACTTTTACCTGTCCTTTCGGCACTTTTGCTTACCGACGAATGCCATTTGGTCTGTGTAATGCACCTGCTACTTTTCAGTGGTGTATGATGAGCATTTTCTCTGACATGGTTGAGCAGTTTTTGGAAATTTTTATGGATGATTTTTCTGTATTCGGGTCTAGCTTTGATGATTGTTTACACCACTTAACCCAAGTGTTGATTAGGTGTAAGGAGAAAAATCTTGTCCTAAACTGGGAAAAATGTCATTTTATGGTTAAAAAATGAATTGTCTTAGGACATGTGATTTCTGAAAAATGAATTGAGGTGGACAAATCTAAACTTGATTTAATATCCAGTCTTCCACCCCCATGAACGATTAAAGAAATTCGGTCATTCTTAGGCCATGCTGGTTTTTACCGTCGATTCATAAAAGATTTTAGCAAAATCTCAAGGCCATTATGTAATTTACTTTCAAAAGACACACCTTTCATATTTGATGATCATTGTCTAAAAGCTTTTAAGACACTCAAATCAATATTGAGCTCTGCACCTATCATCAAATCTCCAAACTGGAATCTTCCTTTTGAAATAATGTGTGATGCATCCGACTATGCCGTCGGTGTAGTATTGGGTCAAAGAGAAAATAAATTGCCAACTGTAATATATTATGTAAGTAGAACTCTAAATGATGCCCAATTAAATTATTCTACAACTGAAAAAGAATTGCTTGCAGTCGTTTTTGCCTTAGACAAATTTTGACCTTACTTAGTTGGTTCGAAAGTCATAATTTACTCTGATCATGCTGCATTAAAATATCTTCTTTCTAAGAAAGATGCTAAACCTCGCTTGATCCGTTGGATTCTATTGTTACAAGAGTTTGACTTAGAAATTCGAGATAAAAAAGGTGCTGAAAATGTTGTTGCTGATCATTTGTCTAGGCTAATCGTGAATTTTACTGATAAAGAACCTCCTATTAATGAGACATTCCCTGATGAACAACTCATGTCTGTTTCTCAAATACCTTGGTATGCAGACATTGTCAATTATCTTGTCACTGGTAACATGCCATCTCATTGGAATAACCAAGATAAAACAAAATTTTTAAACGAAGTAAAAAAATTCTTTTGGGATGATCCATATTTGTTCAAATATTGTCCTGATCAAATCATTAGGCGTTGTGTGCCAGAACATGAACAACAAAATATCATTTCCTTTTGTCATGATCATGCATGTGGAGGTCATTTTAGCTCAAAGAAAACAACTGCTAAAATTCTGCAATGTGGTTTTTATTGGCCAACACTTTTCAAAGATACACATTCATATTGCAGCACATGTGATAGATGTCAAAAATTAGGTCGAATTTCTAAAAGAAATATGATGCCTTTAAACCCAATTTTAATTATTGAAATATTTGATGTTTGGGACATAGATTTTATGGGACCTTTTCCAATTTCTTTTGGCAATCTTTACATCCTTGTGGCCGTCGATTATGTTTCAAAATGGGTAGAAGCAATGCTTGCAAAACAAATGACCACAAAGTCGTGGTAAAATTTTTGAAAGAAAATATTTTTTCCAGATTTGGAACACCACGAGCAATTATAAGTGATGGAGGAAAACGTTTTTGTAATAAATTTTTGAATCATTTATTTAAAAAATATGGTGTTACACATAAAGTTGCTACTCCTTATCACCCTCAAACAAGTGGACAAGTTGAAATTTCAAACAGAGAAATCAAACATATTCTTGAAAAAACTATTAATCCTACAAGGAAAGATTGGTCTTTGCGATTGAATGATGCATTGTGGGCTTACCGTACTGCTTTTAAAACTCCCATCGGAATGTCTCCATTTAGGCTTGTCTTTGGAAAAGCATGTCATTTGCCTGTTGAATTGGAACATAGAGCATACCGGGCCATAAAACGATTAAATTTTTCATTAGACATGACTGGAATTCATAGGAAACTTCAACTAAATGAATTGGAAGAAATCAGAAATGATGCTTACGATTGTGCAAGAAAATATAAGGACAAAATGAAATTTTTTCATGATAAACACATTTTGAGAAAAACTTTTTCTCCTGGTCAAAAAGTCCTTCTTTTTAACTCTCGTTTGTTATTATTTCCAGGCAAGTTGCGTTCACGATGGTCTGGTCCATTTATTATTCATACGATCTATCCTACGGAGCTGTAGAAATTGAAAATCCAAAAAAAGGTAATATTTTTAAAGTGAATGGTCAACGGTTAAAACCATATTTGGAATTAAAATCTTTTGAGGTAGAAGAGATTCTTCTTAAAGACCCCGATATTCTGGATTAATTCTCCATTGTGTTTGCCCGGTCAAGTGGCGGATAACGGTACTCCGTGGCTAGTAAAGTCGGATTTTTCAATTTCCCACAACAGCTGATTTTGTAGATTTTTTTTTAATTTTAATTATGGAAAAAACTGTAACACCCCCAAATCCGCTCAGGGATATTACACGCCGTAGACCCTCTCCTCGAGGATCTACCAGGCTGATAACTAAAATCAAACATCTAAACCTCGCCTTTAAGGCTAAAATGACTCAGTAGACCGATTTGGTCTTTCAACAAATACATACAACTCAATTCCAAACACATACCCACGCAGGGGTCAAAATACAATAAACTCCGCATACAACGGGAAAAGATACTTGCGTGAAAAGAAAATACAACTAGACCAAAACGACGTCAACAGATCCTCGTGTGATTAGTATCGTTCATCTTTCATCATCCTTCGCGCCGACCCTGTGCTATGCTCCAAAACCTTAATGCAAAAAATAGACATCCACCCCCCGAATACTCGGGGGTTAGCAAAACTCCACTGTTTTGCTAGTGCAAGTACAAGTGCAAAAATACGAGCCACACAATACAAGTTCCAAGAACAATAATAATCAGGAATCCTCAAAGATCCAAACGTAAATAAAAGTACTTCCCGAGGCAAGAGTTTGGGTAAACATTTCCAAAACCGAAAGATCGCAAATAAGGGAAACAATTTACAAAACAGTTTAAAATGCCATCGAGAGTTTTAATATAAAACAATTTAGGATTATAAAATCCTTCTCTTTCCAAAAATCAATAGGGTCACAGCCCAAAGGTTTTGTTTTCGCAAATAGGAAATCACCAACAATTTACAGGGTCAGAGCCCAACATCACGTGTCCTCAACGGACGTAAAATCAACGAAACATAATCACGCACGCGCATCGCCTAGGACCGGGATGATACCACCGACATCCCACTCGAGGCCTCGAAGGACCCTCCCGAGCTGGCTAGCGAAACAAATCACACACCTCTCACGGTTGGATCAATCGCTTGTTGCATCCTGGCCACATGATCACATGCCATGTGCCACCGTAGATTATCTCAGGCTCTCACGGTTGGATCAATCACTTGTTGCATCCTGGCCACATGATCACATGCCATGTGCCACCGTAGACCTTCAACCATATCCACACATTCCCACAAATAACATATCACATCAAGGATATTCAAACAATTCGCCCAGAGGCATCAAACACTTAGCAAAACACCACGTCAATCCACAACGCACCGAAATGAAATAATATACGCCCACACACATTACCAAGTGCAACATGAACACCAAGCATATACATAGAATTCACATAGTTATTCACGAACCACACCAATCACAAAACACACACGGTTTTGAAAGGGGCCTTTAACGAGGCTAACCAAATCTTTTGAAAACTCATTTCAAACAAACAAACAAACCAAGACGATCACCAATCATCACATCCACGGAACAAGAAAAGTATGGACAAGGTACTTGCCTCGAATGACCACAACGCGGAGAATCGGCCGAAGTAGGTTGGCACGAACCGACTACGAACTCGCCGACTCCACCGAACGACAATCCACAACAATGAACTACGAACGAAAACAATAACAACGAAAATGAATTCCAAAGTACGACCCAAAGCCGCTGAATTCAAAGAACAAATGACGAAGGTTCAAGGATTTCCCCCAAAACGGTCAAGAACACGATTTGTCCCGTCAAAACCCGAAAACGGAATTCCAAGTTGAAATATGGATATACAATCCATAGAATATGTTTAACAACATCATTTAACCATAATCGATCCATCGAAAACGGATGAAAAACGAGATCGGGGACAAATCCCCCGAAAAGTCAACTCGAAGGAAATCAAGAATTATACTTCGATTCGACGAAGAACAATGGATTAAATGATGTTAAACACAAGAATACTATCAAGATTAATCATACCCATCATGAATTAATCAACAACACGGAACGAATCGGACGAAATTGTAAAAATCCCCAAATTCACGAAATTAGGGTTCTAAGGAAGATTACCTTGATTCGCTGGATCAAAGGATGATAACGGACGATTGATTGATGTTATGGACTCCAGAACTTCATGGTTTTGTTGTTAAACAACATGGCTTCGTCGCCCATGAATCGCCATTCGCGGACGGAGAAGGAAGGAAATGAAAAACGAAGTGAAATGTGACAGCTCAGCCATATTTATACTGGCCAGACTAGCGTGCGCTAGCCTTCCCGGACTAGCGTGCGCTATCGGCCAGATCGGCCGAGCACCCTCGGCCAGGCCCACACGACCCGGCATCACCGACCAACCCCGCCGACCAAACCTGCCGACCCGTCTCCGGCTAGCGTGCGCTACGGCCGGAAGCCTGCGCGCGCTAGCCGACTGGCCCAAGAGCCACCGGATCGAATCGCCGGCAGTAACGCGTCGCTAGCCGGCCGGCGTGCGCTACGCTGCCGACTAGCGCGCTACGCTCGGCGTAGCGTGCGCTACCGCCGATCTGACCGAGTCGAACCTCGAAACCCCATCGCCCGGGCCCGATAGCGTCGCTAGGCCACCGGCAGACGCTTACACTGCTGGTTAGCGCGCGCAGCCTTCCGGCCGTAGCGTGCGCTACGCCGGTCTCGCCGCACCGTCCGGCCGGTGCCGCAATCGTCGGCGATCCATAACCGTCGGCCACCCCGATCCAACCGTCGGTGGCTCGGCGACTGATTACAGAAACGCACGGCGAACACGACGACGAAAAGTTCCCGGACGACATCAACGACCCGAAATGAAAACATAATACCATATTCAATCATACGCGACCAAGAAACGGGTCGAGACGACAATTACAGATACGGATACCCGTAACTTTCAAGAAATTACAAAATGGCCCAAAACGCCCGGAAATCACGATACGTGATCGAATAACCAAACTGAAGTTCACAACACGTCTAACAAAGTTAAACGGACTTACGGGAAACTCTAAACAGCAGTCTCGAACGAGATTCGCAAGAACCGAACTCGAGTGCGGAAAAGTCGTTAAAAAGCACGGAACTCAACAAAACGACTCCGAAACGAACTCGGATGTCAAAAAGTGTAGAATTAATCATTCTCAGAATGACGAAACGGTCATGAGCGAGTCGTCAAAACAGACTTCGGCCGAAAAAAGAAATTACCGGAAATCGAAAATTGCGGATATTACATTCTACCCTCCTTAAAAGAAGTTTCGTCCCGAAACTTAAAACAAGTAGGGAGAAGAAATATTCCAGAAAACTCAACGAGATACACAAGAATGCGTAACTAACGCCCAACGGCGAAATGTTACAAACAACGCAAAGGTATACGGCGTGAAAACACGCTCCACGGCGACCAACACAACGTCGCCGTTAGGGATATAATAAAAACCAACAAGTGACAAGCGTCATCAAACGGATAATATAGCCAAGTCAATTATCCGACAATCACAAAACACAACGAACGAAAATCAATATGATTGACCAACCCAACGGTACATCAATCAAAACGCGAGTCAACCGCTGAACAAACACGGAATCCCACCGCCTAAGGGATGGAAGATCGAAAACGAAACTAATTTCCCGAACTGAAGGGAATTACGAAGGAGTCTGAATGCTTAATAATCACGAAACGAGAACAAAAACCGAACAAACAAATGACCGAACCACAACGGTCGAGACAACAAAAGCGAACAATCATGTTCGAATCACGAAGAACAATAAAATTCAAACAACAACTCCAAGGTTCACATCTCGACTCGAGACAATATATGATCCGGTGAAAACAACAACGTATGCATTCACATAAGATCCACATGAGAGGGAATAGCAATAGAAAAGTCACAACGACAAACGAGTTATTCCGAAATAATACCACACTCGTTCGATCAACAAAAGCAAGGAGCAGGACAAGCTCAGAAATGTCAACGAACATAAACGAGTCGACAGAGTCGAAAATGTAAAAGTTCAAGATCCAAATTTACTTCGAATAAAAGAACTAGTAGAACCAAAGATGTTACTTCCGAACAAGGTTCACAAGAATCGAACCGAATTCGGAAAGTGACAAATGATAACAGATTGACCCAAAACAAGATCACACTGCTCGAATGATGAACCCGAAATACAAAACAAGTTCAGACGGTATCAACGAACACGAGCGAATCGATAGACTGGAGAAAGAGAAAATACAAGTCTAAAAACAACACGGGTACTACATTCGACCTCTTATAAAAGAAGGTCGCCCCGCAACTCACAACAAAAAATCAAGGTGACGACACAACAAGCAACCGACGAAACATCCTTCGAAGGCCTCTCAAAGCCGATTCGATACTTGTGCCGAAGCGCGAACTCCGAAAGTCTCGTAGCCAATTCACAAAATCGATTCGTGTCCTCGAGTCCACACTTGAAATGTGTTATCGACGAGAAGGACAATTTACACGTGCATGCCCCGGCACATCACGATTGAAACGCCTCGGCTCGGCATACCGAAAATATAAATGCTCGATACAATGGATCAAAACACCGCAAAACAACATACCGGAGATGCCAACTCAAAGATAACATATCAACGCATACAAAAATCACAACAACAACGGCATCATTCAAGATTACAACATCCCGAACGACACCATCACACAATCACAAACATCATGAAACAATCACCCATGTGTATAACGCATAAAAATCCGTGCTTTAACAACCCACACTAGTGCGACAATACGCAATCACCACGAGGCGATAAACAGTAAACACCGGTTCACACCTCTCACAGAGGGCCAACAAAACATATGCGTGGCGAACGACTCGACGCTCACGCCACCAATTCAATCACAATTCGGGGTTGACACCGTAACGAAAGTTCGAAAACCATACACGCATTTCCGGTCCGCAAACAGAATGATAGGTTTTAAAACGAGAACCACCTTTTGAAAACAGCTTTGGAAACAACGGTTGATCTTGAGTATCATTTTACAAAAAGTAGTACAAACACCATTATCGAGACTTTGAAAATCATCTTGCGTTTGAACAAAAATGAGGACACCTTTCCTTTAGTGAAAAACTTTCAAAAATATTCGACCCTTGGGTCTAAGCAATCGCATTTGAAAATATCTCAAAATATTTTTGGTCCTCAACCGAAAATTTTTGAAATGTATTGCGGCATTAGAAAACACCTTGAAAACACCGCAAGAAAATAATTCGCTTTAAAAGTACGTCTCGAATTTCAATTTTCTAAGATACTCAAGGTTTTCAAAAATAATTCAATGGGTTAGAATGCCCAAAAGGTCGATGACGGTAGTACTTATCAAAACTCACAAAATCATTTGAAAACACCCAACTACCGTCAAAACGGCCAAGGCCAACAACTCGGTTAAAGGAATCGATTTTCGAAATAAAATTCAGTCGGTAAGATACCGAAAGCTATTACAAAGGAACTCACGCAATGGAAAAAGAAATACAATCAACATGCACAATCCAAAGAACTACTCCTCACATGAAAGAAATATGAGAGTCAAATAGTCACGTATCAAGAAATCAAAATCCATAAGAGGATTCCGTCACTTAGCAAATAAATCATAAAAATAGCTCGTGTCACACGAGGCACAACACAAAGAAGGGAGACTTACAGCCACAGTTCGCACGAAGATGATGATCGCCCCACGATACTAATCACGACCAACAAACTCAGACGACGCGTCGCGACACGACTCAGTCAGATAAAATCCGACGAGACAAAAACTCGATAGACACCACTGACCCGACAGCCTAGGTTTCCACAACCTAATCTCCGATACCATTTATGTAACACCCCCAAATCCGCTCAGGGATATTACACGCCGTAGACCCTCTCCTCGAGGATCTACCAGGCTGATAACTAAAATCAAACATCTAAACCTCGCCTTTAAGGCTAAAATGACTCAGTAGACCGATTTGGTCTTTCAACAAATACATACAACTCAATTCCAAACACATACCCACGCAGGGGTCAAAATACAATAAACTCCCGTACAACGGGGAAAAGATACTGCAGCGGAAAAGAAAATACAACTAGACCAAAACGACGTCAACAGATCCTCGTGTGATTAGTATCGTTCATCTTTCATCATCCTTCGTGCCGACCCTGTGCTATGCTCCAAAACCTGAATGCAAAAATAGACATCCACCCCCCGAATACTCGGGGTTAGCAAACTCCACTGTTTTGCTAGTGCAAGTACAAGTGCAAAAATACGAGCCATACAATACAAGTTCCAAGAACAATAATAATCAGGAATCCTCAAAGATCCAAACGTAAATAAAAGTACTTCCCGAGGCAAGAGTTTGGGTAAACATTTCCAAAACCGAAAGATCGCAAATAAGGGAAACAATTTACAAAACAGTTTAAAATGCCATCGAGAGTTTTAATAGAAAATAATTTAGGATTATAAAATCCTTCTCTTTCCAAAATCAATAGTGGTCACACCAAAGGTTTTGTTTTCGCAAATAGGAAATCACCAACAATTTACAGGTCGAGCCCAACATCACGTGTCCTCAACGGACGTAAAATCAACGAAACATAATCACGCACGCGCATCGCCTAGACCGGACGATACCACCGACATCCCACTCGAGGCCTCAAAGGACCCTCCCGAGCCGGCTAGCGAAACAAATCACACACATCTCACGGTTGGATCAATCGCTTGTTGCATCCTCGGCCACATGATCACATGCCATGTGCCACCGTAGATTATCTCGAGCTCTCACGGTTGGATCAATCACTTGTTGCATCCTCGCCACATGATCACATGCCATGTGCCACCGTAGACCTTCAACCATATCCACACATTCCCACAAATAACATATCACATCAAGGATATTCAAACAATTCGCCTGAGGCATCAAACACTTAGCAAAACACCACGTCAATCCACAACGCACCGAAATGAAATAATATACGCCCACACACAATACCAAGTGCAACATGAACACCAAGCATATACATAGAATTCACATAGTTATTCACGAACCACACCAATCACAAAACACACACGGTTTTGAAAGGGGCCTTTAACGAGGCTAACCAAATCTTTTGAAAACTCATTTCAAACAAACAAACAAACCAAGACGATCACCAATCATCATATCCACGGAACAAGAAAAGTATGGACAAGGTACTTGCCTCGAATGACCACAACGCGGAGAATCGGCCGAAGTAGGTTGGCACGAACCGACTACGAACTCGCCGACTCCACCGAACGACAATCCACAACAATGAACTACGAACGAAAACAATAACAACGAAAATGAATTCCAAAGTACGACCCAAAGCCGCTGAATTCAAAGAACAAATGACGAAGGTTCAAGGATTTCCCCCAAAACGGTCAAGAACACGATTCGTCCCGTCAAAACCCGAAAACGGAATTCCAAGTTGAAATATGGATATACAATCCATAGAATATGTTTAACAACATCATTTAACCATAATCGATCCATCGAAAACGGATGAAAAACGAGATCGGGGACAAATCCCCCGAAAAGTCAACTCGAAGGAAATCAAGAATTATACTTCGATTCGACGAAGAACAATGGATTAAATGATGTTAAACACAAGAATACTATCAAGATTAATAATACCCATCATGAATTAATCAACAACACGGAACGAATCGGACGAAATTGCAAAAATCCCCAAATTCACGAAATTAGGGTTCTAAGGAAGATTACCTTGATTCGCTGGATCAAAGGATGATAACGGACGATTGATTGATGTTATGGACTCCAGAACTTCATGGTTTTGTTGTTAAACAACATGGCTTCGTCGCCCATGAATCGCCATTCGCGGACGGAGAAGGAAGGAAATGAAAAACGAAGTGAAATGTGACTGCCACCATATTTATACTGGCCAGACTAGCGTGCGCTAGCCTTCCCGGACTAGCGTGCGCTATCGGCCGGTATCGGCCGAGCACCCTCGGCCAGGGCCCACACGACCCGGCATCACCGACCAACCCTGCCGACCAAACCTGCCGACCCGACTCCCGCTAGCGTGCGCTACGGCCGGAAGCCTGCGCGCGCTAGCCGACCTGTCCAGTAGCCACTGGACTGAACTGCCCGGCCAGGTAACGTACGCTAGCCGGCCGACAGCGTGCGCTACGCCTGCCGACTAGCGCGCGCTACGCTCGGCGTAGCGTGCGCTACCTGCCGATCCTGACCGAGTCCAGAACCTCAGAAACCCCACTGCCCAGGCCCGATAGCGTACGCTAGGCCACCCGGCAGCGTTCGCTACACTTGCCGGTTAGCGCGCGCAGCCTTCCGGCCGTAGCGTGCGCTCGCCGGTTCTGCCGCACCGTCCGGCGGTGCCCGCAATCGTCCGGCGATCCATAACCGTCCGGCCGATCCATAACCGTCGTGGCTCGACGACCGACAGCGCCGCAGGCGAACACGATTTAAAAGTTCGGACGACATCAACGACCCGAAATGAAAACATAATACCATATTCAATCATACGCGACCAAGAAACGGGTCGAGACGACAATTACAGATACGGATACCCGTAACTTTCAAGAAATTACAAAATGGCCCAAAACACCCGGAAATCACGATACGTGATCGAATAACCAAACTGAAGTTCACAACACGTCTAACAAAGTTAAACGGACTTACGGGAAACTCGAAACAGCAGTCTCGAACGAGATTCGCAAGAACCGAACTCGAGTGCGGAAAAGTCGTTAAAAAGCACGGAACTCAACAAAACGACTCCGAAACGAACTCGGATGTCAAAAAGTGTAGAATTAATCATTCTCAGAATGACGAAACGGTCATGAGCGAGTCGTCAAAACAGACTTCGGCCGAAAAAAAGAAATTACCGGAAATCGAAAATTGCGGATATTACAAAAACTTTGAAAACAATTGAAAAAAGATTTCCCTTTCTTAGTAAAAAAGTCATTTTGAAACTTTACCAAGCTAGAGTTGAAAGGATGAGGTTGCTTATGAATAACGGCATACCTTTTGATATTCGATTCATTATTGAAACCAAAGTGAGAATAGCGGGTGAATTCACGGAAACACCAACTAGATTTTTACTAGGGCTTGGAAAAAGTTCATATGCCAAGAAACGACGAGCAAAGAAAATCTCCGTTTGCTACAAATGTGCTAGGTGGAACTGTGATTCAAGATGTCGATCTTTAGGAATTCCTTCCACAAACAGAGAAGATAAAATTCAGTTCATCAAGGATGGTCTGAATAAGGAGAATTTAGATGATATCAAAATTTCTCTTGACACGCATCCTAGTGGACTCGTACATTACGGGATTCGATGTTTGTGGAATAAATTCAAACCAGAATATGAACAACGTATTGGAAATCTGACGTTAAAAGACCCTGTTTGCCAATTTGTAAGAAAATTTGATGGTAAGCTTCTCCCCGACTCATAGAAGGCGTTTAAGCCGTTTCTGAACGTAAAATCAGAGGAAGATATGAGCCACAATCACAACTACTGTACATACACGTGAGTATCTTTACTTTTTGTCGTTTTTTTAGATTTTCTGAATAAAAAAAGTGATACGCAATCAATGCATTCATTATTCTATTGAGTAGTTGAAGCGCAATTAACGCGGTCATAGATTTTATAAATCTTTTTATTTATTTTGCATCTATAAATAAACGTTGCAGTTGTTTCTTTTCTGCATCCCTCAAACTTGTATTCTTTTCATTATCTCTCTAAGTAATTTTCTTTTCAAAAAAATGGAATCATCATCTTCCGCAAAAAGATTTAACTCCATCTGCATTTTTGGTGGAGCTAGTCATGGGAAAGAGGTTTGCTTTACTGAAGCAGCCCACAACTTGGGTCGTACCTTAGGAAAAAAATGCATTCATGTAGTTTACGGAGGAGGAAGTCTAGGATTAATGGGACGTGTTGCTGCTTCTGCCTATATGGAAGGAGTAAAAGTGTTGGGAATCATTCCAAAACCTCTGGCTGAAAGTAAAATCACCGGAGCAACCATTGGAGATGAGTTCAGAGCTGTGAATATGAAAGACCACATAACTCAGATGATAAATAATGCTGATGCCTTTATCACCCTTCCCGGTGGTTTTGGCACTCTTGAAGAACTTTTTCATGTGGTTACCAGAGCCCAGCTAAATGTTCATACGAAACCAATAGGTCTGCTAAATGTCAATGGTTTCTTCGATGGTTTATTATCTTTCATCAACTACTCTTCTGAAAAAGGTTTTATTTCTGAGCGTGCTAAACGAATCATAGTTGTTGCAACAACACCAGAAGAGATGATCAAAAAACTTATTGCATTTGTTCCTGAACCTGACCCATCTCTAGCTAATATTGTTTTGATGGAAGATTTCACTGTGCGGAAACGCAAAATTGATACATTCCTTTCCCTCTGATATCCCACTTCATTCCTCTTGTTGTTTTTACTTTTTAGCGAGTGTAAAAATCGTGAAAATGATGGCAGCTTAAGGAGTTTTCTTTTCGATTTCTTGACACGCATCTATCCACGATTTATGTATTGTTATTTCTATTACTGTACTTTTCTGTTTGTTTTTAATAAAAGCATTGATGGCAGCATAAGGCGACTCTTCGGACTCTCTTGAAGCGCATCTAGGTTGTTTGTGTTATACTTCCGGGTATATATTTTCTTTTGTTGTTTTGCCACACTTATTTCTTGCAGGTCCAAAAAAAGACTTGAGCAAAGCATCGTCTTTCATAAACAGGGAAGCCTTATTTAAACCCTTACTCCATTGTTCTTTTTACACAATAAGGATATTATTTATCATTAAGTGTGAGGGTAGGTGTATATCTATATCTATATCTATATATATATATATGCAATAAAAAAAATGTTGAAAATCACGGCACCATTTTCTTGAGAAAACGTTAGTGAAAAAATTATTTTTGGGATGTTTCACTAGTTTTGATAATGGATTTGAATGAAGGTGTATGGGATTCAGTACACAACACCTTTTTTGTGAGTTTTGAGCCTTAGAGCAATCCTTATATATACGCTCTATATTTTTTGTTGTGTGGTCAAACATATTGTGTTCATTCTAGAACTTGCTCATTTATACATTTCGAGACTACATTCATAAAATCTTGCATTAAGATGATAAAGGCAATTAGGATTAACCCCTTGTTGGCTTATATTTCCCACCCATTACATTTTATCCTTAGAAGCCCCATTGAGCCTGAGCCTATTTCTTTGATCAAACACATTACTTTAGTTATTATCCATTCTTGTTGATGACTCATCCATTTGCACCTCTAGTAAAAGATTTAATTGTGAACTAGATGTGTGACAAATAGGGGCCGATGTTCATAAGAGTATTGTGGAGATTAAGAGATTTTGTTGAAAGTGAAAGGGTGTGAAGTACATTGGAGTATTGAACCGAATAAAAATATATAAATAAAGGCCAAAAAAAAACGGCCTGAAAGAAAAAAAAAAGAACGGGAGGTCAAGTGCGAAAATCATCACTATATATACATAAAATAGCACTTGAAGTATCCCTTGAGTGATACATAATTCCTTCCAGAAGATCCATTGCATACTTTTTCTTACACAAGAGTATGACCTTACCAGATGAATATTCAATTACCATGTACAGAATAACTTGGGGATGATGGTTTGAGAGTTTTCATTACAGAAGGGGGGTGTTGATTGTTATTTGTAGGATTTATTATGCATCTAAATTCACAATTGATCTTGTCTAGCAAACCCGCATAATTTTCCCTTTATCTTACCCATACCCAAAGCCACGTTACAACCAAAAGAAAGACCTTTTGATTTATGCATTAGTTTATTTTTAAGTAGTGGAGATTTGATTTTTGACCAAGCATATGGTAATGACACATTATGCTTTGATATGAGTGAACTCTTCTCGAATATCCCGTATATACACTTGAGTGAAGAGTGATATCCACCGTGAGGGTATTGAATCTTTTGGCATTCGATTCTCAATGAAGTTGTTAGAATTTGGTGCGGCATCCTATTTTTCTCTGATCTCACTTGGGCCATGATCACTTGTTCTCTCTTGATATTGGTTTTGTCATGATTTTTTCAGCATATGAGTATTATAACTCGGGTATAAGATTTGCCCGAGGACGTGCAAAAGATAAGTGTGGGGGAATTTGTTTGGTATATTTTGAGTAATATTTTTATTAGTATTTTTTTATATATAATTGTGTGTTGTGTGATAATTTATTCGTTTTACCACATATTTATATTATTTCATTTTATTAGAATTTTCTATAATTTTGTGTCATTTTTGGATAATTAATTGGAATTAAATTATATCTGCAGGTTAACCAACCGGTACAAGACAGATCAATTGGTTCAAGGGCGATATTTTTACAAAATTCAAATATAGTCATGACTGGTCTCATTTTATTCTTCTCGTCGAGACGATCGTTTTAAAAAAAAATTCATCCGAATCCGAGTTCATATGAAGAAGTTATGACCGTTCGAAGGACAATTAAATAGACGGACCATATTGTGCCACGTGTCAACACCCTATTGGCCCAGAAATTCAACTCTGTGCTGATGTAATCCATGACATCAGCACCCCTAGCCGCCGTGAAATAATTGGGGGGGGGGGGTGGATTTTAAAATTGTAAAAATTATTATTTTATTGATTTTGAAGTAGTATGGATAGAGAATGAATGTGTAGTGTTTGGGGAGGAGAAAAAAGGAGAAAAAATAGAGAGATATTATTGTAAGGGAGAGAAATAAAAATATTGTGTAATAAAATTATATTTGTGTAATAATATTACGGAATATTTATTTATTTGTGTTGTTATTATGAGTGAGTAATTTTCTTTTACTGGGGTTATGATGAAACCATATCTATATTATTATTAATATTTATATAATAATTTCAAATAAATATTTTTAACGATTATGATTTTCGCTTCAATAGGGGAATATTATTTCATCAATTATATCACGTATTTTTGATAGTTATAAATTCCCCATTGCTTTGTGATTATTGATATTAGTTAATTTCTTTGATTATTTGTTTTCCATTAAATTGGATACATATAATGCTTAGAAATTACATTTTTCAAGCGAAGGAAAATCTATATTTGAATTATAATTTTGTACTTATTGTCAAATCTATAGGGAAATAGTGAGATTGATTTCAGAATCTATTCCCTGAATTTCTTGGAATTAGAATATAAATTATATAATAAATAGACATTGGTGGATTCTAAACCCTAGTAAATTATTTAAAATCAATTTATCTAAAATCTACTTAAAAATTACTGTTATTTAATGCAATTATTTTAACCAATCAAAAATCAAATTATTTGGGACTAGGTTAGAATTTAATATAATTTGGTTCAAAACGACAGGAATAATTTGACTTCACTAGTATAGTCCTCCCTGTGGAATCGACCTTGCACCGCATATCTACATCGAACAAATCGTGCGCTTGCGAGTATTAGATTAAAGAATCAACAAACAACACCTTTGGCCTCTAACATCCGTAGAACTTCCTTCATCATTAGTGTCATCACCAACATTCTCCAAATTATGCACATATGTTGCAGCGTCAGTCACTCGAAGCCAACAATTTTTGTTTCTTATTCTTCACTCTTTGATTCGTTAAAGAAGCTGCCAAATCCCTCAATCCAAGTTCTTGGAATCTTGTATTGTTCTCTTTAATTCTGAGTTATCGACTTCTCTCACATGCATTTGAACTAACTTCCCCACCATCATCCTCATTGCTTGCCTTTCTCATTGGAGTCTAAATTTTTGGGACTGAAATAACAAGCTTGTCAGAAAAATTAGGACATTTTGTATGCTTATAACATTTTGTAACATTTGAATAAGAAGCATTAAAGCATTGCACATTCTCAATTAAAATTTGATAGAAAGAGGAAAAAACATATCATCAACCAATTTCGGATATAAATCAGTTACTTATTCAAGCACTATAACTCAAATTTTCAAAATTACACATAACGGAAAAAAATGCTTCAAAACAAAGATGAAAAATAGCTATCATTTTTAAACATCATCAGCTACTTGTTCTTCCTCCGCATTCATTCAATCCCATAAAGTATCATCATCGTCAGAAGCATCATCTTGATTATCAGCCCCATATAAGTCAGCCAAGCATGTATCTGCACCAAGAATAATTGGAGGCATATCATCTCGTGATAACTGAATGTCTTCGTCACCGACTTTAACCAAAGAATTCACTGCTTTATCATTAGGTTCGGACCAGTATGAGTTCTCATCATTCATACAATAATCACCCTTATGCAAATCTCCAGGAACTCGGGTCATAACATATTGCAAGCCTTTTACTAGAGGATCGGGAACATAAAACACTTGATGCACTTGAGAAGGCATTACATAAGGGTCATTCGAACAGCACAACTTGTTCGAATTAACACAAGGAAGACCATATTCATCTTTCTCCACTTGGTACCACTCACAAAGGAATAAAACTACATTGAATTGGGACCAGTAGCTAAGCTCTACTATATCTACTATTGCACCATAATAGTCAACATCACCAAATAAAGGATTTTTATCCCTAGAGCTTGCAAAGCTAGGAGTTAAAGCCGTCACCGAAACTCCACTATTCTGGGTCTTACATCTTTCATCACGTCCTTTTGTATAAAACCTGTAATCATTTATATAATATCCTATGTACCTCCTAGCAGTAGGACTCGGACCCTTTGCTAACCAAAAAATGTGATTTGGAATAGGATTGTTTATTGCTTTGTCCCTGAACCAATTTGCAAACTGGTTGCTATGGTTTTGTGCTTGTGACCACCGACTTCCTGGCTGATTATTAATATGAATTTGATGTTCACTGCATCAATGAAACATCACCAGATCAAAAAATAATAAAATAAATAATACGTATATTTAATGAAATTAAATAGTTACGATACTAATTTTCAAAATGGTAGTGATATTTACTCACTTGATATAATTGTCAACCTCCTTGCAATCAGAATTAAATAAAGCATACCGATGTGCTTGTTCCATTGAGGATGGATCTAAAGTGAAGAGTTTTCCTCTCCTTTTATTTCCTCCTAAAGGGTAACCCACATTTGCGAAAACATTTCCACTAGGTCCATTTGAGTTGACAGCAGACATACGGAAATTTTTAACACCCCTATTCAGTTTTGTCTTCACACCTTCATTCAAATAACGCGAACAAAAAGTTGGGCACTCTTCAATCAAATAACCTTCAGCAATGGACCCCTCTACATACCTTCGGTTGCGAACATAAGACTTCAATTTACCCAAATATCTTTCTACAGAAAACATCCACCAATAATGTGTAACACCCCGATATATTCGGAATAATTACAGCGCCATAAATCCTTTGTATAAGAATTTACAAGGCTAAATTGAGAAATTAGGAAATAATACTAAAGTGACATCAATGTAAAAGAAGTTTAAAACCCGTTCGACAATTCAAGTGAGTCCAATAATACAAAACATCTCCAAAACATCAACAACATAAACGTACTCGAGTACTGGAAAATAACCATAAAACCAAGATAACATAATTCACATCACTGATCCACTTCATCGTCATGTCAGTACTGTGGCTGCTTCCCCGCTCCTCGGCTACCTGAACATCAAAACAAATGTCCACCCCCGAAGGGGTTAGCAAAACAATGCTAGTACAAGTATCGTAATACATAAATCATCAATACATCATAAAACATACAAAATGGACTCCCATTACTGGAATCCAACGATGCGAATCCTCATGATTCCATCAACACATTACAGGGTAATCCAACGATCCAGCGCCCTCGATATAGATCCCCATGATGATCCCATCGGACCAACGCATGGTGGAAACCCGTCCAACGATCCAGCACCCTCAGCATAGATCCCCATGATGATCCCGTTGGACCAACGCATGGTGGACATTCGATCCAGTGCCCTCAGCATAGATCCTCATGATCCCTTCGGATTATTTACAACATAAACATTACAATTATGCATACACATATGTAAATCAACACGTTCATCGATGTGAACAATCAAGGAACCAATAACAATTATCATGACAACTCAAGGAATTTAATCTCGTGTTCAACAACATGAATAGATCGTACACATGATCAACAATGCAATATCAATAATTTTAAAATACGATACTTGCCTCAAGATGGCAAGGATTTAAATACTCCCATGAAATCACTCGTCCGAAGGTCACCGCCCCTCGATCTATCACCTTGTACAAGGGAATAACAAGAATTTCAATAATCTTCCCGAAACTTAAGCATGAGTCCCGAACGTCTAAAGTTATAAATGAATTATCGATAATGGACAATCGGTTCTTGGTCCTATTTTCCGACGAGTACTACGCTTGGAAAAAGACTTGCGTATTCATGAGATTATAGTGGGACACAAGGTTGGTATCTAAAGTTTCAAGAACATGCATCATATCATTATGTTCCAAAATCCAAACTCAAATTCCGATTCTTAACTCGAAGGCTCGGTTCGATGGCTAAATCGAAATATTATGAGATAATCACATTCATTCTAGTTGTAGGCTAATTCGTCTCTACGACTCTTGTTCATCCGCGGTGATTCTTCTTAACAAATTCTTTCAAGGTTCTACTCCTCTAAGAAGATTCACACAAGTTCATCAAAGGCAAGTATTATAATCGAACACACTCTATGTACAACTTCATAAATTCATTAAACACGGGGGTAATTCTTACATTTGTTCATAAAAAGAGTGTTACGAAAGGATCAACAAGGTGTGTTCAATCTCAGAAATTTCATCCTTAAGGTTGGTGAAGATTATGGCTCAACTCTAACCATGGAAACCTTAATTCAACCAATACAATCCTTTCAAACATGGTATTGGATTCATTATGATGAAACAAGCTCAATAATCTCAGTAAAAAGCTCATAACACAACTAAGAACAAAGTCTTCATCTTGGTGTAGAGTTAACATACCTTAAGAGATGTAAGAACAAAGAAAATCTTGAATAAACTCTTCACCGGAAGCTTGATCACCAATTCACACGGTCTAGGCTCCCCAAAATCGGATGTAGATGATGATATGTGGGATATGAGGTGAGGGATAGTCTCAAGAACACAAAAATCGGCCAAGGTAAGAGTGGGAAATGAAGTGAGGATCGGGTTCTATAAATAGATTTTTGGGCATTACGTACGTTATGCAAATAACATTACGTACGTAACACACTTAACGTACGTTATACCCTAGCTATAGCGTACGTAGTCTTCTGACCAGAACTCACTGGCCTAATTTTGGCATTTCCTTACGTACGTAGTCACAATGGTTTTAAGTACGTAATATCCATGTCCTTAGCGTATGTAAAACATTCACTATAGCGTACGTAACTCCTATGTCCAGGTTCACGCGGAACATCCCACGAATCTTCCCGGCCGCTTCCTCGGCCCCCACACGCCGACCCTTATCCGATCTCAATTTGACCTAGCTTACGTACGTTAAGCATATCAGATAACATACGTAATGCTGCAGCCTTAGTGTACGTTATGGACGTCTGATAGCGTATGTTAACACGTACAAAACCATGCATGCATAATGTTGAAGATGTAACACCCCCAGATCCGACCGGGAATATTACAGCGCCGTGGGCCCCGAGATGGAACCCACAAGGTTGAAGGAAATTTCGCAAACATTTACAAACGCCCAAGAGGCTAACGACGGTATTATCTATTAAAAACATTCGAAGATTTATAAAACTCGTTTATCAAACCGTCGTAAAAACTCATTTGAAACCACAAGGCCCAAAATGCCAAAACTCAACAGTTTAAAAACATACGTTAAGATATCGCTTACACGTACCGACAGAATAGATTTAGAAAATGATTGCCAAAGTAACCTAAGTTACCGGATACTAAAAAGGCCATTTAAGAATACTCACGCAGCGGATAAAGACAAACAATTAAAATACTCTAGCAGCGGAATACAACAACTGATCAGAAACTCAAAACACAAATACATGCCCTTGCTAGTATCCCCCGGGAAGTTCATCTCTCCACGACCGCTACAAGCTTGATAATCCAAGAACCTAAAAAGAAAGCCCACGACGGGGTCAGCCATAATATCTAACAATGATAACCATCACATCTCGTCAATAATTACATATCAATGGAAATACCAAGTAAGAATACGACCAATGTAATCTTACCATCATAACTTTATGAGAATCCACGATTTGTATCCTTAACAACACATTAAGATAATTCCGAAATATCTGTACAGTATCTCAACAATACTCAAGGTTCTCAAAACATTGTCATAACTCGCGATACGGAAATTATACCAACTCTTGCCAATTCAATCCATCGGATAACATCGACAATTCCAATACGATAATCGATTGTCCATCAAAGACAGTACCAAGGAAATACGGAACATACCTCAAGATTACGAAATACCATGACAATCACGCCAGTCTAATCCGAGATCAGATCAACATAACATACGGACATGGTCCTAACACAAGATCTACAAATGCATACTCATATGACAACGTCAATATGATCACAACAATAATGACAATGTATACTTATGGCAAACCCATAATATACATATGCACAACAACAATACATGGCAATCCGATGATCCAGCGTTCACTGCCTAGATCCCCCGATGATCCCGTCAGACCAACCCGAGGTGGAAAAACCGTCCGTTGATCCAGCGCACGCTAGCATAGATCCCCCGATGATCCCGTCGGACCAACACGAGGTGGACATATGATAACAATGCACAACTGCACAAAACAACAGTACACAATACACGACAACAACAATGCACAAATGCATGACAACAACGATACACGAATGTATCACGACATGATCGACACAATGATAAAAATGAATAGAGTACTTGCCCCGAGTCCTTCGACAACAATCTCGATGTCCAGACCATCACGAACCATTATTCTGAATAATCGACGATCCGAAATGTCACGGATGGTAAATAATTCACACCTTTGTCTATACCATGATGTATCCTCAATACCAAGTATGCCAACAAGAATATAAATCATATACATTATGATTTAATTCCCAAAACTCAAATAAAACCTATAATCTCAAATCTCCTGTGATTACGATTTATAAACATTGCTATACGAATTATAAACGAATGAAACTGAAACCATTCATTAAATATTATAAACTGAGCAAGTAATAACTTGCCTCGATACCAATGAAGCCGTTACCAATTCCTTGCCGTCGTCTACATGTCCCTCGGCCCTAATCAAAGCAATCTACGAACAATCTTGAATACGACCGCAAAGCATGGTTCTAAACATCGATCAATAATCTCAACCTATTACAATAATCGATTTAACACACATTCGATAACAATCAACAATCGATATAACTAATCCACAAACCCAACGATTCCAAAATATCTCGATTAAACACAAGTCCGAATAATCTAACTCAAACAATTACGAATTCATTCCCATGATTCCACAAAGCCCACATATCGATTCGATAAGGCGAGTATACAAACTTAACCAAAATATTCCAATCAATTTCTCTTTCAAAACTTCAATCAAACACCTTGAAGGCGGAATTCAAAGGTATATTCGAATCATCAATCAACAAACACCAACCACATCAAGAACACGAAGAACACAATCACAAACATATATATCCTTCAACATTATATGATTCTAGCCATCGATATGAACTAAACAACCCAAATATATCAAGAATCTCAAACATCCCAAAAATATTAAAGTTCAAGCCAATTACCTTCAATCCGGCGAAAGAATCAAGAATGATGTTATAATCCTTGTTCCAAGCTTTCCTAGACGTTATCACTTGATAAACCAACTCAAAATCTAAGGTTTAGGGGTTAAAAACCGAGTTTGGGTGATTTGGGACGAAAGGGGATCGTGTAGGATGGGTTGGAAATGAAATTCCCGACTGTTTTACGTTTTTATACGCCCAGGCATGTTAGCGTACGCTAACTTCATCAATAGCGTGCGCTACCTGTTCCCAGAATACAGACAGTATAGTTTTTGCCATTTTGACCATAACTCACTCATACAGACTTTGATTAACTCACCGTTTGAACCATTAGAAAGCTAACTCGATGCTCTATTATACTGTTATGGTTCAGAATTTTTGGAGTTTTGAAGAATCGGTGGTGATTTTCCAAAGTCGAACCTTATACACATTACTTTCCAAACAAGTGTCCAAATCTTATTTCCACTAACATTTCAACATATAGCCTTCTTAATCATATCATATACACCAAGAATCATAATCACGTGCATGTTCATCATCATACGAAGTAAACAATAACAACAACATTAAAAACCCAAAATGAAGGGAGATATTAACTAACATATCTCTTGAAGAAAAACAACACCGTTCAAAACCACACGAATCATATCAATATCCGCATATCAACCATATTATCAACATAACTCAGTAATCCATCTCATAACCATACTCATCAACTCATAAACATGACGATCATCAACTCAAGAACATCATATACAATCCAAAATGAAATCCCAAAGTGGAGAGTAATTACCTCTTTGAAGGAATGGATTGAATCCCAAGCTTGAATCCGTTTTCAATCACTTCCAAGCTTCAAATGTTGTTAGGAATGATCAACTCAAGTGTTTGGAACCTCAACTTCTCTCTAAGACCTCTCTCTATCGGTTCACATGAAGAAATGGACGGAAATGACGAATAATGGCCAACTGCACTTATATATATAATGTACATTACTAACGTACGCTAACATCTTCAGTTAACGTACGTTACACACTTAGCGTGCGCTAACTGTCTTTGTTAGCGTGCGCTATCGAAGTCCAGAGGCAACTGTCTTACTGCATGAAGTGATTTACGTACGCAATGCCCATGCAATAGCGTACGTAAATGCCTCTATTTAGCGTACGCAAGTGTCCTACCTTAGCGTGCGCTACTCATAGTTGACTCGTTTGTCTGTATACTTCCGAAGACAGGTCCACACGCCGAAAGTGCTGACGAGGATAAGATTCCTTTTTGTCCGATATACAGTTAGTGTGCGCTAATCAACATGCATTACGTGCGCTATCACTACATTACAACATCCGTTGACTTATCAGAACGTGCGTCGAAAGTGGCCTGGTCCACACGTAGATTCCTTCCGATCTGACTGCATTAGCGTGCGTTATCTTATATCCGTAGTGTGCGCTAAACCTGCACGATAGCGTGCGCTACTCATGATTATTAGTGTGCGCTAATAATGTTACACTTAGCCATTTTCAGCTATTCTTATCCAATGTCTCAACATACAGAATACGAATATACGACATACTGAATACATATACTCCTTCCAATAATATTCTCAAATACAATTGTCGACCAACTACGACAATTATACTAATACAGATGTCTCAGTCCTTCATTATTTTATCCATACTGTACAGATTCCACGCTGTACAACATAACTCGGATAAAATAATATTAAACATCAGTAGTAGAAATTCCGGATATTACATTCTACACCACTTAAAATAAGTTTCGTCCTCGAAACTTGCAATCCGTCATAAAAACAAATAAACCGTTCAACCAAAATATCCCGAAATAATCACGACAACGATGAATCATCATTATTACCGAATAACCAAAATAGCATACTTACATATGCGCCAAGTCGACGATCTCCTGAGATACTAGCAAGTGACTTCACTGAAAAGCCTCAACACGCTTACAATAACAATTCCATAAGTCCCAACCAGATATATTATCGTCAGATGAAATAATCTATCCGTGTCAGATCTTGTCTGCCTGATCGCACAATCAAATCCCAATCCGGATACAAATCAATAATACACAATACAACTGTGAAACAACTGTCCAAAACAATGACAACAGACCCCGAAATATCGACATAACGTCCGAACGCTCATACGATCATTAACGATGATCAATCAACAAATTAACCAAGAATATAATCGACATGATAAACTCTAATTCGACCATCCAAAGGTCAAAACACACTTCGAGAATACTTTCACACGGTATGCTCCAACATGGTCAACACAGAACCACGGAAAAAGATATACGAAAGAATAACATTCTCAAAATGACACGTCAATCACATATAGTAGATCTCAATAAACATACCCGACTGGCGAACATATCCAATCCTATATGGAGTGGGAACGACCACTCAATATTCAAAGCAACCAGCATGGGGTCACCATCTCTAATGTCTCAATTTCACAAAACCCACAGTTCCAAAAGTACATACTGTGCATGAATTCTACATCCTGTGGCATATTCTTCTTATCCGATCAATCAACCGATCATCCCTAGATAACCAACTACCATACTGAAGTTCGAATCTTTATTCATCGTACCGTACTGATGCCTTATCCAGTTTGTGAGTCACACTCATAACTCCATCATGATATGCATTATGCACTAAATGCGTATTTATATCGATCATATTTTCAAAACTAGTTTGAAATCATATAGTCTCGTCAAAAGACAAATTTCCGAAAGTTCTTTCAAAAATTTCAAAACTCAAAACATAAATTTTCGTAAGTCCACGAAATCAATTTTCGAAAAAAATTAAATCGGCTCGCTGGTGCCAATTATTCGATAACAGTTTCCTTCGATTCTGCACGATTCCGAAGTTTCAAATGAAAACTATGCAAATGCTGGACTACATCCATATTATTGTATACCAATTCGGTTCGCTATTCCATCGGAAAACCACACGATAAAGTTCCGAAATTTTCAATATATAAACTCCGACTAAAAACTCCTTTTCCACATATGACTCGCAACGTCAATCATTTTCCATCCTGGATCACCTCAATTATGCTATGACAATGCATTGAAACAAATCAACACAGCGAAAGACTTCCCGAGAAGTTTCCTTTGAACAAGTAATCCAGAACCCCGAAAGGCAGGAACGACATAGATAAACGATTGATAAAGTGTTTTACAAGTCTTGGGAGTTTTTAAGAAAACAGAAAAGTCTTTTGAAATATTAGGGTCTCAGCCCGTATCTCGTTCCGCATTACAAGAAGTTTAAAAAGTAGGAAACTTTTTTTTTTCGGACCCCAAGTCCTGAGTTATAAAATAATTTCAAAAATCTATTGGGTCTCGGCCCAAAAATCATTTACGGTAAAACATCCGTAAAACATTCATTTTGAAAAGTATCATTTTCAAATGCTCAAAAACAGTTCATATATCTCAAAATGAACTAACATGACTACATGTTCTCTGAACAATCCACAATATTTCTCCCAAATGCATGACTCGTTCCAAAACTTAATCGACATATTGATTTCCAAAATCATAACTTCTCAAGATCATCAATCCTGTCCCAACTCGTCATCTTATCGTAACGCATAATATCTTTACGAACCTCGAACATATCAACTTAGAACGACAATAAATCTCAATGCAATTCAAAAATCCAATACTTACAGATCGTGAAGCCGACGATTCCCCGTGATACTGGCACATGTCTCGACTCAAGAAAATACTCGACACAGATATTTTCAAAACACACATTTTGCAAACTCAGTTCAACTCGAGAAAACAACACAGCTCTATGTAACACCCCCGATATATTTGGGAATATTACAGCGCCGTAAATCCTTTACCTAAGGATTTACAAGGCTGAAGAATTGAACAAGTATAAAAGGGTACTGACGAATGGAAATAACGGAATTACAGTACATCAGTTCTGACCAAATACAGAAATAGTACAATTGTTCAACAGAACTCAATAGTACATCACCAAATTCAAATCATCACAAACGACTTCGTACTCGAGTACTTATTGAAATAACGAATAAACAACAGATAAATAAACCCGGTCGGGACATCACTCTGCACCCTCGTCATCATACAGTTCCAGTGGTTGTTTCCCCGCTCTCCTGGATCCTGAACACAAACAAAATGTTCACCCCCGAAGGGGTTAGCATAACGATGCTAGTACAAGTACCAGAGCATATTATTCATATCTCACGAAGAATAATAATAACGTAAACGACAAAATACCAATGAGTATTCACCAACGAGACACTCAAACAAAACATACACAAAAGATAATCACAACATTATAACAATACAAAAACATAGTAATACCATCGAACCAGCCTTCACCGCCAACAACCCACGATGATCCCGTCGGACCAACCCGTGGTGGAAAAACCCGTCCGATGATCCAGTAAGACGCTAGCATAGATCCCCCGATGATCTCGTCGGACCAACACGAGGTGGACATACAATAACGACATACATGCACGACAATATGTATAACAACAATACGTAAAACAATTAAGGTACTTGCCTCGATTTGAAGACAATAACAACACTTCCACGGAAATGAACACTCGACGATCGTCCTCCTCAATCAATCACGTAACGAGACCAAACCTTAACAAAAGAAATAATATAGGATTTATCTCACGTCGTATGGATGTTTAACAATTCGATTCATGGCCAAAAATTTATAAAATACAATCTGCTGATCGCTTAGCGCACGCTAAGTACTCGTGTAGCGTCGTTAAGTCGCCCGATAGCGCACGCAAACAACAAAGCCTAGCGCACGCTAACGATGCATGGTCGTACTTCACCGACTGGCCAATGACTTCGTCGATGGTCTAGCGTACGTTACATACCAAGCGTAGCGCACGCTAACGAGTGTTCGATAGCGCCGCGTTAAAGCGCATAGCATAGCGTGCGCTATTATTGCATGGCGATTCTTTGGCAGCGATGCTGTTCTTGCCATGAACGAAACAATGAAATCCTTCGTGATAATTCATGTTACTTCCATGAATACCAAGTTCTTACTCTTATGAATGATCTCCAGGATGATATCAACTTCAAGATGCAAATATACGTATAATCATCATGACACCATAATCCATCTTGATTACAATTCTCATGCAAAGTTGGTGATCTCCGGTTGATGTATCAGATGCTACTATCATTATGCATATTCAGACTTCATCTTGAGGTGAACTAACAATTCCGACTTATACGAAAGATTATTTCCTAAGATGATTCTTCCTTTAAGTTCTTATAACATCTTTTCCAACTCATGATCACAAAGATAACATAAATCATACGGATTGTTAACTTCCGAATATTTCTCTCATCATTTGAGGTACTAGGATTCCAACCTCAAGGTTCCAACAATAATATCGTAATTGTAGACATCCCAATCTTCTAAACATGATGTTGTTGAAATAATTCACTAATGAAATTCAATATCTCGTTAACATGATCATCATATCCATTGGAAATCCAAATCTAAGACTGGTGATAGGTTGAACATACCTTAATATGCCGAAATCACTGAACCACAAGGTGTAATCCGACTCCGGTTGGTTATGTGCCCCTCCAAGGTGTTACTTCTCTTCAATGATCACTCACAAGTGATACTCAATCATTCAATGATCACTCAAACATGTTCTAAGTGTTTAGAAGGGAGATTATTGCTCTCTGGACTCTCAAAGATGAAGTATAGACGAAGGAAATGAAAGCCCAAGCGGTTGTTGTCCCATTTATAATATTTTGCATTATTGACAAGTTAGCGCACGCTACTAAGCATCCCTTAGCGTGCGCTAATAATGGTTGACTTCAAAATTTGTCCGGGTGCGTCAGCGGGAATCTTATCCGACCCATGTCCCGGGCGCATGAGCTAGCTGTCCCGCTCAATAATTGAGTCCTTAGCGCACGTTACTCATACCTGCATAGCGTGCGCTAATAATGGCCCGATAGCGCGCGTTAAGATACATTCTTAGCGTGCGCTATCACGAGGTTGTTTGAGCAATTTTGCATGTTTCTATACTTATATACAATGATATCAATGCACGAAATATCATACTCCAATAATCAAAATCACCAATCCGAATAATACAGGGTTGAATACAGATGAAATACAACGTAATAAATCCGGATATTACATACTCTCCTACTAAAAAGGAGTTTCGTCCCGAAACTCAAGACGAAAATAACTCGGGATATCTAGAATTCATATCAGCTTCCGTTTCCCAGGTGGCTTCTTCCATTCCGTGACGTGACCACTGAACTTTGACCAAAACGATTGGTTTGTTCCTCAGTTGCTTAACTCGACTCTCGAGTATCTTGACCGGTCTTTCTTCAAACGTCCCATCCTGTGCGACTTCGATCTCACCGAAATCAATGATATGACTGGGATCTGGTATATATCTCCACAACTGGGATACGTGGAACACGTTATGAACATGGCACAATGACGGCGGTAATGCTAATCTGTATGCCAACTCCCCAACTCTCTCGAGGATCTCAAATGGCCCGATATATCTCGGACTCAGCTTTCCTTTCCTTCCGAAACGAAAGATTCCCCGAGTAGGAGAAACCTTCAAAAGTACGTGATCTCCAGTACTGAACTCCAATGGGCGGCGGCGTACGTCCGCATAGGATTTCTGGCGACTCTGGGCAGTCAACAACCTTTCACGAATCAAGTCTATCTTCTCTCGAGTCTGCTCGATCAACTCTGGTTCTGTTCCGATCAAGTCCGATGAATCGTCCCAACATAAGGGCGATCTGCATCTCCTTCCGTATAATGCCTCAAACGGTGCCATCTTAATGGAAGCATGCCAACTATTGTTGTAAGTAAATTCAATCAACGGTAGATGAACTTCCCAATCGTTTGACCAATCTAAGGCACAGGCCCTTAGCATATCTTCCACCGTTTGTATAGTTCTCTCATTGTCCGTCGATCGCGGGTGATAAGGTATCTTGAAGTTCAATTCGGTCCCCAAGGCCTTATGAACTGCTTTCCAAAAGTGAGACACAAAACGACCGTCTCGATCAGAAACAATGGTTTTCGGCGTACCATGCAATCGAACTATCTCCGAAATAAAGACTCGTGCCAACCTCTCTGGTCCCCACGTATCCTTAATGCCTAGAAACTGAGCCGATTTGGTTAAACGATCAACTATCACCCAAATCATGTTCATTCCTGTCCTGGTTTTCGGCATATTAGTGATAAAGTCCATTGATATGTCCTCCCACTTCCATTCAGGAATCGGGAGCGGCTTCAACATTCCAGTAGGCCGTTGATGCTCGATCTTAACCTGCTGACAAGTCAAGCATTTCGAAACATAGTCCGCTACGTCTTGCTTCATGTTGCCCCACCAGAAATTCTGCTTCAAGTCCTTATACATTTTATTGGTGCCCGGGTGGATAGAATAGGGCGAACTATGAGCTTCCTTCATAATCGTCTGTTTCAGAACATCAACATCGGGAACGCAGTCGGTTCTCAAATCTCAAAACTCCATCGTCATGAATTATGAATCGGGGCCTTTCCTTTGATCACTTCATCATGTAACCGAACCATCGAGGATCATCTACTGTCTAGATTTGATTTCTTCGGTTAAAGATGAAGTTATCTCCATCACGCACGATTGTCCTTGGACTCTTTCTAACCATACCTCAATTCCTTCACGAATCATCTCTCGTTGAAGGCTAAGTTGGGATGTCGGCGTCTCCGGATCCGAATAGAGACAGCTTGCGGCTAAGTGCATCGGCCACTACATTCGCTTTGCCTGGATGATATAAAATCTCCAAGTCATAGTCCTTAATCAGTTCCAACCATCTTCTTTGCCGCATATTCAACTCTTTCTGACTAAATATGTACTTGAGACTCTTATGATCCGTAAAGATTTGTGATGAGTCCCGTCTGAGATAATGCCTCCAGATCTTCAAGGCAAAAACCACTACTGCTAGCTCCAAATCATGTGTCGGGTAATTCACTTCATAAGGTTTCAGTTGTCGCGATGCATAAGCGATCACCTTATCATTTTGCATCAACACGCACCCAAGTCCTTGGTTCGAAGCATCACTGTAAACTATGAATCCTCCAGTTCCCTGCGGAAGGGATAGAATCGGTGCCGTCGTCAATTTCTTCTTTAACTCAACAAAACTAGTCTGACACGACTCGTTCCACTCAAACTTTTGAATTTTCTGCAGAAGTCGAGTAAGTGGGCGGGAAATTTTAGAAAACCCTTCCACGAATCGACGATAATATCCAGCAAGTCCTAAGAAGCTTCGGACCTCTTTCACGTTCTTTGGAGGCTTCCAATCCAATATTGCTTCGATCTTCTGAGGATCCACTCGGACTCCTCTAGCTGACACCACATGGCCGAGGAACATTACTTCCTTTAGCCAAAATTCACACTTAGAAAGTTTGGCGTACAATTGCTCGTTTCTCAAAAGCTCCAATACTATCCGCAAATGCCGCGCATGTTCTTAGGACTCTTAGAATACACCAGATGTCATCAATAAATACGACCACAAATTTGTCCAAAAATTCAATGAACACTCTGTTCATCAATTGCATAAATATAGCAGTGCGTTAGTGAGTCCAAACGGCATCACTACAAACTCATAATGCCCGTAGCGAGTTACGAACGCTGATTTCGAACATCGACTTCTTAATCCTCGATTGATGGTATCCCGATCTCGGATCGATTTTAGAAAATCTTGTTGCCCCTTGCGGTGGTCAAACAGATCATCAATCCGTGGCAACGGATACTTGTTCTTAATCATCATCTTGTTCGGCTCTCGATAGTCAATACACAATCGGAGCGATCCATCCTTCTTTCGGACAAAAGAACTGGCGCTCCCGTGGTGAAACGCTTGGTGAATATAGCCCTTGTCCAAGAACTCCTCCACTGCTTCTTCGATTCGTACATCTCGGTAGGTGCCATACGATACGGCGCCTTAGAAATTGGTGTCGCTCCGGGTTCCGGTTCAATAGTAAATTCTACATCCCTTCGTGGAGGTAGCCTGTAATTCATCGGGAAATACATCCGGAAATTCGTTCACAACAGAATAGATGAAAGTTCCACCATTTCTTCTTCTTTCTTCATTGCGTAACACCATGCATCTGTACAACCTTGTTTGACAATTTGGTGACTTTCATCGCCTTGATCAACTTTCTGAGCTTCCCGGTTTCCATCCTCAAAGCGAATCTCGGAACCATCGTCGGCGACAGTGAGATATTCCTCCTTCGGTAGTTTACAATTGCTCCGTGCCGATTAAGCCAATCGTCTCCGAGTATCAGTCATCTCCTTGCATTTCTATCAAGATCGATTTGAGAGCCACTCTCTGCCTCCAAATGATACAGGAAATTTCTAGTTTCTAAATTTCCGACAATCCTCTCTCCACTCGGTAAACCAACAACATAAGGTTCACAAGCATGAAAACCGGAAATATTCAAACGATTTACACAAGACAAAGATATGAAAGAATGTGTAGCTCTGTATCGAATAAAACGCTAATCGGCCGGGAAAGGATCTCGACAGATCTGGCGACGGCAAAGATCTCGATCGTCTGTCCTCCTCATCTCGCATGCACGTGGGGAGCAGATCCGGCACTCGATGTCCCCTTTCGGTCCCATTGTCCTATGCCTCGCCCGCGGCCAAAATTTGAGGCATCCAACACTTTGCCGCGTCTCGTGGAATACCGGCCTCCTTACCGGGCCGTGGTGTACGGGCTCTAAAAGACTTTGCAGCCTCTTCACAAAACACCGCCCGATGTCCCTCTCGTCCACAATCAAAACAAGTCACGGCGGGAAGGGGGTAATTCCGTCGATAGTGCCCGCTCAGGCGCAGCTAAAGCATTTCTGGTAACATCGGTAATAGTTGATGTCGCTCCGAAGTTCTTTCCGCTCCTAGGTAGGTGCGGAGGTTTCTTGAAAGAGTGAAAGGATGACTGGGCCTTACGGGCCCCACTGTTCTTGTGCTCTGTAAAAGTACCGAGACTTTCTGTTTCTTGGTTTCGCAAATTTCTCCATGGCCGCTTCCTTGATCTCATATGCCAACGCCTTATCCTGGTATTGGCGGAGTGTGGTACATTCGAATCCGGACATGTACCTCGAACTTCAGTTTCATCCTCATATCGAAATGGATCATCATTTACGCATGCATTCGACGGATGTCGAACAAATGCCACTTTGGTTAAACGTCTTGATCGCACAGGATACCGCACATCGTAAGGCTGAGCGGAGAAAAACTTCCGAACTTTGGCTTCCCTCACAGGACGAGGGCAATACTGAGCTTCCATCATCAATCTAAACTCTGTCCAATCGGCATCATGGTCTACAGGCCGGATGGATTCCCACCATTCGGACGCTTCCACTATCAGAAAATATTGAGCGATAGAGGCTCTCCTATTGCAGGCGGTTGATTCCGGCAAAGATTTTCTCCAGCTCCTTTAACCAATGATCCCAGGTGGGAGTCTCAGAAATACCGTCGAATTTGGGTGGTTGCATCTTCGCCACTTCTTGCAGCCACCGGTCATCTCGATTTCCCATATCTGGGATCCCTTGCTGTCTCTCTCCCTGCTGTAGTCCCAACGCCACTTGCATTCGGTCCACGACCTGGGCGAACTGAGTCATCTGGTTCACCACTTGACGAAGGATCTCTGGTACAGTAGGATCTGGTTCATTATTAATAGATTGCTGCGGCTCGCCGGAGCTATGGTAACTTTAGTTAGAAGGCGACGCCTCCCTTTCGGCATTTCTTCGTCCGCGTCCACGACCGCGACCACGTCCACGTCCGCCTCTCAACATACTATAAGCATAAATACTCAATATACAGGAAACAACATCGTTCTAATATTCGAGTATAAAGAGATACAATATGTAAAGAACGAGATAGAGTTTAGGAACTTACAACCACTGTTCGCATGAAGACGTAGGCAGTGCAGTGATGTCATTCACGGCCGGTTACCCCAAAAGACATAAATGACCCCTATATTAAACCAACGGCCAAGATATCCATAATCTTAGCTCCGATACCATATTCTGTAACACCCCCGATATATTCGGGAATATTACAGCGCCGTAAATCCTTTACCTAAGGATTTACAAGGCTGAAGAATTGAACAAGTATAAAAGGGTACTGACGAATGGAAATAACGGAATTACAGTACATCAGTTCTGACCAAATACAGAAATAGTACAATTGTTCAACAGAACTCAATAGTACATCACCAAATTCAAATCATCACAAACGACTTCGTACTCGAGTACTTATTGAAATAACGAATAAACAACAGATAAATAAACCCGGTCGGGACATCACTCTGCACCCTCGTCATCATACAGTTCCAGTGGTTGTTTCCCCGCTCTCCTGGATCCTGAACACAAACAAAATGTTCACCCCCGAAGGGGTTAGCATAACGATGCTAGTACAAGTACCAGAGCATATTATTCATATCTCACGAAGAATAATAATAACGTAAACGACAAAATACCAGCGAGTCTTCTCCTACGAGAAACTCAAACATAACATACACAACTGATAATCACAACATGATATCAATACATACACATGGTAATTCCATCGATCCAGCGTTCACTGCCTAGAACCCACGATGATCCCGTCAGACCAACCCGTGGTGGAAAAACCCGTCCGATGATCCGGTATGCGCTAGCATAGATCCCTGATGATCCCGTCGGACCAACACGAGGTGGACATACAATAACGACATACATGCACGACAATATGTATAACAACAATACGTAAAACAATTAAGGTACTTGCCTCGATTTGAAGACAATAACAACACTTCCACGGAAATGAACACTCGACGATCGTCCTCCTCAATCAATCACGTAACGAGACCAAACCTTAACAAAAGAAATAATATAGGATTTATCTCACGTCGTATGGATGTTTAACAATTCGATTCATGGCCAAAAATTCATAAAATACAATCTGCCTGAACTGCTTAGCGCACGCTAAGTACTCTGTGTAGCGTGCGTTAAGTCTGCCCGATAGCGCACGCAAACAACAAAGCCTAGCGCACGCTAACGATGCATGGTCAGTACTTCACTGACCAGCCAATTGACTCGTCTGATGGTTTAGCGTACGTTACATACCAAACTTAGCGCACGCTAACGAGTGCTCGATAGCGCACGTTAAACTGCATAGCATAGCGTGCGCTATTACTGCATGGCGGTTCTTCGCCGATGGCAAGAAACTGTTCTTGCCATGAACGAAACAATGAAATCCTTCGTGAGAATTCATGTTACTTCCATGAATACCAAGTTCTTACTCTTATGAATGATATCCAGGATGATATCAACTTCAAGATGCAAATATACGTATAATCATCATGACACCATAATCCATCTTGATTACAGTTCTCATGCAAAGTTGGTGATCTCCGGTTGATGTATCAGATGCTACTATCATTATGCATATTCAGACTTCATCTTGAGGTGAACTAACAATTCCGACTTATACGAAAGAATATTTCCTAAGATGATTCTTCCTTTAAGTTCTTATAACATCTTTTCCAACTCATGATCACAAAGATAACATAAATCATACGGATTGTTAACTTCCGAATATTTCTCTCATCATTTGAGGTACTAGGATTCCAACTTCAAGGTTCCAACAATAATATCGTAATTGTAGACATCCCAATCTTCTAAACATGATGTTGTTGAAATAATTCACTAATGAAATTCAATATCTCGTTAACATGATCATCATATCCATTGGAAATCCAAATCTAAGACTGGTGATAGGTTGAACATACCTTAATATGCCGAAATCACTGAACCACAAGGTGTAATCCGACTCCGGTTGGTTATGTGCCCCTCCAAGGTGTTACTTCTCTTCAATGATCACTCACAAGTGATACTCAATCATTCAATGATCACTCATACATGTTCTAAGTGTTTAGAAGGGAGATTATTGCTCTCTGGACTCTCAAAGATGAAGTATAGACGAAGGAAATGAAAGCCCAAGCGGTTGTTGTCCCATTTATAATATTCTGCATTATTGAAAGTTAGCGCACGCTACTAAGCATCCCTTAGCGTGCGCTAATAATGGTTGACTTCAAAATTTGTCTGGGTGCGTCAGCGGGAATCTTATCCGGACCCATGTCCCGCTGGCGCATGAGCTAGCTGTCCCGCTCAATAATTGAGTCCTTAGCGCACGTTACTCATACCTGCATAGCGTGCGCTAATAATGGCCCGATAGCGCGCGTTAAGATACATTCTTAGCGTGCGCTATCACGAGGTTGTTTGAGCAATTTTGCATGTTTCTATACTTATATACAATGATATCAATGCACGAAATATCATACTCCAATAATCAAAATCACCAATCTGAATAATACAGGGTTGAATACAGATGAAATACAACGTAATAAATCCGGATATTACACTCTATCTGAAGAAACACGTTAACACCATTTGAAAAAGTTACAACAATCCCAGTACCACACTGGTAAATCACATAACACACAAGCCCGAGTGAACAACAAAAACCCGGAGCTCAAACACTTGTCAACTGTTAGGTGTATTTTTATGCGTTTTTATATCATTATTTTATATCCGTCTTGAGCCTAAATCAGCATGAATGAGCTTTTAATGCATTATTTTTATATGTTTTGCAGGAAATCGGAGTCCGGAAGCCAAAACGATGAAAAACGGGCGAAAATAGTAGTTTTTGGTCATGAGCCGCGGCACACACCAAGTGAACCGCGGCACACGAAGACAAACAATAATGATGTGCACATCAGACTGTGTGCCGCGGCACACACCAAGTGAGCCGCGGCACAGAAAGCGCAAAAAGACGCCACTGTAAGTATGCTGAATTTGCTTTGGGCCGCAGGGGACTTTTTCTTTGGTGGGCCGTGATTAGACTACTGGAGGGAGGAAGGATATTATTTTCCTTGGTAAAAAGACAACCTACTGGGGGATATAAAAGAGGGATATAAAAAGACAAAAGGGGAGGAGAGAACCAGAGAGAGTTGGTCGGCGGAAGAAATCAAGGGGAACACAAGGAGGAGATTTGTGGGCGATGACAAGATCACGGATCCCTACGGTTTTTCTGCATCTTAGTTTTTAGATTTATTCGAGTAGGATTTTGATTGTAGCCAATTTCATGACGGTTTGATTATTTATTATTATTTCGATTTACTCGTTATTCTATTGAATTGGATTATTCTTACTGTTCTTAATGCTTTTTAATTGTCTGGCCAACAGTTAATTTGTTTTGAATGTCTTTATGGATTCGGGAGATGAAATTTAGGCATAGTTCTTGTTAGACGAATCATAATTTTCGTGAGATAGGGATATACTCATGCGAATTGTGAAGCCTATTTATTGTGGGAATTCTTGAACTGTTTTAGCTATTAATTATCTAATTCGAATAGGGATATATCGAGTTAATAATTCGTAGTATTTTCTATCGACCTTGGGAAAGGCTTTAGAATAATTTAGGAATTCCTGGCTTACAATCAATTGAATAACAGTGAATTGAATCGAATAAATATCATTCCCGATTGTTTGAGGTGAAAATCATAATCCTACCCCTTATTAGTATTATTATTATTATTATTATTAGTACTATTATTTATTTTCTGCAATTAGTTTAGATATAAACTCTATTAAATTGTTCTTCAAATAAAATTGTGAGTTGACTAAATTTTGGTACTTAGTGAAATCAGTCCTCGAGGGAACGATACTTTACTTATCACTTTATTACTTGTTGACACCGTGCACTTGCGGCATATTGTGAGGGAATTTCCCACAACAAGTTTTTGGCGCCGTTGCCGGGGACTGATTTTTCGCTAATATCAATACCAAGCGACTCTAATTTTAATTTGAAGTTTTTCTTTTTTTTTAGTCTCTATATTTTTATTTTCTTCATTATGTTTTCCTTTGAGTATCGTGGCCCTTGGCATTTCATAAATCCCAATGTTCTTAATAATTTGCCAAATAGGGTCAGTCAGCCCCCTCCCCCGAAACAAAAGACCATGCTTGAACAAGGTGTGGACGTTCTTAAAAATCCTGATAGTACCCTTTTTGAGCTAGAATGTGCACGTCGTGGTCTTGAGGTTCACTACGGTTATTTTCCAGCTCATCTATTTAGTAGTGAAGTTGAGGGGGAGGTTGAGAAGAACGACATGTTGAGTTTTAGGGTCGATCCCCCAGCACCTAATAATTACATAAAGTGTGATGAGCCTGTAGAAGAAGTTACCATTGATGATGTTTCCAAAGAAATTTCATTAAATTGTCATCAAACTTCGACTAATAAGGCGAACACTTATGTGCCAAAAATTTTATTGACGGTGCCGCGCATAATTTTTCCTAAATCCATAATGGGAGAGATTGACCCCATTACTCATGATTTTGTTGAGGCTGATTCTTCGAGTTCTAATGAGGTTGTGCATGATAATTCTTTATTATTTGCCCATTCGAACTCTGCTTATTTTTTCATGCCTTATCATTATTATATTCTTCCATCATTTTTTGGTTGTCCGCATAATTATTCTTATTCATTATGGCAACCGGGCATGAGTCAAAGCCTCCCTTGTGGAATAAGAGGCTTATTGATTGCAAGAAGGGGGCATTTGGCAATCTCCCTAGAAAGAAACCACGTTAGATTTTTTTTCGCCACGTCGTGCTCAAGACGTAAAATAGAGCGCTGGATGGGAGGCAACCCATCATTTTTACTTGCTTTTTAGTTAGTTGTTTTTTTTATTATTTTTCATTTTTAATTTTTCTTTGTTTTGTTATTTCATTTGGATTCGTGTATTCTTGTTGGCCCTTATTTCTCTGATATTTCTTTTTAACCCCTATGAGTTATTATTCTTCATATTCTAGTCTTTCTTGATTTAATGTCTGTTGTTATCTCATGACTAGAGAATAAGTTTGGGTGTCCCTCGTGATGTTAAGCATGGATTGACCGACATTTCCACTCAGACATGTGCTGGCTTTCAAGAAGACATTTGGAATAAGTTTCACTTTTCCTTATCTCTTTTATTTTCACATGAGTTTTATTGCTGATGATTTTATGTGTAGTGGAATTGATTTTCTTGGTTATAAATTGCGATTTCATCATTACTTTACTTTTCGTGAATTTTTCGTGCTTCCATGTGTAAAACTGATTTTACGATACTGATGTCTCTTGGAAGAAACGGTTGACTTTTGGTCGAGTTGCAGGCAGCGATTTCTGTTTCTATTGAATATTCAATTAGGTCCGAAATTTTATCGTTTTTGTAGAAATTTTAGCAGATAAGAAAAGAGACATATGTGTTTTCAAATCACCATCTATACGTTTGGTTAAACTTTTCGCGTAGCTAGTCGTCCAGTACTACGAGTCTTGTTGGCATTTGGATTGAGTTTAGGGTCGGACAGTTTTTCCAAAAAGTCGAGATACTATTTGTTCTATGATGGGAAGTTTAGTAACCGGGGGTATTCACGTGACCCGTTGTTTACTCTCGCGTAAAACGACGACCCTGAATAGATTAATAATTTAGAAATATCGCATTACCGATGATGGGAAGCCTAGTAACCGGGGGTATTCACGTGACCCGTTGTTTACCCTCGCGTAAAACAGCAACCTTGACATGCGAGACTTGCTATTCGAGTTTTTTCTCCGCTGTAGAGGGGGGCTTAGTAACTAGAAGCATCCATGTGCCCCATGAGTGTCTTTTACGTCAAACGGTTCCCCAATGCATGAGAATGGAATTCCACCCTAGGATTATCCCGATGAGACATCCCGAGAGCCGAAACCCAGTGGTTAACTCGAATCATATTATTGATCATACATAAGGGAATGCTGTCCTAGGCGTAATTTTGATAATGAAACTCTTGAATTTTGCCACTAGACTGTGGGACTGGGCGAATTGGCTTGTTTAATTTAACCCTTCATATTGACGGTGGGTTAAATTCACGCTTGTTAATCTTTGAGCTTGATTTTCTTCTTGAACGATTGATTAGGACTGAAATTGGTTACTTTGTGGAATCAGTGTCCGGGATGTGACTCACTATTACGATACTTGTATTATTCTTTGAGATTTTCAGGGTAGTATTGATTAAGTTGAGCACTATGGATTTGCATGATTATTCACGATACATTTTGTTTAAAATTGAAAATTGTTTGCTTGAGGACAAGCAAAGGCTCAAGTTTGGGGGTATTTGTTAGGTGTATTTTTATGCGTTTTTATATCATTATTTTATATCCATCTTGAGCCTAAATCAGCATAAATGAGCTTTTAATGCATTATTTTTATATGTTTTGCAGGAAATCGGAGTCCGGAAGCCAAAACGATGAAAAACGGCGAAAATAGCAGTTTTTGGTCATGAGCCGCGGCACACACCAAGTGAACCGCGGCACACGAAGACAAACAGCGAAAGATGTGCACACTGTACTGTGTGCCGCGGCACACACCAAGTGAGCCGCGGCACAGAAAGCGCAAAAAGACGCCACTGTAAGTATGCTGAATTTGCTTTGGGCCGCAGGGGACTTTTTCTTTGGTGGGCCGTGATTAGACTACTGGAGGGAGGAAGGATATTATTTTCCTTGGTAAAAAGACAACCTACTGGGGGATATAAAAGAGGGATATAGAAAGACAAAAGGGGAGGAGAGAACCAGAGAGAGTTGGTCGGCGGAAGAAATCAAGGGGAACACAAGGAGGAGATTTGTGGGCGACGACAAGATCACGGATCCCTACGGTTTTTCTGCATCTTAGTTTTTAGATTTATTCGAGTAGGATTTTGATTGTAGCCAATTTCATGACGGTTTGATTATTTATTATTATTTCGATTTACTCGTTATTCTATTGAATTGGATTCTTCTTACTGTTCTTAATGCTTTTTAATTGTCTGGCCAACAGTTAATTTGTTTTGAATGTCTTTATGGATTCGGGAGATGAAATTTAGGCATAGTTCTTGTTAGACGAATCATAATTTTCGTGAGATAGGGATATACTCATGCGAATTGTGAAGCCTATTTATTGTGGGAATTCTTGAACTGTTTTAGCTATTAATTATCTAATTCGAATAGGGATATATCGAGTTAATAATTCGTAGTATTTTCTATCGACCTTGGGAAAGGCTTTAGAACAATTTAGGAATTCCTGGCTTACAATCAATTGAATAACAGTGAATTGAATCGAATAAATATCATTCCCGATTGTTTGAGGTGAAAATCATAATCCTACCCCTTATTAGTATTATTATTATTATTATTATTAGTACTATTATTTATTTTCTGCAATTAGTTTAGATATAAACTCTATTAAATTGTTCTTCAAATAAAATTGTGAGTTGACTAAATTTTGGTACTTAGTGAAATCAGTCCTCGAGGGAACAATACTTTACTTATCACTTTATTACTTGTTGACACCGTGCACTTGCGGCATATTGTGAGGGAATTTCCCACAACATCAATCGACAACTCGAATGACACGACAAAAGCACGACCCAACTCGACCCGACTGCCTAGGTTTTCACAACCTAAGCTCTGATACCATATTCTGGAACACCCCCAGATCCGACCGGGAATATTACAGTGCCGTGGGCCCCGAGATGGAACCCACAAGGCTGAAGGAAATTTCGCAAACATTTACAAATGCCCAAGAGGCTAACGACGGTATTATCTATTAAAAACATTCGAAGATTTATAAAACTCGTTTATCAAACCGTCGTAAAAACTCATTTGAAACCACAAGGCCCAAAATGCCAAAACTCAACAGTTTAAAAACATACGTTAAGCTATCGCTTACACGTACCGACAGAATAGATTTAGAAAATGATTGCCAAAGTAACCTAAGTTACCGGATACCAAAAAGTCCATTTAAGAATACTCACGCGGCGGATAAAGACAAACAATTAAAATACTCTAGCAGCGGAAGACAACAACTGATCAGAAACTCAAAACACAAATACATGCCCTTGCCAGTATCTCCCGGGAAGTTCATCTCTCCACGACCGCTACAAGCTTGATAATCCAAGAACCTAAAAAGAAAGCCCACGACGGGGTCAGCCATAATATCTAACAATGATAACCATCACATCTCGTCAGTAATTACATATCAATGGAAATACTAAGTAAGAATACGACCAATGTAATCTTACCATCATAACTTTATGAGAATCCACGATTCGTATCCTTAACAACACATTAAGATAATTCCGAAATATCTGTACGGTATCTCAACAATACTCAAGGTTCTCAAAACATTGTCATAACTCGCGATACGGAAATTATACCAACTCTGGCCAATTCAATCCATCGGATAACATCGACAATTCCAATACGATAATCGATTGTCCATCAAAGACAGTACCAAGGAAATACGGAACATACCTCAAGATTACGAAATACCATGACAATCACGCCAGTCTAATCCGAGATCAGATCAACATAACATACGGACATGGTCCTAACACAAGACCTACAAATGCATACTCATATGACAACGTCAATATGATCACAACAATAACGACAATGTATACTTATGGCAAACCCATAATATACATATGCACAACAACAATACATGGCAATCCGATGATCCAGCGTTCACTGCCTAGATCCCCCGATGATCCCGTCAGACCAACCCGAGGTGGAAAACCCATCCGTTGATCCAGCGCACGCTAGCATAGATCCCCCGATGATCCCGTCGGACCAACACGAGGTGGACATATGATAACAATGCACAACTGCACAAAACAACAGTACACAATACACGACAACAACAATGCACAAATGCATGACAACAACGATACACGAATGTATCACGACATGATCGACACAATGATAAAAATGAATAGAGTACTTGCCCCGAGTCCTTCGACAACAATCTCGATGTCCAGACCATCACGAACCATTATTCTGAATAATCGACGATCCGAAATGTCACGGATGGTAAATAATTCACGCCTTTGTCTATACCATGATGTATCCTCAATACCAAGTATGCCAATAAGAATGTAAATCATATACATTATGATTTAATTCCCAAAACTCAAATAAAACCTATAATCTCAACTCTCCTGTGATTACGATTTATAAACATTGCTATACGAATTATAAACGAATGAAACTGAAACCATTCATTAAATATTATAAACTGAGCAAGTAATAACTTGCCTCGATACCAATGAAGCAGTTACCAATTCCTTGCCGTCGTCTACATGTCCCTCGGCCCTGATCAAAGCAATCTACGAACAATCTTGAATACGACCGCAAAGCATGGTTCTAAACATCGATCAATAATCTCAACCTATTACAATAATCGATTTAACACACATTCGATAACAATCAACAATCGATAAAACTAATCCACAAACCCAACGATTCCAAAATATCTCGATTAAACACAAGTCCGAATAATCTAACTCAAACAATTACGAATTCATTCCCATGATTCCACAAAGCCCACATATCGATTCGATAAGGCGAGTATACAAACTTAACCAAAATATTCCAATCAAGTTCTCTTTCAAAACTTCAATCAAACACCTTGAAGGCGGAATTCAAAGGTATATTTGAATCATCAATCAACAAACACCAACCACATCAAGAACACGAAGAACACAATCACAAACATATATATCCTTCAACATTATATGATTCTAGCCATCGATACGAACTAAACAACCCAAATATATCAAGAATCTCAAACATCCCAAAAATATTAAAGTTCAAGCCAATTACCTTCAATCCGGCGAAAGAATCAAGAATGATGTTATAATCCTTGTTCCAAGCTTTCCTAGACGTTATCACTTGATAAACCAACTCAAAATCTAAGGTTTAGGGGTTAAAAACCGAGTTTGGGTGATTTGGGACGAAAGGGGATCGCGTAGGATGGGTTGGAAATGAAATTCCCGACTGCTTTACGTTTTTATACGCCCAGGCATGTTAGCGTACGCTAACTTCATCAATAGCGTGCGCTACCTGTTCCCAGAATACAGACAGTATAGTTTTTGCCATTTTGAGCATAACTCACTCATACGGACTCTGATTAACTCACCGTTTGAACCATTAGAAAGCTAACTCGATGCTCTATTATACTGTTATGTTTCAGAATTTTTGGAGTTTTCAAGAATCGGTGGTGATTTTCCAAAGTCGAACCTTATAAACATTACTTTCCAAACAAGTGTCCAAATCTTATTTCCACTAACATTTTAACATATAGCCTTCTTAATCATATCATATACACCAAGAGTCATAATCACTTGCATGTTCATCATCATACGAAGTAAACAATAACAACAACATTAAAAACCCAAAATGAAGGGAGATATTAACTAACATATCTCTTGAAGAAAAACAAGACCGTTCAAAACCACACGAATCATATCAATATCTGCATATCAACCATATTATCAACATAACTCAGTAATCCATCTCATAACCATACTCATAAACTCATAAACATGACGATCATCAACTCAAGAACATCATATACAATCCAAAATGAAATCCCAAAGTAGAGAGTAATTACCTCTTTGAAGGAATGGATTGAATCCCAAGCTTGAATCCGTTTTCAATCACTTCCAAGCTTCAAATGTTGTTAGGAATGATCAACTCAAGTGTTTGGAACCTCAACTTCTCTCTAAGACCTCTCTCTATCGGTTCACATGAAGAAATGGACGGAAATGACGAATAATGGCCAACTGCACTTATATATATCAGACATTACTAACGTACGCTAACATCTTCAGTTAACGTACGTTACACACTTAGCGTGCGCTAACTGTCTTTGTTAGCGTGCGCTATCGAAGTCCAGAGGCAACTGTCTTACTGCATGAAGTGATTTACGTATGCAATGCCCATGCAATAGCGTACGTAAATGCCTCTATTTAGCGTACGCAAGTGTCCTACCTTAGCGTGCGCTACTCATAGTTGACTCGTTTGTCTGTATACTTCCGAAGACAGGTCCACACGCCGAAAGTGCTGACGAGGATAAGATTCCTTTTTGTCCGATATACAGTTAGCGTGCGCTAATCAACATACATTAGCGTGCTCTATCACTACATTACAACATCCGTTGACTTATCAGAACGTGCGTCGAAAGTGGCCTGGTCCACACGTAGATTCCTTCCGTTCTGACTGCATTAGCGTGCGTTATCTTATATCCGTAGCGTGCGCTAAACCTGCACGATAGCGTGCGCTACTCATGATTATTAGTGTGCGCTAATAATGTTACACTTAGCCATTTTCAGCTATTCTTATCCAATGTCTCAACATACATAATACGAATATACGACATACTGAATACATATACTCCTTCCAACAATATTCTCAAATACAATTGTCGACCAACTACGACAATTATACTAATACAGATGTCTCAGTCCTTCATTATTTTATCCATACTGTACAGATTCCACGCTGTACAACATAACTCGGATAAAATAATATTAAACATCAGTAGTAGAAATTCCGGATATTACAGAAGATATAAAAAGGTAAGGGTATGAATACGGGAAACCAATCTACGATTAATAACATCACAAAGTTGAATAATACAAGGTCGAATACAAGGTAAATACACCATTTTATCCGGGCATTACATACTACCCCTCTAAAAAGAAGTTTCGGCCCGAAACTTAAAACGAAAACAACTCCGGGTATCTCGACTTCATACTATCCTCCGTCTCCCAGGTTGCTTCTTCGACTCCATGTCGAGACCACTGAACTTTTACCAAGGAGATAGGTTTATTCCTCAATTGCTTGACTCGACTCTCAAGTATCTTGATTGGCTTTTCTTCGAACGAGCCATCATTAGCCATTTTAATCTTGCCAAAGTCAATGACATGACTGGGATCCGGTATATACTTCCGCAGTTGGGATACGTGGAAAACATTATGAACATGACTCAGCGATGGCGGTAAGGCCAACCTGTACGCCAACTCCCCAACTCTTTCCAGGATCTCGAATGGTCCGATGTATCTCGGACTCAGCTTTCCCTTCCTTCCGAAACGGAAAATCCCCCGGGTAGGAGAAACCTTCAATAGTACATGGTCCCCAATGTTGAACTCTAGCGGACGACGACGCACATCTGCATAAGACTTCTGTTGACTCTGGGCAGTCAACAGTCTTTCCCGAATCAGAGCTATCTTATCTTGCGTCTGAACTATCAATTATGGTTCCGTCCCGATCAAGTCCGAAGAATCCTCCCAGCATAAGGGTGATCGGCATCTTCTCCCGTACAAAGGTTCAAATGGTGTCATCTTAATAGAAGCATGCCAACTATTGTTGTAGGTGAATTCAATCAAGGGCAAATGAACTTCCCAATCAGTTGACCAATACAAGGCACAAGCTCTAAGCATGTCTTCTACTGTTTGTATAGTCCTTTCGGACTGACCGTCCGTTTGAGGATGATAAGCCGTGCTAAAGTTCAGCTCGGTCCCCAAAGCCCTATGAACTGCCTTCCAAAAGTGCGACATGAAGCGGCCATCTCGATCCGAAATAATGGTCTTCGGCGTTCCATGCAATCGGACTATCTCTGTAATAAACACTCATGCTAATTTCTCCGGTCCCCAAGTGTCTTTAATACCCAAGAAATGAGCTGACTTGGTTAGTCGGTCAACTATCACCCAAATCATATTCATTCCCGTTTTGGTCCTTGGCATATTTGTGATGAAATCCATCGGGATATCCTCCCACTTCCACTCAGGGATCGGAAGTGGCTTCAACATTCCGGCAGGCCGCTGATGTTCAATCTTAACCTGCTGGCAAGTCAAACACTTCGAAACGTATTCTGCTACGTCCTTCTTCATATTTCCCCACTTGAAGTTTTGTTTTAGATCCGTATACATCTTACTGCTGCCTGGGTGAATAGAATAGGGCGCGCTGTGAGCTTCCTTCAGAATTGTCTGTCTGAAAGCATCATCATTGGGAACACAAAGTCGACTCTGAAATCTCAGAACTCCATCATCTTGTATCACGAATCCTGGGGCCTTCCCTTTGCTCACTTCGTCACATAATCGAAGAATCAGAGAATCAACCAACTGCTTAGATTTGACTTCTTCAACCAACGATGAAGTTAGTTCCATCACACACAATTGCCCTTGGACTCCTTGCGACCACACTTCAATTCCTTCACGGATTAGTTCTCGTTGAATGTTGGTTTGGGACGTAAGCGCTTCTAACACTCGAAGAGAAACAGGTTTACGGCTCAGTGCATCATCTACCATGTTTGCTTTACCTGGATGATAAAGGATTTCCAAATCGTAATCCTTGATCAATTCCAGCCACCTTATTTGCCTCATATTTAATTCCTTCTGACTGAAAATATACTTGAGGCTCTTATGATCTATGAAGATCTGACAACGAGTGCCGTACAAGTAATATCGCCAAATTTTTAGAGCAAAGACTACTGCGGCTAACTCCAGATCATGAGTCGGGTAATTAACCTCGTATGGTTTCAATTGTCGATAGGCATAGGCAATCACTCTATCCTTTTGCATCAATACACATCCCAGACCCTGATTTTAAGCATCGCTATATACCATGAATCCATCAGTTCCATCTGGTAACGCTAGTATAGGCGCTGTCGTCAGTCTTCTCTTAAGTTCATCAAAACTCGCCTGGAATTTCTCATTCCACACGAATTTTTGAGTCTTCTGTAACAGTTGAGTAAGTGGACGAGCGATTTTGGAAAATACTTCTACAAAACGGCGATAATATCCAGCAAGTCCAAAGAAACTCCGGACTTCTTTCACATTGTTAGGGGATTCCCACTCCAAGATTGCCTCGACTTTCTTCGGGTCTACCTGAACTCCATCAGCTGATATTACATCCCCAGGGAAGGTTACTTCCTTAAGCCAAAACTCGCACTTAGAAAGTTTTGCATAAAGCTGTTCATTCCTCAAAGCGCTCAAAAAGATACGCAAATGCTCCGAATGTTCCTCCGTGTCTTTCGAATAGATCAAGATGTCATGGATGAAGACCACCACAAATTTATCCAAGTATTCTAAGAATACTCGATTCATCAATTGCATAAATACCGCAGGAGCATTGGTGAGTCCGAATGGCATCACCACAAATTCATAGTGCCCGTACCGGGATCTGAAAGAAGATTTCGGTATATCCGATTCCTTAATTCTCAACTGGTGGTACCCTGATCGCAAGTCAATCTTCGAGAATACTCTTGCCCCTTGCAGTTGATCAAACAAGTCATCAATTCGAGGTATAGGATACTTGTTCTTGATCGTCACTTTGTTTAGCTCTCGGTAATCAATACATAGTTGGAGGGATCCATCTTTCTTCCTGACAAAGAGAACGGGTGCTCCCCAAGGAGAAACGCTAGGTTGAATGTAACCCTTCTGCAATAATTCCTCCAGTTGCTTCTTTAATTCATACATCTCGGTTGGCGCCACACGGTATGGTGCTCTAGAAATAGGAGCAGCTCTAGGCTCCAATTCGATATTGAACTCTACCTCTCTCCGCGGAGGTAACCCAGGTAGTTCATTAGGGAATACATCTGAGAATTCGTTCACCACTGCAATAGATGCGAGCTCGATTCCTTCTTCTTTCTTCATGGCATAACACCAAAACCCGTAACAACCCTGCTTTAGCAATTTAACTGTTTTCATGGCCTTAATCAATTTTCCTGAGCTTCCCGGTCTCCATCCTTTGAATAAATGTTCAGATCCGTCATCAGCAATGATAGAAATGACTCTCTTTCGGTAATTCAAAATAGCTCCATAACGGTTGAGCCAATCGTCTCCGAGAATTAAATCGTCACCGTGGATGTCGACTACAATAAGATTTGATGGCCAATCCCTTCCTCCTATAGACACTGGAAAATTTCTCGTTTCTAGGGTTCCCACAATTTTCTCTCCGATTGGTAACCCCACAACAGAAGGCTCACAATCATACAAGCACGAGATTTTCAAACGATTAACACAGTTCAAAGATATGAAAAAATGCGTAGCCCCTGAATCGAATAAGACACTGACAGGTCGCAAAAGAATCTGAATCATACCTTATGCGACAGCAGTGTGCTCATCGTCTGACTTCCTCATCTCATAAATGCACGGAGGAACGGACCCAGCGCTGGACGCCTCTCTTTTCCTAACACTCTGCTGCTGGAAACCATTTTGCTGCGTCTGGTTCACACTTGTATCCTTCGGAACCAGTGCAGGGGTGCGGGTACCAAAAGATCTAGTAGCATTTCCACAGAACATTGCGCGATGTCCTTCTTGTCCACACTCGAAGCAGGTCACAGCAGGTGAGTAACAATCCCGTCGAACATGCCCTGTTTTGCCACAGTTATAACATTTCTTTGCAGCGTCTGAAACTGTTGATGCTGCCCGAAACTTCTTTCCACCTCGAGAAGGATGCGGAGGTCTCCTAGATGAATGAAATGAGGACTGGCCCTTGCAGCCCCCACCACTTTTGTTCTCCGTAAAGTTGCCCGACACTTTCTGCTTCTTTGCTTCCGTTGATTTCTCTACTACTGCCTCTTTCATATCATAGGTCAGTGCTTTATCCTGATACTGTTGCAAGGTGGTACATTCAAATCCAGACATATATTGTTGAATCTCCGGCTTCATCCGCATGTCAAAATGAAAAATCCTCTCAGCCTCGGTCCTGACCAAGTGGCGCACATAAGTCAACTGGTGATTAAAAGTCTTAATCACGTCTGTCACAGATGCCTCTAAATTTTGTGGTGAAAAAAACTCCTGGACTCGGGCCTCTCTAACTGGGCGAGGACAATATTGCGCTTCCATCATTAATTTGAACTCCGTCCAGTCGGCATTATGCTCCTCAGGTCGAATGGCCTCCCACCAGTCGAAAGCCTCCCCAGTCAGAAGATACTGGGCGATCGGAACCTTTCTGTCATTGGGACAGTTAATCCCTGCAAAGATCTTCTCTAACTCTTTCAGCCAGTGATCCCAAGAAAGTGCCTCAGTAGAACCGTCAAATTTTGGAGGGTGCAATTTGACCACCTCAGTAAGCCATTTATCTCCCCGATTATCCTCATGATGCTGCTGTCCCATCACCATCTGCATGCGGTCTACTACCTGAGCAAATTGGTTTATCTGAGCAACCACCTGTTGAAGCACTCCCGGCATATTAGGATTTGCGTTATCATTTGCTGATCCCTGTTGTCCCTCAGAATGGGAATCGGTTCGACTAGCGGATAATTCTGGGGTAGACGCCGAATCCTCCTGTCTCGCATTTCCACGTCAGCGTCCACGACCTCCCCTCAACATACTGTAAACACAAATACTCAATATCCAGGGCAAAATTTCTAAAAGAAAGTCTGTCAATAATCACAAAGCAGAAATTAAATAAAATGGTAGTATTAGAGATTAGGAGACTTACAACCACGGTCCACACGACGATGCTGGATGAGCAGTGATGTTACGAATGACCCATAAATCAAATAATGTAAACAAACCCAACTAACCCGACTGCCAAGATATCCATTAATCTTATCTCCGATACCATATTCTGTAACACCCCGATATATTCGGAATAATTACAGCGCCGTAAATCCTTTGTATAAGAATTTACAAGGCTAAATTGAGAATTAGGAAATAATACTAAAGTGACATCAATGTAAAAGAAGTTTAAAAACCGTTCGACAATTCAAATGAGTCCAATAATACAAAACATCTCCAAAACATCAACAACATAAATGTACTCGAGTACTGGAAAATAACCATAAAACCAAGATAACATAATTCACATCACTGAGCCACTTCATCGTCATGTCGGTACTGTGGCTGCTTCCCCGTTCCTCGGCTACCTGAACATCAAAACAAATATCCACCCCCGAAGGGGTTAGCAAAACAATGCTAGTACAAGTATCGTAATACATAAATCATCAATACATCATAAAACATACAAAATGGACTCCCATTACTGGAATCCAACGATGCGAATCCTCATGATTCCATCAACACATTACAGGGTAATCCAACGATCCAGCGCCCTCGGTATGGATCCCCATGATGATCCCGTCGGACCAACGCATGGTGGAAAACCCGTCCAACGATCCAGCGCCCTCAGCATAGATCCCCATGATGATCCCGTTGGACCAACACATGGTGGACATTCGATCCAGTGCCCTCAGCATAGATCCTCATGATCCCCTCGGATCATTTACAACATAAACATTACAATTATGCATACACATATGCAAATCAACACGTTCATCGACGTGAACAATCAAGGAACCAATAACAATTATCATGACAACTCAAGGAATTTAATCTCGTGTTCAACAACATGAATAGATCGTACACATGATCAACAATGCAATATCAATAATTTTAAAATACGATACTTGCCTCAAGATGGCAAGGATTTAAATACTCCCATGAAATCACTCGTCCGAAGGTCACCGCCCCTCGATCTATCACCTTGTACAAGGGAATAACAAGAATTTCAATAATCTTCCCGAAACCTAAGCATGAGTCCCGAACGTCTAAAGTTATAAATGAATTATCGATAATGGACAATCGGTTCTTGATCTTATTTTCCGACGAGTACTACGCTTGGAAAAAGACTTGCGAATTCATGAGATTATAGTGGGACACAAGGTTGGTATCTAAAGTTTCAAGAACATGCATCATATCATTATGTTCCAAAATCCAAACTCAAATTCCGATTCTTAACTCGAAGGCTCGGTTCGATGGCTAAATCGAAATATTATGAGATAATCACATTCATTCTAGTTGTAGGCTAATTCGTCTCTACGACTCTTGTTCATCCGCGGTGATTCTTCTTAACAAATTCTTTCAAGGTTCTACTCCTCTAAGAAGATTCACACAAGTTCATCAAAGGCAAGTATTATAATCGAACACACTCTATGTACAACTTCATAAATTCATTAAACACGGGGGTAATTCTTACATTTGTTCATAAAAAGAGTGTTAGGAAAGGATCAACAAGGTGTGTTCAATCTCAGAAATTTCATCCTTAAGGTTGGTGAAGATTATGGCTCAACTCTAACCATGGAAACCTTAATTCAACCAATACAATCCTTTCAAACATGGTATTGGATTCATTATGATGAAACAAGCTCAATAATCTCAGGAAAAAGCTAATAACACAACTAAGAACAAAGTCTTCATCTTGGTGTAGAGTTAACATACCTTAAGAGATGTAAGAACAAAGAAAATATTGAATAAACTCTTCACCGGAAGCTTGATCACCAATTCACACGGTGTAGGCTCCCCAAAATCGGATGTAGATGATGATATGTGGGATATGAGGTGAGGGATAGTCTCAAGAACACAAAAATCGGCCAAGGTAAGAGTGGGAAATGAAGTGAGGATCGGGTTCTATAAATAGATTTTTGGGCATTATGTACGTTATGCAAATAACATTACGTACGTAACACACTTAACATACGTTATACCCTAGCTATAGCGTACGTAGTCGTCTGACCAGAACTCACTGGCCTGATTTTGGCATTTCCTTACGTACGTAGTCACAATGGTTTTAAGTACATAATATCCATGTCCTTAGCGTACGTAAAACATTCTCCATAGCGTACGTAACTCCTATGTCCAGGTTCACGCGGAACATCCCACGAATCTTCCCGGCCCCTTCCTCGGCCCCCACACGCCGACCCTTATCCGATCTCAAGACAGATCAATTGGTTCAAGGGCGATATTTTTACAAAATTCAAATATAGTCACGACTGATCTCATTTTATTCTTCTCGTCGAGACGATCATTTTAAAAAAAAATTCATCCGAATCCGAGTTCGTATGAAGAAGTTATGACCGTTCGAAGGACAATTAAATAGACGGACCATATTGTGCCACGTGTCAACACCCTATTGGCCCAGAAATTCAACTCTGTGCTGATGTCATCCATGACATCAGCACCCCTAGCCGCCGTGAAATAATTGGGGGGGGGGTGTGGATTTTAAAATTGTAAAAATTATTATTTTATTGATTTTGAAGAAGTATGGATAGGGGATGAATGTGTAGTGTTTGGGGAGGAGAAAAAAGGAGAAAAAATGGAGAGATATTATTGTAAGAGAGAGAAATAAAAATATTATGTAATAAAATTATATTTGTGTAATAATATTACGGAATATTTATTTATTTGTGTTGTTATTATGAGTGAGTAATTTTCTTTTACTGGGGTTATGATGAAACCATATCTATATTATTATTAATATTTATATAATAATTTCAAATAAATATTTTTAATGATTATGATTTTCGCTTCAATAGGGGAATATTATTTCATCAATTATATCACGTATTTTTTATAGTTATAAATTCCCCATTGCTTTGTGATTATTGATATTAGTTAATTTCTTTGATTATTTGTTTTCCATTAAATTGGATACATATAATGCTTAGAAATTACATTTTTCAAGCGAAGGAAAATCTATATTTGAATTATAATTTTGTACTTATTGTCAAATCTATAGGAAATAGTGAGATTGATTTAATCTATTCCCGAATTTCTTGGAATTAGAATATAAATTATATAATAAATAGACATTGGTGGATTCTAAACCCTAGTAAATTATTTAAAATCAATTTATCTAAAATCTACTTAAAAATTACTGTTATTTAATGCAATTATTTTAACCAATCAAAAATCAAATTATTTGGGACTAGGTTAGAATTTAATATAATTTGGTTCAAAACGACAGGAATAATTTGACTTCACTAGTATAGTCCTCCCTGTGGAATCGACCTTGCACCGCATATCTACATCGAACAAATCGTGCGCTTGCGAGTATTAGATTAAAGAATCAACAAACAACACCTTTGGCCTCTAACATTCGTAGAACTTCCTTCATCATTAGTGTCATCACCAACATTCTCCAAATTATGCACATATGTTGCAGCGTCAGTCACTCGAAGCCAACAATTTTTGTTTCTTATTCTTCACTCTTTGATTCGTTATAGAAGCTGCCAAATCCCTCAATCCAAGTTCTTGGAATCTTGTATTGTTCTCTTTAATTCTGAGTTATCGACTTCTCTCACATGCATTTGAACTAACTTCCCCACCATCATCCTCATTGCTTGCCTTTCTCCTTGGAGTCTAAAGTGTTGGGACTGAAATAACAAGCTTGTCAGAAAAATTAGGACATTTTGTATGCTTATAACATTTTGTAACATTTGAATAAGAAGCATTAAAGCATTGCACATTCTCAATTAAAATTTGATAGAAAGAGGAAAAAACATATCATCAACTAATTTCGGATATAAATCAGTTACTTATTCAAGCACTATAACTCAAATTTTCAAAATTACACATAACGGAAAAAAATGCTTCAAAACAAAGATGAAAAATAGCTATCATTTTTAAACATCATCAGCTACTTGTTCTTCCTCCGCATTCATTCAATCCCATAAAGTATCATCATCGTCAGAAGCATCATCTTGATTATCAGCCCCATATAAGTCAGCCAAGCATGTATCTGCACCAAAAATAATTGGAGGCATATCATCTCGTGATAACTGAATGTCTTCGTCACCGACTTTAACCAAAGAATTCACTGCTTTATCATTAGGTTCGGACCAGTATGAGTTCTCATCATTCATACAATAATCACCCTTATGCAAATCTCCAGGAACTCGGGTCATAACATATTGCAAGCCTTTTACTAGAGGATCGGGAACATAAAACACTTGATGCACTTGATAAGGCATTACATAAGGGTTATTCGAACAGCACAACTTGTTCGAATTAACACAAGGAAGACCATATTCATCTTTCTCCACTTGGTACCACTCACAAAGGAATAAAACTACATTGAATTGGGACCAGTAGCTAAGCTCTACTATATCTACTAATGCACTATAATAGTCAACATCACCAAATAAAGGATTTTTATCCCTAGAGCTTGCAAAGCTAGGAGTTAAAGCCGTCACCGAAACTCCACTATTCTGGGTCTTACATCTTTCATCACGTCCTTTTGTATAAAACCTGTAACCATTTATATAATATCCTATGTACCTCCTAGCAGTAGGACTCGTACCCTTTGCTAACCAAAAAATGTGATTTGGAATAGGATTGTTTATTGCTTTGTCCCTGAACCAATTTGCAAACTGGTTGCTATGGTTTTGTGCGTGTGACCACCGACTTTCTGGCTGATTATTAATATGAATTTGATGTTCACTGCATCAATGAAACATCACCAGATCAAAAAATAATAAAATAAATAATACGTATATTTAATGAAATTAAACAGTTACGATACTAATTTTCAAAATGGTAGTGATATTTACTCACTTGATATAATTGTCAACCTCCTTGCAATCAGAATTAAATAAAGCATACCGATGTGCTTGTTCCATTGAGGATGGATCTAAAGTGAAGAGTTTTCCTCTCCTTTTATTTCCTCCTAAAGGGTAACCCACATTTGCGAAAACATTTCCACTAGGTCCATTTGAGTTGACAGCAGACATACTGAAATTTTTAACACCCCTATTCAGTTTTGTCTTCACACCTTCATTCAAATAACGCGAAAAAAAAGTTGGGCACTCTTCAATCAAATAACCTTCAGCAATGGACCCCTCTACATACCTTCGGTTGCGAACATAAGACTTCAATTTACCCAAATATCTTTCTATAGAAAACATCCACCAATAATGTGTAACACCCCGACATATTCAGAATAATTACAGCGCTATAAATCCTTTGTATAAGAATTTACAAGGCTAAATTGAGAAATTAGGAAATAATACTAAAATGACATCAACGTAAAAGAAGTTTAAAACCCGTTCGACAATTCAAGTGAGTCCAATAATACAAAACATCTCCAAAACATCAACAACATAAACGTACTCGAGTACTGGAAAATAACCATAAAACCAAGATAACATAATTCACATCACTGATCCACTTCATCGTCATGTCAGTACTGTGGCTGCTTCCCCGCTCCTCGGCTACCTGAACATCAAAACAAATGTCCACCCCTGAAGGGGTTAGCAAAACAATGCTAGTACAAGTATCGTAATACATAAATCATCAATACATCATAAAACATACAAAATGGACTCCCATTACTGGAATCCAACGATGCGAATCCTCATGATTCCATCAACACATTACAGGGTAATCCAACGATCCAGCGCCCTCGGTATAGATCCCCATGATGATCCCGTCGGACCAACGCATGGTGGAAAACCCGTCCAACGATCCAGCGCCCTCAGCATAGATCCCCATGATGATCCCGTTGGACCAACGCATGGTGGACATTCGATCCAGTGCCCTCAGCATAGATCCTCATGATCCCCTCGGATCATTTACAACATAAACATTACAATTATGCATACACATATGCAAATCAACACGTTCATCGACGTGAACAATCAAGGAACCAATAACAATTATCATGACAACTCAAGGAATTTAATCTCGTGTTCAACAACATGAATAGATCGTACACATGATCAACAATGCAATATCAATAATTTTAAAATACGATACTTGCCTCAAGATGGCAAGGATTTAAATACTCCCACGAATATCACTCGTCCGAAGGTCACCGCCCCTTGATCAATCACCTTGTACAAGGGAATAACAAGAATTTCAATAATCTTCCCGAAACTTAAGCATGAGTCCCGAACGTCTAAAGTTATAAACGAATTATCGATAATGGACAATCGGTTCTTGGTCCTATTTTCCGATGAGTACTACGCTTGGAAAAAGACTTGCGAATTCATGAGATTGTAGTGGGACACAAGGTTGATATCTAAAGTTTCAAGAACATTCATCATATCATTATGTTCCAAAATCCAAACTCAAATTCCGATTCTTAACTCGAAGGCTCGGTTCGATGGCTAAATCGAAATATTATGAGATAATCACGTTCATTCTAGTTCTAGGCTAATTCATCTCTACGACTCTTGTTCATCCGCGGTGATTCTTCTTAACAAATTCTTTCAAGGTTCTACTCCTCTAAGAAGATTCACACAAGTTCATCAAAGGCAAGTATTATAATCGAACACACTCTATGTACAACTTCATAAATTCATTAAACATGGGGGTAATTCTTACATTTGTTCATAAAAAGAGTGTTACGAAGGATCAACAAGGTGTGTTCAATCTCAGAAATTTCATCCTTAAGGTTGGTGAAGATTATGGCTCAACTCTAACCATGGAAACCTTAATTCAACCAATACAATCCTTTCAAACTGTAACACCCCCGATATATTCTGGAATATTACAGTGCCGTAAATCCTTTACATAAGGATTTACAAGGCTGAAGAATTGAACAGACATTAAAAGGTACTAACGAATGGAAATAACGGAATTAAGATACAACGGTTCTGACCAAATACTGAAAGTACAGTTGTTCAGCAGGAACTTAATAATACATCACCAAATTCAAATTCAGCATAAATAACTTCGTACTCGAGTACTTATTGAAATAACCAATAAACAACAGACAAATAAACCCGGCCAAAACATCACTCTGCACCCTCGTCGTCATGCAGCTCCAGTGGTTGTTTTCCCGCTCTCCTGGATCCTGAACATAAACAAAATGTTCACCCCCGAAGGGGTTAGCACAACGATGCTAGTACAAATACCACAACATATTATTCATATCTCAAGAAGAATAATAAAGTAAACAACAAAATACCAACGAGTCTTCTCCTACGAGAAACTCATAAATGACATACACAACTGATAATCACAACATGATATCATAACATACACATGGTAATTCCGTCGATCCAGCGTTCACTGCCTAGAACCCACGATGATCCCGTCAGACCAACCCGTGGTGGAAAAACCCGTCCGATGATCCAGCGCAAGCTAGCATAGATCCCCCGATGATCCCGTCGGACCAACACAAGGTGGACATACAATAACGACATACATGCACGACAATATGTATAACAACAATACATAAAACAATTAAGGTACTTGCCTCGATTTGAAGACAAGAACAATACTTCCACGAAAACGAACACTCGAAGGTCGTCCTCCTCAATCAATCACGCAACAAGATCAAACCTTAACAAAAGAAATGATATAGGATTTATCTCATGTCGTACGAATGTTTAACAATTCGATTTACGGCCAAAAGTTCATAAAATGTAATTCTTCCTGAACTGCTTAGCGCACGCTAAGTACTCTGTGTAGCGTGTGTTAAGTCTGCTCGATAGCGCATGCAAACAACAAAGCCTAGCGTACGCTAACTATGCATGGTCAGTACTTCACTGATCAGTCGACTGACTCGTCTGATGTCTTAGCGTACGTTACGTACCAAACGTAGCGTACGCTAACTCGTACTCGATAGCGCACGTTAATCTTCATAGCTTAGCGTGCGCTATCTATGCATGGCAGTTTACTGCTGGGCAGTAAACTGTTCTCATCATGATCAAAACAATGAAATCTTCCGTGATAATTCATGTTACCTCCATGAATATCATGTTCATACGATTATGAATGATCTTATGGATAGCAACAACTTCGGATTCGAGGATATGCATACCATTATAAAACCATATTCCATTTCTACTACAAATCTTCATACGACAATTCGAAAGGCTTAACGGTTGATATCAACACCTCTATATCAATCAATATTATCATGCTGAAGTTGTTAAACGTTCCATCTATACTAGATAAATCCTTCCATGATCAATCCTTTAGATTTATCTAACAATAATGATGTTAAAGTCAAGTCCAAGATTGCTATGAAGTCATCTACTAGATTCGGATTACCAATGATAGAAGCTTCCTTTACATATTCAATGTAATAAGATTCGAATCATGATGATCATAATCAAGGTACTTAAGGCTTATTCATCTCAATATTCCAAACATGATGTACTTTAGATAATTCACTTATGAAAATCAATATCTCGTTACTATGATCATCCAATTCTTTAGAATCCAACTCTAAGTCTGGAGATAGATTGAACATACCTTAATATGATGAAAATCACTGAACCGTAAGGTAGAATCCGACTCCGGTTGGTTGTATGCCACTCCAAGGTGCTATTTCGCTTCCATGATTACTCCCAAGTGATAACCAATATATAAACACCAACAAGATGAGTTCTAAGTGTGTAGGAGGATTATTTCAGCTCTCTGGCCTCTCAAGAATTCAGAATGGACGAGTAAAATGTAAGCCAAAACAGGTTGTTGTCCCATTTATAATATTCTTCATTTTAACAAGTTAGCGCACGCTACTAAGCTTTCCTTAGCGTGCGCTAATAATAGTTGACTTCAAAACTGTCCAGGTTCATCCGCGGGAATCTTATCTGGACCCATGTCCCGGCTGGCGCATGTGCTAGCCGTCCTGCTCAATAATTGAGTTCTTAGCGCACGCAACTCCTTCCTGCATAGCGTGCGCTAGTAATAGCCCGATAGCGCGCGTTAAGCTACATTCTTAGCGTGCGCTATCACGAATTTGCATGAGAAATTTTGCATGTTTCTATACTTATGTACAAAGATATCAATGCAAGAAATATCATACTCCAATAATCAAAACCACAAATCCGAATAATACAGGGTTTGAAATACAGATGAAATACACCGTAATAAATTCGGATATTACACAAACATGGTATTGGATTCATTATGACGAAAGAAGCTCAATAATCTCAGGAAAAAGCTCATAACACAACTAAGAACAAAGTCTTCATCTTGGTGTAGAGTTAACATACCTTAAGAGATGTAAGAACAAAGAAAATATTGAATAAACTCTTCACCGGAAGCTTGATCACCAATTTACATGGTCTAGGCTCCCCAAAATCGGATGTAGATGATGATATGTGGGATGTAAGGTGAGGGATAGTCTCATGAACATAAAAATCGGCCAAGGTAAGAGTGGGAAATGAAGTGAGGATCGGGTTCTATAAATAGATTTTTGGGCATTACGTACGTTATGGAAATAACATTACGTACGTAACATACTTAACATACGTTATACCCTAGCTATAGCATACGTAGTCGTCTGACCAGAACTCACTGGCCTGATTTTGGCATTTCCTTACGTATGTAGTCACAATGGTTTTACGTACGTAATATCCATGTCCTTAGTGTACGTAAAACATTCACCATAGCATACGTAACTCCTATGTCCAGGTTCATGCAGAACATCCCGCGAATCTTCCCGGCCCCTTCCTCGGCCCCCACACGCCGACCCTTATCCAATCTCAAGTTGACCTAGCTTACGTACGTTAAGCATATCAGATAACGTACGTAATGCTGCAGCCTTAGCGTACATTATGGACGTCTGATAGCGTACGTTAACACGTACAGAACCATGCATGCATAATGCTGAAGATATAAAAACGTAAGGGTACGAATACGGGGAACCAATCTACGATTAATAACATCACGAAGTTGAATAATACAAGGTCGAATACAAGGTAAATACACCATTTTATCTGGGCATTACATAATGCACAGGACCACCAAGCCTAACATCATTTACCAAGTGAATGGGCAAGTGCACCATAATGTCAAAAAATGCTGGTAAGAATATTTTCTCAAGCTCGCACAAAATCTCAAAAATCTCTATTTCCAGCTAATCAAGTTCTTCAGGCTTAACAACTTTATTACACAAACATCGAAAGAAAATACCCAACCTAATCAAAGGTACAACAACATGCTTAGGAAGTGATTTCCTTACTGCAACTTGAAGTAGGTATTGCAATAAAATGTGAGCATCATGACTTTTACAACCGACCACCTTTCTTTCAGAAATGCGTACACACCTTGAAATATTTGATGCACATCCATAAGGCAACATGGCTCCCTTTAAGGCACGACCTAAATGTCTTTTTCATCCCGGGACATTGTATAACATGCCTTTTTCAGAATAACATGTTCACCATCATTAGATAGCTTAGGTTGAAGTTTTTCTTTAATGCCCAAATCAAAAAGGTCAAATCAAGCATTACTATGGTCTTTTGACTTTCCAGTAACATCCAACAAAGTCCCTATCAAGCTATCACAGATATTCTTTTCAATGTGCATCACGTCAAGGTGGTGCTGACATGCATTGAATTGCCAATATGGCAATTTAAAAAATATCGACCTTTTTTTCCAAAGGCAAGTGGCATCATTTTTTTTCTTTCTAGTCTTCCCAAATTGATTTTTAAAGTTAGACAACTTTCTGAAAGCGTCAACTCCTGATAAAGGGGTTGGAGGTGACCTATCCTCAATACAACCATTAAATAAACTCCTATTACGACGCCATGGGTGTGCCAAATTTAAAAATCTTCGATGGTCCATGTAACATGTTTTCTTACTGTGATTCAAGTATAATGAACTTGTATTATAATTACAACAAGGACACACAAACTTTCCTTTAGTTTTCCACCCAGACAACATCGAGTAAGCTGGAAAGTCACTAATGGTCCAAGTCAATGCAGCATACATTTGAAATGTTTCATTTTTAAACTTATCGTATGTCTCTAATCCGTCATTCCAGAGTTCATTTAACTCATATATCAAGGGTTGCAAGTACACATCAATGTTATTCCCTGGAGATTCAGGACCAGGAATCAACAATGATAAAATAAAGTACTCTGGTTTCATACACATCCAAGGTGGTAAATTATAATTAACTAACATCACATGCAATGTGCTGTGAGAAATACTCATTGTTCGAAATGGATTAAATCCATCACTAGCCAAACCTAACCTTACATTTCTAGGTTCCTTGGCAAAAGTAGGATACAAAGCATCAAACTCTTTCCATGCTTTCCCATCAGCAGGATGTCTTAGATTACCATCTTTAGGACGTTCTTTTTTCATGCCACACCATGCACTTAGCTGTTTCAGCACACATAAAGAGGCTTTGCAGCCTTGGTTTTAAGGGAAAGTACCACAACACTTTAGCTGGAATTTGGGAAAATTTTTTAATCGATTAATTTTTCTTCATATTTTGTTTTTCTTGCGGCTGTTTCAACTTAGAAGCATGACAAAAATGACACTCCTCGGCATTCTCATACTCTTTCCAAAATAACATACAATCATTACGACATGCTTGAATTTTTTTACAATCCAAACCCAAATTCCTCAAGATGTTTCTAGCTTCATTAAAATTTGTAGGAAGCCTTGCATCTGGAATAACTTCCCTCATAAAATGAATGAAATCATCAATCGCTACATTACTAAGTACATGAAGCGTCTAAAATAGAAACATCCTAAGGATGAAAGATAGTTTGGTAAAATTCTTGCACCCAGGAATAGCTCCTGCTTACCCTCTTCTACCAACCTATAGAAATTTATGGCTTCCCCATTTGGGCCTTGTTGTGCACCACTTGTCCACTCTAGAACGTCTCTAAAAGTATCATGCAATAATTCATCAATATTGTCATGAAATTTTGGTGAAACGTTATCTAACTCTATTTCACCATTCAATGATGAATGATCCTCTCCATGAAAAATCCACACGTCATAATTTTCGACGAAACCCCCACTCAACACATGATTATACACCTTGTCCCTATGATACCAATACCGATTTTTACAATGTTTGCAAGGACATTTGATTTGTCCCCCCCCCCGAGATGCTTTAGCAAATGACATGTTAAGAAAGTAGGTCAACCCATTTTTAAATTCAGGCAACCATCTATACATATACATCCACCTTCTATCTGCTCCCATAAGTTTAAATTTCTGAAACTAACAACAAAGAGCCAATAAATCATCAAACATCGTAATTAATAAAATACCAAAACAAAACAAAATTAATAAAATACCACCAAGTTAAATTTTATAAAGTAACTACAAAATTTAGAATAACAGAATGACTTATGCATTGACCTGGCTTGAATTCCAAATTCATCTCTTTTTGTTAACTTAACATTCATTTAAAATTTCGGATATGCTAGTTCAGTTTTTTTTAACATAACATTTATTATACAAAATTCTAAAAGTTTAGGTTGAATTGTAGCATAGGGAAATGTGAACAGTGTTCGACCGTTATAATATAGTATGAAGTCTTTTTTCTTTTATCGTAGTTCTTTTTTGTTAGTTAAAAGATCTGTCTATTTTTCTTTCCCTTTTTAGAGTCCTATTCAATGCGGAACCAAATTTTGATAATCAAACTAGTGCCACTTCTGCATCAATAAATCATCATCAGAAAGCAGAGGTATTTGCAGAAATATAATACATAAAAGAAAATAAAGTTTATCAGAGCCAAATTATGATTATCAAACTGTGCGGAACCAAGTTATTTTGTCATATAGTATTGGATATACAACGCTGAGTGAGCAATGTTAGTTTCTGAACTAAGAAAGAAAGGCACAAAAATTTACCCCGGTTCTTAAAGAAGGTCATTTTAGCAAGTGATCAATGTGATTGACAGTGAGTTATTTTGTTTAACGGTCTAAATGATAGGTCTATAGTGGTGAAGAATATTTCACAAGCGGCCTTAATACAATAATAGAGAAGTATTTTCACAACAGTCATAAATATGTTAGGAGTTTCAAGTGGAAAATATGGAATTTCAGAAGTTGAGATGCTTAAGTGTGGAAAATATGGAATACTTCATCTCTTTTTGTTCGAAAGGTGTTCATTTTTATCTAAATCGTGTGCTTTCTTAAAGAAGCGTCTCTGAATGCTTTTTAGGCCAAGGCGTATAAGTTTTGTGATTACCTATAAACCCCCGTATACGTGTTTTAGTTCAAGGCGTACAAGTTTTGTGATTCTTTTAAACCCCATATCAAAATGCTGTCGTTATTAGACATAACATAAAAAGAAAAAAAACATGGCATAAGTCGATTGAGAAGAGCATATTGTAATACCCGTAATTTTGTTTTCCGGAAATTTTCTATTTTTTTGGCGAAAGTCCGTTTTTGACAACTCGCTTGGGACCGTTTCGTCATCCCGAGAATGATTACTTCTACACCTTTTGTCATCCGAGTTCGTTTCGGTATCGTTCTGTTGAATTCCGTGTTCTTTAGCGACTTTTCCACGTATGAGTTCGACTTTGTTAAATCACCATAAATTCTTGGAAGCTCCAAAAATTCTAAATCTTTGCAATATTATAGAGCATCGAGTTAGCTTTCCAATGGTTCAAACGGTGAGTCAATCGGAGTCCGGACGAGAGAGTTATGGTCGTTTTAGCTCACCCGCTCGTTATTGGCGATCATCGCGGCCGAACTCGGCCGTGTCGTCCGACACGGCCCGTGCATTTCGTCCGGAAATGCCGAAGTTTCTGCCGACCAGACTCGCCGTGTCGTCCGACACGGCCCGTGCCGCACTCTTCCGGATAAGCTCGAACGATCGCCGACACGCCCACCGTGTCCCGTGACACGGCCGAGTCATGCCGAGTCATCGCCGGGCGGGTCGCTATCGGAAGGCCCTCGCCGCCGCGACCGTGTCGGGCAGACACGGTCGAGTCCCTGTCGGCCAGCCAGGTAACACGACCGTGCCGACCGCACGGCCGTGTCCGGCAGCATCAACCCTATAAAAGGCCCCTGCAGACGTTTTTCTTGCCATTTTTCACCTTCTTCTTCTCCTCTTCCGCAGCTGGGCGTGTTCTAGGCTTGAAGCCATGTTGTTTAAGAACATATCCATGGAGTCTTGGAGCTCATATCATCAATCATCCATCCTATAACATCCTTTGATCGAGCGAATCAGGTCAGATTTTCCAGAAATCTAATTTTGGGGATTTTGGGTATTTTGTTCGATTTCGTCCGTTTAATCCGATTTAACTTAGGATTGTGATGGATTGATGATTATTTAGATGTATTGTATCATTCCCCTTGTTATCCCATGTTTGGATCGTATCGATTCATTGTTTTGGTCGAGTTCTTGACCGACGCCTTGAAGGTGTCCGGTAAAATGTCATAGAGGGGTTTTCGGGCGTTCTACGATTATTCTTCCCCGTATGATCGATGATTTATTGAATTTATGTTGTTAGGGTCGAATTCTTGTGAAGAACTCGAGTCGAAACCCTTCCGTTCGTTGTCTTCTTCGTGGTTCAAGCTTCCCGGTCGAACCGTGTTCTTCGGGATCTTCGGTAACGTTTATTAAGGCAAGTATACATTTATGATTGTACGTTCTCGACTTTGAAAGTATGAAATATTGATGGTATGATTATTTCTAGCCACTCCGGGACGGGCCTATGGTCCTCTGAGGGTTTCGTAGCCTCTGGTGCGATTCCATGGTTGATATGAACGAACCGAATCAACTGCATTCATATGAAATAATGTTGGAAAGCTTATATAAATACACTCCTGGACGGACCGACCGGTCCTCCGAGGTTTCGTAGCCTCTAGTGCGATTCCATGGATAATATGAATTAACCACTCCGGGACGGACCGACGGGTCCTCTGAGGGTTCCGTAGCCTCTGGTGCGGTTCCACGGTATTCATATATGTATTGATGAGATGCTATGAGATTTAGTTATTCCGTAATACTAGTCTTGAATTGATGAATTGACGGATATTGATGAATTGACGGATATTGATGAATTGACGGATTACATTTACTTTATTGTCGAGAAGTATTATGTTTCATATTGTTATACTTGCACTAGCTATTCGACGGCTAACCCCTTTATGGGGGAAATACGTTTCATGTATTTCAGGTTCCAGGAGAGCGGACAGACGGGTACCGGGTCGGCGTGAAGATGATGGGCAAGTGTGATACTGTATCTTGTCTCCGGTTATTTTCTTGGATTCCTCCATTCAGTGTTGTTGTACTGGAATGGATTTTTAAATACTCGAGTATTGTATTTCAATTTCCTTGATGTTCCGGCCTGTGTTGCCGAGGTATTGATTTGTGAAGTGATGTATATGTTTTCGTTGGTTATGGTTTTGAATACCATTTGTATCGTCTTCCTTTCGTTTGTGTGTAGACCTTATCGGTCAAGTTTATAGTTCCGCGTATGTTTAGCCTTGTGGGTCCCACGGGGCTCACGGCGCCGTAATATACCCCGAATAACTTGGGGTGTTACGAATATGGTATCGAGCTTAGGTTTATGGATACCTAGGTCAGCCGGTCTTTTGGGTCGATTGAGTCGGCATTTGCCCACGTATCACTACTCGCCATCATCACAGTGCGACCGGTACTTGTAAGTCCTCTCACTCTTCTCGTATTTTTCTTAATCGTTTCGTTTATAGCTTGGTATTCTTGGGAATTGGTCACTTCGAGAATGTGCGATTCGGATTATACTTACGCACGTATGTGCCCTTCGAATGTTGTCAATAAAGTAGGAAGAATCGTATTGTGATCACGGACGTGAACTCTTCCTTGAGATTTTGTTAAGTTGCTAATGGTGATAATGGTGTGTATCGACATTATGTTGAGACTTTGTTTAGGAGTCGCATGCTAGTATCACGGGAAATCTTCGACTTCGCAGACTTGTAAGTATGTTGATCGAATTATTCGATAATTCTTGGTGAAATTGAATTCCCGTTGAAATGTTGTTTGTACGAGTGATTGTAAGTTTCGAGGACGAAACTTATTTTTAAGGGGGGTAGAGTGTAATACCCCGATTTTTCGGATATATTTTTTTTCGTTTATATATTGGATATCGTGGATGGTTAATTTTGCTCGAAGACGTTGTGAACGTTTGATAATGTTATTGAATTGAGTATACGTATTGATTTTGCTGTATGCTCGTATTTGGTATGTCATGACTTTGGACAGGAATTGTTGAAATTGGCTAAGTATGGAATTATTACGTACGTGAATAAGGTGAGATTACGTACGTAAGATTGGCATGGTTACGTACGTTAAGGCTAAGGTATTACGTACGTAACGAAGGCATCGGACAGAACCGAGTCCTGTGAGGCAGGTGGGACCCTGTTTCGGCAACTTTCGGCGGAGGATGTTGACAGGTGAGTCAACGTACGTGTTACGTACGTTATACAAGACGTGTTACGTACGTGACACAACCATTGTACTGTAGCAAGTTAACTGGTATATTACGTACGTTGTATGGTATGGGTTACGTACGTAATGGACTGCACGGAATGAGACAGTGAGTTAGTTACGTACGTTATGGATATTGGATTACGTACGTTAAAGTTGTTACGTACGTTAAGAAAGGACACTTACGTACGCAATGAGAGTGCAATTTATATATTGAAGTGTTGCCTTTCATTTCTCTCACGATCCTTTGAGATATTTCTCTCCAAAACTCGTCCCTCTTCACTTTTAAGAGTGTTCTAAACACTTTTAACATGATTGTGAGCTTGGAATCATGGAATTAGAGCTTGGTTATGGAACTATTGTTGATTCTTGAAGTGATTTCTTGTGTTATCCATATTCTATGAGGTTTATGTTGAAGGAAGATAATGATATGCTTTGAATATGTTGATTATGATTATGGAATCATAGAGATCTTGATGTTCTTGAGGCCATATGATGACTATGATGATTTAATGATTCTTGGAATGGAGTTCAAATTATTCTTTCTTCGTGGTTCGTCCATGCAAGGTAATCCTCGTATCCCTTTGATAGTAGCTCATTTTTTTTCTTTTTGGGTTACTACTTGGGAGGGAGTATGTTGGGAATCGTGTATTTTGATGTTCGTCTTATTTCAATAAAAATGCATAAATTGGACTGTACTTTTATCCGCTGCGTGAGTATTTTTGAAATGGATTTTTGGTATTTTGCCAACTGAAATTTTATTTTGTAAAACCGATTCCCTAAACTGAGTTTTTGGCATTTTAACCTTGATCGTTTTGACGGTATTTGGAAAATGATTTTTTTTAGTATTTGAAAAATATTACCGTCATCGGTCTTTTTAGCATTTTTGGAATGACGTGGAAATTGTGCTTAGCACAGTAAATCCTTGTGAGAAGGGTTTACGGCGTGTAATATTCCCAGGAGGATCTGGGGTGTTACAATTATGGTATCATGTGATAATGTTATACGAGATTTGTTGGAATTGTAATAAGAGATTTCGGATGTTGATATGATCATTGAGATCTTCTTCATATGGTGATAAGGGTTTTGTTGCGATTCTTGAGATTGTATGAATGACGTGATGAAGAAAATGGTAACATGGAGATATATACCTCGGAGATGTTGTTCTGAACGTGATTTCGGATATTTCATGTTCTTGAAGAACTCTTGAATTATACGAGGTGATGAAATTTTTTTTTTAGAAGTGTTGATGTTTTGAAAAAGAATATGGAATATTCATATCTAGAGCTAAACTATGTGTTGGAAATAATATTCGTATAGGAATACGAATGTGATTATGAGTTTGATGATACTATTATTCATCTCTGAATTTGGAAGCCCGTACGTATGGAGCAAATATTCAAATCGAATGAATGGATTGTTTGACAACCTTTTTTTTTTTAATATGATTATCTATTGTTTTGAACCAGTCGGATGATTCGAATTGACGACGGTTATAAGTAAATTTTAACGATGGATTTACGAGAAGGGAATCTTGTCAATTCGTATTTAAGAATTGAGTTTGGAACATTTAGACCCTTATTATTGGTCCGAATTGGTTGCTGATATGATCGTCATATTTCGACTCGTATTGTGATGTGGATTTGTAAGTGTCTCGAGTTGGATTGTTCGATCGTGATTAGTCGAGATATGGTAAAACGATTGAGTTCGTGGTTTGGTGGTATTGATATTGGTCGTCATCGAACCGGTTGATTATCAATCCTTCGTTTTACAATAAGGTATGATGTTTGATCGTGAATTATGACTGTTGTGTTGCGGTTAAGATTGAAGGGTTCGTCGATTAACTTGGTCGAGACAAGTTTTATACTCGGACTAATCAATGAGACTAATGTTATCGTGTAGGCGTACGATTGTGTGTATCATTTTGGGACTTGGCCTCTTTATGATTGTATTGATGTCAAGAGATTGGTTGACACGACGCCGCCGCAAATTATGCCAAATGTTACTGTTGTTTGTAAATGGCCGGTTCAAGGCATTACGATACTTGTTGGTAAAGTTGCTATCGATAGCCGGTTCGCGGTATCGATGTATCGATTATTATTATTCGCGATTAATGTCGTTCTGAGACATCGTTGAATCTTTGTCATCGAATTGGATCTGTTGCTATGATGTTACGTTAACCGATTGGGGACATTTGATATATCCTTTTGTCATCTCCGTTTCGGTGGTCGGTTTAAGACACCGGGACATCTATTCTATCGTATCATTGATTATCGATTGACAGTTCTAGGGTAATCGAGGTATTGGATTGGGATTATCGAAGATAATTCCCATCCGTTGTCGAAGATACTCTCATCCGTTGTATCATTGTTATCGATTGGCCATTCTACGGTAATCGAAGTATTGAATTGGGATTATCAACGATAATTCCCATCCGTTGAATTATTATTGTCGTGTTGACCGATTCAAGGAAGCACACTATTATTCTTGTGAACTCGGTAATTTTGTAATCGTTGAAGGTTGAGGATTTTCCCGAACTGTTGTGTTGTGATCGTTGTTCATGTTAATCGGTCCTTAGGGAATTCTGATCCCAGGATGGTTGTTTTGAATATCGTTGGTCGTGTCGATCTTTCATTATTCGTGTGTCATCGTTCACTTGGTGAGTCGTATGATCCGTATTGGATGTTTTATCCCTTGAGTTTCGTTGTCATGTTGTATCGTGGCATATCTGGAATCATGTCTGCGTGCCGATTGGTTATGTGTAAGAATTCTTAGCCAGGCACCCGATGGTCATGCGTGGATATTTCCGCATTGGACCGTGCACACGAGACGTAGTTCTTGAGGCTAATTAGGTACATTGTCACACGTATATTCTGGATTCCGTATACGGGGTGGACATGTGCACGGACACATTTCCGGATCGGGCGTACTGTGATGTCCCTCTTGAGCTTTATTGATTGATCGTTCGTAGTCCATGTTGTATTGGATATGTCCGACGATTTGCGACTGGTTGTTCATACGCCGAGGGGTATGTCCGACAGTCAGGTTTGTTTTTTTTGAGATCTGTATTGTGATGATTTACAGCTTTGGGCTGTTCGGCTTTCAGGCCATTGTGATGTATCGGTATTTCCGTTGGAGCCTTCGGGCATTGTGAATTCGTATCTTCTTCGGCATTGGTTTGGTTTACCTTCGGGTAATGTATTGTTGTGTTCTATATTGATTATTCGCCGTTTGGGCGTAAGTTTCGGCTCTTGTGTATCTCGTTGAGTTTTTCCTGGCGAAATATTTCTTCTCCCTGCCTGTTTTAAGTTTCGGGACGAAACTTCTTTTAAGGAGGGTAGAATGTAATACCCGTAATTTTGTTTTCCGGAAATTTTCTATTTTTTTGGCGAAAGTCCGTTTTTGACAACTCGCTTGGGACCGTTTCGTCATCCCGAGAATGATTACTTCTACACCTTTTGTCATCCGAGTTCGTTTCGGTATCGTTATGTTGAATTCCGTGTTCTTTAGCGACTTTTCCACGTATGAGTTCGACTTTGTTAAATCACCATAAATTCTTGGAAGCTCCAAAAATTCTAAATCTTTGCAATATTATAAAGCATCGAGTTAGCTTTCCAATGGTTCAAACGGTGAGTCAATCGGAGTCCGGACGAGAGAGTTATGGTCGTTTTAGCTCACCCGCTCGTTATTGGCCGATCACTGCCGGCCGAACTCGGCCGTGTCGTCCGACACGGCCCGTGCCGTACTCGTCCGGAAATGCCGAAGTTTCTGCCGACCAGACTCGGCCGTGTCGTCCGACACGGCCCGTGCCGTACTCTTCCGGATAAGCCTGGAACGACTGCCGACACGCCCGACCGTGTCCCGACACGGCCGAGTCATGCCGAAGTCATCGGGGCGGGTCGCTATCGGAAGGCCCTCAGCGCCGCGACCGTGTCAAGCAGACACGGTCGAGTCCCTGTCGGCCAGCTGTGCAACACGACCGTGCCGACCGGCACGGCCGTGTCCGGCAGCAGCCAACCCCTATAAAAGGCCCTGCAGACGTTTTTCTTGCCATTTTTCACCTTCTTCTTCTCCTCTTCCGCAGCTGGGCGTGTTCTAGGCTTGAAGCCATGTTGTTTAACAACATATCCATGGAGTCTTGGAGCTCATATCATCAATCATCCATCCTATAACATCCTTTGATCGAGCGAATCAGGTTAGATTTTCCAGAAATCTAATTTTGGGGATTTTGGGTATTTTGTTCGATTTCGTCCGTTTAATCCGATTTAACTTAGGATTGTGATGGATTGATGATTATTTAGATGTATTGTATCATTCCCCTTGTTATCCCATGTTTGGATCGTATCGATTCATTGTTTTGGTCGAGTTCTTGACCGACGCCTTGAAGGTGTCCGGTAAAATGTCATAGAGGGGTTTTCGGGCGTTCTACGATTATTCTTCCCCGTATGATCGATGATTTATTGAATTTATGTTGTTAGGGTCGAATTCTTGTGAAGAACTCGAGTGAAACCCTTCCGCTCGTTGTCTTCTTCGTGGTTCAAGCTTCCGGTCGAACCGTGTTCTTCGGGATCTTGATAACGTTTATTAAGGCAAGTATACATTTATGATTGTACGTTCTCGACTTTGAAAGTATGAAATATTGATGGTATGATTATTTCTAGCCACTCCGGGACGGGCCTATGGTCCTCTGAGGGTTTAGTAGCCTCTGGTGCTATTCCAAGGTTGATATGAACGAACCGATTCTACGGCATTAAAAAGAAATAATGATGGCATGCTAATTTATATCCACTCGGGACGGACCGACGGGTCCTCCGAGGGTTTCGTAGCCTCCAGTGCGATTCCATGGATAATATGAATTAACCACTCCGGGACGGACCGACGGGTCCTCCGAGGGTTCCGTAGCCTCCAGTGCGGTTCCACGGTATTCATATATGTATTGATGAGATGCTATGAGATTTAGTTATTCCGGAATACTAGTCTTGAATTGATGAATTGACGGATATTGATGAATTGACGGATATTGATGAATTGACGGATTACATTTACTTTATTGTCGAGAAGTATTATGTTTCATATTGTTATACTTGCACTAGCTATTCGACGGCTAACCCCTTTATGGGGGAAATACGTTTCATGTATTTCAGTTCCGGAGAGCGGACGGGAGTGCCGGGTCGGCGTGAAGATGATGGGCAAGTGTGATACTGTATCTTGTCTCCGGTTATTTTCTTGGATTCCTCCATTCAGTGTTGTTGTACTGGAATGGATTTTTAAATACTCGAGTATTGTATTTCAATTTCCTTGATGTTCCGGCCTGTGTTGCCGAGGTATTGATTTGTGAAGTGATGTATATGTTTTCGTTGGTTATGGTTTTGAATACCATTTGTATCATCTTCCTTTCGTTTGTGTGTAGACCTTATCGGTCAAGTTTATAGTTCCGCGTATGTTTAGCCTTGTGGGTCCCACGGCGGGGCTCACGGCGCTGTAATATACCCTGAATAACTTGGGGGTGTTACACATATATCAGTAGAAGAATGTTTCTCTCAGCCAAAGCTATAAGTTATCTAGTTCTAGAAATATAAAGAAGAGTGGCAAATCTACAGGAAAAAAGAAGGAAAATTCTGATAACAAGACAACAATGAAAGCAAGAGCAGGTTGTATCAATCCAAATTATATCATTGTTGAGCCTAATGATGATAGTTAGATTACTCTTTTCCCTTACAAAATAAAATTAATTCATCAAAGAGTGAACAAATAAGAAGCTGTGTCATTCATGTGACTGAATCGCTGGAAATAAATAACCAAGGCACTCGAAATGGTCTCCCATGTAGTTCAAATGACAAAGTGCAAGGAGAGTGAAATGTTCAGCTCCCGAATGAGCAGATTGCAATTATTCGGAGGACAAAGTGCTTTTACATGTGTTATATTTTGCTTTTTATTATCCGATAAGAAGAATATCCATATTCAAAGATGTAATCCCCATAAAAAATATAGCATTCATTTCCAGCAACTAAAATCTTCATCATTACAGAAATAAATCTATAGGAGGTGCATATAACCTTGAACAAACTAATCATAACCTAAAGTTTATATATTTACCTTTGCCAACTAGAATTCTCCCTAAATCAGACATTCAGGAACAAGAATGTACTTCAATCAAATTGTCATTACAATGATACTTAAAGTAAGCTCATGATGGTATTTAAACATTCAACCAATGCTTTTGGAGGCACATAAACATGTAACAAAGTACTACATCATGATGAAAGACACAAAGCTACGAAATGCAATAAAAATCCAGGATCAAAGTGGGTTCGTTACTGATGCTATAAAACTACATAAGGATGAGGTGAATCATCTTAAAAGATGGGAAAACAATGAAATCCTTCTGTTCATATTCAAGGAGCAACAAAGGGAAGTTCCTTTCAAGTTGTTATTTCAAAATCTACAGTAAAATAAACAGCATACATCTTCATCTTCATACTGACTTTTACACATCAAGTTATTAATCATCAATAACAAAAAAAACAAGATTCAATCTCCAGAACAGAAACATCAAAAATTAACTTTTTACACATCATGTTATTAATCATCAATAACAAAAAAAACAAGATTCAATCTCCAGAACAGAAACATCAAAAATTAACTTTAGAAACAAAAATTAAACCTCCAGTTTACTTACTATTGTATAACGAAAACGATTTTTGATTGATTCAGAGCACCGCAACCTTCACCAAAGATGAACCCCTACTGACCCTGGTTTCACGAGCGTTGGCGGAGTTCTTAAAAATTATTAAAAGGATTGTATGAAGATGGCCGCGTCTGAAGAAGGAGATGAGGCGCGCGATAAAACCCTCTTGTTCTTAATAAATTTTGCCGCAAATATTTTCATAATCCCGCGCGCAATTAGGATAAAAATAAAATTTATATTTTAAAGAAGTGTTTTATATGTAATAAAGAAGTGTTTCTATAGAAATATAACAAAGACAACACTTTTAAAAAGTGTTAAAATTATTATAAAAAGTGTTGCATATTTCTATATATTTTGCAACATTATATAAAATGTTGCTTTATATAAATAAGTGTTACCTTTATAAGCCTAAATTAACACTTATATTAAAGTGTTGCCATAATTTTAAAATTGCAACATTTTTTAGAAGTGTTACCTTCCAAGTGATGCTGTAGCCTTATTTTGTAGTAGTGAAAGGCACTTATCGGAGAATCAGAAGCCACGCGAACACCTATGAAAATAAAGGAATGCCTACAGGCGATCACCGACAGTGACTCCTCTGATGATGAAATAGAAGATAAAGCCTATGTGTGCTTTATGGCTAAGGAAGAGGATGACGATGACAGTGACGATGAGGTAAGCTCATCTTCAGTTAACCTTATAAATGCATCATAAATATTTGAAAATATGATGAATGAATTCAGGATCATCCAAAAAGCCCATAATATGCTTAAATAAGAAAACTTATAGCTCTCTCTTTCAAATATAGAGCTGAAGGATGAAAACGATCTGCTGAAAAACAATTATGAAAATACGTCTTTAGATTGCAAAAATAGCAAGATCACTCATAAAAACTCATGGAACGCAATCATCAACTTGCAACTGAACTAAATTGTAATACCCGGCTATAATTCATTCTTTGCCACTCAGTAATTATCAGTCTTTAATTGTCACTCAGTAATTCTCACTCATTAATAATCACTCATCATTCATGAATCACTCATTTGCGTTCAATGTTGGCATGTTGTAATCGTATATCAGTTACCGATCGTCATTTTACCTCCGTTTTTAGATCGAGACGGGAGTATTATCATTTTCATTTTGATTGATAGCCTTGTACTGGGAGTATCATCTTTGGCTCGTGTTAGACTTGTTCACTTCCACATTCGTATGATATGTCGGATCATTCATCAGTCGTAGTGAGGAATCGGAATTATCGGATTTATTTCACCTTGGCCAACATCGAGTTACGGCCGTAAGGTTCTGGGATACGGCCGTAAGTTCAGCGGGTACGGCCGTAAGGCTGGCGATTACGCGTAAGTGGTCCAAAGAGCCCAAACATTTTGGCCGAAGGTGAGTTACGGCCGTAAGGAAGGTGAGATACGGCCGTAAGTGGTGTTCGTAAATTTCGGGTGTTGTCGACCAAGGGTGACTTACGGCCGTAAGGGTTGCGGCATACGGCCGTAAGTCGAGGCAGGTACGGCCGTACGCTGCAGGAAGGATGTCTGGCCATTTTTGACGAAGGCGGGTTACGCCCGTAAGGTTGGCCGGATACGGCCGTATCATCCGAGTTACGGCCGTAAGGTGTGCGGTACGGCCGTAAGGCTGTCGACGGGTGTTTTTGACGAAGGCGGGTTACGCCCGTAACTCAGGAGCGGTTACGGCCGTAAGTCTGCCGGCTTTCGGGACGAATTACGGCCGTACGAGTTGGCCGGTTACGGCCGTAAGGCCGTTGACTTGGAAAGTTACGGCCGTAAGAGGGCCGAGTTACGGCCGTAACTTCCGGCAATATTTAAGGACTGGTCGGGACATTTTTTCACCATTTTCTTCCTTTCTTCATTTTGTTCCTAGAGAGAGACTTGAGAGAGGAATTTTTCCATCCTCAATCACTTGAGTGTTAGACTTTCATCATCCTCATTCATTTGGGAAGCTTGGATACTCGTTTTAACTCGTATTCATCGGATCGAAGTGGTTGGATCTTCAAGAGGTAATTTCTTCAACACCTTGGATTTCGATTTTGTGTTGAGAGATGATGTTTTGGACGTTATAATCATGTTATATTAAGGGATATGTATATGATTATGAGTTTGTATAAGGATTCATTGGATTATTGATGATTATTCTAGAACACTTTGAATATCGAGTTGAGATTGGGGGTTTTCAATTAATTGTCGTTATAATCACGTTTTTGGATATTCGTTGTGGATAATTAATCGTATTGAAGATGTTTTGTTGGTTTGAAACACTTCTTGGGGGATTTGGTATTGGTATATTGAGGTTTGATTGTAAACAATCGGAGTTTGGACGCAACGTGTTTGATTTAATGCCTCAATGGACTTGGTTTAGTCGTATCGACGTGTTGAGTTCGTCATATTCATGTTTGTTACGTATATTGAACGGATTGTTGGTAATTGAATTGTTCAAGGTTGTTCGAGCGACCGATATCTCAATTAGGACATTGTTCGTGGAAGGATAATTGTCACCGGTGTTGTGTAAGTTAATTCTTACTCGGTTAAAAGGATATTCATACCTTTTGTTGTTGATCATTCATAATCATAACTCATTCATCATTGTATTAATCATATTAAAACTTGTTATTGTCAATTAATCACTTGATCATAAGGAGCAGCGGTTCCAATCTTTTCGTTGAACTATCATTCATTTCATTATTACTCTCATCTCGGTGAGTCATTCTTGACCTTGTCTAATTATTATTCATTAATATTCATTATGGTCATTCTCGTTCAAATGACCTTCTGGGTTCATATTGCGTGGCCGGGTGTGGCTGTGTGGAATTTTTAGTCGGGCACACGATGGTTATGTATTGGGTTCACCGATACATTAGACCGTGCACACGGGAAAGCGTTACACCGTGAGACTAATTAGGTACAAGGACGGGTGTGTCCGGTCATTCGTCTTGTACACTTGCACAGAATACTACGGGCGTACTATGATACTCTTCTTCAGCGTAATTCATAACTAAGGATATTTCATAACTTCAGTTAAATCATGTTTGTGTATTTTCAACCCTTGTGGATTGTTGTTCTGTTTAACTGACCCCGGCTCGGGATTTTGTTTTTCAGGTCATGGAAAGGCAAACGCACGGGAATAGCATGCTGATCTCGAGGAGTCCCAGTGATACTAGTAGGGGCCCCCGATCTTTCAGTTATTCATGTTATTGTCCTTTATTTTCCGCTGCAGACTTTCATTTGAATACTCCGTTTCATTCAGTGTTGTGTATTTTATCTTCATATAAAATACACTAGTATTCGGTAATGTCCTGGTGTGTTGTAACTAAACTCCTCATCGGAGTAATTATTGTTGTAATGTAGTTCGGTACTACATTTATCTTGTGTAATTCATTCATTTTCATTTGCCTGGTGGGTCCCAGTTGGGGATCTACGGCACTGTAATATCCGCCTAGTTTGGGGTGTTACAAAGTTGGTATCAGAGAGTGGTTTTGAATACTACCTTCCGAGTCATGTCTCATTTGAAATCATCGTCGACTAGTATCATTGGACTTTCGCGTCACGTGTGACCTGTGCAAATGCCGAGCCAATCAGACCGGAAGAACTGTAAGATTTCTAACGCCATGGTATAATTTCTGGCAATAGTCATTCATTCATCATTCATCATTTAACAATCCTCAAACATCATCATTCATTGTGATTAGGGCGATCATGTTAACTCATTAATCACTTAATTCATTTCATTACTTAGTTAATGATCAGGACAATCATGTTAATTCATTTATTACTCAATTCATTTCATTACTCAGTTGTCGATCTGGATGATTATATTTTTAATCTTGTTAAGTTATTCAAGATAATCATTTCAATAATTTCATCAGATAATCATGTCACTTCAGTAAATCATTCATATAATCACTAAGTTAGAGCATGTATACTCATTTTCATCATCTCATGACGTAATCATAACATGATAATCATGCGGGAAATATAATCATTTTGCGACCTTCCTACTTCAGTATGGACAGAGCTGTCAGGGGATGCACGGGAAGAGGCCGCGGTGCGGGCCGAAACCCGAGGAATAATCACTCGCTGCTGGGAAATCGTGCCCAGGACTCGGCTCGATCAGAAGATGTTCGGGTTGATCCACTCACTTTTATGCAGGCCATGATGACCCATGTGCAGTTGCTCAATCATCATTGCGCCACTCTGGCCGGATTAATCGAGAGAACTCTCCCGTATGAGCCAGATGCTAAGGAAAGTGCTGAACAACAACCTTCATTTGTCAGCAGGAAATCAACGAAGCATAATCAATCCGAAGGCGGTCAGTCAACCTTCAAGAAGCCTCGTGTGAGTCCTATCGTTTATGAGCGACCTCCTACGGTGCATAGTTGTGCGGGATCTCAGTCCCGAGCGGCCAGTTCGGCCGTCACCTGTTTCAACTGTGAACAACCGGGTCATTTCAGCACCAAATGTCCGAAGCGGACTGTCACATGCCATAACTGTGGAATTGCTGGGCATAGGGCCCGTTTTTGCTGAAGGGACTCCAAGTCGGCTCCGGCGGAATCTCAGGCCCCGAAGCAATCAGCGTTTCAGAATCAGACTGCTTTGTCAACGTCGTTTAAGACAATGGAAGCAAATAGAGTTGGAGCTCGTATTTATCAGACAGGAGCGTCCAGTTCAGGGGCCGGCAAGCCCCGGATTCATGTGCTGAGGAGGATCGACGATTCGGTGACCCGAAGGATCTCAGGTATACTCATGATTTTATTTCAACCTGTGTGTACCTTTTAATAGTGGTGCACCGCATTCATTCATTTTCGAATCATGTTCGAATGGACTTATTTTGGGATAGTCCTATTGCTTTTGGACCCCATACCATCGGTCTACCTGACGATGGAAGAATTTTCGGAAATCATACCGGAGTAAGCTTAGTGACCGCGATTGGTTGATGGACCTAATTGTGGTGAATTTTATCTTAGGACGATGTAATTTTCGATATTAGTTGGTTTGATCGTCTTGATACTATCCTCAGTGTTTGTCAGCGTTTGATCGCTATCTTTCCGTCGTTGGTTTTCGAATGTGTACTTCAGAGGAAGTGATCCCCGTTGTTCCAGAAGGAGTATTATTCTGACGAAAGCAGAGAGATTCCGCAATCGAACTATTCAATCATTCATTGTATCATCTTCATCGATTGGCCTTTCTAGGGCAATCGAAGTGTTCAATCATTCGTGGTATCATTGTCATCGATTGACGATGTAGTTCCAGACGAGTTATCTGGTTGCCTTCTCATAGAGTAGGGGAATTCAGGAGTGAGTTGGAGCCGGTACGTCCCCTTTATCGAAGGTACAGTATCGGATGGCCCCGACCAGAATGTAGGAGTTGAAGATTCAACTTGAGGAGTAGTTCGAGAAAGGTTATCTCCGACCGATTGCGTCCCCGTGAGGAGCACCAGTGTGATCTGTGAAGGAGAAGGATGGCTCGTCTCGTGTGTGTATTAATTACCAGGAGTTGAACAGGGCGATGATCAAGAGTAGTATCCCTTACCCCGTATTGATGATCTTTTAGATCAACTTCAAGGAGCCTCAGTGTGTTCCAGGATCGACTTAAGATCTGGATATCACCAGTTGCGGAGTCGAGAGTCGGATATCGCGAGGACAGCGTGTCGTACACACTACGGTCATTATGAGTTCGTAGTTATGCTGTTCGGGCTAACTACTGCACCTGCGGTATTCATGGAGTTAATGAATCGGGTTTTCATCGACTTTTTGGATCAGTTTGTTGTTGTCTTCATCGACGACATTTTGATTTATTCTCCTAGCCGAGAGGAACACGAGGTTCATCTTCATCAGGTTCTCGACATGTTGAGACGCGAGCAACTTCATGGTAAGCTTCCAATTGTGAATTCTGGATGTCCGAAGTGATTTTCTCGGGCATGTAATTTCACCTGTCAGTTATTCACCAATCACAAGAGATGAAGTATATATTTACTCACAAGGAGTTAAATATGTGACAAAGGCGGTGGTTGGAACTAATCAAAGATTATGATATCGAGATCCTTTGCCACCCGGGCAAGGCAAATGTTGTCGCCGACGCCTTGAGTCGTAAGTCCGTTCAGGGGCAGATGCTTGCTCGTTTAAGAGTTCATAAGGAGCTTCAGCAGGAATTCCTTAGATCCGAGATCGAGGCCCGACTTCAGCAAGTTCAGGGACAACTTTGTATGTTAGAGATTTCATCATCACTTGAGGAGGAAATCAGGGAGAATCAGGGTTCAGATTCATTTTGTTGCTCATCCGCGAGGATGTGGTACAGGGGAAAGCCCCTGGATTTGTGGTCCACGAGGATGGACTCTTGAGATTTTAGAATCGGTTGTGCGTACCGGCGAATGATGAGTTGAAAAGCTCGATCTTGAGAGGAGCTCATGCTACCCCTTATCCGGTTCATCCGGGGTCTAGCAGGATGTACAAGGACTTGAAACAACATTTCTGGTGGAGTAATATGAAGCGAGGAGTCGCGGAATTTGTTTCGAGATGTTTAGCCTATCAGCAAGTCAAGATTGAACATCAGCGACCGGCGAGTATGCTGATACCGCTCCCTATTCCAGAATGGAAGTGGGAAGACATTTCTATGGATTTCTTCACAAGTTTGCCGACGAGTAGTCGTGGCATGAATACGATCTGGGTGATCGTGGACCGCTATCTAAATCAGCTCATTCCTTGAGATCAAGGATACGTGGGGTCCCAAGAGGCTTGCCCAGCTGTTCATCAGAGAGTTAGTGAGATTGCACGGTATTCCTAAGAGTATCGTTTCTGATCATGTCGGGCGATTCGTGTCTCGTTTATGGAATCAGTTCATCGTGCTATGGGAACTCAGCTTAATCTCATTACCGTTTCTCATCCTCAGTCCGACGGACAATCAGAGAGGACTATTCAAACATTGGAGGACATGTTGAGGGCATGCGTCCTCGATTTAGAAGACAATTGGGAAGCCCAACTACTGTTGATCGAATTCACGTACAATAATAGTTGGCACTCTTCGTTTCAGGTAGCACCTTACGAGGCCTGGTACGGTCGTTGTTGTCGATCTCCCTTGTGTTGGGACGACCCATCAGAATCAATCGGCACCGAGCCCGATATGCTTATAGCCGCCCGTGAAAAGGTAGCTTTGATCAGGAGTCGTTGTTGACCGCTCGGAGTCGACAGGAATCATATGCAGGTAATCGTCGTCGACCATTAGAGTTCGACGGGTGACCATGTTTTGGTCAAGGTAATCCCGAGTTGTTATATCTTCCGTTTTGAGAATAGGGGAAAGTGGAGTCCGAGATTCATTGGACCGTGTGAGATTTTGAATCGAGTAAGCGAGTTAGCTTATCGATTGGCTTTACCTCCAGCTTTGAGCCGAATTCGTAATGTGTTTCACGTCTCTCAGCTATGGAAATATGTTGCCGACCCGAGTCACATACTTCAGTTCGACGAAATCGAGATCGCAGATGATCATTTGTATGAGAAGCGTCCCATACGAGTGTTAGAGCGGCAAATCAAACAGTTGAGGAATAAGGCGATTCCTTTGGTTAAGTTTCAGTGGTCTAGACACGGAGTCGAAGAGGCCACTTGGGAAACCGAGGAGAGTATGCGGGGGAGTTATCCCGAGTTGTTTGACCCTTAGTTTCGGGGACGAAACTCTTTTTAAGGGGGGGAGTATGTAATACCCGGCTATAATTCATTCTTTGCCACTCAGTAATTATCAGTCTGTAATTGTCACTCAGTACTTCTCACTCATTAATAATCACTCATCATTCATGAATCACTCATTTGCGTTCAATGTTGGCATGTTGTAATCGTATATCAGTTACCGATCGTCATTTTACCTCCGTTTTTAGATCGAGACGGGAGTATTATCATTTTCATTTTGATTGATAGCCTTGTACTGGGAGTATCATCTTTGGCTCGTGTTAGACTTGTTCACTTCCACATTCGTATGATATGTCGGATCATTCATCAGTCGTAGTGAGGAATCGGAATTATCGGATTTATTTCACCTTGGCCAACATCGAGTTACGGCCGTAAGGTTCTGGGATACGGCCGTAAGTTCAGCGGGTACGGCCGTAAGGCTGGCCGGTTACGGCCGTAAGTGGTCCAGCAGGCTGCCCAGACATTTTGGCCGAAGGTGAGTTACGGCCGTAAGGAAGGTGAGATACGGCCGTAAGTGGTGTTCGTAAATTTCGGGTGTTGTCGACCAAGGGTGACTTACGGCCGTAAGGGTTGCGGCATACGGCCGTAAGTCGAGGCAGGTACGGCCGTACGCTGCAGGAAGGATGTCTGGCCATTTTTGACGAAGGCGGGTTACGCCCGTAAGGTTGGCCGGATACGGCCGTATCATCCGAGTTACGGCCGTAAGGTGTGCGGTACGGCCGTAAGGCTGTCGACGGGTGTTTTTGACGAAGGCGGGTTACGCCCGTAACTCAGGAGCGGTTACGTCCGTAAGTCTGTCGGCAGGCTTTCGGACGAAGCCGAATTACGGCCGTACGAGTTGGCCGGTTACGGCCGTAAGGCCGTTGACTTGGAAAGTTACGGCCATAAGAGGGCCGAGTTACGGCCGTAACTTCCGGCAATATTTAAGGACTGGCCGGGACATTTTTTCACCATTTTCTTCCTTTCTTCATTTTGTTCCTAGAGAGAGACTTGAGAGAGGGATTTTTCCATCCTCAATCACTTGAGTGTTAGACTTTCATCATCCTCATTCATTTGGGAAGCTTGGATACTCGTTTTAACTCGTATTCATCGGATCGAAGTGGTTGGATCTTCAAGAGGTAATTTCTTCAACACCTTGGATTTCGATTTTGTGTTGAGAGATGATGTTTTGGACGTTATAATCATGTTATATGAAGGGATATGTATATGATTATGAGTTTGTATAAGGATTCATTGGATTATTGATGATTATTCTAGAACACTTTGAATATCGAGTTGAGATTGGGGGTTTTCAATTAATTGTCGTTATAATCACGTTTTTGGATATTCGTTGTGGATAATTAATCGTATTGAAGATGTTTTGTTGGTTTGAAACACTTCTTGGGGGATTTGGTATTGGTATATTGAGGTTTGATTGTAAACAATCGGAGTTTGGACGCAACGTGTTTGATTTAATGCCTCAATGGACTTGGTTTAGTCGTATCGACGTGTTGAGTTCGTCATATTCATGTTTGTTACGTATATTGAACGGATTGTTGGTAATTGAATTGTTCAAGGTTGTTCGAGCGACCGATATCTCAATTAGGACATTGTTCGTGGAAGGATAATTGTCACCGGTGTTGTGTAAGTTAATTCTTACTCGGTTAAAAGGATATTCATACCTTTTGTTGTTGATCATTCATAATCATAACTCATTCATCATTGTATTAATCATATTAAAACTTGTTATTGTCAATTAATCACTTCAGTCATAAGGAACGACGGTTCCAATCTTTTCGTTGAACTATCATTCATTTCATTATTACTCTCATCTCGGTGAGTCATTCTTGACCTTGTCTAATTATTATTCATTAATATTCATTATGGTCATTCTCGTTCAAATGACCTTCTGGGTTCATATTGCGTGGCCGGGTGTGGCTGTGTGGAATTTTTAGTCGGGCACACGATGGTTATGTATTGGGTTCACCGATACATTAGACCGTGCACACGGGAAAGCGTTACACCGTGAGACTAATTAGGTACAAGGACGGGTGTGTCCGGTCATTCGTCTTGTACACTTGCACAGAACACTACGGGCGTACTATGATACTCTTCTTCAGCGTAATTCATAACTAAGGATATTTCATAACTTCAGTTAAATCATGTTTGTGTATTTTCAACCCTTGAGGATTGTTGTTCATTTAATCGACCCATTTGGGATTTTGTTTTTCAGGTCATGGCAAGGCAAACGCACGGGAATAGCATGCTGATCTCGAGGAGTCCCAGTGATACTAGTAGGGCCCCCCGATCTTTCAGTTATTCATGTTATTGTCCTTTATTTTCCGCTGCATACTTTCATTTGAATACTCCGTTTCATTCAGTGTTGTGTTTTTTATATTCATATAAAATACACTAGTATTCGGTAATGTCCTGGTGTGTTGTAACTAAACTCCTCATCGGAGTAATTATTGTTGTAATGTAGTTCGGTACTACATTTATCCTGTGTAATTCATTCATTTTCATTTGCCTGGTGGGTCCCAGTTGGGGATCTACGGCACTGTAATATCCGCCTAGTTTGGGCTGTTACATAAATGAGGTAAAATCTCATAATAGATGTCAGACAAATGATTATGCTTTACTAGAATCTAAGATACAACTTCTCGAGAAAAGAGAAGGAGAACTCGAGACCATCCTCAAATCATTTGAGAAATCATCAAGGAGGACGAAAAACATCCTAAGCACTGGACAACATGTCCATGACAAATGTGGCTTGGGATATGGCTGTTTATCCAACAAGGCAAAACTAGTACGGTGTTTGTCAATGGAGTGAAATCCATTCCTGAAACCAAAGAAGCTCCAAATGCTGCTCCTGTAAACAAATGAAAGGCTATAGTTGCCCCCTCTCAGAAATCAAAGGTTGCCATTCTGCCACCTCATATCATAAGTAGCGAAAAACACAGTCCCACAATCCTGTAAGACGCAATACTGAATATCTACAGTATGCTCCTCGAGCATACCAACAACGTCCGCAGCAGACTAGAATGAAGGTTGTACCCAAGTACCATCAACAACATGCACCTTACTACTACCGACAGTAAAATGCTCCTAGATACTGGGTACAGGAACTCAAGTATCTGTCTCGTAAGCAAGATGCTATGCAGTTATACCAACAGCAGGAATGGGAATCCAACTAGAAACCCAGAAGGCAGGCTAGAACGCAGAGAATACAGTTCCTCCTCCCATAAAACAACCTTACTAGAGCCAAAATTTAAGAATTACATGCATAATGATGCTTACAATGTAACACCCCCAAAACCATCCGGGATATTACAGCATCGTGGGTCCCGCGCCGGAACCCACCAGGCTAAAAATCGTTTACAAAACCATTTCAAAAATGTTTAAAAATGCCAAAGGGCCAATGACGGTAATATTTTAAATACTCAAATATTTTCAAAAACATAGTTCTCAAATACCGTCATAAAATACCATTTGAAAATACAAGGCAAATGCCAAATCTCGACAGTTCAAAGTGTACGTTAAGCCACCCCTTAAACGTACCGATAAAATAGTTAGGAAAAAGGGTTTGACGAAATAACCCAAGTTCCCAAAATGCCAAAAGGCCATTTAAAATACGCACACTGGTAAAAATACTGAAAAGCCATTTTAAAATACACACGCAGCGGATAAAAAACATAGTTCAAAATACACATTTGCAGCGGAATAAAACAACCAGAAGAGAATACTCAATACTCAAATAAATACCACAGCTAGTATCACCCGGGAAGCTCATCCATTCACGACCGCTACTAGCTCGATCTACGAGTACCTAAAAATAAAGCCCACGACGGGGTCAGCCACAATACTCAACAATGATATCGATCACATCATCATAAATAATTACATACCAATGTAATAATACTGTAAGAATACTACCAATGTAAACTTACCGTCATAACCTTACCAATCCATGGCAATCCATACCAAATCGATCCTTACCATAATTCACATTTCGCATTCTCAAATGACGAAATTAACTCAACAACAATTGTACCATATTCCAAAAATACCAATAATCCTCAAAACATCATCATAACTCATAATTGCGGAAATAAACCAATATGTGCCAAATCTTGTCCGTCGGATTACATAATCAAAACTCAACCTAGATAAACCAATAATACACAACATATCTGTAGATCAACTACCACATGATAATGATAACAAATCACGAACATCGACGTACAGTCCGAATGCTCATACGATCAATACCAATGATCAACCAATACATTGTAATACCCATGATTTTCGTTCCGGTTATTTTAATTTTTTTTTCGGATATTTCCCAGTTGTAGAGTGCCGGTATTATTTTCTCGACAACTGATTTTGGTGTTTATAACCATAGGTGATGATTGGTTATCCGTTGTTTTCATTTCGGATCGATGATGTTGTCCCCGAGTGTTTTGTCGTGTTCGTTTCGTGCGATTTCGAAAAATTGAGTCATCGAATCATGGTGGTCGGGCACTGGCCGGACGGTTGCGGGCACTGGCCGGACGAGTGGAGGCACTGGCCGGACGGGTGCAGGCACTGGCCGGGCGGGTGTGGCAGGAACCGGCGTAGCGCACGCTCTGAGCGGCGAGTAGCGCACGCCTTCGGCCGGAGCGGCCGCCTTCGGCCGGTTGGCTGCGCACGCTAGTCGGCCGAGGCAGTAGGGCAGTGGGGTTCTGGACTAGGGTAGATCGGCAGGTAGCGCACGCTACTGTCGGGCACTGCGCTTCGGCCGGCGAGTAGCGCGCCTTCTGGCCGGAAAAGCTGCGCACGCTACCTGGCCGAGTCAGTAGGGCAGTGTGGTTCTGGATTGTGGCCCGGGACGATAGCGCACGCTAGCTCGGCAGCCTAGCGCGCGCTAGGCTGCACCAGTATAAATATGACCGAGCAGTCTTGTTTGCACTCATTTTTCATTTTCTCCCTTTCTCTTCTGCGGCTGGATCCTTTGGGAACTTGAAGGCATGTTGTTATAAAACTAATCCACGAAGTTTGGGAGCTCATATCATCTATTAATCACTCCATCACATCCTTCAATCCAGCGAATCAAGGTTAGTTTTCCTAAAATCTTAGTTTTGGCAAAATTGGGGGTTTTGGTTGTTTTCGCCCGTTTGATCCGTGATAACTTATATTTGTGATGGATTGATGATTATTAAGTCATATTATACCAATTTCCTTGTTGATCCATGGTTTGATTGTTAAAGATTCTTCATTTTGTTGAGTTCCTAATCGGTGCCTTGAAGGTGTCTGGTGAAAATCCTTAGAGGGGGGTTTTGGCGTTCTATGATTATTCTTCCTCGTACGATCGTTGATTTTGATGGTATGATGTTAGGGTCAGGTTCCTTGCGAAGAACTCAATTCGGAACTCTTTCGTTCGCCGTTTCCCGATCGGTGGTGTTACCATCGTTTCCGCTGGAGAGTTATGGGCATTCGAGGTTTTCCGGTTGAGCCACGTTCGTCGGAGTGTCCAGTATGAACTATTGAGGCAATTATCTTGCCCATACATTACGTGTTTTGTGGATATGATGGTTGAAAATTGACGATACGTGCTAAACGAATAGTTTACAAGCATTTTTTTAAAGAATCGGTATATCTACAATCATGGTTTTATTAAAAGAAGATTCTTGTTCTCGTGAATTAATGTGCTTAATTGACTATGCGTATTGGTGTCGAATATAGAATCACCTTATTTTCGAGTGATGCCATTATGTGTGATTTTGTTGTTGGTAAGTTAAGGTTCAATTATTTTGTTAAGATTTCGTGTGGAGTCGTACGGATGTGTGTGAATATGTGAGCTTGTGTGATATTGGTTGTGTCGTTTGGTGTTGTTTAGATGGTGTGCTTCGTTGTTAATTGTATAAGTTTTGGGTCATGAGTATGTGTTGGATAAGTTGGCCATTCTAGCAATATACCTCGACTATATATATTGTGATTGACTCTTGAGGATTGTGGTTTTGGAAATGTGAATTGATGAGAGTTGTAAGGTTTTTCTCGGGTACTCTCACTCGGGTATTGACTCGACGGGGTCACACGGGGACCTGGTAGCTTAGCGGCTGGACCGGGTCGCGAGAGTTACTTCGAGTGGGCATTCTCACTTGGGGTCGCTCGACGGGACGCACAGGGACTTGGTGGCCTTACGGCAGGACCAGAGGCTGGACCGGGTCACGAGAATTGCTAGAATATTTGTACTGATGAATAATTGTGATATGTCCGGAGTATCATAATGCTTGGTGCTCGGGGTCGAGAGAGATTATATATCGAGTCTTGGTGTTTGGCTAGAATGGCATAAGAGTAATGTATTATGTGTAATATGTCTTTGGAAGTGAATTGAAGTTGATGGTTGGGTCGTGGACCCTGTGTTTTGTGACTAGAATGAATTGGGTTGTGAACTCCGTGTTTTGTTAATTGGATTTGCATTTTTGGAAAATGAACTATGGGGCGATGACCGTAAGTGGCTTTGGTAGAATTAAGAACTTTTCAATCACAAATGTTTTCAAAACTCCCGAGATTTGGAAGTATTTACAAAGTGCTTACTTGTTTCGTTTTACTTTCAAGGATTGAACTATTTTTGATTAAACAAAATATCTCGGGAAGTCTTTTGTTGTATTCTCGGAATGTGTTATGTTTGGCTCGTATTTGCACTTTATACTTGTACTAGCAAAACAGTGTAGTTTTGCTAACCCCCGAGTATTCGGGGGGTGGATGTCTGTTTTTGCATCCAGGTACGTGCAGGTTTGGGAGAAAACCATAGGATCGGTGCGAAGGATGATGGAAGGCGATTGATACTAATCACATAAAGGCCAGTGTTGGATGCAGTCAGTCGGAGTTCGTGTATGGTCTTTTCCGCGGTCGTACTTTTCGTTTGAGAGTGTATTTTACCCTTGCATGGGTATGAGTCGAGATAGAAATGAGTATTTTTTACTTGCATGTTATTGATGAAATACCAAGTTGGTCTATTAGATGTAGTATTTTATCATGTCGGTATGTGATTTATTGTGTTGTTTCGATGTCTAGCCTGGTGGGTCCTCACGGAGAGGGTCTGCGGCGTGTAATATTCCCGGTTTGATTCTGGGGGTGTTACATTTATGGTATCGGAGCTTAGGTTGTGGAAACCTAGGCTGTCGGGTCCAATCGGGTATTGTCGTGTCTTGTCCTGTCAGATTGTGTTTGTCTAAGTCGTGTCGCGACGCGTCGTCTGTGATGTCGGCCGTGATTAGTATCGAGGTGCAGTCATCATCTTCGTGCGACCTGTGGATGTAAGTCTCCCTACCATAATGTGCCTTGTGATATACGAGCTTGTATGATTTTGTGTTATGGTGTGGAGTTTAAAGGTGATTTGTGATTATGTGGCCTATGTTGTTTGATCCTCGTATGATGCTAGAATGAAAGTGGTACCAACATATATGTATATAGACACATATCCTGATATAAGTCATTTTTACAAGAATAATGGCCTTGGTGTGGTTACGCAAAGAAAAATTCACCAATGTGATATTTTAAAACTTTACATGTTTTTGGGGAGACACGTATATTTTGTTTTAAAAACATCCTCCAAAGGGAGGAAAAAGTTTGATTTTCGTATGATGACCTCAAGGTCGAAATTTTTGGAGAATTAAAACTACCGATATTTTAGGTTCATCTTGTATTATAAGTTTTCAAAACACAACTTTTAAACTCAAGTGAGGTCTACAAAATGTAATCAAGACGTGACTCTCGCTTTCAACTTATCGGTTTTATGGTTGTTAGTCGTGAAATACGTGATGATGTTCTTGTTGTTCGGACAGTGTTGCTAGTTTTAAATTAAAACGGTGATGTGAATGCTGAGTCGTTCGATTTGTGTACGTTGAGATAGCTCTCTTTATTAAGAGGTAAGATTTCGGTTTTTGAATAACGATTGTCTTTTAATGGTTGCTCATGAAGTGTTAAATCGATGGCTTTGAGATTCGAACGGGTTGTTGTTTATTGTGACCATCGATTCTAGTAATGTCGAATATATGTTCGCGATCATGTCGCTCAGTTGGAGCAGCTAGCGCACGCTGAGTGCGATGCTAGCGCGCGCTAATGCAGCATGGATAGCGCACGCTAAATAATTGTTGTAGCGCGCGTTATTTAGCTGGGACAGAGGCTAGAGAACCGCAATTCTTCTAACTATTAGGCCTAACCTTGGCAGTCGGTCATCTGTAACTGTATTCTATGTGCGTTGTCTAGTGATGACAACTGTTTTGTGTGAACGTGTGTTGTGACCTTACATTCGCACTAAGTAATAATTGATTTTGTTCGGTAAGTTGATAAATTATGTCTGTTGTGTGTGTGTGTGTTCGAAAATGTTTTCCTGAAACTTTCATAAGTTTGTGTAAGTTGTAGAAAATAAAATTTTGAAACTAATTTGACGTTGCGATTAAATCGGCGGCTTCGTATGAACTTTGAAAATTGTTTGAAATTTGCGAGCCGGCCTAGGATTCTCCAATAAAACCTCAGCGGTATTGAAAGAGTTGTTTTATAGTACCTTGAACATTTTGATTTTACCGTCGTTGATTTTTGTGTAGTGTTGGGATAATTTTCGGAAATGACTTTTAACGTACTATTGTATTTTCGAATAATTCGAGTACATGATTTTCAAAAATCTTTCACACAAATTTTTTCAAAAACCAATACGATTTCTTTTTCAAAAATATATAGTGAAAGATGAAAAATCCCACTCGATGTAAAGTTTAAACTCGGCTTTGGAAATGTTAGAGTATGTAAGAATGGTTTGATGGTCTTGCATGGTTAACTTGTTGGTTGTTAATGGTGATGATGATGCGTAGGGGCATGATGATTTTGATAACGCCGGTTACACGGAAATATTATTTTGGCAAATGATTTCAAATGAGACGGTTAGAGTATGTTGTTTACAAGTTTTGATGAAACAACCCGAGGTACCAAAAGTACTTTTAAAGTTTATTTTGAATAGCATACAAATCCAAGGATTTTCAAAAGATTTCCTTTAAAAGGATACTTCGTGGATTTTCTTTCCGAGTTGTTATTGGTTACCTTATGTGATATGTCATGCTAAGTTGGTACTTTAGCATATTGTTTTCGCGAAGTGGTGCAATCGTATTGAGTGAGAATCCGCTTAGTATGCTGAGGGACAGCGGACGCGACCATGACCGCGGTACAATTGGTTATGGAGATTAGATGCGGGTATGGCCGGGAAGGTTGATATTCAAGCACTTCATTTTCGTTGTTTAGGTTTCGGGGACGAAACCTCTTTTAAAGGTGATATGATGTAATACCCACATTTTTTTCTTCTCGTTTCCATTTCGTTCGACCATATTGAGGCTATTGTGTTCGTTAAGGCTTCTGACCTTGTATTGTTTCTCACCTTTGTCATTCGAGCGAGTTCTGATATTGTTCCAAATAGATGTGTATATCGTTGTGATCTTTCCAAGTTCGGATCGATTTCTTGTGAACCGTGTTCGAAGTTAACACCTCGTGATTCCTACAAGTTTATTGATGTCTTGATTTGAGGTGTGAACTTCATAGTTGATCGTTGTTGTTCGATCATTGCTATTTGTTTGTCGTTGTACAATCATTATTGTTTGATCTCGTAGTCGTGAATATTGTACATCTGGGCCATTTTGTGATTTCCATAAGTGTTGGGAAATTGTCTTCGTATTTGATCTTCCAAATCTGTGAATTACTGGAATTTCATACCTTTTAGCGTTGGAATCGTGATTTGATTTTTGTACTGCTCGGTTTTATCAACCGCAGTGATTCATGCTCGTTGCTTTTCGTAAGCATTCTTGCGTATTGAACCGGATCATAGTGGCTTTATACTGCATGGAGCTCTGGTGTGTTTTCGAGAGTCGCCTTGCTTTTGTTTTAAGTTTCGGGACGAAACTTATTTTTAGGGGGGTAGAATGTAATACCCACGATTTTCGTTCCGGTTATTTTGAATTTTTTTTCTGGATATTTCCCGGTTGTCGAGTGCCAGTATTATTTTCTCGACAACTGATTTTGGTGTTTATAACCATAGGTGATGATTGGTTATCCGTTGCTTTCATTTCGGATCGATGATATTGTCCCCGAGTGTTTTTTCGTGTTCGTTCCGTATGATTTTGGATAATCGAGTCGTCGAATCATGGTGGTCGGGCACTGGCCGGACGGTTGCGGGCACTGGCCGGACGAGTGGAGGCACTGGCCGGATGGGTGCAGGCACTGGCTGGGCGGGTGCGGCAGGAACCGGCGTAACGCACGCTACGGGCGGCAGGTAGCGCACGCTACGGCCGGGAGGCAGCGTACGCTACGGCCGGTTGTGTAATATCCGAAATTTCTACTACTGTTGTTTGAGATTATTTTATCCGAGTTATATTGTACGGCGTGGAATCTGTACAGTATGGATAAAATAAATAAGGACTTAGATGTCAGTTTTGGTATAATTGTCGTATTTGGTCGACAATTGCACTTGAGGATATAATGTGTCGAATATATGTATTCAGGGTGCCGTATGTTCGTTTTTGGCATGTCGAGACGTTGGACAGAAATTGCGGGAAATGGCTAAGTGTAGTATTATTAGCACACGCTAATATGCATTCCTAGCGCACGCTATCGTGCAGGTTTAGCGCACGCTAATGGGAAAATATAGCGCACGCTAGTTCAGAACAGATCAGAGGGAATCTACGTGTGGACCTGGTCACTTTCGGTGCATGTGCCGATGAATTCAACTGATGTTTATCGTAAAGCATTAGCGCACGCTAATGCCTGTTGTTAGCGCACGCTAATATGAGATCGATCAACAAGGAATCTTGGCTTTATTGGTAGCTTTCGGCATGTGGGGTCACGAGCATATTCGGGGTAGGTGCATACTGTAGCAAGTCAACTACGATTAGCGCATGCTAAGATACAAGATTTTGCATGCGCTAGACAGTGTAGTTTACGTACGTCATTGCATGGGCATTACGTGCATAAGCTGATGTGCAGAGCAAGTCAGTAGCCTTTGGACCGCGATAGCGCATGCTAACGAAAGAGAGTTAGCGCACGCTAAGCATGTAACGTACGTTAAATGAGGATGTTAGCGTACGTTAATAATATACAGTATATATATGTGTAGTTGGGCATTATCATTCATTTCGTCCATTCCTTCCTTGCAACAGAGAGGAAGAGTTTTTAGAGAGAAGTTTCGTTCCATTCCTTCCTAATATGTGTGTAGTTGGGCATTATCATTCATTTCGTCCATTCCTTCCTTACACGCTATATATATGTGTAGTTGGGCATTATCATTCATTTCGTTCCCATTAGCCATTAGCGGGAAATGGCTAAGTGTAGTATTATTAGCACACGCTAATATGCATTCCTAGCGCACGCTATCGTGCAGGTTTAGCGCACGCTAATGGGAAAATATAGCGCACGCTAGTTCAGAACAGATCAGAGGGAATCTACGTGTGGACCTGGTCACTTTCGGTGCATGTGCCGATGAATTCAACTGATGTTTATCGTAAAGCATTAGCGCACGCTAATGCCTGTTGTTAGCGCACGCTAATATGAGATCGATCAACAAGGAATCTTGGCTTTATTGGTAGCTTTCGGCATGTGGGGTCACGAGCATATTCGGGGTAGGTGCATACTGTAGCAAGTCAACTACGATTAGCGCATGCTAAGATACAAGATTTTGCATGCGCTAGACAGTGTAGTTTACGTACGTCATTGCATGGGCATTACGTGCATAAGCTGATGTGCAGAGCAAGTCAGTAGCCTTTGGACCGCGATAGCGCATGCTAACGAAAGAGAGTTAGCGCACGCTAAGCATGTAACGTACGTTAAATGAGGATGTTAGCGTACGTTAATAATATACAGTATATATATGTGTAGTTGGGCATTATCATTCATTTCGTCCATTCCTTCCTTGCAACAGAGAGGAAGAGTTTTTAGAGAGAAGTTGGAGGTTCCAAACACTGAGAGATGATGATCTTTAACAAAGATTAAGTTGAGGAACATGGATTAAAGTTGTCTGTTCTCCTTCATGGTTCGTCTATACAAGGTAATAGTTCTTCACCTTTGGATTTCGTTTTGGATTGGAGATTGATGTTCTTGAGTTGATGATTATCATATAAACAAGTTAATAAGTATGATTAGGACATGGATTACCAGATTATGATGATGTTGTTATTGATATATGGATATAGGACTTGGATTATAAGTTGAATGGTTGTTTATATGTTAAAGGATATCGGATTTCGTTGTCTTGATAGATTTGAACATGGTTTCGAATTACTTAGTGTTCTTGATAATCACCATATGTTGATCGATACATGTAAAACATGCAAACTGTACAGCAGTAGCGCACGCTAAGCTTACTGGCTAGCGCACATTATCGGGGGCGACTTAGCGCACGCTACGTTGAGTGATTAACGTGCGCTAAGTAGGCAGACAATGCAGTACATCATATTATGATTATGAATTCATGCTGGTTCGAGTTGGATTGTACAGTCTATGTTTAACCGAGATATCATAGAACTGTTGAGTTTGTGGATTGGTTATATCGATTATTGATTGTTATCGAATGTGTGTTAAATTTATTATTGCGATAGGTTGCGATAATCGATCGGTGATTATAACCGTATATTGCGGTCGTGTTCGAGCATGATCTTGAATTGCGTGGTCAGGGCTGAGGAGCTCGTAGACGAAGGCAATGAAATTGGTAGCGGCTTCATCATCGTCGTATCGGTATCGCGGCAAGTTATTACTTGCTCAGTTATAATATTTAATGAATGGTTTCGGTTTCATTTTGTTTATAATGCATATAGAGATGATTATTATTGTGAACTCGGGGTATTTGGATTGTATGTCGTTCTTCCGATTCTGGGAGGTAAATCATAATGTATATGCTTTATCTCGGTTATTGGTATGTTCGGGTATCAAGGTTACGTTGCGAGAAAGATAAGGATATGATTGCCTATAGTTCATGGTGCGTTTGAATCGTCGAGCATTGAGGATAATCGCCGGTGATGATTTGACATCGAGATTGCTCCTGAAGGACTCGGGACAAGTATCTTAGTTTTGATTTCGATTTAGTGTTGATGATGTTGATCATGCAGGTTGTTTTTCATATTGCTGAACATGAGGTCGTCTTAGTTGTTTTGTCATAATGTCGTTCATGTTATTGAGTCATGTGTTGTTCATGTCGATGAACATATTGATTTGCATATGTGTATTGTTTATGTTGTTTATGTTGTGTTGATCCGTTGGGATCATGTGATCTATGCTGAGGGCGCTGGATCAGATGTCCACCTCGTTATGGTCCGACGGGATCATCTTGGGATCTATGCTGTGTAACACCCCCAATCTACTTAGGGATATTACACGCCGTAGACCCTCTCCTCGAGGATCTACCAGGCTGATAACTAAAATCAAACATCTAAACATCGCCTTTAAGGCTAAAATGACTCAGTAGACCTATTTGGTCTTTCAGTAATAACATTCAACTCAATTCCAACAAATACCCACGCAGGGGTCAAAATACAATAAATTCCCGTACAACGGGGAAAAGATACTGCAGCGGAAAAGAAAATACAACTAGACCAGTACGACATCAACGGATCCTCGTGTGATTAGTATCGTTCATCTTTCATCATCCTTCGTGCCGACCCTGTGCTATGCTCCAAAACCTGAATGCAAAAATAGACATCCACCCCCCAAATATTCGGGGGTTAGCAAAACTCCACTGTTTTGCTAGTGCAAGTACAAGTGCAAAAATACGAGCCATACAATTGAAGTTCCAAGAATAACAATAATTAGAAATCCTCAAAGATTAAAACACAACGAAACGAATACTTCCCGAGGCAAGAATTTGAGTAAGACATTCCAAAACCGAAAGACCACAATTAAAGGGAAACAATTTATGAAACAGTTTAAAATGCCATCGAGAGTTTTAATAGAAAACAATTTAGGATTATCAAATCCTTATCTTTCCAAAATCAACAGGGGTCACAGCCCAAAGGTTTTGTTTTCGCAAATAGAAAACCGACAACAGTTCATAGGGCCAAAACCCAACTCACGTGTCCTCGACGGACATAAAATCAATACCAACTCGTGAAGTTCTTACTCGTGATTCCCGGACTCAACCCATTGGAAATCCCTCCGTGATCCCGTCGGACCCCCCGAGGTGAGTAAAATACATTCACTAAATAAACACCAACCGGTGAAGTCTTTCACTCTTGAATCCCGGACTCAACCCATTGGAATTCCCTCCGTGATCCCGTCGGACCCCCCGAGGTGAGTAAAATACATTCACTAAATAAACACCAACCGGTGAAGTCTTTCACTCTTGAATCCCGGACTCAACCCATTGGAATTCCCTCCGTGATCCCATCGGACCCCCCGAGGTGAGTAAAATACATTCACCGCTCGTGAACCCAGGGCGCAACCCATTGGAATTCCCGTCATGGCCCCGTCGAAACAACCCACAGTGAGCGAAGTAAACATGCACAAATAACATATCACACCAAGCATCGCCTTGGGAACAGGGTAATACCATTAATCCCGGCCGAGGCCTCGAAGGACCCTCCCGAGCTGGCTAGCTAAACAAATCACACACATAGCACAATGCAACAAAGATATCCAAATAATTCATTCAGAGGTATCAAACACTTAGCAAAACACCCCGTCAAACCACAACGCACCGAAATGAAATAATATACGTCCACACGCAATACAAAGTGCAACATCAACACCAAACATATCCATAGCAATCTCATAGTCATTTATAAACTACATCATTCACAAAACACACGCGTTTTGAAAGTGAGCCTTTAACGAGGCTAGCCGAATCTTTGAAAATAATTTTCAAACGACCAACAAACACATTTAGACGATCACCAATTATCAAATCCACAAAACAAGAATTATATGGACAAGGTACTTGCCTCAAAATCGGCACGCAAGTATCCCGACGAACACGGCTCAACCGGAAAGCTTCGAAACGCCCGATGCAATCGAAAAGAAAGACGACAACGAACGGAAGGGTTCAACTCAGTTTATTCATAAGAAAATCGACCCTAACATCATATAATCCATAAATCAACAATCATACGAGGAAGGATAATCGTAGAACGCCCGAAAACCCCTCTAAGACATTTTACCGGACACCTTCAAGGCGTCAGTCAAGAACTCGACCCAAACAACGAATCGATACGATCCAACCATGGGATAATAAAGGAAATGATATAATACATCTAAATATTCATCAATCCATCATAATCCTAAGTTAAATCGGATTAAGCGGACGAAAACAACCAAAATACCCAAATTCCCCAAAACTAGATTTCTAGGAAATCTGACCTGATTCGGTAGATCGGAGGATGTTATAGGATTGATGATTGATGATATGAACTCCAAGACTTCATGGATTTATTGTCCAACAACATCTCTCCATGATCAACACACCCCCAGCCGTGGAAGAGAAGAAAACCGAGTGAGAAATGGCTGAAGAAAACATCTGCTGGCCTTAAATAGGCTGACTGCCGGCCGCCTTACATACGTAACTGGCCATGGCTTACGTACGTAACCGGCCATGGCCAACTCGCTGCCTAGAAATGCCGGAAACGTTACGTACATTACCGGCGAGGGCCTTACGTACGTAACTGCCGAGCACTAATGGCCGTAACTCGGCGATCTTGCTCGGGCCCGATCGCCGGCCATCACTCGGCCGGGGCCAACTCCGACGGACCGAACGACCCCGAAACCCGAACCTGAATACGAATCGAAGATACGGTTACGTAGTACTCGCAAAGACGAATTCGAGCACTAAGAGAACACACGATTCCGACCACCGGAAGCCTCGAAATTCGACAACGGAATGTAATTACCCCAAACTTTGGGAAATTAAGAAAATGGCCCAAAACGCCCGAAAATCACGATACGTGATCGAAACACCAAGCTAAAGCTCACAACATGAATAATAACATTAAATGAACTTACGAGAAACTCGAAACAACAGTTTCGGACGAGATTCGCAAGAATCGAACTCAAGTGCGGAAAAAGTCGCTAAAAAGCACGGAACTCAACAAAACGGCACCGAAATGAACTTGGATGTCAAAAAGTGTAGAATTAATCATTCTCAGAATGACGAAACGGTCATGAGAGAGTCGTCAAAATGGAGTTCCTCCGAAAAAAAATAAATTACTGGAAATTGAAATTACGGGTATTACATTATACCCTCCTTAAAAGAAGTTTCGTCCCGAAACTTAAAACAAGTAGGGAGAAGAAATATACCACCAGGAATATATCAATGAGATACACAAGAATGCGTAACTAATGCCCAACGGAGAAACGTTACAGACAACGCAAAGGAATATACGGTGTGAAAACACGCTCCACGACGACCAACACAACGCTACCGGTAGAGACATAATAAAACCAACAAGTGACAAGCGTCATCAAACAGATAATACAACCAAGTCTATTATCCGAACAATCACAAAACACAACGAACGAGAATCAATATGATTGACCACCCGAACAGTACATTAATCAAAATGCGAGCCAAACGCTGAACAAATACGGAATTCCACCGCCTAAGGGTTGGAAGATCGAAACGAGACTAATTTCCCGAACTTAAGGGAATTACGAAGGAGCTTGAACGTTCAACAATCACGAGACGAGGTCAACAAAAACCGAACAATCAAACGATTGAACACAACGGTCGAGACAACAAAAATCGAACAATCATGTTCGAATCACGAAGAACAATAAAATTCAAAAAAACAACAACTCCCAGGTTCACGTCTCGGATCGAGACAGCATATGACCCGGTGAAAACAATAAGATGTGATTCACATAAGACCCACAGGAAAGGGAATAGCAATTGAAAAGTCACAACGTCAAACGAGTTATTATGAAACAACACCACACTGGTTCGATCAACATAAACAAGGGACAGGACAAGCTCAGAAAATGTTAACGAGCATAAACGAGTCGACAGAGTCGAAAACGCAAGAGTTCCAAATCCGATCCACTTCGAATAAAAGAACTAATAGAACTAAAAGATGTCACTTTCGAACAAGGTTCACAAGAATCGAACCGAACTCGAAAAAGTCACAGCGATAACCAGATCGACCCACAACAAGATCACATCCCGTTCGAACGATGAAACCGGAATACAGAACAAGTTCAGAAAGTATCACGAACACAAGCGAATCGATAGACTGGAGAAAGAGAAAATACAGAAGTCAAAATAGTACGGGTATTACCTCCGACCTCGTCCACGAAATTCACAAAAACGGGAGCAAGGTAACGAGACACTAAACAACCGACACATAACGGAACCATCTCCGAGGCACACGGTCATACCAAACCAAGCTCTAACAGCTCGCACATGCTCGACAACGCAGAAATCACTACGAGGCGACAATATTCAATACCAACATCCCACCTCTAATAGAGGGCTAACACAACAAATGTGTAGAAAACGACTCAACGCTCACACCGCCGATTCGATCATACTCGGGAGCAAACATCATAAGGACAATGCGATATCATACATACATACCCAGCCCTCAAACGGGAATGGATAGGTTTTAAAAACGAAAACCGCATTATGAAAATAATTTAGAAGAACACCGGTTGATCTTGAGTATCACCTTTCAAAAAAAAATACAAACGTTAGACATCGTTATCGAGACTTTGGATAACCATTTCACATTAGATAAAAATGAGGACACTTTCTGATAGTGAAAAACTTTCAGAATATTCGACTCTCGGGTCTAAGTAAAAGTGTTTATAAAACATTGAAAATATCTCAAAATATTTTGGTCCTCGAGGTAGAAGAGTTTTGAAACATATTGTGGCACCTTGGAAGTACCACGAGAAAATAATTTATTTTAAAAGTACGTCTCGAAATTTATTTTCTAAGATACTCAAGGTTTTCGAAAATAATTCAATGGGCTAGAATGCCCAAAAATTTCAGGTAATTACATGGAATGTTATAACGCCGTGGGCCCCACGCCAGAACCCACCAGGCTAAAAATCATTTACAAAAACGCCAAAAAGGCTGATGACGGTAATATTTCAAAAACTTACAAAAGCCATTTAGAAAATACTAAATACCGTCATAAGAATTTCGCCAAAACGATCAAGGCCATAATATCAAAAACTCGGTTAATGGAATCGATTTTCGAAATAAAACTCAGTCGGTAAAATACCGAAAGCCATTACAAAAGAACTCACGCAGCGGATAAAAGAAGTAAAGTCAAACATGCACAATCCAGCAACACTACTCCACACATGAACGAAATATGAGGGTCGAATAACCACATGTCAAGAAATCAAAATCCATAAGAGGATTCCGTCACTGAACAAATAATCATAAAAATAGCTCGTGTCACACGAGGCACAACACAAAGAAGGGAGACTTACATCCACAGGTCGCACGAAGATGATGATCGCCCACGATACTAATCACGACCAACAAACTCAGATGACGCGTCGCGACCCGACTCAGTCAGACAAAATCCGACGAGACAAAACTCAACAGACACCACTGACCCGACAGCCTAGGTTTCCACAACATAAGCTCCGATACCATTTATGTAACACCCCCAATCCACTCAGGGATATTACACGCCGTAGACCCTCTCCTAGAGGATCTACCAGGCTGATAACTAAAATCAAACATCTAAACATCGCCTTTAAGGCTAAAATGACTCAGTAGACCGATTTGGTCTTTCAATAATAACATTCAACTCAATTCCAACAAATACCCACGCAGGGGTCAAAATACAATAAATTCCCATACAACGGGGAAAAGATACTGCAGCGGAATAGAAAATACAACTAGACCAGTACGACATCAACGGATCCTCGTGTGATTAGTATCGTTCATCTTTCATCATCCTTCGTGTCGACCCTGTGCTATGCTCCAAAACCTGAATGCAAAAATAGACATCCACCCCCCGAATATTCGGGGGTTAGCAAAACTCCACTGTTTTGCTAGTGCAAGTACAAGTGCAAAAATACGAGACATACAATTCAAGTTCCAAGAATAACAATAATTAGAAATCCTCAAAGATTAAAACACAACGAAACGAATACTTCCCGAGGCAAGAATTTGAGTAAGACATTCCAAAACCGAAAGACCACAATTAAAGGGAAACAATTTATGAAACAGTTTAAAATGCCATCAAGAGTTTTAATAGAAAACAATTTAGGATTATCAAATCCTTATCTTTCCAAAATCAACAGGGGTCACAGCCCAAAGGTTTTGTTTTCGCAAATAGAGAACCGACAACAGTTCACAGGGCCAAAACCCAACTCACGTGTCCTCGACGGACATAAAATCAATACCAACTCGTGAAGTTCTTACTCGTGATTCCCGGACTCAACCCATTGGAAATCCCTCCGTGATCCCGTCGGACCCCCCGAGGTGAGTAAAATACATTCACTAAATAAACACCAACCTGTGAAGTCTTTCACTCATGAATCCCGGACTCAACCCATTGGAATTCCCTCCGTGATCCCGTCGGACCCCCCGAGGTGAGTAAAATACATTCACTAAATAAACACCAACCTGTGAAGTCTTTCACTCGTGAATCCCAGACTCAACCCATTGGAATTCCCTCCGTGATCCCGTCGGACCCCCCGAGGTGAGTAAAATACATTCACCGCTCGTGAACCCAGGGCGCAACCCATTGGAATTCCCGTCGTGGACCCGTCGAACCAACCCACGGTGAGCGAAGTAAACATGCACAAATAACATATCACACCAAGCATCGCCTTGGGAACAGGGTAATACCATTGATCCCGCCCTAGGCCTCGAAGGACCCTCCCGAGCTGGCTAGCTAAACAAATCACACACATGGCACAATGCAACAAAGATATCCAAATAATTCATTCAGAGGCATCAAACACTTAGCAAAACACCCCGTCAAACCACAACGCACCGAAATGAAATAATATACGTCCACACGCAATACCAAGTGCAACATCAACACCAAACATATCCATAGCAATCTCATAGTCATTTATAAACTACACCATTCACAAAACACACGCGTTTTGAAAGTGAGCCTTTAACGAGGCTAGCCGAATCTTTGAAAATAATTTTCAAACGACCAACAAACACATTTAGACGATCACCAATTATCATATCCACAAAACAAGAATTATATGGACAAGGTACTTGCCTCAAAATCGGCACGCAAGTATCCCGACGAACACGGCTCAACCGGAAAGCTTCGAAACGCCCGATGCAATCGAAAAGAAAGACGACAACGAACGGAAGGGTTCAACTCGGTTTCTTCATAAGAAACTCGACCCTAACATCATATAATCCATAAATCAACAATCATACGAGGAAGGATAATCGTAGAACGCCCGAAAACCCCTCTAAGACATTTTACCGGACACCTTCAAGGCGTCGGTCAAGAACTCGACCCAAACAACTAATCGATACGATCCAACCATGGGATAATAAAGTAAATGATATAATGCATCTAAATATTCATCAATCCATCATAATCCTAAGTTAAATCGGATTAATCGGACGAAAACAACCAAAATACCCAAATTCCCCAAAACTAGATTTCTAGGAAATCTGACCTGATTTGGTAGATCGGAGGATGTTATAGGATTGATGATTGATGATATGAACTCCAAGACTTCATGGATTTATTGTCCAACAACATCTCTCCATGATCAAAACACCCCCAGCCGCGGAAGAGAAGAAAACCGAGTGAGAAATGGCTGAAGAAAACGTATGCTGGCCTTAAATAGGCTGACTGCCGGCCGCCTTACGTACGTAACCGGCCATGGCTTACGTACGTAACCGGCCATGGCCAACTCGCTTCCTAGAAATGCCGGAAACGTTACGTACGTTACCGGCTAGGGCCTTACGTATGTAACCAACCTTACGTACGTAACTGCTGAGCACTAACGGCCGTAACTCGTCCATTGCCGGCCTGGGCCCAGACTGCCCGGCCATGACTCGGCCGGGGCCAACTCCGACGGCCCGAACGACCCCGAAACCCGAACCTAAATACGAATCGAAGATACGGTTACGTAGTACTCACAAAGATGAATTCGAGCACTAAGAGAACACACGATTCCGACCACCCAAAGGCTCGAAATTCGACAACGGAAAGTAATTACCCCAAACTTTGGGAAATTACGAAACACCAAGCCAAAGCTCGCAACATGAATAATAACATTAAATGAACTTATGAGAAACTCGAAACAACAGTTTCGGACGAGATTCGCAAGAATCGAACTCAAGTGTGGAAAAAGTCGCTAAAAAGCACGGAACTCAACAAAACGGCACGGAAATGAACTTGGATGTCAAAAAGTGTAGAATTAATCATTCCCAGAATGACGAAACGGTCATGAGCGAGTCGTCAAAATGGACTTCCGCCGAAAAAAAATAAATTACTGGAAATTCAAATTACGGGTATTACATACTGAGGGCGCTGGATCATTGGACTGGTTCTTCCACCTCGTTATGGTCCGACGGGATCATCTTGGGATCTATGCTGAGGGCGCTGGATCGTTGGATTACCCAGTGTTGTGTTGTTTTGCATATGTATATTATTGGTTATCCACCTCGTGTTGATCTTGTAGGATCATCTTGGGACCTATGCTGAGGGCGCTGGGTCATGGGATTTACATTAAGTATACACTGTTGATATTGTTTTGAGCATATTGACATGGTCATATGAGTATGCATTTGTAGGTCTTGTATTAGGACCGTGTCCGTATTGCATTGATTTGATCTCGGATTAGACTGACATAATTGTCGTAGCATTTCATATCTCGAGGTATGTTCCGTATTTCCTTTGGTATTTGTCTTTGATGGACAATCGGTTATCATTTTGGGATTTGATGATGTTATTCGAGGGATCGTATTTGTCAGAACTGGTACTTTTCCGTATCGTGAGTTGTTGATGATAGTTTGAGAATCTTTGTAACACCCCGAGATATTCGGAATAATTACAGCGCCGTAAACCCTTTAAATAAGGATTTACAAGGCTAATTTAAAAGAAATGTAAATATAATCCAATCGTACAACTGAAGTTCAAAATACAGATTTGGTTCAACTGATCCAATGAATTAACGTATACAACCATATCGAAATGACATTATTCAAACAGACGTACTCGAGTACTAAATGAACCAAGAAGACAAATCACAATAACAATAAACATCAACCACATCACTGAGCCATTTCATCGTCCTGTAGGTACTGTGGTTGCTTCCCCGCTCCTCGGCTACCTGAACATCAAAACAATGTCCACCCCCGAAGGGGTTAGAAAAACAATGCTAGTACAAGTATCATAATACATAAATCATCAGTGTATCATAAAACATGCAAAACGGACTTCTGTCATCGGAATCCAACGATGCGAATCCTCACGATTCCATCAACACAATACAGGGTAATCCAGCGATCCAGCGCCCTTGGTATAGATCCCCATGATGATCCCGTCGAACCAACGCATGGTGGAAAACCCGTCCAGTGATCCAGCGCCCTCAGCATAGATCCCCATGATGATCCCGTCGGACCAACGCATGGTGGACATTCGATCCAGCGCCCTCAGCATAGATCCTCATGATCCCCTCGGATCACTTATACCATAAACCAATCAATTATGCATACATATATGCATTTCAATATGTTCATCAATACGAACAATTAACAACGAATATCACGAGAAATTACAGAAATACATCTCATATTTGACAACATGAACAAAACCATAAGCATGATCAAGGTTCCAATATAAATAAAACTCAACATATGATACTTGCCTCGAAAATGGCAAGAATGGAAATACTCCAACAAATGACACGCGTCCGTATGACACCGCCCCTCGATCGTCCCCTATGAAAGGCTCGGACCTAAGAAATAATAAATAATTCCTCTCAATTCGTACGAACGTCTAACAATCCGGTTTACGGCCGCAAGCTCTAAAAATGAATTCTGCCTGAACTACATAGCGCGCGCTACGTACTCTACGTAACGTGCGCTAAGCCTGCCCGTTAACATACGCAAATGACCAGGTTTAGCGTGCGCTAGCTGTGTACTGACAGTCTTCTCTGAACAGCCGACTGCCCTACCTGATGATATAACGTACGTTACGTATCCAACGTAGCGCACGTTACTCATTCCCGATAGCGCACGTTAATATATACATCTTAGCGTGCGCTAATCGTGCATGGCAGTCACTACTGGATAGAACTTGAGCTAGAGGTGATGAAAACTCATGAAATCCTCAATGTTAATACATGCCAACTCCGTGCATATCATGCTCATACGGTTTATGAAAGATCTTTATGGATTAAATGACTACGAGACACAAGGATACGTATCATCATTATTACACCATAATTCATCTTGATCTTCAAGAAAATATCCTAAGCTCAATTCATTCCAAGTCCCAAAACATATGATACCTTACGAAAAACATAAGAACTAGGTAATCTCCATACACTGGACATGATCGGTTCTGAAGATACAAAATATGCTTAGGAGTCCACATACTAAAAAGGTTCAATGGATCATACGATGAATAAGTGCTGAAACGTCAAAATATCCTTCTAACACATGATGATCGACTATTAACGAATTTAACTGACTAGATAAACATGATCAAACGTCCTTTAGAATACTACTAATATTGATGAAGAATCACCTACCTCAAAGTAGTGAAGAACAAGGAGGAAATTCGAACCAATCCAACGCCGAAGGTTTGAACACCAATCCTCCAATGATCTACAATCTTCAACACGAACTAGGATGCCGGCAAGAAGTGTTTAGGATGAAGAGAATGTCTTTCTAGGTTCAAGAATTCGAATGGGGGAGTGAAAAATCTGAAAATATGAAAAAGGATGCTGTCCTATATATAGAAAATGGTTATTAGCGCGCGCTAGTCCATATTCATAGCGTGCGCTAACGGCTATTTGAAACGCTACTGATTTCACTGTACTCAGCCTTTAGCGTGCGCTACCCTCATGCGAGTAGCGTGCGCTAACGCGTTGACTTGGCTTTTTCCCGAAAGCCGTCCAGGTTCATCCCGACACAATCCGACCAAGATCCCCGGCCTGATCTCACCTACCACACATCTCAATCATATTGACCACGTATAGCGTGCGCTGAGGTTCCTTCGTAGCGTGCGCTATGAATCTATGTTAGCGTACGCTACACTTAGATGATAGCGTGCGCTACAAGTGCAGAAACATAATTTATAAATCACATTCATGAAATCATACGCTCAACAACACCGGATAATGAAATACGGAGAATAATACTCAGATCAAAGTGCACCAATTACAATATCACAAGTTCCAAATACAGATCAGAAATCTCGGGTATTACATCCTTCCTCCCTAAAAAGAAGTTTCGTCCCGAATCTTAAGATGAAAACAACTCCGGATATCTAGTCTTCATACTGTCCTCCATTTCTCAAGTGGCCTATTCAACTCTGTGTCGTGACCATTGTACTTTAACCAAGTGTATTGGTTTATTCCTCAATTGTTTGATCCAACTCTCAAGTATCTTGATTGGTTTCTCTTCGAAGGTGCCGTCATTAGCTATCTCGATCTCGTCGAAATCAATGACGTGACTGGGGTCCGGTACATACTTCCGCAATTGGGATACGTGAAACACATTGTGAATGTGAATCAGCGATGGCGGTAAGGCCAACCTGTATGCTAAATCCCCAACTCTCTCTAGGACCTCAAATGGCCCGATATATCTTGGACTTAGCTTACCTCTCCTCCCAAAACGGAAAATCCCTCGCGTAGGAGACACCTTCAATAGTACATGGTCCCCAGCGTCGAACTCTAGAGGGTGACGACGTACATCTGCATAAGACTTCTGTCGACTTTGGGCAGTCAACAGTCTCTCTCGAATCAATACTATCTTCTCTTGACGCTGAACTATCAATTCCGGTTCCGTCCCGATCAAATCCAAAGAATCATCCCAGCACAAGGGTGATCGGCATCTTCTCCCGTACAAAGCTTCGAATGGTGCCATCTTAATAGAAGCATGTCAACTATTATTGTAGGTGAATTCAATCAATGGCAAATGAACTTCCCAATCAGTTGACCAATCCAAAGCACAAGCTCTAAGCATGTCTTCTACTATTTGTATAGTCCTTTCGGACTGACCGTCCGTTTGGGGATGATAAGCCGTGCTAAAGTTGGGCTCAGTCCCCAAAGCCCTATGAACTGCCTTCCAGAAGTGCGACACGAAGCGACCATGTCGATCCGAAATAATTGTCTTCGGCGTCCCATGCAATCTGACTATCTCCGCAATAAATACTCGCGCCAATCTCTCGGGTCCCCATATATCTTTATTTCCTAGGAAATGAGCCGACTTGGTTAGTCGATCAACTATAACCCAAATCATGTTCATTCCCGTTCTAGTCCTTGGCATACTGTTGATGAAATCCATCGAGATATCCTCCCACTTCCACTCAGGGATCGGAAGCGGCTTTAACATTCCGGCAGGTCGCTGATGTTCAATCTTAACCTGCTAACAAGTGAAACACTTCGAAACATACTCTGCTACGTCCTTCTTCATATTCCCCCACCAGAAGTTTTGTTTTAGATCCTTATACATCTTACTGCTGCCCGGGTGGATAGAATAAGGTGCACTATGAGCTTCTTTCAGAATTGCCCGTCTCAAATCATCATCATTGGGAACGCAAAGTCGAATCTGAAATCTCAGAACTCCATCATCTTGTATCACGAATCCTGGGGCTTTTCCTTTCTTTACTTCGTCACATAACCGAAGGATCAGAGAATCGTTCAACGGCTTAGATTTGATCTCCTCGACTAGTGATGAAGTCAGTTCCATCACATATAGTTGCCCTTGGATTCTTGGTGCCCATACTTCAATCCCTTCGCGGATCAGTTCCCGCTGAATGCTGGTTTGGGATGTAAGTGCTTCCAACACTCGAAGAGAAACAGGTTTACGGCTCAAAGCATCGGCTACTACGTTTGCTTTACCCGGATGGTAGAGAATCTCCAAGTCGTAATCCTTGATCAATTCCAGCCACCTTCTCTGCCTCATGTTTAATTCTTTCTGGCTGAAAATATACTTGAGGCTCTTATGATCTGTAAAGATCTGACAATGAGTGCCGTAAAAATAATGTCTCCAAATTTTCAATGCAAAGACTACAGCTGCTAGCTCCAGATCATGAGTCGGGTAATTAACCTCGTACGGTTTCAATTGCCGAGAAGCATAGGCAATCACCATATCCTTTTGCATCAACACACATCCCAGACCCTGATTTGAAGCGTCGCTATATACCATGAATCCATAAGTCCCATCTGGTAACGCTAATATAGGTGCTGTCGTCAGTCTCTTCTTAAGTTCATCAAAACCAGTCTGGAATTTCTCATCCCACGTAAACTTTTGAGTTTTCTGTAACAGCTGAGTGAGCGGACGAGCAATTTTGGAAAATCCCTCTACAAAGCGGCGATAATATCCAGCAAGTCCTAGGAAACTCCGAACTTCTTTCACGTTATTAGGAACTTCCCATTCCAAGATTGCTTCGACTTTCTTTGGGTCCACCTGAACTCCGTAAGCTGATATAACATGCCCAAGGAAAGTTACTTCCCTAAGCCAGAACTCGCATTTTGAAAGCTTTGCATACAACTTTTCTTCCTCAAGGTGTTCAAAACCACATGCAAATGTTCAGCATGCTCCTCTGCGTCCTTCGAATATATCAAGATGTCATCAATGAAGATGACCACAAATTTATCCAAGTATTCTAAGAATACCCGATTCATCAATTGCATGAATACCGCAGGAGCATTTGTAAGTCCAAAGGGCATCACTACAAATTCATAATGTCCGTACCGGGACCTGAAAGCAGACTTAGGTATATCCAATTCCTTAATTCTCAACTAATGGTATCCTGATCGCAAGTCAATCTTCGAGAATACCCTCGCCCCTTGCAGTTGATCAAACAAGTCATCGATCCGAGGTATAGGATACTTATTCTTGATCGTCATCTTGTTGAGCTCCCTCTAATCAATACACAGTCGGAGGGATCCGTCTTTCTTCCGGACAAGAGAACGGGCGCTCCCCAAGGAGAAACGCTAGGTTGAATATAACCCTTCTGTAATAATTCCTCTAATTGCTTCTTAACTCATACATCTCGGTTGGCGCCATGCGGTATGGTGCTCTGGAAATAGGAGCGGCTCCGGGCTCTAATTCGATAGTGAATTCCACCTCTCTCTGCGGAGGTAACCCAGGTAGTTCGTCAGGAAATACATCGGAGAATTCATTCACAACTGGAATACATGAGAGATCTACTCCTTCCTCTTTCCTCATGGCATAGCACCAAAGTCCATGACATCCCTGCTTCAGTAATTTCATGGCTTTCATTGCTTTGATCAATTTTCCCGAGCTTCCCGGTCTCCATCCTCGGAATAAGTGTTCAGATCCGTCATCAGCAATAATAGAAATGACTCTCTTTCGGTAATTCAGAATAGCTCCATAACGGTTGAGCCAATCGTCTCCGAGAATTAAATCGTCACCGTAGATGTCAACTACAATAAGATTCGATAGCCAATCTCTCCCTCCTATAGACACGGGAAAATCTCTAGCTTCTAGGGTTCCCACAATTTTCTCTCCGCTCGGTAATCCCACAACATAAGGTTCACAATTATACAAGCACGAGATTTTCAAACGATTAACACAGTTCAAAGATATAAAAGAATGCGTAGCTCCCGAATCAAACAAGACACTAACTGGTTGCAAAAGGATCTGAATCGTACCTGATGCAACAGCTGTGTTCTGATCATCCTTCTACATCTCGTAAATACGCGTAGGAACGGACCCAGCGCTGGATGCCTCTCATTTCCCAACATTCTGTTGCGGGAAACTTCTCTGCTGCGTCTGGTTTACACTAGTGTCCTTCGGAACCGGTACAGGAGTACGAGTACCAAAAGATCTAGTCGCATTCCCACAAAATGTTGCGCGATGCCCTTCCTGTCCACACTCGAAACAGGTCACAGCAGGCGTGAAACAGTCACGTCGAACATGCCCCGCTTTGCCACAGTTATAACATTTCTTCCCTGCGTCTGAAAGGGTTTGTGCTGCCCGAAACTTCTTTCCTCCTCGAGAAGGATGCGGAGGCCTCCTGGATGAATGAAAAGAGGACTGGCCCCTGCGAGGCCCACTACTCTTATTCTCCGTGAAGTTGCCAGCCACTTTCTGCTTCTTTGCTTTCGTTGATTTCTCTACTGCCGCCTCTTTCATATCATAGGCCAGCGCCTTGTCCTGATACTGTCGCAAAGTGGTACAATCAAATCCGGACATATATTTCTGAATTTTCGGCTTCATTCGCATGTCGAAATGAAAAATCCTCTCCGCCTCGGTTCTGACCAAGTGACGCACATAAGTCAGCTGGTGATTAAAAGTCTTAATCACGTCTGTCACAGATGCTTCTGAATTTTGTGGTGAGAAAAACTCCCGGACTCGGGCCTCTCTAATTGGGCGAGCACAATACTGCGCTTCCATCATTAATTTGAATTCCGTCCAGTCAGCATTATGCTCCTCCGGTCGAATGGCCTCCCACCAGTCGAAAGCCTCCCCTATCAGAAGATACTTGGCGACCGGAACCTTTCTATCGTTGGGACAGTTAATCCCCGCAAAAATCTTCTCTAATTCCTTCATCCAGTGATCCCAAGAAAGCGTCTCAGCCGAACCGTCAAATTTTAGAGGACGCAATTTGATCACCTCGGTAAGCCATTTATCTCCCCGATTATCCACGTTATGCTGTTGTCCCATTGTCGTCTGCATGCGATCCACAACTTGAGCAAACTGGTTTATCTGAGCAACCACCTGCTGAAGTACTCCTGGCACGTTAGGATCTGCATTATTATTTGTTGATCCCTGTTGTCCCCCGGAATGGGAATCCGTTCGGCTAGCGGTTATTTCTGGGGTAGACACTGAATCTTCTTGTCTCGCATTTCCACGTCCGCGTCCACGACCGCATCCGCGTCCACGACCTCCTCTCAACATACTGTAAACACAAATACTCAATATCCAGGGCAAACTTTTCTAAAAGTACGTCCATCAATGTTCACAAAACATGAATTAAATAAAACGGTAGTATTTGAGATTAGGAAACTTACAACCATGGTCCGCACGACGATGCTGGCTCAGCAGTGATGTTAAAAACGACCAATAATCAAATAACGTAAACAGACCCAACTAACCCGACTGCCAAGATATCCATGAATCTTAGCTTCGATACCATATTTTGTAACACCCCGAGATATTCGGAATAATTACAGCGCCGTAAACCCTTTAAGCAAGGATTTACAAGGCTAATTTAAAAGAAATGTAAATATAATCCAATCGTACAACTGAAGTTCAAAATACAGATTTAGTTCAACTGATCCAATGAATTAACTTATACAACCATATCGAAATGACATTATTAAAACAGACGTACTCGAGTACTAAATGAACCAAGAAGACAAATCACAATAACAATAAACATCAACCACATCACTGAGCCATTTCATCATCTTGTCGGTACTGTGGTTGCTTCCCCGCTCCTCGGCTACCTGAACATCAAAACAATGTCCACCCCCGAAGGGGTTAGCAAAACAATGCTAGTACAAGTATCATAATACATAAATCATCAGTGTATCATAAAACATGCAAAACGGACTTCCATCATCGGAATCCAACGATTCGAATCCTCACGATTCCATCAACACAATACAGGGTAATCCAGCGATCCAGCGCCCTTGGTATAGATCCCCATGATGATCCCGTCGGACCAACGCATGCTGTAAAACCCATCCAGCGATCCATCGCCCTCAGCATAGATCCCCATGATGATCCCGTCGGACCAACGCATGGTGGACATTTGATCCAGCGCCCTCAGCATAGATCCTCATGATCCCCTCGGATCACTTATACCATAAACCAATCAATTATGCATACATATATGCATTTCAATATGTTCATCAATACGAACGATTAACAATGAATATCACGAGAAATTATAGAAATACATCTCATATTTGACAACATGAACAAAACCATAAGCATGATCAAGGTTCCAATATAAATCAAACTCAACATATGATACTTGCCTCGAAAATGGCAAGAATGGAAATACTCCAACAAATGACACACGTCCGTATGTCACTGCCCCTCGATCATCCCCTATGAAAGGCTCGGACCTAAGAAATAATAAATAATTCCTCTCAATTCGTACGAACGTCTAACAATCCGGTTTACGGCCGCAAGCTCTAAAAATGAATTCTGCCTGAACTACTTAGCGCGCGCTACGTACTCTACGTAACGTGCGCTAAGCCTGCCCTTTAACGTACGCAAATGACCAGGTTTAGCGTGCGCTAGCCGTATGCTTGGCAGTCTTCTCGAGCAATGATCGCCTGCCTGATGATATAACGTACGTTACATATCCAACGTAGCGCACGTTACTCATTCCCGATAGCGCACGTTAATATATACATCTTAGCGTGCGCTAATCGTGCATGGCAGTCACTACTGGATAGAACTTGAGCTAGAGGTGATGAAAACTCATGAAATCCTCAGTGTTAATACATGCCAACTCCGTGCATATCATGCTCATACGGTTTATGAAAGATCTTTATGGATTAAATCACTACGAGACACAAGGATACGTATCATCATTATTACACCATAATTCATCTTGATCTTCAAGAAAATATCCTAAGTTCAATTCATTCCAAGTCCCAAAACATATGATCCCTTACGCAAAACATAAGAACTAGGTAATCTCCATACACTGGACATGATCGGTTCTGAAGATACAAAATATGCTTAGGAGTCCACATACTAAAAAGGTTCAATGGATCATACGATGAATAAGTGCCGAAACGTCAAAATATCCTTCTAACACATGATGATCGACTATTAACGAATTTAACTGACTAGATAAACATGATCAAACGTCCTTCATAATACTACTAATATTGGTGAAGAATCACCTACCTCAAAGTAGTGAAGAACAAGGAGGAAATTCGAAGCAATCCAACGCCGAAGGTTTGAACACCAATCCTCCAATGATCTACAATCTTCAACACGAGCTAGGATGCCGGCAAGAAGTGTTTAGGATGAATAGAATGTCTTTCTAAGTTCAAGAATTCGAATGGGGGAGTGAAAAATCTGAAAATATGAAAAAGGATGCTGTCCTATATATAGAAAATGGTTATTAGCGCGCGCTAGTCCATATTCATAGCGTGCGCTAACGGCTATTTGAAACGTTACTGATTTCACTGTACTCAGCCTTTAGCGTGCGCTACCCTCATGCGAGTAGCGTGCGCTAACGCGTTGACTTGGCTTTTTCCCAAAAGCCGTCCAGGTTCATCCCGACACAATCCGACCAAGATCCCCGGCCTGATCTCACCTACCACACGTCTCAATCATATTGACCACGTATAGCGTGCGCTGAGGTTCCTTCGTAGCGTGCGCTATGAATCCAAGTTAGCGTACGCTACACTTAGATGATAGCGTGCGCTACAAGCGCAGAAACATAATTTATAAATCACATTCATGAAATCATACGCTCAACTACATCGGATAATGAAATACGGAGAATAATACTCAGATCAAAGTGCAACAATTACAATATCACAAGTTCCAAATACATATCAGAAATCTCGGGTATTACAATCTTGAGTATTGTTTGAGGTACAATACAGATACTATGTTCGAAATTATTGGTTAATCAAGTACGAGATGTGAAATGTGGTAATGGTTATTCCGTCGAGAATTATTTGAGTAAGTAAAGTTATGACGATAAGATTACATTGGTCGTATTTTTATTCTGTATTCTCATTGGTATGTAATTATTGATGTGATGTGATTGATATCATTGTTGGATTTTATGGCTGACCCCGTCGTGGGATTTCTTTTTAGGTTCTTGGAGTATCGAGCTTGTAGCGGTCGTGAAGAGATGAGCTTCCCGGAGGATACTGGCTAGGACATGTTTGTGCATTGAGTTTCTTGATTGGTTATTGTATTCCGCTGCTAGAGTATCTTTATGGTTTGTCTTTTTCCGCTGTGTGAGTATTTTGAAATGCTCTTTCGATATCTGGTAACTGAGATTACTTTGGAAATTGTTTTCTAAACTTTTGTGTGTCGGTTGTTTGGCCTTGCGATTTCAAATGAGTTTTTACGACGGTTTTTGATAAATGGCTTTTATAAGTCTTTGTGAATTTTTAAAGATAGTACCGTCGTCGGCCTCTTGGGCATTTGTAAATGTTTGCGAAAAATTTCTTTTAGCCTTGTGGGTTCCATCTCGGGGCCCACGGCGCTGTAATATTTCCGGTTAAATCTGGGGGTGTTACAGAATATGGTATCGGAGCTTAGGTTGAGAAAACCTAGGCATTTGGGTCGAGTTGGGTCATGTTTTTATTGCGTCATTCGATTTGTCGATTGACAAATATTAGATCCGTGAGTCTTTGTCGTTCACTCAGGCTTGTGCGTTATGGGATTTGCCAGTATCGTACTGGGCTTGTTATAACTTTTCCAAATGGTGTTAATAAGATTCTCTGGAATGAGATGTATTGTGTTCTTGAGTCGAACTGATTTGGCAAAATGTGTGTTTTGAAAATATCCATGTCGAGTATTTTCTAGAATCGAGACATGTGCCAGTATCATGGGGAATCGTCGGCTTCACGATCTGTAAGTATTTGGATTTTTGAATTTCATTGAGATTTATTGTCGTTCTAAGTTGATATGTTTTGAGATTCAGAAATATATTAAGCTTCACAGTATGAGATGACAGAGTGAGACAGGATTGATGATCTTGAGAAACTATGATTTTGGAAATCAATATATCGGTTATATTTCGGAACGAAATTATGCCTTTGGGAGAAATGTTGTGCATGGTTGAGAAAAACATGTAGTCATGATAGATCATTTTATGATATATGGAACTGCTTTTGAGCATTCAAAATGATATTTTTCAAAATGAATGTTTTACAGATGTTTTACGGAAAATGAATTTTGGGTCGAGACCCAATCGATTTTGAAATAGTTTTATAACTCAGGACTTGGGATCCGTAAAGAGTTTTCTACAATATAAACTTCTTGTAATGCGGAACGAGATATGGGTTGAGACCCTAGTGTTTCAAAAAGGCTTTTTAGTTTTCATAAAGCTCTTTATCAATCGTTTATTTATTTCGTTCCTACCTTTTGAGGTTTTGGTTTACTCGTTCAAATGAAACTTCTCGGGAAGTCTTTCGCTGTATTTGATTTGTCGATTTTTCAATGTTTTGTCATAGCATATTAGAGGTGATCCAGGATGGATTAATGGTTGAGGTTGCGAGTAGTATGTGGAGGAAGAGTTTTTATCAGAGTCTATATATTGAGATTTTGGAACTCTATCGTGTGGTTTTCCGATGGAATATCAGTGGATATTGGTGACAAGATGAACTGCTATGCAGGAGTATGGATATAGTCAAGAATTTGCATAAATCCCATTTTATTTAATCGTGTGTATTTGAAAAGAAATTTTATCGAGAACTTGACACGAGCGAGCCGATTTAATTTTTAAAATTGATTTCGTGGTCTTACGAAAATTTATGTTTTGAGTTTTGAAATTTTCGAAAATTTGTCTTTTCACAAGACTATATGATTTCAAACTAGTTTTGAAAATGTGATTGATAACCATATGCATTTTGTGCATAGTGCATATCGTGGTAAAGTTGTGAGTGTGACTCACGAACTGGATAATACATCAATATGGTATGATGAATAGAGATCTGAACTTTGGTATGGTAGTTTAGTTATCCAAGGATGATCGGTTGATCTATCTGATAAGGGAAATATGCCGCGTGATGTAGATTCGGTACAGAATATGACCTTGGAACTTCAGGTTTTGTGAAACTGGGGCATATGTGTTATGTGATTCCATTGGTATGGTAGCGGATCGATTTTACCATAGTGATTTTTTTAAAGATTTCTTTGTAAGTGTAGATTTGGGTATGGTAACCCCAGGATGGTTGTTTTGAGTATTGATTGGTCGTTTCCACTCCATACATGATTGGACATGTTCGACGAGTTGCGATTGGTTCTCCGTACACCTGAGAGGTTCGTTCACCAGTCGGGTATGTTTATTGAGATACACTATATGTGGTTGGCGTGTCGTTTTGAGAACTTTATTCGTTGGTATATCGGTTTCTGTGGTTCTGTGTTGATCGTGTTGGGGCTTACCGTGTGAAGGTATTCTCGATTATCATTGATCATTCTTTGGTCGTATTGGAGTTTATCACGTTGATGATATTCTCGATTGTGTTTTGACCTCTGGTTGGTCATATTGGAGTTTATCATGTTGATGATATTCTCGATTGTGTTTTGACCTCTGGTTGGTCATATTGGAATTTATCATGTCGATGATAAATTCGGTTGACTTATTGGTTGATCATTGTTGGTGACCATCTGAGCATTCGGATTTTGTGTCGGTGTCTCGAAATTCGTGTCGTTTTGGGCAGTTGATTCACAGATATATCGGATATTATTCATTTTATCGGAATTGGAACTTGATCATGTGATCAGGCAAACAGGATTCGTCACGGATAAATTATTTTATCCGTAGATGATATATTTTTGTTGAGACTCATGGAATGGGAGTATAAGCGTATTGAGGCTTTACAGTGAAGTCACTTGCTAGTATCTCAGGAGATCGTTGACCTGCGTATTTGTAAGTATGCCCATTTGGTTATTCGGTAATGATGATGATTGATCGTTGTCGTGATGGTTTTGGGATATTTTGGTTGAATGGTATGTTTGTTTGTTTTATGACGGATTGCAAGTTTCGAGGCCGAAACTTATTTTAAGTGGTGTAAAATGTAATATCCGAAATTTCTACTACTGTTGTTTGAGATTCTCTTATCCGAGTTATATTGTACAGCATGGAATCTGTACAGTATGGATAAAATAAATAAGGACTTAGATGTCAGTTTTGGTATAATTGTCGTATTTGGTCGACAATTGCACTTGAGGATATAATGTGTCGAGTATATGTATTCAGTGTGTCGTATGTTCGTTTTTGGCATGTCGAGACGTTGGACAAAAATTGCGGGAAATGGCTAAGTGTAGCATTATTACCGCACACTAATATGCATTCCTAGCGCACGCTATCATGCAGGTTTCGCGCACGCTAATGGGAAAATATAGCGCACGCTAGTTCAGAACAGATCAGAGGGAATCTACGTGTGGACCTGGTCACTTTCGGTGTATGTGCCGACGAAGTCAACTGTTGTTTGTCGTAAAGCATTAGCGCATGCTAATGCCTGTTGTTAGCGCACGCTAATATCAGATCGGTCAACAGGGAATCTTGGCTTTATTGGTAGCTTTCGGCATGTGGGGTCACGAGCATATTCGGGGTAGGTGCATACTGTAGCAAGTCAACTACGATTAGCTCACGCTAAGATACAAGATTTTGCGTGCGCTAGACAGTGTAGTTTACGTACGTTATTGCATGGGCATTACGTGCGTAAGCTGATGTGCAGAGCAAGCCAGTAGCCTTTGGACCGCGATAGCGCACGCTAACGAAAGAGAGATGCGCACGCTAAGCATGTAACGTACGTTAAATGAGGATGTTAGTGTAGGTTAATAATATACAGTATATATATGTGTAGTTGGGCATTATCATTCATTTCGTCCATTCCTTCCTTGCAACCGAGAGAGAGAGTTTTTAGAGAGAAGTTGGAGGTTCCAAACACTGAGAGATGATGATCTTTAACAAAGATTAAGATGAGGAACATGGATTAAAGTTGACTGTTCTCCTTCATGGTTCGTCTATACAAGGTAATAGTTCTTCACCTTTGGATTTCGTTTTGGATTGGAGATTGATGTTCTTGAGTTGATGATTATCATATAAACAAGTTAATAAGTATGATTAGGACATGGATTACCGGATTATGATGATGTTGTTATTGATATATGGATATAGGACTTGGATTATAAGTTGAATGATTGTTTATATGTTAAAGGATATCGGATTTCGTTGTCTTGATAGATTTGAACATGGTTTCGAATTACTTAGTGTTCTTGATAATCACCATATGTTGATCGATAATTGTAAAACATGCAAATTGTACAGCAGTAGCGCACACTAAGCTTACTGGCTAGCGCACGTTATCGGGGGCGATTTAGCGCACGCTACGTTGAGTGATTAACATGCGCTAAGTAGGCAGACAATGCAGTACATCGTATTATGATTATGAATTCGTGCTGATTCGAGTTGGATTGTACAGTCTATGTTTAACCGAGATATCATAGAACTGTTGAGTTTAATGATTGGTTATATCGATTATTGATTGTTATCGAATGTGTGTTAAATTTATTATTGCGATAGGTTGCGATAATCGATCGGTGATTATAACTGTATTGCGGTCGTGTTCGAGCATGTTCGTGAATTGCGTGGTCAGGGCTGAGGAGCTTGTAGACGAAGGCAATGAAATTGGTAGCGGCTTCATCATCGTCGTATCGGTATCGAGGCAAGTTATTATTTGCTCAGTTATAATATTTAATGAATGGTTTCGGTTTCATTTCGTTTATAATGCATATAGCGATGATTATTATTGTGAACTCGGGGTATTTGGATTGTATATCGTTCTTCCGATTCTGGGAGGTAAATCATAATGTATATGCTTTATCTCGGTTATTGGTATGTTCGGGTATCAAGGTTACGTTGCGAGAAAGATGAGGACATGAATGCCTATAGTTCATGGTGCGTTTGAATCGTCGAGCATTGAGGATAATCGCCAGTGATGATTTGACATTGAGATTGCTCCTGAAGGACTCGGGACAAGTATCTTAGTTTTGATTTCGATTTAGTGTTGATGATGTTGATCATGCAGGTTGTCTTTCATATTGCTGAACATGAGGTCGTCCTAGTTGTTTTGTCATAATGTCGTTCATGTTATTGAGTCACGTGTTGTTCATGTCGATGAACATATTGATTTGCATATGTGTATTGTTTATGTTGTTTATGTTGTGTTGATCCGTTGGGATCGTGTGTTCTATGCTGAGGGCGCTGGATCAGATGTCCACCTCGTTATGGTCTGACGGGATCATCTTGGGATCTATGCTGAGGGCGCTGGATCGTTGGATTACCCAGTGTTGTGTTGTTTTACATATGTATATTGTTGGTTATCCACCTCGTGTTGATCTTGTAGGATCATATTGGGACCTATGCTGAGGGCGCTGGGTCATGGGATTTCCATTAAGTATACACTGTTGATATTGTTTTGAGCATATTGACGTGGTCATATGAGTATGCATTTGTAGGTCTTGTGTTAGGACCGTGTCCATATTGCATTGATCTGATCTGGCATTAGACTGACATAATTGTCGTGGCATTTCATATCTCGAGGTATGTTCCATATTTCCTTTGGTATTTGTCTTTGATGGACAATCGGTTATCGTTTTGGGATTTGCTGATGTTATTAGAGGGATCGTATTGGTCAGAACTGGTACTTTTCCGTATCGTGAGTTGTTGATGATAGTTTGAGAACCTTGAGTATTGTTTGAGGTACAATACAGATACTATGTTCGAATTTATTGGTTAATCAAGTGCGAGATGTGAAATGTGGTAATGGTTATTCTGTCGAGAATTGTTTGAGTAAGTGAAATTATGACGATAAGATTACATTGGTCGTATTCTTATTCTGTATTCTCAATGGTATGTAATTATTGATGTGATGTGATTGATATCATTGTTGGATATTATGGCTGACCCCGTCGTGGGATTTCTTGTTAGGTTCTTGGAGTATCGAGTTTGTACCGGTCGTGAAGAGATGAGCTTCCGGGAGGATACTGGCTAGGACATGTTTGTGCATTGAGTTTCTTGATTGGTTCTTGTATTCCACTGCTAGAGTATCTTTATGGTTGGTCTTTTTCCGCTGTGTGAGTATTTTGAAATGCTCTTTCGGTATCTCGTAACTGAGATTACTTTGGAAATCATTTTCTAAACTTTTGTGTGCCGGCTGTTTGGCCTTGCTATTTCAAATGAGTTTTTACAACGTTTTTTCATAAATGGCTTTTATAAGTCTTTGTGAATTTTTAAAGATAGTACCGTCGTCGGCCTCTTGGGCATTTGTAAATGTTTGCGAAAAAATTCTTTTAGCCTTGTGGGTTCCATCTCGGGGCCCACAACGCTGTAATATTTCCGGTTAAATATGGGGGTGTTACAGGTTGGTTGCGCGCGCTAGTCGACCGAGGCAGTAGGGTAGTGGGGTTCTCGACTAGGGTGGATCAGCAGGTAGCGCACGCTACTGTCGGGCACTGCGCATGCTAGACCGGCAGGTAGCGCGCGCTATGGCCGGATGGCTGCGCACGCTACCTGGCCGAGTCAGTAGGGCAGTGAGGTTCTGGATTGTAGCCCGGGCCGATAGCGCACGCTAGCTCGGCAGCCTAGCGCGCGCTAGGCTGCACCAATATAAATATGACCGAGCAATCCTGTTTGCACTCATTTTTCATTTTCTCCCTTTCTCTTCCGCAGCTGGATCCTTTGGGAACTTGAAGGCATGTTGTTATACAACTAATCCACGAAGTTTGGGAGCTCATATCATCGATTAATCACTCCATAACATCCTTCAATCCAGCGAATCAAGGTTAGTTTTCCTAAAATCTTAGTTTTGGGAAAATTGGGGGTTTTGGTTGTTTTCGCCCGTTTGATTCGTGATAACTTATATTTTTGATGGATTGATGATTATTAAGTCATATTATACCAATTTCCTTGTTGATCCATGCTTTGATTGTTAAAGATTCTTCGTTTTGTTGAGTTCCTAATCGGTGCCTTGAAGGTGTCCGGTGAAAATCCTTAGAGGGGTGTTTTGGGCATTCTACGATTATTCTTCCTCGTACGATCGTTGATTTTGACGGTATGATGTTAGGGTCAGGTTCCTTGCGAAGAACTCGATTCGGAACTCTTTCGTTCGCCGTTTCCCGAACGATGGTGTTACCGTCGTTTCTGCTGGAGAGTTGTGGGCATTCGAGGTTTTCCGGTTGAGCCACATTCGTCGGAGTGTCCAGTATCAACTATTGAGGCAAGTATCTTGCCCATACATTACGTGTTTTGTGGATGTGATGGTTGAAAATTGACGATACGTGCTAAACGAATAGTTTACAAGCATTTTTCTAAAGAATCGGTATATCTACAATCATGGTTTTATTAAAAGAGGATTCTTGTGTTCGTGAATTAATGTGCTTAATTGACTATGCGTATTGGTGTCGAGTATAGGATCACCTTATTTTCGAGTTATGCCATTATATGTGATTTTGTTGTTGGTAAGTTAAGGTTCAATTATTTTGTTAAGATTTCGTGTGGAGTCGTACGGATGTGTGTGAATATGTGAGCTTGTGTGATATTGGTTGTGTCGTTTGGTGCTGTTTAGATGGTGTGCTTCGTTGTTAATTGTATAAGCTTTGGGTCATGAGTATGTGTTGGATAAGTTGGCCATTCTAGCAATATACCTCGACTATATATATTGTGATTGACTCTTGAGGATTGTGGTTTTGGAAATGTGAATTGATGAGAGTTGTAAGGTTTTTCTCGGGTACTCTCACTCGGGGATTGACTCGACGGGGTCACACGGGGACGTGGTGGCTTAGCAGCTGGACCGGGTCGCGAGAGTTACTTCGAGTGGGCATTCTCACTTGGGGTCGCTCGACGGGGCGCACAGGGACTTGGTGGCCTTACGACAGGACCGGAGGATGGACCGGGTCACGATAATTGCTAGAATGTTTGTACTGATGAATAATTGTGATATATCCGGAGTATCACAATGCTTGGTGCTCGGGGTCGAGAGACATTATATATATCGAGTCTTGGTGTTTGGCTAGAATGGCATAAGAGTAATGTATTATGTGTAATATGTCTTTGGAAGTGAATTGAAGTTGATGGTTGGGTCGTGGACCCTGTGTTTTGTGACTGGAATGAATTGGGTTGTGAACCCCGTATTTTGTTAATCGGATTTGCATTTTTGGAAAATAAACTTTGGGGCGATGACTCTAAGTGGCTTTGGTAGAATTAAGAACTTTTCAATCACAAATGTTTTCAAAACTCCCGAGATTTGAAAGTGTTTGCAAAGTGCTTACTTGTTTCATTTTACTTTCAAGGCTTGAACTATTTTTGATTAAACAAAATATCTCGGTATGTCTTTTGTTGTATTCTCGGAATGTGTTATGTATGGCTCGTATTTGCACTTTATACTTGTACTAGCAAAACAGTGGAGTTTTGCTAACCCCCGAGTATTCGGGGGGTGGATGTTTGTTTTTGCATCCAGGTACGTGCAGGTTTGGGACCAAACCACAGGATTGGTGCGAAGGATGATGGAAGGCGAATGATACTAATCACATGAAGGCCAGTGTTGGATGCAGTCAGTCCGAGTTCGTGTATGGTCTTTTCCGCTGTCGTACTTTTCGTTTAAGAGTGTATTTTACCCTTGCATGGGTATGAGTCGAGATAGAAATGAGTATTTTTGACTTGCATGTTATTGATGAAAGACCAAGTTGGTCTATTAGATTTAGTATTTTATCATGTCGGTATGTGATTTATTGTGTTGTTTCGATGTCTAGCCTGGTGGATCCTCACGGAGAGGGTCTGTGGCGTGTAATTTTCCCGGTTTGATTCTGGGGGTGTTACATACATCACTGAGAATATCATCGATATGATAATTCCAATATGACCAACAAAGGATCAACGATAACCGAGAGTAGCCTAAACATGATGAACTCCCAACACGGTCAATAAAGGATCAACAATAACCGAGAATACCCTCAACGTGATAAACTCCAAACACGATCAAAAAAGGATCAACTATAACCGAGAATACCCTCAACAAAGTAAACTCCAAACGCGATCAACAAAAGATCAACTATAATCGAGAATACCCTCAACAAGGTAGACTACAAATGATCAACAAAGGACCAATAATAACCGAGAGTACCCTCAACAAGGTAGACTCCAAATGATCAACAATAATGGATCTCAAAGAAATAACTCTGACTGTCGAACATACCCCTCGGGTGTATGAATAACCAGTCACAAACCGTCGAACATATCCAATCATACATGGACTATGAACGACCCAACAATATGGCTCAAAAGATGGATGTCATAGTGCGCCCGATACGGAAATGTGTCCGTGCACATGTCCACCCCGTATATGGAATCCAGGATATACGTGGGACATGTACCTAATTAGCCTCACGAGCTACGTCTCGTGTGCACGGTTCAATGCGGAAACATCCACGCATAACCATCATGTGACCGGCTAAAAATCCTACAAAATAACCAATCGGCACACAAATATGACTCCAGATATGTCACGATGCAACATGACAACGAAACTCAAAGAATCACATATCCAATAAGGATCAAAATACTCACCGACGTGAACAATGACAAACTGACAAAGAAAAGTCGACACGACTAATCAATATCCAAAACAACAATCCTGTGATCATCATCCCCGACAAATGATCAACACGATCAACGATCTCAATACAATCAGCCCTGGGATCATCATCCCTCAACGAAATAATCAATACGAATCCTAATATACGAAACATCATCGTACAACATATATAACAACTCAACATAATAACTATCTTCGTATCTGAACAATACTTAAATTACCTCAAAGCCAAAGGTAATATCCTTTCCACGAACCAACATCCCTGAACGAATACAAAGTTATACGAATAATCCTGAAATAGGTATAGTCCATTTATACCAACAAACCACCGTCCCGACATCAATGTCGACACGATAACTATCCTCGATATCCGATATTCCATATCACTGACCAAATACAACTCACATCTTCGTATTCACCAACACGTTTAAACCATATACATTATGATTTAACCCAAACCAAAGCACAATATACAAACCATCATCCCGACAATTTAAATTTCTAACAACATTGCTATACGCATTATAAATGAAATGAAAACGAAACCATTTATCAAATATTATAAACTGAACAAGTACAAACTTGCCTCGGTACCGATACCACAAAGCCGTTACCAATATCCATTGCCTTTGTCTACAAGCTCCTCAGCCCCGACCAAAAGCAATCTATGAACTCTTCGACCTCAACCGCAACACAATAGTCATAATCCATGATCAAAACATCACAACCTATTGGAACAACCGATTAACACACATTCGATAAAAATCAGTAACCGACTTACCCAACTAACAAACTCAACAGTTCAACGAAACCTCGATCATATACATAAAACCAAATAATCCAACTCAAAAAATATAAACTCATATCCACTATAGAAGCCGTAACTCGATGATCACAAATAACAATCAATAACCGATCAACAAACACAATGGTTCTAAAATATCCTGATTAAATACAAATCCAAACAATCCAAACTAATTAATCACGATTCAAAACCACAAATATATTCCACAATCCGAAGATCATATCAATAGTCAATTTAACCAAGTGTCTAAGCATTACCGATTTCAAATTCAATCTTAAATACGATTACAAGTTTACTCCTTGCATAATCATAATTAAACCAATCACCGATTATCATCATCAATCTGGACGATCCGATTAATTCAACATTATAGATAATCATATTCCAAGAGTTTCAAATATTTCCATTATACGAATTGAACACTTGTTCAATACGTATGAATTCTCAAACTCAAAAGTGAATCATAATCTTATCAAACCCGGACTGTGCCATACGAATATTGTATCAAAACACATAACTTAGTTCTAGATATGAATATTCCATATTCATAAGCAAAACACCAACATCACTTAAACATATTCATCAATTCATATAATCCAAGAGTTCCTTAAGAACACAACTTAGTCCGACATCACATTCAAAATCCTCAAACGACATAATACGATGTGTTCTAACATCTAAACAATCCTTATTCACAATTCAAGGTGTATATAATCATGTTCTTCAACATATACTTCTCATAACATCATGAATCGCAACAAACCACCAAGAACATCGAGAATACTACGATTCCATAATCATAACAACATAATCATGGCATTTGATCATCAATTCATTATCTTCCCTTAACGAAATTCCCGTAATTACCAAAAATCATCACAACAATATCAATTCAATCACCATTCTACGAAAACATATAGAACTTCCCAAGTTCTACCTCATTGAAGCATTTTATCGGACACTTTGAGGGCATAATCCAATTTAATCGATTTAACGGAGAAATTCTCGAATTTGTTCCACAAAACTTTAAGAGTAATGTATGATTTCGAGTATACAACCATGTTCTATCAAAAATATGAATTGAAACGAAGGAAATCGGCCAAAACATCAAGAAACTCCAAAAATATCCAAAACTAAGTGTTTAGGTGTTCTTACCTTCGATCCGGGCGGAAGAAGATGTTAAACACGAATCCAACTTCCAAAATATGTTGCTACATGATGTTCTTACTCAAATCCATCAATTCTTGCGGAAGGAATCGTGAAGAAACGAAGGAAAACAAAAAAATGGAAAGGATGACTCGGTCCAGGCCTTATATAGGCCGAGTCCTGTTGGTACCTTACGGCCGTAACCGGCCGTGGCCTACCCTCCTGTCCATTTTGGCCGACACCCTTACGGACGTAACCGGCACCTTCTTACGTACGTAACGGGCCCTTACGGCCGTAATCGGCCACAACCTTACGTACGTTATCGGCCAGTCCTTGCCCCCAGTGAGTCGCTGGCGACCGTGATCGGCCATCCCTGTGAGTCACTGCCGACCATGCTCGGTGTCACGGGTCCGAATTAGACTAGAATTTTTCGCCGAAAATTCAACCCCGTGTCGGCACTGATTGTCCGCACAACAACTAGTCAGCCTTCGATCCTCACCAAACACTCGTGTTTTCCTCACAGCACTCGTGTTTAGTATGATCAGAGTTACAGCCCAAAGCCATCTTTAGTGTTTGAAGGAGTATGCAGCGGAATATAATCAAAACACGTAAAGGCACACACAATTTACGGGGACAATTCCTCAACCTTGAATATTATTTGCACTCTCAATATACGAGGAAAACGCCTCGCTGTACAACTCTCCGAGATCCTCACAATGATCTCAGCTCTCGGATCCCTCGGATCTCCCTCCCTCGGGATCTGCCCTACAAAATTGTACAATGCACCTATTTATAGCCCAAGCAAAGGACTACATCGGTTGACAACCCCAACCGCTAGGTTCATCCCGACACTCCACGTGTCGACGCATGGCAAAAGACCACCATGCGTCCCTGCCACTTATGCCGAGCAGTTTCCCAGCAACTTGCTCGCCTCTGTCTTGTACTGCCACGTACAAGGTCTTCTGGAACCATTCCGCAACCGTCCTCAACCACTTGCTAGTAACCGTCCCGCAACTGCCCTGATGGATCCCAGCACTCCACCTGCACATGCAGTCCACCAAGTAACTGCTCATGTTAACATGTGCCCCGCACGTCTTATAACTGCTTGGAACCGTTCCCGCACAACCGCTCCAAGTAACCATCTGACTTAACTTTCTGGAACCATATATGCCACGTCGATGCAACGTCCCGTGAACGTGCACCAACCGTCCAACCTTTCCCGCGTAATTCTAATTCCCGCGTGTTCTGAAGCCTAGGTCTTGCGCCAAGTAGACCTTCACATCTTTGGCCGATAAGAACCGTAAGGACCCGCACTTTGTTCCAACATTCCGAGTCATCCGATAGATTTATGCACAAGTGCCCAACCACTTGCACATTCCCGATCCTTGCCCACAATGATCCGACAACTTCCCGCAAGAGTCCAACATTGCCTGCAAGTGTGCACAACTGTCCAACATCTTGCGCACTTATCCAATTTCCGAACAAGGTCCGCCCAGCACTGTCGAACCTTCTCGGCCGTGGGCACACAGCCCAGGCCTTGTCCACGCCCGAAGTGTTCGCTGATTGGGTCGGTTCGATCCGGGTCGGGTTTCACCTCCGGATCGACCCGTGACCCAATCCCATGGCAAGTCCCACAACCTTGCCAAGTCCTTGGCCGAGCACCTTGGGCCACCCCTTGCGCATGGCTCTCAGTAACTACCTCCCCCCTATGATAGGCTTAGACGGATAAAGCCTAGTGATGGCAATAACCATTAAAAAGCTGAAGAATCACTCACCTGCCTCCAGCCTTGAACCTGCCCAAAACTTCAAAGTAACACGAGATTGTCTTGATTCCATGTCTTAGCTAAGCCTCACAATCGCCAAGAAACCTCCAAATCACTTTTCATTCCCGTGCCTTAGTGTCGTGCCATGCCTAGTCGGCACAGTCCGCCCAGTGACTCGACCACCTGCCGAGCCCAGCTAGTTACCCATGTTAAGGGTGTAACAAACCTCCCCCACTTGAAGAAATCGACGCCCTCGTCGATGGGAGTCTTTTAACATATCACAACCCGATACTTGTACTTTTCTCGAACTACCTTAGTTCGCCTTCCGTTTTGGGATGTTGCATTGATTCACCCTTCCACTGGACCACAATGATCGATCCTCCATCCGATGAACCTCCGAAAACAAGACAGCTACATCTTCAAAACCATCCCAGCGAACCGTCTTAAAACACCACATGCCTCAAGAAAGAAGTCAGCTTCAACCACATAGGTATCCTACATTGTACTGCTATTTCCGTCTAGTTACATAACCCGCTAACTCACACACACTTAGCCAAGATTACATAACTTTGCATCGGACAACCCCCGAATGCTAGGTAATTCTCAAGTAAAATTGCTACACATAAAGCAAAATTACAAACATAGGGTCACAAACGTAAAAATCTGAAGTCTACCTATTACAATAGAAACCAGCCACATAGATTGTTCAGATGGACCAACAATCCTTCTGGAATGAGCAATGGCCTGCAACTCTTTTGCTCATTTTTACTGACTTCAGCAACGCGTCTTTTGGCCAACCTTAATGGGACATAAACTGTAAGCACCTCCCATGCTTTGGATGTTCAGTCCAATTGAAGATCGTGGGAGTCCTTCAACCGACTGAAATTTTCATAGGCTAATCGGGACCGTAGCCACACCCAACACCATTTATCCAGCCAAATCTGACTATGACCAGGATATGCTTCACTCTGAACACATATGCATGCTATTTTTCCTCACAAATCCGAAAAATAACAACAGTAATGTAGGATGACATAAATTTTAACAAGAACGTATGGAAAGCAATACCCTTACCCAACCACACACCAGCCTAAGTCATCGAATAACATCTCCTACTCATGTAATAGGTTCAAGTATGATCAGTACTTACCCTTATTTTAGACCTCGCACCTTAAGATTAGCCTTTGGGCTGCACCAATGTTCCTCAACCACTTGACACGAATCAGATCGCAATCTTCAAGGGTCTTCCATCGCTCGTAACAGATCAGCCATCAACTCGACCGAACTGTCCATCTATATGCACCAAGCACCATCCCGAATATTGGTACTCATACGAAGTACCGCTCTACCCCGGACTAAGTCTGGAACTTTTATTGACAAAGGGGAACCAATCCCACCATCTGGTCACCTGCTTCAAAATCAGCCTTCATGCCGCAATTTTGAACCATGGTCGACGATGCTCCTCCAAGCAAGCATCCGTTCCTATTTCGGCATTCGGTCTACACGAACAATGCCCTCTAGAACTATCTTTCTCGAAACCGAGTGCACCTCATTCCGCACACAAAGATGTCAACTTTAACCGCTTCCGACGTCCATTTTTCCATAACTCAGCCCACATTTCTTTCTTCGGTCCCCAGCACCAAAGAAGAACCGAACAAAGTCTCAACTCTGGTTTTTCCCACGGCATGGCAAATTGATACCTTCAAAATCTTTCGCCACGTAAACATCACCACCAAGCATGATGCCGCCAGTCCTTCAATAAAACTGTCTGTGGACATCTTCTTCACCCGAACATGTGCAGACAATCATTTTGATTCATGTCAGCCAAGAAGTCATGTCCAAACGATTGATGTTTTACCATCGTCAATTCTCTGGAATTCACGAACCCGCACACGAGACAAAAATGAAGAGGCTTTGTCTTCCACAATTCGATAAATTCCGGCCAGCAATCGTCCTCTTCCGAACCACCAGGTTGTCTTCAGGCAATCATCTTCAGATCCTCGGCTACCAAGAGGATATCCGCGTCTTCGCCTTCTGAGGTGATCCTTGCCCAACGAACTTCGGCATCTCCCAAACCGAAAATCTGGCGTCCGTCTAGGTATCTCGCGTTCCCTTTCCAATCCTTGCATTAACGAACAAGGACTCGCCTTCCGCAAGCGAACTTTGGCCACCAAGCACCAAAATTATCCGACCAGAACCCACTAACGGGGCTCCGATGCCAAATTGTCACGGGTCCGAATTGGATTAGAATTTTTCGCTGAAAATTCAACCCCGTGCCACTGATTGTCCGCACAACAACTAGTCAGCCTTCGATCCTCACCAAACACTCGTGTTTTCCTCACAGCACTCGTGTTTAGTATGATCAGAGTTACAGCCCAAAGCCATCTTTAGTGTTTGAAGGAGTATGCAGCGGAATATAATCAAAACACGTAAAGGCACACACAATTTACGGGGACAATTCCCCAACCTTGAATATTATTTGCACTCTCAATATACGAGGAAAACGCCTCGCTGTACAACTCTCCGAGATCCTCACAATGATCTCAGCTCTCAGATCCCTCGGATCTCCCTCCCTCGGGATCTGCCCTGCAAAATTGTACAATGCACCTATTTATAGCCCAAGCAAAGGACTACATCGGTTGACAACCCCAACCGCTAAGTTCATCCCTACACTCCACGTGTCGACGCGTGGCAAAAGACCACCATGCGTCCCTGCCACTTATCCCGAGCAGTTTCCCAGCAACTTGCTTGCCTCTGTCTTGTACTGCCACATACAAGGTCTTCTGGAACCGTTCCGCAACCGTCCTCAACCACTTGCTAGTAACCGTCCCGCAACTGCCCTGATGGATCCCAGCACTCCACCTGGCACATGCAGTCCACCAAGTAACTGCTCATGTTGACGTGTGCCCCGCATGTCTTATAACTACTTGGAACCGTTCCCGCACAACCGCTCCAAGTAACCATCTGACTTAACTGTCTGGAACCATCTGTGCCACGTCGATGCAACGTCCCGTGAACGTGCACCAACCGTCCAACCTTTCCCGCGTAATTCCAATTCCCGCGTGTTCTGAAGCCTAGGTCTCGTGCCAAGTAGACCTTCACATCTTTGGCCGATAAGAACCGAAAGGACCCGCACTTTGTTCCAACATTTCGAGTCATCCGATAGATTTATGCACAAGTGCCCAACCACTTGCACATTCCCGATCCTTGCCCACAATGATCCGACAACTTCCCACAAGACTCCGACATTGCCCGCAAGTGTACACAAATGTCCAACATCTTGCACACTTATCCAATTTCCGAACAAGGTCCACCCAGCACTGTCGAACCTTCTCGGTCGTGGGCACACAGCCCAGGCCTTGTCTGCGCCCGAAGTGTTCGCTGATTGGGTCGGTTCGATCCGGGTCGGGTTTCACCTCCGGATCGACCCGTGACCCAATCCCATGGCAAGTCCCAGCACCTTGCCAAGTCCTTGACCGAGCACCTTGGGCCACCCCTTGGGCATGGCTCTCAGTAACTACCTCCCCCTATAATAGGCTTAGACGGATAAAGCCTAGTGATGGCAGTAACCATTAAAAAGCTGAAGAATCACTCACCCGCCTCCAGCCTTGAACCTGCCCAAAACATCAAAGTAACACGAGATTGTCTTGATTCCATGTCTTAGCTAAGCCTCACACTCGCCAAGAAACCTCCGAATCACTTTTCATTCCCGTGCCTTAGTGTCGTGCCACACCCAGTCGGCACAGTCCGCCCAGTGACTCGACCACCTGCCAAGCCCAGTGAGTCACCCATGTTAAGGGTGTAACACTCGGCCACTACAGGTCCTCTCGGCCACGACTCGGCCAGCCACCCCGTAACGTACGTAACACTTATTCCATTGCATACGTAATACGTACATTAACTTGCTACAGTATTATACTCGTATTACGTACCTAATACACCCTGTATAACATGCGTAACTCCATTCGTTGACTCACCTGTCCACATCTGCGCCGAAAGTTGCCGACACTGGGCCCAACTGTCCGATTCCTCTTGTTATGTACGTAATACCTTACGCATAACGTACGTAAAACGTACCAACTTAGCGTACGTTAGCCCATAAACTTAACGTACGTAATGGCCTTCTATACTTAGCCAAAATCCAACTGTTCCTGTCCGACGTCTCGACATACTGGATACGAACATACGGCATACTGAATACACATATACTCAACCCAAAAATATTCTCATACGATATACCTGATATCCAAATCAGTTCAACCTGATACAACAAATCCTCAATATAACTGTTAATCAAACACGTCAATTACATAAGTATAACTGTCTCGGTCATCAATTTATTTTATCAATACTGTATAGACACCAAGCTATACAATATATCTTAGATAAAATAACGCGAAAGATTTATACTGAAAATCTAGGTATTACATACTACCCCCCTTAAAATAAGTTTTGTCCTCGAAACTTGCGACCTGTCACCAACAACAGATAAATCCAAAACTTTCCAACGCATCACAAAACAATCAAGTGTCACCACAAGCGAAATAACCAAACCAATATACTTACAGGTGCGTGAAGCCGATGATCTCACGTGATACTAGCACACGACTTCCGTACGAAGTCTCAACACAATCAACACACACCAATATCACAAATAGCAATTTGAAAAGAATCTCAAAAGTTTTGGAAACTCCAAAAATCGATTCAACTCAAAAGTTAGAAAAACTCATTTTCAAAATACACGCTACTACCGTACCGGTAAAGCCACATAACACACACGCCTGGGTTCACAAAACCCATGCTCCGATACCATCTTTTGTAACACCCCCAAAACCATCCGGGATATTACAGCGCCGTGGGTCCCACGCCGGAACCCACCAACCTAAAAACCGTTTACAAAACCATTTCAAAAACATTTAAAAATGCCAAAAGGCCAATGACGGTAATATTTTAAATACTCAAATATTTTCAAAATCATAGTTCTCAAATACCGTCATAAAATACCATTTGAAAATACAAGGCGAAATGCCAAATCTCGACAGTTCAAAGTGTACGTTAAGCCACCCCTTAAACGTACCGATAAAATAGTTATGAAAAAGGGTTTGACGAAATAACCCAACTTCGCAAAATGCCAAAAGGCCATTTAAAATACACACGCTGGTAAAAATATCGGAAAGCCAATTCAAAATACACACGCAGCGGATAAAAAACACAGTTCAAAATACGCATTTGCAGCGGAATAAAACAACCAGAAGAGAATACTCAATACTCAAATAAATGCCACACCCAGTATCACCCGGGAAGCTCATCACTTCACGACCGCTACTAGCTCGATCTCCGAGTACCTAAAAATAAAGCCCACGACGGGGTCAGCCACAATACTCAACAATGATATCGATCACATCATCATAAATAATTACATACCAATCTAATAATACTGTAAGAATACTACCAATGTAAACTTACTGTCATAACCTTACCCATCCATGGCAATCCATACCAAATCGATCCTTACCATAATTCACATTTCCTATTCTCAAATGGCGAAATGAACTCAACAACAATTATACCGTATTCCAAAAATACCAATAATCCTTAAAATATCATCATAACTCATAAGTGCGGAAATAAACCAATCTGTGCCAAATCCTGTCTGTCGGATTACACAATCAAAACTCGTCCTGGATAAACCAATAATACATAACATATCTGTAGATCAGCTACCACATGATAATGATAACAAATCCCAAACATCGACGTACAGTCCGAATGCTCATACGATCAATAACAATGATCAACCAATACATCACTGAGAATATCATCGACATGATAACTCCAATATGACCAACAAAGGATCAACAATAACCGAGAGTACCCTCAACATGGTAAACTCCCAACACGATCAACAAAGGATCAACAATAACCGAGAATACCCTCAACGTGGTAAACTCCAAACACGATCAACAAAGGATCAACTATAACCGAGAATACCCTCAACAAGGTAGACTCTAAATGATCAACAAAGGACCAATAATAACCGAGAGTACCATCAACAAGGTAGACTCAAAATGATCAACAATAATGGATCTCAAAGAAATAACTCTGACTGTCGAATATACCCCTCGGGCATATGAACAACCAGTCACAAACCGTCGAAGATATCCAATCATACATGGACTATGAACGTCCCAACAATATGGCTCAAAAGATGGACGTCACCGTGCGCCCGATCCGGAAATGTGTCCGTGCACATGTCCACCCTGTATACGGAATCCAGGATATACGTGGGACATGTACCTAATTAGCCTCACGAACTACGTCTCATGTGCACGGTTCAATGCGGAAACATCCATGCATAACCATCATGTGCCCGGCTAAAAATCCTACACAATAACCAATCGGCACGCATATATGACTCCAGATATGTCACGATGCAACATGACAAGGATACTCAAAGAATCACATATCCAATAAGGATCAAAAGACTCACCGAAGTGAACAATGACAAACTGACAAAGAAAAGTCGACACGACTAATCAATATCCAAAACAACAATCCTGGGATCATCATCCCCGACAAATGATCAACACGATCAACGATCTCAATAAAATCAGCCCTGGGATCAGCATCCCTCAATGAAATAATCAATATGAATCCCAATATACGAAACATCATCGTACAACATATACAACAACTCAACATAATAATTATCTTCATAACTGAACAATACTTAAATTACCTCAAAGCCGAAGGCAATATCCTTTCCACGAACCAACATCCCTGAACGAATACAAAGTTATACGAATAATCCCGAAATAGGTATAGTCCATTTATACCAACAAACCACCGTCCCGACATAAATATCGACACGATAACTATCCTTGATATCCGATATTCCATATCACTGACAAAATACAACTCACATCTCCGTATTTACCAACACGTTTAAACCATATACATTATGATATAACCCAAACGAAAGCACAATATACAAGCCATCATCCCGACAATTACATTTCTAACAACATTGCTATACGCATTATAAATGAAATGAAAACGAAACCATTTATCAAATATTATAAACTGAACAAGTACAAACTTGCCTCTGTACCGATACCACAAAGCCGTTACCAATATCCATTGCCTTTGTCTACGAGCTCCTCATCCCCGACCAAAAGCAATCTACGAACTCTTCGACCTCAACCGCAACACAACGGTCATAATCCACGATCAAAACATCACAACCTATTGCAATAACCGATTAACACACATTCGATAAAAATCAATAACCGACATACCCAACCAACTAACTCAGCGGTTCAACGAAACCTCGATCATATACATAAAACCAAATAATCCAACTCAACAAATACGAACTCATATCCACAAGACAAGACGTAACTCGATGATCACAAATAACAATCAATAACCGATCAACAAACACAACGGTTCTACAATATCCCAATTAAATACAAATACAAACAATCCAAACCAATCAATCACGAATTCAAAACCACAAATAGATTCCACAATACGGAGATCATATCAATAATCAATTTAACCAAGTGTCTAAGCATTATCGATTTCAAATTCAATCTTAAATACGATTACAAGTTTCCTCCTTGTATAATCATAATTAAACCAATTATCGATTATCATAATCAATCCGGATGATCCGATTAATTCAACATTATAGATAATCATATTCCAAGAGTTTCAAATATTTCCATTATCCGAATTGAACACTTGTTCAATACGTATGAATTCTCAAACTTAAAAGTGAATCATAATCTTATCAAACCCGGAACCACGTTCGTATTCCTATACGAATATTGTACCAAAACACATAACTTAGTTCTAGATATGAATATTCCATATCCATATCCAAAACACCAACATCACTTAAATATATTCATCAATTCATATAATCCAAGAGTTCCTTAAGAACACAACTTATTCCGACATCACATTCAAAATCCTCAAACGACATGATACGATGTGTTCTAACATCTAAACAATCCTTATTCACAATTCAAGGTGTATATAATCATGTTACTCAACATATACTTCTCATAACATCATGAATCGCAACAAACCACCAAGAACATCGAGAATACTACGATTCCACAATCATAACAACATAATCAAGGCATTTGATCATCAATTCATTATCTTCCCTTAAAAAAATTCCCGTAATTACCAAGAATCATCACAACAATATCAATTCAATCACCATTCTATGAAAACATATAGAACTTCCCAAGTTCTACCTCATTGAAGCATTTTATCAGACACTTTGAGGGCATAATCCAATTTAATCGATTTAACGGAGAAATTCTCGAATTTGTTCCACAAAACTTCAAGAGTAATGTATGATTTCGAGTATACAACCAAGTTCTATCAAAAATATGAATTGAAACGAAGGAAATCGGCCAAAACATCAAGAAACTCCAAAAATATCCAAAACCAAGTGTTTAGGTGTTCTTACCTTCGATCCGGGAGGAAGAAGATGCTAAACACGAATCCAACGTCCAAAATATGTTGCTACATGATGTTCTTACTCAAATCCATCAATTCTCGCTGAAGGAATCGTGAAGAAACGAGGGAAAACGAAAAAATGGCAAGGATGACTCGGTCAAGGCCTTATATAGGCCGAGTCTTGTCGGTACCTTACGGCCGTAACCGGCCGTGGCTTACGTACATAACCGGCCGTGGCCTACCCTCCTGTCCATTATGGCCGACACCCTTACGGCCGTAACCGGCACCTGCTTACGTACGTAACGGGCCCTTAAGGCCGTAACCGGCCACAGCCTTACGTACGTTATCGGCCAGTCCTTGCCCCCAGCGAGTCACTGCCGACCGCGATCGGCCATCCCTGCGAGTCACTGTCGACCATGCTCGGCCACTACAGGTCCTCTCGGCCACGATTCGGCCAGCCACCCCATAACATACGTAACACTTATTCCGTTGCATACGTAATATGTACATTGACTTGCTACAGTATTATACTCGTATTACGTACGTAATACACCCTGTATAACGTGCGTAACTCCATTCGTTGACTCACATGTCCACATACGCGCCGAAAGCCACCGACACTGGGCCCAACTGTCTGATTCCTCTTGTTACGTACGTAATACGTTACGCATAACGTACTTAAAATGTACCAACTTAGTGTACATTAGCCCATGAACTTAACGTACGTAATGTCCTTCTGTACTTAGCCAAAATCTAACTATTCCTGTCTGACGTCTCGACATACTGGATACGAACATACAGCATACTGAATACACATATACTCAACCCAAAAATATTCTCATACGATATACCTGATATCCAAATCAGTTCAACCTGATATAACAAATCCTCAATATAACTGTCAATCAAACACGTCAATTACACAAGTATAACTGTTTCGGTCCTCAAATTATTTTATCCATACTGTATAGACACCAAGCTATACAATATATCTCAGATAAAATAACGCAAAAAATTTATACTGAAAATACGGGTATTACATACTACCCCCCTTAAAATAAGTTTCGTCCTCAAAACTTGCGACCTGTCACCAACAACAAATAAATCCAAAACTTTCCAACTCATCACAAAACAATCAAGTGCCGCCACAAGCGAAATAACCAAACCAATATACTTACAGGTGCGTGAAGTCGATGATCTCCCGTGATACTAGGACACGAATTCCATACGAAGTCTCAACACAATAAACACACACCAATATCACAAATAGCAATTTGAAAAGAATCTCAAAAGTTTTGGAAACTCCAAAAATCAATTCGACTCAAAAGTCAGAAAAACTCATTTTCAAAATACACGCTACTACCGTACCGGTAAAGCCACATAACACACACGCCTGGGTTCACAAAACCCAAGCTGCGATACCATCTTTTGTAACACCTCCAAAACCATCCGGGATATTAGAGCGCCGTGGGTCCCGCGCCGGTACCCAACAACCTAAAAACTGTTTCCAAAACCATTTCAAAAATGTTTAAAAATGCCAAAAGGTCAATGACGGTAATATTTTAAATACTCAAATATTTTCAAAAACATAGTTCTCAAATACCGTCATAAAATACCATTTGAAAATACAAGGCGAAATGCCAAATCTCGACAGTTCAAAGTGTACGTTAAGCCACCCCTTAAACGTACCGATAAAATAGTTAGGAAAAAGGGTTTGACGAAATAACCCAAGTTCGCAAAATACCAAAAGGCCATTTAAAATACACACGCTGGTAAAAATACCGGAAAGCCATTTCAAAATACACACGCAGCGGATAAAAAAAACAGTTCAAAATACACATTTGCAGCGGAATAAAACAACGAGTAGAGAATACTCAATACTCAAATAAATGCCACACCCAGTATCACCCGGGAAGCTCATCACTTCACGACCGCTACTAGCTCGATCTCCGAGTACCTAAAAATAAAGCCCACGACGGGGTCAGCCACAATACTCAACAATGATATCGATCACATCATCATAAATAATGACATACCAATGTAATAATACTGCAAGAATACTACTAATGTAAACTTACCGTCATAACCTTACCAGTCCATGACAATCCATACCAAATCGATCCTTACCATAATTCACATTTCGCATTGTCAAATGACGAAATGAACTCAACAACAATTATACCGTATTCCAAAAATACCAATAATCCTCAAAACATTATCATAACTCATAAGTGCGGAAATAAACCAATCTGTGCCAAATCCTATCCGTCGGATTACACAATCAAAACTCAACCTGGATAAACCAATAATACACAACATATCTGTAGATCAACTACCACATGATAATGATAAGAAATCCCGAACATCGATGTACAGTCCGAATGCTCATACGATCAATAACAATGATCAACCAATACATCACTGAGAATATCATCGACATGATAACTCCAATATGACCAACAAAGGACCAACGATAATCGAGAGTACCCTCAACATGGTAAACTCCCATCACGATCAACAAAGGATCAACAATAACCGAGAATACCCTCAACGTGGTAAACTCCAAACACGATCAACAAAGGATCAACTATAACCAAGAATACCCTCAACAAGGTAAACTCCAAACGCGATCAACAAAGGATCAACTATAACCGAGAATACCCTCAACAAGGTAGACTCCAAATTCTCAACAAAGGACCAATAATAACCGAGAGTACCCTCAACAAGGTAGACTCCAAATGATCAACAATAATGGATCTCAAAGAAATAACTCTGACTGTCGAACATACCCCTCGGGCGTATAAACAACCAGTCACAAACCGTAGAACATATCCAATCATACATGGACTATGAACGACCCAACAGTATGGCTCAAAAGATGGACGTCACAGTGTGCTCGATCCGGAAATGTGTCCGTGCACATGTCCACCCCGTATATGGAATCCAGGATATACGTGGGACATGTACCTAATTAGCCTCACGAACTACGTCTCGTGTGCACGGTTCAATGCGGAAACATCCACGCATAACCATCATGTGCCCGGCTAAAAATCCTACACAATAACCAATCGGCACGCAGATATGACTCCAGATATGTCACGATGCAACATGACAATGGAACTCAAAGAATCACATATCCAATAAGGATCAAAAGACTCATCGAAGTGAACAATGACAAACTGACAAAGAAAAGTCGACACGACTAATCAATATCCAAAAAAAAAATAATCCTAGGATCATCATCCCCGACAAATGATCAACACAATCAACGATCTCAATGCAATCAGCCCTGGGATCATCATCCCTCAACGAAATAATCAATACGAATCCCAATATATGAAACATCATCGTACAACATATACAACAACTCAACATAATAATTATCTTCATAACCGAACAATACTTAAATTACCTCAAAGCCTAAGGCAATATCCTTTCCACAAACCAATATCCTTGAACGAATACAAAGTTATACGAATAATCCCGAAATAGGTATAGTCCATTTATACCAACATGCCACCGTCCCGACATCAATATCGACACGATAACTATCCTCGATATCCGATATTCCACATCACTGACCAAATACAACTCACATCTCCGTATTCACCAACATGTTTAAGCCATATACATTATGATTTAACCCAAACCAAAGCACAATATACAAACCATCATCCCGACAATTTACATTTCTAACAACATTGCTATACGCATTATAAATGAAATGAAAACGAAACCATTTATCAAATATTATAAACTGAACAAGTATAAACTTGCCTCGGTACCGATACCACAAAGCCGTTACCAATATCCATTGCCTTTTTCTACGAGCTCCTCAACCCCGACCAAAAGCAATCTACGAACTCTTCGACCTCAACCGCAACACAACGGTCATAATCCACGATCAAAACATCACAACCTATTGCAATAACCAATTAACACACATTCAATAAAAATCAATAACCGACATACCCAACCAACAAACTCAACGGTTCAACGAAACCTCGATCATATACAGAAAACCAAATAATCCAACTCAACAAATACGAACTCATATACACAATATAAGCCGTAACTCGATGACCACAAATAACAATCAATAACCGATCAACAAACACAATGGTTCTACAATATCCCGATTAAATACAAATCCAAACAATCCAAACCAATCAATCAATCGATTACAAGTTTCCTACTTGTATAATCATAATTAAACCAATTACCGATTATCATCATCAATCCGGACGATCCGATTAATTCAACATTATAGATAATCATATTCCAAGAGTTTCAAATATTTCCATTATCCGAATTGAACACTTGTTCAGTACGTATGAATTCTCAAACTCAAAAGTGAATCATAATCTTATCAAACCCAGAACCACATTTGTATTCCTATACGAATATTGTACCAAAACACATAACTTAGTTCTAGATATGAATATTCCATATTCATATCCAAAACACCAACATTACTTAAACATATTCATCAATTCATATAATCCAAGAGTTCCTTAAGAACACAACTTATTCCGACATCACATTCAAAATCCTCAAACGACATAATACAATGTGTTCTAACATCTAAATAATCCTTATTCACAATTAATGGTGTATATAATCATGTTATTCAACATATACTTCTCATAATATCATGAATCGCAACAAACCACCAAGAACATCGAGAATACTACGATTCCATAATCATAACAACATAATCAAGGCATTTGATCATCAATTCATTATCTTCCCTTAAAAAAATTCCCGTAATTACCAAGAATCATCACAACAATATCAATTCAATCACCATTCTATCAAAACATATAGAACTTCCCAAGTTCTACCTCATTGAAGTATTTTATCGGATACTTTAAGGGCATAATCCAATTTAATCGATTTAACGGAGAAATTCTCGAATTTGTTCCACAAAACTTCAAGAATAATGTATGATTTCGAGTATACAACCAAGTTCTATCAAAAATATGAATTGAGACGAAGGAAATCGGCCAAAACATCAAGAAACTCCAAAAATATCCAAAACCAAGTGTTTAGGTGTTCTTACCTTCGATCTGGGCGGAAGAAGATGTTAAACACGAATCCAACTTCCAAAATATATTGCTACATGATGTTCTTACTCAAATCCATTGTTGTTGCCCAAAATATTTATCCGAAGATTAATACTGCTGGAAGACGGACAACAAACAACAATTTGCGGGAGCACTTCCGAGAGAAAATGAATAAACACTAGATTTGCCGGGGTTGTTAGTCCCGGGATTGAAGCTCTCGCGAGATGTTATTAATACAAATATTCGTGGATACAAGTATTAATGTGAGAAATCTAGATACAATGAGTGTAAAAAGACTCTGTTAATCCGGCTCTTGAGCGAAGCTCGGTGTTCTTCGTCCCTGCCGATTGTCTGCTTGTATGAGAGAGGCCGAGAGAAGAAGTACCGGAAGATAGCCGTTGCCAAGAGTTGGAGATATCCAAGTGCTGTGAAATTCCGGTGAGTGCGGAGAGTGCTGAAATCGCGATATTGCAGAGTGTTTAGAGAGTTAGAATCTCGGTCCTTGGATAAGTGCTGGGAGCCTTGTATATATAGTGGCAGCCGAGTCTTGTCTTCTGGTGGGCGATCGCCTTCCAGCCATTATAATAATGGGGCGATCGTCTGCCGGCCAATATTATAATGTGGCGATCCCACGGGCTATCGGGCTAAAGTCCAAGGTAGATGCTGGCAGTCTGCCTAAAGTCCAAAGCTACAGCAGGCAGCCAGCTGGGCGGTCCAATGAGGAGCCAGCACGCGTCCAGAGTCACTGTCACATGCGGCCCTACTGACAACTTTCGGCGGGCCTGTCGGCTGGTGGACGGATGCTGACAGGCTGTGGTCAACGATCCGAGATTCGCGGATCTTGTCTCGGCTCTTGCACGTGGTGTCAGTTCTGAGGCTCGGCCTTTGCCGACTGAATGGCTATCGGCATGATGCGGTCGTCTCTAGCTGGTCACTGAGGGTCGTCATCGGCCAGTCGCTGAGGGTCGGCATCGGTCGGTCACCAAGGGTCGGTCGGCAGGTGCCGAGAGGTGATTGTCCGCTTGTCGGTCGCCAGGAGTCGGTCGCCGAGTACCGAGAGACGATCGTATCTGGTGTCGATCGCTCGGCACCGGGACTTGTCCTGGGACCTTCGGTTGGCCGATCTATATTGTCCGCGGGGCTTAGGCTAGGCCGCCTGATCGCTGGTCGGCAGTGGCTAGGTCGCCCGATCTCCGAGGCGATCGCCGGTCGGAGAGTGTAATTCTTGACACAACAATTGCCTCCCAGCTTGCTCCTATGTTGAAGACATGGGGCGAGGTGGTTCTTGCTGGCGATCGTGTAGGATGAGGACGGGCGATCTTGCTGAGCTGACTTAGGATTCGGACTTGGGCTATCATGGTCGATTGGCTAGCTATCTTTCGGTCTTGTACCTGCAAAAAACAACATTGGCCGATCCCCCTCGGAAACTTGATGATTTTGCTTGTTTTGAGGAATCGTGCACAGTCGCGGAATTCGATGGACCGACTCCATGACCGTGTCTTGATGCGCGAAGACATTGAGTGTCTCGTGACTCACTTCATTATGAGGGTCCTCTGTTAGGCTGCACCTCGCCTCGTATTTAAACGAAGGGCGTGCGGTCTCGGTCTAGAGGAGTCCTTGCGCAGGGCAGCGTCGGATGAATCAACTCCACGCCCGCGGCTTGTTTAGCTCTGCTTCCACCTCGGCCCGCCATGGAGATGACGAACCTCGACGGTGTACGTTGAGACGGGGGTAGCGGCACGTGTCCACTGATTAAAGTTGGAGAGCCCTCAGACTACGCCGGCCTCGTATTTAAACAAAGGGCGGGCGATCTCGGTCGAAAGGGACCTTGCATGGCCGAAGCAGCCAGTTCCATCGACTACCAGGACCATGGCTTTATGATATGTGGTGGAGGCGATCGCGAGCCTTAGTCCCTCATGTTAAATGGTGGACTGTAGATGGCGAGCGAGTCCTCCGGCTCTGCTGGATAATAGCGATCGGGTTGGGAGACTGGAGGTCGTCGCTCGGGCGCCGATCGCTCTACTCCTAGGCTAAGAAGAAGCCTTTGCCTGGCCAGGAAATCTGCGGCTTTAGCTCGGAAGACCGCGTAGGTCGTGGGCTGGTCCTTCGTAAGATGCCTGAACATAGGCGAAAGACCATGGAATCCTGCTAGGACCACATGGAGGGCGATCTCATCGCCTACGGGCTAGCCGTTGAGGATGATCTCGTCTACCCGGTCGATGTAGTCCGAGTCGGATTCTTCTTTCCCTTGCTTGATTCGCAGCATGCGATGGGGACCTTCCGGTCGAGCGACCTTGGCGGCGAAGTACCTTGTGAAGTCATTCGTCAGCTCGTTAAAGGAGCCAATGGACCGAGGTGGCAATGAGGTGTACCACCGGTGGGCGAGGTCGTCCAGCGTCATAGGGAACATTCGGCACCTGGTCGCGTCTGATGCCCCACATCCGGTCATGTATATGTTGAACTTGCGCAGGTGCATTTCGGGGTCCGATCGCCCCTGGTACAAGGGTGTTTGTGGGGGAGCGATCTTGTGCTGCACGGGGGCGAGCTCGATGTCGATCGCGAGCGGCTCGCTTGGCTTGGCGATCGTCTTCATGGCGCCTGCCCTGGATTCCAGGAGCGCCTTCATGTCGTCGATCTGACGTTGTATCACAGCTATTTCCATGGCTCGGTTGCTTGCGGATCGGCTTTGGGAGCGGGAGCCGAGGCGATCGTGTACCGACCTCCGGACTCCGCTGCTTCCGACCTCGGCTATTTGGCGAGCGGGGGCCAGACGGCTGGGATGCCTTCTGGGAGTCGGGTAGGCCGATCTCCTGGTGACGGACTCAAACTCCGTCGTCTCGTAGCTGGGGCTGGACTGCCCCGGTCTCCAGGTCGGGTCACTGCCCAGGCGATCGAAGACAAAGGTGCCCCGGCTGGCGAGCGCCTCTTCTTGCGGACGAGAGCCTCCTGGCGATCGCTCGGCCAGTAACGCCTTGAGCTTCCGCTTGGACTTCCGGCGGACGGCCGAGGGGGTGACAGCGGGAGGCGCGTTGAGAGCACTCTGTCGCCCGTGAAGGGCGGCTATGGCCTCTTCGATCTGTTCATTGGTTCGGAACTGATCGAGCGAGAGGCTTGGGCCGCCGTCCAGGGACGGGATCGAGCGTCTCTGACCGCGGCGGCTACCTTCCACCATCGGCTGTGGCTCGGACTGGGACGGAACGGGGCGTCTGGCCGGCTGATCAGTGGCTTTCTTCGACGCGGAGGCGGAAGACATGATTTCTGAAAGATTTCTTTGAAGTGCAGTGAGTGTCACTTCAAGTATATGCCCCGAGAACAGTGAGTGTTCTTCGGGACGGTAGGAATAAAAATTTGAGGGTTGGATGCCCCTTCCTCTAGCGCCAATTGTTGTGGCCCAAAATATTTATCCGAAGATTAATACTGCTGGAAGACGGACAACAAACAACAATTTGCGGGAGCACTTCCAAGAGAAAATGAATAAACACTAGATTTGTCGGGGTTGTTAGTCTCGGGCTTGAATGCTCTCGCGAGATGTTATTAATACAAATATTCATGGATACAAGTATTAATGTGAGAAATCTAGATACAATGAGTGTAAAAAGACTCTGTTAATCCGGCTCTTGAGCGAAGCTTGGTGTTCTTCGTCCCTGCCGATTGTCTGCTTGTATGAGAGAGGCCGAGAGAAGAAGTACCGGAAGATAGCCATTGCCAAGAGTTGGAGATAGCCAAGTGCTGTGAAATTCCGGCGAGTGCGGAGAGTGCTGAAATCGCGATATTGCAGAGTGTTTAGAGAGTTAGAATCTCAGTCCTTGGACAAGTGCTGGGAGCCTTGTATATATAGTGGCAGCCGAGTCTTGTCTTCTGGCGGGCGATCGCCTTCCGGCCATTATAATAATGGGGCGATCGTCTGCCGTCCAATATTATAATGGGGCGATCCCACGGGCTGTCGGGCTAAAGTCCAAGGTAGATGTTGGCAGTCTGCCTAAAGTCCAAAGCTACAGCAGGCAGCCAGCTGGGCGGTCCAATGAGGAGCCAGCACGCGTCCAGAGTCACTGTCATATGCGGCCCTACTGACAACTTTCGGCGGGCCTGTCGGCTGGTGGACGGATGCTGACAGGCTGTGGTCAACGATCTGAGATTCGCGGATCTTGTCTCGGCTCTTGCACGTGGTGTCAGTTCTGAGGCTCGGCCTTTTCCGACTGAATGGCTATCGGCATGATGCGGTCGTCTCTAGCTGGTCACTGAGGGTCGTCATCGGCCAGTCGCTGAGGGTCGGCATCGGTCGGTCACCAAGGGTCGGTCGGCAGGTGCCGAGAGGTGATCGTCCGCTTGTCGGTCGCCAGGAGTCGGTCGCCGAGTACCGAGAGACAATCGTATCTGGTGTCGATCGCTCGGCACCGGGACTTGTCCTGGGACCTTCGGTTGGCCGATCTATCTTGTCCGCGGGGCTTAGGCTAGGCCGCCTGATCGCTGATCGGCAGTGGCTAGGTCGCCCGATCTCCGAGGCGATCGCCAGTCGGAGAGTGTAATTCTTGACACAACATCCATCAATTCTTGCTGAAGGAATCGTGAAGAAACGAAGGAAAACGAAAAAATGGCAAGGATGACTCGGTCCAGGCCTTATATAGGTCGAGTCCTGTCAGTACCTTACGGCCGTAACCGGCCGTGGCTTACATACGTAACCGGACGTGGCCTACCCTCCTGTCCATTTTGGCCGACACCCTTACGGCCGTAACCGGCACCTGCTTACGTACGTAACGGGCCCTTACGGCTGTAACCGGCCACAGCCTTACGTACGTTATCGGCCAGTCCTTGCCCCCAGCGAGTCACTGCCAACCGCGATCGGCCATCCCTACGAGTCACTGCCGACCATGCTCGGCCACTAAAGGTCCTCTCGGTCACCACTCGGCCACCCACCCCGTAACATACGTAACACTTATTCCGTTGCGTACGTAATACGTACATTGACTTGCTATAGTATTATACTCGTATTACGTACGTAATACACCCTGTATAACATGCGTAACTCCATTCGTTGACTCACCTGTCCACATCCGCGCCGAAATCTACCGACACCGGGCCCAACTATCCAATTCCTCTTGTTACGTACGTAATACCTTACGCATAACGTACGTAAAACGCCAACTTAGCATACGTTAGCCCATAAACTTAACGTACGTAATGGCCTTCTGTACTTAGCCAAAATCCAACTGTTCCTGTCCGACGTCTCGACATACTGGATATGAACATACGGAATACTGAATACACATATACTCAGCCCAAAAATATTCTCATACGATATACCCGATATCCAAATCAGTTCAACCTAATACAATAAATCCTCAATATAACTGTCAATCAAACACGTCAATTACACAAGTATAATTGTCTCGGTCCTCAATTTATTTTATCCATACTGTATAGACACCAAGCTATACAATATATCTCAGATAAAATAACGCGAAAAATTTATACTGAAAATCCGGGTATTACATACTACCCCCCTTAAAATAAGTTTTGTCCTCGAAACTTGCGACCTGTCACCAACAACAAATAAATCCAAAACTTTCCAACTCATCACAAAACAATCAAGTGTCGCCACAAGTGAAATAACCAAACCAATATACTTACAGGTGCGTGAAGCCGATGATCTCCCGTGATACTAGCACACGACTTCCGTATGAAGTCTCAACACAATCAACACACACCAATATCACAAATAGCAATTTGAAAAGAATCTCAAAAGTTTTGGAAACTCAAAAAATCAATTCGACTCAAAAGTCATAAAAACTCATTTTCAAAAATCACGCTACTACCGTACCAGTAAAGCTACATAACACACACGCCTGGGTTCACAAAACCCAAGCTCCGATACCATCTTCTGTAACTGTAACACCCCCAAAACCATACGGGAATATTACAGTGCCGTGGGCCCCGCATTGGAACCCACAAGGCTAAAATCATTTTCGCAAACGTTTAAAAATACTAAAAGACCCTTTTAAAGTACACACACACGCAGCGGATAAAACACAGTTCAAAGAATATCGAAAGCCATTTACAATCATACACACACAGCGGATAAAACATAATTAAATACATTTGCAGCGGAATTAGAAAAACCAGAAAAGAATACACAAGCCGGACAATCACGCCATAGCCAGTATCACCGAAAAGTTCATCCCTTCACGACCGCTACTAGCTCGAACTCCGAGTACCTAAAAGATAAAGCCTACGACGGGGTCAGCCATAATACTCAACAATGATAACGATCACATCACAAAGACAATTACATATCAATGTAATCTACAGAGTAAGAACATTCCCCATGTAATCTTACCGAAGTAACCTTACCAACCTGTCACAATCTATAACAAATCAATTCTTACCATAATCCCATCTTGCGTTCTTAAGTGATGAATGAATTCAAAAGTATCCACCTGTACTGTATCCGAAACAATACCAAAATTCCCAAACTTATCATATCTCAATTATGGAATGATCTGGCCAAGACTAACTCTGTCGGCTGGGTCGCACAATCGGATCCCAATCCTGATAAAACCAATATCACATGGCACACCTGTAATCCAACTGTTCCGAGACAATAGCAAGTCCCGAAAATCAATACAAAACATGAATGTTTACACAATCAATAATGATAAACAATTAATGCATCACAACAGAAATATCAATGACATGATATTTCCACACAAGATCGACAAAGGAGTAACCACGAACGAGAATACCATGATGTGGTAACTCCAACAAGATAAATGAAGAATCAATAACCGAAAATACCGGCAATACGGCAAATCCCAACAAGATCAATAAAAGGTTGACAACCGAGAATACCGATGACACAGTAAGGATGAACGAAGAATCAATAACCGAGAATACCGACGACACGGTAAGGATCAATGAAGAATCAATAACCGAGAATACCGACGACACGGTAAGGATCAATGAAGAATCAATAACCGAGAATACCGACGACACGGTAAGGATCAATGAAGAATCAATAACCGAGAATACTGACGATATGGTAAACTCCAACAAGATCAATAAGAGTCGACAACCAGAAATACCAACAGTGCGATAAACTCCAATAAGATCAATAAAGAGTGAACAACCGAGAATACTGACGACACAGTAAACTCTAGAAAGATCAATAAGGACCAAGAACCGGGAATACCAACGACAGGGTAAACTCCAACAAGAGTAATAAGGAATCGACAACCGAGAATACCGACGATACGGTAAACTCCAATAACATCAATCAAGGACTAATAACCAAGAATACCAATGGTGAGACAACTCCCAAATGGAATCAATAAGGATCAATAACGGACGTGATTACCAATGACAGGGTGAACTCCAAACGAGATTTATAAAGGATCGATATCAATGAGTTGACCATCGATATGGTAACTCCGAACGAGATTAGTAAAGGTTCAACGGCGACAGATACACGAGAGAATAAAATCGTCAACCATATGCAATTCATATATACGGGATTTCAAAGACAACCTGAATATCGATAGATCCAATTATACATGGACTGTGAACGACCAATCAATAAGACTTAAGATAGACGTCACGATACGCTTGATCCGGACATGTGTCCGTGTACAAGCCAACCACGGGTATTAATCAATACACGTCTGGTCTCGTACCTAATCATCCTCACGAAGTACGTCTCGTGTGCACGGTTCAATATGAGGTCGAAACCAACATATGCTACACGTGCCCGTCCCGAAAATCCTACACATGAACGATCAGAACGTATCTAACTCCAGATATGCCACGATACAACATGACAACCAATCTCAAAGAAACGTATATCCAACAAGGATCAGAAGATTTTTCAAGACGGAAACAATAACTCGATCATGAAAGACCGGCACGACCACAATGTCGTATTCCGTCAGACAACAGCTCACAGCATGCTCAACAATGCATATAATAATAGCACATAAACTCCCAAGGCAGCAGCCAAGGGCCATGGATTTATATACTCAGGAATACTCCGGACAATATCACATAAACTCCCAAGGCAGCAGCCGAGGGTCACGAAAGCATCTACTCAGGAATACTCCGGACAATATCACATAAGCTCCAAAGGCAGCAACCGAGGGTCACGGAAGCATCTACTCAGGAATACTCCGGACATAGGTGCCATTTAGGTCTTATCCCCTAACACATTTCCATTCGGGTACCATACAGGTTTTATCCCCAACACATCGGCCCCACAGATTACGACTCAAAGAAAGAGCACGTCACAAAACGTAACAAACAATGGTGCACATTCACCGCATGAAATATCAACACACACGCAATAATGCAACATGATGATTATCATAATCTAACAATATTAATTTACCTCAAGCTGGAGACGTTAACCTTTCCACGACCAACCGCCCTGAACGAATACACGGTTTATCCGAAAAATCCAAAACGAAGTACAAACCATAACTATTATCCAACCACCATCTCAGGTTCAACATCGGCACGATAACTAACCTTGATATCCAACTTCTCATGCAATCGACCAAATTTAATTCACATCTCCGTTTCCTCTAGACGTCTTAAAATCATATACATTATGATTTATCTTAGTCCAAAAATAATATACATACCATCATCCCGACAATTCATTTTCCATAATACCATTGCTATATGAATCATAAATGAAATGAAAGCGAAACCATTTATTAAACATTATAAACTGAACAAGCATAACTTGCCTTGATACCGATACGATGAAGTTGTTACTAGTCCCGTCGTCTTCATCTACAAGCTCCGCAGCCCCGACTCACCGCAGCACAACGGTTAATATCAACGATCATCTAACGCAACCTAATACAATAATCAATCAACGATATGTTCGATAACAATCAACAACCGGTATAATCAACCAATCAAACTCAATGGTATCTCGATCATATGAAATCAAACCATATCAACTCTTATCAATACGAATATAAGCCGAATTTCGATAATCAATAGTTCTATCAACGTCTACAACATTCTTGATTCCGACTTCAATCTTAAATTCGGATTAACACGGCCCATTCTTGCAAATTCATAGGAATACAATTATCGGCTATCATCATGAATAATCATATACCAAAATTAACTGTAATCCTTTCAATTTACGGACATATATCATTCAAGAATTCTTCAAGAACATGAATTAGTCCATAATCATGTTTGAAGCCAACAAAACGACGTAATTGGATGTGTTCTAACATCTAATCATCATCTAATCCATAATCCAAGGCCTGTATCATTTTGTTCTTTAATATACGATTCGTATAATCTCAAAATCATAACATCAACATCATAATCATCACTATACGGAGAAGAACATCAACACTAACATAAAAATCCGAATTCAAGGAGTAGAGTTCATCAACATACCTTTTGAAGAAGAACCACAAGGGTCAGACACTTCAAGAATCATTAACATCTTCATATCCAAGCCTCAAATTCATGCTCTCAAGCTCCCAGCCAAGTCAAAAGTGTCTAGAATACACTTAGAAATGAAGAAGGACGAACTGGGGTGGGAGAAATGAGTTTCCTTTCGTGAACAAATGAAAGACCAACTCTTATTATATAAACTGCGCATCTTGTTACGTACGTAAGTGTCCTTGCTTAACGTACGTAACAACTTTAACGCACGTAATCCAAAATCCATAGCGTATGTAACAAACTCACTGTCTCATTCCGTGAAGTCCATTACGTACGTAACCCATACCATATAAGGTACGTAATATACTAGTTGACTTGCTACAGTATCAATCCATATTACGTACGTAATATGCCATGCATAGCGTACGTAATGCCGAGGTTGACTCGCCTGTCCACATCCTGCGCCAAAAGCAACCGACACCGGGTCCCACCTGTCGACCACGACTCGATCCTATCCGACTCCCTTCTTAACGTACGTAATGTACATTCCTTAACGTACGTTAATCCTGCTTATTTACATGCGTATGACTCCTTACATAGCGTACGTAATGGCTTTCATACTTAGCCATTGTTGCCCCTGTCTGTCATCTCAATAAACCGAACATATACACGCGACATATCGAATACATATACTCGTTCCGATAACATTCCCATATGATACATCTGATGCACGATATCCTCAATTACAACTGTCGACCAAGTACGGCAATCATACAAATACTCATACCGTATATCCGACATAAAAAACACACCAAGCATGTAATATCCTAGAATCAAAATAACCTCGATAGACATACTGGCACGACTGTCATGGTTTCCAAAAATTATTTATCCATACTGTATCGGTCCCACTATGTACAGTACAACTCAGATAAAATAACGCGAAAAATTCATAGTGAAATTCTAGGATATTACATATATACCCATTTAGATAAGTTTCGTCCTCGAAACTCAACACCTGTCATAATCAGTATCTCAATCCCGAAATATCTCAAAATCACGACAGCATACTCAAATAATCATCATCAAAACTGAAATAACTGAAAGAACATACTTACAGGTCCGTGAAGTCGATGATTCTCCGTGATACCAGCATGCGATTCCCATACAAAGTCTCAACACACTAACAACACACCGGCATCGCAAATACAGCAATTTGAAAATATTTCAAAAATTTTGAAATCTCCAAAATCGGTTTGATCCAAAAGTCAGAAAATCATTTTCAAAAGTCACGCAACTACCGCACCGATAGAGCCACATAACACACACGCCCGGGTTTTACGAAACCCAAGCTCCGATACCATCTTCTGTAACTGTAACACCCCCAAAACCATACGGGAATATTACAGCGCCGTGGGCCCCGCATTGAAACCCACAAGAATAAAATCATTTTCGCAAACGTTTAAAAATGCCAAAAGACCCTTTTAAAGTACACACACACGCAGCGGATAAAACATAGTTCAAAGAATACCAAAAGCCCTTTTGAATCATACACACACAGCGGATAAAACATAATTAAATACATTTGCAGCGGAATTAGAAAATCCAGAAAAGAATACACAATCCGGACAATCACGCCATAGCCAGTATCACCGAAAAGCTCATCCCTTCACGACCGCTACTAGCTCGAACTCCGAGTACATAAAAGAGAAAGCCCATGACGGGGTCAGCCATAATACTCAACAATGATAACGATCACATCACAAAGACAATTACATATCAATATAATCTACAGAGTAAGAACATTCCCCATGTAATCTTATCGAAGTAACCTTACCAACCTGTCACAATCTATAAAAAATCAATTCTTACCATAATCCCATCTTGCGTTCTTAAGTGATGAATGAATTCAAAAGTATCCACCTGTACTGTATCCGAAACAATACCAAAATTCCTAACTTATCATATCTCAAATATGGAATGATCTGGCCAAGACAAACTCTGTCGGCTGGGTCGCACAATCGGATCCCAATCCCCATAAAACTGATATCACCTGGCACACCTGTAATCCAACTGTTCCGAGACAATAGAAAGTCCCGAAAATCAATACAAAACATGAAAGTTTACACAATCAATAATGATAAATAATTAATGCATCACAACGGAAATATCAATGACATGATATTTCCACACAAGATCGACAAAGGATCAACCACGAACGAGAATACCATGATGTGGTAACTCCAACAAGATTAATGAAGAATTAATAACTGAAAATACCGGCAATACGGCAAATCCCAACATGATCAATAAAAGGTTGACAACCGAGAATACCGACAACACAGTTAGGATCAACGAAGAATCAATAACCGAGAATACCAACGACACGGTGAGGATCAATGAAGAATCAAGAACCGAGAATACCGACGACACGGTAAGGATCAATGAAGAATCAATATCCGAGAATACCGACGACACGGTAAGGATCAATGAAGAATCAATAACCGAGAATACCGACGACACGGTAAGGATCAATGAAGAATCAATAACCGAGAATACCGACGATACGGTAAACTCCAACAAGATCAATAAGAGCCGACAACCATAAATACCAACGGTGCGATAAACTCCAATAAGATCAATTAAGAGTCAACAACCGAGAATACTGACGACACAGTAAACTCTTACAAGATCAATAAGGACCAACAACCGGGAATACTAATGATACGGTAAACTCCAACAAGAGCAATAAGGAATCGACAACCGAGAATACCGACGACATGGTAAACTCCAATAACATAAATCAAGGACTAATAACCAAGAATACCAACGGTGAGACAACTCCTAAACGGAATCAATAAGGATCAATAACGGACGGGATTACCAATGACAGGGTGAACTCCGAAAGAGATTTATAAAGGATCGATATCAATGAGTTGACCATCGATATGGTAACTCCGAACGAGATTAGTAAAGGTTCAATGGCGACAGATACACGAGAGAATAAATCGTCAACCATATGCAATTCATATATACGGGATTTCTAAGACAACCTGAATATCGATAGATCCAATTATACATGGACTGTGAACGACTAATCAATAACACTCAAGAGGGACGTCACGATACGCTCGATCCGGACATGTGTCCGTGTACAAGCCAACCACGGGTATTGATCAATACACGTCTGGTCTCGTACCTAATCAGCCTCACGAAGTACGTCTCGTGTGCACGGTTCAATATGAGGTCGAAACCAACATATGCTACATGTGCCCGTCCCGAAAATCCTACACATGAACGATCAGAACGTATCTGACTCCAGATATGCCACGATACAACATGACAACCAATATCGAAGAAACGTATATCCTACAAGGATCAGAAGATTTTCCAAGAGGGAAACAATAACTCGATCATGAAAGATCGGCACGACCACAATGTCGTATTCCGTCAGACAACAGTTCACAGCATGCTCAACAATGCATATAATAATAGCACATAAACTCCCAAGGCAGCAGCCAAGGATCACGGAAGCATCTACTCAGGAATACTCCGGACAATATCACATAAACTCCGAAAGCAGCAGCCGAGGGTCACAGAAGCATCTACTCCGGAATACTCCGGACAATATCACATAAACTCCCAAGGCAGCAACCGAGGGTCACGGAAGCATCTACTCAGGAATACTCCGTACATAGGTGCCATTTAGGTCTTATCCCCTAACACATTTCCATTCGGGTACGATACAGGTTTTATCCCCAACACATCGGCCCCACAGATTACGGCTCAAAGAAAGAGCACGTCACAAAACGTAACAAACAATGGTGCTCATTCACCGCATGAAATATCGACACACACATGCAATAATGCAACATGATGATTATCATAATCTAACAATATTAATTTACCTCAAGCTGGAGACGTTAACCTTTCCACAACCAACCGCCCTGAACGAATAAACGGTTTATCCGAAAAATCCAAAATGAAGTACAAACCATAACTATTATCCAACCACCATCTCGAGTTCAACATCGGCACGATAACTAACCTTGATATCCAACTTCTCATGCAATAGACCAAATTTAATTCACATCTCCGTTTCCTCTAGACGTCTTAAAATCATATACATTATGATTTATCTTAGTCCAAAAATAATATACATACCATCATCCCGATAATTCATTTTCGATAATACCATTGCTATATGAATCATAAATGAAATGAAAGCAAAACCATTTATTAAACATTATAAACTGAACAAGCATAACTTGCCTTGATACCGATACGATGAAGTTGTTACTAGTCCCGTCGTCTTCATCTGCAAGCTCCGCAGCCCCGACTCATCGCAGCACAACGGTTAATATCAACGATCATCTAACACAACCTAATACAATAATAAATCAACGATATGTTCGATAACAATCAACAACCGGTATAATCAACCAATCAAACTCAATGGTATCTCGATCATATGAAATTAAACCATATCAACTCTTATCAATACGAATACAAGCTGAATTTCGATAATCAATAGTTCTATCAACGTCTACAACATTCTTGGTTCTGACTTCAATCTTAAATTCGGATTAACACGGCTCATTCTTGAAAATTCATATGAATACAATTACCGGCTATCATCATGAATAATCATATACCAAAATTAACCGTAATCCTTCCAATTTACGGACATATATCATTCAAGAATTCTTCAAGAACATGAATTAGTCCATAATCATGTTTGAAGCCAACAAAACGACGTAATTGGATGTGTTCTAACATCTAATCATCATCTACTCCATAATCCAAGGCATGTATCATTTTGTTCTTCAATATACGATTAGTATAATCTCAAATTCATAACATCAACATCATAATCATCACTATACGGAGAAGAACATCAACGCTAACATCAAAATCCGAATTCAAGGAGTAGAGTTCATCAACATACCTTTTGAAGAAGAACCACAAGGATCAAACACTTCAAGAATCATTAACATCTTCACATCCAAGCCTCAAATTCATGCTCTCAAGCTCCTAGCCAAGTTAAAAGTGTCTAGAATATACTTAGAAGTAAAGAAGGACGAACTGGGGTGGGAGAAATGAGTTTCCTTTCGTGAGCAAATGAAAGACCAGCTCTTATTATATAAACTGCGCATCTTGTTACGTACGTAAGTGTCGTTGCTTAACGTACGTAACAACTTTAACGTACGTAATCCAAAATCCATAGCGTACGTAACGAACTCACTGTCTCATTCCGTGAAGTCCATTACGTACGTAACCCATACCATATAAAGTACGTAATATACCAGTTGACTTGCTAAGGTATCAACCCATATTACGTACGTAATATGCCATGCATAGCGTACGTAATGCCGAGGTTGACTCGCTTGTCCACATCCTGCGCCGAAAGCAGTCGACACCGGGTCCCACCTGCCGATCACGGCTCGATCCTATCCGAATCCCTTCTTAACGTACGTAATGTACATTCCTTAACGTACGTTAATCCTGCTTATTTACGTACGTAAGACTCCTTACATAGCATACATAATGGCTTTCATACTTAGCCATTTCTGCCCCTGCCTGTCATCTCAATAAACCGAACACATACACGCGACATACCGAATACATATACTCGTTCCGATAACATTCCCATACGATACATATGATGCACGATATCCTCAATTACAACTGTCGACCAAGTACGGCAATCATACAAATACTCATACGGTATATCCGACATCGAAAACACACCAAGCATGTAATATCCTAGAATCTAAATAACCTCGACAGACATACTGGCACGACTGTCCTGGTTTCCAAAAATTATTTATCCATACTGTTTCGGTACCACTCTGTATAGTACAACTCAGATAAAATAATGCGAAAAATTCATAGTGAAATTCTAGGATATTACTGTAACACCCCCAAAACCATCCGGGATATTACAGCGCCGTGGGTCCCACGCCGGAACCTACCAGGCTAAAAACCATTTATAAAACCATTTAAAAAACGTTTAAAAATGCCAAAAGGCCAATGACGGTAATATTTTAAATACTCAAATATTTTCAAAAACATAGTTCTCAAATACCGTCATAAAATACCATTTGAAAATACAAGGCGAAATGCCAAATCTCGACAGTTCAAAGTGTACGTTAAGCCACTCCTTAAACGTACCGATAAAATAGTTAGGAAAAAGGGTTCGACGAAATAACCCAAGTTCGCAAAATGCCAAAAGTCCATTTAAAATACACACGCTGGTAAAAATACCGGAAAGCCATTTTAAAATACACACGCAGCGGATAAAAAACACAGTTCAAAATACACATTTGCAACGGAATAAAACAACTAGAAGAGAATACTCAATACTCAAATAAATGCCACAGCCAGTATCACCCGGGAAGCTCATCCCTTCACGACCGCTACTAGCTCGATCTCCGAGTACCTAAAAATAAAGCCCACGATGGGGTCAGCCACAATACTCAACAATGATATCGATCACATCATCATAAATAATTACATACCAATGTAATAATACTGTAAGAATACTACCAATGCAAACTTACCGTCATAACCTTACCCATCCATGGCAATCCATACCAAATCGATCCTTACCATAATTCACATTTCGTATTCTCAAATGACGAAATGAACTCAACAACAATTATACCATATTCCAAAAATACCAATAATCCTCTAAACATCATCATAACTCATAAGTGCGGAAATAAACCAATCTGTGCCAAATCCTGTCCGTCGGATTACACAATCAAAACTCAACCTCGGTAAACTAATAATACACAACATATCTGTAGATCAACTACCACATGATAATGATAACAAATCCCGAACATCGACGTATAGTCCGAATGCTAATACGATCAATAACAATGATCAACCAATACATCACTGAGAATATCATCGACATGATAACTCCAATATGACCAACAAAGGATCAACGATAACCGAGAGTACCCTCAACATGGTAAACTCCCAACATGATCAACAAAGGATCAACAATAATCGAGAATACCCTCAACGTGGTAAACTCCAAACACGATCAACAAAGGATCAACTATAACCGAGAATACCCTCAACAAGGTAAACTCCAAACGCGATCAACAAAGGATCAACTATAATCGAGAATACCCTCAACAAGGTAGACTCCAAATGATCAACAAAGGACCAATAATAACCAAGAGTTCCCTCAACAAGGTACACTCCAAATGATCAACAATAATGGATCTCAAAGAAATAACTTTGACTCTCGAACATACCCCTCGGGCATATGAACAACCAGTCACAAACTGTCGAACATATCCAATCATACATGGACTATGAATGACCCAACAATATGGCTCAAAATATGGACGTCACAGTGCGCCCGATCCAAAAATGTGTCCGTGCACATGTCCACCCCGTATACAGAATCCAGGATATACGTGGGACATGTACCTAATTAGCCTCACGAACTACGTCTCGTGTGCATGGTTCAATGCGGAAACATCCACGCATAACCATCATGTGCCCGGCTAAAAATCCTACACAATAACCAATCGGCACGCAGATATGACTCCAGATATGTCACGATACAACATGACAACAAAACTCAAAGAATCACATATCCAATAAGGATCAAAAGACTCACCGAAGTGAACAATGACAAACTGACAAAGAAAAGTCGACACGACTAATCAATATCCAAAACAACAATCCTGGGATAATCATCCCCGACAAATGATCAAGATGATCAACGATATCAATACAATCAGCCCTGGGATCATCATCCCTCAACGAAATAATCCATACGAATCCAATATACAAAACATCATCGTACAACATATACAACAACTTAACATAATAATTATCTTCATAACTGAACAATACTTAAATGACCTCAAAGCCGAAGGCAATATCCTTTCCACGAACCAACATCCCCGAATGAATACGAAGTTATACGAATAATCCCGAAATAGGTATAGTCCATTTATACCAACAAACCACCGTCCCGACATCAATATCGACAGGATAACTATCCTCGATATCCAATATTCCATATCACTGACCAAATACAACTCACATCTCCGTATTCACCAACACGTTTAAACCATATACATTATGATTTAACCCAAACCAAACCATAATATACAAACCATCATCCCGACAATTTACATTTCTAACAACATTGCTATATGCATTATAAATGAAATGAAAACGAAACCATTTATCAAATATTATAAACTGAATAAGTACAAACTTGCCTCGGTACCGATACCACAAAGCCATTACCAATATCCATTGCCTTTGCCTACGAGCTCCTCAACCCCGGCCAAAAGTAATCTACGAACTCTTCGACCTCAACCGCAACACAACGGTCATAATCCACGATCAAAACATCACAACCTATTCCAATTACTGATTAACACACATTCGATAAAAATCAATAACCGACATACCCAACCAACAAACTCAACGGTTCAACGAAACCTCGATCATATACATAAAACCAAATAATCCAACTCAACAAATACGAACTCATATCCACAATAAAAGCCGTAACTCGATGATCACAAATAACAATCAATAACCGATCAACAAACACAATGGTTCTACAATATCCCGATTAAATACAAATCCAAACAATTCAAACCAATCAATCACGAATTCAAAACCACAAATAGATTCCACAATCCGAAGATCATATCAATAATCAATTTAACCAAGTGTCTAAGCATTACCGATTTCAAATTCTGTCTTAAATACGATTACAAGTTTCCTCCTTGTATAATCATAATTAAACCAATTACCGATTATCATCATCAATCTGAACGATCCAATTAATTCAACATTATAGATAATCATATTCCAAGAGTTTCAAATATTTCCATTATCCGAATTGAACACTTGTTCAATACGTATGAATTCTCAAACTCAAAAGTGAATCATAATCTTATTAAACCCGGAACCACATTCGTATTCCTATACGAATATTGTACCAAAACACATAACTTAGTTCTAGATATGAATATTCCATATTCATATCCAAAACACCAACATCACTTAAACATATTCATCAATTCATATAATCCAAGAGTTCCTTAAGAACACAACTTATTCCGACATCACATTCAAAATCCTCAAACGACATAATACGATGTGTTCTAACATCTAAACAATCCTTATTCACAATTCAAGGTGTATATAATCATGTTCTTCAACATATACTCCTCATAACATCATGAATCGCAACAAACCACCAAGAACATCGAGAATACTACGATTCCATAATCATAACAACATAATCAAGGCATTTGATCATCAATTCATTATCTTCCCTTAACAAAATTCCCGTAATTACCAAGGATCATCACAACAATATCAATTCAATCACCATTCTATGAAAACATATACAACTTCCCAAGTTCTACCTCATTGAAGCATTTTATCGGACACTTTGAGGGCATAATCCAATTTAATCGATTTAACGGAGAAATTCTCGAATTTGTTCCACAAAACTTCAAGAGTAATGTATGATTTCGAGTATACAACCAAGTTCTATCAAAAATATGAATTGAAACGAAGGAAATCGGTCAAAACATCAAGAAACTCCTAAAATATCCAAAGCCAAATGTTTAGGTGTTCTTACCTTCGATCCGGGCGGAAGAAGATGTTAAACACGAATCCAACTTCCAAAATATGTTGCTAGATGATGTTCTTACTCAAATCCATCAACTCTTGCTGAAGTAATCGTGAAGAAATGAAGGAAACAAAAAAATGGCAAGGATGACTCGGTCCAAGCCTTATATAGGACGAGTCCTGTCGGTACCTTACGGACGTAACTGGCCGTGGCTTATGTACGTAACCGGTTGTGGCCTACCCTCCTGTCCATTCTGGCCGACACCCTTACGGCCGTAACTGGCACCTGCTTACGTACGTAACGGGCCCTTATGGCCGTAACCGGACACAGCCTTACGTACGTTATCGGCCAGTCCTTGCCCCCAGCGAGTCACTGCTGACCGCGATCGGCCATCCCTGCGAGTCACTGCCGACCATGCTCGACCACTACAGGTCCTCTCGGCCAGCCACCCCGTAACGTACGTAACACTTATTCCGCTGCGTACGTAATACGTATATTGACTTGCTACAGTATTATACTCGTATTACGTATGTAATACACCCTGTATAACACGCATAACTCCATTCGTTGACTCACCTGTCCACATTCGTGCCGAAAGCTGCCGACACCGGGCCCAACTGTCTGATTCCTCTTGTTACGTACGTAATACATTACGCATAACATACGTAAAACGTACCAACTTAGCGTATGTTAGCCCATAAACTTAACGTACGTAATGGCCTTCTGTACTTAGCCAAAATCCAACTGTTCCTGCCCGACGTCTTGACATACTAGATACGAACATACGGCATACTGAATACACATATACTCAACCCAAAAATATTCTCATATGATATACCTGATATCCAAATCAGTTCAACCTGATACAACAAATCCTCAATATAACTGTCAATCAAACACGTCAATTACACAAGTATAACTATCTCGGTCCTCAATTTATTTTATCCATACCGTATAGACACCAGGCTATACAATATATCTCAGATAAAATAACGCGAAAAATTAATACTGAAAATCCGGGTATTACATACAACAAGTACATACCTGCCCCACGTAAATCTCATAAAAGAGGACCTAACACAACCTGGAACAAACCCATTGGTGTCAGGAAAATATGGACCTACAGGCACTAATAATCAAGGACCTAAAAATCAAAAGGGACCTAAACCTACTTAATTTTTTATTACAGGACATCAAGGAGAAGGACATCTGGTATTTCGACAGCGTATATTCTTGCACATGACAGGACATGTCACCAAGCTGACAAATTATGTAGAAGGTCGTGGTCCAAAGGTGCGATTTGGTGACAAATCAAAAAGAAGAACAAGAGGGAAAGGACTCCTGCTTGTAAAAAATTTCAAGGTAACTGATGTGGCCTCCGTAGAAGGACTACAGTACAACCTTCTTAGCATTAGCCAGTTATGTGACAAACAGTTCTTGGTCAAATTCTATGTAGATCACTGTAGGGTGAAGGACATAAAGACAAAATAGATTGTCCTTACAGGAAGCTGGTCAGGTACATGTATATTGCTGACTCGAAACCCACTAGTAATGTAATTCCTTGTCTTATTGCCAAAGGCATTGCAGATCAATGCTGGCTATGGCACAAAGGATGCTTCACATCAAATTCAAGACCATCAACAATTTAGCATGATAGATAATGATCAGAGGCTTGCCAGATGTTTCATTTCATAAGAACAGCGTCTCTGGACCATGTCAGAAAGGCAAGCAAGTCAAGTCGTCTCTGAAGAACAAATCTTATCTTTCAACCCACAGGGTCCTAGACTTACTACATATGGATGTTTATGGCCCTGCATACCCTGTCAGCCTAGGAGGTAAGAAATAATGTCTTGTCATTGTTGATGATTTTTCCAGGTACTGGTGGACTATCTTCTTGTGAAAAAAGAAAGAGACAACCACAAAGCTGCCAGAACACCTGAAAAGGCTTCAAAATGAGAAAGGACTGAGCATTGTATCCATTCATCCTGATAGAGGCACATAATTCACAAACCTTTTCATAGAGCAGCAGCTCATACTCCTCAATAAAATGGTGTTGCCGAGCGGAAAACAGGACACTGAAGGAAGCAACAAGAACTATGATAGCTGCAAGCAAGTTGCCACAACATTTCTGGGGAGAAGTAACAAATACAGTGTGATACACACAAAACTGCGACATCATCAAGCATCACAACAAAACCGCATATGAGGTATGGAATAATCAAACTCCTATTGTTGCGTATTTTCACATTTCTGGATGCAGGTGTTACATTCTTAATAATGGGAAGATCAACTCAAGCATTCGGTGAGAAATCAAATTAAGGTATATTCATTGGATACTCCCCTGTCAGTAAGGCATTTAGGATATTCAACAAAAGGAAACTCTAGAGGAGTCAGTCTGTATGGGCCTCATTGAACCCCATTGTGACCCTACATGAATAGAAAACCTAACTAAAGCCGTCCCGACGTTATCTCTTGAAGGAATCTCATAGACTCAGGAAGAACCTGTTGCAAATCCTGAAATCAATCTTGCTGCTGTAAGAATAGAAGAAGTAGTGAAAGCTGATGCTGTAGAAGCTGAAGCTAATTCTAAAGCTCAACAGGACACCACAAGGGATGCTGGAGTGGAACCTAACAAAAGGTGGCCAACAGATCACACTGAAGAGTTGATAATTGGTGATATTAATGCTGGTGTGTCCACCAGAATAAGAATATAGAGTACACAAGGAACTGTGCTTTGTGCACAAGAGGATACTGAATCCAGTTCTGAACAGTCTCCATTCCCTATATGGAAATTCCAAGTTCAACTTAGGAGATTTGCCATGTGCACTCACTAATTTGAAGAAGAAATGATGGCTACAGCAAAGAAGTTGTAGGTATTTTACTTGGGAAAAGTAAAACACAAATCCAATAGGATATAGACTAAACTTTAAACCATTATGAAATAACCTTTTGTTTATTCACAAAGTATTCAAGGTTTTAAAGTAGCATTTAATACCGACAGGACATTATTTAATGCATCCGACAAGACTACAAACGGAAGAGCATTAAATGCAGATCAAAGAGAATGTGTGAAGCATTAAATGTGAAACATCTTTAATTCAAACATTTTGAATACACCAATCAGAGCTATGTAAATCTCACCAACTGGCCAACATCTACATTTATAATGGATTTATTCCAAGGTTATAAATAGCCCAAGCAATAGGACATTGCTCAACCTACTAGCTCACTTACTGACGAACTTATTATCCAAGATCAATATATTTCTTCAAGCATAAGGTGAATATCTTAAGTGAAGAAATAACTAAGTTCTCAACAAAGAACAATACAACTACTACAAAGCCTATAAAGCATTGAATTGTTGTTCGTACTCGTGATACTTCAAAACCTTATTATTGAGATCCTTAGCCCTGTGTGGACTAAGTCAAGCTATTCCGACCTGTGTGGGAAGAACTATAGTTCAAGGACGAAGCTTCAATCTGTATGAGAAGAAGCAAGTTGAAGAAGCCTACATCCAATCTATGTGAATGGCTCAAGCTACAGTTGGCTCCATCAATTCTGTGTGAATGATACATCGACGAGTTTAGTTAAAATCATATAATTGTGTACGCCTTGATTTTAATAAATTTCTTACTCTTATGTGGAGGACTTGTGGATGTAGAGGGGATTACCTCGAACCATGTTAAACTGTATGTTATTACTTTCTGTCCCTATTATTTTCCTACCACCTGTGATTTTAGTATACTTGTTTTGAAAACCCGGTAAGCACCAAGCTACAAAAGATTGTCTAATTGATGTATTTACATCAACTTAGTCTAAGACTTCCGGTACGCAAATATAACTTCAAAAAAGAGTAGATCTCATTCAACCCCTCCCATTCTAACCTATAAAATAGTATACTATGACCAACATGCAGAATTACGTAGCTGGAGAAACTATGTTACCAGACAAACGTAACATACGCTAAGGCTCTTCAGTAACATACGCTAAGATTAAAAATGAACCGCTGTGCAATTTTCAGAAGGTCAACACATTGAACGATCGTCTACAAATTAACATATGCAATGGACATTTGATAACGACCACTATCCTTTTCAAATTGAATTCAAATTGGATCGTTGATAGGCCAGTCATCCAACAGATAAGTTGATGACATACTTAACGTACGCAACGTTCTGAAGTAAAGTACACAACATACGAGATGAAAGCTACTGGATGTTTACTGGACTACGCTTACGGCCGCTACACTACAAAGATTATGGCAGCTACACCTTTAATGTACGCAAGAGGTTCTGGCTAACATACATTAAGGAGGAGAACTATGCTAACAGTAAATTGGCTCCAGAATACTATAAATAGAGGCATTTGGAAGAGTTGGGAGACACAAGAATTCTCTAAATATAACAAGCAATTATATGATTCATCTGAGCTTAAAATAGCATGTACTTTGTGAGATAATATTACGTATTGTAACTAATACAAGAAGAATTGTTCGAGCAATCTGCTATATATATATATATATTCTTGTACCACTCTGAGCGGTTATTCGGTAAGTCGAGTAACTGTACTAGCAAAACTCTTTGTAATATTGTGAGGTTATATTATACCAGGAAAAGCAAGAATGTTTGGAGTTGTGGTTTTTCTTGAGCCCAGAAATCAAGAAATCAAAGTTTGGAACTAATCTTGAAAATTCTATTGTAAAGAGTGGCACTGAACTATAAAGTGCATTCGTTTTGAGAAAGGACTAGTCGATAACTCTAGGTAGGGTATGTAGGCTTTTGGATAGCCGAATCTATAGAACAATTTCTTGTGTCATTTTATTCCTCACTTTTCGTTATTCCTATATTTGCTTTCGCACGAAAAGAGTTCAATACTCTACACTGCAGTTCAGCCCCCTTTCTAGTGGCGGTATTAACTCACAATTGATATCATAGCGTTATCTGTATCATTGGTCTAGCACCCCCTAGAGAAAAGATCCGGAAATGACCTATATTCCTACTTTCGAAGGCAATGCTCTAAAATCATTCTCCCTTTTCGATGGTTCAAACTTTATAACTTGGAAGTAGAAAATTTCTATTTTCATTCGCGCTCATTATATCGATATCTGGAAGGTCATTGCTCCTGGACCAACAATTCCAAAGATAACTAACTACTCTCTTAAGATATTTGAAGAATACTATGAGACCAACTGAAAAAATGACAACTTCAATTGTAAGGCTACTCAACTACTTTACTGTGTTCTTAATCCATAAGATCACAATAGGATTTCATCTTGTGAGACAGCCAAAGAAATTCAGAAAATGCTGGAATTCACTCACGATGGTACGAGCCAAGTCAAAGAGACTAACATAAATATGATCCTTCATGATTATGAGTTATTCACAATGAATGAAGACGAAAGCATCACTGCCATGCTTGACCTGTGTTGGGATAAACATTCCTGTTTTGATAATTGCCAACATATAGCAAAGAAGTCAAAATGCTGCTAAGTATGGAAGCTGTTAGAGCTCTTCATACGGCCCGACCATACAGCAAATAAGATCTTCTACAGTCCAGTATACAGACCATACTTCATACAGCAAAGAAACTTAATGTGTTGGATACAGCATATAGGCTGAAGGTGTTTTACCTAGGAAAAGTAAAACACATCCAACAGGACTGAATATAAAAAGCTTTAAACCGTTGTAAGATAAAACATTAATTACTCATAATGTATTCATGGTTAAAGCAGCATTTATTGCTAATAGGACTATATTTAATGCAGCCAGAGAGAGACAAGTCAGAACACTCTTAAGAGCATTTAATACAAAGACAGAAAGGATGTCTGAAGCATTAAATGAGATGTGCATTAATTCAAACATTCAGCAGCCGACAATCAAGAGACAGATGTTAACATCTCAACAACCGTAAATGACTACATTTATAATGGATTCATTTCTAAGGTTGTAAATAGCCCCAAGCAAGACGACTTCTATACACAAGATTATATATTATCGCGAAAACTCTGATAGATTACTCTGACATTCTAGCGATTACGAAGAAGTATGTTTCGTGAGAGTACATCAGTATTCAAGCGAAGAAATATACAAGTCCTCAATACAAACAACACCGCATACAGTGATTGATCATCATAGATAAAGCTGTTGTTTGAGAATTGTTCTACCCTTACCGTTGAGATTATCATTAGCCCTGTGTGGACTAAAGATCCTTGCGTATTCCGACCTTTGTGGGAAGAATAGTATTGTAGACGAAGATTCATTCTATGTGAGAAGAAGCGAGTCAGGAAGGTCTCAAGCTAATCTGTATGAATGGCCCAAAGCTACAGTACATGTATCAATCTGTGTGAATGATATAGAGACAGATTTAGTTAAAGTCACGCAGTTGTGTCCGTAGTGATTCTAATAAACTCTTTACTCCTGTGTGGAGGACCAGTGGACGTAGAGGGGTTTACCTCGAACCCTTTAAATTGTGTGTCATTTAGTTTCAGTCTTTAGTGTTTCATTCGATTGTGATTTATTAGTATACATTATAAAACCCTGTACGCATCAAGCAAACAGAAGAACACCTAGTTGCTGTATTTATAACAACTCACACAATAGACATCCTATACGCAACTAACTTTGAATAACGTACAGCTCATTGTGCTTCTATTTCCTAAGCTGTTTATTGTATTCTTAGCGACCAACAACTGGTTATCTACTATCACAAATGGGCTAGCCTCTTTTGGCAAACCTATCTCGAGTAGTGATAAAGCAAAGAAAATTCTAAGTAGAGAAATTAAATGCTACAATAACATCCATTATGGAGTCAAACAATCTCAACACCATGGAGTTTCATGCTCTCATTGGATCTCTTATTAATTATGAGATTGTCCTTAAATCTCGAAACTCTAAGCTAAAGCCCAAGGAACGAGAGAGGCCAATAGTGTTCGAAGCTAAAGAAGAAAGTGATCCAGAAGATAAACCGATCAAAGAAGAAGATCAAGAATCTACACTCTATGCTAGAAATATCCAAAAATATAAAAATCTTTTCCATAGACGCCGGAAGGATATTTCTCGGGAACCTAGGGACGAATATAAAACGACCCATTTCCCTCAAAATTAAAAGTTCGATAATAATTATCGAAGATGTGGTGTCCCCTGACATTTTGAAAAAAACTACCGAGCTCCTGGTCTTGTTAACTCATCCAAACCTCCACATGAGAAATTCAACAAGAAGGAAGTGTATGTCGCCACATGGAGTGACGATGAGGATGATGAGGAACCACACGAGCGAAGCAACCCAGCTCTCATAGCCCACAAAATGGTCGAAAGTGACACAAAAAGTGAGGTAAGTGAGTCGCCTCATGAAGAACTTCTTGGTGTGTTTAAATATTTAAATAATGAATTTGAAGAAGTTTGCAAAATAAATAAAGATTTGAGAAAAAAAATCTTGAAGATGAAAATTCTAAAATTATAAATAAAAACAAAGATTATTTAATTGATCATTCCTTCTATTTTGAAAATGAGAAAAATCTGAGTGATGATATACACAAAACACAAAAGAACTTAAACTCTATATCAAAAAATTCTCTTATGGTAATGATAAATTTGAACAATTATTATCCCTTCCAAGATTTTCAGTATCAAAACAAGGACTTGGTTATAATTTTTTTTTTTCAATGAAAAGGTCTTAGATAAGACTGCAATAGACTCAGAAAAATTAAAAATGAAAATCTCATCATGTCCAATATTTAAAAGCAGGACATACTGGAACATTTTGTACTAGTCCACGAACCATCAAAGTAAAATAGATATTAGTGCCTAAAGGGATAATAGTTCCAAACAAAGTATATATGTCCAATTCTACAGGACCCAATTTAGCTTGGGTATCTGTAAAATGAAAGAAAATAAATTTTTGTGGGTGCAAGCAAGGATGATTGTACCATGAAATAAATGATACATTTACAGTGGATGTTTTAACCACATGAGTGTAAACGAGCATCTCTTCTCGGAGCTCGAAAGGGAAAAACGAGGATTTGTGACTCTCGGTGATAATAAAAGAGGTAAAATCAATGGTATATGTAAGGTGGGTAAGGAACTTTTACCAACTATTGATATTGTTCATTTTGTTGATGGTCTATTTCATAATCTACTCTGTGTTTCCCAATTATGTGATAGTGGACTAAAATTAATTTTTAAAATCACTCATTGTACTGCAATAAGTAAAGATGAAATAGTTTTTATTGGATTAAGGGATGAAAATATTTATATTATGGATCTTCAACATGAATCATCTTTTATGAAAATGCTGTAATTTGGCATCGAAAATTGGGATACGCATCTTGTCCTTTACTTTCAAAATTATCTACACATGATATTGTTTGTGGTTTACCTTAATTAAATTTTAAAAATTATCACATATGTGAAGCTTGTATTAAAGGTAATATGCCGGCGGATCATTTTAACCGAAAATGAAAATTTCCACTAGCAGAATTCTAGAATTTATTCATATGGATTTAATAGGACAATCTCGGCATGCTAGTTTGAGTGTTAAGCTATATACTTTAGTTATTGTTGATGATTTTTTCCGATTTACATGGGTAAATATTTTAGTAAATAAAAGTGATGCTTTTAACGAATTTGTTAAGTGGTGTAAACTAACACAGAAAAAAAGAATTTTTCAATTATCGCCATTAGAACTGACCATGGTGGAGAAGTGATTCAAATGACTTTGAGAATGGTGTGACCAATATGGCATTGGACATAATTTTTCAGCACCCTGGACACCGCAACAAAATGGAGTTGTCGAGAGGAAAAATCGCACCCTGAAAGAAAAGAGCCAGACAATGCCTAATGAATACGGGCTCCCAAAATATTTTTGGGTCGAAGCTGCCAACATGCCCTGTTATGTCACTAATCGAGTTCACCTTTAGAGAAATAAGATAATGGTGCCTTATGAAATATCTAAAGGTAAAAGCCTAATTCATCTTATTTTCATCCATTTGTTTGCAAAGTTTTATTTACAATAATGGTAAAAATAATTTTGGCAAATTTGATTCTAAATCTGATGTTGGTATATTTCTCGGATATTCATTAATAGTAAACCTTATTGAGTTTTTAATAATAGAAGAGGTACAAAGAAGAGTCTATTCATGTAAAATTCGATGACAGTTTTAAACCCGAGAAAGGTTGTGTTTGATGACAATGCAGGTATGATTTCAGCAAATTAAGTTTTCGAAGCATCAAGAGTTCAAGAAAAATTGGCACAAATCCTGATAAACTTGAAAATATCCCATACGCTCTTCCTAAAGAGTGGGCAGACATAAAAGAACATCCAATAGAACAAGTTTGCAGTGAAATTGGTGAAGGTGGAGAACAAGGAGAAATATAAATGATTTTTTAAACAATTATCCATTTATTTATCTCATGGAACCCAATAATCTTGACGAAGCATTAACGACGAAAGTTGTGTCATTGCTATGCAAGAAGAACTTAATCAACTCAAAAGAAACAAAGTATGAGAGTTGGTTCCGGCACCCGCAGACAAAACAATCATCGGAACTAAATGGGTCCATAAAGTGAAGACAGATGATAACGGTCTTTCGGTCAAAAATAAATAAAGACTAGTTGGTCAAGGGTACCACTAAGACAAAGGGATAGATTACGAAGAGACTTTTGTACCTGTTTCTCGTTTGGAGGCTACTCGCCTTTTATGTGCATTTTCTTCATATAAAAAGATCAAACTTTACCAAATGGATGTGAAAAGTGCCGTTTTGAACAGAGTTATTCAAGAAGAAGTCTATGTCAAGCAACCACCTGGATTTGAAGATTTTGATCATCTAAACTATGTGTACAAGCTCCATAGAGCTCTCCACGGATTAAAACAAGTGCCAGGAACATGTTATATAAGCCTAGGTACTTTTGTTATTTCTAACCGATATAATAGAGGACATGTAGATAATACTTTATTTATCAAGATTTTTGATAATTATATGATTATTTGCCAAATATATCTCGATGATATGTATTTGGTGCTAATAATATTCTTTGTCCCAAGAACTTGCAAATATTATGAAAGGAGATGTAACACCCCAAAAAGGCAGCTATTACAGTGCCGTGGACCCCACACTGGGACCCACCAAGCGATATCAAAATACAAATTAAAGAAGTATTATTTTGTGATACCGAACCACAACTAAGTAGTTATTACTCCGATTAGGAGTTTATTAATAGTTTGGCCAACGTCCTTATGATACACAGGATCTGAAATACAAGTACAAACCATATGGAGATGGAGTATACTTCAAATATTAATACAACCCGACAATAATTTAAATAAAGCGGAATTAAACGCGGTTTGAAATAACCTGACATAAAAGACATGAGGCCCCCGATATAGTATCCCTCGCCGTGCTCTTCTCGTGCCTTGCCTTTGCCTCGACCTAAAATACAACACAAGTATTTTGCCCAAAACACAGGGTCAGATATACATGATAAATGATTCTCCCGACATTATACAATCCACATATATTAGATCTCAAAGAAAAACATCCCGACTACTGAACATACCCCTCGGGCGTATGAACAATCAGTCCCAAATCATCGAACATATCCAATCATACATGGACTATGAATGATTAAGCAATATGGCTCAATATGGACATCACAGAACGCCCGATCCGAAAATGTGTCCATGTACATATCCACCCCGTATACGGAATCCAGAATATACGTGTGGCAATGTACCTAATTAGCCTCACGAACTACGTCTCGTGTGCACAGTCCAATACGGAAAACATCCACGTATGACTATATAACTGCCCGGCTAAAAATCCAACACAATAACCAATCGGCACGCAGATATGATTCCAGGTATGTCACGATACAACATGACAACGAATTCAACAAATAACATATCAGATTAAGGATCAAGAAAAACTCACCAAAGTGACAACGAGGACCAAACGAGATCAATGATTCAATGTGACATACTTGGGAATGCAATCCCATGATGGAAAATGGAACAACGTCAAGGACAATATCAAATTACGAGGCCACAATTCATAAGCATTTCATACACATGAAGCGTATAATCATCACAAGAATCTAATCATCATTATAACCAAGCAAGATAACTTGCCTCAATATGGAGACGAGAATAATCCTCCCTTGTCAACCTTAAACGAAATATATTTTACTCAATAACAAACCCGTATAATTATCGATATAGAATTAGTAAGACGACACCCTACAATCTATTAGAATAGTTTCACTATGTCAAAAATATCGAAGTCTTATACCAATAATTCTTTTTACCTTAATTCAACCTTAAAATCGGTTCACAAGACATTTACCGAATGTTTGCATGATTCTACATAACTAAGAATTTATCAAGAACATGTTAAACAAACACTTATGGTGGCAATATCAACTTATGTTGATTAAACTTTCAAAAAACATTACAATGTTGAAATGTAACAATCTGCACAACTAAGTTCATCAATACCTCTCATCTAAATTGAATATTAAGCTTATAATAAGGTTATATTAGTTATGAGATTACACCATATTCATGAAGATTGTCAAAACCATCCTTACAAAGCTGGAAGATCTACTAATATCATTTATGAAATCACATAGCTTAGGTTTTAGAATTACCACACTAATCTTCTAACATTCAACAAGGTGTTTTAACACTTTATGATAATAATTCCATCGATCAAACCCAGTTATGAAGAAGCTAAATGATTACCTATGTTCTGCTGAGGTTACTTCGTCTAGAAATATGAGTATAACATTTACATCATGGTTACTATCACCATAGCATCAAGAACACATCCATCTAAACCCTCATTTATCATATTCATCAAGAAGTGTTTAAAAAGTTTAATTATAACCATGTTCTACTTGTTTGATTAAACTCTAAGTGAAGTATTCTACACTACTAACATTAATATACGAAAAATACAGAGGATAAACATATACATACCTCCAGAAACGAAGAACAACTCTCAACACTACAAGAAACACACTTCAAGCTCAAGAACACCTTCTAACTTCGAATCAATGAGCTCCAATCCAAGTTACAAGACTCAAAACCAAGGTGGAGGAGGTTAATATCGGTCTAGGGAGGCAGGAGAGGGAATATACGGAGAGAAAATTGAGTTGAAAATGAAAAGAAATGAAAAACAGGCTGGTCCTATAAATAGACTGCACGGGCTTAACGTACGCTATAGAATAATTTTAGCGTACGTTAACACTCTTACGTACGCTAACCGGTTAAAGTTACGTACGTAAGCGGCTTACAGTGGCTACTGTCTTGAATCCGCGGGCCATTAACGTACGCTAATTAAAAGGGTGTTACGTACGCTATTAAAGGTTGACTCTGGCCGACACGACAGCCCACACATCATACACATGCATGCCAGCGGATAACAGGTTCACGTGTGGAAGTTAACTGATGTCAGATTCTCTCTTAGCGTACGCAATAGAGAAAGCATTATGTACATTAAGGCACAAGATTAACATACGTTAATCCTTCTACGTAGCGTACGCTACACCGCCAGAAAAGGCCCAAAAATGCAACTCTCCCATAACATTGAATTATCAAGTATGCAATGAAATAACAACGATACGAAGCTCAAATCTATAACACCTCAACATAATACTGAATGAAACGATCCACGATGTTCAAATTACTCGAGTAATACAACGACAGATAAAATGAAGATTTACAGTCGGATATTACATACTCCCCACCTTTAAAAGGAGTTTCGTCCTCGAAACTAAGGGGTAAATAATTCGGGATATCTCACTCGCATACTATCCTCGGTTTCCCACGTATCCTTCTCGACTCCGTGTCGTGACCACTGAACCTTCGGCAGGGGAATCACCTTGTTCGCAACTGTTTGATCCTTCTCTCGAGTATCTGTACAGGATGTTCCTCGTACGAATGATCCTCCACTAATTCGATCTCATCGAACTGAAGTATATGACTCAAATCAGCAACGTACTTCCTCAACTAGGAGACATGAAACACATTGTGAATCTGACTTAAAGCCGGTGGCAAAGCCAGTCGATAAGAGAGATCACCTACACGCTCCAAAACCTCAAATGGCCTAATGTACCTCGGGCTCAGCTTGCCTTTCTTCCCAAAACGAAAGACAGCTTGGGTGGGAGACACTTTCATCAACACATGGTCGCCAACCTCGAACTCAAGCGGTCGTCGACGGTGGTCTGCGTAGGATTTCTGTCGACTTTGAGCCATTAACAAATGACTCCTAATTAGAGCGATCTTCTCACGGGCTGCTAACAACATATCGGGTTTGGTAATCACAGATTCTGATAGTTCTTCTCAACACAAAGGGGACCTAAAACGACGGCCATACAGTGCCTCATATGGTGCCATCTGAATGGAAGTGTACCAACTATTATTATAAGTGAATTCCACCAAAGGTAGCTGGGCTTCCCAATCGTCCTTCCAATCGATAGCACATGCCCTCAACATGTCCTCTAAAGCTTAGATGGTTCTATCGGACTGACCATTGGTCTACGGATGGAAAGCCGTACTGAAATCCAACTGCGTGTCCATCGCATGATGAACTGCCTTCCAGAAGTGCGACACGAATCGCCTATCACGATCCGATACATTACTCTTAGGAGTACCATGCAACCTCACAATTTCCTTAATAAAAAGCTGGGCCAGTCTCTCGGGACCCCACGTGTCCTTAATCTCCAAGAAGTGGGCTGATTTGGTCAGCCTATCCACAATCACCCAAATCATGTTCATTCCTCGACGACTCGTCAGCAAGCTAGTGATAAAATCCATCGATATGTCCTCCTATTTCCACTCGAGAATCGGGAGTGGTTTCAGCATTCCTGTGGGTCGCTGGTGCTCAATTTTAACCTGCTGGCAGGTTAAAAATCTCGACACGAATTCGGCAACCTCACGTTTCATATTCCCCCACCAATAATATTGTTTCAAATCCTTATACATCTTACTAGACCCTGGGTGAATAGGGTATGGGGTAGCATGGGCTTCTCTCATGATAGAGTTCCTCAATTCCTCGTCTGCTAGTGTACACGCTCGATTCCTGAAGCGTATCAATTCGTCCTTGTGGATTACAAATCCAGGGGCTTTCCTTTGAGTAACTTCATCCCGAACTTGAGATAGGAATGGGTCCGTAATCTGCTTCGATCTGATTATATCATCAAGAGACGAAGAAATCTCAAGTTTGCAAAGTTGTCCCTAAACACGCTGTAACCAAACTTCAATCTCTGGCCTCATAAGTTCCAACTGCAATTCCCTCTGAGCTGTCAATCGGCTAAGCATCTGCTCCTGCACTGTCTTACGGCTCAAGGCATCGGCAACCACATTTGCCTTGCCTGGATGATAATGGATCTCGATATCATAATCTTTGATTAATTCTAGCCATCTTCTCTGTCTCATGTTCAACTCTTTCTGAGTAAAAATGTACTTCAGGCTCTTGTGATCGGTAAAGATCTGACAGGTAACTCCGTACAGATAGTGACACCAGATTTTCAATGCAAACACTACGGCTTCGAGCTCCAAGTCATGGTTCGGATAGTTAACTTCATAGGGTCGCAATTATCTCGATGCATAGGCAATCACTTTCCCTTCCTGCATTAGTACACATCCAAGGCCCTGTCTCAACGCGTCACTATACACCACGAATCCTTCCCTTCCCTTTGGTAGAACCACAAATACTTCTTATCCTTCCTCAGTAGGTTAGTCATTATTGTGCAATTTTTGAAAATCCTTCCACGAACCGTCGATAGTAACCTGCTAGGCCGAGGAAACTAGAACTTCCTTCACGTTCTTTGGAGGTAGCAAATCTCGAATGGCTTCTGTCTTCTGTGGGTCCACTCTCACTTCTTCGGCTGATATCACATGCCCAAGAAGATAACCTCAGGCATCCAGAATTCACATTTAGAAAATTTCCCATAAAGCTGTTCCCGCCTCAACGCATCGAGAACTTGGTGGAGATGACGTTCATGCTCATCGTGGTCATGAGAGTAAATCAAAATGTCGTTAATAAAAATAACTACAAAGTAGTCTAGATAGTTAATAAAAACCCGATTCATCAACTCCATGAATACAGCTGGTGCATTAGCTAATCTAAATGGCATCACCACGAACTCATAATGCCCATAGCAAGTACGGAAGGCCATCTTCGAAATGTCAGACTCTCGAATCCTTAACTGATGATAACCGGATCTCAAGTCAATCTTAGAAAATACAGCAGCTCCCTAAATTTGGTCCAATAAATCATCAATACGAGGCAACAAATATTTGTTCTTGATGGTTACCCTGTTCAGCTCACGGTAATCAATACATAAACGCAGAGATCCATCTTTCTTTCATAAATAACACTGGTGCTCCCCAAGGGGACGCACTAGGTCGAATATAACCCTTTTCAGTCAAATCCTCAAGCTGGTTCTTCAACTCCTGCATCTCAGTCAGAGCCATACAATACGGCACTTTTGAAAGCGGGGACGTACCTGGCTCTAACTCAATAGTAAACTCCACCTCACGATGTGGAGGTAAGCCTGGCAACTCATCTGGAAATATGTCTGGGTAGTCTCGGACTACTAGAATGTCGGCAAATTCAACTGGTCGATCTGTTGTTTTGGTCATGTAGCACCAATAACCAATACACCCTTAATTAAGCAGTTTCACTGCCTTCATAGTGCTGATGACTCTCCCAGAACGGCTGGGATTATCACCTCGAAAGATACACTCGAAACCATCATCAGAAGTGACGGTTACCATCCGCTTGCAGACACTAAGTATGGCATCATGACGATCCATCCAATCGATACCCAAGATTATACCATCCTTAGGTAAATCGACTACAATCAGGTTTGACAACCACTCACGGTCGTTCATACGAATCGGATAGTCATGGACTTCACGATTTCCAATAGTTCTTCTACCATCAGGTAGACCAATCACATAAGGCTCACAATTGACAACATGGTCTAGAGGTAAACAACTTAAATAATAGGTAGACATAAAGAAGTGTGAAGCACCGGTATAAAAAAGAACACACACTGGCTGAGAGTGGATCTCGAGTATACCTGCAATCATGCTAACCTCGAGATCATCAGTTTTATTCATTTCGTAGATCCTGGGTTTTGCGGCTCCTGCACCATGTGTACCACTTTGATTCCCACGACCCATTCCCCTGTTTGCCGCGGTAGTCTGATAAGAAGCGGACGGAGGCACACAGTCCTGCACAGCAGACTGAATTGGTGCATGAGACGCTACTGGTTCACGTCCCGGTCCATTCCTGCAAAAACGAGCACGATGCCCATTCTTCCCACAAGTATGGCAAGCGACGGCCGGCTTCGGGCATTTGGAGCTGATGTGCCCCTGGTCTCCACAGTTATAGCACACAACAGATGGGGAGACTGATCGAGAGTGCGATCCGACTGGCTTCGACGCCATGGGTGGTCCATCAGAAGGGTTTGGCAATGACTAGGGCTTCCTGAATGTCCCCCGGTTACTCTCAGTCTGGTTCTGGTTCCGAGATCTTCTATTGTTGGGCTGTGGTTGCTTCTTAGAAATCTCATTCGCGGTGAGTTCATATTCCAGAGCTTTCTCGATGAACTCCGGCAGGGTCGTACAGTGGTGATTCAATAGCTACATTCTCATTCGGGGTTTAAGCCTCTTGAGAAAATACTTGATTTTATCAGCCTCCATTCGGACAATCAACGAGGCATAAGGAAGAAGTGCCTGAAATTTCTCGGCAACAGAAAATACATCATCATCCTCAGACGGGTCCGGGTTTAGCAATTCCGACAGCTTGGCCTCACGGAGTGGCACTGGATAGTAACGGTCTATCATGAGGTTTTTAAATTCCTCCCAGGTATAAGCACCATCAACTGGCATCACAGAAAGCCACCAAGTGTGAGCGCCCTTGCTAAGATAGAAAGCTGCTATGGAGACGCGATTCTCTTCCGGGCAGTCCACCATCTTGAATAATTTCTCAAAATGCTCGATCCAATGCACAATGTCAGCAGGCTCATAGGAGCCTTCAAAGGTCGGAGGTCGCTGGCGAGCGATATCGCTGATGATCCGACTCATGGGTCCGCCAAGCACAAGAGGTGGAGGATGAGGCCCCTGCTGCTGGCCACTAGTGGCCCTCTGCATAGCTTCCATTAACTGACCCATCTGGGTCATCATGCCCTGCATCACAACGTAAGGATCGACACACGCATCCTCACGCCCACTGTGGTGCGATTGGTCCCTACAAGGCAAACCACTGTCTGTGGAACTATGATCCACATTCGCGCGTCTGTTAGCTCGAGGTATCAGGATTCAGTCCATTCCGCGGCCTCGTCCCCCTCTGCCACGACCTCTCAGATTTCTTTCCATACTGAAAGAATCAATCATAATGATAACCATAAGTACAGTTCAAGATACTATTCAAAATTCATGCTAAGTTAATAGCAACAAGGAATCACATATTCAATAAAACGGTTTATAATTAATTATCGACACCACGAATGTCACACAGAATATTAAATCGACGTCAAGTCAAACAATTTCAATCATATAATCAATCCAGCATTTACCTCGAATTATTAATCAGATAAATCATGTCACAAATCCTCGAAATAGCAAGATCAACAAAGAGATCCATTCCGATATCAATATCATGCCAGTAATTAAATCATGGCTTGAAAAGTACATACTATATTTGGCTCGTAGGGTCAGGCGCTTGCATAGGTCACACGTGACACGGAGGTCTTTGGATATTAGTTCATTATACAACGACTCTTAAAGAGAAAACAACACTCTCTGATACCATCTTCTGTAACACCCCAAAAAGGCGGCTATTACAGTGCCGTGGACCCCATACTGGGACCCACCAGGCGATATCAAAATACAAATTGAAGAAGTATTATTTTGTGATACCGAACCACAACAAGTAGTTATTACTCCGATTAGGAGTTTATTAATAGTATGGCCAACGGCCTTATGATACACAAGATCTGAAATACAAGTACAAACCATATGGAGATGGAGTATACTTCAAATATTAATACAACCCGACAATAATTTAAATAAAGCGGAATTAAAGTAACATTACACGGTTTGAAATAATCGCACATAAAAGACATGGGCCCCCCGATCTAGTATCCCTCGAACCCTTCGCCGTCATCGTGCTCTTCTCATGCCTTGCCTTTGCCTCGACCTAAAATACAACACAAGTATTTCGCCCAAAACACAGGTCAGATATACATGATAAATGATTCTCCCGACATTATACAATCCACATATATTAGATCTCAAAAAAAAACATCCCGACTACTGAACATACCCCTCGGGCGTATGAACAATCAGTCCCAAATCATCGAACATATCCAATCATACATGGACTATGAACGATTAAACAATATGGCTCAAGATGGACATCACAGTACGCCCGATCCGGAAATGTGTCCGTGTACATGTCCACCCCGTATACGGAATCCAGAATATATGTGTGATAATGTACCTAATTAGCCTCACGAACTACGTCTCGTGGGCACAGTCCAATACGAAAAACATCCACGTATGAGTATATAAGTGCCCGGCTAAAAATCCTACACAATAATCAATCAGCGCGCATATATGATTCCAGATATGAAACGATACAACATGACAACGAATTCAAAAAATCACATATCCGATTAAGGATCAAGAAAAACTCACCAAAGTGACAACGAGGACCAAACGAGATCAACGATTCAAAGGGACATACTGGGGAATGCAATCCCATGATGGAAAACGGAACAACGTCAAGGACAATATCAAATTACGAGACCATAATTCATAAGCGTTTCATACACATGAAGCGTATAATCATCACAAGAATCTAATCATCATTATAACCGAGCAAGATAACTTTCCTCAATTGTTAGGAATACTTGTTAGATTTTGATGATGTCATTATTTTAATTCAAATGTTTATTACTTAGCAAAAATGTAAGGAAGAACCAGATGAGTATCTTCCATAGGCCAAATTATGTTAAGTTAAATACTTGGCAAAATGTAAAGAAGAACCAAATGAGTTTCTTCTATAGGCTATTTAAGTTAGGCTCAAAATCGGCTAAGTACAAAAGTACAGATAAGTACTTCAGAGAAGTGTAAACCAAACACTGCAGTAAAACCGAAGTCACAGTCAAGTCTAAATCACAGAAATAAATTCATCAGTGATGGTTTACCAGACAGCAGTCGAGTGATCAGCAGACCGAGACATCTGATGTTTGATTAACAGATAAGTCAAAATCCATCAAGACAGAAGACTTCAGACAAGTCATCTGATCAGGCAAGTCTCAACAGGACATCAGAGAAGTCATCAGCAGAGAAGTCCAAACTATAGAGAAGTTGACTGGACATCAGAGAGCTTGACTTATAAAAGATCAGCCACATACCACAAGTCCGCGTCAGCATGCGTTGAATAGTCAATACTTACGGAAAGTCACATGCAAGCGTGAAGGGACAAATTGGAGAGATTCCCGCAAAGGATATGAATTAAAATAATTCATCCAGACCTACCACTGAAGACTTTAATCTTATTAAATTCAAAAAGATTCGGCGTCTCACATGCAAAGTCTTCACAACGGTCGAAAGATGGATTAAAATATAGGAATCCAGCCTGGCAACGTTTAGAAAAATAAGCAAAGAAGTCTATTTCTCCAATGGACGGATTTGTTACAAGATTTGCAATGGCTATGAAGTATGCTCAAGGATAGACACTTATATATATATATATATATATATATATATATAAATATATATATATATCCGAAGATTTGAAGATGAGCAGTACGATACGAACAAAATTCTCAAGCGATCAAAGTTATCAAAGCAATCAAAGCAATCATATAGCATCGTGAAAAGAGCAGTACTCGAAGTTCTTATTTGAAGAAAGCTCTTAGTTGGAGAAGACAAACACTCTTGTCTTAAAACCTGAGTTCGGGGTACTTCACTGGTTGAAGTTGCGAGACTGATAAGCATCCGATTATTTGAAGAATCAAGTGGCGCTAGGAAGTCAAAGAGGAGTTGCAACGACGGGATTTCCACTGGTCGGAAGTTGTTGTAGCTAAGTAAAAGAATCATTGTAATATTTATCACTGGTTGAGAATTATAGTGGATTCATCTCCAACTGGTTTGGAGAAAGTGGATTAGTAGAGGATTACCCCACCTCTGAGACCACTATAACTGCCTGCGTGTTTTACTGTTTTCAGCATCATACTTAACTGTTGAATTCATACTTTACTGTTCCATTGATTAGTTTTGTTTTCGTCATCAGCTGATTTCCGCATATCTATCAGCTAAGAAACTCACTCTTCGAAGAAAAGAGTTTAAGAGTTTCAATAAGTCTATTGACCCCCCCCCCCTCTAGACTTATTCCTGGATGACTTGTGACCTATAAGTGATATCGGAGAGGTTGGTTCAATATTTCAAGAACCAGATACATATATCGAGGATATATTTTAAGCTCATTTTAGAAATAGAACACATACATTCTAGATTACTTGTTTTTTCAGTTGACGAGTATGATCTTTGGAAGATAAGGAATCAGGCACACTTATCTTCAATCCATGACGACATGTGGTGCATCATAGAAGACGGTCCCTTCATCTTCGAGAAGGACAACACTCCTGAGGAGATTGCTGCCGGAAAGCCAGAGAAGATCCCAAAGAAGAGAACGGAGCTGACCATTGAAGAAAGAAAGCTGGCCAACCTTGACAACCGGGCTAGAGACGTGTTGTACCAAACTCTTGACAAATCAACAATGGTCAAGATCAAGAACTGCAAAAACGCCAAAGAAATATGGGACACACTAGGCTTAATGTGTGCGGGAACGGAGCTGATAAAAGAAAACAAGTTGTCAATTGCTACCCAAAAATTTGACAACTTCAAAATGAAGAATGGCGAATCCATAGACCAAGTGGACACAAGGTTCGCTGAAATCATCAATGAGATTAACTCCCTGGGAAAATCATACGGGAACAGGGAAATGGCGCTTAAGGTCTTAAGATCTCTCAATCCTGAATGGAGTATGAAGGCAGTGGCAATGAGAGAATCCAAGGATCTTAACAAAATAAAGATCCAAGAGCTGTTCTCTGATCTGAAGGCTTATGAGTTTGAGCTTCCAAGTTCATCATCAACCGAGCCTACAGAGAAGGGAATAGCCTTTGCATCCGAGTCCCCCGCCAAGAGCCTATCTGATGTAAAACCTACAAATCCACTTGATTTTGAGGAAGAAATGGCATTCATAATGCAAAGGTTCAGCAACTTCAAAAAGAATTACTCCAAATACAAAAAGAATTATAAGGAGAATCCCAGGAGAAATAAAAAAGCTGGAAGTGGAAGGTGGAATGTTATAATTGCCACAAGACAGGACATATTCAAATTGACTGTCCTGATCTCAAGAAGGACTAGAGCAAGAAGAAGGTGAGTAGAAAAGAAGACCGAAGGAAGGCCCTCATCAGAGAATATCGAGAGCGAGTAGAATCAAGCAGTAGATTCTTCTCTGATGATGATGAAGAATATGATTGTCTGATGGCCAACCTAGGTGATGAAGAGGTAACATCGAAACCCTCAGTTTCAAATAATAACAGCTCAGACATGTCACAAGACATGGACTTACACGAGTCTGTAAATTAGCTTCTCAAAGATTTTGAGAGATTAAAAATTGCACACCAAACTATATCAGCCGAGAGGACCCATCTGCAAGATGAGAATGGGCAGCTAAAAAATGACTTTGAAAAACTCAGCCTAGAATTTAATAAAACCAAAGCCGATCTTGAAAAACATGCTGCAGATAACTCCACAAACTAGGCTGATAATACCATAGCTGAGATAAAATGATTAACTATTTTAAATAGTGAAAAATCAACTGCACTTGCTCATGTAAAAGCTGAGTTTGCAAAACTGACTCAGCTAAGTAAAAATCAGGCGAAGGAAATAACCTCCCTGAAGGCATCTCTAACCCTGGACGAATTGTGTACAAATAAAAGGCCATTGTATTCCAGATCAGGCCTTCGATATGACCCACACCCTCTAGTTCTAAAACCACTTTCATCAAGGGAGAATCAATTGTCTCAACTATTGAGCCTACATATAAACCTGTATTACAAAATTGGCAGCAGTCCAGTCAAAAGTTTAGGCAGCAGCCAAGGTTCACAAGGCAGCCACCTAGTCATGAAACTAGACAATGGTCAAGGCAAAAGCAGCAGCCAAAACATTATGCCAACTATTACCAAAGACTCCCCAAAAACAGATTTCAAAATGGGTGAGGCAAATGGAAACCTCAAGGTTATCCTAATTTTCAAAATGAACAAGTGTGGAGACCTCAAAGATTTAACAAATGGTCTCAGCCAAGATTTAGGCATGGCCCACACCACCAGTTTTATGAGGCATATCCGGTACACAATCCTAACAGAGGATATAGGCCCAGACCTTACACACCTTATAGGGGCAATCAATCTAGTTTTCACAATCCAAGGAGAAATCAATTCTCCAGGAAACCATCTAACCCCAGAGGACCCACACAGATTTGGGTACCTAAATCTCTGCTTGTATGATTGCAGAAAAGGTGGAAGGACTACTACCACATCTCCACAAATTCAAACATTGGAGGTGAAGAATGGTTTGTAGATTCCGGATGCTCAAGGCACATAACTTGGAACAAGAAGGTGCTAACAAAATATACCAAAGAAAGAGGTCCAGGCGTAACCTTTGGAGATAGCTCTAGAGGACAAACAAAAGGCTTCAGAGAGCTACACCGAGGAAATATCACTATATCCAAAGTTCATTATGTCAAAAGGGCTCAAGTATAATCTCCTCAGCATAAGTCAGTTTTGTGATGAAAAGAATCTAGTAGTCTTCACCATTTGGAAATGTATGGTGATAGATATCCTATCCAGAGAGGTGAAGCTACAAGGATTCAGAAGGAGAGACGTCTACATGATAGATTGGAACACAATAACCCCTAATACCTGTTTTCTATCTAAGACAATAGCTCAGAATGGTTGGCTGTGGCACAAAAGATTATGTCATCTAAATTTCAAAGCCATCAACAAGATTAGTTCTCAGAAGCTGGCCAGAGGACTTCCAGAAGAAGCATTTAAGAAGGAAGCTCTCTGTGATGCATGTCAGAAAGGAAAGCAGACCAGAGTATCATTCAAGCCAGTCCAGCCTACTTTATATGGATCTATTTGGCCCTATCAAGCCAAGGACTCTAAGTGGCAGAACGCATGCTCTAGTAGTAGTGGATAACTACTCAAGGTACACATGGATTATCTTTTTGTATAAGAAGAGTGAAACCTTGACAAGTTACCTGAGCTGCTGCGAAGGATCCAAAATGAGAAATCCCTCTCAATCATCAAGATCAGATCAGATAGAGGAGGTGAATTTCTCAACAAGGCGATCACTGATTACAGCGATCAGAATGGAATCCAGCATGAGCTCTCTGCAGCCAGGACCCCCCAGCAGAATGGTGTTGCCGAAAGAAGAAACAGAACCTTAAAGGAAGCAGCCAGGTCCATAATTGTAGAAGCAGACCTGCCCAAGAGGTTCTGGATCAAATCACAACACAAAGATGCCACACTCGTATCAGAGTATGATAGTAGGGAGACATGGCAAAACTCCCTATGAGGTTTGGAATGGCAGAACACCTACAGTTGCTTACTTTCACATTTTTGGTTGTAAGTGTTTCATCTACAACAATGGTAAACCCCAACTAAATGCCTTTGATGCTAAAACTGATGACAGTCTCTTTATGGGATATTCACAAAGAAGCAAGCCATATAGGGTTGTGGAGGAAACACCTCATGTTGTATTTGATGAATCTACCGTTGAGTACAGGAAACAAGTGGAACTAATTGAGGATAAGCTCAAATCCGCAACCCTAGAAGAAGTCATTGTTCATGACACGGGAATGGTGGACTCACCTGCAGACCAGCCTGAAGACCTATCTGTAGCTAATGAAGACCCAACTGCAGATCAGACAGGTCCACCAAACCTACCTGATCCAGTTGCTGCTGATAAAGACCAAACTGTAGCTGATAAAGACTCATCTGCAGACCAGACCAGATCCCAACCTGCAGATGACAGGACGGTAGCTGATCCAGTTGCAGACCAAGGAGATCAGAACCAAGCTGATGCAGACAGAGAGGAAATTCACCAAAGCAAATCTACAGGGGGAACAGACCCTGAAGAAGAAGACATTCCTAAGTGGCTCAAAGATCACCCTATCCAACCGATCATTGGGAAGATGATTGATGGAGTCAAGACAAGACAGTCTACTCTACCCGTAGGAATGGCAATGTTTTCATGCTTTATGTCTCAAATAGAACCCAAGACAACAGAGCAAGCCCTAGAAGACTACTCTTGGATCAATGTAATGCAAGAACAGCTCGATCAGATGGAAAGGAACAATGTTTGGGAACTAATGCATGCACTGCATCATAAGAAGGTTATTGGCACCAAATGGGTGTACAAAAACAAATGCGGCGAAGATGGAGCTGTAGTTAGGAATAAAGCCAGACTTGTTGCTAAAGGATATGCAAAGTGTGAAGGAATAGATTTTGATAAAACCTATGCACCTGTTGCAAGATTAGAAGCCATCAGACTATTCCTCGCATTTGCTGCATTCAACGATTTTGAAGTCTATCAGGTGGATGTAAAGAGTGCTTTTCTTAATGGAATCCTAGAAGAAGAAGTCTATGTGGAGCAACCCCCAGGATTTGTCAAAAGAGACAAAGTCTACAAGCTATTGAAAGCTCTATATGGACTCAAGCAGGCACCAAGAGCTTGGTATGAAACCTTATATGTATTTCTTGAGAAGAACGGTTTCTGCAAAGGGAAAGTGGTCAAGACCCTATTCAGAGTAGAGAACGAAGGCCATATATTACTAGTTCAGATATATGTGGATGACATCATATTTGGCTCAACCAATCCAGAGATGTGTGATAAATTCTCAAATATCATGCAAGGAGAATTTTAGATGAGTATGATGGGAAAGCTTAACTTCTTTCATGGATTACAAGTCAAGTAGATGGAAAGCAGCCCAAATGCTGAAGGACATTCCTGTAGGACGAACTCCCTACAGACACCCGTCTATATCAGATGAGTCCGACCATGTTGCAGCCCGCGACTCACCTGCAGCTCAGTCCGAGACGGAATCAGATGATACCCCTCTAGCCCTCCATTTCAAAAGAAGGGGACCTGCCCCTGGCGAACCATAAGTCATCCATTCCTACCCAGAAACATCTCCGAAGAGGCCCAGGCGTTTGCAGTTTAGTGAAGAGGAGCAGCCAGAGCAATATTTCAGCCCTGCAGCTAGGTCACCTATTCATATGGAAGACCAACCTGCTCCTGCCAGCCTGGAGACCCAGATTGTCCCTCTTCTCACTCCCCAGTACATGTCAGAAGAAGAAGAAGGGTTGACAATTCACATACCTGAAGCAAACTACACCTTCAACCTACTTGACAACAATACTTTCAACCTGTCCATAGAGCAGCTCAAATTGGTAAAACCCCTTGCTCTAAAACATTCCTTTGTACATATTTATGAGGAATGTAAAATTTTAAAATCATTTTCTTTCACTCAACTGCAATCTTACGTTGAGGTGAGTAGCTGGGAGTATCCCTAGGCTACTGAAGAAGCACTGATGCACTTTTACAACGAGTCAGACGCGATTTTGTTACTTCAGGAAAATTGGCTCATGTCCAATTTTAAAACCAACATGGACCAATTTATCCATACTATTATATACAGTATCTTTGATGGATCTATTGATGAAGAAGGAGAAGTTGAAGAGAAAGAGATAAGGATAGAAGAGTTAGTGGAGGAAGAAGTTGAAAAAGAATTTATTATTATTGAGGATGAAGAGGAGAGACAGGAAGAAAGAGAAGAAGAAAATATCTTAGTTTAAAAACATTCAGGAGAAGAAGAAGTCAAAAAAACTATGGAGTTGGTGGATGAAGGAGAAGAAGTTGAGGATGAAGAAGTTGAAAAGGAAGATGATGATAAAAAGGATGCTGATGATGAAGACAAATATGATGATGATGATGATGGTAAGGATGATGATAAGAAGGCTGAGAAAGAAAAGGAGAATGATGAAGAGGAAGAAAAGGAAGAAGAAAAGGAGGAAGGAGAAAAAGAGGAGGACAATGAGAAAGAGGCAGAATGAGAAAAGGAAAAAGAAGCAGAGGAAGAAAAGGCAGTTAGAGCTGTATCAGACAAGGCTGGGGCACCTGCCCGCTATACCAGCCTAGACGCAGACCTGGCTGAGGATGACAGATCGGGGACCCCAGTAGACAGGTGGGTCATCCGCACACCTACCTGCAGGCATCGATGGCTCAGGTGAGCACTCTCCACAGACATCACACATTACACCTGTGATGTCTGAGCTAATACAACAAATTGTGAAAGACACTGTTGGAGAGCTGCTTGCCACTCAAATCACTCCTGACCTGCAGTCCATTAATGCCAAGATAAATACCTTGCTGCAGCGGAATATCTCTCAACCACCTCCTCCTACAAACAACAGAATGCCCTTTGGCATGTCTGACTGGATGTACAGAATGGAGCAGTAGTTAACTTTATTAGTTGATGCTGGCAGAAAGGGGGAAGAGAGGTTACAGGGGGAAGGAAGCAGGCAGGGGGAGGTAAGAGGAGTTCAGGAGCTGAGGACGAAGAGGAAGCAAGATGTCCAATTAATTACAGCTGGGACATCATCTGCAAAGAGGAAGGAAGAAGCTGACCAAGAGCAGACTGATGATCAGCCTGCAGCCAAAAGGTGGACCAGAATTGGGGATGAGCCAACACTAGAATGGGAAGGCAAAGAGATGTGGTATGTTGAAGATTTCCTTCCTGTCGAAGCTGCACCTATGTGGGGATCTGCAAAGAAAAAGTTCATTAGATATTTTTTTATCAGGGAGTTACTAAAGGATAAAAATTGCTCCCCACAGCAGACTTTTATTAACTTCATGGAAACAACACATTCAAATCTCTGGGTCGTCCTACTAAAATATGCAAAAGGATAGAACGCATACCCCATGATTCCTCCCTTCAGGCCTAAAGATCCTCCAACCTTACCAAATAATGAATTGGATGAGTTAGCACTACAGAGGAAGATAAAGAAGCTGTGTGACGAGCATAATTTCTCTTCACAAGAAGAACAAGATTTTGCTGCCCTCGTTGTCAGAAGAAAATACGGCATAGCCCCCATCAAGAGAAGGCCAATTGGAGCTAAGCCCCTCAGACCTGCCAAGCAGCCTATCCGCAGAGGCAGAGGCAGAGGCAGAGGCAGATGATTTGTTTGTACTCATATTTTTTTTGTAAATTTTGTACTTGTAATTTTCCTGTATTTGTGTTGATCATTGAAAGCCATGTACTTGTAAACAATACAGAAAAATTAATATAACAGTCTTTTAAATGACAATCCCCAGCTGTCTCAAAACTAAACTGATTTTAGTTTGTGTCTAGCACTCTAGTGCAGACCTATTCATTTGAATAATTTGCTTAAGTTTTGCCATCATCAAAATAGGGGGAATTTGTTAGGGATACTTGTTAGATTTTAATGATGTCATTATTGTAATTCAAATGTTTATTACTTGGCAAAAATGTAAGGAAGAACCAGATGAGTATCTTCCATAGGCCGAATTATGTTGAGTTAAATACTTGGCAAAATGTAAAGAAGAACCAAATGAGTATCTTCTATAGGCCATTTAAGTTTGGCTCAAAATCGGCTAAGTACAAAAGTACAGAAAAGTACTTCAGAGGAGTGTACACCAAACACTGCAGTAAAGGCGAAGTCACAGTCAAGTCTAAATCACAAAAACAAATTCATCAATGATGGTTGACCAGATTGCAGTCAAGTGATCAGTAGACCGAGACATCTGAAGTCTGATTAACAGATAAGTCAAAATCCATCAAGATAGAAGACTTCAGACAAGTCATCTGATCAGGCAAGTCTCAACAGGACATCAGAGAAGTCATCAGCAGAGAAGTCCAAACTGCAGAGAAGTTGACTGGACATCAGACATCTTGACTTATAAAAGATCAGCCATGTACTCCAAGTTCACGTCAGCATGCGTTGAATAGTTAATACTTACGGAAAGTCACATGCAAGCGTGAAGGGACAAATTAGAGAGATTCCCGCAAAGGATATGAATTAAAATAATTCATCCAGACCTACCACTGAAGCCTTTAATATTATTATATTCAAAAAGATTCGGCGCCTCACATGCAAAGTCTTCACAATGGTCGAAAGATGGATTAAAATATGGGAATCCAGCCTTGCAACGTTTAGAAAAATAAATAAAGAAGTCTATTTCTCCAACGGACGGATTTGTTACAAGATTTGCAACGGCTATGAAGTATGCTCAAGGATCAACACTTATATATACCCGAAGATTTGAAGATGAGCAGTACGATGCGAACAAAACTCTCAAGCGATCAAAGTTATCAAAGCAATCAAAGCAATCATATAGCATCGTGAAAAGAGCAGTACTCGAAGTTCTTATTTGAAGAAAGCTCTTAGTTGGAGAAGACAAGCACTCTTCTCTTAAAACCTGAGTTCGGGGTACTTCACTGGTTGAAGTTGCGAGACTGATAGGCATCCGAGTATTTGAAGAATCAAGTGGTACTAGGTAGTCAAAGAGGAGTTGCGATGATGGGATTTCCACTGGTTGGAAGTTGTTGTAGCTAAGTAAAAGAATCGCTGTAATATTTTTCACTGGTTGAGAATTATAGTGGTTTCATCTCCAACTGGTTTGGAGAAAGTGGATTAGTAGAGGATTACCCCACCTCTGAGACCACTATAACTGCCTGCGTGTTTTACTATTTTCAGCATCATACTTAACTGTTGCATTCATACTTTACTGTTCCATTGATTAGTTTTGTTTTCGTCATCAGCTGATTTCCGCATATCTATCAGCTGAGAAACTCAATCTTCAAAGAAAATAGTTTAAGAGTTTCAATAAGTCTATTCACCCTCCCTCTAAACTTATTCCTAGAAGACTTGTTACCTACATCAATACGGAGACGAGAATAATCCGACCTTGTCGAGACGAACGCACGGTCCTCAACTAATATCGTTTACTCGAGCAATCAACCTTAAACGAAATAAATTTTACTCAATAACATACCCGTATAATTATCTATATAGAATTAGTAAGACGACACCCTACAATCTATTAGAATAGTTTCACTATCTCAAAAATATCGAAGTCTTATACCAAGAATTCTTTTTACCTTAATTCAACCTTAAAATCGGTTCACAAGACATTTACCGAATGTTTGCATGATTCTACATAACTAAGAATTTATCAAGAACATGTTAAACAACCACTTACGGTGGCAATATCATCTTATGTTTATTAAACTTTCCAAAAACATTACAATGTTGAAATGTAAAAATCTGCACAACTAAGTTCATCAATACCTCTCATCTAAATTGAATATTAAGCTTATAATAAGGTTATATTAGTTATGAAATTACACCATATTCATGAAGATTGTCAAAACCATCCTTACAAAGCTGGAAGATCCATTAATATCATTTATGAAATCACCTAGCTTAGTTTTATAATTACCACACGAATCTTCTAACATTCAACAAGGTGTTTAAACACTTTATGATAACAATTCCATCGATCAAACCCAATTATGAAGAAGCTAAATGATTATCTATGTTCTGCTGAGGTTACTTCGTCCACCAAGATGAGTATAACATTTACATCATGGTTACTATCACCATAGCATCAAGAACACATCCATCTAAACCCTCATTTATCATATTCATCAAGAAATGTTTAAAAAGTTTAATTATAAACATGTTCTACTTGGTTGATTAAACTCTAAGTGAAGTATTCTACACCACTAAAATTAATATACGAAAATACAGAGGATAAACATATACATACCTCCAGAAATGAAGAACAACTCACAAGACTACAAGAAACACACTTGAAGCTCAAGAACACCTTCCAACTTCGAATCAATGACATCCAATCCAAGATACAAGACTCAAAACCAAGGTGGAGGAGGTTAATATCGGTCTAGGGAGGCAGGAGAAGGAATATACGGAGAGAAAATCGAGTTGAAACTGAAAAGAAATGAAAAACAGGATGGTCCTATAAATAGACTGAACAGGCTTAACGTACGCTATCGAACAATTTTAGCGTACTTTAACACTCTTACGTACGCTAATCGGTTAAAGTTACGTACGTAAGCGGCTTATAGTGGCTACTGTCTTGAATCCGCAGGCCATTAGCGTACGCTAATTAAAATGGTGTTACGTACGCTATTAAAGGTTGACTCTGGCCGACACGACAGCCCAGACATCATACACATGCATGCCAGCGGATAACAGGTTCACATGCGGAAGTCAACAGATGTCAGATTCTCTCTTAGCGTACGCAACAAAAAAGCATTACATATGTTAAGGCACAATATTAACGTACGTTAATCCTGCTACGTAGCGTACGCTACACCGCCACAAAAGGCCAAAAAATGCAACTCTCCCATAACATTGAATCATCAAGTATGAAATGAAATAACAACGATACGAAGCTCAGATCTATAACACCTCAACATAATACTGAATGAAATGATCCACGATGTTCAAATTAATAGAGTAATACAACGACAGATAAAAATCAAGAATTACAGTCGGATATTACAGGAGAACTTGAAATGAGCATGATAGGGGAACTAAAATTATTTCTCGGGCTTCAAATAAAGCAAGTCGCAGATGGAATATTTATTCATCTAAAAAAGTACGTCAACGAGCTGTTAAAGAAGTTTTTTTTTAAAAGAAAAAAACGTCCAGTGTGGACGGGGGATTGAGGCGGGACCCACCAACCTGTAGATAAGAAAAATCAAGAAATACAAAGTATCAGCCCCGAATTATGACCAGAAAAGGGCCATAATTCGGGTCCAAACATCGGAGAAATCTACTGCCCGCTAAAGAAATACAAAGTGCACCACAAATCGTGGGCTAATGTGCGGACCCGTAGACCAAAATAACTCAACTCCGAATTATGACCAAAAATGGGCCATAATCCGGAACCAAAAATCTAAAGTGCCTACAGCCCGCTAGATCAGTACAAGGTGCAACACTAAAACCGTGGGTTAATGTGCGGACCAATAGGAAACCAAGCAATCGATAGAAAATAAAACCTATCTAAATCTAAATGACGGATAACCAAGCTGATCCATCCGTATAAGGTAAAGGAGAAACGGAGCAGCAGTATCGTAAGTATAAGTCTGAATGCCGAGGGATGACATGTCGAGCTCAGAAAGATAGTCGGCCGGCCTGTTGCCCTCCCGGAAAATATGAGTAACTCTGAACTGAATATCTCTGAGAATGTGTCGGATACGCATAAGAGTGTGACGAACCTGCCAAGAGCCCCGATGGCCAGATGATAGCAGGGTCACCACAGCAGCAGCATCAAGCTCAATCCAAATATGTCTCGATCTCTGGGAAGCTAGAATCAATCCAATCGCCAACGCCTGGACCTCTGCATCAAAACTCTAAGAGGCCTGAAAAGAGGAATGGAAAGCAAGAAGGAGCGATCCATGATGATCTCTAATCAGACCTCCCCCACCCGCAATCTGTGTGTCTCTATCGAAAGAACCATCCGTGTTCAGCTTGATCCAAGGGGTCTCGGGACGAAGACAAACCACGGGATGGGGCAACGAGTCTGAGCGGGGGAAGATGTAGCTCACTGGAAGCGATCAGGCGGCGAGCAACCCACCCTGAACTCAGAGCAAATAAGCCCCGCAGCAGCCAATAAAGCAACATGGCGCTCCACCTGCATAATAACATGAGAGGAAACAAAAGTAACCGCCCTATGCTTTGCACTATTCCTTTCTGTCCAGATAAACCAAAGGATCAGACAAGGAATAATGAATGTCGCGTGCCTAAAGTGTGTGCCGTGTGCAAAAAACTCAGGAGCTCAAAAATATTCTGAGTATAGGGTAGGGATAAATGTGTCCATGTGCCAAAATACTCCCACACGTCACGAGCCACATCACTCTCCAAGAAAAGGTGGGCAATGGTCTCGGTATGGTAGGTCTGGGTAAGGGTATGCGAGCAGCACAAACATCTAGAAGCCAATGAAATGCCCCTCCTCTATAGGATGTCATCACTCGGGATCCGTCGCAAGAGAAGTTTCCAAATAAACACCGAAATGGTCGGTGTGAGTAAGGTTGTCCAGATGGCCCCATAAATAAGATTAGCCTGACCCCTCACCCTGATGTGAGACCAAGCCGGCGATAATGAGAACGCACCCGAAGAGGTAAGAGTTCAGCACATACTATCCGAATCCTCCTCGGCGATGGGAATCGCGGAGATCTTTTGGATGAACTGAGGGGTAAATCCTAGCTCCTCTCCAACAATAGTCTCCAACCTACCCATGTCCCAAGACCCATCAACCCATAACTCATTAATCCTAAGATAGGGTCTACCAGAAATCTGACAATAAGAAGAAATTGGCCTATCCCCAATCCAAGTATCATCCCAAAAGCTGACCTCCTCGCAGCCACGACCAAGAGTCCAGCAAATGAACTCCTGAGCCTCAATACCCACGCAGAGGAGATGGCGCCAAGGGTGGCTGGCACGAGCTTTAAGAGCAGTACGCATAGGCGTATAAAGGCCAGCAAAGCAGTTTCTGCGGAGCATAAACTGCGCCCACAGAGATTTGCCCGAATCCCGAGGCCTCCCTCAGAGACCCGATGACAAATCTGCCGCTTACGGACCCAATGCGTCTTCCTCTTTGGACCAACAGTACCTCAGAAGTATCTCACAATGATCTGCTCGAGTTCCTGGATAATGTACTGTGGGGGATCCAAAACCTGAAGCAGGTGAAGAGGAATCATGCAGAGAGTGCTCTTAATAAGAGCCAAACATCCCCCAAAAGCGAGGTGACGATGGGACCAACCAGAGATCCTATCCAACATCCGTTGCTTCACCCCAGCAAAGAGCTCTCGTCTCTTAAAGCCTTTGTAAAGGGGCACCCCTAGATAGGTGATGGGGAGATCGCCCTGGCAGAAACCAGTAAGATCGTGAACTCTCTGATGCCAACGAGGCGCATGCTTGGGAGTGAAAATAAAAGTGCTCTTCTGGATACTAACCATCTGGCCCGAAGCCATAGAGTAGTGATCCAGGAGGCACATAAGATCAACAATACCATCATCCACAGCCCGTGTGAATATAATGATGTCATCGGCGTAGGATAAGTGCGAGACGGGGAAAGGCCGTCCAGTCGTCCTATACCTCATCAAAGGATGATCTCGAATGAATCGATCCAAGCAGCGCGATAAATAATCAGCGGCAAGCACGAAGAGCGACGGAGAAATAGGGTCGCCCTGACGCAAACCCCGGCTCGAGGCAAAATAGCCAGCCGGACTGCCGTTCACCAAAATGGAGACTGTGCAACTCTCAATGCAATGACGTATAAACAAAATGCATCTAGTCGGGAATCCCATCCTCACCAGGACCTCATGTAAAAAATGCCAGTCAACCCTATCATACGCCTTATCCATATCAAGCTTTAGTGCAAGGTTCGGGACACCATGAATGTCCGCGATGTGGAGGTCGTGAATTAGTTCTTGGACCAAAAGGATATTATCCGTAATAACCCGCCCGTGAACAAATCCACTCTGGTTCGGAGAGATAATAAGAGGGAGGAGAGGAGCAAGCCGAGCGTTAAGGATTTTCGTGATAATCTTATTGGTCACATTACACAGACTAATAGGCCGGTAATCTGACCAACCGCTCGGAACAGGCTTCTTCGGGATCAAGACGACCGTAGTCGCCGTGAAAGCTGGAGGCATAGGATGACCCTCAAAAAACTCGACCACGGCCCCCTCCACGTCGGAAGAAACAATCTCCCAACAATGCTAAAAAAACAAAGATGAGAACCCGTCAGGCCCAGAAGTGCTGTGAGGATCGATATCAAATACTGCAGCACGAATCTCCTGGAGAGAGGGTGGGACACACAAACTATCAGAATCAAAAGAAGAGGGGATAGAGGGAAAACAAGTGTCATCCGGGGGAACGGGAACATCACCATCGGATGTAAGCAGAGTCCTAAATAAATTCACAGCGGATGATCGGATGTCCGACTCTACAGCAATCGTCGTACCACCATCCTCAATGCTGTGAATATGCGACTGACAACGCTTCTGCTTCGCAAAACCCTGAAAAAACTGGGTGTTGCGCTCGCCCTCAGTAACCCAACGAACTGCGGCACTCTGTTTCCAAAAATCTTCCTCCATAGAGAGACGAAGATGGTACTCAGCACGAAAATGGTGCATAGCGGTTCTATTCTCCGGAGTAGGATCCGAATCATATCGCCGCTCGGCCTCGTCAGCAGCCCTCAAGGCCTCATCCAACTTCGTATGAAGATTACCAAAAACAGTCCAGTTCCACTGTTTCAGTCTATGCTTAACCCTAAGGAGTTTGTCCTGTAGGTTACACATGCCAGATACTCCAGTCGGAGTAAGCCAGACCTCCCTAACAGTGTCCAGGAATGTGTGATGCCGGACCTACATACTCTGGAAACGGAATGACGACTTGTGACGAGTCGCGGAGAAGAGACACTGGATGAGAAGAGGCGCATGGTCAGACCGAAGTCGAGGCATGTGGGTGATGGTAGAGACCGCAAACACGTTCAACCATGCTTCATTAAATAAAGCACGATCTAGCCTTTCCCTCAAACCATTGCGCTCCCAAGTGAAAATATCGCCCTCGTAGCCCGCGTCAATCAACTCACAGTCAGCAATAGCCTGTGCGAAGTCCAGAATATCTGGAGAATGGTCAGTGGTACTACCCTCGCGCTCATGTGAATGCAAGAAGATGTTGAAGTCACCGCTGACTAGCCATGGCAACCCCTCTACTTCCGAAGCAATCTCACGGAGGGTGTCCCAAAGGGCGTAACGACCAACACGGTTAGTGCTGGCATAGTCTTAAGTGATGTAAATAAACTAAGGTAGAAGGGAAGAAGAAATAGAAAGATGAAGGACTTGATCGGTATCCAACAAAACTTGGTGCTGAAAGTGAGGGGAAGAAAAGAACCAAATTTTGTTAGACCAATTATAAAGTCCCGACGCAAAACCTAAAGATCGAATATAAAAGTCAAAATTAGCATTGGAACCTATGCCGATTCTCGAAGCGTTAGAAACCTTATTCCAATACCTATAACTTTATGTGATCAAATATCGATTACGAAGTGGAATCCAAAATTTCCAACTTTCGATCATTTCCCCTAGGGGTACCCCTTGGGAAAATCACCTAAAGAAGTTCAAGATGGAAGGATGCAAGGAAATATCTATGCCAACGTCACCCACTCTAAAACTTGATAATGATGCGAAAGGTAAACCCGTAGATCATAAACAATATCAAGGTATGATCGGATATCTACTTTGTCTAACTGCCTCTAGACCCGATATTGTATTTGCAACATGTTCATGTGCAAGATTTCAAGATGATCCTAAAGAATCTCATTTAATTACCTGCAAAAGAAGTTTTCAATATTTGAAAGATACTACTAGTTTAGGATCATAGTATCCATCAAGCATTGATATTGAATTACTTGCATATAGTGACGCTGGGCGGATATAAAATTGACAGAAAAAGTATAAGGGGGACTTGTCATTTTATGGGTTCATGCTTGATATCTTGGGGGAAGTAAGAAACAGAGTAGTGTGGCTACTTACACACCTGAAGCCGAATATATGGCTGTTGGAAGTGCATGTGCACAAGTACTGTAGATCAAAAATCATTTACTTGATTATGGCATTACTCTTAAAAATACACCTATTTTTTGTGACAATGCTACTGTTATAAATTTGAGCAAGAATCCAATTTTATATAGTAGCATGAAGCACAATGAAATCCATCATCATTTTATCGTGATCATGTCCAAAATGAATATATTCGTCTCTAATTTGTGGGTACAAATGAACAATTGACAGACATTTTTACAAAACAATTGCCCGAAGAATCACTTGATTTTATAAGGATGAATTTAGGAATTGTACATGTTGATCATTTTCTAAATTATGCATAAACAGTAAAATGGTTGTTGAAAATGGACATAAATAATCAGAAGAAACACAGTATTCATTTGGCCAAACTAACAGCCGCTATGACCCTTACCTTACATCCGCTAGCTATTACTTAAGTTCTTGAACCTACAGTATCCATTACGGCCGCTATCTTAACATCATTACATCCCCCACCAATTGGTGGAGTGGATACCCCTCCCCTCCTGTAATAAGGAGGTGGAGGGTTCGACTCCAGTGGGAGTCGGGGTGCGTGAGTGTAAAAAAAAAAAAACATCATTACATCCGCTATGATTTAATTCATTTTCAAACCTCCAGGTATTCTAAAATACTCTAGACATGCAGACTTATGGTCATTACATCCTTTAGCGTATGTTAAGTCTAGAAGATTACATACACTAATCAATTTACAAAGCCAAGGAACTAGATACTGGAACCTCTCTTATTGCTGCTAAGCTCCAACACAGCGTGCATTATGTGTTCGCAATTACGGCCACTATAATACATAACGTACATTAATTGAAATTTCCAGAATCTTATAAACCCGATCAATGCTTATTTTTTTCATAATCTTCTAAAACAAAACCCTAGTCCCCATTCTCCCCTCTCATCCCTCTCTAAAAGTCAACTAGACCTATCTATCAACCTCAAAAATCATGATAAACACTCGCTCGAGAAAGAAGAGAAGAGGAGATTTGTCATCCAATCCATCAGATCCAGCCTGGTTCATCAATCCCCAATCTGAAAAGGTATTCCTCGAAATCCTTATAGATGAAGATGTAACTCGAAGCCATCACTTTGGTTTTGAGTCCTCGAAAAGTATCGGAATTAATACTGAGGTGTCCATTGATATTTTGGGGATGAGAAAATTTGGTAGTTTGGCCAGGTTCGTTTTTAATGAATTGATTAAGGAATTCTATGTTAATTTCTCGATGAGCTAAAATACATATGGTTGAGTTATTGTTCGTTCGTTGGTTCGAGGAAAACATATGTAATTTGATGCTGTTAAACTCTCAAATATCTTTGGTTTATCCAGCGAAGATGTACTATGCACCGAGAACTTTTCCTCCAATAATGGCGATGATGATGATGATGATGAAGAAGATAATTTGAACGAAGTCATTATTCGTGATTACCTCAAATCTCAAACAGTAATTGAGGTAAACACTGATAATTTGAAAATGGTGATTTCGGTTTAAATATCCGTTTGCTTCATGATGCCATCACCTGATTTTGATGCCAAAGGTAAATACACAACAAAAATTGGTCAATATTGATATGGAGATCATCTATCATGTGTTAAAGATGAGAAAGTTAATTTTGCGGGAGTTTTTATGAAATGGTTTGTGGAAAAAGGGATGATATTCCACAAAAAGGGATATGCAAAGAAGGACCATCAAAAGAAAATATGGACTGTCTTTTGGTCCCATTATGACATAAATATTTGGAAAGAGAGGTGTAAATTTGACTGGTCTTCACGGGACGGAAATCCCAATAGGGCATATGATTCACGAAGGGACCATTTGGACCATGCGATATGTGCATACAAGGAACCGTGGCTGGCTCTATTTTGTTATCGGAGGGATGGTGATATATTGATTGATGGAGGTACCTTACCTCGTGCTGATGATAGGGTTATGGCTAGAGGTCCTGAGTCCAAGAGGCCATGTATTGATGCTCATTTATCTCAGCCCAACTCATCTCGAGGCAGTAGAGGTGGTTCATCTTCATCTCATATAAATATTCGTATGGGGCGACTCGAGGAGGAATTTCAGCGAATGAAAGTACGGTTTGGAAGGACAGAGAAATAATGGAAAACCCTATACTCATTTTGGTATAGTTATCCCACCTCAGCCGTCAGATGCCGACCTTAATCTTTATTAGATGTTTCCTTCATCATGATGATTTTCAGGATGTTCTGTCTCAGCAACATTCTCTTTTTTCATGCATTTTGTTATATTTTAAAACTTGGTTTGATGTTTATTTTGCTTTTTATACTGTTGACTAACTTTGGTTTTTGAAGTATTTTTGCAAATTACAGATTCAGCTTATTTGATTAGCTTATATGGATACACAAATTGAAATTGCATTCTCAAAAATATATAGCTTCTAGCTTTTAACTTATTTTTAAGCTAAAACCTCAAAAGTTTCTTTTCCCATCTACCCTCTTTGGATTCTTTTTGTAAATGACAAATAGGGAAGAAGTGTCTTTTGAACTTATTTGCACTATTTACTAAACTCAGGGGGAGTTACTCTCAGTGCAGCTTTTCAAATAATTTATCAAACCCTCTTATATTTAGTTCAAAACAAACAAGTGTTCGTAATTATTGTATTATCAGCAAAAAGGGGCAGATTGCTGGAACAATATTCTTATCATACATATCTTGATGATGTTCATAGAGATAAAATAATCATTACAAGATTACACGCTGCAACATATTTCATATCTGAACACAGTTAACATTCAAAATGTTGAATCATGAAATTTTCAAGGATAATGTAGCTATGCTCATAGCTTAACGTATGTAAACATCACTCACTTGTATTTGTGAAAAGTATTAAAACTATGCAGGGTTACATAGCTGGAGAAACTATATCATCGGATAAACTTAGTGTACGCTAAGGCTCTTCAGTAACATATGCTAAGTTTAAAAATGAATCGTTGTGTAGTTTCCAGATTAACGTACGCAATGGACATATGATAACGATCCCTATGGTTTGCAAATTGAATTCAAAATTGGACGTTGATATCATCTAGAAGGTCAATCATTCAACGGCTAAATTGATGACATACTTAACGTACGCAATGTTCTAAAGTAATGTACACAACATATGATTACTGGCTATGCTTACGGCTGCTACACTGCAAAGATTATGGCCGCTACACCTTTAACGTGTGCAAGAGGCTGTGGCTAATGTACATTAAGGAGGAGAAAAAAGCTAATGGTAGATTGGCCTCAAAATATTATAAATAGAGGCATTTGGAAGAGTTAGGAGACAAAATAATTCTCTAAATATATCAAGCGATTATCTGAGCTTAAACTAGCATATACTTTGAGAGATAATATTACGTACTATAACTGATACAAGAAGAATTGTTCGAGCAATCTTGTATATACATTCTTGTATCACTCTAAGTGATTATTCTATAAATCGAGTAACTGTACTAGCAAAACTCTTTGTAATATTTTGAGGTATATTGTGTAACACCGGTAAACCACTTGGGAATATTACAGCGCCACAAACCCACTCCGTGAGGATCCACCAGTCTAAATACATCAACAATACATCATATTACAAGCCGATATGGTTAAATAACGAACCATTAGATCAATTGGGTCTTTTACCACAATATGCATATCAAACATAGATAACTTCTCGACTCATACTCATGCCAGGTTCAAATACACGAACCATATTTTAGAACTGGGGAATACAACAGTGGAACAGACAATACAATATGCTTGACCAAAATAGTCAGAACTGGTCTTCATGTGATTAGTATCGTTCGTCTTCCATCATCCTTCGTACCATCCTGTGTTTAGCTCCCCAAGGACCTGCATATAGCTGGACACAATACAGACATCCACCCCCCGATTACTCATGGGTTAGCAAAATTCCACTATTTTGCTAGTACAAGTATAAAGTGCAAATACGAGCCATACACAGCATACTCCGAGAACATAATAATCGTGAACATACTTCCTGAGATAATTGACTTGATTAAAACAGTTTGAACCATGAAAGGGAGAAATGAAATCATTATACGTTTTGCAAAACGTTTTAAGATCTCGGGAGTTTTAAAAATATTTGGAATTTAAGAATTCTCATTTTGTCGAAAACCACTTAGGGACATAGCCCAAGGATCATTTTCTAAAATACAAATCCGATAACCAAAACACGGGGTCCACGACCCAATCATACGATTCCAATCACAAAATACGGGGTCCACGACCCAATCATCCATATCAATATATTCCCAGGGATTATTCGCATCCCGTGCTAGCAAGCCACGAACCTCAGAGCCACCTCGACACATACCCGAGTGAATAATCCAATGGTAAACCACACAATATCACATATCACCGTGACAACAGTTACAATAACCACAACCATGACATACGTTCATAGTTATCTTGGCCGGGCTAGCAATCCACGAACCTCGGAGCCCCCTCGTGACCTACCCGGTTTGGACAACCCATAACATGTACATCACATAACCAGACCACAACCATAAGTTATCCCGCATCGGGCTAGCAAGCCACGAACCTCGGAGCCCCTCAAGACCTACCCGGTTTGGATAACTCTATGGTCACGCCCGATCCATACTAACAAGGACGGATCCCGGAGATTCAACAAACCTTACCCGGTGGCACATCATTATACAACAATCACACAACAACAAGGAAGTACCATTTCCAAACAACACTGAACATCACAATCTCCTTACAAAGAAGTAACAACTAATATCACATAACATCACATATTCAACGAATGAGTACACGTATCAATACAAAATCCTCGGCAAGTGATTAAGGTCTACTATATTCAAGTAATATGATTAAAACATCTTCCAACATACAACACTAATACACATATTCAGAAAATATATTTATTCACAAAGCATACGAGTTATCTTCGAAGGAAAACCTTTATCGATAATATACCGATTCTTTTGCAAGTTCATTAAAACATTCAAATTTGAACACATAATCAATCACCAACTATTATTAATCAATCACCAACTATTAAATCGGCACACCAATACTCCGACGAACACGGCACAACTGGAAAACCTCGAACACCTACAATCGTTCGCGAAAAATAGCGAAAACACGATCACAACAAGGACCAAGACCAAAACCAATGGGAAACGCCTCAAATCAGTGAAGTAAAACTCATATGAACATTTAATCGAACCTTAAATGTTCACGGTTCCTCAAGAACACCCGAATCATCAATTTGGTTGAAAGAATCAAGAAAATGGATATACAATCCATAGAACATGATTACCAACATCATTAAACACCAATCGATTCATCAAAAATTGGATTGGAAAGAAGATCAAGAATAAGGTCTACAAAATGGTCAACTGAAGAAAAATCAAAAGATTACCTCGATCCGATAGATGATGATACAATCACCTAAGACCCTCCAAAACACGTTAGAATTGAGTGGAATCAACCAAGAATCCAAACCCTAGCCTCACCCATCCGTCCACCGCGAGAAGAGAAGAAGAAAGGGAGAAAATGAGGTGAAACCTGTTAGGAATACTTGTTAGATTTTGATGATGTCATCCCTGTATTGTAAATTATTCAAATGTATATTCTAAATACTTGGCATTGTAAAGAAGAACCATATGAGTATCTTCTATATGCCTTAAAAAGTTAGGCAAAGTCTTGATCAAAAGTTGATCAGTAAGAAAATCGTCTAAGTACAGAACTGCCATCTATCAGAGAAGTTTTCAGGCAAGCTCATTATCAGAGAAGTTTTGGTCAACGCAAAACATCAGAGAGGTTTGACCAAAACCAAGTTGCAGTCAAGTTCTGAAGAAGGCGATACATCAGACAAGTTTTGGTCAACATAGAATATCAGAGAAGTTTGACCACAACCCATCTGCAGTCGAGTTATCAGACGAGGTCTGGTCAATATAAATATCAACTGAAGTTTGACCATCAGATCAGAGAACATTTATCAGGTCAGTGAACTTCAGCGCAGAGAACTTTATCTCATAGAACCTCTACCAAGTTATATTAGAGAAGTTTACATCAGAGAAGATTGACCGCACACCAGGCATGTTTGACCAAGAAATATCAGATAAGTTCTCAGTCAAGATATCATCCAAGTTCAAGACACTCAGTACACGTCAGCAAGCATTGAAAGTCAATAACTACGGAAAGTCAACAATTATGGAAAGACACATGCAGATGTAAGGAGACAAACTGGAAAGATTTCCACAAAGCTAGGAATAAAATATTCCTTGAGATCCACAGTCAGAAGACTTGTGATTATTCTAATCAAGAATAACGGCGCTAATAAAGGAAGTCTTTCAAACGGTCGGAAATGAAAAGGGAATCAAGCCTTGTAACGGAATGATAAAGATAAACAAAGAAGTCCACTCTCAAACAGACGGATTTGTTACAAGAGATACAACGGCTATGAAGAAAGCTCAAAGAATTGTACTATAAATATCTGAAGATATGAATTGAACAAAGTATGATGCAAACTATACTCACAAGCGAACAAAGTAATCAATGCAAACAAAGCTATCAAAGAGATCTATAGCATCGTGAAAGAGCAAAGCCTAAACAGTCATATCCTAAGAAGCTCTTTAGTTGGAGAAGACAAACACTCTTGTCTTAAAAGCTGAGTAAGGGGTACTTATGTGAACGAGGTTTCCAGAAGTTTCGCGACTGATAAGGCATCCATAGGTTCTTGATTGTAAGGTGATATACAGCTCGAGAGTTGTTGAGGCATCCAAGGGTTTTCGATCAAGAGGTGCCAGGCAGTCAAGGGAGTTGCAACGGCCACGGGTTTCCACTGGTTGGAAGCTGTTGTAACAAGGAAGAATTCATTGTATCCTTTATCACTAGTTTATAGTTATAGTGAATTTATCTCTAACTAGTTTGGAGAGAAGTGGATTAGTAGAGGATTACCCCACCTCTGAAACCATTATAAGTGCTTGCGTGATTTACTGCTTTAAACATCATACAGAACTTCTGCATACATATTTACTGTTCCATTAGAAAGTTATCTGCAGTCGATAACTTGTTATCTGCATTATCATCAGCTGTCTTCCGCATTATCTGTCTGCAGTCGACATAAGTCATCTGCACTTAATCATAGCTGATTAAACTCACCTGACTTTCAGGAAAGAGTTTGATAAGTCTATCAACCCCCCAGACTTATTCTTGAGAACTTGTGACCTACAAGTGGTATCAAGGCGGTTGGTTCAATTTTTACAAAACCAGATCCATATCTCTGAGCATATCTATTAACCTTTCATTTAGAATGGAACACATGCAACACATACACTCTAGATTAAATGTATTCTCTGTTGATGGATATGACTTATGGAAAATAAGAATGCAGGCTCATCTGTCATCCATTCATGATGACATGTGGTGTATCATTGAGGAAGGACCTGTTTGCGATTTTTCCTACACGCAAGTGCACGTCATCGTTTACAAGTAATAAAGTGATAAGTAGAGTATCGTTCCCACGAGGATTGAATCTCTAACTACCGACGTTTTTGTATTCCAATTTTATTTGAACAATCGAAGTTGGGTTTTTGGATTAATAACTAAAAGAATTTCTAAAATACTAAGCAGTAGAAAACAATATCTTGGATTAAGGAAATCAAATGATGAATACGTCTAGGGTTCTGAATCCACCTTAGTTTATCCGAATTTACTCTCGATTATCCGTAATAAATAATTTTCCCAATTTACTGAAGGCGGAGATTGCTAATATATTCTACCGCCTCTCCCGAGGTCAATAGATTTATCTAACGGCGACTAACGCACTCTATCCCTAGGTGAATTATCTCGTCGATAGGCAAAAAGCATGAAATCTCCTAAAGGCCACGTAGTTTCTATGAGTATATTCCTATCTCACAGAATAAAACGGTCCTCACCAATAGTTCCTCACCAAATCTCCTCTCCCGATTCGAAGTGAATGATTAAATCAATACAACTATTGGCCAAATAATTGCAAGCATTAAACATAATTGGGAAAACTCAATAAAAAGGTAATAAATTGGATAATCTTAATCAATTCGTCAAAACAAAGGTTTCATCAAAACCCTAGATTAGGGCTTTAGCCTAACATACTAAAAACTGAAAATACAGAATAAATAATCGAAAGCATAAAATTCAAACGCAGATGAAGCTCGGATTCCTCCGTTCTTCAGCTCCCGCCTTCTGCCCTTGAATTCTTCTGCTTTCCTCCTCTTCTGTCTCCAAGCTTAAGCTCTCCTAGGTTTAGATTCAATGATTCCAAGATAATTAAATTAGGGTCTTCAACCCTATTTATAGCTCAGCACTTCCATAAATCGCGTCCGTATTAGTTGGTCGAAAACTGGCTTCGAAACGGCCCAAAATCCGTGCAGACGTACCAAACCCGCTAAGTGTGCCGCGGCTCACTGAACCTGTGCCGCGGCACATCGCCAAAAACTGGATACCTGGGCGCTAATTAATTCTTCTGTGCCGCGGCTCACCTGGGCTGTGCCGCGGCACAAATGTGACTACTCGACCTTCGGTGGTGTCTTCCTTTGCCGCGGCTCAGCTTCCTTGTGCCGCGGCTCATAGTCCAGTTTTGCCGTTTTCGCCCGTTTTGCCTCGTTTAAGCTTCCGGACTTCAATTTCCTGTCAATCATACAAAATTAGGGCATTAAAAGCTCATTTAGATGATTTCACACTCCAAAATACTACAAAATAATGATAAATAAGCGTATAAAAATACGCCTAACAAATACCCCCAAACTTAAGCCTTTGCTTGTCCTCAAGCAAAAAGAATTAAAGTCAATACAAGAATGTCGTTAATCATCGTGCAACTCATAGTGTTCAACCTAATCAATACTATCCTGCCATTCTCTCTAAATAACACGAGTGTCATAAAAGCGAGCTGCACTCAGAATAATGATTCCGCAAAGTAATCAAGTTCAGTCCTAATCATTCGTTCATGAAGAAAACTCAGCTCAAAGATTAACAAAACATGAGTCAAATCGACCGTCAATATGAAAGGCTAACATAAACAAGCTAGTTCGTCGCGTTCCACAGTCTTAAGGCACAATTTTCACGAGTCTCATAATAAATAAACCTCGGACAGTATCCCCTTATATATATGCTCAAAAATTTGATTCGAGTCGACCACTAGGTTAGGATCTCGGGATGTTTCATCGGGATAATCCTAGGGTGGAACTTCCATTCTCATGTATTCGGAAACCGTTTGACGTAAAAGACACTCATGGGGCACATGGATGCTTCTAGTTACTAAGTTCCCGTTTACAGCGGAGAAACAACTCGAATACATAATTTTCGCATGTCCGAATCAAGGTTGCCGTTTTACGCAAGAGTAAACAGCGGGTCACGCGAATACCCCCGGTTACTAGGCTCCCTATCGTTGGCACATGTGAAATATCTAAATCACTAGTCTAATCGGGGTCGTCGTTTTACGCGAGAGTAAACAACGGGTCACGCGAATGCCCCCGGTTACCAGACTTCCCTTCATAGAACACTTTATCTCGACTTTTAGGGAAAAACTGACCGACTCAAAACTCAAGCTAAGTGCTAACACGACTGAAGAAACAGTACGACTTACTATCCGGAAAATGTAGCCAAACGTATTGATGGGGATTTAAAAACAAGTATGTATCGTCTCTTATCTGCCAAGACCTCTACAATCACGAAAAAATTTCGGACCTAATTGAATACTAAGCAGAACAGAAATAACTGACTACAACTTGACTAAAACTCGCCCATTTCTTCAAAGAGAAAGACAGTGTCGTAACATCAGTATCACACAAATAGAAGCACGAAAATTCACGAATAAAGAAACTAAGACAAGCAAGGCTATCTAAAAAAATTTTTTCGCAAAGAAATGAAAAGTGCAACAAAATATAATGTACAGCAAGAAAATAGAGTACAGCAATGAATGTAGCACTGAAAGTAAATCCCCCCCAAACTTAGGACGTACATTGACCTCAATGGACAAAAATGAAATGCAAGAAAAGTAAAAGGTCAAGTACTCCCCTCCAGTCTGCTCAGGAGCTGGTGCCGGCATCATCCGGTGAGGAGGGTGGTGTAGCTGAATGAGCTTGCATCATCAAAAAGGAAGTTAAGTACGAGCTCTCAAGTTGAACATGATGTAGGGGTTGGGGATAATGTAATTTGATAACACGATTCATTGCATATAATTTTAAAAATGCCTAGCTTACCAATTTTCCATTGCTGCAATTTATCAAATACCTTGTGTGCACAAGTTAAAATGAAGAACAAAAATTTTGATGGTTAATTCCTAATCCCAAAAATAATAACACAGATTATAGCCCTGAATTACAAAAACCATCATCAACAATTCGTTCATAAACATCAATTCCATCACAATAACAAATTCCCCATATTCCAACTCCATTTCAGAAACAACAATGAAGAACAACTAGCAATATAAAACTCCAAATCTTTTCACATCAATAATCACCAATGATTTAGAAATCAAAAATTACCTGGAGAATTTGAGAAGGAGACTGAGAGAATGGACCCAACTAACCTCATCGTGTGCAGGAAGGAAGGAATGGAGGGAAGAAGTATACTATGCAGGCCGATCGACTGAAAGAGCCTTACACCGCTCTTATTTTGCGGGGCCGCGGCACAATAAAAGTGAGCCGCGGCCCAAAGTACAGTCGAACTGGGACGTTTTGGTATGTCGTCGGGTGCCGCGGCTCAAATTTCGTATGCCGCGGCTCAGTGTGTTAGTGTGCCGCAGCTCAGCCTTAGTATGCCGCGGCACAAAGTACAGGCGCCCTGGGCGTTTCTCGACCATTTAGTGTGCCGCGGCTCAGTTATCGGGTGCCGCGGCTCGGCGACCTGGTGTGCCGCGGCTCAGTAAGATCATGCCGCGGCACAGGGTACAGTTTGATCGGCCATTTTTCCTCAGCTGGTGTGTTCCGCGGCTCACCTGGACTGTGCCGCGGCCCATCATTGAATTTTGTCCCCTTTTGCTGATTCCTGCACAGAAATTTTACACGAATTCATTAAGATGAGAGGGAAGGATGGATCAAAGAAGAAAGAAGACAAAAAGAGACTCTAAAAATGCAAGCAAACAACAAAGAATCTACAACTAATACTCGGGTTGCCTCCCGAGGAGCGCTAAGTTTATAGTCTTCAGCCGGACCTATTGGACAACGTTAGTTCGCTTTTCGCAAACTCCATTTGGCTTCCGCCCCGTTCATCGAACCGTTTATATTTTGGTTAAAATTATGACCATTGGTCATCAGTGGTTCGAGTTTCGGTTCGGTCATCAAATGTTGTTTGTGAAAAGGTTTCGACTTGAAAAATTTTCCGAAACACCCGATTTCTCCATGACTAATTTTTCGCTTGGCTTTTGGCTCACTTTCCTCCTTCACAAACGAACCCACGATTGCAGCAGATTTCTCCTCATGCTCGAGGAACGCCACTTGTTCTACATCCTTCTTAAAACTCGGGTCATTTAACACAAAATCTGAATTTTCCCAACGACGATTTTTTCGATGCTTTCCTCTTTCACAAACATCCACACTCTCAATTTGAGACTCTTTCTCAGCACTTCCGGGACATGGGAACGATTTGAACACTTGAAAAGTAACTTGCTCGTCTTGGACCCTCAGAGTTAACTCCCCCTTTTCCACGTCTATAAGGGTGTGGCCCGTCGCTAGAAATGGTCGTCCCAAGATGATCGGAATATTTTCATCTTCCTCCATGTCTAATACGATGAAATCGGCCGGAAAGATGAACTTATCGACTTTAACTAAAACATCCTCGATTACTCCCCTCGGATACTTTATCGATCGATCCGCCAATTGTAAGGAGACTGTGGTTGGCTTGGCTTCCCCAATATTCAGCTTTTGGAAAATCGATAGAGGCATGAGGTTGATACTTGCACCAAGATCGCATAGTGCCTTATCAAACGAAAGATTCCCCATGGTGCACGGTATGTTGAAGCTTCCCGGATCTTTCAATTTAGGTGGGAGCTTCTTTTGAAGAATTGCACTGCACTCCTCTGTCAAGGCAACCGTTTCAAACTCTTCAAGTTTTATCTTCTTAGATAATATCTCTTTCATGAACTTGACATAACTCGGCATCTGCTCCAATGCGTCGGCGAACGGAATATTTATGTGAAGCTTTTTGAACACATCAAGGAACTTGGAAAATTGTTTGTCCGCCCTTCTTTGCTGTAGTCTTTGTGGAAACGGAACGGGGGGAACACATGTCTTCAAGTTATCCGGCTTCACATCCTTTGACTCCTCTGGCTTTAAATCCATCTCTTCCTCAATCACTTTCTTCTCTTTACCCCGCTCGGGCTGATCCAGCAACTCTCTCCCGCTTCTCAAGCTAACTGCGTTTAGACTCTCTCTAGGATTAGTCTCTGTTGTACTCGGCAGTGCTCCCTCCGGACGAGCTGTCAACACATTAGCGATTTGGCCCAGCTGAACCTCCAAATTCCGAATGGAAGCAGAATGATTTTGTAGTGTAGCTTCCGTCCGAGTCATAAATTGACTCATATTTGCTGCCAATTTTGCAAGCGCTTCCTCGAGAGACACTTTGGGAGCGGAAGGGGGCTGCTGTTGATTCTGGGCGAAAGGGGGCTGGTGTGCGTTCTGTCCGTTTCTCCATGAAAAGTTGGGATGATTGCGCCACCCCGGATTATAAGTATTGGAGTACGGGTTATTCGGTCGATTCCCATTTCCTACGAATTGAGCCTGCTCCATCTGATTTTGCTCGAACGGATTTCCAAATTGACACTCCGCGCTCGGGTGTGATCCGTTACACCAATTACATGTCTCAATGGTAACGGGGGCTGGTGCGTGCGAAAATGTCTGGAGCTGTTGTGTCAAAGCGGCGACTTGAGCTGACAAGGTGGAGATCGGATCATTGCTTGAAACTTCCATTACTCTTTTCGGTGTCAATCTTTCTGATGGCCATTGGTATGCGTTTTCGGCCATATCTTCCAAAAGCACGTGTGCCTCGGCCATAGATTTTGCCATGAATGTCCCACCGGAGGCCGCATCCACTAAAGTGCGTGTAGAAGCACTCAAACCACCATAAAACGTATGAAACTGAAGCCAATCAGGAATGCCGTGATGAGGGCATCTTCGAAGCAATTCTTTATATCGCTCCCACGCCTCGTGGAGCATTTCCATATCGTACTGGGCAAAAGTGGTTATCTCGTTTCTCAACCGCGCCGTCTTAGCTGGTGGGAAAAATTTTGCAAGGAAGGCTTGCGCTAACCTCTCCCACGTTGTAATCGACCCCGGCGGTAGGGAATTTAACCAAAACTTTGCTTTATCCCTCAAAGAGAAAGGGAAAAGCCTCAATCGGATGGCGTCGTCGGTGACACCATTAGTTTTAAATGTGTCGCATATCTCAAGGAATGAAGCAATGTGGGCATTCGGGTCGTCCTTCGGCAATCCACAGAATGGGCTCGCCTGCACCATCTGAATAATGGCGGGCTTGATCTCAAAGTTATTAGCTTGGATGGTGGGACGCCGAATTCCCGAAAAATTTGCGTTGACTTGCGGCATGGCATAATCCCGAAGAGCTAGTTCCGGTTGAACTTGCCGCACTTGGTTGTCTCCTCCTTGGATTTCAATATTCTCGGCCATGTTGACCGTCTTCTGCAACTCTCTTTTCTCCTTTTTGTTCCTTCTTAGAGTGCGCTCGAGCTCGGTGTCCAAAGGTAGTAGGCCTTCGTTACCGAGTCTTCTCATGCACTAACGAAAGGTCCTGAAAGGAAAAACGAATAAACAAAATTAAATACGCAAAAATAAAAATAAAACGTTCAAATTAAGACTGGAAATACTTAAATCGATATTAGAAAAATTTCAATTCCCCGGCAACGGCGCCAAAAACTTGTTTGCGATTTTTCCTACACGCAAGTGCACGTCATCGTTTACAAGTAATAAAGTGATAAGTAGAGTATCGTTCCCACGAGGATTGAATCTCTAACTACCGACGTTTTCGTATTCCAATTTTATTTGAACAATCGAAGTTGGGTTTTTGGATTAATAACTAAAAGAATTTCTAAAATACTAAGCAGTAGAAAATAATATCTTGGATTAAGGAAATCAAATGATGAATACGTCTAGGGTTCTGAATCCACCTTAGTTTATCCGAATTTACTCTCGATTATCCGTAATAAATAATTTTCCCAATTTCAAGGCGGAGATTGCTAATATATTCTACCGCCTCTCCGAGGTCAATAGATTTATCTAACGGCGACTAACGCACTCTATCCCTAGGTGAATTATCTCGTCGATAGGCAAAAGCATGAAATCTCCTAAAGGCCACGTAGTTTCTATGAGTATATTCCTATCTCACGAGAATAAACGGTCCTCACCAATAGTTCCTCACCGAATCTCCTCTCCCGATTCAAGTGAATGATTAAATCAATACAACTATTGGCCGATAATTGCAAGCATTAAACATAATTGGGAAAACTCAATAAAAAGGTAATAAATTGGATAATCTTAATCAATTCGTCAAAACAAAGGTTTCATCAAAACCCTAGATTAGGGCTTTAGCGACATACTAAAAGCGAAAATACGAATAAATAATCGAAAGCATAAAATTCAAACGCAGATGAAGCTCGGATTCCTCCGTTCTTGACTCCCGCCGCCCTTGAATTCTTCCCGCTTTCCTCCTCTTCTCTGTCTCCAAGCTTAAGCTCTCCTAGGTTTAGATTCAATGATTCCAAGATAATTAAATTAGGGTCTTCAACCCTATTTATAGCTCAAGACTTCCATAAATCGCGTCCGTATTAGTTGGTCGAAAATCAAGCTTCAAACGGCCCAAAATCCGCAGAGCAGTACCAAACCCGCTAAGTGTGCCGCGGCTCATCAACTCGTGCCGCGGCACATCGCCAAAATCGGATACAGGCGCTAATTAATTCTTCCGTGCCGCGGCTCACTGGGGCCGCCGCGCACGAGTACACCTACTCGACCTTCTACCGGTGTCTTCCTTTGCCGTGGCTCGCCTTCCTTGTGCCGCGGCTCATAGTCCATTTGCTTTGCCGTTTTGCCTCGTTTAAGCTTCCGAACTTCAATTTCCTGTCAATCATACAAAATTAAGGCATTAAAAGCTCATTTAGATGATTTCACACTCCAAAATACTACAAAATAATGATAAATAAGCGTATAAAAATACGCCTAACAGGACCCTTCATGTTTGAGAAGGATAATACACCAGAAGAAATTGCTGCTGGGAAGCCAGAGAAGATTCCCAAGAAGAGGATAGAGATGACTCCTGAAGAAAGGAAGCTGGCCAATCTTGACAATCGGGCCAGAGATGTGCTGTACCAGACTCTTCCAAAGCAACCATGGTCAAGATCAAGAATTGCAAAAATGCCAAAGAAACTTGGGACGCATTAGCTGTAATGTGTGAGGGAACTGAGTTGATAAAGGAAAATAAGTTGTCAATTGCCACTCAACAGTTTGACAAGTTCAAGATGAAGAACTGTGAATCAATTGTCCAAGTGGACACAAGATTTACTGAGATCATAAATGAAATAAACTCCCTTGGAAAGACATATGGCAATAGGGAGATGGCCCTAAAATTTTTAAGATCTTTTAATATTGAATGGAGCATGAAGGCTGTGGCCATGAGAGAATCAAAAGATCTCAACAAAATAAAGATCCAGGAGCTGTTTTCTGACCTGAAGGCATATGAGTTCGAGCTGCCCTATTCATCATCTAATGAAATAGGTGAAAAAGCCTAGCTGAAGTCATTCCTCCCAGTCCTCTGAATTTTGAAAAAGAAGTGGCTTTTATCATGCAGAGGTTCAGTAGTTTCAGGAAGAGCTATTCCAAATACAAGAAGAATTACAAGGACAATCCAAGGAGGAACCATAAGGCAAGCAACTGGAAAGTGGAATGTTACAATTGCCACAAAACTGGACACATCCAGTTTGATTGTCAAGAACTCAAGAGAGATGAAGGCAAGAAAGAAGTGGACAGAAAGGAGGATAAAAGAGAAGCTCTCATTGGAGATGACCAGATTGAAGAAAGAGTAAAATCAAGTGGTGGATTCTTCTCTGATGATGATGATGATGAATACAACTGTCTGATGGCCAACCTAGCTGATGAAAAGGTAACATCTAAACCATTAATTTCTAATAATGACAGCTCATATATATCTCAAGATATTGACTTACATAAGACTTTGAAAAATTAAAATCTGCACACTTGACTGTGACAGCTGAGAAAACACAGCTGCAAGATGAGAATAGGCAGCTGAAAAATAACTTTGAAAAACTCAGCCTAGAGTTAACAAAAATCAAATCTGAATTCGAAAAACAGGCTGAAAATAAATTGAAAAACCCGGCTGATAATACTACAGCTGAGATTAAAAGGCTAACTATTTTAAACAGTGAGAAATCAGCTGCACTTGCTCATGTCAAATCTGAGTTTCCCAAACTGACACAGCTAAGTAAGACACAAGCTAAGGAAATAACATCCTTAAAGGCATCTATAACCTTGGATGAACTGTGTATGAACAAGAGGCCACTTTATTTAAGATCAGGCCTTGGATATGACCCCAACACTCCCTCTAGTTCAAAAACCACTTTTATCAAGGGAGAAACAATTGTCCAGACTGCTGAGCCTACATATAAACCTGTATTACAAAATTGGCAGCAACCCAGTCAAAAGTTTAGGCAGCAGCCAAGGTTCACAAGGCAGCCACCTAGTCATGAAACTAGACAATGGTCAAGGCAAAAGCAGCAGCCAAAATATTATGCCAACTATTACCAAAGACTCCCCAAAAACAGATTTTAAAATGGGTGAGGCAAATGGAAACCTCAAGTTTATCCAAATTTTCAAAATGAACAGGTGTGGAGACCCCAACGATTTAACAAATTGTCTCAGTCAAGATTTAAAAATGGCCCACACTACAGATTTTATGAGGTATATACAGTACACAATCCTAACCAAGAATATAAACCTAGACAGCACACACCTTATAGGGGTAGTCAACATAACTTTTATAATCCAAGGAGAAACCAATTCTACAGGAAACCTACTAACCCCAAAGGACCCACACAAATTTGGATACCTAAATCTCTGCTTGTCTGATTGCAGAAAAGGTGGAAGGACTACTACCACATCTTCTCAAGTTCAACATTAGGAGGTGAATAATGGCTTGTTGATTCTGGGTGCTCAAGGCACATGACAGGGAATAAGAAGGTGCTCTAAAACTACATCAATGAAAGAGGTCTAGATGTAACCTTTGTAGATAGCTCTAGAGGCCAGACAAAAGGATTTGGAGAGCTGCACAGAGGAAACATAACCATATCCAAATTTCATTATGTCAAAGGACTCAAATACAACCTGTTAAGCATAAGCCAATTCTGTGATGAAAAGAATCTAGTAGTCTTCAACATTTGGAAATGCATGGTGATCGATATCCTATCTGGAGAGGTGAAGCTACAAGGATTCAGAATAAGAGATGTCTACATGATAGACTGGAATACAGGCACTCCAAACACCTGTTTTCTATCTAAGACAATTGCTAAAAATTGATGGCTATAGCACAAGAGATTATGTCACCTGAACTTCAAAGCCATCAACAAGATCAGCTCTCAAAAGCTGGTCAGAGGACTTCTAGAAGAAGTATTCAAGAAAGAAGCTCTCTGTGATGCATGTCAGAAAGAAAAGCAGACCAGAGCATCATTCAAACCAGTTCAGCCTACCACTCTCACCACCAGAGTTCTAGATCTACTTCATATCGATCTCTTTGGCCCCATCAGGCCAAGGACATTGAGTGGAAGGAAGCATGCCTTAGTAGTAGTAGATGACTACTCAAGATACACATAGGTTGTTTTTCTCTATAAAAAGAGTGAAACATTATCAAAGTTACCTGAGCTGCTGAGGAAGATTCAGAATGAGAAATACCTCTTAATCATCAAGATCAGATCAAATAGTGGAGGAGAATTTCTCAACAAGGAAATCACTGAATACAGTGATCAGAATGGAATCCAGCATGAAGTATCCGCTGCAAGAACACCACAGCAAAATGGTGTTGCTGAAAGAAGAAACAGAACCATGAAGGAAGCCGCCAGGTCAATGATTGCTGAAGCTGACCTGCCAAAGAGGTTCTCAGCTGAAGCTGTCAACACAGCATGCCATACTCAGAACAGGAGTATGATAGTAGGGAGACATGGCAAAACTTCCTATGAGGTTTGGAATGGCAGAACACCAACTGTTGCATATTTTCATACATTTGGTTGTAAGTGTTTCATCCACAATAATGGTAAAACCCAACTGAATGCCTTTGATGCTAAAACTGATGATGGTCTCCTTATGGGATACTCACAAATAAGTAAGGCATACAGTGTTTTTAACAAAAGAACATTGGTTGTGTAAGAAACACCTCATGTTGTCTTTGATGAATCGACTGTTGATTACAGGAAACAGGTGGAATTAATTGAGTAAAAGCTCAAATCCGCCACCCTAGAAGAAGTTATCATTCATGACACATGAATGATGGACTCACCTGCAGATCAGCCTGAAGATCCAACTGCAGATCAGTCTGAAGACTTAACTACAGATCAGATAGGATCCCAAAACCTAACTAATCCAACTGCAGCAGATGAAGACCCAACTGTAGCTGACAAAGATGCATCTGCAGAGCAGACAGGACCCCCATCTGCAGATGACAAGACCGTAGCTGATCTAGTTATAGATCAAGAAGACCAGAACCAAGCAGATGCAGAGAGAGATGAAGTCCAACAAAGCAACTCAACAGGGGGAAGAAACCCTGAAGATGATATCCCCAAATGGCTCAGAGATCATCCCATTTAACAAATAATTGGAAACCTAACTGATGGAGTCAGAACCAGACAATCCACAGAACTGGCAGGAATGGCAATGTTCTCATGCTTCATGTTTCAAATGGAACCCAAGACGACAGATCAAGCACTGTAGGACTACTCATGGATAATTGAAATACAAGAAGAGCTCAACTAGATGGAAAGAAATAATGTCTGGGAACTAACAAACAGACCAGATCACAAGAAAGTCATAGGCACCACATGGGTGTATAAAAACAAATGTGATGAAGATGGAGCTGTTGTTAGGAATAAAGCCAGACTCGTTGAAAAAGGATATGCTCAATGTGAAGGAATAGAATTTGATGAAACTTATGCACCTGTAGCAAGATTAGAAGCTATCAGACTATTCCTTGCATATGCAGCACTGAAGGATTTTGAAGTCTACCAAATGGATGTAAAAAGTGCATTTCTCAATGGAATCCTAGAAGAAGAAGTCTATGTGGATCAACCCCCGGATTTGTCAAATGAGACAAAGTATACAAGATTTTGAAGGCTCTATATGGACTCAAGCAAGCACCAATAGCATGGTATGAGACACTATATATGTTTCTGGAGAAGAACGGATTCAGCAAAGGAAAGGTGGACAAGACCGTATTCAGAGTGGAACATGAAGACCACATATTGCTTGTTCAAATATATATGGATGACATCATATTTCGCTCAACCAATCCTAAGCTATGTGAAAAATTTTCAAGTCTCATGCAAGGAGAATTTGAGATGAGTATGATGGGAAAGCTAAATTTCTTTCTTGGTTTGCAAGTCAAGCAAATGGACAAAGGAATCTTTATCAATCAAGACAAGTATACAAGGGATTTAATCAAAAGATTTGGCATGGATTCAGCCAAACCAGCAAGAGTACCAATGAGCACATCCCTACACCTTGATGCAGATGAAGGAGGCATTTCAGTAGATCCAACCCACTACAGAGGACTTATACGATCACTTTATACCTCACTGCAAGCAGACCTGACATTTCATATGCAGTGGGAGCATGTGCAAGATTTCAGTCGAAGCCAAAGCAGTCTCACCAGGAAGCAGCTAAGAGGATAATCAAATACCTTAAGTCTACAATTAATATTGGACTACGGTATCCCAATGATGATAATTGTAACACCCCAAACTAGGCGGATATTACAGTGCCATAGATCCCCAACTGGGACCCACCATGCAAAAGAAAATGAATGAATTACACAGGATAAATGTAGTACCGTACCACATTATAACAATAATTACTCCGATGAGGAGTTTAGTTACAACACACCAAGATAATACCGAATACTAGTGTATTTTATATGAAGATAAAATACACAACACTGAATGAAACGGAGTATCCAAATGAAAGTCTGCAGCGAAAATAAAGGACAATAACATGAATAACTGAAAGATCGCGGCCCCCTACTAGTATCACTGGGACTCCTCGACGTCAGCGTGTTCTCCCCGTACTTTTGCCTTGCCAAGACCTGAAAACAAAATCCCCAAACGGGGTCAGTTACAAAGAACAACAATCCTCAAGGGTTGAAAATACACAATCATGATTATATCTGAAGTTATGAAATATCTTGTCGAAACATACGCAATCAAACATGCTATATGAATCAACTAACAGTACGGCTCAAAGGGTGGTACCACACTACGACCGGGATGGAAATGTGTCCGTGCACAAGCCACCAACGATCGAATACACGTGTGGTCTTGTACCTAATCAGTCTCACGAGACAATATGACTCGTGTGCACAGTCCAATGTGAGGCCAACAACCAACACACGACTTAAACGTGCCCGACATGAAAATCCAACACATACCAACCGGCACGCCAGTATGACCCGGAATGCCATGATATAACAAAAGTGACATCGAAAATGAATAATGACTCACCGAGGTGGAATGGTAGTGAAATAAATGACAGCTCAATGAAATGATTGGAACCGTCGTTCCTTATGACTGAAGTGATTAATTGACAACAACAAGTTTTGATACGATTAATATAATGATGAATGAGTTATGATTATGAATGAACAACAACAAAAGGGATGAATATCCTTTTAACCGAGTAAGAATTAACTTACACGACACCGGTGACAATTATCCTTCCACGAACAACGTCCTAATAGAGATATCGATCGCTCGAACAACCTTGAATAACACAATAACCAACAATCCGTTCAACATACGTAACAAACATGAATATAACGAACTCAACACGTCAATACGACTAAACCAAGTCCATTGAGGCATTAAATCAAACACGTTGCGTCCAAACTCCGATTGTCTACAATCAAACCTCAATATACCAATATCAAATCCCCCAAGAAGTGTTTCAAACCAACAAAACATCTTCAATACGATTAATAATCCAAAACGAATATCCAAAAACGTGATTATAACGACAATTAATCGAAAACCCCCAATCTCAACTCGATATTCAAAGTGTTCTTGAATAATCCCTCAATAATCCAATGAATCCTTATACAAACTCATAATCATATACATATCCCTTCATATAACATGATTATAACGTCCAAAACATCATATCTCAATACAAAATCGAAATCCAAGGTGTTGAAGAAATTACCTCTTGAAGATCCAACCACTTCGATCCGATGAACACGAGTTAAAACGAGTATCCGAGCTATATGATCGAATGGAAATGAAGAAACTCAAGTACTCAAGTGTTTGATGAAGGAAAAATCCCTTTCCCCAAGCTCTCTCTCGGACAAAATGGAAGAAGAAAGTGAAAATGAAGAAAAATGAGGAAAAAGTGTCCCGGCCAAACCATATATACTGCCGGAAGTTACGGCCGTAACTCGGTCCTCTTACGGCCGTAACATTCCAAGTCAACGGCCTTACGGCCGTAACCGGCCAACTCGTACGGCCGTAACTCGGCTTCGTCCGAAAGCCTGCCGACAGACTTACGGCCGCAACCGTTCCTGAGTTACGGGCGTAACCCGCCTTCGTCAAAAACATCCGTCGACACCCTTACGGCCGTAACCGCACACCTTACGGCCGTAACTCGGATGATAAGGCCGTATCCGGCCAAACTTACGGGCGTAAGCCCTCTTCTTCGCCGAAAAACCTGTGCACCCCTGCCTGCCGCGTACGGCCGTAACCGGCCAAGCCTTACGGCCGTACCTTCCTTGACTTACGGCCGTATGCCGCAACCCTTACGGCCGTAAGTCACCCTTGGTCGACAACACTTAAAATTTACGAACACCACTTACGGCCGTAGCTAACCCTCCTTACGGCCGTAACTCGCCTTCGGCCAAAATGCCTGGGCACTGGCTGACCACGACGTCAGAATCGGCCAGCCTTACGGCCGTACCCGCCGAACTTACGGCCGTATCCCGTAACCTTACGGCCGTAACTCAATGCTGGCCAAGGTGAATAAATCCGATGATTCCGATTCCTCGCTACGACTGATGAATGATCTGACATACCAAACGAATGCGAAAGTGAACAAGTCTAACACGAGCCAAAGATGATACTCCCAGTACAAGGCTATCAATCACAATGAAAATGATAATACTCCCGTCTCGTTCTAAAAACGGAGATAAAATGACGATCGGTAACTGATATACGATTACAACATGCCAACAGTGAACGCAAATGAATGATTCATGAATGATGAGTGATTATAATGAGTGAAAATTACTGAGTGATGATTACTGACTGATAGTTACTGAATGATAATGAATGAATTACAACCGGGTATTACATACTCCCCCCCTCAAAAAGAGTTTCATCCCCGAAACTAAGGGTCAAACAACTCGGGATGACTCTCCCGCATACTCTCCTCGGTTTCCCAAGTAGCCTCTTCGACTTCGTGTCTAGATCACTGAAACTTAACCAAAGGAGTCGTCTTATTCCTCAACTGTTTGATTTGCCGCTCTAACACTCGTATAGAACGCTCCTCATGCGAATGATCATCCGCGATCTCGATTTTGTCGAACTGAAGTATGTGAGAGACGTGAAACACATTATGAACTCGGCCCAACAACAGAGGTAAAGCCAATCGATAAGCTAACTCGCTTACTCGATTCAAAATCTCACACGGTCCAACGAATCTCGAACTCAACTTCCCCCGTTTTCCGAAACGGAAAATACCTCGACTCGGGGATACCTTGACCAAAACGGGGTCACCCGTCTCGAACTCTAGTGGTCGACGACGATTATCTGCATATGATTTCCGTCGACTCGAGCAACAACAGACGACTCCTGATCAAAGCTACCTTTTCCCGGGCGGCTATAAGTATATCGGGCTCGGTGCCGATTGACTCTGATGGGTCGTCCCAACACAAGGGAGATCGACAACCGTACCAGGCCTCGTAAGGTGCTACCTTCATCGCAGCCTGCCAACTAAACTGTACGTGGACACAAACAACAGTAATTGGGCTTCCCAATCGTCTACTAATCGAGGACGCATGCCCTCAACATGTCCTCCAATGTCTGAAAAGTCCTCTCTGATTGTCCGTCGGACTGGGGATGAAAAACGGTAATGATATTAAGCTGAGTTCCCAAAGCACGATGAACTGATTCCCTAAACGAGACACGAATCGCCCGACACAATCAGAAACGATACTCTTAGGAGTACCGTGCAATCTCACTAACTCTCTGATGAGCAGCTGGGCAAGTCTCTCGGGACCCCCACGTATCCTTGATCTCAAGGAAACGAGTTGACTTAGATAGCGGTCCACGATCACCCAGATCGTATTCATGCCACTACGACTCGTCGGCAACTTGTGAAGAAATCCATAGAAATGTCTTCCCACTTCCATTCTGGAATAGGGAGCGGTATCAGCATACTCGCCGGTCGCTGATGTTCAATCTTAACTTGTTGACAGGTTAAGCATCTCGAAACAAATTCTGCGACTTCTCGCTTCATATTACTCCACCAGTAATTTTGTTTCAAGTCCTTGTAGATCTTGCTGGACCCCGGATGAACAGAATAAGGGGTAACATGAGCTTCTCTCAAAATAGTGTTTTCAACTCATCATTCGCCGGCACGCACAACTGATTCTCAAATCTCAAGAGTCCATCCTCGTGGACCACAAATCCAGGGGCTTTCCCCTGTACCACATCCTCGCGTATGAGCAACAAAATGAATCTGAACCCTGATTCTCCCTGATTTCCTCCTCAAGTGATGATGAAATCTCAAACATACAAAGTCGTCTCGAACTTTCAAACCGGACCTCGATCTCGGTCTAAGGAATTCTCGCCAAGCTCCTTCTGAACTCTTAAAACGAGCAAGCATCTGCCCCTGAACGGACTTACGACTCAAGGCGTCGGCGACAACATTCGCCTTGCTCGGGTGGCAAAGGATCTCGATATCATAATCTTTGATTAGTTCCAACCACCGCCTCTGTCACATATTTAACTCCTTGTGAGTAAATATATACTTCATCTCTTGTGATTGGTGAATAACTGACAGGTGACGCCATAAAGGTAATGACGCTAAAATTCCAACGCGAAAACCACGGTTGCTAGCTCCGGTCGTCGGTTAGATAATTAATCAGCTAATCCGAGGAAACTTCGGATTTACTTAACATCTTTCGGAGGTTGCCAATCTCGGATAGCCTCCGTCTTCTGAGGGTCGACACGATCTCTGACAGATGAAATTACATGCCCGAGAAAATCACTTCGGACATCCAGAACTCACAATTGGAAAGCTTACCATGAAGTTGCTCGCGTCTCAACACGTCGAGAACCTGATGAAGATGTACCTCGTTTTCCTCTCGATCACGAGAATAAGCCAAAATGTCATCGATGAAGACAACAACAAACTGATCCAAAAAGTCGATGAAAACCCGATTCATTAATTCTATGAATACCGCAGGTGCATTAGTTAGCCCGAACGGCATAACTACGAACTCATAATGTCCATAGCGTGTACGAAACGCCGTCCTTGCGATACCTGACTCTTGAATTCGCAGCTGATGATATCCAGATCTTAAGTCGATCCTGGAAAATACTGAAGTTCCCTGAAGTTGATCTAAAAGATCATCAATACGGGGTAAGGGATACTAATCTTGATCATCACCCTGTTCAACTCCTGATAATTAATACACACACGAAACGAACCATCTTTCTCCTTGACAGATCACACTGGTGCTCCCCACGGGGACGCATTCGGTTGGAGATACCCTTTCTCGAACTATCCTTCAAGTTGAATCTTCAACTCCTGTATTTCGGTCGGGGCCATCCGATACGGTGCCTTCGATAACGGGGACGTACCGGATCCAACTCACTCCTGAATTCCACTACTCTATGTGAAGGCAACCAGATAACTCGTCTGGAAAATACGTCACCAATCGATGACAATGATACCACACATGATTGAACATTTTGATTGCCCTAGAATGGTCAATCGATAAAAAGTGATACAATGAATGATCGAACATCTCGATTGCCTTAGAAAAGCCAATCGATGAAAATGATACAATGAATGATTGAATGACTCGATTGTCTTAGAAAGGCCAATCGATGAAAATGATGCAATGAAGGATTGAATAACTCAATTGCCTTAGGAAGGTCAATCGATGAAAATGATATAATGAATGATTGAATGACTCGATTGCCTTAGAAAGGCCAATCAATGAAAATGATACAATGAATGATTGAATGACTCGATTGCCTTAGAAAGGCCAATCGATGAAAATGATGCAATGAATGATTGAATAACTCGATTGCCTTAGAAAGGTTAATCGATGAAAATGATACAATGAATGATTGAATGACTCGATTGCCTTAGAAAGGCCAATCGATGAAAATGGTGCAATGAATGATTGAATAGTTCGATGGCGGAATTTCTCTGCTTTCGTCATAATAATACTTCTTCTGGAACAACGGGGATTACTTCCCTGAAGCACACATTCGACAACCAACGACGGAAAGATAGCGACCAAACGCTAACAAACACTGAGGATAGTATCAAGACGATCAAACCAACTAATACCGAAAATTACATCGTCTTAAGATAAATTCACCACGATTAGATCCATCAACCAATCGCGGTCATTAAGCTCAATTCGGTATGATTCCGAAAATTCTTCCATCGTCAGGTAAACCGATGGTATGAGGTCCACAAGCAATAGGACTATCCTGAAATAAGTCTATTCAAGATTGATTCGAAAATAAATGAATGCGGTGTACCAGCATCAAAAGGTACACACAAGTTGAAATAAAATTACGAGTATACCTGAAATCATTCGGACCACCGGATCGTTGATCCTCCTCATCATATGAATCTGGGACTTGCCGGTCCCCGAACCGGACGCTCTCGTCTGATAAATACGAGCTCCAACTCTATTTGCTTCCATTGTCTTAAACGACGATGACAAAGCGATCGATTCTCAAACGCCGGTTGCTTCGGGCTCGAGATGCCGCGAGCCGACTTGGAGTCCTTTCGCAAAACGGGCCTTATGCCCAAAATTCCCACAATTATAGCACGTGATAGACGGTTTCGTACACTCGGCTGAAATGACCCGCCCACAATTGAAACAGTGATGGCCGAATCGCCGCTGGGAATGAGATCCCGCACGATTATGCACCGTAGGAGGTCGCCGTAAACGATAGGACTCACACGAGGCTTCTTGAAGGTTGATCGACCGCCTTCGGATTGATTACGCTCGTTGATTTCTTGCCGACAAATGAAGGTTGTTGTTCAAGACTTTCCTTAGCAAATGGCTCATACGGAGAGTTCTCTCGATTAATCCGCCGAGTGGCGCAATGATGATTGAGCAACCGCACATGGGTCATCATGGCTCGCATAAAAGTGAGTGGATCAACCCGAACATCTTCCGATCGAGCCGAGTCCTCAGGCACGATTTCCTAGCAAATGAGTGATTATTTCTGCTCGGTCCGCACCGCGGCCTCTCCCCGTGCATCCCCTGACAGCTCTCTCCATACTGAAGTAGGAAGGTCGCATAATGATTATATTACCCGCATGATTAGCACGTTATGATTATGTCATGAGATGATGAAAATGAGTATACATGCTCTAACTTAGTGATTATATGAATGATTTACTGAAGTTACATGATTATCTGATGAAATTCTTGAAATGATTATCTTGAATAATTTAACAAGATTGATAATATGATCATCCAGATTGACAACTGAGTAATGAAATGAATTGAGTAATTAATGAGTTAACATGATCGTCCTGATTATTAACTGAGTAATGAAATGGATTAAGTGATTAATGAGTTAACATGATCGTCCTAATCACAATGAATGATGATGTTTGAGGATTGTTAATTGATGAATGATGAATGAATGACTATTGCCAGAAATTATACCATGGCATTAGAAATCTTACAGTTCTTTCGGTCTGATTGGCTCGGCAATTGCACAGGTCACACGTGACGCGAAAGTCCAATGATACTAGTCTGATGACGACGATTTCAAATGAGACATGACTCGGAAGGTAGTATTCAAAACCACGCTCCGATACCAACTCTGTAACACCCCAAACTAGGCGGATATTACGGTGCCGTAGATCCCCAAATGGGACCCACCAGGCAAAAGAAAATGAATGAATTACACAGGATAAATGTAGTACCGTACCACATTATAACAATAATTACTCCGATGAGGAGTTTAGTTACAACACACTAGGATAATACCGAATACTAGTGTATTTTATATGAAGATAAAATACACAACACTGAATGAAACGGAGTATCCAAATGAAAGTCTGCAGCGGAAATAAAGGACAATAACATGAATAACTGAAAGATCGGGGCCCCCTACTAGTATCACTGGGACTCCTAGACGTCAGCGTGTTCTCCCCGTACTTTTGCCTTGCCAAGACCTGAAAAACAAAATCCCCAAACGGGTCGGGCCATAAAGAACAACAATCCTCAAGGGTTGAAAATACACAATCATGATTATATCTCAAGTTATGAAATATCTTGTCGAAACATACGCAATCAAACATGCTATATGAATCAACTAACAAGACGGCTCAAAGGGTGGTACCACACTACGCCCGGATGGAATTGTGTCCGTGCTGAAGCCACTAACGATGGAATACACTTGTGGTTTTGTAACTAATCCGTCTCACGAGACAATATGACTCGTGTGCACACCCAATGTGAGGCCAAAACCAACACACGACTTAAACGTGCCCGACATGAAAATCCAACACATACCAACTGCACGCCAAGATGACTGAATGCCACGATATAACAAAAGTGACATCGAAAATGAATAATGACTCACCGAGGTGGAATGGTAGTGAAATAAATGACAGCTCAATTAAATGATTGGAACCGTCGTTCCTTATGACTGGAGTGATTAATTGACAACAACAAGTTTTGATACGATTAATATAATGATGAATGGGTTATGATTATGAATGAACAACAACAAAAGGGATGAATATCCTTTTAACCGAGTAAGAATTAACTTACACGACACCGGTGACAATTATCCTTCCACGAACAACGTCCTAATAGAGATATCGATCGCTCGAACAACCTTGAATAACACAATAACCAACAATCCGTTCAACATACGTAACAAACATGAATATAACGAACTCAACACGTCGATACGACTAAACCAAGTCCATTGAGGCATTAAATCAAACACGCTTGGCCCAAACTCCGATTGTCTACAATCAAACCTCAATATACCAATATCAAATCCCCCAAGAAGTGTTTCAAACCAACAAAACATCTTCAATACGATTAATAATCCAAAACGAATATCCAAAAACGTGATTATAACGACAATTAATCGAAACCCCCCAATCTCAACTCGATATTCAAAGTGTTCTTGAATAATCCCTCAATAATCCAATGAATCCTTATACAAACTCATAATCATATACATATCCCTTCATATAACATGATTATAACGTCCAAAACATCATATCTCAATACAAAATCGAAATCCAAGGTGTTGAAGAAATTACCTCTTGAAGATCCAACCACTTCGATCCGATGAACACGAGTTAAAACGAGTATCCGAGCTATATGATCGAATGGAAATGAAGAAACTCAAGTACTCAAGTGTTTGATGAAGGAAAAATCCCTTTCCCCAAGCTCTCTCTCGGACAAAATGGAAGAAGAAAGTGAAAATGAAGAAAAATGAGGAAAAAGTGTCCCGGCCAAACCATATATACTGCCGGAAGTTACGGCCGTAACTCGGCCCTCTTACGGCCGTAACATTCCAAGTCAACAGCCTTACGGCCGTAACCGGCCAACTCGTACGGCCGTAACTCGGCTTTGTCCGAAAGCCTGCCGACAGACTTACGGCCGTAACTGTTCCTGAGTTACGGGCGTAACCCGCCTTCATCAAAAACATCCGTCGACACCCTTACGGCCGTAACCGCACACCTTACGGCCATAACTATGATGATAAGGCCGTATCCGGCCAAACTTACGGGCGTAAGCCCTCTTCGTCGAAAACGACCACTGTGCACCGTGCTCGCAGACGGCCAGAATCGCCAAGCCTTACGGCCGTACCTTCCTCGACTTACGGCCGTATGCCGCAACCCTTACGGCCGTAAGTCACCCTTGGTCGACAACACTTAAAATTTACGAACACCACTTACGGCCGTAGCTAACCCTCCTTACGGTCGTAACTCGCCTGCGGCCAAAATGCCTGGGCACTGACCACGTACGTCAGAATCGCCAGCCTTACGGCCGTACCCGCTGAACTTACGGCCGTATCCCAGAACCTTACGGCCGTAACTCAATGCTGGCCAAGGTGAATAAATCCGATGATTCCGATTCCTCGTTACGACTGATGAATGATCCGACATACCAAACGAATGCGAAAGTGAACAAGTCTAACACGAGCCAAAGATGATACTCCTAGTACAAGGCTATCAATCACAATGAAAATGATAATACTCCCGTCTCGTTCTAAAAACGGAGATAAAATGACGATCGGTAACTGATATACGATTACAACATGCCAACAGTGAACGCAAATGAATGATTCATGAATGATGAGTGATTATAATGAGTGAAAATTACTGAGTGATGATTACTGACTGATAGTTACTGAATGATAATGAATGAATTACAACTGGGTATTACAATAATTTTGAGTTATCAGGATACTCAGATGCAGACTTTGCAGGATGCAAAATTGACAGGAAAAGCACCAGTGGAACGTGCCAATTCCTAGGAACCAGACTTATATCATGGTTTAGCAAGAAGCAGGTATCCAACTCAATTTCCACAACTAAGTTAGAATACCTAGCTGCAGGCAGCTGTTGTGCTCAATTCTTATGGATCAGATAACATCTAAGGGACTACAACAATGTATCAAAAGAAGTTCCAATATGTTGTGACAACAACAGTGCAATTACAATAACAAACAATCTAGTATTGCACTCAAGAACAAAGCACATAGATGGCAAACATCATTTCATCAGAGACCATGTGCTAAACAAGAGAGTTAGAGTGGAAAGAGTCAGCACATAATTCTAAATTGCTGACATATTCACAAAACCTTTACTAGAAGAAAGGTTTCTGGAGCTAAGCAGAGAACTTGGTCTACTAGATTAGGAATCTAGTACAGATAAGAAAAGGCATCTGATCTGAAGATAAATAAAAAGTTACTTGATGATCAGACCAGACAGCGAGAAAGCTACCTGATGTGGACATCAAACGATGAAAAGCTACCTAATGCAGAAAATCTACCTGATGTGAAGACCAGACGATGAAAAGCTACCTGATGCAGAAAAGATACCTGATGCAAAAAGCTACCTAATGTGTAGAACAAACGGTGAAAAGCTACCTAATGCAGAAAAGCTACCTGATGTAGAAAGCTACCTGATGTGGAGACCAGACAAGAAAGCTACCTTGCGTCAATCACAGGCGACACAACTTACCTGATGCAGAGCAGACAAGAAGTCAAATGGTCAATCATCTAAGTTTCTCACTCTTAGACCGACCTAAATATTTATTTGCACGTGGACAAACCCACTACCTCCACAACATCCAATCAACTTCAACCGTCATTCTTTGTTTATCAGAAGTCGGACCGCTGCTTGATTATTTAATTATTAAAATTCAAAAGATCTTTTCAACTGGGTATTTAAAGATGGCGGAAATCACTTTCTAAAACTTCACCGTCTTCAAGCTCTTAAAACCCTAATTTTCAAAAAATAGAAAAACTCCTTGAATATTCACTACACTCGAGCGAAAATCCTTTTTGCAGAAATGGAATCTTACTTCGAAGGTGTCAATCTCAAGCTCGTGAAGGAACATATCATTTTCAACATTGCTGTCGACTTTGAAGGGTTACTGGCAACAACCAACTCAGTTGAAATGGCGTATGTGATCCAAATGATGAAGAAAAACGGCATCTACCGATTTCTGGACATTTTCCTGAAACAGCTTTTCAAGGAGGCTGTAATATGCTACTACAGGGAGGCAAAAGTCACCGAATATTGTATCTCAAGATCTATTTTTGGAGAAGAAGTTAAAATCACCTCTCAAAGCATTGATGACGCATTCCAGATGGAGAACAGGGGCATCGCCGTTGAATCCCTGAAGCAAAACCCAACTGAGACTTGGTGTGAGATCAAGCTGCCAAAGGAGACATCTAAGGTCAAACTCACGGCGAGGAAAAATGACCTTAAAAAGGCATACACATATGTCCTGGACATAAATAACAAAATTGTCATGGGCATGGCAGGAAGCTATGATCAGTTATCCTCTGCCAAGTATGTCGTGATGGGAGCCCTTATACATCAAAAGAAGATTAACTGGTCTGACTGCATTTACAGGCAGTTAGTAATAGAAATTAACAAAGTGAGCAGGGATGAGGGACAGAAGAAATTCAGGCAGAATTTGGCATATGAAACTCAAATAAGCTGGATCTTGGAGTTCATGGGAAAGGTCAAGGGAAGGTCAGACCCCTTTCACCTCAGCAAGAGACTTGGTCACTTGGACCATGAAACCCTGAAGCATATCGGAGACAAGAAGGAAAAGGCAGCTGAGAAAATCAAGGGAATGACATCTGGGACATCAGAGTATAGAGGACCTTCAGACTCTGAATCAGAGAAGTCAGATGCAGCTGCACATGAGAAACTACCTGCAGATGACACTAACTCAGTGTAATATCCTAGAATTTCACTATGTATTTTCGCATTAATTTATCTGAGTTGTACTGTACAGAGTGGGACCGACACGATATGAGTGTATAATTTTAGAAACCGTGACAGTCGTGCCAGTATGTCTATTGAGGTTATTTTGATTCTAGGATATTACATGCCTGGTGTGTTTTCGATGTCGGATATACCGTATGAGTATTTGTATGATTTCCGTACTTGGTCGATAGTTGTAATTGAGGGTATCGTGCATCAGACGTATCGTATGAGAATATTTTCGGGATTTCGCATATGTGTTCAGTATGTCGTATGTTCACATTTATTATGTCGAGACGTTGGACAGGAATTGCTGGAAATGGCTAAGTATGGATCTGTTAACGCACGTTAAGACTTTGAGATAACGTACGCTAAGTGGTACGTGTTACGTACGTTATGAGTAAGGTATTATGTACATAACAAGAGGAATCGGACAGTTAGGCCCGGTGTCGGCAGCTTTCGGCGCGGATGTGGACAGGTGAGTCAACGGATGGAGTTACGTACGTTATACAGGGTGTATTACGTACGTAATACGAGTATAATACTGTAGCAAGTCAACGTACGTTTTACGTACGCAACGGAATAAGTGTTACGTACGTTACGGGGCGGCTGTCCGAGTCGTGGCCGAGAGGACCTGTAGTGGCCGAGCATGGTCGGCAGTGACTCGTAGGGATGGCCGATCACGGTCGGCAGTACCTCGCTGGGGGCTAGGACTGGCCGATTACGTACGTAGGCAGTGGCCGGTTACGGCCATACGTAAGGATGCTGAATGAAATAGACAGAAGGTTAGGCCACGGCCGGCTACGTACGTAAGGACCTGCCGGTTACATACGTAAGGTGCCGGCAGGTCTCGGCCTCTATAAGGCCTGGACCGAGTCATCCTTACCATTTTTCATTTTTCTCCGTTCCTTTTGCGATTTCTTCAGCAAAGATGATGGTTTTGAGTAGAATCAACTTATAACAACATGTTTTGGAAGTTGGAATCATGGATTAACATCATCCTCCACCCGGATCGAAGGTAAGAACACCTAAACTTTTGGTTTTTGGATGTTCTTGAGGTTTCTTGGTGTTTTGGCCGATTTGCTTCATTGTGATTCAGATTATTGATAGAACTTGATTGTATACTCGTAATCATTCAATACTCTTGAAGTTTTGTGGAACAAATTCGAGTATTTCTTCGTTAAAACGATTAAATTGGACTATGCCTTCAAAGTGTTCGATGAAATGTCTCAATGAGTAGAACTTGGAAAATTCTACACGTTTTCGTATGAATGATGGTTGAATTGATATTGTTGTGATGATTCTTGGTATTTACGAGAATTTTGTTAAGGGAAGATAATGAATTGGTGATCAAATGATTAGATTATGTTGTTATGATTATGAAATCGTAGTATTCTCGATGTTCTTGGTAGTTTGTTGCGATTCATGATGTTATGAAAAGTATAGATGTTGAAGACATTGTTAGGACCATTGAACACCGAATTTCGGCTTGTGTTCGTATTGTTAAGAGTTGATATGGTTTGGTTTCGTATGATCGAGATGTCGTTGAACCATCGAGTTTGATTAGTTGGTCATTTCGGTTGTTGATTGTTATTGAACGTATCGTTAATTAATTATTGCATTAGGTTGCGTTTAGTGATCGCTGAAGTTAACTGTTGTGCTGCGGAGCTTGTAGACGAAGACAGCGGGATTGATAGCGGCTTCGTCGAATTGGTGTCAAGGCAAGTTATGCTTGCTCAGTTCATAATGTTAATAAATGATTTCGTTTTCATTTCATTTATGATTCATATAGCAATGGTATTATGGAATATATGAATTGTCGGAATGGTGGTATGTATGGTATTTGTGGACTAAGATAAATCATAATGTATATGATTTTAAGGATGTCTAGTGGAAATGGGAACGTGAATTATAATTTGGTCTATTGCATGAGAAGTTGGATATCAAGGTTAGTTCTCGTGTCGATGTTGAACTCGGGATGGTGGTTTGGTATTAGTTATTGACTGTACTTCATTTTGGATTGTCGGATAAACCGTGTATTCGTTCAGGGCGGTTGGTCGTGGAAAGGTTAGCGTCTCCAGCTTGAGGTAAATTAATATTGTTAGATTATGATAATCATTCTGTTGTATTATTACATGTGTGTGTTGATATTTCATGTGGTGAGTGTGCACCATTGTTTGTTACGTTTTGTGAAGTGCTCTTTCTTTGAGCCGTAATCTGTGGGGCCGATGTGTTGGGGATTAAACCTGTATGGTACCCGATTGGAAATGTGTTAGGGGATAAGACCTAAATGGCACCTATGTCCGGAGTATTCCTGAGTAGATGCTTCCCTCACCCTCGGCTGCTGCCTTGGGAGTTTATGTGATATTGTCCGGAGTATTCCTGAGTAGATGCTTCCGTGACCCTTGGCTGCTGCCTTGGGAGTTTATGTGCTATTATTATATGCATTGTTGAGCATGCTGTGAACTGTTCTCTGACGGAATACGTAATTGTGGTCGTGTCGGTCTTTTATGATCGAGTTATTGTTGCCCTCTTGGAAAGTCTTCTGATCCTTGTTGGATATGAATTTCTTTGAGATTGGTTGTCATGTTGTATTGTGGCATATCTGGTCTCAGATACGTTCTGATCGTTCATGTGTAGGATTTTCGGGACGGGCACGTGTAGCATATGTTGGTTTCGACCTCATATTGAACCGTGCACACGAGACGTACTTCGTGAGGCTGATTAGGTACGAGACTAGACGTGTATTGATCATTACCCCTGGTTGGCTTGTACACGGACACATGTCCGGATCGAGCGTATCGTGACGTCCATCTTGAGTCTTATTGATTGGTCGTTCACAGTCCATGTATAATTAGATCTGTTCGATATTCGGGTTGTCTTTGAAATCCCGTATATATGATTTGTATATGGTTGACGATTTTATTCTCTCGTGTATCTGTCGCCATTGAACCTTTATTAATCAAGTTCGGAGTTACCATATCGATGGTCAACTCATTTGATTTCGATTCTTTATTAATCTTGTTGGAGTTCACCCTGTCATTGGTAATCTCGTTCGTTATTGATCCTGGTTGATTCCGTTTGGGGGTTGTCTCCCCGTTGGTATTCTTGGTTATTAGTCCTCGATTGATGTTATTGGACTTTACCGTGTTGTCGGTATTCTCGGTTGTTGATCCCTTATTATCCCTATTGTAGTTTACCGTGTTGACAATATTCCCGGTTGTCGATTCCTTATTGCTCTTGTTGGAGTTGACCGTATCGTTGGTATTCCCGGTTGTTGGTCCGTATTGATCTTGCTAGAGTTTACTGTGTCGTCAGTGTTCTCGGTTGTTGACCCTTTACTGATCTTATTGGAGTTTATCGTACCGTTGGTATTTTTGGTTGTCGACTCTTATTGGTCTTGTTGGAGTTTACCGTGTCGTCAGTATTCTCGGTTATTGATTCTTCATTGATCCTTATCGTGTCGCCGGTATTCTCGGTTATTGATTCTTCGTTTATCCTTACCGTGTCATCGGTATTCTCAGTTGTCGACCTTTTATTGATCTTGTTGGGATTTGCCGTATTGTCGGTATTTTCGGTTATTGATTCTTCATTGATCTTGTTGGAGTTACCACATCATGGTATTCTCGTTCGTGGTTGATCCTTTGTCGATCTTATGTGGAAATATCATGTCATTGATATTTCCGTTGTGATGCATTGACTGTTTATCATTATTGATTGTGTGAGCATTCATGCTTGTGTTGATATCCGGGACTTGCCATTGTTTCGGGACAGTTGATTTGCAGATGTATCGTGTGATATCAGTTTCTATCAGTATTGGGATTCAATTGTGCGACCCAGCCAGCAGAATTGAACTTGGCCAGATTATTCTATACTCGAGATATGTTTATGTTGGAAATTTTTGTATCGTTTCGGATACAGGTGGTTACTTTTGAATTCATTCATCACTTAAGGACACGGGGTGTGGGTTATGGTAAGAATTGATTTGTTATGGATTGTGACAGGTTGGTAAGGTTACTACGGTGAGATTACATTGGATTATTCTTACCTTGTAATTACATTAATATGTATTGTTTTTGTGATGTGATCGTTATCATTGTTGAGTATTATGGCTGACCCCATCGTGGGCTTTATCTTTTAGGTACTCGGAGTTCGAGCTAGTAGCGGTCGTGAAGGGATGAGCTTTCCGGTGATACTGGCTATGGCGTGATTGTTCGGATTGTGTATTCTTTTCTGGTTTTCCTAATTCCGCTACAAATGTATTTAATTATGTTTTATCCGCTGCGTGTGTATATTTTAAAATGGCTTTCGGTATTCTTTTGAACTTTGTTTTTATCTGCTGCGTGTGTGTGTACTTTCAAAGGGCCTTTTGGCATTTTTAAACGTTTGCGAAAATGATTTTAGCCTTGTGGGTTCCAATATGGGGCCCATGACGCTGTAATATCCCCGGTCGGTTTTGGGGGTGTTACAGAAGATGGTATCGGAGCTTGGGTTTCGTAAAACCCGGGCGTGTTTGTTATGTGGCTCTACCGGTGCGGTAGTAGCGTGACTTTTGAAAATGATTTTCTGACTTTTGGGTCAAACCGATTTTGGAGGTTTCAAAATTTTTGAAATATTTTCAAATTGTTGTATTTGCGATGCCGGTGTGTTGTTAGTATGTTGAGACTTTGTATGGGAGTCGTATGCTGGTATCATGGAAGATCATCGACTTCACGAACCTGTAAGTGTGTTCTTTCAGTTATTTTAATTTTGATGATGATTATTTGAGCATGGTGTCGTGATTTTGAGATATTTCGGGATTGAGATACTGATTGTGACAGGATTTTGAGTTTCGAGGACGAAACTTATTTAAGTGGGTAGATATGTAATATCCTAGAATTTCACTATGAATTTTCGCATTATTTTATCTGAGTTGTACTGTACATAGTGGGACCGACACGATATGAGTGGATAATTTTGGAAACCGTGACAGTCGTGCCAGTATGTCTATCGAGGTTATTTTGATTCTAGGATATTACATGCTTGGTGTGTTTTTGATGTCGGATATACCGTATGAGTATTTGTATGATTTCCGTACTTGGTCGACAGTTGTAATTGAGGGTATCGTGCATCAGACGTATCGTATGAGAATATTTCCAGGATTTCGTATATGTGTTCAGTATGTCGTATGTTCACATTTGTTATGTCGAGACGTTGGACAGGAATTGCTGGAAATGGCTAAGTATGGATCTGTTAACGTACGTTAAGACTTTGAGATAACGTACGCAGCTTTCGGCGCGGATGTGGACAGATGAGTCAACGGATGGAGTTACGTACGTTATACAGGGTGTATTACGTACGTAATACGAGTATAATAATGTAGCAAGTCAACGTAGGTATTATGTACGCAACGGAATAAGTGTTACGTACGTTACGGGGCGGCTGGCCGATTCGTGGCCGAGAGGACCTGTAGTGGCCGAGCATGGTCGGCAGTGACTCGTAGGGATGGCCGATCACGGTCGGCAGTGACTCGCTGGGGGCTAGGACTGGCCGATTACGTACGTAGGCAGTGGTCGGTTACGGCCGTAACGGCCGATTACGTACGTAAGGGACCTCCCGGTTACGTACGTAAGGATGCCGAACGAAATGGACAGAAGGTTAGGCCGTGTCCGGCTACGTACGTAAGGACCCGCCGGTTACGTACGTAAGGTGCCGGCAGGTCTCGGCCTATATAAGGCCTGGACCGAGTCATCCTTACCATTTTTCATTTTTCTCCGTTCTTTTTGCGATTTCTTCAGCAAAGATGATGGTTTTGAGTAGAATCAACTTATAACAACATGTTTTGGAAGTTGAAATCATGGATTAACATCATCCTCCACCCGGATCGAAGGTAAGAACACCTAAACTTTTGGTTTTTGGATGTTCTTGAGGTTTCTTGCTGTTTTGTCCGATTTGCTTCATTTTGATTCAGATTATTGATAGAACTTGATTGTATACTCGTAATCATTCAATACTCTTGAAGTTTTGTGGAACAAATTCGAGTATTTCTTCGTTAAAACGATTAAATTGGACTATGCCTTCAAAGTGTTCGATGAAATGTCTCAATGAGTAGAACTTGGAAAATTCTACACGTTTTCGTATGAATGATGGTTGAATTGATATTGTTGTGATGATTCTTGGTATTTACGAGAATTTTGTTAAGGGAAGATAATGAATTGGTGATCAAATGATTCGATTATGTTGTTATGATTATGGAATCGTAGTATTCTCGATGTTCTTGGTAGTTTGTTGCGATTCATGATGTTATGAGAAGTATAGATGTTGAAGACATTGTTAGGGCCATTGAACACCGAATTTCGGCTTGTGTTCGTATTGTTAAGAGTTGATATGGTTTGGTTTTGTATGATCGAGATGTCGTTGAACCATCGAGTTTGATTAGTTGGTCATTTCGGTTGTTGATTGTTATTGAACGTATCGTTAATTAATTATTGCATTAGGTTGCGTTTAGTGATCGTTGAAGTTAACCGTTGTGCTGTGGAGCTTGTAGACGAAGACATCAGGATTGATAGCGGCTTCGTCGAATTGGTGTCAAGGCAAGTTATGCTTGCTCAGTTCATAATGTTAATAAATGATTTCATTTTCATTTCATTTATGATTCATATAGCAATGGTATTATGGAATATATGAATTGTCGGAATGGTGGTATGTATGGTATTTGTGGACTAAGATAAATCATAATGTATATGATTTTAAGGATGTCTAGTGGAAATGGGAACGTGAATTATAATCTGGTCTATTGCATGAGAAGTTGGATATCAAGGTTAGTTATCGTGTCGATGTTGAACTCAGGATGGTGGTTTGGTATTAGTTATTGACTGTAGTTCATTTTGGATTGTCGGATAAACCGTGTATTTGTTCAGGGTGGTTGGTCGTGGAAAGGTTAGCGTCTCCAGCTTGAGGTAAATTAATATTGTTAGATTATGATAATCATTCTGTTGCATTATTACATGTGTGTGTTGATATTTCATGTGGTGAGTGTGCACCATTATTTGTTACGTTTTGTGAAGTGCTCTTTCTTTGAGCCGTAATCTGTGGGGCCGATGTGTTGGGGATAAAACCTGTATGGTACCCGATTGGAAATGTGTTAGGGGATAAGACCTAAATGGCACCTATGTCCGGAGTATTCCTGAGTAGATGCTTCCGTGGACCTCAGCTGCTGCCTTGGGAGTTTATGTGATATTGTCCGGAGTATTCCTGAGTAGATGCTTTCGGGACCCTTGGCTGCTGCCTTGGGAGTTTATGTGCTATTATTATATGCATTATTGAACATGATGTGAACTGTTGTCTGACGGAATACGACATTGTGGTCGTGTCGGTCTTTCATGATCGAGTTATTGTTTCCCTCTTGGAAAGTCTTCAGATCCTTGTTGGATATGAATTTCTTCGAGATTGGTTGTCATGTTGTATCGTGGCATATCTGGTCTCAGATACGTTCTGATCATTCATGTGTAGGATTTTTGGTATGGGCACGTGTAGCATATGTTGGTTTCGACCTCATATTGAACCGTGCACACGAGACGTACTTCGTGAGGCTGATTAGGTACGAGATCATACATGTATTGATCAATACCTGTGGTTGGCTTGTACACGGACACATGTCCGGATCGAGCGTATCGTGACGTCCATCTTGAGTCTTATTGATTGGTCATTCACAGTCCATGTATAATTAGATTTGTTCGATATTCGGGTTGTCTTTGAGATCCCGTATATATGATTTGTATATGGTTGAAGATTTTATTCTCTCGTGTATCTGTCGCCATAGAATCTTTATTAATCTCGTTCGGAGTTACTATATCGATGGTCAACTCATTTGATATCGATTCATTATTAATCTCGTTGGAGTTCACCCTGTCATTGGTAATCTCGTTCGTTATTGATCCTGGTTGATTCCGTTTGGGGGTTGTCTCCCCGTTGGTATTCTTGGTTATTAGTCCTCGATTGATGTTATTGGAGTTTACCGTGTCGTCGGTATTCTCGGTTGTTGATCCCTTATTATCCCTATTGTAGTTTACCGTGTCGACAGTATTCTCGGTTGTCGATTCCTTATTGCTCTTGTTGGAGTTGACCGTATCGTTGGTATTCCCGGTTGTTGGTCCCTATTGATCTTGCTAGAGTTTACTGTGTCGTCAGTATTCTCGGTTGTTGACCCTTTACTGATCTTATTGGAGTTTATCGTACCGTTGGTATTTCTGGTTGTCGACTCTTATTGGTTTTGTTGGAGTTTACCATGTCGTTGGTATTCTCGGTTATTGATTCTTCATTGATCCTTATCGTGTCGTCGGTATTCTTGGTTATTGATTCTTCGTTGATCCTTACCGTGTCATCGGTATTCTCAGTTGTCGACCTTTTATTGATCTTGTTGGGATTTGCCGTATTGTCGGTATTTTCGGTTATTGATTCTTCATTGATCTTGTTGGAGTTACCACATCATGGTATTCTCGTTCGTGGTTGATCCTTTGTCGATCTTGTGTGGAAATATCATGTCATTGATATTTCCGTTGTGATGCATTGACTGTTTATCATTATTGATTGTGTGAGCATTCATGCTTGTGTTGATATCTGGGACTTGCCATTGTTTCGGGACAGTTGATTTGCAGATGTATCGTGTGATATCAGTTTCTATCAGTATTGGGATTCAATTGTGCGACCCATCCACCAGAATTGAACTTGGCCAGATTATTCTATACTCGAGATATGTTTATATTGGAAATTTTGGTATCGTTTCGGATACAGGTGGTTACTTTTGAATTCATTCATCACTTAAGGACACGGGGTGTGGGTTATGGTAAGAATTGATTTGTTATGGATTGTGACAGGTTGGTAAGGTTACTACGGTGAGATTACATTGGATTATTGTTACCTTGTAATTACATTGATATGTATTGTTTTTGTGATGTGATCGTTATCATTGTTGAGTATTATGGCTGACCCCGTCGTGGGCTTTATCTTTTAGGTACTCGGAGTTCGAGCTAGTAGAAGTCGTGAAGGTATGAGCTTTCTGGTGATACTGTCTATGGCGTGATTGTTCGGATTGTGTATTCTTTTCTGGTTTTCCTAATTCCGCTGCAAATGTATTTAATTATGTTTTATCCGCTGCGTGTGTATATTTTAAAATGGCTTTCGGTATTCTTTTGAACTGTGTTTTTATCCGCTGCGTGTGTGTGTGTGTACTTTCAAAGGGCCTTTTGGCATTTTTAAACGTTTGCGAAAATGATTTTAGCCTTGTGGGTTCCAATATGGGGCCCACGACGCTGTAATATCCCCAGTCGGTTTTGGGGGTGTTACACTGAGACAACGTTCCTATATCAAATCTATTAAAAATAAAGTCACCTGGAGTAGAAAAAGTTGTCCACATCACTTCTTCACCAGATCGGTCCCCAAAGAGACAAAGAGGACTGGTGGACTATCCCTCAGACGAAGAACAAGAGGTGCAGCCTTCCTCATCACCTGCACCTGCAAAATCTGAACATCATCCTCAACATTCATCTGAGCTGGTGCCCAATGTGATTCACCTCCTAACTCTTCCAAGCCAAACAGAGGAAGAAGAAGAAGAGGTGACAGTTGAAGTACCTCAAGTAGGCTACTCTTTTAATCTCAGACAAAACAACTCTCTGAACCTGACCACAGCTAAACTACAGATGGTAAGGAAGGAAGTTCTAAACTACTCTTTTATGAACATATATGAAGAATGGAAAGAACTTAAATTTCTCACCTTCTCTCAAATAAAAAGTTTTGTGGAGAGAAGTACTTGGGAGTACCCCATTGATGTATAACATCTCATTTTATATTTCTGTCAAGAGACAGAGGTGGGAAAGTTACTGGAGGAAAACTGGTTCATCTCTCACTTTCAACAAAACATGGACCAGTTCATCCTCCAGGTCATGAAAGATGTATTTAAGGGAAAAATCTTTGCTGAGGAGGATGAAGTAAGAAAAAGAGAAAGAGGAGAGAATAAAATTATCATTACTGAAACTGAAGAAGTTGAAAAAGAAAAAGTGGAAGTTGAACCGAAAGATGAATTTGAAAAGAAGGATGAGGAAAAGGGGGAAGAAAAAGAAAAAGAAAAGACTCAAGAAGAAAAGGAGAAAGAAGAAGAAAAGGAGAAAGAAGAAGAAGAAGAGAAGGAGAATGATGAAGGAAAGAAAGAAGAAGAAAGAAAATAAGATGATGAGAGGGATCATGATCAACAGGAACTAGGTCATTCTCCCGGTTCAACCAAATTTGAAGCTGAAGGAGATAATCAAGGGGAACAGCTGTAATACCTGTACTTTTATTAACTGTTTGACCTTACCGTTCTTCCTGTTTTGTCGCTTTGTAAACTCGTTGTGATGGTGTCGGCGTTGATCTAGAGTTTCATGCCTTGTTTGTATCATGATCGTGCTGTTTAGACCTTTCAGAAGTGTTTTGGGTCAGGGAGGTAGCGCACGCTAGGCCTATGCTAACGCACGCTAATTTTGTGTGAGTAGTGCACGCTAGTTTTCAGCCTTAGCGTGCGCTAACGGACTGAGTCGGCAGAGGCAATGAGGTTTCAGACTTTCTGGACTAGCTGGTATCGCATGCTAAGCAGCGGCTAGCGCACGCTATATGTGTTGCATAGCGCGCGCTAGTGCATAGTGTTAACGCACGCTATCGGGCTGAGTCAGTGAACTGGGACTTTGGCAGGACACCCGTTAGTGCACACTAAGGATGTTGAGTAGCGCGCGCTAACGTCTGCGGATAGTATTCACTCGACTACCGGGTGACCCGTTAGCGCACACTAATATTTAGGCATAGCGTGCGCTAGACTGGGCACAGTATATAAGGGCAATCAGCCCTGTTCTTCGCCATTTCTTCATCCTTTTTCTTCTTTTCGACAGGAGAAGCTCGGGAGAGTCGATGTGGGGCGATTTGAGGCGGTCCAACTTCAACAATCATCATCTTGAGTTGGATAACAAAGTTTTCACACATCTAATCCTTTTTCATCTTCCAAATCAAGGTAAATTTCTTAGAACCCTAGTTTTTGGGAATTTTGGGGATTTCTTGGATTTGTCCGTTTTACCCATTTTGGAACTTGAGAACCTTGAGAATGTGATGTACCTACCCCGTATATATGTTTTCCCTATGATTATTTGGGTCGATTTGTGCCGTGTTCGGACTTGTGAAAGTTTGGGTGATTTTCCAACCTCTATTGGTTTACCCTTGCAATTTCGTGAATCGTAGGAGGGTTTTGGGAGTTTTTTCGTGTGTTATGAGTATGGATTATTGATTATCATATTCCTTGTGAATCGTTTAGGTGCCGGAAGTGCGTTCTCAGACCTACTGAACTTATACTCGTTCCTTCCGATTTCTCGATGTCTCAAAGGCAAGTATATATTTATGATTGTACGTTCTCGACTTTGAAAGTAAGATATATGAATGGCATGTTTATTTATATCCAGTATGGGGCGGGCCTACAGGTCCCCTGAGGGTTTCGTAGCCTTTGGTGCGATTCCACGGATAATTTGGGTTAACCACTCTGGGGCGGGCCGACGGGTCCCCTGAGGGTTCCGTAGCCTTTGGTGCGGCTCCATGGTTGATCATGTATGCATTGTTGTGATGCTATGAGATTTAGTTATTCCGGAATACTAGTCTTGAATTGATGAATTGACGGTTCGGAGCTTAGGCCTATGGATACCTAGGTTGTCGCTCTTTTTGGGTCGATTGAGTCATCATTTGCCTGCAGCATCACCACTTTTCCGTCATCACAGTGCGACCGGTACTTGTAAGTCCTCTCACTCTTCTTGTATTTTTCTTAATCATTTTGTGTTTAGCTTGTTATTCTTGGGAATCGGTCACTTCGAGAATGTGCGATTTGGATTATACTTATGCACGTGTGTGCCCATCAGAATGTTGGCTAAAAAGAGGCAGAGTTGTGGCCGTGGTCACGGAGGTGAACTCTTCCTTGAGATTTTGTTAAATTGCTAATTGCGATATTGGTGTGTAACGGTATTATGTTGAGACGGAAGGACCCCTAACATACGTAGGGTATTCTGGATAAGGTCCGGAAGGTGGCCGATGGGTAGGCCCAGACTGTTTATTATCGGTGATTAGCGCACGCTAATGCATGTTGGTAGCGCACGCTAATTTCAGATCGTCAATAGGGAATCTTGGCTATATTGGTTGCTTTCGGCGTGTAGGACCCGAGCATCTTCTGGGAAGGTGCCGATTGTTGGGTCAACGACGATTAGCGCGAGCTAAGGTCGAGGAATAGTGCACGCTACTTAGCATTTCACTGTAGCAAGTCAACACCGGTTTGCGTATGCTAATACATGGGTATTACGTACGTTAGATGATCTGCGAAGCAATACATTAGCCCCTAGACTACCCGATAACGCACGCTATCAAGGAAGGATAGCGCACACTAGTAATGTGTTTTATAAAAAGGGACAGATGGTGCTGAGAGGCATTTTGTCCATTCTCCTTCCTTCAGTTGATAGAGAGAGCTTTGGGAGGTATTTGAGGTTCTCAAACACTCTGAGATGATGGTCTTTAACAAGATTAAGATGGAGAGCATGGATTAAAGCCTTATTCTTGAAGCTATTCATGATTCTTGGAATGGAGTTCAATGGTTCTTCTTCTTGATTTGTCTATTCAAGGTAACTCTCGTATCCCTTTGATAGTGGTTCGTTTTAAAGGATGATTCTTGGTATTCCACGGGAAGTTTGTTGAAAAAAATAATGACATGATGACTTATATGTTAGGTTATGTTAAATTGTCATGAACATGGTCAGGGAATCATGTTGTCCTTGGCAGTATTGTTGTGATTCTTGATATTGTGATGATATATGCCTTACATTATGAGTTATATGTAGGCTTAGATCTTGGAACATCGAATTATGTCGTTTGGTCGATTATGGATGTGATTTCGGATTAATCCACATGCTTGAGGGACTCCTGAATTATACGAGATGATGAATATTTATAAGAAGTGTTGGTGCTTTGAATATGAATATGGAATATTCATATCTAGGGCTAAATTATGTGTTTTGAAATAATATTCATATAGGAATACGAATATAAGTACGAGTTTGTTGAGACTATTATTCATCCCTGAATTTGGAAGCCCGTACGTATGGAACAAAGGTTTAAGTCGAATGATTGGATTGTTTGATAACCTTTTTAATATGATTATCTATTATATTGAACTATTTGGATGGTTCGAATTGATTATGATCATAGGTAAATTTTAACAATGGATTTACGTGAAGGAACCTTGTCAATTCGCATTTAAGAATCGAGTTTGGAATTGATAACATTTAGACCCTTATTATTGGTTCGAATTGGTTGCTGATATGATCATCGGATTTCGGCTCGTATTGTTGACATAGATTTATGAGGGTCGTTGGATGGCTCAGACTGTGTTTAATCGAGATATTGTGCAACCGATGAGTTTGTGGCCTGTTGTATTGATATTGATCGTCATCGAACTTGTTGATTATAAATCCTTCTTTTTACAATAAGTGGTGATGTTTGATCGTGGATTATGATGGTTGTGTTGCATTTGAGATTGAAGAGTTCGTAGATTACTTTGGTCGGGACTGAGGAACTCATAAACGAAGGCTACTGAATTGGTAACAATTCGTGGTATTGATATTGAGGCAAGTTTTATACTTGTACTAGTCAATGAGATTGATGTTATCATGTATGTGTTTGAATGTGTGTATCATTTTGAGACTTGGTCTCTTTATGATTTTGTTGATATCAGGGGGTTGTTTGATACGATATCCTTCGGCAAGTTATGCCAAATGTTATTGCTGTTCGTAAATGGCCGGTTCAGGGCATTACGGTACTTGTTGGTTATATTGTTGTCGATAGCCGGTTCGCGGTATCGACATATCGGATGTTATTGTTGATTGATGTTCCATTGGGATTATCGAAGATAATTTCCATCTGTTGTATAATTGTTATCGATTGACCGTTCTAAAGATAATCGGCGTATTGAATTGGGACTGTTTTATACTTGTTGGTTATATTGTTGTCGATAGCCGGTTCGCGGTATCGACATATCGGATGTTATTGTTGATTGATGTTCCATTGGGATTATCGAAGATAATTTCCATCTGTTGTATAATTGTTATCGATTGACCGTTCTAAAGATAATCGGCGTATTGAATTGGGACTGTCGAAAACATCTCCCATCCGTTGTATCGTTATTGATTGACCATTCTAAGGCAATCGAGGTATTTATTTGGGATCGCCGAGGACGATGCCCATCCATGAGTTATTATTGTCGTTTTGGCCGACTCAAGGCAGCACACTATCATTCTTGTGAACTCGGTAATTTTGTGATCGTTGAGGGTTGAGGATTTCCAGATTGTTATTCATGTTAATCGGTCCTTAGGGATTGTGATCCCAGGATGGTTGTGTTGGATATTGTTGGTCATGTCGATCTTTCATTATTCATGTATCATCGTTCACTTTGGTGAGTCGTATGATCCGTATTGGATGTGTTATCCTTTGAGTTTCGTTGTCATGTTGCATCGTGACATATCTGGAATCATATCTGCGTGCCGATTGGTTATGTGTAGGATTTTTAGCCAGGCACACGATGGTCATGTGTGGATGTTTTTGCATTGGACCGTGCACACGGGACGTAGTTCGTGAGGCCAATTAGGTACATTGTCCAACATATATTCTGGATTCCATATATGGGGTGGACATGTGCACGGACACATTTCTGGATCGACGTACTGTGATGTCCCTCTTGAGCCATATTATTGTGGTCGTTCATAGTCCATGTTGTATTGGATATGTTTGATTGGTTGCGACTAGTTGTTCATACGCCCGAGGGGTTTGTTCGACAGTCGGGGTTATTTCTTTGAGATCCATTATTGATGATCGTTTAGAGTTACCTTGTTGATGGTACTCTCGGTCGTTGTTGATCCCTTATTGATCGTGTTGGAGGTTATCATGTTGATGGTATTCTCGATTATTGTGGATCTTTCGCTGATAGCATTGGATTTTATCACGTCGATGATATTCTCTGTTGGTTTATGGGTTGATCATTGTTATTTGACAGTGTGAGCGTTCGGATTGTACGTCAGTGTTTCGGGACTTGTTGTCATTATTTTGTATGTTATTGGTTTTTGTCCATATTGAGCTTTATCGGTACAATCCGACATACAGGATTTGGCACAGATAGTTCATGCTACCCTTATGCGTTATGATAATGTTTTGAGAATTCATGGTATTGTTGAATAGAGTACATACGATTGTAGTTGAGTTCTTTTCATATTTTGAGATGCCCTTCAACATATCAATCGTATGCCGATACTCGTCGTCGACCTTTGGAATTCGATTTTGGAGACCATGTCCTACTCCAGGGTTGGAGACTTAGCTTATCGCTTGTCTTTGCCCCCTGTGTTGGGTCTTGTTCATATTGTTTGTCATGTTTCTCATTTGAGAAGGCATCTGCCGGATCCAAGTCATGTTTTTGACTATAGTGAGATTTACGTAACTAAGGATGTTACCTATCCGGAGAAACCAGTGAAGATTCTTGAACATCGTGAGAAGCAACTTCGGCACAAAACCATCCCGTTGGTTTTAGTGCAATGTTCAAGACAAGGGGTCGAGGAGGCGACTTGGGACATGGAAGAGAATATGCGATCGGAGTACCCCGAACTTTTTATTTCTTATGTTTCGGGATGAAACTTCTTTTTAGAGAGGGAGAATGTAATACCCGTACTTTTATTAACTGTTTGACATTACCGTTCTTCCTGTTTTGTCGCTCTGTAAACTCTTTGTGATGATGTCGGCATTGATCTAGAGTTTCATGCCTTGTTTGGATCATGATCGTGCTGTTTAGACCTTTCGGAAGTGTTCTGGGTCAGGGAGGTAGTGCACGCTAGGCCTATGCTAACGCACGCTAATTCTGTGTGAGTAGCGCACACTAGTTTTGAGCCTTAGCGCGCACTAACGGAATGAGCCAGCAGAGGCAGTGAGGTTTCAGAATTTCTGGACTAGCAGGTATCGCACGCTAAGCAGCGGCTAGCGCACGCTATATGTGTTGCATAGCGCGCGCTAATGCACAGTGTTAACGAATGCTATCGGGCTGAGTCAGTGAACTGGGACTTTGGCAGGACACCCATTAGCGCACGCTAAGGATGTTGAGTAGCGCGCGCTAATGTCTGCGGATAGTAGTTACTGGACTACCGGATGACCCGTTAGCGCACGCTAATATTTAGGCATAGCGTGCACTAGACTGGGCACAGTATATAAGGGCAGTCAGCCCTGTTCTTCGCCATTTCTTCATCCTTTTTCCTCTTTTCGACGGGAGAAGCTCGGTAGAGGCGATGTAGGGCGATTTGAGGCGGTCCAACTTCAACAATCATCATCTTGAGTTGGATAACAAATATTTCACACATCTAATCCTTTTTCATCTTCCAAATCAAGGTAAATTTCTTAGAACCCTAGTTTTTGGGAATTTTGGGGATTTCTTGGATTTGTCCATTTTACCCATTTTGGAACTTGAGAACCTTGAGAATGTGATGTACCTACCCCGTATACATGTTTTCCCTATGATTATTTGGGTCGATTTGTTCCGTGTTCGGACTTGTGAAAGTTTGGGTGATTTACCAACCTCTATTGGTTTACCCTTGCAATTTCGTGAATCGTAGGCAGGTTTTGGGAGTTTCTTCGTGTGGTATGAGTATGGATTATTGATTATCATATTCCTTGCGAATCGTTTAGATGCCGGAAGTACATTCTCGGACCTATTGAACTTATACTCGTTCCTTCCGATTTCTCGATGTCTCAAAGGTTCCAGGAGAGCGGAGAGACAGGTATCGGGTCTGCATGAAGAGGATGGGCAAGTGTGATACTGTGTCTTTCCTCCGGTTATGTTTTGTGTTTCTCCATTCAGTATTGTTGTACTGGAATGGTTATTGAATACTCGAGTATTGTTTTCCATTTTCCTTGATGTTCCGGCCTGTGTTTGACGAGGTATTGATTTGTGTTGTGATGTCTTTGGATACATTGGATATGTTTTGAATACCCTTTGTATTGTTCTTCATTCCATTGTATGTAGACCTTCTCGGTCAAAATTTATAGTTCCGCGTATGTTTAGGCTTGTGGGTCCCACGGCGGGGCTCAAGACGCTGTAATATACCCTGAATAACTTGGGGGTGTTACAACAGCCTGAGCAAAACCCCCCAGAAGTAAAAAGTCATCTGCAGCACAAAAGTCCTCTGCAGAGAAGGAAAAGCCATATGCAGATAGAAAGTCCCCTGCAGATAAGGACCTATCAGATGACACAAATCAGGAACTCCTGAGAAGACCCCATCTGATCAAGCTTCAGCAGACAGGCAGGTCTCATTTGAGAAATCCATTGCTCAAGAGCCAACTGCACAAGAGGATTCAAGAGAGAACTTTGTTCGTGTGTTTCAACCCCCTCCAAATATCACTGAGCTGATCAGAGGCATTGTAAAAGAGTCTATTGCTGAGCTCCTGGCTGTCGAGGTCCATCCTGATCTAAACTCCCTAAATGACAAGTTGGACTCTCTCATCAACAAAAAGGAACCTTCCCCACCACCCTCAAGCTCCAGAATGCCTATTGGCATGTCTGATTTCATAATTAGGGTGGAGGAACAGCTCGCCAGAATTCTGGATGCTGGCAAAAAGGGGGAAGATGGGAACATGGGGAAAGAGAAGCAAGAAGCAAGAAATCAACAAGAACTCCCTCTGATTCAGGCAGGAGGTTCCAGCCTGAAAAGGAAAGAGGCAACTGCACCTGAGATCCCACCTGTTGCCAAGAGAAGAAGATCTGGATACACTCCAGAAGTAAGATACCAGTGGGAAGGCAAAGAACTGCAATATGTTGAAGAATTCATGCCTGCTAAAGCAGAACACATGTGGGGAAGTGTAAGAAAACAATTTATAAAGAAGTATTACCTCTGGGAAATACTTCAAGATAAGGACTGCTCCCCACAGGAAACATTTATCAATTTCACGGAGATGAATTTCCCTAAGCTTTAGGAAATTTTGAAGAAACATGCTAAAAGAGACTTCAATGCATACCCTATGATCCCTAGTTTCATACCTGAAGAAGCACCAACACTGATGAATAATGAAATTGATGAATTGGCTCTTCAGGAAGAGATTAAAGAAGTATGCATGGAAAACAACTTCACATCTCCAGAGCACCAACAATTTGCCATATTGTTGGTCAAAAAGAGATATGGGTTAGCCCCAGTCACGAAGAGACCCATTGTAGCAAAACCCTTAAAGACACTCCCTTCCCCAAGGCAGACCAGAGGAAGAGGAAGAGGCAGGGGAGGAAGATGATTTATTTTTTGCAATTTTATGTACAACTTACTTGTAATTTTCATTTTGTTGTAAATTTTCATTCAGACTGTTCTGTACTATTATGGAACATCAATAAAATTTTATAACAGTCACTTGAATGACAACAACTAGTTGTCTCAACCAGACTGAGTTTTACTTATGTCTTGCACTTTATTTTGTGTAGACTTGTTTACATTTGAAATGCTTTAGTTTTGCCATCATCAAAATAGGGGGAATTTGTTAGGAATACTTGTTAGATTTTGATGATGTCATCCGTGTATTGTTAATTATTCAAATGTATATTCTTAATACTTGGCATTGTAAAGAAGAACCAAATGAGTATAACTTCTATAGGCCTTAAAAAGTTAGGCTAAGTCTTGATCAAAAGTTAATGAGTAAGAAAATCATCTAAGTATAGAACTGCCATCTATCAGAGAAGTTTTCAGGCAAGTTTATTATCAGAGAAGTTTTGGTCAAAGCAAAACATCAGAGAGGTTTGACCAAAACCAAGTTCCAGTCAAGTTCTGAAGAAGGCGATACATTAGACAAGTTTTGGTCAACGCAGAATATCAGAGAGGTTTGACCAAAACCCATCTGGAGTCGAGTTATCAGACGAGATTTGGTCAACATAAATATCAACTGAAGTTTGACCATCATATCAGAGAACATTTATCAGGTCAGTGAACTTCAGAGCAGAGAACTTTATCTCAGAGAAACTCTACCAAGTTATATCAGAGAAGTTTACATCAGAGAAGGTTGACCGCACATCAGGCAGGTTTGACTAAGAGATATCAGCTAAGTTCTCAGTCAAGATATCAGGCAAGTTAAAGACACTAAGTCCACGTCAGCAAGCGTTGAACGTCAAAAATTACGGAAAGCCACATGTAGACGTAAGAAGACAAACTGGAAAGATTCCCGAAAAGCTAGGAATAAAATATTCCTTGAGATCCGCGGTCTGAAGACTTATGATTCTTCTAATCAAGAATAACGGCGCTAACAAAGGAAGTCTTTTAAACGGTTGGAAATGAAAAGGGAATCAAGCCGTGCAATGGAATGATAAAGATAAACAAAAAAGTCCACTCTCCAACGGACGTATTTGTTACAAGAGATGCAACGGCTATGAAGGAATCTCAAAGAATCGTACTATAAATATCTAAAGATATGAATTGAGCAAAGTACGATGCGAACTATACTAACAAGCGAACAAAGTAAGCAAAGCAAACAAAACTATCAAAGAGATCTATAGCATTGTGAAAGAGCAAAGCCTAAACAGTCATATTCTGGGAAGCTCTTTAGTTGGAGAAGACAAACACTCTTGTCTTAAAATCTGAGTAAGGGGTACTTCTGTGAACGAGGTTTCAGAAGTTTCACGACTGATGAGGCATCCACGGGTTCTTGATTGGAAGGTGATAGACAGCTCGAGAATTGTTGAGGCATCCAAGGGTTTTTAATCAAAAGGTGCTAGGCAGTCAAGGGAGTTGCAACGGCCACGGGTTTCCACTGGTTGGAAGCTGTTGTGACAAGAAATAATTTATTGTAACCTTTATCACTATTTGACAGTTATAGTGAATTTATCTCCAACTAGTTTGGAGAGAAGTGGATTAGTAGAGAATTACCCCACCTCTGAAACCACTATAAGTGCTTGTGTGATTTACTGCATTAAACATCATACATAACTGCTGCATACATATTTACTGTTACATTAGAAAGTTATTTGCAGTCGATAACTTGTTATCTTCATTATTATTAGCAGTCTTCCACATTATCTGTCTACAGTCGACATAAGTCATCTGCAGTTAATCACAGCTGATTAAAATCACCTGAATTTCAGGAAAAGAGTTTAATAAGTCTATTCACTCCCCCTCTAGACTTATTCCTGAGAACTTGTGACCTACAAAACCCGTCACCCATCTATTAAATAGCAGAACGTGTTACGGCCGTAACATATAGGACATTACGGCTGTAACCCAGCTCTCGGGCTTACTGCCCAAAATGTAAGGGTGTGTTACGGACATTACCGTTAAGCCATTACGGTTTTAACACCCACCGCCTTACAGCCGTAACATATTGCAGGTTACGGCCGTAACCTGCATTCTGGCAGCAAATTCCATTCTGGTGCCCGACCAGCCCCGAACGACCCCAAAATGTGATGATTCAGAAAATTCAACATAACGCTTACAAAGGATTCTCAACAACGAACAAAAGCGTTAAACGAACACGCGATTTCCGACAATCAAAGGTAGGTAAAATGAGTATAACAACGAGTACATAAAACTTTGGAAAATCATGAAATGGCCCAAAAGTCTGAAAATCACTATAAGAGATCGAATAACAAGTCCGAAGTTCACAACATGACCAAAAATGTTAAAAACTTGTAGGAATGACAAAACAACAGTTTCGAGGAAGATTAACAAGAATTAAATCCAAATGCGGAAAAGTTGCGATAATATGCCGACTAACCCGAAACAATATTAAACTCGCTCGAATGGCAAAAAGTGCCGAACAAAAAATGTCCAAAATGTGTCAATGAACACAAGAAAGTCGCGAGAATCAAAAAAATACAGGAATGAAAAATACGGGTATTACATATTGTACCCGAAAAAGCAAGAGTGTTTGGAGTTGTAGTTGTCCTTGAGCCCGAAAATCAAGACATCAAAGTTTGGCACTAATCTTGAAACTGCTATTGCAAAGAGATGGCATTGAAATATAAGGTGGATTCATTTTGACAAAAGGACTAGTCCATAACTCTAGGTAGGGAACGTAGGCTTTTGGATAGCGGAACCTCTGGAATAATTTCTTGTGACATTTTATTTCCATAATTTTCTTTACTCCTATTATTTACATCCGCATGAAAATAGTTCAATACTCTACACTGCACTATTCAACCCCCTTTCTCGTAGTGGTAATAACAATTGGTATTAAAGCGGTCTCTTTTTCACCTATATAGAGAAAAGATCCAGAAATGGCCTACATTCCTACTTTTGAAGGTAATGCTCTAAATGGTTCTCCCTTCTTCAACGGTTCAAACTTTATAACTTGGATGAAGAAAATGTCTATTCTCATTCGAGCTCATGATATCGATATTTGGAAGGTCATTGCTCTTGGACCAACAATTCCAAAGAAAACTGATGACTCTCTTATGAGCTGTGAAGAATACGATGAGACCGACTCAAAAAATAATCACTTCAATTGTAACGCTACTCAACTGCTTTACCGTGCTCTTAATCCAGAAGATCACAACAAGATTTCATCTTGTGAGACGGCGAAAGAAATTTGAAAAATGCTGAAAATCACTCACGAAGGTATGAGCCAAGTCAAAGAGTCTAAAAAAAATATGCTCCTTCATGATTATGAATTATTCACAATGAAGGAAGACGAAAGCATTACTACCATGCTTGACCGGTTCTCTGCTATTGCAAATAAGCTAGCATTTTTTGGCAAACCTATCTCGAGTAGTGATAAAGGCAAGAAAATTTTAAGATTACTGCCCAGAGAACGGATGCTATAGTAACGACCATTGTGGAGTCAAAAGATCTCAACACCATGGAGTTCAGTGCTCTAATTGGACCACTGATTAATTATGAGATTGTCCTTAAATATCGAAACTCTAAACCAAAGCCCAAGGAACAAGAGAGGCCGATAACGTTCAAAGCTAAAGAAGAATGTGATCTAGAAGATGAATCAACCGAAGAACAAAACGAACAATCCGCACTCTATGCCAGAAATATCAAAAAAGATAAAAATCTTTTGCATAGACGCAGGAAAGATATTTCTCGGCAACCTAGGGATGAATCAAAAAAGACCCATTTCCCTTAAAGTAAAAAGCTCGACAATGTGGTGTCCCGTGATATTTCCCTCAAAATAAAAAGTTGATGACATACTTAACATATGCAGCGTTTTAAGGTAACGTACGCAACATACAAGATGAAAGCTACTAGATGTTTACTGGACTACACTTACGGCCACTACACTGCAAAGGACGACTGCTACACCTTTAACGTACACAAGAGGCTGTGGCTAACATACGTTAAGGAGGAGAACTATGCTAATGGTAAATTGGCTCTAAAATACTATAAATAAAGGCATTTGGAAATATTGGGAGACCCAATAATTCTCTAAATATATCAAGCGATTATCTGATTCATTTGAGCTTGAAATATCATATACTTTGACAGATAATATTACATATTGTAACTGATACAAGAAGAATTGTTCGAGATATCTTCTATATACATTCTTGTATCACTCTGAGCGATTATTCTGCAAGTCAAGTAACTGTACTCGCAAAACTCCTTGTAATATTGTGAGGTTATCTTGTGCCCTAAAAGCAAGAGTGTTTGGATTTGTGTTTGTTCTTGAGCCTGGAAATCAAGAATCGAGGTTTGACACTAATTTTGAAAGTGTTATTGTAAAGAGTTGGCACTGAACTACAAAGTGCATTCATTTTGAGAAAAGTCATGGTCAATAATGCGAGGTAGGGGACGTAGGCTTTTGAATAGCCGAATCTCTTGAACAATTTCTTGTCTCATTTCATTCCGCACTTTTATTTACTCCTATATTTGCTTCCACAGGAAAAGAGTTCAATACCCTACACCGCATTATTCAACGCCCATTCTAATGGCGGTATTAACTCAACAATTCTTCAAATATTCGAATACTTTACAAAGTCAATTTTCCAAATATCAACATAAATCTCATATAAAAGTTCAAGGCCAAATTGCCAAAGCTCGACAGTTTCAAAACATGCATTTAGTCAACACTTACACGTATTGACAAAAATAGTATTGGGGAAACGGTTTCCCAAAACATATCCAAGCTTGTAAAATACCAGAAAGTTATTTTAAAATACACATGTAGCAGATAAAATCAACAGGTGAAACATACCTTGCAGGCGTAGTATAACAATTGGTAAAAATACTCGATTCCCAAAATACATATCATAGCTAGTATCACCCGTGAAGCTCATCTACTCACGAAATAAGCTCAATTTCCGAGAAACTAAAAATAGACCCAACGATGGGGTCAGCCACAGTACTCAACAATGATAACGATTACATCATTAGAAGTTATTACATACCATTGTAATTACAAGGTAAGAAGTACCACCATCATAATCTCGCCAACATAATCAAACCAATTCATGGTAATCCACATCAATCAATCCTTATCATAATCCACATATGGTATTCTCAAATGACGAAATAAATTCAAATGCAATCATTTGTACCGTATTCAAACAATACCAAAATTCTCAAATCATCATCATAACTTATATGTATGGAGTAAACCATACACGCCAAAATCATGTACTTCGGATCACAAAGTACAATCTCAATACTGATAACAAGATTGTCAAATTATGACAAAACCAATAGCACATAATACATATGTGAATCAACTGCTAAAATGGCAACAAGTTCCAAATCATCAATGCGAAATCGGAATTCATAATATCAGTAACAATAATCAAACAAGGATTAACCGAGAATACCATCAAGATTATAAACTCCAATAGGACCAACCAAAGGGTCAACCACAACCGATAAAACCATCAACAAGGTAAACCCCAAACCTAAGAATGCCATCAACATGATAAACTCCAAAGCTGAGAATGCCATAAACATGCTAAACTCCAAACCAATCAAGTGAAGGATAAAAAATAACCGAGAATACCATCAATATGATGAACTCCAACAAAATCAAAATACAGCTGAGAATACCATCACGTGATAAATTCCAACACGATCACAAAGGATCAATGGCGATCGAGAGTACCATCAACATGATGGACTCTAACAAATCAAAAGACAACTGAGAATACCATCACATGGTAAACTCCATCATGATAAAAAAAAGATCAACAACGAACGAGAGTACCATAAACATGGTAAACTCCAAACACGACCATCCAAGTTACAAAAGGATTATAATCTCAAATCGTTGTTCATTCGCGATCAAACACGCAGTATAAAACAACCAGACCATAATCTCAAAATCACAGAATATTCGCAATCACACATGCTATATAAACCCATATCCAATTATAATCTCAAATCAATGGACATACACAATAAAACATGTTATATTAATAGACCAAATTATAACCCAATCCCGCTGAAAATACACGTAATCAAATATGTTATATGTACAACTACATTTACGGCTCAAAGGATGGTGCTACACTATGCCCACAATGAAAATGTGTTTGTGCACAAGCCACAATAGATATCAATCAAATATATGTGTGGTATTATACCTAATTAGTCCCTCGGAGTAACTGTCTCATGTGCACAGCTCAGTATGAGGTCAACTACCTACACATGACTATATGTGCCTGCTCTGAAATCCTACACATACCAACCATCATGATAGTATTACCCGAAATATCATGGTATCAACATGACAACGAAACTCAAAGAATCGCAAATTCAATAAGGATCAAAAGAGACTCACCGAAGTGAAACAACGACATACTAATAAAAAATATCGTCTTGGCCAATGATATCAAAAAACCAGTCTTGGGATCATCGTTCCTTTAACAAACGACCAACACTATCAACAGTACAAGAACTATGGTCCTGAGATCAACATTCCTCAATGATCGATCAACATGATCAATAATACTAAAACAGAGGTCATGGAATCAACATCCCTCGATGAACGATCAACACGATCAATACCAAAACATTGATCCTAGGATCAACATCCCTCAATAAATGATCGACACTAAACTCAATACTTAGAACATAAAACAATGTACAACAACATATACAACATTCATCAGATATCCTGATAACCGAGCAATAGTTGGATTACCTCAAAACTGGTGACGATGTCCTTTCCACGAACATCAACCTTGAATGAACAATTAGATATTCAAGTAATCTCGAATATAATACAGTCCATTCAATATCAACAAACCATTATTTTGATATCAAAATCATCATGACAGACTACGTTCGATGCCCGACATTCCATAACACAGATCATTGATAACTCATAACTCTATCTTCACAATACTTAATACTAAAATATACTGATAACATATCGTATATGTTATAATTTAATCTAAACCAAAGTGATATACAAACCATTATCTTCACAAGTCACATCTATAATATCATTGATATATGAATTATAAATAAAATGAAATCAACACCATTCAGTAAACATCATAAACTGAACCAGTATAAACTTGCCTCAATACTGATACGACAATAGGTGAAGCCATTACCAATTTCCTTGCCTTTGTTTATGAGCGCATTGACTCCAACCAAAGCAATTCATGAACATCTTCGAACACAACTACAACACATGGTTCTAATCAACGATCAACTATTTACAACCTACTCAAATAATCGATTAACAGTATGTTTGGTAATAATCAACAATCAATATCATCAATAAACAAACCCAACGGTTCAAGAATATCTTGATCATTCATAAAACTGCAAAACTCGATCCAATCAACCACGAATTCATATCCACAATATAATTCTGCAATCTGATAACCATATAAATAATCAATTCAACGTGATATCAATACTTAAAACATCCTCGAATTGAATTCAACTTCTAATATGAATTAACAAGATTACTCCTTGTTCATTGTAATATCCATGTACTTTATTATTAATGTATTTTATTTTTTGGGCGTTTTCCATTGGGAATTTGGTTTGTGAAATTTCCATGTTGTATTGTTTGGTATCTGGAATCGTGTGTATATTAGAGTTAGAACTGGCATATTGATTATTAGTAATTATCTAGTTCTGTACGCATCGGGATGTGTTCGTTCTGACCGGACTTCACGATTATAATGCTGAAAAAAATCAGTTGGCGCACCCTAAATTATGTACCTAGCGTGCGTTAATCAGGCATGAGTAGCGCACGCGATGATGGTATTGCACGCTAATTCGGTCGATTAGTAGATGCAAAAGATTTTTGGATTCTGTAGACGAACAGGTAGCGCGCGCTAACCCTTGCATTAGCGCATGCTAATGACGCAGTATGTTTTGGTTTCAGCCCATTAGCGCATGCTACACCTGCCCGTAGCGCAAGCTAATCTCAGACAGTATAGACAAGACTGCATAGTTCAACTTTCGTCATTTCATTCTCTCCTCTCTTTCTTCTGGCGATTTGATCGACCTTGAGAGTACGAAAGTGTATATTTTGGCCGAATATCATCATCCATAAACATTCTTGAGTTCCAAATACGGAGTTAACAACATCTCAACATCTTTTACCGTCCTGGTCAAGGTAAAATCGTTCAAACCCTAGTTTTTCAGGATTTTATGGTTTTGTTGGAATTTCATCCTTTAAGTCCGTTATTAGCTTTGATGTGTGCTAGATTATGATGTTGTAATTATAATCCCTTATTTTTATAAGTGTACGGATTAAATCCCAACTTTTCATCCGCTAATTGAGTATGATCAATGTTGTTTTCATAGTGTTCAATCGATTGTCCCTAAGGGTAGAACTTAGAGTGATTCCTTCCATTTTCGTAGTATTGTTCTTGATTTAGTATTGTGCTGTGCTAGGCATGAGTCATTGAAGGGAGTTCGGACCGCAAGTCCTTCCGCTTACCGTTTTTCATATCATTCTAATCAAGGCAAGTACTTTGATTACATTTGATGTACTTCGTGTGAATGAATATGTGGAAAATGTGATTTCTATTAAATGTGGTAATTTCAGAAAATGTGATTTCAGAAAGTGGTAATTTCAGAAAGTGTGACATGTAGTTACTGAGTATGTGTGAGCCACGTAAAACTAGCGAGGGTCCTCCGGGGTCCGCTAGACTGCGATTTATACGGATCACTTGGTTGGGCTATACAACCAGAGAGGGCCTGACGAGGACTCCTGACGAGGACTCCTGAGATTGTCCTTAAATATCGAAACTCTAAACCAAAGCCCAAGGAACAAGAGAGGCCAATAACGTTCAAAGCTAAAGAAGAATGTGATCTAGAAGATGAATCAACCGAAGAACAAAACGAACAATCCGCACTCTATGCCAGAAATATCAAAAAAGATAAAAATCTTTTGCATAGACGCAGGAAAGATATTTCTCGGCAACCTAGGGATGAATCAAAAAAGACCCATTTCCCTTAAAGTAAAAAGCTCGACAATACTTGTCGAAGATGTGGTGTCCCGTGATATTTCCCTCAAAATAAAAAGTTGATGACATACTTAACATATGCAACGTTTTAAGTTAACGTACGCAACATACAAGATGAAAGCTACTAGATGTTTACTGGACTACACTTACGGCCACTACACTGCAAAGGATGACTGCTACACCTTTAACGTACACAAGAGGCTGTGGCTAACATACGTTAAGGAGGAGAACTATGCTAATGGTAAATTGGCTCTAAAATACTATAAATAAAGGCATTTGGAAATATTGGGAGACCCAAGAATTCTCTAAATATATCAAGCGATTATCTGATTCATTTGAGCTTGAAATATCATATACTTTGACAGATAATATTACATATTGTAACTGATACAAGAAGAATTGTTCGAGAGATCTTCTATATACATTCTTGTATCACTCTGAGCGATTATTCTGCAAGTCAAGTAACTGTACTCGCAAAACTCCTTGTAATATTGTGAGGTTATCTTGTGCCCTAAAAGCAAGAGTGTTTGGATTTGTGTTTGTTCTTGAGCCTGGAAATCAAGAATCGAGGTTTGACACTAATTTTGAAAGTGTTATTGTAAAGAGTTGGCACTGAACTACAAAGTGCATTCATTTTGAGAAAAGTCATGGTCAATAATGCGAGGTAGGGGACGTAGGCTTTTGAATAGCCGAATCTCTTGAACAATTTCTTGTCTCATTTCATTCCGCACTTTTATTTACTCCTATATTTGCTTCCACAGGAAAAGAGTTCAATACCCTACACCGCATTATTCAACGCCCATTCTAATGGCGGTATTAACTCAACAATTCTTCAAATATTCGAATACTTTACAAAGTCAATTTTCCAAATATCAACATAAATCTCATATAAAAGTTCAAGGCCAAATTGCCAAAGCTCGACAGTTTCAAAACATGCATTTAGTCAACACTTACACGTATTGACAAAAATAGTATTGGGGAAACGGTTTCCCAAAACATATCCAAGCTTGTAAAATACCAGAAAGTTATTTTAAAATACACATGTAGCGGATAAAATCAACAGGTGAAACATACCTTGCAGGCGTAGTATAACAATTGGTAAAAATACTCGATTCCCAAAATACATATCATAGCTAGTATCACCCGTGAAGCTCATCTACTCACGAAATAAGCTCAATTTCCGAGAAACTAAAAATAGACCCAACGATGGGGTCAGCCACAATACTCAACAATGATAACGATTACATCATTAGAAGTTATTACATACCATTGTAATTACAAGGTAAGAAGTACCACCATCATAATCTCGCCAACATAATCAAACCAATTCATGGTAATCCACATCAATCAATCCTTATCATAATCCACATATGGTATTCTCAAATGACGAAATAAATTCAAATGCAATCATTTGTACCGTATTCAAACAATACCAAAATTCTCAGATCATCATCATAACTTATATGTATGGAGTAAACCATACACGCCAAAATCATGTACTTCGGATCACAAAGTACAATCTCAATACTGATAACAAGATTGTCAAATTATGACAAAACCAATAGCACATAATACATATGTGAATCAACTGCCAAAATGGCAACAAGTTCCAAATCATCAATGCGAAATCGGAATTCATAATATCAATAACAATAATCAAACAAGGATTAACCGAGAATACCATCAAGATTATAAACTCCAATAGGACCAACCAAAGGGTCAACCACAACCGATAAAACCATCAACTAGGTAAACCCCAAACCTAAGAATGCCATCAACATGATAAACTCCAAAGCTGAGAATGCCATAAACATGCTAAACTCCAAACCAATCAAGTGAAGGATAAAAAATAACCGAGAATACCATCAATATGATGAACTCCAACAAAATCAAAATACAGCTGAGAATACCATCACGTGATAAATTCCAACACGATCACAAAGGATCAATGGCGATCGAGAGTACCATCAACATGATGGACTCTAACAAATCAAAAGACAACTGAGAATACCATCACATGGTAAACTCCATCATGATAAAAAAAAGATCAACAACGAACGAGAGTACCATAAACATGGTAAACTCCAAACACGACCATCCAAGTTACAAAAGGATTATAATCTCAAATCGTTGTTCATTCGCGATCAAACACGCAGTATAAAACAACCAGACCATAATCTCAAAATCACAGAATATTCGCAATCACACATGCTATATAAACCCATATCCAATTATAATCTCAAATCATTGGACATACACAATAAAACATGTTATATTAATAGACCAAATTATAACCCAATCCCGCTGAAAATACACGTAATCAAATATGTTATATGTACAACTACATTTACGACTCAAAGGATGGTGCTACACTATGCCCACGATGAAAATGAAATCAACACCATTCAGTAAACATCATAAACTGAACCAGTATAAACTTGCCTCAATACTGATACGACAATAGGTGAAGCCATTACCAATTTCCTTGCCTTTGTTTATGAGCGCATTGACTCCAACCAAAGCAATTCATGAACATCTTCGAACACAACTACAACACATGGTTCTAATCAACGATCAACTATTTACAACCTACTCAAATAATCGATTAACAGTATGTTTGGTAATAATCAACAATCAATATCATCAATAAACAAACCCAACGGTTCAAGAATATCTTGATCATTCATAAAACTGCAAAACTCAATCCAATCAACCACGAATTCATATCCACAATATAATTCTGCAATCTGATAACCATATAAATAATCAATTCAACGTGATATCAATACTTACAACATCCTCGAATTGAATTCAACTTCTAATATGAATTAACAAGATTACTCCTTGTTCATTGTAATATCCATGTACTTTATTATTAATGTATTTTATTTTTTGGGCGTTTTCCATTGGGAATTTGGTTTGTGAAATTTCCATGTTGTATTGTTTGGTATTTGGAATCGTGTGTATATTAGAGTTAGAACTGGCATATTGATTATTAGTAATTATCTAGTTCTGTACGCATCGGGATGTGTTCGTTCTGACCGGACTTCACGATTATAATGCTGAAAAAAATCAGTTGGCGCACGCTAAATTATGTACCTAGCGTGCGTTAATCAGGCATGAGTAGCGCACGCGATGATGGTATTGCACGCTAATTCGGTCGATTAGTAGATGCAAAAGATTTTTGGATTCTGTAGACGAACAGGTAGCGCGCGCTAACCCTTGCAGTAGCGCATGCTAATGACGCAGTATGTTTTGGTTTCAGCCCATTAGCGCATGCTACACCTGCCCGTAGCGCAAGCTAATCTCAGACAGTATAGACAAGACTGCATAGTTCAACTTTCGTCATTTCATTCTCTTCTCTCTTTCTTCTGGCCATTTGATCGACCTTGAGAGTACGAAAGTGTATATTTTGGCCGAATATCATCATCCATAAACATTCTTGAGTTCCAAATACGGAGTTAACAACATCTCAACATCTTTTACCGTCCTGGTCAAGGTAAAATCGTTCAAACCCTAGTTTTTCAGGATTTTATGGTTTTGTTGGAATTTCATCCTTTAAGTCCGTTATTAGCTTTGATGTGTGCTAGATTATGATGTTGTAATTATAATCCCTTATTTTTCTAAGTGTACGGATTAAATCCCAACTTTTCATCCGCTAATTGAGTATGATCAATGTTGTTTTCATAGTGTTCAATCGATTGTCCCTAAGGGTAGAACTTAGAGTGATTCCTTCCATTTTCGTAGTATTGTTCTTGATTTATATTGTGCTGTGCTAGGCATGAGTCATTGAAGGGAGTTCGGACCGCAAGTCCTTCCGCTTACCGTTTTTCATATCATTCTAATCAAGGCAAGTACTTTGATTACATTTGATGTACTTCGTGTGAATGAATATGTGGAAAATGTGATTTCTATTAAATGTGGTAATTTCAGAAAATGTGATTTCAGAAAGTGGTAATTTCAGAAAGTGTGACATGTAGTTACTGAGTATGTGTGAGCCACGTAAAACTAGCGAGGGTCCTCCGGGGTCCGCTAGACTGCGATTTATACGGATCACTTGGTTGGGCTATACAACCAGAGAGGGCCTGACGAGGACTCCTGGGGTGCGTATCTCGCATGAGGTACGGGGCCAGTATAGCTCGGGAGATTGTTTTGTGATGATGGTTACACTATATTCCGGAATATGAGTGATGATGCTATGGTTTTGTTGTTTTATTCACTTATATTACATATTCATGAATCGTTGTACTTGCACCGCCTGTTTGATGACCCCTTCGGGGGTGAATACTTGTTGTGTATTCAGGTACAGGTACAGGAGACGAGTCAGCACAGGGCAGGCATGAGCTTGGAGGGCAGCAGTGATATCATAGGCCATTTTGAGTCTGTGGTAGTCCTGTCATGAAAAGAGCTATGTCTTGTTTTGTGTTACTACAAGTACCGTTATGTATTATGTATTGTTCAGTCGACTTGTGCTGTTGTTATATAGGTTGTGGTCCCACGGGATGTTGTGACGTATGTGGTATACAATTGAAAGTTGTTATTAGTTATGTATGTATCTGTTTTATGTCGGTCTAAGCCTGGTAGGTCCTCAAATGGGATCTACAGTGCTATAATATTTCCGTATATCACAGGGGTGTTACAGATTATGGTATCAGAGCTTAGGTTTATGGATACCTAGGTTGTTTGTGTATTTGGGTCTATTAAAGTTGAGTCGGTCGTCTATTTATGATATCACTAGTTTGCTGCCACCTCGTGCTGACTGTGCAGGAAGTCTCTTCGGAGGATAGTTATTCCTCCTTTTCGGGAATAATTGTTAATGTGATCGAACAATCTGTTGTTGTAATTGTTTCTCTCATGAACCATTTTTTGGCCTCGAGTATGCCGAGAGATAGAGCTATTCGTCAATGCGGCCGAGGCCGTGGTAGGGGAGCGGTACCCAATCCATAGGTGTCCATTTCATAATCGACATCTTATTTTGTGGCTAAATCAGAACCAGTCTAATCGGGAGGTGCAGGTGTGAGCGCAGAGGCCGAGGTGCCTAATGTGCTCCAACAAGTTGTGACTCAGGTGCATCAACTGGCCCAAGTGGTGAAGAATATTCATACTGGCAAAACTGTTGGTTATCGATGGCTTCAAGAAGTCATGAAAGTGAATCGTCCTAGATTCGACGGCTTCGGCGATGCAACTAATTGGGATCATTGTTTAGTCGAGTTAGAGAAGATATTTGACAGTATTAGTTGCCCTGATGACAAGAAGGTCCTAATTGCTCAGTATTTAGCGGTTGATGACGCTTCTGATTGGTGGCGAGCTGTTAGGTCCAAGGATCGTGTTGCCACCTAGGAAGAATTCAACGAGATAATGGAGGTCCAATACTGTTCGGCGCCTATTCGACAAGTTAGAGTTAGTGAGTTCTTTAGAGCTCAACCCCAAGATGTTCCTGTTTCTGAGGCAATTATGACATTAACAGGTAGTTGGTGTATATCCAAGACCAAGTCAGAGATGAAGCAGCTAAGCTACTTCATTTTGATGCGAGAATGAAGCCTGAGGTTCGAAAATATATGGTGGGTCTTGGGTATACTACTTTAAGAAATATCAAGATAGAGTACTTGCTTACGAGATGGTGACAATCTCGATCCAGACTGTTCCAAGTTCAAAGAAACTGAAGTTTTCCAGTAGCTTCCGAGGAAGCGGATTGCATAAGCCTCATTCTTCTGTGCAGTCTTCTGTTGGTTCCCCTGAACCTAGTGGAGAAGTGTGGGATCCTAATTATGCACCCTCTACTACTTCTACACAGAGAGTTTGTTTTAATTGCGGAATTGCAGGACATGTCAGTTCCCATTGTTCGTCACGCCCCATTAATTGTTTTAAATGTGGGAAACAGGGACACCGAGTGTTATTTTATGAGACGGCAATTTGAGTCCTTGCTAACCAATCTCCTACTCCAGTGGCTACAGTTATAGGTCAGCCAACCCCGAGTGCTGGATGCGGCAGTGGAAGAGGGAAAGCAGAGCGTAAAGACACCCCAAGCACTAGATCGGCTCCACCTCGATTGTACGAGATGAGATGGACTGATGATGTAGGGGTTGCAATTACGTTAGGTATCATTTATATTCATGTGCATCCGGTAGATGTATTATTTAATTCTGGGTATACTCACTCATTCATATATTTATCTTGTGTACGTCGTTTGGGTCTTTATGGCCTATCTGTGTCTAAACCGTTCATTATTGGATTGCCGAGTGGGGAACAGATAGTTAGGTATCAAGAGATTGTAAATTGTCTTATAACCATCGGCGGTAGAGATTGGCCATCTAACTTAATTCTGAATGATATGAAAAGAGAAGATTTGATTCTGGGTGATGATTGGATAGATCATCATGGGTAGTGGTGGATTATCGTCGAAAAGTAATTTTGATTTTGAAGTCTACCAAATGGATGTAAAAAGTGCATTTCTCAATGGAATCCTAGAAGAAGAAGTCTATGTGGATCAACCCCCGGATTTGTCAAATGAGACAAATTATACAAGATTTTGAAGGCTCTATATGGACTCAAGCAAGCACCAATAGCATGGTATGAGACACTATATATATTTCTGGAGAAGAACGGATTCAACAAAGGAAAGGTGTACAAGACCCTCTTCAGAGTGGAACATGAAGACCACATATTGCTTGTTCAAATATATGTGGATGACATCATATTTCTCTCAATCAATCCTAAGCTATGTGAAAAAATTTCAAGTCTCATGCAAGGAGAATTTGAGATGAGTATGATGGAAAAGCTAAATTTCTTTCTTAGTTTGCAAGTCAAGCAAATGGACAAAGGAATCTTCATCAATCAAGCCAAGTATACAAGGGATTTAATCAAAAGATTTGGCATGGATTCAGCCAAACCAGCAAGAGTACCAATGAGCACATCCCTACACTTTGATGCAGATGGAGGAGGCATTTCAGTAGATCCAACCCACTACAGATGACTTATTCGATCACTTCTATACCTCACTGCAAGCAGACCTGACATTTCATATGCAGTGGGAGCATGTGCAAGATTTCAGTCAAAGCCAAAGCAGTCTCACCAGGAAGCAGCTAAGAGGATAATCAGATACCTTAAGTCTACAATTAATGTTGGACTATGGTATCCCAATGATGATAATTTTGAGTTATCAGGATACTCAGATGCAGACTTTGCAGGATGCAAAATTGACAGGAAAAGCACCAGTGGAATGTGCCAATTCCTAGGAACCAGACTTATATCATGGCTTAACAAGAAGCAGGTATCCAACTCAATTTCCACAACCAAGTTAGAATACCTAGCTATAGGCAGCTGTTGTGCTCAATTCTTATGGATCAGATAACAGCTAAGGGACTACAACATCGTATCAAATGAAGTTCCAATATGTTGTGACAACAATAGTGCAATTGCAATAACAAACAATCCAGTATTGCACTTAAGAACAAAGCACATAGATGTCAAACATCATTTCATCAGAGACCATGTGCTAAACAAGAGAGTTAGAGTGGAAAGAGTCAACACATAATTCTAAATTGCTGACATATTCACAAAACCTTTACCAGAAGAAAGGTTTCTGGAGCTAAGCAGAGAACTTGGTCTACTAGATTGGGAATCTAGTACAGACAAGAAAAGGCATCTGATCTGAAGATAAATAAAAAGTTACTTGATGATCAGACCAGACGGCGAGAAAGCTACCTGATGTGGACACCAAACGATGAAAAGCTACCTGATGCAGAAAATCTACCTGATGTGGAGACCAGACGATGAAAAGCTACCTGATGCAGAAAACATACCTGATGCAGAAAGCTACCTAATGTGTAGACCAAACGGTGAAAAGCTACCTAATGCAGAAAAGCTACCTGATATGGAGACCAGACAAGAAAGCTACCTGACGTCAATCACAGGCGACGCAACTTACCTGATGCAGAGCAGACAAGAAGTCAAATAGTTAACCAACTAAGTTTCTCACTCTTAGACTGACCTAATTATTTATTTACATGTGGACAAACCCACTACCTCCACAACATCCAATCAACTTCAACCGTCATTCTTTGTTTATCAGAAGTCGGACCGCCGCTTGATTATTTAATTATTAAAATTCAAAAGATCTTTTCAACTGGGTATTTAAAGATGGCGGAAATCACTTTCTAAAACTTCACCGTCTTCAAGCTCTTAGAACCCTAATTTTCAAAAAATAGAAAAACTCCTTGAATATTCACTACACTCGAGCGAAAATCCTTTTTGCAGAAATGGAATCTTACTTCGAAGGTGTCAATCTCAAGCTCGTGAAGGAACAGATCATTTTCAGCATTGTTGTCGACTTTGAAGGGTTACTGGCAAGAAACAACTCGGTTGAAATGGCGTATGTGATCCGAATGATGAAGAAAAACGGCATCTATCGATTTCTGGACATTTTCCTGAAACAGCTTTTCAAGGAGATTGTAATATGCTTCTATAAGGAGGCACAAGTCACTGAATATTGTATCTCAAGATCTATTTTTGGAGAAGAAGTTAACATCACCTCTCAAAGCATTGATGACGCATTCCAGATGGAGAACAGGGGCATTGCCGTTGAATCCCTAAAGCAAAACCCAACTGAGACTTGGTGTGAGACCAAGCGGCCAAAGGAGACATCTAAGGTCAAACTCACGGCGAGGAAAAATGACCTTAAAAAGGCATACACATATGTCCTGGACAGAAATAACAAAATTGTCATGGGCATGGCAGGAAGCTATGATCAGTTATCCTCTGCCAAGTATGTCCTGATGGGAGCCCTTATACAGCAAAAGAGGATTAACTGGTCTGACTACATCTACAGGCAGTTAGTAATGGAAATTAACAAAGTGAGCAGGGATGAGGGAGAGAAGAAATTAAGGCAGAAGTTGGCATATGGAACTCAAATAAGCTGGATCTTGGAGTTCCTGGGAAAGGTCAAGGGAAGGGCAGACCCCTTTCACCTCAGCAAGAGACTTGGTCACTTGGACCATGAAACCCTGAAGCATATCGGAGACAAGAAGGAAAAGGCAGCTGAGAAAATCAAGGGAATGACATCTGGGACATCAGAGTATAGAGGACCTTCAGACTCTGAATCAGAGAATTCAGATGCAGCTGCAGCTGAGACTTCTCAAAAGTCACCTGCACATGAGAAACTACCTGCAGATGACACTAACTCAGACAACGCTCCTATATCAAATCTATTAAAAATAAAGTCACCTGGAGTAGAAAAAGTTGTCCACATCACTTCTTCACCAGATCGGTCCCCAAAGAGACAAAGAGGACTGGTGGACTATCCCTTAGACGAAGAACAAGAGGTGCAGCCTTCCTCATCACCTGCACCTGCAGAATCTGAACATCATCCTCAACATTCATCTGAGAAGGTGCCCAATGTGATTCACCTCCTAACTCTTCCAAGTCAAACAGGGGAAGAAGAAGCAGAGGAGACAGTTAAAGTACCTCAAGTAGGCTACTCTTTTAATCTCAGAGAAAACAACTCTCTGAACCTGACCACAGCTCAACTACAGATGGTAAGGAAGGAAGTTCTAAACTACTCTTTTATGAACATATATGAAGAATGGAAAGAACTTAAATTTCTCACCTTCTCTCAACTAAAAAGTTTTATGGAGAGAAGTACTTGGGTGTACCCCATTGATGTATAACAACTCATTTTATATTTCTATCAAGAGACAGAGGTGGGAAAGTTACTGGAGGAAAACTGGTTCATCTCTCACTTTCAACAAAACATGGACCAGTTCATCCTCCAGGTCATGAAAGATGTATTTCAGGGAAAAATCTTTGCTGAGGAGGATGATGTAAGAAAAGGAGAAAGAGGAGAGAATAAAATTATCATTACTGAAACTGAAGAAGTTGAAAAAGAAAAAGTGGAAGTTGAACCGAAAGATGAAGTTGAAAAGAAGGATGAGGAAAAGGGGGAAGAAAAAGAAAAAGAAAAGACTCAAGAAGAAAAGGAGAAAGAAGAAGAAAAGGAGAAAGAAGAAGAAGAAGAGAAGGAGAATGATGAAGGAAAGAAAGAAGAAGAAAGAAAATAAGATGATGAGAGGGATCATGATCAACAGGAACCAGGTCATGCTCCCGGTTCAACCAAATTTGAAGCTGAAGGAGATAATCAAGGGGAACAGCTGTAATACCCATAATTTTATTAACTGTTTGACCTTACCGTTCTTCCTGTTTTGTCATTCTGTAAACTCTTTGTGATGGTGTCGGCGTTGATCTAGAGTTTCATGCCTTGTTTGGATCATGATCGTGTTGTTTAGACCTTTCGGAAGTGTTCTGGGTGAGGGAGGTAGCGCATGCTAGGCCTATGCTAACGCACGCTAATTCTGCGTGAGTAGCGCACACTAGTTTTGAGCCTTAGCGCATGCTAACGGACTGAGTCGGCAGAGGCAATGAGGTTTCAGACTTTCTAGACTAGCTGGTATCGCATGCTAAGCAGTGGCTAGCGCACGCTATATGTGTTGCATAGCGCGCTAGTGCACAGTGTTAACGCACGCTATCGGGCTGAGTCAGTGAACTGGGACTTTGGCAGGACACCCGTTAGTGCATGCTCAGGATGTTGAGTAGCGCGTGCTAACATTTGCGAACAGTAGCCACTGGACTACCGGGTGACCCGTTAGCGCACACTAATATTTAGGCATAGCGTGCGCTAGACTGGGCATAGTATATAAGGGCAGTCAGCCCTGTTCTTCGCCATTTCTTCATCCTTTTTCTTCTTTTCGATGGGAGAAGCTCGGGAGAGTCGATGTGGGGCGATTTGAGGTGGGCCAACTTCAACAATCATCATCTTGAGTTGGATAACAAAGATTTCACACATCTAATCCTTTTTCATCTTCCAAATCAAGGTAAATTTCTTAGAACCCTAGTTTTTGGGAATTTTGGGGATTTTCTTGGATTTGTCCATTTTACCCATTTTGGAACTTGAGAACCTTGAGAATGTGATGTACCTACCCCGTATACATGTTTTCCCTACAATTATTTGGGTCGAATTGTGCCGTGTTCGGACTTGTGAAAGTTTGGGTGATTTTCCAACCTCTATTGGTTTACCCTTGCAATTTCGTGAATCGTAGGCGGGTTTTGGGAGTTTCTTCGTGTGTTATGAGTATGGATTATTTATTATCATATTCCTTGCGAATCGTTTAGGTGCCGGAAGTGCGTTCTCGGACCTACTGAACTTATACTCGTTCCTTCCGATTTCTCGATGTCTCAAAGGCAAGTATATATTTATGATTGTACGTTCTAGACTTTGAAAGTAAGATATATGAATGGCATGTTTATTTATATCCACTATGGGGCGGGCCGACAGGTCCACGGATAATTTGGGTTAACCACTCTGGGGCGGGCCGATGGGTCCCCTGAGGGTTCCGTAGCCTTTGGTGCGGCTCCATGGTTGATCATGTATGCATTGTTGTGATGATATGAGATTTAGTTATTCCAGAATACTAGTCTTGAATTGATGAATTGACGGTTCGGAGCTTAGGTCTATGGATACCTAGGTTGTCGCTCTTTTGGGTCGATTGAGTCATCGTTTGCCTGCAGTATCACCACTTTTCCGTCATCACAGTGCGACCGGTACTTGTAAGTCCTCTCACTCTTCTTGTATTTTTCTTAATCATTTCGTGTTTAGCTTGTTATTCTTGGGAATTGGTCACTTCGAGAATGTGCGATTTGGATTATACTTACGCATGTGTGTGCCCATCAGAATGTTGGCTGAAAGGAGGCAGAGTCGTGGCCGTGGTCACGGACGTGAACTCTTCCTTGAGATTTTGTTAAACTGCTAATTGCGATATTGGTGTGTAACGGTATTATGTTGAGACGGAAGGACCCCTAACATACGTAAGGTATTCTGGATAAGGTCTGGAAGGTGGCCGATGGGTAGGCCCAGACTATTTATTATCGGCGATTAGCGCACGCTAATGCATGTTGGTAGCACACGCTAATTTCAGATCGTCTACAGGGAATCTTGGATATATTGGTTGCTTTCGGCGTACAGGACCCGGGCATCTTCTGGGAAGGTACCGATTGTTGGGTCAATGACGATTAGCGCGCGCTAAGGTCGAGGAATAGTGCAGGCTACTTAGCATTTCACTGTAGTAAGTCAACACCGGTTTGAGTACGCTAATACATGGGTATTACGTACGTTAGATGATGTGCGAAGCAATACAGTAGCCCCTAGACTGCCCGATAACGCACGCTATCAAGGAAGGATAGCGCACGCTAGTAATATGTTTTATAAAAAGGGACAGATGGGTGCTAAGAGGCATTTTGTCCATTCTCCTTCCTTCAGTTGATAGAGAGAGCTTTGGGAGGTATTTGAGGTTCCCAAACACTCTGAGATGATGGTCTTTAACAAGATTAAGATGGGGAGCATGGATTAAAGCCTTATTCTTGAAGTTATTCATGATTCTTGGAATGGAGTTCAATGGTTCTTCTTCTTGATTTGTCTATTCAAGGTAACTGTCGTATCCCTTTGATAGTGGTTCATTTTAAAGGATGAATCTTGGTATTCCACGGGAAGTTTATTGAAGAAGATAATGACAAGATGACTTATATGTTAGGTTATGTTATATTATCATGAACATGGCCAGGGAATCATGTTGTCCTTGGCAGTATTGTTGTGATTCTTGATATTGTGATGATATATGCCTTAGATTATGAGTTATATGTAGGCTTAGATGTTGGAACATCGAATTATGTCGTTTGGTCGATTATGTATGTGATTTCGGATTAATCCACATGCTTGAGGGACTCCTGAATTATACGAGATGATGAATATTTATAAGGAGTGTTGCTTTGAATATGAATATGGAATATTCATATCTAGGGCTAAATTATGTGTTTTGAAATAATATTCATATAGGAATACGAATATAAGTACGAGTTTGTTGAGACTATTATTCATCCCTGAATTTGGAAGCCCGTACGTATGGAACAAAGGTTTAAGTCGAATGATTGGATTGTTTGATAACCTTTTTAATATGATTATCTATTATATTGAACTATTTGGATGGTTTGAATTGATTACGATCAAAGGTAAATTTTAACAATGGATTTACGTGAAGGAACCTTGTCAATTCACATTTAAGAATCGAGTTTGGAATCGATAACATTTAAACCCTTATTATTGGTTCGAATTGGTTGCTGATATGATCATCGGATTTCAGCTCGTATTGTGGACATAGATTCATGAGGGTCTGAGTTGGATGGTTCAGACTGTGTTAATCGAGATATTGTGGAACCAATGAGTTTGTGGCCTGGTTGTATTGATATTGATCGTCATCGAACTTGTTGATTATAAATCCTTCTTTTTATAATAAGTGGTGATGTTTGATCGTGGATTATGACGGTTGTGTTGCGTTTGAGATTGAAGAGTTCGTAGATTACTTTAGTTGGGACGGAGACGAAGGCTACTGAATTGGTAACAATTCGTGGTATTGATATCGACGCAAGTTTTATACTTGTACTAGTCAATGAGATTGATGTTATCATGTATGTGTTTGAATGTGTGTATCATTTCGAGACTTGGTCTCTTTATGATTTTGTTGATATCAGGGGATTGTTTGATACGATATCCTTCGGCAAGTTATGCCAAATGTTATTACTGTTCGTAAATGGCCGGTTCAGGGCATTACGGTACGTGTTGGTTATATTGTTGTCGATAGCCGGTTCACGGTATCGACATATCGGATGTTATTGTTGATTGATGTTCCATTGGGATTATCGAAGATAATTCCAATCTGTTGTATAATTGTTATCGATTGACCGTTCTAAAGATAATCGGCGTATTGAATTGGGACTGTCGAAAACATCTCCCATCCGTTGTATCGTTATTGATTGACCATTCTAAGGCAATCGAGGTATTTATTTGGGATCGCCGAGGACGGTGCCCATCCGTGAGTTATTATTATTGTTTTGGCCGACTCAAGGCAGCACACTATCATTCTTGTGAACTCGGTAATTTTGTGATCGTTGAGGGTTGAGGATTTCCAGATTGTTGTTCGTGTTAATCGGTCATTAGGGATTGTGATCCCAGGATGGTTGTGTTGGATATTGTTGGTCGTGTCGATCTTTCATTATTCATGTATCATCGTTCACTTTGGTGAGTCATATGATCCGCATTGGATGTGTTATCCTTTGAGTTTCATTGTCATGTTACATCGTGACATATCTGGAATCATATCTGCCTGCCGATTGGTTATGTGTAGGATTTTTAGCCAGGCACACGATGGTCATGTGTGGATATTTATGTATTGGACCGTGCTCATGGGATGTAGTTCGTGAGGCTAATTAGGTACATTGTCCCACGTATATTCTAGATTCCGTATACGGGGTGGACATGTGCACGGACACATTACCGGATCGGGCGTACTGTGATGTCCCTCTTGAGCCTTATTATTGTGGTCGTTCATAGTCCATGTTGTATTGGATATGTTTGACTGGTTGCGACTGGTTGTTCATACGCCCGAGGGGTTTGTTCGACAGTCGGGGTTATTTCTTTGAGATCCATTATTGCTGATCGTTTAGAGTTACCTTGTTGATGGTACTCTCGGTCGTTGTTGATCCCTTATTGATCGTGTTGGAGGTTATCATGTTGATGGTATTCTCGATTATTATGGATCTTTCGCTGATAGCATTGGATTTTATCATGTTGATGATATTCTCGGTTGGTTTATGGGTTGATCATTGTTATTTGACAGTGTGAGCGTTCGGATTGTACGTCAGTGTTTCGAGACTTGTTGTCATTATTTTGTATGTTATTGGTTTTTGTCCATATTGAGCTTTATCGGTACAATCCGACGTACAGGATTTGGCACAGATAGTGCATGCTACCCTTATGCGTTATGATAATGTTTTGAGAATTCGTGGTATTGTTGAATACAGTACAGACGATTGTAGTTGAGTTCTTTTCATATTTTGAGATGCCCTTCAACATATCAATCGTATGCCGATACTCGTCGTTGACCTTTGGAATTCAATTTTGGAGACCATGTCCTACTCCAGGGTTGGAGACTTAGCTTATCGCTTGTCGTTGCCCCCTGTGTTGGGTCTTGTTCATATCGTTTGTCATGTTTCTCAGTTGAGAAGGCATATGCCGGATCTAACTTATGTTTTTTACTATAGTGAGATTTACGTAACTAAGGATGTTACCTATCCGGAGATGGAAGAGAATATGCGATCGGAGTACCTCGAACTTTTTATTTCTTAAGTTTCGGGACGAAACTTCTTTTTAGAGAGGGAGAATGTAATACCCGTACTTTTTTTAATTGTTTGACCTTACCGTTCTTCCTGTTTTGTCGCTCTGTAAACTCTTTGTGATGGTGTCGGCATTGATCTAGAGTTTCATGCCTTGTTTGGATCATGATCGTGCTGTTTAGACCTTTCGGAAGTGTTCTGGGTCAGGGAGGTAGTGCACGCTAGGCCTATGCTAACACACGCTAATTCTGCGTGAGTAGCGCATGCTAGTTTTGAGCCTTAGCGCGCGCTAACGGACTGAGTCGGCAGAGGCAGTGAGGTTTCAGACTTTCTGGACTAGCAGGTATCGCACGCTAAGCAGCGGCTAGCGCACGCTATATGTGTTGCATAGCGCGTGCTAGTGCATAGTGTTAACGCACGGTATCGGGCTGAGTCAGTGAATTGGGACTTTGACAGGACACCCGTTAGCGCATGCTAAGGATGTTGAGTAGCGCACGCTAACGTCTGCGGATAGTAGCCACTGGACTACCGGGTGACCCGTTAGCGCACGCTAATATTTAGGCATAGCGTGCGCTAGACTGTGCACAGTATATAAGGGCAGTCAGCCCTGTTCTTCGCCATTTCTTCATCCTTTTTCTTCTTTTCGACAGGAGAAGCTCGGTAGAGGCGATCTAGGGCGATTTGAGGCGGTCCAACTTCAACAATCATCATCTTGAGTTGGATAACAAATATTTCACACATCTAATCCTTTTTCATCTTCCAAATCAAGGTAAATTTCTTAGAACCCTAGTTTTTGGGAATTTTGGGGATTTTCTTAGATTTGTCCATTTTACCCGTTTTGGAACTTGAGAACCTTGAGAATGTGATGTACCTACCCCGTATACATGTTTTCCCTACGATTATTTGGGTCGATTTGTGCCGTGTTCGGACTTGTTAAAGTTTGGGTGATTTTTCAACCTCTATTGGTTTACCCTTGCAATTTCGTGAATCGTAGGCGGGTTTTGGGAGTTTCTTCATGTGTTATGAGTATGGATTATTGATTATCATATTCCTTGCGAATCGTTTAGGTGCCGTAAGTGTGTTCTCGGACCTACTGAACTTATACTCGTTCCTTCCGATTTCTCGATGTCTCAAAGGTTCCAGGAGAGCGGACAAACAGGTATCGGGTCTGCATGAAGAGGATGGGCAAGTGTGATACTGTGTCTTTCCTCCGGTTATGTTTTGTGTTTCTCCATTCAGTGTTGTTATACTGGAATGGTTATTGAATACTCGAGTATTGTTTTCCATTTTCCTTGATGTTCCGGCCTGTGTTTGCCGAGGTATTGATTTGTGTTGTGATGTCTTTGGATACATTGGATATGTTTTGAATACCCTTTGTATTGTTCTTCATTCCATTGTATGTAGACCTTCTCGGTCAAAATTTATAGTTCCGCATATGTTTAGCCTTGTGGGTCCCACGGCGGAGCTCACGACGCTATAATATACCCTGAATAACTTGGGGGTGTTACAACAGCCTGAGCAAAACCCCCCAGAAGTAAAAAGTCATCTGCAGCACAAAAGTCCTCTGCAGAGAAGGAAAAGCCATATGCAGAGAGAAAGTCCCCTGTAGATAAGGACCTATCAGATGACACAAATCAGGAACTCCTGAGAAGACCCCATCTGATCAAGCTTCAACAGACAGACAGGTCTCATCTGAGAAATCCATTGCTCAACAGCCAACTGCACAAGAGGATTCAAGAGAGAACTTTGTTCGTGCAGAGCCACCTGTGTTTCAGCCCCCTCCAAATATCACTGAGCTGATCAGAGGCATTGTAAAAGAGTCTGTTGCTGAGCTCCTGGCTGTCGAGGTCCATCCTGAGCTAAACTCCCTAAATGACAAGTTGGACTCTCTCATCAACAAAAAGGAACCTTCCCCACCACCCTCAAGCTCCAGAATGCCTCTTGGCATGTCTGATTTCATGATTAGGGTGGAGGAATAGCTCGCCAGAATTCTTGATGCTGGCAAAAAGGGGGATGATGGGAACAGGGGGAAAGAGAAGCAAGAAGCAAGAAATCAACAAGACCTCCCTCTGATTCAGGCAGGAGGTTCCAGCCTGAAAAGGAAAGAGGCACCTGCACCTGAGATCCCACCTGTTGCCAAGAGAAGAAGAAATGGATACACTCCAGAAGTAAGATACCAGTGGGAAGGCAAAGAACTGCAATATGTTGAAGAATTCATGCCTGCTGAAGCAGAACACATGTGGGGAAGTGCAAGAAAACAATTTATAAAGAAGTATTACCTCTAGGAAATACTTCAAGATAAGGACTGCTCCCCACAGGAAACATTTATCAATTTCATGGAGATGAATTTCCCTAAGCTTTAGGAAATTATGAAGAAACATGCTGAAAGAGACTTCAATGCATACCCTATGATCCCTAGTTTCATACCTGAAGAAGCACCAACACTAATGAATAATGAAATTGATGAATTGGCTCTTGAGGAAGAGATTAAAGAAGTATGCATGGAAAACAACTTCACATCTCCAGAGCAGCAGCAATATGCCATATTGTTGGTCAAAAAGAAATATGGGTTAGCTGATAAGTGTCAGTTTTGTACACTTATCCTTGGTTTGTATCGATAAAATTCACCCATAATTGAGCTAGTCTACTCGTTTTTTGCTTTTAATTTATTAGTTTTAATAATTTTATTTTTATCGGATGATGATCGGATTAAATAACTGAATTACTCAAGAAACAACATGTTTAATAAATATTCTCTTTATTAAGTTTTGATATATTCATGTTGTAGGGCTTTCCGAGATGAATTCGGCAGTCTTTCCGGATTCAAAATCAGAGTTATATATCAAAAGTTATCATCCGAAGAAGATCTGGGGCAAAAACGCAAAGTCTGAGAAATTCTGGGCTGAAAACGTAACTTTCAAAGCAACCAGTGAACAAATTTACGAAGCCGAGTTACGGCCGTAACATTCAGGGGTTACGGCCGTAAGTCACCCTTGTTACGGCCGTAACTCCTGAATGTTACGGCCGTAACTCTGACAGATTACTATGATTTATCTAATTTTTTATACTTTTTGTGTATTATTGAGGGGATGGCTGGCATTGATCCGATCTAATGTAATAATGCTGGAGTTTTCGAGCTATTAGATGACTTTAGGTGTATAAATAGACCCCTTAGATCCTTCATCATTAATCATTCATCTTATAATTTTCCATTTTTTGTAAACTTTTCTTTTTGTGTGAAGAACACACTTGTGTTCTTGAGTGATCTTTGTAAGTGTGGTATAACATATGTTGTTCAGAGAGTTTATTGTTTCTATCTCCTTTATCTACTAAGGGAGTTAGGATCAATTCTTTCTCTTGATTCAACTAATAATGACCACACGAGCTTGTAATATGTGTAATAAACCCTTCATGGGCTAAGTAATCTTTAGTTGGGATTATAAACAAGGTTAGTCATGTTATTTATGTTTGTATAAAGATCTATTATGAATTACTTATTATTGTGTGTGATTTTCATTGTTTGAACAATCTTTATTTATTTGGCCAATAAATGACGATATTTATGGTCTTCATATGTTTCGAAATAAAATATGTTTGATTAGATCAAATGATCTTCACTCTAAGTTGTTCTAGGGGATAGAAATATACCCCTAGTCCTTAGATGATTCTTTGAGTTATTTTCATAAATCCTAATGCTATGTATTGAAGCCAATCAACATAGAAATATAGTGGATTGATTCAATATGTAAGGGGCGTTTTATAGTTCGAAAGAGAAACCGTCTTTTTAAGGAAAATCGAATCTACACAACATAATAAGTAAATTCATCTTATGATCTCCAATACATCTTTTATAACTAATGAAGAACTAAGTTTGTAATCCCAACTATTTCATTTTATCGATAATCAATCTATTATTATTGCTATCTTTTTATTTCCTTATAATATTAGAACTATTATTGCAATTTCTTTGCAATTATTAAACCAAACTTTTTAATTGTGTGTTTCACTCATCTTAAGTATCTATAAAAATAGACTAATAGTGTATAATTCAAATTATAACAAAACTTCCTTGTGGGATCGATAAACCGGACTCAAAAAAAAGTCCACTTTACTACTTGATACGATATCGTGCACTTGCGATAGTTACACTAAAAGCGTGTCAAGTTTTTGGCGCCGTTGCCGGGGAAGTATAAGTTATATTTGAAATCTTACATTGTAAACTATTTTTATAGGTACAAATTTCTCGACATTGTAACTTAGTACTCAATTGTGTTTGACCGGTCAAGTGGCGGATAACGGTACTCCGTGACTATTAAAGTCGGATTTTTCAGTTTTCCACAACAACTGATATTTGTAGATATTTTCTTCAATTATTTTCATTTTCATTTTATTTTTATTTATTTTTTATGGAAGAAACATTGTATAAAATCGAAAAAAGATTTCCCTTTCTAAGCAAAAATGCAATTTTAAAAATTTACAAGACAAGGCTTGAAAGGATGAGGTTGCTTACGAATAAAAGCATACCTTTTGACATAAGATTCATTATCGAAGCCAAAGTAAGAATAGAAGGTGAATTCACAGAAACACCGACTAGATTTTTACCAGGGCTTGGAAAAAGTTCATATGCCAAGAAACGACGAGCAAAGATGCTAGCTGTTTGCTATAAATGTGCTAGATGGAACTGTAATGTAAAATGTCGATCTTTAGGAATTCCATCTACAAACAGAGAAGATAAAATTCAGTTCATTAATGATGGTCTGAATAAGTAGAATTTAGATAATATCGAAATTTCTCTTGACACGCATCCTAGTGGACTTGTATATTACGGAATTCAATGTTTGTGGAATAAATTCAAACCAGAATATGAACAACGTCTTGGGAATCTGACGTTAAAAGACCCTGTTTGCCAATTTGTAAGAAAATTGGATGGGAAGCTTCTCCCCGACTCATAGAAGGCGTTTAGGCCGTTTCGGAACGTAAAATCAGAGGAAGATGTGAGCCACAATCACAACTACTGTACATATGCGTAAGTATCTTTTATTTTTGTCGTGTGGTGAGATTTTCTGAATAAAAAAATGTGATACGCGATAAATGCTTTCATTATTCTATTGAGTAGTTGAAGCACAATCAAACGCAATCACAAACTTGTTAAACAATTTTTACCTTCTTTTTCTTCTATAAATAAACTTTCTACTGGTTTCTTTCATTCATCCCTCAAACTTGCACTTTTCTCTGTTTCTCTCTATAAATTTTTTTCTTTTCAAAAATGGAGTCATCATCTTCAACAAAAAAATTTAACACAGTCTGCATTTTTGGTGGATCTAGTTCTGGAAAAGAGGCATGCTTCACTGAAGCAGCCCACAACTTGGGTCGTACCTTAGGAGAAAAATGCATTCATGTAGTTTACGGAGGAGGAAGTCTAGGATTAATGGGACGAGCTGCTACTTCTGCCTATATGGAAGGAGTAAGAGTGTTGGGAATAATCCCAAAACCTCTGGCTGAAAGTAAAATCACCGGGTCAACTATTGGAGATGAGTTTAGATCTGTGAATATGCAAGATCGCATAACTCACATGATAAATAATTCTGGCGCCTTTATCACCCTTCCCGGTGGTTTTGGCACCCTTGAGGAACTTTTTCATGTGGTTACCAGAGCGCAGCTAAATGTTCATCAAAAACCAATAGGTGTGCTTAATGTCGATGGTTTCTTTGATGGTTTACTGTCTTTCATCGACTACTCTGCTGAAAAAGGCTTTATTTCCGAGCGTGCAAAACGAATCATAGTCGTTGCAACAACACCAGAAGAACTAATCAAAAAACTCAATGAATTTGTTCCTCAACCAGATCCAGCTCTAGCTAAAATTGTCTGGGTATAAGATTTTACCGTGAGAAAATGAAAAGTGGATTCATTCCTCTCCCTTTGATAACCCATGTCGGACCTCTTATATTTTTACTTTCTGTCGTGTGTAATAATCGTGCTAAATGATGGCAGCTTAAGGAGTTTCTTCTTGATCTCTTGACGCGCATCTATTCGCGATTTATGTATTGCTGTAATTTTTATTTCGTGTTTTGCTTTTATAAAAACTTTGATGGCAGCGTAAGGCGACTCTTCGGACTTTCTTGATGCGCATCTTAAAAATTGTGTTATACTTACGAGTATATTTTATTTTCTTTTGTTGTGTGCCTCGTATATTTATTCTCTTGCAGATTCTAAAAGGCGTTAGCTCAGACATCAACTTTCTTAACAGGGAGTATTCTGCTTTTCTGCAATGATTTTTATTTTCTTTATTTTTAAACTGAGGACAGTTTTATTTTCAAGTTTGGGGGTGCTTTGTTTTAGTATTTTGGTGTGTTGTAATTTTGGTGTGTTTTGATTGATTTGGTTATTTGCCTTAATTTTATATATATATATATATATAGTATTTTGATTTATGAGACTTCTAGATCTGGCCAAAACACCAATAAATTAGCTATATACAAGCTTCTTAAATCGTTTTAACCGGTAAAAATTTTTTTGTATATTCCAAAAATTTTTGAACCTTAATCTCTCTTTCCAAGCCTTGTAATTATCATATAAAATCGAGTCATTCGTTACCTTGAGAAAAGAAGAATCAATTGGTTGATGAAAAATAAAACTGAAATTTACTTAATTTGTGGAGTTTTTGATTTTTCATGCTTAGCTAAAAAATGATTTTCTGCAAAAATTCTATTCCCTAAAAAAAAAAGGAGTCATTGGTGAAAAGAGCTACACGTTAGCAAATAACGGTGTGAAAGCTATCACCTAAAAAAATAAATGACGAAAAGGAGAAGTGTTGAGCGAATAATTTGCCTAATTTTGGAAGTCTTAAATTTTGCGAAAAATAAAGGACTAACCATTGTTGGTGCGTAGCTGCCGTCTCAGAAAAATTGGTGAAAAGAGCTACACGTTAGCAAATAATGGTGTGAAAGCTATCACCTTTTTACGAAAAGAAAAATAATGAGATAGAAATTGTATTAGTGAAAAGAGCTACACGTTAGCAAATAACGGTGTGAAAGCTATCACTAAAAGGGACGTAGTTTATGAGCAGATTTGAATTAATTAGCAGCTGAATTTCAATACACTCAATTTTGTGAAAATCACAATATTTGATGACGCCAATGAAATTCTTCTTCATATTGAGTCGAAAAATAAACGAGTGATCGAGAGAAACCATTAAAGGGAGTCGTGTGTATCACGAGTGGGAAAGAAATAATCAACCTTTTGGGGGGAAAACCTTGATTTTGGAATTACAAAATAAAAAACCGTGTTTTAACTTCAAAAACATTAGTAGATTTATTTTGAATCTTGATTCATTTCTATCTACTGTATAAAGTTGGTTGTTGTTTATTAATGGCATTTTGATCTCCTTTTTTTATATTTTAATTTATGTGTGTATTAATTTTCTTATTTTTGTTTTATTTTTATTTTTGGAGTGTGAATAATAAAGAGTCTTGCTCGGGACTAGCAAGAATTCAAGTTTGGGGGTGTGATAAGTGTCAGTTTTGTACACTTATCCATGGTTTGTATCGATAAAATTCACCCATAATTGAGCTAGTCTACTCGTTTTTTGCTTTTAATTTACTAGTTTTAATAATTTTATTTTTATCGGATGATGATCGGATTAAATAACTGAATTACTCAAGAAACAACATGTTTAATAAATATTCTCTTTATTGAATTTTGATATATTCATGTTGTAGGGCTTTCCGAGACGAATTCGGCAGTCTTTCCGGATTCAAAATCAGAGTTATATATCAAAAGTTATCATCTGAAGAAGATCTGGGGCAAAAACACAAAGTCTGAGAAATTCTGGGTTGAAAACGTAACTTTCAAAGCAACCAGTGAACAAATTTACGAAGCCGAGTTACGGCCGTAACATTCAGGGGTTACGGCCGTAAGTCACCCTTGTTACGGCCGTAACTCCTGAATGTAACGGCCGTAACTATTGACAATTACTATGATTTGTCTAATTTTTATACTTTTTGTGTATTATTGAGGGGATGGCTGGCATTGATCCGATCTAATGTAATAATGCTGGAGTTTTGGAGCTATTAGATGACTTTAGGTGTATAAATAGACCCCTTAGATCCTTCATCATTAATCATTCATCTTATAATTTTCCATTTTTTGTAAACTTTTCTTTTTGTGTGAAGAACACACTTGTGTTCTTGAGTGATCTTTGTAAGTGTGGTATAACATATGTTGTTCAGAGAGTTTATTGTTTCTATCTCCTTTATCTACTAAGGGAGTTAGGATCAATTCTTTCTCTTGATTCAACTAATAATGACCACACAAGCTTGTAATATGTGTAATAAACCCTTCATGGGCTAAGTAATCTTTAGTTGGGATTATAAACAAGGTTAGTCATGTTATTTATGTTTGTATAAAGATCTATTATGAATTACTTATTATTGTGTGTGATTTTCATTGTTTGAACAATCTTTATTTATTTGGCCAATAAATGACGATATTTATGGTCTTCATATGTTTCGAAAGAAAATATGTTTGATTAGATCAAATGATCTTCACTCTAAGTTGTTCTAGGGGATAGAAATATACCCCTAGTCCTTAGATGATTCTTTGAGTTATTTTCATAAATCCTAATGCTATGTATTGAAGCCAATCAACATAGAAATATAGTGGATTGATTCTGTAACACCCCGAGATAATCGGAATAATTACAGCGCCGTAAACCCTTTAAGTAAGGATTTACAAGGCTGATTAAAAGAAATGTGAATATAAACCAACAATATCACCGAAATTCAAATTACAAATTGGTTCCAACTGCTTTATTACAACCATATCGAAATGATCTTAAAAAGACACGCGTACTCGAGTACTGAAAATGAACCAAGAAGACAAATCACAAAGACGACGAACAACTAACATCACTGGGCCACTTCATCGTCATGATGGTACTGTGGCTGCTTCCCCGCTCCTCGGCTACCTGAACATCAAAACAAATGTCCACCCCCGAAGGGGTTAGCAAAACAATGCTAGTACAAGTATCGGAACACACAAATATGCAATGACAACGCATAAAATCATACACAATATGGACTTCCGCTACCGGAATCCAACAATACGAATCCACAAGATTCAATCAACACAACATGGGTATTCCAACGATCCAGCGCCCTCAGCATAGATCCCAAGATGATCCCGTCGGACCAACATGAGGTGGAAAAAAACCCGTCCAATGATCCAGCACCCTCAGCCTAGATCCCAAGATGATTCCGTCGGACCAACACGAGGTGGACATCCGATCCAGCGTCCTCAGCATAGATCGCTTGATCCCTTCGGATCATCACAACTTACACATAACACAACTATGCATATACATATGCGAGAAAATCGACATACTCATCAATATGAACGTACGTTAAATCGATAGCAATTGTCATGATAATCTCATATCAACAATACGAATAAACCATATGCATGATCAAATTCATCAATTGTTCACAAACTTTCAAAATACGATACTTGCCTCAACAATGGCGACAAGAATTTCAACTATCAACAGTCTTCTATCCGTTCGGAGAATTCTCACTCGGTCGGCTCACCGGAAAGCAAACCTTCATCTAACAATAACGTCGGTATGACCCACGGTTCCGGATAATCGTTGAAATCATCAAATGAATCATAAAAAAAAAAGGCATGATGCATCTATCATGGCGATGGACTATTCTGTCCTAACACAATTCCTTCGGTTGATTGTTACTACATAACATGGAATTCATCCTAGGAGGATTCTAATCATGTTTTATAATAACAAGATATCCAAACTTCGATGAATCATCATAAAGACTAGTTCCAATATCATCTCCTTCTACAATTTAATCCTTAAGTTCAATCCGTAAATTCTTCACCGGAATGTTCAATCATAACATTCTCCTGAACTAAGATAATCTTCGAAAACTAGATATGATTGGTTTATAAATCTCAAGATACACTAATCAATAGTCTAATCACTAGAGGTTGCTCAACGATTACAAGCAAGAGGAATCGAAAATAATTGAATTCAATCTTCTAAACCATGATGAAGGGCTCCTAAGGAAGAAAACTGGTTTGGCCTACTCAAAACAGGTCCAAAACGTTACTAATATCATGCTAATTTAGTTGGTGAAGGATCACATACCTCAACAATTGGATGAACAAGGAAGAACTTGAATAAATTCAACCACCGGAAGTTTGAACACCAATCTACAAGGCCTATGCTTCCCAAGAATCGTCCCAAAAGATGATAGGAAGGATAAGAGGTGATGAAAGATCTCCAGAACACGAAGAATCGGCCAAAGGAAAGGTGAGAAATGAAATAGGGTCGAAGTCTATAAATAGAATTCTGGACATTACGTACGTTATGCAATTAACCTTACGTACGTAATAAGCTTAACGTACGTTATACCCTAACTATAGCGTACGTAGTCGTCTGACCAGAACTCACTGGCCTGATTTCGCCATTTCCTTACGTACGTAATCGCAAGGGTTTTACGTACGTAATATTCATGTCCTTAGCATACGTAACACATGCACCATAGCGTACGTAACCCTATGTCCAGGTTCATGCGGAAATCACACGGATCTTCCCTGGCCCCTTCCTCGGCCCCCACACGCCGACCCTTATCCGATCCTAAGTTGACTTAGCTTACGTACGTTAACCACTTTAGATAACGTACGTAATACTGCAGTCTTAGCGCACGTTATGGACGTCTGGTAACGTACGTTAACACATGCAGAAACATGCATGCAGAATACTGTAGATACCAAAACGTAAAGATACAAAATACGGGAAACCAACCTCCGAAAAATAACATTACAAAGTTGATTCTTACAAGATAAATACACAATAATTATCCAGGCATTACATACTACCCCTCTAAAAAGAAGTTTCGGCCCGAAACTTGAATCGCAAACAATTCCGGGTACCTCGACTTCATACTATCTTACGTCTCCCAAGTTGCTTCTTCGACCCCATGCCGAGACCACTGAACTTTAACTAAGGGTATTGGTTTATTCCTCAATTGCTTGACTCGACTCTCAAGTATCTTCATTGGTCTCTCCTCGAAGGTGCCGTCATTAGCTATCTCGATCTCGTCGAAATCAATAACATGACTGGGATCTGGCACATACTTCCGCAATTGGGATACGTGAAAAACATTATGAACATGACTCAGCGATGGCGGTAAGGCCAACCTGTATGCTAAATCTCCAACTCTATCGAGGATCTCAAATGGTCCGATATATCTCGGACTTAGCTTACCTTTCCTCCCAAAACGGAAGATTCCCCGAGTAGGAGAAACCTTCAATAGCACATGATCCCCGGTCTCGAATTCCAGCGGGCGACGGCGCACATCTGCATAAGACTTCTGTCGACTCTGGGCAGTCAACAGTATTTCCCGAATCAAATCTATCTTCTCTTGAGTCTGGACTATCAATTTTGGTTCCGTCCCGATCAAGTCCGAAGAATCATCCCAGCACAGGGGTGATCGGCATCTTATCCCGTAAAAAGCTTCGAATGGTGCCATCTTGATAGAAGTATGCCAACTATTGTTGTAGGTGAATTCAATTAACGGCAAGTGAGCTTCCCAATCAGTTGACCAATCCAAGGCACAAGCTCTAAGCATGTCTTCCACTGTTTGTATAGTCCTTTCGGACTGACCGTCCGTTTGAGGATGATAAGCCGTGCTAAAGTTTAGCTCAGTCCCTAAAGCCCTGTGAACTGCCTTCCAGAAGTGTGACACGAAGCGACCATCCCGATCTGAAATAATAGTCTTCGGCGTCCCATGCAATCTGACTATCTCGGCAATAAATACTCGTGCCAATTTATCGGGTCCCCATGTGTCCTTAATTCCTAGGAAATGAGCCGACTTGGTTAGTCGATCAACTATAACCCAAATCATGTTCATTCCCGTCTTGGTCCTTGGCATATTGGTGATGAAATCCATCGAGATATCCTCCCACTTCCACTCAGGGATCGGAAGCGGTTTTAACATTCCGGCAGGTCGCTGATGTTCAATCTTAACCTGCTGACAAGTCAAACACTTCGAAACGTATTCTGCTACGTCCTTCTTCATATTTCCCCACCAGAAGTTTTGTTTTAGATCCTTGTACATCTTACTGCTGCCCGGGTGAATAGAATAGGGTGCGTTGTGAGCTTCCTTCAGAATTGTCTGCCTCAAAACATCATCATCGGGAACGCAAAGTCGACTCTGAAATCTCAGAACTCCATCATCTTGTATCACGAATCCTGGGGCCTTTCCTTTCTTTACTTCGTCACATAACCGAAGGATCAGGGAATCGTTCAACTGCTTAGATTTGATTTCCTCGACTAGTGACGAAGTCAATTCCATCGCATATAGTTGCCCTTGGATTCCTGGCGACCATACTTCAATCCCTTCGTGGATCAGTTCTCGTTGAATGCTGGTTTGGGAAGTAAGTGCTTCCAACACTCGAAGAGAAACAGGTTTACGGCTCAATGCATCAGCCACTACGTTTGCTTTACCCGGGTGATAGAGAATTTCCAAGTCGTAATCCTTGATCAATTCTAGCCACCTTCTCTGCCTCATGTTTAATTCTTTCTGACTGAAAATGTACTTGAGACTTTTATGATCTGTAAAGATCTGACAACGAGTGTCGTATAAATAATGTCGCCAAATTTTCAAAGCGAAGACCACAGCTGCTAACTCCAGATCATGAGTCGGGTAATTAACTTCGTACGGTTTCAACTGTCGAGAGGCATAGGCAATCGCCCTATCCTTTTGCATCAACACACATCCCAGACCCTGATTTGAAGCATCGCTGTATACCATGAATCCATCAGTTCCATCTTGTAATGCTAGTATAGGCGTTGTCGTCAGTCTCCTCTTGAGATCATCAAAACTAGCCTGGCATTTCTCATTCCACTCGAACTTATGAGTTTTCTGTAATAGCTGAGTGAGCGGACGAGCAATTTTGGAAAATCCCTCTACGAAACGACGATAATATCCAGCAAGTCCTAAGAAACTCCGGACTTCTTTCACATTATTTGGAGATTTCCACTCCAAGATTGCCTCGACTTTCTTCGGATCTACTTGAACTCTGTCATATGATATCACATGCCCAAGGAAAGTCACTTCCTTAATCCAGAACTCACATTTAGAAAGTTTCGCATACAACTGTTCATTTCTCAAGGTGCTCAGAACAATACGCAAATGCTCAGCATGTTCCTCGGGGTCTTTCGAATAGATCAAGATGTCATCAATGAAACCACGAACTTATCTAAGTATTCTAAGAATACCCGATTCATCAATTGCATAAATACCGCAGGAGCATTGGTAAGTCCGAATGGCATCACTACAAATTCATAATGCCCGTACCGGGATCTGAAAGCAGATTTCAGTATATCCGATTCCTTAATCCTCAGCTGATGATATCCGGATCTCAAGTCAATCTTAGAGAATACTCTGGCCCCCTGTAGTCGATCAAACAAGTCGTCGATCCGAGGTATAGGATACATGTTCTTGATCGTCACCTTGTTTAGCTCCATGTAATCAATACATAATTGGAGGGATCCATCTTTCTTCCGGACAAAGAGAACGGGTGCTCCCCAAGGGGAAACGCTGGGTTGAATGTAACCCTTCTGTAACAATTCCTCCAATTGCTTCTTTAGTTCATACATCTCGGTTGGCGCCATACGGTATGGTGCTCTGGAAATAGGAGTGGCTCTTGGCTCTAATTCGATGTTAAACTCTACTTCTCTCTGCGGAGGTAACCCAGGTAGTTCGTCAGGGAATACATCCGAGAATTCATTCACAACTGGAATAGATGAGAGCTCTACTCCTTCTTCTTTCTTCATGGCATAGCACCACAATCCGTGACAACCCTGCTTCAGTAATTTCACTGCCTTCATAGCTTTGATCAATTTTCCCGAGCTTCCTGGTCTCCATCCTTTAAATAAATGTTCAGATCCGTTATCGGCAATGATAGAGATGACTCGTTTTCGGTAATTCAAAATAGCTCCATAACGGTTGAGCCAATCATCTCCGAGAATTAAATCGTCACCATAGATGTCGACTACAATAAGATTTGATGGCCAATTTCTCCCTCCTATAGACACTGGAAAATCTCTAGTTTCTAGGGTTCCCACAATTCTCTCTCCGCTCGGCAAACCCACAACATATGGTTCACAATCAAATAAGCACGAGATTTTCAAACGATTAACACAGTTCAATGATATGAAAGAATGTGTAGCTCCTGAATCGAATAAGACACTAACTGGTTGCAAAAGGATCTGAATCGTACCTGATGCAACAGCAGTGTTCTGATCGTCAGATTTCCTCATCTCGTACAGGCGCGGAGGAACGGACCCAGCACTGGATGTCTCTCTCTTCCCAACATTCTGCTGCTGAAACCCACTCTGCTGCATCTGGTTGACACTCACCTCCTTCGGAACTGGCGCTGTAGTGCGAGTGCCATATGATCTAGTCGCAACTCCACAGAAAGCCGCACGGTGCCCTTCTTGCCCACAATCGAAACAAGTCACAGAATATGCGGGGCAATCACGTCGAACATGCCCTGCTCGACCACAATTATAGCATTTCCTTGATGCGTCCGAAACTACTGATGTTGTCCGGAACTTCTTGCCATCTGGAGAAGGATGTGGAGGTTTCCTAGATGAATAAAATGAAGGCTGCCCCTTGCGGGGCCCACCATTCTTGTTTTCCGAGAAGTTGCCGGACACTTTCTGCTTCTTTGCCTCCATCGATTTCTCCACCGCCGCCTCTTTCATGTCGTAGGCCAGCGCTTTGTCTTGATACTGTCGCAACGTAGTACACTCGAATCCGGACATGTCTTCAATCTCGGTTTCATCCGCATATCGAAATGAAAAATCTTTTCGCCTCCGTTCGACCAAGTGTCGCACACAAGTCAACCGATGATTAAAAGTCTTGATTATGTGCATCACGGATGCTTCCAACTCTGTGGTGAGAAAAACTCTCGGATTTTTGCCTCTCTAACTGGACGAGGACAATACTGGGCTTCCATCATTAGTTTGAATTCCGTCCAGTCAGCAGTATGATTCTCGGGTCGAATAGCCTCCCACCAGTCAAAAGCCTCCCCAGTCAGAAAATACTGGGCAATAGGAACTTTTCGGTCCTCGGGACAGTTAATACCCGCAAATATCTTCTCTAACTCTTTTAGCCAATGATCCCAAGTAAGTGCCTCAGCAGATCCCTCAAATTTTGGCGGGTGTAATTTGACCACCTCAGCAAGCCATCTGTCTCCCCGGTTATCCTCGTGGTGTTGCTGCCCCATCGCTGTCTGCATGCGGTCAAATACCTGAGCGAACTGGTTTATCTGAGCCACCACCTGTTGAAGCACTCCCGGCATGTTAGGATTCGCGTCGTCATTCGCTGATCCCTGTTGTCCTCCAGAATGGGAATCGGTTCGACTAGCCGATAATTCTGGGGTAGTTGCGGAATCCTCCTGTCTCATGTTACCACGTCCGCATCCACGACTGCGTGCGCGTCCACGTCCTCCTATCAACATACTGTAAACACAATTTCTCAATATCCAGGATAAAACTTTCAGAAATAAAGCCCGTCAATACTAACAAAACAGAAATTAAGTAAAACGGTAGTATAAGAGATTAGGAGACTTACAACCACGGCCCACATGACGACTTTGGCTGAACAGTGATGTTATGTACGACCCGTAAATCAAATAACATAAACAGACCCAACTAAAACCCGACTGCCAAGATATCCATGAATCTTAGCTCCGATACCATATTCTGTAACACCCCGAGATAATCGGAATAATTACAGCGCCGTAAACCCTTTAAGTAAGGATTTACAAGGCTGATTAAAAGAAATGTGAATATAAACCAACAATATCACCGAAATTCAAATTACAAATTGGTTCCAACTGCTTTATTACAACCATATCGAAATGATCTTAAAAAGACACGCGTACTCGAGTACTGAAAATGAACCAAGAAGACAAATCACAAATACGACGAACAACTAACATCATTGGGCCACTTCATCGTCATGATGGTACTGTGGCTGCTTCTCCACTCCTCGGCTACCTGAACATCAAAACAAATGTCCACCCCCGAAGGGGTTAGCAAAACAATGCTAGTACAAGTATCGGAACACACAAATATGCAACGACAACGCATAAAATCATACACAATATGGACTTCCGCTACCGGAATCCAACAATACGAATACACAAGATTCAATCAACACAACATGGGTATTCCAACGATCCAGCGCCCTCAGCATAGATCCCAAGATGATCCCGTCGGACAAACACGAGGTGGAAAAAAACCCGTCCAATGATCCAGCGCCCTCAGCCTAGATCCCAAGATGATCCTGTCGCACCAACACGAGGTGGACATCCGATCCAGCGCCCTCAGCATAGATCGCTTGATCCCTTCGGATCATCACAACTTACACATAACACAACTATGCATATACATATGTGAGAAAATCGACATACTCATCAATATGAACGTACGTTAAATCGATAGCAATTGTCATGATAATCTCATATCAACAATACGAATAAACCATATGCATGATCAAATTCATCAATTGTTCACAAACTTTCAAAATACGATACTTGCCTCAACAATGGCGACAAGAATTTCTACTATCAACAGTCTTCAATCTGTTCGGAGAATTCTCACTCGGTCAGCTCACCGGAAAGCAAACCTTCATCGAACAATAACATCGGTATGACCCACGGTTCCGGATAATCGTTGAAATCATCAAATGAATCATAAAAAAAAGGCATGATACATCTATCATGGCGATGGACTATTATGTCCTAACACAATTCCTTTGGTTGATTGTTACTACATAACATGGAATTCATCCTAGGAGGATTCTAATCATGTTTTATAATAACAAGATATTTAAACTTCGATGAATCATCATAAAGACTAGTTCCAATATCATCTCCTTCTACAATTTAATCCTTAAGTTCAATCCGTAAATTCTTCACCGGAATGTTCGATCATAACATTCTCCTGAACTAAGATAATCTTCGAAAACTAGATATGATTGGTTTATAAATCTCAAGATACACTAATCAATAGTCTAATCACTAGAGGTTGCTCAACGATTACTACAATCAAGAGGAATCGAAAATAATTGAATTCAATCTTCTAAACCATGATAAAGGGCTCCTCAAGAAGAAAACTGGTTTGGCCTACTCAAAACATGTCCAAAACGTTACTAATATCATGCTAATTTAGTTGGTGAAGGATCACATACCTCAACAATTGGATGAACAAGGAAGAACTTGAATAAACTCAACCACCGAAAGTTTGAACACCA